>OZ012737.1:571436086-572809120 GCA_963859935.3 Lathyrus sativus
CACTTGTTAAGTACTTATATTCATTGCTTTGAGTCTTCTTTCAAATTTAGCAGCAACTTGGTCTTCCCTTTTTATTTTCTGAGTAACAAGTTTCAAATATATCACTCCTTCTGGTTTGCTAGTACACCTATCATAAAACTCTAAGTGTTCATTTGTAGCAATGGCTTATATTATTTTTTTGATACCAGTGACTGTTGTGAAGTTGAAAGAGCCATAATCAACTATATTAATCAATTGTTTAATCATCGACCTGAGGCTATTAACAAACATCTGCATCTGTTCACTCTGATCTATGTTTTGAGTAGGATAAGCTACAAGTAACCTTTTGAATCTCTTGTATGCATCACCCGGTGATTCACCCTTCTTTTGCTTAAAGTTCATGATGTCATATCTTTTCATGAGAAAATAGAAGCAGGGAAATACTCATTAAAAAAGTTGTTTCCATTTATTCCCAAGTGGTGATACTTCTGGCAAGTAGAGTAAAACCATTCTTCAACATCTTCATATAGAGTAAACGGAAACATTCTCAAAATTTTAGCTTATTCATTGTGCCCATATATCTTCAAAGTATTACTCATAGTAAGAAACCTTTGCAAATTTTTATTTGTATCTTTATTAATCTTTCTTGTAAATGGTCTCTTCTCAAGTTGACGGATAGTGGTTAGATGCAATTGAAAACTTAGAATATTCACCGCTTGGTTGACTATAGTTAAACAACCGCCAGTGGAATTTCCTCTTCCATAATCCCCAAGAAGTCTTTCTTCTGGATTTTCAGCCATAACCAGTTCTTCTACTTCTTTGTATCATTCTGTATCTAAGTGGTCAGATTTGACTACCTCTTGATCTGCCTGTCTTGCTTGTCAAGCTTGTCTAAGCCGAACATGTAATGTTTTTTCTGGTTTTGCTTCAAAAGGAAAATCAGCTGAGGGTTCTCCTCGCATACAATATCAGATAAATATTAGCAGAAACATAATTCAAAATAAATAAATAAAAACTTGAAATAAAGTTTTAACTAAAATAGAACTTGCACTATATAATCTTTGGTAGTCCCCAGTATGACACCAATAACTTGATCGGTAAATTAGAAAGTGTGATAATCTGTCAATATAGTAATAATGGAAAATCCCAAAGTATCAATCTCAAGGACTGTGTGATGATATAGGGTTCACGTTTCTTTTTAGTTTAACAAAAGCAATTAGGGGTTTTGAATTGGATTTCTAGTGAACAAGATTAAATAACAACATAATTAAAATAGAGTAGAAAACAATATGAGTAAAGTGTACTAGGAATTAGGGTTTGATCATGAATTCGTTAGTAATCCTAACTTGACCTTCTATTAACTTACTTTATCTTCACAGATTATCGTTCTCAAGTGTATCTATTCATAAGTCCTTAGTAAGTAAACCTTTAAACATTCAAATTAACTCATATGTCCATAGTGAATTATAAATGAATTTAAGCATTCAATTATCAAGATCATATACTTTAGTCTATTAAAGCATATGTGTTTCTAAATGGTATCCCTAGTTCTATGTGATATCTAAGATAGAATATTTCCATCAAGTGTTATTGTTGACAGTCCTTCCTAACAGATAACCGTAAATCATTCTCAATTTGTTTGAGAGAGAAAGCATTAAACTCAAAAAATAAATAAATCTATTAGAAAATAAAAGATAATTCAATACAATATTAAATTCAAAACTATCAAAAGAACCAATATCAGGTACACATCCCTAACAGTAAGGTACATAGTTACTCATACTAATGAAAATAAACATTACAAAGTACCCCTTGGAAATTACGCTTCACCTCACTTTCATCGTGTTTTCCAACTCCTAAATTGTCTTTTGCTGTCAAAACAAGTACCCCTTGGAAATTTGCATTTTTTGGCTAAATAGGAGAAATTTGTGTTTTTTCAGATCTGGGTCATATTATACATGTACTTCCCTCTCTGATATGCATATGCCACTTTTTTAACTACCTCATACGCATATGGCCTAGGTTAAGGTGTATGGCCTAGCTGGATCCATACGTGTAAAGAGTTTGGCCTACCCCTAGGTGCCTGCGCTTGGAGCCCTCATACGCGTATAGGCCAACTCATACGTGTATGGGTAGGGAGCTGATTTTTTGTCCTTCGCTGCAGTTACACATATGAGACCTGGTGGTTCTGAGTGGCCATACGCATATGGGCAGAAAATGTGCAAAAATCCCTTCTTTTTTTCTTATGTTCATGCATTTATTGTCTGGATTCTCCTCTAATCAATTTCTTTTTTATTCTTCTAACAAGTGAACACATGAAACACTACCTCAAGCGTATAAAATTACCCAGAAACAATAAAACCACAACAGATCAAGACATGATAGGAATCTACTAAAAAATAATACCTAAACCACTATGAAACCAATAGTAATTCACATGCTTTTGACATTTAAACGATGATAAATCTAATACGAATGGTTACTGATCGGTATCCTCTTGCCTTTGTTCAGATTGTATCCATATTTAATCCTACAATAAGAGTTGAAGCCTTTTGAGTTGCACAAAATTTGATTTCATATTTGTCATGACATTGTTCCTAGAATTTTTGTCAAGTCTTCTTATTACTTTTCCAAACCTTTTTGCAAATAATGCAATAGAGTTGGACATGTTCTCATTAGTATCCTCAACTTCTTGCTCCTTGTCTTTTTCCACATCCGCTTTGAAAGTAATTTTGCTTTTCTTTTTCAGTTTCGTCATTGATAGCCATTTCAAATTTTAGCAACAAACCAATAAGTTTATCCACTTTGATTGAACTGATGTCCTGAGCTTCTTCTATAGTAGTAACTTTCATGTCAAACTTCTTTGGAAGTGATCTAAGGATTTTTGTCACCAGTTTTTCTTCAGACATTTTTTCACCAAGAGCAAATGAGCAGATTAACATATCACGAACACGAACATAGAAGTCAACTATGGTTTTGTCTTCCTTCATTCTCAAGTTCTCAAACTTGGCGGTGAGAAGTTAAAGTCTTGACATACAAAATTTTAAGGTTCCTTCATGCGCAGCTTTGAAAATCTCCCAAGCTTCTTTGACTTCAATACATGTGTTAATAAGATGAAAGAATTTTTTTTCAACTTCTTTGAATATGTCATTGAGAGCACGAGATGAGATTTATCATATTCATCTTTAGACCAATCCGCTTTTGGCTTCAGGGATTAAGTACCATCTTGAGCAGTAACCACTAGATGTGTCCATCCTTTGATGACCGCCTTCCATGTTTTATTGTCCATGGATTTGATAAAGCTACCATGCGATCTTTCCAATTATCATAGTTAGTTCTATCTAGAATAGGTGGTCGGTTAATAGATATTCCTTCTATACAATTATCCATTTGAACATAACTTATAAATTCCTTGGAGCTCACCTAACAAACAGAATAGTGTGTCCGCTTTGATGCCAATTGAAATTATGTTCTACCTTTGGAAAAATGTCAAACACAATGTGTATGACAAGATTAATGCAGTAACAACTAAAATGAAAATAAATAAAATAAGACATAAGGAATTAGTAACTCAATTCGGTGCAATATCACCTACGTCTGAAGGACATTAACCATGTAATTCATCTACATTGGTAGTTTGATTGTGCTAGAAGTAAGTGACTTCTAATACAAACAAACTATCACAACTTGACAGTTTTGAATTTTATTTAATTTAGTAGTTGATTTTCAAACTATATATACACTATCCATGCATTGTAATTCATTAAGATCATTTAAATAAACTCTCTCTTGTTTTTAATTTCATTATACCCCTCTTTAATTTCAATATTTCTTCTTTAAGCCAATTACTTTGTGAAATAAGTTATCCTAACATGTATGTTTAGGCAGTATGGAGACATAATTTTTCCCAATGAGTTTTTAAGGTGTGGTTGTTTTTCCTTAGATCGTTGTTCCGTCTATGTTTGGGATCAACGTATTACTTCTTTCAGATGTTATGGCAGTTTATGTTATACCTTGAATAAATAACCTATTTTGTAAGGTTAACCTTAGTTATGAGAACTATATGCGTTGTCCTTGCTTACAAACATTATAATACACAATCATGACACGAATCAATTTAAACTCGCCCATAAGCCACTCAAGTGCCACAAGCAGAGCGCGATTTCACTAATGTTTTTAGTTACTCTAGAATTTGATTAGATTCTGGTTGAATTTTTTTTGTTTGCATGTGCACACTAATATAGTAGAGAAATTTTGATTTTGATATTTATTTAGTCACTAGCCAAATAAGTCAGCATTGAAATTATTATCCTTTTTTTTTAAGTCCCTTAGTCCATTTAACACTTTTTTTTTGTTTATATCTCATTAAAAGACCGAAGTAAAAAACAATATTATAAACCTATTTAAGGGAATGAATGAGTTTTGTTTTGGAGTCTCACTACGCCAAAAATGATTTTTGGCAGCACTACAAAGATAGTGCTTTCTATAAAAGCGCTGCTAAAGATTTAAAAAAGAACAAAGGAAAAAAGCACTAATATAACATGACTTTAGAAAGCACTGCTAAAGGTCGTTGTTATGTAATACAATAGAAAGCTCTTTTAAGAAAGCGCTGCTAAATGGGGGGATACTAAAGCGCTTTTTAAAAGCGCTGCTATAAGGGGGATACAAAAGCGCTTTCCTAAAGCGCTGCTATAGGTCCTGCCTAAGGCAGGCCTTAGAGAGCGTTTTCCTAAAGCGCTGCTAGGGGGTACGAAGGCGCTTTTTAGGAGAAAGTGCTGCTATAGGGGGGGTTTACAAAAGTGTTGCTATAGGTATTTAGTTTTCTAAAAATAAAACAAAATTTTCATTTCAGACTCATTCTTTCTCTCTCTCTCTCTCTCTCTCTCTCTCTCTCTCTCGTATCATTCTTTCTTTCTCTCTCGCGTATAAACCATATTCCCTCCGTCGTAATCCCTCCGCAGTACTCCCACCGTCGTACTCCCTCGCGTATAAACCCCACTCCCTCCGTCGTACTCCCTCCTCCGCACTCCCACCGCCGGTGGTTTGTCATTCTCCCTCTGTCCGACCACTTCCACCATTTTCAAGGTATTTATGCATTTTCATTGTTATGGTTTGATGAGTTTTTTTGTTGTGGAAATAGTGAAGATAATGTTGATGTTGTTGATGTTAATGTTGATGTTAAATTTTATAAGGTATTTAAAGGTTAATGTTGATGTTGTTGATGTTAATGTTGATGTTGATGTTAAATGTTGATGTTAATATTGATTGTTGTTGATGTTAATGTTAATGTTAATGTTGAATATTGTGATGTTGTTGATGTTAATGAAAACATGAATTAATTTTGTATGTTAATTTTGTAAATATGTTAATGTTATTGTTGTTGATGGAAACGTGAATTAAGTAACGAGAATGTTGTTGTTGATGTTGTTAATGTTGATGTTGTTAATGCTGATGTTGATGTTGTTGATGGAAACGTGAATTAATTTTGTATGTTAATTTTATATATATATGTTAATGTTGTTATTAATGGAAACTTGAATTAATTGTTGAATATTATTGATGTTGTTGATTGAATTAATTGTTGATGTTTGAATATTTGCGATTTAATTGTTGAATATTGTGATGTTGTTGATTAATTGTTTGAACTTAAGTGATGAAGTTGTTATATTAGGTACACCATCAGCTACTAACTTAGTGAATTTATTATAGGGGTTACTTGTGAAGAGTAAGATTGTGATCGTTTCTAAGAATATTACTGTGTAGTTCTAGAAGTTGCTGACTTCTCTACAGTTGCTACAGGTAATCATTGTTTTTGTTTAGCTTACTTAGTTTAGTTTAGCCTACCTAATTAGTATGGATAAAAAATGGATGGCTTCCAATCGATTGTCAAAAAGAGTACGAGAATGGGGTATCAAAATTCGTTAAGTTTGTTGTTGAACACGCCAAAGACCCCAGTAGGATCACATGTCCTTGCTTAGGTTGTTGTTATAGGCGTCAGATTGACGCAGTTCAGTTGGAATTGCATTTAAAAAGACATGGAATTGACCAAAGTTATACATGTTAGACATTACATGGTGAGATAAATAACGAGAATGTTGAACCTGGGGATAATACGACCTATGCTTCAAACAAAAATGACACAAATACATACGATTATGATCGAGTCGAAGAGATTGCAGAAGCACTTGAAGAAGATCTTCAGGATTGTCCCAAAATGTTTGAGAGGTTGGTAAGCGATGCAGAGAAACCGTTGTATAAAGGTCGCACTACTTTCACAAGATTGTTTGCGCTATTAAAGTTGTACAACTTAAAGGCGGGCAATGGATGGTCGGATAAAAGTTTCACAAAGTTATTAGCCCTCGTGAAAGAGATGCTTCTGGAGGATAATGTTCTTCCCAATCAGACCTATGAAGCCAAAAATATGTTGTGCTCTATTGGTCTTTTAATATTGGTGACGATCAAAAAAAATATTATCTTCAATTGGCCATAAAAAGACTCAGAGGATTTTGAGCATTTTTAACGAACAAGTTTCTTAAGGATTCTAATGAAAAGTTTTTTGAATCAGAGCGTCCAAAGAAGTATGCAGATTCAATTTCACTTGAAGAATGGGAAACTTTTGTTGCCAAGCGAAGAACCCAAGAATTCCATGTAATTCTAACTTATCATGAACAATGTATAATATATATACTTCTTCCACATGAGTTCTGATATGACTTAAACTTGTTTTTTTAGGCTGTGAGTGATATAAATCAGAAACGAGCATCAAAACCCGCGTATCCATACAAAAAAGGGTGTTTGAGATATGCACGCTTACAACAAAAAATAGTAAGTATATATAAATGATTTAATATGATATAGTTAGAATACGATAAAAGTGAAGCTTATTATATGTCTTAATGTGTAGTTAGAAGAGGAGAAAAGTGATGCAACATCTCTTTTGGACCATGTTTTATGGAAGGCTGCTCGTGTGGGTAGAGATGGAGTTGTTCAGGAAGATGTTCAACAAGTTTTTGAGCAATGTGTAAGTATAACATTAGTTATGTCATAAAGTCAAAATTTTAGTAACATATAATATATTTATGCTTTTTAATCCCCAATAATCTTTTCTATATTTCAGGAGAGTCTATCCCAATCTATAACTGCAGCTGAAGACCATGATTGCAGGAGCATACTAAGTTGAGTATTAAATGTTCCTGAGTATTCTGGTCGTGTGAGGGGTAAGGGATTTGGTGTCACTCCAACAACATTGTATAAGCATCCAAAAAATAAAAATTCTAGAAATAAACAAGTGATGGAGTCGTTGGAAGAATTGAAAGCTCAAATTCGTGAATTGCAAAAGGACAAAGAAAGATACATGTCAGAAAGACGCGGTCCAGAGTTTAAAGATACTAGTGACAAAGATAGTATCAATTGTAATTTTCAGTAGAAACTTCCCGAGGTAACTATATATATTACATTGAAATTAATTTAGCATAATTATCTTAATTGACATATATACACATTAATCATATTCATTATTGGTTTAGGGCATTTCACCTTGTCAGCTCTATTTATCGTCACCGGCTTATCGTATGGTTGGCAAGGGAAAAGTGCATAACACTTTGGGAGACTTACTTGACCATAAATCGCTCCCTGCTGGATTTTTGAAAGTATCGATTGATATTTCTTTAGAGGGGGATGCATTATTGCCTATACCAGACGATGTTTCGGATGCAACATTGGTGGGAGACGCAATAGAATCGTATGTTGCATGGGTGTCAAATCTTATTTTCATAGATGATGAGGTACGTTGAACACCATTATGAACCTTTTAGTATTTAAATATTTTACGACCCATACATGTAAGTTATTCTTACATTTACGTACCATTTATTTACATGATAATCTTAGACTCCTACAAAATCTAAATCAAAAGATAAGGGGATTGTGCGGGAAACCGAGTCTGTAACACCCTTTTCTACCCAAAAATGGCAAATCAATCACATTTATCAGAGTAATATTTTAAACACAATATAAATCACCTCAAAAAGCGTACGTTTCTCAATAATTCAACTCAAATTCAATGCTCTGTAACAACCGGTTTTTCCAAAATTACTCAAAAATTGCTCAAATGACAGCGGAACTCAAAAGGGAAAATCCAAAATTTTCCTTGCACAGCAACATAATCAAAATAACAAAAATCAATAAAACATGGTTTAACTCAACGACCCCAACCCGATGTTACACTATCAGAGCAAGACCCTCTAAGTCAACCAAAATGTCAAAAACTCCAAAAATTCCTCGACAGCATCCACAACTAAACCTTGTCATCTGCATGTTACTCACGTGGAGGCAACATTCAAACAAGCAGGGTGAGTAAAATGACTCATAATAATCAATATAAGAATCAATATATAAAATAACGTCATTTTCATATCCAACATCATTATAATCATCAAGGAAACATCAACAAGGCATAACATCATAAATTATACCAAATTGTCACATAAATGCAAATGCAACAAGACTCATGCATGTGGTACCAATTCAACAAAATTCGATGGACAATGGACCACCAACCCTCCATAGATCCCCATCAATAGGATCGGTTCTACACAAGAACCGGAGCACAACAAAACTTCACATCTGCACAATGGGACTGAAGCCACAAGAATCAAACACTAGATCAAAGCTCGGAATGCATATGAATGCATGATGCACACGTCAATATCATCCTCATAATAATCTCATTAGGTGCATCATGATTCATCAAAATAATCATAAGAATCACGTCATCATAGAATCATCAAAACCTCATGGAATCAACGTCACAAATCATCACAGTCCCTCATGGGGATTCATCATGCAATCATGTATTACTCTCATAAGAATCACAATTATACTCATGAGTACTCATCATACGGTCATGTATTAATCACATAGGAATCATAGCTATTATCATAGTAATTCATCATACATTCATTTAATCACATAGAAATCACAGTTATACTCATAGCAATTCATCAGGAAAATTTAAACATCAAAACATCAAGACATCACTGAACCATAACATAATTCGCGAAACTATGCTACGTTCGCTGGCAAGTTCGTCGTGCGAGTCTGGGGCGAGTGTTTGCCGTGCGAACTCGCGATTACAGCAAAACAGTGTTATGCACCAGTAGCAAAACCAGCCCAAAATTCCCTATGATTTCCTTCCCCAATGCCCCAAAAACATCCCTCAATCATTCCTAAGGTACTACGGCGATAAAGACACAAAATCTACGACTTATTAGGCCAATCTCGTATCATATTTACGCCTCCAATTCCCATAAAATCCTTACAATTTTCCCACATTCATTAGAGTTCTCATAATCAATTACCCTATACGGTTAAAACCTCAACAACAGATTTTGGCAGTGAGGGCCTAATTTCCCTTACTCCCAAATCAGTCTCAAACCTATCAGACCATCAGTTCAAATCCCTCATACTCATTAAACTCACCAGAAAGGCAACAATAATTCAATACTCAAAATCCTTAAACCCTTAAATCGACTTTAAATACATTGAATCACATATTGAGAATAATGACGGTAATACTCCCCATACTTAAACAACTTCAAAAACAGATTTGGCCATGAAGGCCTAATTTTCCTCAAACACAAAAACCTTTTAAATCCTTAAATCGGCTTTAAATACATTGAATCACATATTGAGAACAATGAAGGCAATACTCCTCATACCTTAATTGCCAACTCTAAGCCTTTCTCTTTGATTCTTGGAAACCTCACAAAGTTTTGCCTCAATCCTCTTCCTCAGAGCTATGACCTCTATTTCTTCCCTTTTCACGGTCTAACAAGAATGAATCCTAATTCTCTCAAAATTCCTTTTTGTTAAACCTAACTTTGAGCCTTTAAAATGAGCTTTCCAAATTCACCCTCACTAACTCCTCCTCAAATGTCCACTTTGCCCTTTAAATTAACTTATATATATTTAAATTAATAATAATACCAAATATATTCATATTATATACTACTATTTAAATAAATGACCCAAAATCCATAATTCTCAATACTTCATACCAACCACCGCAAATCACCAAAAATACAAATATTCCTATTTATTTACATGACAATCTTAGTCTCCTACAAAATCCAAATCAAAAGATAAGGGGATTGTGCGGGAAACTGAGTCAGCTGCGTCAAAAAAATAGGTACAATAATTGATATATATATATATATATATATATATATATATATATATATATATATATATATATATATATATATATATATATATATACACACACACACACACACACACACACATAGAAAATGTCAATTATATCCTCCGGTTTCAATAGTTTATGATCTTATACATTAATTACCTAATTTATATGATTTCTAGATTCATGCTCAAGAGTTGCAACAAGTCAGTAAAGGTAAGATGCTGAATCTAGCAAGGTGTCCAAAAAAAAAAAGGATGAGCCTAAAAAAGCATTTGTTCCTCGATTTAGGTTGTGCCTTGAAACATATGTAGGAACAACAAATGTGGTGGAGGGTGGCATTCGTCAAATACCTATGGAGGAAGGTATTTTCGGTTTTGCTTATGCCGAAATAATTGCTAAAGAGGATTTGAATCAGATTTTCCAACATTATGAATTAGGCATCGGTGTTATGCATTCATACATCAGGTAGTCCAATCAATTTTAATTAAATATTTGACCAATTTATTTGCTGATTTCAATGAATATTCTAATTTTGATTATGTTTTTATATAAGGTTCTTGTATGACAATTTGTTGGTCCTGCATCAATTGACAGAAAGATTCTCATTATTATCTTCTAGCTATATCAACGTACGGTTAATCGATCACACTCCAGATATAGTCAGAGATTACTTAGTCCAAGCATTTATGGCCACAGATATAGAAAAATTGTATTTTTTGCCATATAATACTGGTCATGGGTTAGATTTCATTATAATTTCATTTATTATAATTATTCATTTTTTGAAATTCTATATAACATTTTCATCTAAACTTTTGTCTTATTTTACAATGGACACTGGTTCTTGGTTGCGATTAATCTGATAAAAGAAATAGTGTATTATCTAGATTCATTGGATGGTGATCAAACAAAATATCCAGATATGAAGAAGATGGTTGATACGTAAGTGATGAGATTGTTCTGAACAATCAGTGTATATCTTTATTTATTATGTGAGATTGTTCTAAATATTCGTTTATATTATGTTAGAGTTATACAAATATTATGATCACAAAGACAAGCAAGAGTACCAAAAAGTAAGGCTAACAACATTAGATGGATTAGAGTGCAAGTATATTTTTACAGTTTTGATTGTTATAGTGATGCTACTTGATAAAACTAGTTAAACTATATATCCTGATATATATTCATATTTTTTTCATGTGCAGTGTCCTCGTCAGCACAACGGTGTTGATAGCGGTTATTTTGTATTGAGGTTTATGAAGGAAATTATTCATTCGGGTCAAATATAGATTCCAAACATGGTATGGATTCATAAGTTATATGATTTATTTTAATATTTAATCGATATTTCATCTGAGTAATTAGTTTTAACTAAATCATGTATATTATGTTATATTATGTAGTACTTTGATGAATTCAAGTGTGGTACTTATTCGAAAGATAAATTGAAAGAAATTAAGGAGGAATGATGTCAATACATTCTTGAGATGAGAATTGTATAAGGTATATTGTCTTTCTGTCTTTTGATCGGAGTTTATGGTCTTTAGAGATTTGTGTTGTTGTGATGTTTTATACATACTACTAGATAATTATAGTTCTGGAAGTCATATATAGTTTTAGAATTTGTTGATATACTTCTAGAAGTTGTTGTGAGGATCCGAAAATATGGAATTTGTAATTATATGTATAGTGAATATATTTGTGAAGTTATCGGTTTTGGAATATATATATATATATATATATATATATATATATATATATATATATATATATATATATATATATATATATATATATATATATATATATATATATATATATATATATATATATATATATATATATATATATATATATATATATATATATATATAAGGCCTATGTGTTGAAATAAAGGCTTGTGTTGAATTACAATAATTATAAGCAGGTTTATGTGTTGAATTGTTATGGTATATATAAGGTCTAAGTGTTGAAATAAAGGCTTGCGTTGAATATAATTGTTATAAGTAGATTTATGTGATAAATTATAAAGAATTGTGTAACAACTTTTAACAAAAAATACTTCATAAAAATATGCACAATAGACAACGTTTTTACCACAAAAAAACGCTCCCTAAAAAGTGATTTTGAAAAAAAATCCAATGACATGTAAAAAAGACAGCGCTTTTCTTGAAAAAGCGATGCTAAAAGGGGAAAAAAGAGAGCGTTTTTAAAAACACGGCTAAAAGTGGGAGAAAAGAGAGTGTTTTTAAAAACACGGCTAAAAGTGGGAGAAAAGAGAGTGTTTTTTAAGAAAAGTGTTGCTAAATGTCTTCAGAAAATATACTTTAGAGATCGCTTCTAAAAGTACTGCTAAAAGGGGGGAAAAGAGAGCATTTTTTCATGAAAAAATGTTGCCAAAAATCTTAAGAAAATATATTTTAGAAAGCGCTTTTGAAAGTGCTGCTAAAAGAGGGGGAGGAAAGAGAGCGCTTTTCTAAAAAAGGCGTTGTTAAAAGGGGGCCTATAACAACGTTTTTTCCTTAAAAGAACGTTGTTTTACCTACATCCGCGCCACTTTAGGTAACGCTTTTAAGCGCTGCTAAAGGCAAAAAAAAAACGCTAAAGGTCCTTTTTGACATAGTGTCTGTGTGAATTTAAAAAAATATGTGGGTTATATTTCAAAAGTTGAAAGAAAAAAATATATATATAAAAAAAAAATTATAATTTTTTCTTCCTGCCTATTTTTTTTAAAGGAAAAAATATACAAAAGAAGTCGATAATTAATAAATTATTGTAGAACTCAACCCTCATTCTTCTTTTAATTCTCTTTTATGTTTTTATATTTTTAACCTAGTACCATTAAGAATTTTATCACTCTTACTTTGGGTACGTTACAATCTAAATAAAGCCATTTTAATTTTTGTGTCCATGTATTTCAAGTATGGATGTTAGAGTTTTATCAAACTTATGGTAACCTTTGCTACCATATCATGCTTTGAGTGTAAATAAATAATTTAAACACTTTAGAGTTGTGAGAACTTTTAAATTATGTGAGGATCTTATCACTTATGATATATTATTTGGTTAATTTTTTTTTTATATGCTTTGTTTATTAAAAAAAAAAAGTTTTTCATAATTGTCATATTCTTTGAATTTAGGATGAATATTTTTTTCCACATTGCATATATTATTTTTCTTCTTCTAAGTTGTGAGCTGGGATTTTGCGCATAATGTAAAGGTTTAAGTGTGAAAAAAATTGACAAGAGCATTTTGCCACTTCTTTTTCCAACTTTATACTTCATCATTTTTATAGCTTCCTAAGTTTATTGTAGTGTTTTGTTATGTTTTCAAACTTGGGACATAAATAAGTTTTAGATTTGATTTTAATAAACTGCACTTTGATCTTTGTTCGTTATGTAGGTTATAATTTGGTTACGAGTATCATATTGACGTGTACGAGTACGCGTTGAAAAAACTAAGAGAAAAAGATATAAGTTTCATATTGATGAAAGAAACTAATTCAGAGTAATGATGGGTCACTTATTTCGTTTTTTTATGAGACTTATTACGAAATTTGATTGTTCAACTATACCTAGTAGCTAGTAAACATTTTGGTTTTGGACAGACCAACAAGAATCACACTATGATTGAACACAATACCTAAATCAACTTTTTGACTTGCACAAATTTGTAGCAACAGCTGAAACATTTGCTTGGTCTTGTAAAACAGTAATAGGCATAATTAGAAAGAAAGGTGGGTAGTGGGATTTGCAAGCATTGTTGTTAGGTACCACACCTTTATTAAGCAAATGGGAGGGACACATTTAACTGTGTAAGAAAAGATACTGCATCTGTCACCTTATATATCTGATGAGATGCTGCTGAGTGCTGATAGTGATTGAATTTGATATCAATATATGGTTCATGGAGAATGGCTGTTTGAAAACAAAATCTGGCCTCAAATGCATATTTTTTGGTTTTTGTGTGAATTTTTAAAGTATGTAAGTTCTAAAAGATAGAGATAAACACATATCACATGGTTTTAATATTTAAATAACAAAATTAATCATCAACATATACACGAGTAATAACAAATTGAGATTTTTCAATTTCCAAAATTTTGAAAAATAATTTATGCCACCAAAAGTTTATTTATTACTCTTTAAAACTTGTCATGAAGTTTGTGTGATATTATTTCAAATTTTTTAGGATGACGATTAACTTGAAGATATTTCAAATCTCGTCAAGTGAAAGATTCAAGGTTCTAGTGAAGTATTTATATGATTGGTATATTTGTCAAAAGAACTTAAAAGCTTTAAAGTTGTCAAAGAGAGAAAGCATAAAAGTTCGTCTGATCGTATCTATCTGAGTTACGAGAGTCTTGTGAAAGAAGGAGAGTAACTTCTAAGATAACAAAAAAACTCACTCAAACACACACTTAAAATACTTTTAAGGTATTTCTTTACTTAACAAAATCATATAAAAATATTTTTAAGTCTAGCAAATTGATTAGGGGACCGTCTATTTGAATAAGAGACTTTTTTTCTAATTGTCTAATCAATTAGATATTTTTCCTAATCGATTTGATGATACTTAATCGAGTTTATAATCGATTATGAAAGTCTCTTAATGATTAGTAATAGCTCTATATCAAAATCTTTTATTTTGGGCCACAACAATCAATTATTTGAGGCACCTAATCAATTAGTCTAATTGATTATGCCATTAATTCGCCCCATGAATTGTTTTTCTTTTGAGCCAAATTTTTCTTATTTAAAGGAGGCTTCTCCTCACTTCATTATACAATAGAAATTATAATTTTCCTAATTATTTAATATCTCTCTCTCTCTCTCTCTCTCTCTCTCTCTCTCTCTAAATAACTTTTTTTCATTAAAGTTGTCTTAGGGCCTTGTAAGTGAAAATAACTTGTGAGGCAAGAGTTGTATTGGTGTTGTGGCATTGTTTTACTTTCAAAAGGAAAATATTCTTGAAGAATTGAGTTTGGTTTTTGAGATTAATAATTAGAAAATTTCTATTTGGTTATAGAACTCAGTCTGCAAAAGTCTAGTTTGGTTATTGAGATTAGCTAGTGAAATCTCTATTTGGTTTGTGAGTTCATCCCATGAAAAAACTCTCTTTTGATAGGGAGGATAAGCCACTTTAAAATCTTTCAATTCTCTTGTATCAAGGGTTTGTGGGAATAGCACGTAAAATCTCAAAATTATAGTGAAATCTCAAGAAGATCTCTTGAGGACATGACTAAGACAAACATTCAGCCAATCTTGGATAATTCTATAGTGTCATCTCTCTGACCATTATCTTTTTAAATTTTGTTATTTACCTTATTGTCTTATTTTGCTTTCTGCTTCTTTTTTCTCTCTAATTTTGTGGATACTAACACAATTTACTTTTTTAAGTAATACAACCTTTAAATTAATCACAAATTTTGAATACTACAATTCACCCACCATCTTATGCTTGGAGCCACTTGTACAACAAGTGGTATCAGATCCTAACTCTTGTTAAAGGCTAATTGTTCGAAGAGAAAAATAAATTCAAGCTATTTAATAAACAAACCTCCATCTTTTAATGGAGAAGGGTATGTTTTATGGAAAGAGAAAATGAAAATTTTCATAGAAGGGATGGATTGTGGTATTAGAAGGTTGTGAAGTTAATGATGTTGTAGTAAAAAAAGCTAAAAAAGATTAGACCAAAGATGATAAAGAAAATGTGATGTGCAGTTTGAAGGCATAAGTTGTCGTCATTGTCACTCTCACTCTTGAAGAATTTTTGCGAGTTACTCATTTCAAGACTGCAAAAGAAATGTGGGACATCCTCCAAATTAACCATGAAGGAACTACTAATTTAAATAGGGGAAGGTTGGGCACATTAACTCACGAGTATGAACTTTTAAGAATGAAACCTGAAGATAACATAAATTAAATGCAAACACGCTTTACCCATGTAGCACCCCAAAATTTGCCCTTTCATTTTGACCGTAGCTGGCTTATGTTTCGCTCATCTGCATTTTTGCATTTTTTGCATATCATGGCATTGGTTCTTGAGACATGGGATCAAGGTGTTTCTATGACTCAAGATTTTCTTTTATTGCAAGTTTTTAAGCAACAAACATCAGAGGCTTTGGCATTTATTTTGCCTAGCAATCGAGTGTCCAGTTCACCGGTTATCTCAGGCATTTTCACAGGTGCACTGTCAAAAGGCAAGTTTCAGAGGCTTAATGTGTCTCAGAACGGGTGGAAACGAATGATTATGCAAGTTTCCCTCCAAATGGCGCAATTTTTCAAATTTATGAAGGGTTAATCGATTAACTAATTAGCACTAGCAAATGGTTAATCGATTAACCAAAATAATTTTTTCCCAGATACGTGCATTTTTAATGCTGCCACTTTTTGGGTCCATTTTGATCATTTGTGAATTAGTTTTTACATTAGTAGAAGGATCTAGAATCACTCTAGATTTGATTTATTTTCAAAACAAATCCAATTTCCCACCAAAATTTCATTTCTAATGCCATTTCAATTTTCAAACCCTCACTCCAAACCACAATTTCACTCCTAATCAAAAGCTTATTTAAGCTAATTCACTCCAAACCTCGCCATAATTCAGAATTCACACTCGTTCACCCTTCATTTTTCAGAATTTGCTCTCAAATTCTCTCAATTTTTTCTCAGTTCCCACACTTCAAAACTCCATTAGAGCTCTTTCACTTGAATTCTTTGATTCTTCATAGGAATCCTTGAATTCTTTGGAAGCAAGCTTTTAAGTGATTCTTAGATCAACTTTGGCTTAATTTGGCTCATTCTTCACTTCTCTTGCAAGAAATCTCTTGGATCTTGAAGTTTTATTGGGTTTCTAGCTTGGATCTATCATTTGCAGTATAACAACACTTACCAAAGCAATTCTCAGCTTTAAAGGTTGGTTAATTCTAGATCCACTTCTGTTTTGAGCTTATTTGGATAATCAAAATGTAGATCCTCAATTTTAATTGATTTTGATGATTTGATCTATGTAATTTGTGATCTCAATGCTTGGATAAGTTTGATTGATGTTTGATCACTGGTTTTTGGTGTTAAATTCGTGCATAATTGATTACATGATCATTTGGATGTTTGCATAAGTGATTAGTTGCTGAAAGTGCTTTTGAATTGTGATTTTTCTGCTTCTGTGCAGTGTTAATCAATTAATCAGTTGTAGTACAAAACTAGTTAATCGATTAACCAGTGTATTTTTAGCCAATTTCAAGTGATTAATCGATTAACCATATTTTCACTGCAAATGGTTAATTGATTAACACTGGACCAGAATGCCATTTTTGGTTGTTTTCAAGCATGTTTTGATTTCTTTCCACCTCTAACCTTCATGGATTGATATGATGCATTTGTATGGACTATTTTTAACCTGTTTCATCATGCTTGATTGTTTGATTGCGATTCTTCGACGCGCGACTTTTCGTTTTTGTTGATAAAAGCTTGAGATGCTTATATTGTTGTTTGATGTGATGATCATGTTCTTTTCTCATTTGCATCATGTTAATTGTTGATTATTGATTATTATCTTGATGGACCGGTGATACATGTTTGTATCTGCTTCCAATTTCGTTTGTCGCATGATCGTTTGAATTGTTTAATTGATGTGAAAAGCATTATGTTCTTGTTGAATTCTTGATGATGCAATCTTGTTAAACACTTGTGTTTGATTGTTAATGCATGTCCATCTTTGCTTGGTACTTGTTCAAGATTGATGATTGTTCATGTTGATTGTGTTGAAGCATGCTTGCTGCCTTGTTTTCTGCAGCTGTTTTATTCAGAAAATGCATGATATTGTATGTTATTCTTACTTGTTGTCTGCCTTTTACACCTGCTTTTTGTGCTAAATTAGTAGCTGTTAAATGTTGTTGTGCTGCCTTGCTGTCTTTTATAGCTATTCTGAGCTGGAAGTGTTGTTGTAGCTGCTGTTTTTGCTCGTTTTCTCTTGTTTTTGGCTTTTTCTTGCATGTTCCCTTAAGGCCTCCTAGTCTAACTTTTCCAATTAAGCTTGGAGTAGGATAGACGTTAGAAGTTTAATCCATGCATGATAACAAGTAGGTTAGTTCTTTTTAACCTCAACCTTAGGTCCATCTTTTGCATGCTAACATTAGGATAGAATTTCCTTTCGCATCCCGACCTTAGGGCCACTTTGCATGACAACGTTAGGACCGATTTTCTCTTAGACCTTCCATGTGTCTCTCTTCTCATCTCAAAACAATTCTAACACACTTAATAAAGACGATGAACATTGTACGCCATGAGCCTTAAGCATATAGGAAATGATGAGTGAGGGGTCTCCTCTCATTCTTCTAGAGTGTTTAGCTTACGTCCCGTTTGGGGGCAATATGCGACGCATTCGTTCTTATATCATAGTCTTTAGTGCAACGTGAATCACAAAGCAATTCAATTCACTTCATTAAAACTCATAAATAAACTTCAAACCTTTTTATCCTTCGGGATTTATTCTTCAAACTTGTTTTCAGAAAGGATAAGTTACTTTTCAGTTCTACGGCAAACAAGCGTCGACCCTAACTACTGGAATGAGAATTTAACGTTGCTCATAAAAGAACACTTAACCAACCTTTGGTTTCGTTAGCCGAACTACGACTACTCTGATTTCTCATACTAGATGAGGATACATAGGCACAAGACGACGATGTCTTGGCGAGCAACCTTCCCCCCATCACCCGTAGTTTTTTGAACTACATTGACTCTGACTTTCCCATTGCACGAGGGAATACGTAAACATATGGCGGCGATGTCCTATCGAGTCACTTTTTTCTTTCCTTTTTCATGTTTCCATTTAGCAATATCTTTTAGATAACTCACCCTTTAATTAGATAACAAACGGGGATCCCGTTGAGTACAACAAACGTGAGGGATGCTCATACCTTCCCCTTACGTAATCGACTCCTGAACCCAAGATTTGGTTGTGATGACCTTGTCTTCTCCTTTATTTTAGGTTTTCTTCGATCGTTTTCTTTCCCTCCTTTGGGATGAATAAAGTTCGACGGCGACTCTTCTATTTGTTTCTGTCGGTTGTTTTTTGCAGTTGCGACAACCCATATCGTGAGTCATATGAGAATTCTAGAAAAATATTTTTAAAGTAGAATTTTTTTGTGAAAATTTTTAGATGCCTAAATCGTAGTTGACAACCTAAATTCTTTGTGATTTGTGAATTTAAAGATTTAACAACCATGGACACATGCACACTTTCTTTTTGGTAAATTGTAAGAACATGAGATGGAACTGAAGAAACGTGTTGATGACAGAGAAGGTGACAAGAAGAAGGGGAAAGTATTACACTAAAAGCTAATAACATCAAAGATATGGAATTAGAATATGAAGCTTGACAAAGTGATACTAATAAATACATGAAACTCAGGTTTCAAAAATTCAAGGAGTTCATAAGGCAATAAAAACAAACTTCAAGTTTCCAATAGCAAAATGAAGAAACATACTATTTCATTCTCACATGCCACCAATGAGGAAACGAATGACATATAAAACCAAATTGTCCTCAAAATCAGAATCTGAGAAAATCCAAGAAACTGCGAAAACAATTTAAGAGAGCCTACATATCTTGGAATGAAAATTATATGGAATCTTCTGACGAGGAGGAAGTAAACATGTGTCTCATGGTAAATCATGAAGAAGATGAAGTAACCTCTTATTTTTCTTATCAAGACTTGTTTCACATGTGTAAAAAGCTAACTAAAGAAACAAGTAGATTAGAACAAATTGTCTTTATCTCTGAAGTCATGAAATCAAACAAGGATGTCATTCCTCGCATTTTTATCAAGCACATTGTGAGTGTAAAAAAAATATATGCTCATAATATGTATTCCACTAACATAAAAGGATCAAAAAATTTTGGGTACCAAAGGTTGAAAAGTCAAATTATGATGCAGATATGCTTCACAACTTGAATTCAAAAGATGATATCAACAATGGATCTTCAAGTCATATAATTGATGAAATAAATATGCTCCCTTGTTTCACTCCTACGAGAAAATAATTTTCTTTGCAACAAGGTAAAACCATTGAATCTATAACTTTTGGTAAGATCCCTAATCTTACCCTTGAGTTGCTCTAATTCATTAAAGTTTTATAACACAAGTTACTTAGTCTTAAGTAAGTTGTCTCACAAAGGTAATAAAATATTTCTTCTATACGCATGGTCGTTAAAACCTTGAAACAAAATATTCTTCCTCTTTTAAAACTTCATTTCAAAATAACCATGACTATAAAATAAATCACACATATTACATTTATTGAAATAACCCCTAGTAGTAAAAAGTAGAGGTTGTTGATTGAGCAGGTATCTTCAAAAAGACAACTCTAGTGGAGAAAAACAAAGATCAAGAAGTAGAACATGATCAAGATCATGATAAAGTTCAAGATCAGATTATAAGAGAAGAAAATTATATAGATCATCAAGATCTAATAAATTAATAAATAAATACCAAAGAAAATCTTATTTGTTGATATATGTTCTTGCAGGTAAAAAGTCGATAATCCCACAAAGATCCTCTCAGAAGTTTTAATGACGAAAAAATTTGTTGAAGTCAGTAGAAATAACTTTCAACTATATGATGATGGTAACCTAACTAAAGAATCATCACAAGCCCCATCTAGAAAAGAGACTCGATATTTAAGTGCTTATAGGACAACATCATTAGTACTTGTAACAAATTTGTATCATATATTTCATTTTAAACTTTGGTAAACGATTATTTTGATGGATGTCAATCGATTGGAGCAAGATGCCAATCAATTAGCTCATCAATTCTGCCCAATGATCATTTCTTTTTTTGGTTTTTCCATCACCTATATAAAAGAGGCTCTCCTCCTCTAAATTTCACACCACTTTCCAAAGCTTTACATTTTCTTTGAAATGTATCTCTCTATTTTCTCTCTTTCTCTCTCTTTGTAAATATTTTGTATGTCACTTAAGTTGCCTTAGTGCATTTGAGTGAAACTTTACTTGTGAAGAAGAGTTTTGTAAGTGGTTTCACTAGTTATTTAATTCTTGAGAGTGTGTTACTCTTGGGAGATTAAGTTTGGTCCGTGAGATAAACCAATCATAAAATATCTATTTTGGTTTCTAGAACATCGTCAAAAAAAGTTATATTTTGGTTATTGAGATCAGCTAGCAAAATCCTAATAAGGTTCATTAGCTTAGCATGTGGTAAAAGTTGTCTTTGGTTGGGGATGAGTCTGTAAAAATCTCAAGATCAGACTGTGTTAAGGTTTGTGGGGATAACCTATAAAAGCTCAAAGTTTATAGTCAAAATCTCAAGAAGATCTCTTTAGGGCCGGACTAGGCCAACGTTTGGCAAACCTGGATAACTTTCTGGTGTAATCTCTCTAACCCTTATTCTCTTTAATTTCTGCTATTTATTTTTACTATTTTATTTTCTCTATTATTTACTCTATTGTTTCGTATACTTATTCATTCCTGCCGGAAGTTGTCCGAAGAATTTGTTCCTCTGGGATAGTATGTATCACAGATTATGGTATAGACATTACTGCAGTAACTCTTGGTACTTCAGTGACCTAAAGTTTGTAACCTTCAAGTACGGGAGTTTTTGTCGTAGCCCTTGCATCTTCGTTCACCTGAAGATTGTAACCTTCAGGTCTGGAGGTTCTAGCTATGGCTTCTAGGTCTTCAGTGACTGGTGGTATGTATCCCTTAGGTATAAAATTGAAAGGCATGCCCCAGGGAAAACCTTTAGGTATATTGTATTGACGAAGACTGATGGGTATCTCAAATATTGGTGTAGACACAATTTCTGAGATTACCGTCCTTTGAGCTAGTTGATCCTGAGCTATTTCCAAGGATTCAATCATGTCGTTGAGTCTTTCCAAAATTTCCTTCAAATTTTTAACTTCCTCTCTCAGCTTTCTATTTTCTTCCTCAAGATTGTTCATTTTCTTTTGCCGATTGGCCCGAGTATTATATGAATGAGACAGTTTGACTCTCAAGTGCGACACATGTGTAAGACTCTATGACAAAGATGTGTAATGCAAGAATGATGAATGATATGCAGAAAAATAAGAATGATCTTTTTGTTTTGTTTTCAAAAGAACTTTTAACAATTATGTTGCAAATATCATACAACGATGGAAACTTTTTATTGAATTCAAAGGATTACAATATCTTACAGGGAAAAGTAATTTTTTTACAAAGTTCCAGAGGGATAATTAGGCCTATGAATTCTAGGGAATTCTTGACGAAGGTCTAGATGCTGGTTGCTGACTCCCTTTTCTCTTCTTTGATCGGGGCCCCTCAACCGTTGTCGGGTCGATGATCATTTTCCAAGTGAAAGGAGAGAGTAAACTCCTCTGTTCCTATTGACTTTCTATAACACATTGCTCTAATATCTCAATCAGAGCATCCTTCTCTTTTAATAGTTCTTGGATCTTTGTGCATTACAAGATGACAATCTAGTACTTGCTCTTCCAAGAGTTCTTCTCACGTTGGACCTTATTGAAAGCGACTTGATGTGTCATTCATGAAGTAGAGAATAGACTCTTTTAGGAGAAAAACTTCCTGACGAGGGTAAGGCATCTCTAATTTGATGGCTTTGGTTTGTACCCATCGGAGATAAGGCTCTACAGAGATGCAGTTTGGCCTTCCCAAAGACTTTCTTCCTTTCCTATGAACATGTTGCCAGGCATGTACAATTTTTTTCTTTAGTGGTCTGTCATTTTCTCCTTCCTTGAAGAAAACACCTTCCAGGTGAATGTTATATGGTATGTCCTTCATCGGGTATCCGAGCTGATGACGAGATAATATTGGATGATAATTGATCCCTCCTTTAGTACCAATGAAGGGCACATTAGGGAAGCTTCCAAATTTGTCAATGATTTTTATTTCTTCATAGGCACGATTGTACCAATCTATGTAAGAATGAGTGAGAGACATAATATTTTGTGACCATCGAATACCACTTTTGAGATCCCAAAAAGCAGAAGATTTGGGTAAGTGGGAAATAAACCATTTATAGAGTAATGGTACACATCATGTAATCATTCCTCTTTTGTACAAATTCCTTAAATGTACTGAGTGGTAAGCATCTGCGAGCAACATTGGGATTGGATTCTCGATCAAGAATATCTTGAAAGTATTGATATCTACGAAGTTGTCAATGTTGGGAAAGAGGAATAACCCATAGATGAGCATAATAAAGACATCCTCAAAAGCAGTTATGTTTCCTATGCTAGCAAAGTATATGGCTTTCTCCATCAGAAATTTAGCTGGTAACCCCTGAACTCCTCCTTTGGTGGTCATGTGAGCTTTGATATCTAACTCTTCCAAAGAGGTAGCTTTTGCAATGGCTTGATCTTTGGGAATTTCTTCCAGTCCAGAAAATGGATCTTGATCAGTGATAGGTAGAACAATCAGATGGGAGTAATCTTCCAGTGTTGGTGTGAGTTGATAATCTGGAAATGTAAAGCAGTGGTATATTGGATCATAGAACTGAACCAATGTAGACAGGACTCCTTTCACCATATTGATTTTCAAAATAGACAAAAGCCTTTCATGCGTAGCTCTGAAAGCTTTAGGATTAGTAATCAACCTTCCCAATTTCCTTATGTCTTCCAGTTTTGGACTTTTGAAGGTGTATTTCTATGTTTTTCTTCTACCAAAATCCATATCACAACTTCTGATATTTGCAACGATTGTTTTAGTTTTTAAAAAAAAGTTTTTTTTTAATTTAACTTTTTGAATGAATGAAATGCAGGAATGAAGCAAACAAAAACATTTGAAAACATGGGTTTAAGGGTTCATTGTCACGGGCATGGTGCCATGGATCTACCCATCCCCAAGGTGTGTAATAGGGTTCTTTTTGTACCTGTAGAACGGGTTCTAACAAGGTTCCCAAAATCATTGACCCCTCTTAAGAATATTGCCAGCAAACCGATTGACTCATGAGAGCTGTAATATCCCTAAGATGAATCTCATTCGAGTGTAGTATCGTGTATCAACTATTCCTGATAGTCACTGCACTACATCCTAACAATGGTCAAGTGGTTAAATGTTTACTAATCCTCAGTTTCAAGGGTGTCTAGTGGAAAAAGTAATGTTTTCATAACTTGCTCGTTCAACATCAGTAATTCCAAAAGGATACCTCCACTGATTTGGTGGACTTTCAAGTTAGCTTGGTCGGGACTCACTCCCTATAAGCCTTCCTAAGTCTGCCACCTCTTATCTTAGAATGTGCTCTCAAGCCCAATGAGGAATTTTTCGCTTACCATATATGTATTAATCACATTCCCATAACAGTAATTTAAACAAGTATAGCAGACAAGAAGATAGTATGATAGCAAATGATTAAAAAAATGAGAAAGCAAATAAAACAACAAAAATAAAATGCAATGACATGCTTAACCCTCTTAGGGTATGGGAAAGTCCCCAGCAAAGTCGCCATTTTTTTGTAGCATCAGTTTTTATGACGCGACCACTATCGCTTTTGGTGTTGCTTTCTGATTTCTATATTTATCCTATGAAGCTTAAAAGGAAGGGGAAGATATCTTAAATTAACCCTGCACGCAAGTGTTTTTCCTACAAATGTGAAGAGATCTGGAATCAGGGGTTGGTTATATAAAGGGAAGCTATTAGCATCCAGAGTATCTATAGTAATCTAAAGGAACCTTTATTTGCATCTGTTTTTACTATTTGAATTGCTTTCTTGAGTCTATTTGCTGTCAGGTGGGAAAAGTTTCTCCTTTGAGGAAATGTTTTTGTTATTTTTGGGTTTTCTATTATTTTTAGAAAGGTATTTGGACATAATATTTTTTATTAGTGGGCTCACTAAGAGTTCGCAATCTTATGCCTAAGTATTCCCGTAAAGAGATTTGGGGAAATCAGAGCGTTCATAGTTCCTCCTATTCTATGGGAGGAAAAATGTTTTGTGTCTTGTTCAAAGCCCAAGATTGAAGCTAAAAAGTGTTTGTGTCTTGTTCAAAGCCCAAGATTGAAGCTAAAAGAGTATTTGTGTCTTGTTCAAAGCCCAAGATTGAAGCTAAAAGAGTATTTGTGTCTTGTTCAAAGCCCAAGATGTGAGCTAAAAGAGTTTGTGTCTTTTTCAAAACCCAAAATTGAAGCTAAAAGAGTTTTTGAAAGAGAATTTGTCATCTCTAAAGGGAGATATCTCAGCTATTCATCACAATTATTGAGGGATTGATTATAAGGGAAGTTGCTTTAACTGGGATGTGTGGAATCCATCAATTCCACATATTCCTTTATAAGAGAGTTGAAATGTCATGAAGGAAGAAGCTTTAACTCAGTGTAGAGCAATGCCACTTTTTTCCTTTATGAATCTTTGCATGCTAAGAGAGGGACATTGGCTTGGATGTGTAGAATCTAGAGGCTTGCCACTTACATCACTTAGATGAAAGAGAACTTTAGTCATGATAAGGGAGGGACCCCATCTTGGATTTTGAATCAACAAGTGTGCCACTTACATCAATTATCTGGAAAAAAGGTTTAATTGTTTATTTTGAAATATGATGTATAGAGGAAATATCCTCCTACAGAGAGGACTCAGAATCTCATCTGCGGGGATGTTGAATTATGTGTCATGATCAAAGCCTAAGGTTGTAGCTAAAAAAAAGACTGAAAACTGACTCAATTGGGGGAGTATTATATTTGTCTTGTACAAGGCCCAAGACTGAGGCTAATTGCGGAAAATCCTTACATGAAGCCTAAGAGGAGGCTGAGGGAATTTAAATGGGAATTGACTCTTGCTGAGGAAAATTAAATCCAAGAGCAGGTTCCAACTGCTCTGAGGAATCAAAAGAGAAACTGACTCTTGCTGGAGATTATATGAGAGTTGGATTTATTGAACTACCATAAAGTCTTTATTATGGTGGAAGTAACGGCTTGTACAGTTGTGTGTTATATTTGGTTTAGTGATTGGCCACGGTGGAAGGTGGTGGCATGGAAGAGTTAACGGAAAAATGTTCCTTCCATAACTTAGTGAAATTTTAAGTTTCTCAAGGTTGCCCTTTTTGCAAGTAACCTCACTTTTCTTGATTTTTCTAGATTGATCATGATCCAAATCAGAATTTAACATTGTTCTTGCCTTAAAGAGGCCATATTTGCAAAAAAAATCCAAAAGTCAAACTTGGTTTTGATCACAGTTGACTTTTTATATTAGATGAAACTTGAATTTTATGATCCTTTATGAAATCAAGTCCTTGGGATAAATTGAACCTAATGGATGGATTCCAAAGGTGTTTTTGAGTGTCTTAAATCTTGCTCCAAGGTTTGAGATCATATTTTGTTCAAAAGTTAAAGGTATGGTTGACTTTTCCTTAGAAGCCCTAGTTTGTGGTCCAGATGAATTTGAATCTTTGTATTACTTATTAATCAAGTTCTTTGAATCAATCCAATATTGTGAATAGATCAATATGATTTATTTGATGTCCTTAAAGTATATCTTGAAGTTTTGGATAATGTCCATATGAAAATTTCTCTTTGGAGGGCTTGGTCGACCAAAACCCTAATTTGCTGACATTGATGGTCTTGAGGCTTGACTAACTTGGAATGATGCAATCTTGTGTTAGATTCTTGATGAAGGAAACCTATTGATTCTTCATGATGTTTGAGAGGATTGACAAGTTGAAGATCATGTCAATTCTTGATTGCTCATTTGCCTGAATGTTCTGAGAGTGCTCAAAACCTTAATCCTTGATAAAGGTGAATACTCAACAATCTTTGAAAAGATTAGTGAGGTATGAAAATACACCCATATTATGGTGATGATTTTCACAATGATTTGAAGTCTTGGGATCAAAATTTAGGGTATGACAATGACGATTACTCGAATGGATGATTAAGGCTACTCATATCCAAATAATCGAGAAGAGGAATATAATGCTTTAGACCATCTCCTTTTTCAAAAAGAATTTAAATGAGGTTAATGTGTTTTGGACAGACAACAAATACTCAAATGGTCGAGTAAGACTACTCGTATCTAAATACTCGGGGACGAAAATATAATGCTCTAGACCACCTCCTTTTTTGTCCAAGTTATTATAAAAATAAGTTTGACTTAAAGTTAATTATGAAAGCAGTTTGAAGTAAATCAAATTAGAAGTTTTTTAATAGATGAAAATTGCTTGAATGGTCAAGTAATGCAATTTGTATCCAAACAATCAATGAGAGAAATCGAAGGCTCAAGACCATCTCTCTTTTCACCTTTTCTAAAACAGTGTTTAAGTATGATTAGGTATTTTAGTTTGAATTGGGTAAAAGGCGCTCGACATTGGATCAAAGTTTTTATTTGCATTTGAACTAAAATGGGATGAAATGATTTAAGCGTTTGAAGATTGAGAAGTTAAGATAGTGTTAGTGGTTTTGATTTGGGAAAATGACTCAACGTTGGATCAAGTGTTTGTTTTTTGTGCTTTTTTTGAAAGTTGTTGATTTTAATCTTTGAATTAACAGTCAACTAAAATAATAAAAGAGTAAAGGAAAACGGTAAACTTATTACATATTTATGGGAATTGGGGTAAAATTTGTCAAATGGGAATATACAATATGGTAATTAACAATGCAAGCTTAATAAACAACTATAAGTAGTAAATGGAGAAAGCAACGAAATCAATGTAAAAAATACAAAACACAAGAGATTGAAAATAAATCAGTGTTTTAAACTATTGAAATCTAGCATTGTGTTAAGCAATCCTAAAGTGATTCATGTAGGAATTAACTCTACTTAAGGCCGGTCAATAAAATTTTATGTGTGTAAGCAATTTCTGAAATTAAATTGAATTTTCAACTCCGAAATTGCAATGCATCTTGTGAAAAACCGAGGGTCTTTAAAAGACATTTTTTAAGGCAAATAAAATAACAGACAAACTAAAGAATTTAGCGTTATGTTAAGCAATCGTGTAGAGATTCATGTAGGAATCAACTCTATCTGAGGCCGGTCAACAAATCTTTATACGTTTAAGCAGTTTTTGAAATTAAATTGAATTTTTAATTCCGAAATTGCAATGCATGTGTAAAAAACTAATGAGACCAAAAGATATTTTTTAAGGAAAATAAAATGACAAACAAATTAATAAATTTAGCACTATGTAAAGGGTGGTCGCAAGTTGGTGGTTACTGAAGTTGAGTTGTTGGTGTGAGAATGAGGGCGACGGTGGAGCACGTTGTTTGGATGGTTGTTATGAGATACAAATCGTGGTTGCGGCTCCTTTATTATGGTGGAGGTAACAGCTTGTACAGTTGTGTGTTAGATTTGGTTTAGTGATTGGCCACGGTGGAAGGTGCTGGCATGGAAGAGTTAACGAAAAAATGTCAAAGAGTGGAGGAAGTGGTAGGGCTGGTTTTGTTGAGTTTTATATGGTATGAACATTGTTGTTGTAAGGTGGCTTACGTGGGTTAAGTGTGAAGGTTCATGGAAGAAAAAAACATGGAGGTTGTAGGTAGAAGATAATAGGTGGTGTTTAAGGAAGTAATGTTTTAGTTTAAGTGATGTAGAGTGAGTATATGGAGGTGATTTTCATGGGAGTAACAAGTATGTAGGTTGTTTACACGTTGTGTAGTACGTTTAAGAGTTTGTGAGTTTGTTGCAAGGAAGTTTGTGTTTCTAAGATTTGTTGAAGAGTGAAGCTTGATGGTAGCGTGAACCGTTCGAAGAAGATGATGAAAGTCATGTTTCTTGTTTTGGTGCAATGGCGAAAAACATTCGGTTCACGTAGGGGGGTTAAGTGCAAAGTGTGGTGGTTTGTGTAAGTTGTGGTGTAAATGTACAGTAGCATGAGGGAGTAATATGGAAGTTACAGTGGGAGGTTTTGAACATGGAGAGATGAATGGTGTGTTGTAGTGCTTTTGTGAGGAGAAGGAGGGATCAAAATTGAGTGTGCGTATGTGGTTGGTTTTAGGTTTATGAAGTTGGAAGAGGAAAAAAAAGGTTATTGAATGACAAAAGAAAGATGAAGTTTTCTTTTTGAGTTCTCCTTATTCACTTCTTTGTTTTTTACTGAATAGAAAGATGAAGTTCATTTTTTAAGTGGGAGGCGGTGTGTAAGAGATTTTTTTGTTCTTGGTCTCCTTGGCAAGACATAATATATATATTATAACCAAAATATGGTTTCTCAAAATAAGCATGTCTAAAATACCCTCTAGAAGACTTAGTAGACAAGAATTATTTAAAATAAAATAATATTTTTTTGACATTTTTTTTTAATTAACAAAAAAACTCTTAATGTTATTTTAGAAACAAAATTAGGAAACTAAATAAAAAATAAACACTTAAAATAAATAAATAAAACAAAAACCATTAATCCTATTTAATAATTTTGAAAATTTTGACACAAAGATAAAAATAAACGAACTTAAATTGAAAAAAAATCGGGCACCAAAAAGCTCAAAAAGTTAAAATGGATGCACCAAAATGATCAACGCGAAATAAATATATTGAAAAAGCATAACATTTGATCAATTTTTGAAATAAATTTAAACCGATTAAAAGGCTCAAACTGATCAAAATGCGACCGAAAAAGTAGTCGAAAAAATAAAACGAGCATGTCAGGTTAAACTACACGAAACATAAATTAATATAAATGGCGTTTACAAGCTCAATTTTTTAATTTTTCATCCACTGATTTTATGCACAGTTAATATTCTGTTTGACCGGTCTGTCTGTAGATCCAACAAATTTATTTTGAATGATAATTTGAGTATTATAAAAGATGAAATGCATGTCATGTTATGCAGATGATGCATACTGTCGCGGTGAAAATTTGGATACCAAACTATTGATTAGTTTGAATCTTTATTCATTTTTTGCAACCGAACTTTGATTTGTCCAAAGGAAGGGATAAAGATCGAAATTCCCACTATGCAATGCAAATGCAAGGTTAGATTGTTTTAGGTTCGGGGGTTGGTTAAACTTAGGGAAGGTACTAGCATCCTAAGTTTCTGTAGTACTCTACAGGAACCTCTTGTTTTATGTTTGTTTACTGCTATGTGTTTATCTGCTCAAGGTTAAAGACCTAGGGGTTTATTTCTAAGTATACTCGATAAGATATCGCATCTTATGCCTACATATCCTTACGGGAGTGGAATCAGAGTATGTTGTAGTTCACCCTAAAGGGTTTGAGGAGCTCTTTGACTGTGGTCAAAGTTCCTACGGGTTTAGGGTAGTTGTTTTGATTGGGTTTAGGAGAAGAGATGAGTCTTCATGTTAAGGGAGAGATAACCACCACAAATGTAAAGAAAAGGGTTGTAGGAAATGGTCTTTGCATCGTCTTAAGAAAAGGTCTTACACACTCGGATGGTCGCCAAGTATGCCTTTGTCGTTCTTAAGGCAAAGTCCCTACATGTTTGATTGCATTGTTGTGGGGTGGAGATTATATCTCACTTAAGATGATTAACATATATTCTCTAAATGTGTTTGTAAAAGTTGTATTGTGTTTGATTGTTTGTCTAAGTTGTAAGAAAGATAAAGACAAGGTCTTTCCTATGGGGTAGGATCTGTCCTAAACGATCTACTTGAATGGGATCAAGGATCGTGGGGAGAATGATGCATATGATGTGCAACTACACACAACGTTGAATTATGTGTAGGTTTTTCCTTTGGACGGAATGCGATGCGATAATGTAAATCGATAATGTAAATTGCGGAAAGTAGATTGCGGAAATGTAAAGCCATACACACGCATGAAAGCGCTGAAGTGTGTGAGAGTGAATTGTGTCGTGAGTGTGCATGATCAAGTTGTATTTTACGATGTGAGTTGATTTTAGGGGAAAGTTGAATTGCTTTGAGGAAAGTTGTATTACTTTTTAATTGGTGAGGAGTTGAATTATTTATAAGAAAATATTGATTTGTATGAATGGATTTGAAAAAAGTGTTATATTAACTTTAATTATAGGCCGATTGGTTATATTTTACGATGTTAAATGATTTTAGACGGGATGATTAATTGTGAGAGGTTTTGGTTTTAAGAAAATATTAGATTAGTAGGCTGGATTAATTTTAAAAAACGAAGTTGAATTGATTTTTTATTAGATATAATAAATTTGATAGAAATTATTTTAAATGGTCACGTTTTATTAAATGAAAATTATTAAGGTGTAAGTTCATTAGAATAACAGGTTTTAGTTTTTTTATTTTTTTAAATGAAAGCGGATTTAAATAAAGGTTAATTTTAATAGTAGATGGAATAAATAAAAGGTTAACAAAGGTTTAGAAAGTATTATTTTGAATAAAAGGTTGATTATAATCGAATTATGAAATTGAATCATTATTGGTAATCCAAAAGGAGTATTAAGTTAAATTAATAAAAGAGTTTGTTTTTTTTTAGATTTGAAATTAACCAGACAGAAAATAATTAGCTAAAAGTGTTTAATTATTTTTAATGACAGGATTATGTGCTGACTTAGAGAAAATTAATTAAGAAATTAAGTTAAGGGTTAATTAGAGAATTAGAAATACTTAACGGTGATTAAGGGTTAATTAGTGTGTGATATGTGGTGAGTGTGATTAAGGTTGCATAACAAATAATAAAAAACAAAACAGAAAAAAATAAAAAAACATGGAAACCCTAGATTCCCCAATTCCCCCCCCCCCCCCTCGCTTTCTCGCTTTCTCTCTGATCGTCTTCATCGCGTTCTCAACCTCACCCTCTCTGACTCGCTTCATCTCCTTTTCCTCATGCTTTTCCGTCCTGCGTGATCCCTGTACCTGAAACAACATCAAAACGTTAGTGATTCACGGACTTCGTTCGAACGAGAGATTACCGAAGGCTGAGTGATGGCGTTGGGGCGACGGTGTGGCTTCGCGGAGGTTTTGATTTTTTTGCGGTGGCTGGGACGGGCTTCGCCGATGGAGTGGCTTCGCGGAGGTTTGAGGAGATAAGTTTCTTCTTGCTCGAATTTTCTAGGTTACGAACTTGGGTTTGTGATGATTTCCCTTCGTTTTTTCCTCTCCTATTCTCATTCGCTTTATATAGGCTCTCTGAAAATCGAAAAAACGTTGATTGAAGGAAATTATTGCTTTGAATGCAGATTTTAGTGTTGATTGGTTTTTTTCCTTTTTGGGGTCAATAGGATTTGAAAACTTTCCATTTGTTGATTTGGCAATGATGACTTGATTAAACCTCCGATTTTGTGCTTCGATTAGGATTGGATTTGATTCAAAGGCATCTTCTATTATTCTACGAATATTCTTTACGAATATTCTGCTGACTCTGAGTTAACGTTTTCTTTCCTTTCTTCTTCGCAGGGCAAGGTTTACACTTGATCGATGCTTAATCGGGAAAGGTGCGAGCAATGATGACGTCGTCTGAGCTGCGGATTATGGTTACCGTTGTTGTTTGCGAAAGTCCCCTGGTGCTCTTGAGTTAGTAGGGAGTTGATGGCGAATCTTTTGCTGTCCTCCTGGCTACTCGAGTTTTGCCTAGTGATGAACCAATCCTGAAGGCTGAGACCCTCACACTTTTGCTTGAGTTATCTTTCATGATCAATATCTTGTTGCAGGTGATGAGTCAGGGCCATTGATATTGCTCTGTTTTTAGTTGGCGTGCTCATTGTGACTGACTGCAGATTTGTGGAAAGTTGATTGTAGTATGGAGTTTGAAGCCATTTGTGACTTAGACTGTTGTGACCTAGAGCAATTTCATGGGGCTCTATCTGTTATGTCTAGTGATGGGTGATCTGAGGGCCAGACTTGAATCATTTGATTAACAGTTGTGTTGCCTTGATAGGACTTGATAATTCCTACTCTGTGGACAGTATCTTGTGGTAACACGAGGGGCAGATTGTGGAGTTGTGAAATTTACGAAATGCAAGATGTTTGATGTACTGATGTGTTTGCAGGTGGCGAATCACTGATGTTTACATTTGGTACTGAAATGTTGACGTTTACATCTATATTGCTACCAATGTTGTTTGGTGTGCTGCTCCTGTTATTGTTTATTGTATTGTTGCTGTTGAAAAACTATCTAGTTATTGTTGAAATGTTGGCTTGCTGTTCTTTGCCAATGCAGCTGTTGCTCTTGTTTGTTGAAGTACTTGCCAATGCGGCTGTTACTGCTATCTGCTATTGTTATTTGCAGCTGACATGTTTTATCTTCTTCTTTTAGGATGCCACTTTGATGTTCAGAGGCTGCCAGTTCTGTGCCGTCCGCCGGGAGAGGTTTGCGGGCAATGATGATTTAAAGTCTGAGCCAAGAACTTGGAATATCTGTTGATATTTTGGCTTGCTGCTATTATGAAAACGGTTGCCTTGGTTTCCCGAAACTTTCTCGTTCGATGCTTTGGTAGGAAGTTGGCGACGACTTCCGTTGCCCTTTCGGCCGCTCGAACTTCCGCCCGATGATGACTTTAGAGCTGAGGGCTGAAACATTAATTTACTTTTACTTCTCGACATTCCACATATTCTGTAATGGTCGTTATGATTATTAGCGCCGTATTTTGTAGGTGGAGGTATCGTAGGGAATGCCACAGCGCATGGCTTCGGTTCTGGTGTGCAAGATTTGGACTTCATGGGCTTATGTGAGTCTTAGTGCTGTTACCAATGTTCTGAACTGAAATCAAACGCTTCGAGTATTATTGTGAGGGTGCTCATCTTCTTTGTGATACGGGAACGGTCTTGTTGCGTCTTGCACACGAATCAATGGATTAAACCCGATTTGCAACGATGATGGAGGGGTGGTTGTAGAGCATCCCACTGAATCAGAGGACGCGCGAAAACGGCGTGGCCAAGGTTTGCAATATTCATCCAATGTCAATGCACTATAGATTCTTTTGTTCATTTTAATATTTGGGAATGAACAACTAACACCTTTCCTTCGGACATTTTAGGAGCGTATGCGTGAATGATCGTCTTCATGAGGTTGCCTGGCGTAGGACACGCATCCAACGGTGGCTACGAACCGAAGTTGTCAAGATTCCGGCGAGTATGGGAACGAAATTCACTTGAAGCGTGATGGGACTGGCAGACTTGTTTCTGCCTGTTTACATTCATGACCTGATGCGGTTTTACGTGTTGGAGGAAGGCTTGCCTGATGTACTTGGCATGGAGCATCTTGCATGGCTAGAATGTTGGTTGTAATATCTCTTCATGAAGCCCCCCATTTCTTTATTATAAGAAAATTTAATGGAAAATGAACATTGTTGTATGGTCTGGGAATAAAGATGTGGTTCTTATTTTTTCTCCTTTTGTTTTCAATATTTGTGTAATGAATAAGCCTTGACTTTGGGTGCTTTGTACTTTGTCGTGAATAAAACTTCCATACTATGCCTCTTGATCAATTTATTGACTTCAAGACATACTTCAATTTAAAAAAAATCCAGCCTATAGTGCTTTCAGAGCAGCAAAACCGTTCACAGCCTCATCCTCGTACCATGGTCATGATAAAATTTGTCCAAAACGAGAGTGGTTCTTGGATTCATCATTTGAAATTGTACTTTGTATGAGTGAGAATTTCCTTTGAATTTTATGAACCCACACTTCTAATTTATCATGAAGATGTTATCAAGCCAATCCTTTTAGATCTTGACTTTGGATATTTTGGTGAACCATGAAACTCTTGATAACGGTCAAACTTTGTTCAAGACAGCATTATATTGCAACCAAACTTGAAGTACAGTGGCCCAAATTGTGACACACTAAAACCCAACAAAAATGAGTTTGAGATCCACAGCGATTCCACAAAGAAATTACAGCTCGACCCTGACTTAAAGTGGGATACGGCCAAACCACCCAAGTCCTCTTCCCGGTCTTGTCATACGTGAAGTTGATACTCCTGCACAAATTGGTTAGGTCATAATATACGCACATGCAATATGTCACACAAAGAGGTGGGGTCTTATGGTCAAAAATTAGGGTGTGACAGATGCCCCTATTTAAGTTACTTCTATCCGGAGATATGGGGATCGAAATCTTCGTCTCGACGAGATAGGAGGGACTTAAATATAAACATTGCACGAATTTTTACCGTAAGACGCCACCGAATGCAAATGATATGCAATGATATGAGAATGCAAGACAGACCGGTCCTGTGAGGAAATGGCGCCATAGGAGGAAACTAAACACGACACATGGGAAGAACAAGCTCAACAAAAGGAGACTCCACGAGGACGGGAAACAAACATCACTGGGGAATCCTCAGAAGTAAAACAGTATCTCATACACCAAGGACGTGGTGATGGAAAATAAACTTTTAGTCGAAGGATATGCTTATTATCGTAATGTTGTGGTTGGTAATAATCCAGATGAATTGAGTTGACGGTTCATCCTTATTTTCCTTTTTTCTCTTTTTTTTTGTTGTATATCTTTTCTTTTGGAACTCAACTTGAAATAGTAACATGTATGACTTCCCCTTGCACCATGGTATGGAAACCATGAGCTGGTCTCGGTCTCTGATGTCATTGTAGTTGTAGATGTTGTTGTAGTGGTAGAGCTTCCCCGAGCATCATGATATGGGAGTCATGCGCCGGTCTCGGTCTCTGATGCCGAACTTCCCCTTGCACCATGGTATGGGAACCATGAGCTGGTCTCGGTTTCTGATGCCGAACTTCCCCTTGCACCATGGTATGGGAACCATGAGCTGGTCTCGGTTTCTGATGCCGAACTTCCCCTTGCTTCATGGTATGGGAACCATGAGCTGGTCTCGGTTCCTACCCAAAATGATGGAAACTCGTGAGAGCGTCTTCAAAGAGGGGTTGTAAATTTGTTGATTGTAGATTGTATGTTGTAAATTGTAGAACTGTAGAATTGTTGATGTAAATGTTGTGTAATCTGTAATTGTAGAATTTTGTAGATGTGATCTTGTACTTGTAATTGTAACTTGTAGATGCAGTTTGTATTGTATTGGCAATTTGTAGAATGCGCACCGGGGATCTTCAAAAGAGTTGTAAACCGGTTGATACGTGGAGTGTCCTCTTGTAAGGAGATATGTCATTGATTGTACTCATAATGAACTCTTTGGGGAAAATCATTTTTTTGAGCAGTATCTTTGTTGTAATTGTAAGATACGTGAAATTGTAGTAGTAGAAATCCTCAAATGGGGAAATATCTGTAACGTCCTCTGTTTTGCCTTGATAATCTTGAAATACTCCTCTGGGGAAGGACAGATTGTCTTGAGGAGGTTGTTGTTTGTCGTTTTTGAATATAAGTCAGCCCAAGACGAGTTGCTCAAATAAAGAGGCCTTCTGTTTTTCGACTGTAAGTTGTTAAAGAGATCTTGTAATGTTGTTGAAGAAACGGTGTGTCTTCGAATGGTGATCCTCATAAAGTCAAAGTGCAGAATAAATGCACTCTTGATCCATGCTCAAAAGCTGGAGATGTTCATAGTGTGATTGCCAAAGACCGAAGTTCAATTCGGGAAATAACCGAAGAGAAACTGTCAAGCAAGACTCAACCACAGAGGCATAAACTCCAATGGGAATGTACTGAAACAACTGTCTTCCACGAGGATCGAACTTCGTGGGGAAATGGAAATATTGAGTTTTTTCTACTTAGGGCTGACAACTCTATTTGGGAGGAGTAAGACGCGCCCAAAATACCCAAGGGGTAACCGCAATCAAAGAGATAGAGTAAAACATACAAAGGATGCACAAAATGCCGATGTTATGTTATCTACTTATATGACATGCGTATGCTTATGTTTGCGCTGGCAGGTCGAGAGGGACACATCATTTATGCATGGGGAAATGCTCGAGCCTTATCTCCGCAGGTCCTTCGAACGAGAGTGACCTTCACTCTCAGATGGCATAATCGTCAATAGTCTAGTCATCTTTCTGTGAGTAAGGGTGAGCATTGGCGGTCATCCTCTCGTTATTCATATATCAAGTAGAGCAAACTTTGAAAAGGTTTAAATCAGTTAAGATTTTGCTATCAAGATCATAGATTTATAGTAAATGAAAAACTCTTTATTGAACGGCGGGCAGCGGAAAAGCGTGACCCGATATTACAGTGTTGGAAAATGATATCGATTACATAGAGGGAATAATGTCCTGTTTCTCCTACACAAAGTATTTCTTGACAGCATCCGCATTCACGGGGCGAGTGATTTCTTCTCCATCCATTGTTGCTAACATCAAAGCGCCTCCAGTCAAGACCCTTTTGACTACATATGGTCCACCATAATTCGGGGTCCATTTTCCTCGGATGTCGGTGAGGAAAGATTGGATTTTCTTGAGCACAAGGTCACCTTCCCTGAATACCCGGGGTCGAACCTTCTTGTCAAATGCTTTTTTCATCTTCTGCTGATACAACTGCCCATGGCATAGCGCAGCCATCCTCTTTTCTTCAATTAAGTTCAACTGATCGTACCTGTTCTGACACCATTCTGCCTCTGATAATTTTGCCTCTACTAAAATTCTCATAGAAGGAATCTCAACTTCTATTGGGAGTACTGCTTCCATACCGTAGACGAGCGAAAATGGAGTTGCCCCAGTTGATGTACGTACCATTGTACGATATCCATGTAAGGCAAATGGGAGCATTTCGTGCCAATCTTTGTAAGTAACCACCATCTTCTGAATGATTTTCTTAATGTTTTTGTTGGCGGCCTCAACAGCCCCGTTCATCTTTGGTCTGTAAGGAGAAGAATTGTGATGTTCGATCTTGAATCCTTCACACAGCTCTTTCATCATTTTGTTATTCAGATTGGAACCATTGTCTGTAATAATTCTGCTTGGCACACCATATCAGCAAATAAGCTGATTCTTGATAAATTTGACGACCACATGTCGGGTTACATTAGCATAGGAAACCGCTTCGACCCACTTGGTAAAATAATCAATGGCTACCAAGATGAATCGGTGTCCATTAGATGCTTTCGGCTCTATCATTCCAATCATATCAATTCCCCACATAGAGAACGGCCACGGGGATGAGATAACATTCAGGGAAGTCGGAGGCACGTGAATTTTGTCTGCGTAAATCTGACACTTGTGACACTTTCTAGCAAACTTGTAGCAATCTGATTCCATTGTGATCCAATAATAACCAGCCCTTAAAAGCTTCTTAGCCATGGCATGTCCGTTGGCATGAGTGCCAAAAGATCCTTCGTGAATTTCCGACATTAACATATCTGCTTCTTGTTTGTCAACGCACCTCAGCAAGACCATGTCAAAATTCCGTTTGTACAACACATTGTTACTCAGAAGAAAATTTCCGGCCAACCTTCTCAAAGTTTTCTTGTCTTTGTTGGAAGCTCCCGGAGGGTATTCTCGAGTTCTAAGGAACACTTCGATGTCGTAGTACCAAGGTTTGCCATCTTCAACTTCTTCGACCGTAAAGATGTAGGCAGGTCTATCAAGACGTTTTACTTCAATCCGAGGATACTCGTTCCAGAAGTTTACCACAATCATTGAGGCCAAAGTTGCCAGCGCGTCTACCATTCGGTTTTCATCACGAGGGATATGATGAAACTCAACCCTATCAAAGAACGGTAACAATCTTCTAGCATAATCCCTGTACGGGACTAAATTATCATGTCGAGTTATCCATTCTCCAGTAATTTGGTTGATTACTACTGCAGAATCACCAAACACATCTAAATTCTTAATTCTCAAATCGATCGCTTCTTCGAGACCCATGATACATGCCTCATACTCAGCTTCGTTATTAGTACATTGGAATGCTAATCTGGAGGTGAATGGGAAATGGGTCCCTTGAGGGGTCACAATGACAGCACCTATCCCTTTTCCATGAGCGTTGACAGCTCCATCGAAGATTAAACCCCACTGAGAACCTGGCTCGGGTCCTTCACCGTGTACGGGTTCTTCACAATCTTTCATCTTTAAGAACATGACATCTTCATCAGGAAAGTCATCATTTGAGGGTTGATGATCCAAAATAGGTTGGTGAGCCAGGTGATCAGCCAAAACACTTCCTCTAATAGCTTTCTGAGTATGGTACTCGATATCATACTCGGATAATAACATCTGCCATCTGGCAATTCTCCCAGTCAAAGCGGGCTTCTCAAAAATATACTTGATGGGATCCATCTTTGAAACCAACCAGGTAGTGTGGTTCAACATATACTGGCGTAAACGCTTAGCGGCCCATGCCAGAGCGCAACAAGTCTTCTCTAGCATAGTGTATCTGGTTTCACAATCGGTAAATTTCTTGCTTAGGTAATAAGTGACATGATCTTGTTTTCCGGCTTCATCTCGCTGACCGAGTACGCAACCCATTGAATCCTCTAGGACGGTCAAATACATAATTAAAGGGCGCCCTTCAACCGGTGGTATCAGGATAGGTGGTTTGAGCAAATACTCTTTGATACTATCGAAAGCCCTTTGACAATCTTCAGTCCAAACGTACCCTTGTTCTTTCCTTAGGAGCTTGAAAATAGGTTTACATGTAGCAGTCATGTTGGATATAAACCTGGAGATGTAGTTCAAACGCCCTAGGAATCCTCTGACTTGCTTCTCAGTGGCGGGAGCTGGCATTTCTCGGATAGCTTTTACTTTGTCAGGGTCCACTTCGATCCCTTTTTGGCTGACAATAAAACCCAATAATTTCCCTGATCGTACTCCAAATGTACACTTGTTGGGGTTCAGACGAAGTTTGTAATCCCTCAAACGAACAAACAGCTTAGCCAGGTGCTTAACATGATCATCTTCGGTTTTGGACTTAGCTATCATATCGTCCACATACACCTCAATCTCCTTGTGCATCATATCGTGGAACAAAGTAGTCATAGCTCTCTGATATGTTGCCCCTGCATTCTTTAATCCAAATGGCATGACCTTATAACAAAAGGTGCCCCAGGGTGTTATGAATGATGTCTTTTCTCTGTCTTCGGAAGCCATCCTAATCTGGTTGTAACCTGAAAAACCATCCATGAAGGAGAACACCTCATATCTTGCAGTACTGTCTACCAGGATGTCAATGTGAGGTAATGGGAAATCATCTTTCTGGCTGGCTTTATTCAAATCCCTATAATCTACACACATGCGAACCTTGCCATCCTTTTTCGGAACGGGTACAATATTAGCCAGCCATAGTGGATATTCGGCGGTGACAAGGAAACCTGCATCAATCTGTTTCTGTACCTCTTCCTTAATCTTCAAAGCCATATCGGGTCGAGTCCTTCTAAGCTTCTGTTTTATTGGCGGGCATTCTGGTTTTAAAGGTAAATGATGCTCAACTATAGCCGTGTCCAAACCGGGCATATCCTGATATGACCAAGCAAACACATCAACAAACTCTCCAAGCAGATCAACCAGCTGTCTCTTCACATCTGGTTTGAGTAGAGCTCCAATTTTCACTTCTCTACGGATTTCCTCTGATCCCAAGTTGATTACCTCCACCGGCTCTTGATGGGGTTGGATAGCTTCTTCTTCTCTCTCAAGCAATCTAGTAATTTCTTCCGGAATACCATCTTCTTCGTCCTCGGCTTCATACACAGGAAACTCAAAATTCGGAGGAGGTAGTGGATCATTATTCCCAGGTTGTAATTTGTGTAGCAATCTGCGCAAGTGACGTGATTTTTAATAAGTTTTTTGCTTTGTAAAGTGGAAAGTGTGTGTACGCGAGATGCTACTTATTATTTTCCAACATCATGAATAAAATAAAAAACACAGATGTAAATGAAAGTAGTTTATTGATGATAGCAAAAACCGAAAAGACACGCCCAACAAAGTCACCTTTGCCTTGGGCAGAGCAAAGGGAATTATTGAAAGTATGCCCTACTAAATGCAGTTTCGCCTTGGGCAGAGCAAAAATTTTAAACAAATGCTTTACTTAGATATATGAATGGCGGTAGGAGCTTCAACCACACTCCAATTCTTGACCACGACGCCTGGAGTCACAAAGTCTGGGATGTCTTCAGCCGGCTCTTCCTTAGTGATGGCATAAACTCCAAAGGTATAGTCGAAATCATCTGACACGTAACCGGGATCTTCCATATAGGGCTCGTAGTCTTCATAAGGAATGGAGGACCTTGTAGAACCGTCCAATATGTAGCCCTCGAGTTCATCTTTTAACACAGCATTAACCTGAGAATGTTGGGAGATTCCTCCACTACGGAACACTTCACTGATCAATGGAAACCCTTGATTCTTGGTGCCTTGGCGAGCAGAACTGCTGGTGAAACCGAGGCCCTCCTTGTTCTTGTTCTCTGGAAAAGACAACACCTTTCCCCACATTGACTGGTGACCACTGTTCACTACTCGTTGTGCGTCTTTAAATGATGACATGGATGCCTGAGCTCTCTGAGTACTCTCACCCACAACAGACAGAGCTTGAAACTGCGTGCCAACTTCCTCTTCAGCTTCAACATATGAGAATGATGATAGGTGACCTACCACCAAAGCTCTTTCTCCACAAACTGTAACTACTTTCCCTTCAAAAACATACTTTAACTTCTGATGCAGGGTAGAAGTAACTGCTCCAGCTTCATGTATCCATGGCCTCCCTAGCAGACAGCTATAGGCGGCACGAATGTCCATGACCTGAAACGGGATCATGAAAGTCTGTAATGCAATAGTCATGGGCAAATCAACCTCACCAATTACTGTTTTCCTTGACCCATCGAACGCTTTGACAATAACGTGACTCGGCCTCATTGGCGATCCCTGATACGACAGCTTAGATAGGGTGGTCCTAGGCATTACGTTTAGAGACGATCCAGTGTCAACCAGCACACTGGACAGGGAGTCATTTCCACAGTTCACAGAAATATGCAAAGCCATATTATGTTTTCTCCCTTCCTCTGGGAGATCACCTTCATTGAAACCCAGATTATCACCTGAAGTAATGTTGCCAATGATGTTATCAAATTGTTCCATAGTCACATCCTGCTCGACATAGGCTTGTTCCAAAATTTTCTGAAGTGCTTCTCTATGAGCCTCGGAACTCATCAACAATTGTAGCACAGAAATCTTCGACGGGGTCTGCAAAAGCTGATCTGCAACCTTATACTCGCTTCTCTTGATTATTTTCAAGCATTCATCAGAGTTGGACAGGTTAGACCCACCAAATTGCCCCCATATTTTGGTCCTTTGAGCCTGATGGTTCGAACAAAACCTCTTTTTCTTTTGGCGGCACAGTCGGGTATATTCGCCCGCTTCTTATCACTCTACTAACATCTGCAATATTAACGATTGAGGGTATGGTGGGCAGAGGCACTTCTTTTCCATCCTCCAACATAGTAGCATTATATCTATAAGGGATGGCCTTACTAGAGGTATAAGGGACGGGTCCAGGCACATTGATTACCAACGGAGCAACAGTTGGCTTCTTGCTATTGTAGACAATCTCTATACGTTCCACCTCTTTAAAGTGGGGTACTATGACACAGACTTCTTCAGCTTTCTTACTTGAAACTTCTTGATCATCATTTTCTAAACAAACTTCAATCATATTGACAGAGGGTGAACCATGCGGTGGTAATGGATTCTTCTGTACATTCGGGTCGGAATCCCTAAAAGACAAGATCCCATTTTTTATGAGCCTCTGGACATCCATCTTCAAGCCGAAGCAACTCTCAATATCATGTCCCGGAGCACCCTGATGGTAGGGACAGAACTTGTCAGCTCTATAAGAAGGGGGAGGATTCGTGGGAGCTGGAGGTGGAGCTTTCGTCTGAATGTGACCCTTTTTGATCAAGGTGGGGAATAAATCAGTGTATGTCATTGGGATCGGATCAAAATTTATTTTTCGGTACACACGACCCTGATTGCTAGGTGGCCGATTCTGCTGAGGATTCTGTGGACTCTGCTGAAGCTGGGGTTGTTGAGCAATGGGAGACTGAGGTTGTTGATAGGGTTGTGGAGACTGTAGCTGATAAGCCGGAGCATTAAATACTGGAGACACGGCTGCAACCTGATGTGGTGGCATGTACCTCCTTCTGAATTGTCCTTTTTGAATAGCATTCACATTTTGTTCCTTTTTCTTCGCGAAACTGCTCCCATACCTCTTAGGGGCATTTTCTTCTTTGGTCAGTCTTCCCTCGCGAACACCTTCTTCTAAACGCATTCCCATGTTGACCATTTCAGTAAAGTCACTGGGGGCGCTGGCTACCATCTTCTTATAAAAGAAAGGACCCAGAGTCTTCAGAAAAATTTTGGTCATCTCTTTTTCTTCTAATGGCGGTGTGACCTGTGCGGCCAACTCGCACCAACGTTGGGCATATTCTTTGAAGTTCTCTTTATCCTTCTGTGTCATTGCTCTCAACTGATCTCGGTCGGGTGCCATGTCCACATTGTACTTATACTGCTTGATAAAGGCTCCTCCCAGGTCATTGAAAGTTCGAATCTTTGTACTGTCCAACCCCATATACCACTTAAGCGCGGCGCCTGTCAAACTGTCTTGGAAATAGTGAATGAGTAGCTGATCATTATCAGTTTGGGCAGACATCTTCCTGGCGTACATAATGAGATGGCTCTGAGGACAGGTATTCCCCTTGTACTTTTCGAAATCAGGAACTTTGAACTTTGGTGGGACCTTAACATTTGGCACCAAACACAGCTCAGAAGCACTCTTACCAAATAAATCTTTTCCCCGAAGGGCTCTCAATTCCTTTTGTATTTCAGAAAACTGGTCTTGGAATCCATCCATCTTCTCTTCTAAACCCACGGTTTCGGTTGGCGACCCATGTAGAATTGGTTCATCCAGAATATACGGGACAGTGTTCACCTGCGGAGGTGCAGTAGTCATCACAGCAGAAACAACAGGAGCAGCTTGAACAGTGGTCACGACGGGGGTCTCAGACACGGACGGACGGTAACCGGTCGAGAAGAAATTAGGAGACAATCCCCACGGGAAACCTTGAGGCATAGTGTAAGATATTTCAGCAACAGAAGACACCATTGGGATCGGTGTTGGTGTTACCTCGGGTACAACAGTCCTTGGAACTTCTTGGTTGTTGATCGAGATTTGACTGGACAAAGCTTCTACCAGGCCAGTCAACTTTTCCAAACTTTCTTTCATACTTGCAACTTCATCACGGAGCACTCTGTTTTCTTGCTCTAGTTGATCCATCTTCTGGCGTTGGCTAGCTCGAGTGTTGTATCGGTGATTCAGCTTGTTCTGCGGAGATGAAGCAAGAGTAAGACCCTGGAATGCAAATGATGCTATGCTTATGTAAAATGCAAATGAGTGTGAAACTTTCAAGAAACTCAAGCAACTCTGGCATTGTAACCTTGGAAAAACTTATTTTATTTGAAGATTGAAGCGTTACAAAAACGGAGTACTCTTTTAAGAGTTTATTACATTGAATCAAAAGCAAAAGAGAAACTCGGGAATCTACTCCTTATGCTCCCTCTGTGCGCGAAGCTCCTTTTCTAATTGATTGACGCGTTCTTGCAATTCGGCCTTTTCTCTGATGAGTCGGTCGACACACTCCTTCCAAGCCATAGTATCTGGGGGAAGATCATCTTTGGGGACAGCACTTGAAGAGGCATGAGGAGAAAATAAATCTCCTTGCGCCTTTCTCTTTCTGGCAACTTCGATTTCCGGAGTCTTTTGAAGTCTTTCCTTCTCTACCTTGAGGGTAAGGAACTTATTCTTCCAAGCGGTTCTCAATTTCCGGGCTTCATCTAAAGCAATCCTCACTTGCTCAATTTCGTCCACATCGAACCAGTCGGGGTCATGAGGAGATAGTACCATAGGTTCATGGAAAGGGAACGGCATTTTGAGGTCAAGGGCTCTTGCTCGCACCCAATACAAGTACTCTTCAGAGACAGCACAATTGGGGTATCCTAAAGCAGCTTTCCCTTCTTTATTGATGTACTCCCATGAGTAAATTATGACGGTCTTCAAGTCTGGGTCTTCTCCTTCTTTGAGAAAGATTCCTTCTAACAGGGTCTGGTCAGGTACTTCAATCATGGGATGCCCGAATTGGAGACGGGCTAGCGCAGGGTTATAACTTATGCATCCTTCCCTTCCAATAAGCGGTACGTTAGTAAAACCTCCGATACTGTGGATCATACTTGTACCTCCATATGTAGGATCGTACCACACAATGTCAGAGTGAGTAAGGGCCATGACTATCTCGGGCCAACGAGGAGACCCCTCCTCTTCCCAAATAGACGGGTGTCGAGTTAAACGAGCAATGAACCATGAATACAACAGTGCGGTACAACAAACGACGTGTCCTCCTCCCTCGGCATTCCTCGAGTGGATTGAAAAGTACGTGTCTGCAAGCAAAGTAGGAACAGGGTTCTTAAGTATGAACAGTTTAATTGCGTTCATGTCAATAAACTCGTCGATCTTCGGGAACCAGAAAATTCCATAAACCAACAGAGCAAAGGTGGCTTCCATGATAAGGACTTCTTTTCTTTCAACATGGTAGCGAACTTTTTCAATCAAAAAGTCAGTAGGGAATCCAAGGACTCCTTCCTTGGTGGTTAGGTGTGCTTGCACGTCTGCCAAGCTAAGGTGAGTGGCGTTGGCAATTTCTTGATGACTGGGCGCGTCTTCTTGGCCGGTGAATATGGGACGGGCCGTTACAGGCATCCTCAAAAAATCAGAATACTCTTCCAACGTTGGCATCAACTGGTAGTCTGGAAAAGTGAAACAGTGGTACAATGGGTCATAGAATTGAACGAGGGCCTCCAATAACCCCCCTTTCATCTGGAGTTCGAGGAAACGGAAGACTTCTCCATTCTGCTGCGAAGGCGTACCGATTCTCGATGAGGTCAGCTAGCTCTCTCAAGCTTTCAATGTTAGGGCTCTGAAAAGTGTACTCCAAGGCTTCTCTTTTGGAATCCATGGTTACAATACCTGAGAAATAAAGTTGAGCTTCTTGAAATGAATAGAGACAGAATGTAATGCAATATGAGTAGGACTTCATGGGATCCCAGCTATTTATAAACATTGTAGTAAAAGAAAGCGTTTTTTTTATTAATTTCGAAACGGAATACAAATAATTGCTTTTAAAAGTCCCAAATAAAAGCTAGTAAAGACACTAAGGAAGTTCCAAAGTCTGCTGCTTGAGTTGCTCTTCTAACTGCGCCTTCTCACGGATAAGGTTGTCTACTATTAGCTTCCAAATAGTACATTGCGGGTCGGAGAAAAATAAATCCTCCATGACCCTCCTCTTCTTGCAGGGGAGTAACTCTTCATCCTTTAACTGTAGCTGCTTCTGGAGTTCCTCTTTCTCTTTCTGGAGTTGTTCGATCTCTGCGACAGACACTTAATACTTGTTCTTCCATGACTCTACCTCTTGTCGCAATTTCTTCATAGCAACTTCTGACTTCTCAGCTTCAGACATGAAAACATAAGTGGGTTCCCTCCTCGGGGGTATGGGGTCTTGGCGAGAGTAAGGCATCTTCAGCTTGATTGCCCTATTCCTCACCCACTGGAGGTATGGTTCCATGGACACACAATTGGGCTTTCCCAAATTATTCCTACCTTTCTTATACAAATGCTTCCAAGCCTCCACGATCTTCTCTCGGAGCTCTCGATTATCCTCGAAGAAGACACTTTCGACTTGTATGCTCTTAGGTGGTTCCTTCAATGGGTATCCCAACTGTCGGCGGGCTAAAACCGGATTGTAACTGATCCCTCCTCCAAAGCTGAGTAAAGGTACATTAGCGAAATCCCTACATCCATCAATAATCAAAATTCCATCATACTCACGACTGTACCAATCGATGTCAGCATGAGTCAAAGCCATAATCTTTTCTGACCAACGCTTGTCATTGAGATGCCAAAAGGAAACATATTTGGGCAAATGGGTAAGGAACCATTTATATAATAAGGGCACACAACATGTGATCATTCCTCCACCACGGAGGTTTCGGAGATGTATGGAGTGGTAGGTGTTACCTAATAGAGTCGGCACTGGATTATTCTTCATGAAGATCTTAATGGCGTTAAGGTCCACAAACCCCTCAAAACTGGGAAATAGAAACATCCCATAGACAAGTAAAGCGAAGATCGCCTCGAGCGGAGCCTTATTCGTAAAATCAGTATAAAATGAGGCCTTCTTGAATAAAAAATCTGTGGTCAAACCAAAAGTCCCATTTTTGACAACCATATTGGTCTTAACGTCAGATACCTTGAGATAAAGAGCCTTAGCGATGTCCCTTTCTTCAGGATCCTTCTCCAAGAAAGGAAAAGGAGATTCTTCTAGAATGGGTAACCCTACTAAAAAGGAGTATTCCTCCAAAGTTGGCAACAACTGATAATCTGGAAAAGTAAAGCAGTGATACATTGGATCATAGAACTGTAACAGAGCGGAAAGCAGGTCTTCATTTGCCTTGCGCCTTAACAAAGATATTAACTTCCCATACTTACTCTTGAACTTCTCTTGGTCTTCAATCAAAGCTCCTAACTCCCTTAGGTCGTCCAATTCGGGACTTTTAAAAGTATATTTTAGAGTATTTCGTCTATCCATAATGTCCTACAATGTTTATAAATAGAGGGTAAGTCCCATGAGGTCCAATGTAGTATGATGCTATATGAATGCAACAAACACAAGTAAACACATATGGGCACAAAGATAAACAAACAAAAGTCCTAGGTTTGCAACGAGCATGGAGCAAAGGTATACCCTTTCCAAAAGGTTGTGGACTAAAGATTGATTGGTACCTGCAGAACTGGGTTCTAAAAAAGGTCCCAAAGTCATTAGTCCATCTATTGGATATTATCAATCTCCCAACTAACTTGAGGATTAATAATATTCTCAAGAGAACTTCTTTTGAGTGTAGCATCGCGTAGCACTATTTCGGGACTTACTCCCTCATAGCCTCGCACTACATCCTAATAAAGGCCAAAGTGGGGTTAAAGGTAACTACGATCCTTAGTATCATGGACTCCAATTGAGAATAGTAAAAGTTTTCACGACTAAACTCGTTCAACCGAACTATTTTCAAAAAGGTCTCAACTAAGCGGGATTCTCGAATCAACTTAGTTGGGACTCACTCCCTATAAGCCTCATCGAATATATCCCATCCTATCTTAATTTCTCTCAAAGTTCGGGTGTAGAACTTTATCTCACCACTCAATGACAACAATCCCAAAAGAATAAACACAAGAGAAAATAAACATTTAAGCAGGTAAGCAGATATATAAAGCAGTAAACAAATAAGAAAAGATAGGGGAACCCACTAAGGTCTCCCCAGTGAAGTCACCATTTCTGTCGCGGTGAAAATTTGGATACCAAACTATTGATTAGTTTGAATCTTTATTCATTTTTTTCAACCGAACTTTGATTTGTCCAAAGGAAGGGATAAAGATCGAAATTCCCACTATGCAATGCAAATGCAAGGTTAGATTGTTTTAGGTTCGGGGGTTGGTTAAACTTAGGGAAGGTACTAGCATCCTAAGTTTTTGTAGTACTCTACAGGAACCTCTTGTTTTATGTTTGTTTACTGCTATGTGTTTATCTGCTCAAGGTTAAAGACCTAGGGGTTTATTTCTAAGTATACTCGATAAGATATCACATCTTATGCCTACATATCCTTACGGGAGTGGAATCAGAGTATGTTGTAGTTCACCCTAAAGGGTTTGAGGAGCTCTTTGACTGTGGTCAAAGTTCCTACGGGTTTAGGGTAGTTGTTTTGATTGGGTTTAGGAGAAGAGATGAGTCTTCATGTTAAGGGAGAGATAACCACCACAAATGTAAAGAAAAGGGTTGTAGGAAATGGTCTTTGCATCGTCTTAAGAAAAGGTCTTACACACTCGGATGGTCGCCAAGTATGCCTTTGTCGTTCTTAAGGCAAAGTCCCTACATGTTTGATTGCATTGTTGTGGGGTGGAGATTATATCTCACTTAAGATGATTAACATATATTCTCTAAATGTGTTTGTAAAAGTTGTATTGTGTTTGATTGTTTGTCTAAGTTGTAAGAAAGATAAAGACAAGGTCTTTCCTATGGGGTAGGATCTGTCCTAAACGATCTACTTGAATGGGATCAAGGATCGTGGGGAGAATGATGCATATGATGTGCAACTACACACAACGTTGAATTATGTGTAGATTTTTCCTTTGGACGGAATGCGATGCGATAATGTAAATCGATAATGTAAATTGCGGAAAGTAGATTGCGGAAATGTAAAGCCATACACACGCATGAAAGCGCTGAAGTGTGTGAGAGTGAATTGTGTCGTGAGTGTGCATGATCAAGTTGTATTTTACGATGTGAGTTGATTTTAGGGGAAAGTTGAATTGCTTTGAGGAAAGTTGTATTACTTTTTAATTGGTGAGGAGTTGAATTATTTATAAGAAAATATTGATTTGTATGAATGGATTTGAAAAAAGTGTTATATTAACTTTAATTATAGGCCGATTGGTTATATTTTACGATGTTAAATGATTTTAGACGGGATGATTAATTGTGAGAGGTTTTGGTTTTAAGAAAATATTAGATTAGTAGGCTGGATTAATTTTAAAAAACGAAGTTGAATTGATTTTTTATTAGATATAATAAATTTGATAGAAATTATTTTAAATGGTCACGTTTTATTAAATGAAAATTATTAAGGTGTAAGTTCATTAGAATAACAGGTTTTAGTTTTTATTTTTTTAAATGAAAGCGGATTTAAATAAAGGTTAATTTTAATAGTAGATGGAATAAATAAAAGGTTAACAAAGGTTTAGAAAGTATTATTTTGAATAAAAGGTTGATTATAATCGAATTATGAAATTGAATCATTATTGGTAATCCAAAAGGAGTATTAAGTTAAATTAATAAAAGAGTTTGTTTTTTTTTAGATTTGAAATTAACCAGACAGAAAATAATTAGCTAAAAGTGTTTAATTATTTTTAATGACAGGATTATGTGCTGACTTAGAGAAAATTAATTAAGAAATTAAGTTAAGGGTTAATTAGAGAATTAGAAATACTTAACGGTGATTAAGGGTTAATTAGTGTGTGATATGTGGTGAGTGTGATTAAGGTTGCATAACAAATAATAAAAAACAAAACAGAAAAAAATAAAAAAACATGGAAACCCTAGATTCCCCAATTCCCCCCCCCCCCCTCGCTTTCTCGCTTTCTCTCTGATCGTCTTCATCGCGTTCTCAACCTCACCCTCTCTGACTCGCTTCCATCTCCTTTTCCTCATGCTTTTCCGTCCTGCGTGATCCTTGTACCTGAAACAACATCAAAACGTTAGTGATTCACGGACTTCGTTCGAACGAGAGATTACCGAAGGCTGAGTGATGGCGTTGGGGCGACGGTGTGGCTTCGCGGAGGTTTTGATTTTTTTGCGGTGGCTGGGACGGGCTTCGCCGATGGAGTGGCTTCGCGGAGGTTTGAGGAGATAAGTTTCTTCTTGCTCGAATTTTCTAGGTTACGAACTTGGGTTTGTGATGATTTCCCTTCGTTTTTTCCTCTCCTCTTCTCATTCGCTTTATATAGGCTCTCTGAAAATCGAAAAAACGTTGATTGAAGGAAATTATTGCTTTGAATGCAGATTTTAGTGTTGATTGGTTTTTTTCCTTTTTGGGGTCAATCGGATTTGAAAACTTTCCATTTGTTGATTTGGCAATGATGACTTGATTAAACCTCCGATTTTGTGCTTCGATTAGGATTGGATTTGATTCAAAGGCATCTTCTATTATTCTACGAATATTCTTTACGAATATTCTGCTGACTCTGAGTTAACGTTTTCTTTCCTTTCTTCTTCGCAGGGCAAGGTTTACACTTGATCGATGCTTAATCGGGAAAGGTGCGAGCAATGATGACGTTGTCTGAGCTGCGGATTATGGTTACCGTTGTTGTTTGCGAAAGTCCCCTGGTGCTCTTGAGTTAGTAGGGAGTTGATGGCGAATCTTTTGCTGTCCTCCTGGCTACTCGAGTTTTGCCTAGTGATGAACCAATCCTGAAGGCTGAGACCCTCACACTTTTGCTTGAGTTATCTTTCATGATCAATATCTTGTTGCAGGTGATGAGTCAGGGCCATTGATATTGCTCTGTTTTTAGTTGGCGTGCTCATTGTGACTGACTGCAGATTTGTGGAAAGTTGATTGTAGTATGGAGTTTGAAGCCATTTGTGACTTAGACTGTTGTGACCTAGAGCAATTTCATGGGGCTCTATCTGTTATGTCCGGTGATGGATGATCTGAGGGCCAGACTTGAATCATTTGATTAACAGTTGTGTTGCCTTGATAGGACTTGATAATTCCTACTCTGTGGACAGTATCTTGTGGTAACACGAGGGGCAGATTGTGGAGTTGTGAAATTTACGAAATGCAAGATGTTTGATGTACTGATGTGTTTGCAGGTGGTGAATCACTGATGTTTACATTTGGTACTGAAATGTTGACGTTTACATCTATACTGCTACCAATGTTGTTTGGTGTGCTGCTCCTGTTATTGTTTATTGTATTGTTGCTGTTGAAAAACTATCTAGTTATTGTTGAAATGTTGGCTTGCTGTTCTTTGCCAATGCAGCTGTTGCTCTTGTTTGTTGAAGTACTTGCCAATGCGGCTGTTACTGCTATCTGATATTGTTATTTGCAGCTGACATGTTTTATCTTCTTCTTTTAGGATGCCGCTTTGATGTTCAAAGGCTGCCAGTTCTGTGCCGTCCGCCGGGAGAGGTTTGCGAGCAATGATGATTTAAAGTCTGAGCCAAGAACTTGGAATATCTGTTGATATTTTGGCTTGCTGCTATTATGAAAATGGTTGCCTTGGTTTCCCGAAAGTTTCTCGTTCGATGCTTTGGTAGGAAGTTGGCGACGACTTCCGTTGCCCTTTCGGCCGCTCGAACTTCCGCCCGATGATGACTTTAGAGCTGAGGGCTGAAACATTAATTTACTTTTACTTCTCGACATTCCACGTATTCTGTAATGGTCGTTATGATTATTAGCGCCGTATTTTGTAGGTGGAGGTATCATAGGGAATGCCACAGCGCATGGCTTCGGTTCTGGTGTGCAAGATTTGGACTTCATGGGCTTATGTGAGTCTTAGTGCTGTTACCAATGTTCTGAACTGAAATCAAACGCTTCGAGTATTATTGTGAGGGTGCTCATCTTCTTTGTGATACGGGAACGGTCTTGTTGCGTCTCGCACACGAATCAATGGATTAAACCTGATTTGCAACGATGATGGAGGGGTGGTTGTAGAGCATCCCACTGAATCAGAGGACGCGCGAAAACGGCGTGGCCAAGGTTTGCAATATTCATCCAATGTCAATGCACTATAGATTCTTCTGTTCATTTTAATATTTGGGAATGAACAACTAACACCTTTCCTTCGGACATTTTAGGAGCGTATGCGTGAATGATCGTCTTCATGAGGTTGCCTGGCGTAGGACACGCATCCAACGGTGGCTACGAACCGAAGTTGTCAAGATTCCGGCGAGTATGGGAACGAAATTCACTTGAAGCGTGATGGGACTGGCAGACTTGTTTCTGCCTGTTTACATTCATGACCTGATGCGGTTTTACGTGTTGGAGGAAGGCTTGCCTGATGTACTTGGCATGGAGCATCTTGCATGGCTAGAATGTTGGTTGTAATATCTCTTCATGAAGCCCCCCATTTCTTTATTATAAGAAAATTTAATGGAAAATGAACATTGTTGTATGGTCTGGGAATAAAGATGTGGTTCTTATTTTTTCTCCTTTTGTTTTCAATATTTGTGTAATGAATAAGCCTTGACTTTGGGTGCTTTGTACTTTGTCGTGAATAAAACTTCCATACTATGCCTCTTGATCAATTTATTGACTTCAAGACATACTTCAATTTAAAAAAAATCCAGCCTATAGTGCTTTCAGAGCAGCAAAACCGTTCACAGCCTCATCCTCGTACCATGGTCATGATAAAATTTGTCCAAAACGAGAGTGGTTCTTGGATTCATCATTTGAAATTGTACTTTGTATGAGTGAGAATTTCCTTTGAATTTTATGAACCCACACTTCTAATTTATCATGAAGATGTTATCAAGCCAATCCTTTTAGATCTTGACTTTGGATATTTTGGTGAACCATGAAACTCTTGATAACGGTCAAACTTTGTTCAAGACAGCATTATATTGCAACCAAACTTGAAGTACAGTGGCCCAAATTGTGACACACTAAAACCCAACAAAAATGAGTTTGAGATCCACAGCGATTCCACAAAGAAATTACAGCTCGACCCTGACTTAAAGTGGGATACGGCCAAACCACCCAAGTCCTCTTCCCGGTCTTGTCATACGTGAAGTTGATACTCCTACACAAATTGGTTAGGTCATAATATACGCACATGCAATATGTCACACAAAGAGGTGGGGTCTTATGGTCAAAAATTAGGGTGTGGCACATACGCTATAATAATTGTATTAATTTGGTGATTCAGGGTCAAAATTGGGGTATGACATTGTCCATGGTGACTGTTCACATGACTTCTAGCACTGTTCATGAGGTCGGAGCTGACTTGTTCTTCTATACTATGAGACTGGCGTGCTTATATTACCGACATGTGAACCTTAACCGGACTCTGACTTGTACAAGATTTAGGCCTACCCGACTTACCCACTCAGTTCACAAAAGGTCAACTTTTCAGAAATTTTGGGATACACACACACACACACACATTAATTTATATACAAACATCCCCCTTACTTGGGGGGAAGTTTTCTTAGGTGTCATCACCTAACCACAACCATGTCAAATCATTAAAAAAAATCAATTTTTCATGCCATATTAAGCTTAAGATCACTATCAAACAAAAACACATTATCTTTTTTGATGAACTTAAATGAATCAGATAAATACAAATTACAACATACTGTTATATTAAAGAATAAGCGACAATGATAAGAACGGTGTACCTTGTAGGATTTGAGAGACGGTTGTCGGAAGAGTGAGTGTGAGAGAATTACTACCCTCATTGTCGTTTAGGATTTTCAGAGTATAATAATTATCTAATGGGGAGACACTTAAGTAACTAAACGAATGAGGGCATGGACCTCCCATTGGGCTTAACTGAATGGTCCAACCCATCACGATCCATTCAGGCACAAAACTCAATCAAACAATTCATGTATTTAGTGTTTAATAACAATAGACCATAATATAATTAATTAATAATTAATTATGTCAATCCATATTTGATTAATTAAATAATTAATCTAACATTTTTTACTTATGACAAAGCATGAAATTTAAATTTATAACATTTGCATGAAGAGATACATTTAAATCGGGCTTCATATGTGCTAAAGGACAAATAATATCATATGGTCCAACCCAAACATGTGAAGGCTCGTGCGATTTCAAAACAAAAATGCAAGTAATCATGTATCTTGAGACTAAATCAGGAACAAAGTTATTTCTTTTTGGAAAAAATTTCATCTCTACATGTGAGAGACAGAGTTTCCTTAAACCCCCAAATCATGAAAATTTTTGCACCACCATGTAACACCAAATTGTTTCCTCTTAATCTCTAAACCCAAAGAATGTTTCACCTCTTCAACTTGTCTCCGTCAATATCGTTCCTCCTCCCAATTTTAACCATTTCAATTAATTTGCTTCAATTGAGGTCAACTTTAATTAAATGATTTGTTTTCAAAAGTAGATTGTTGATGAATGCAAGCATGATCATCGCTAATTACTCAAGTAAAAATATTCAACTTAGATGAATTCAAAATTCCCCCCAAAATTTGATGATTTCCTTGATTATTTTAATGTTTGAAACTCTAATTTGTTTACTATATAAGGGTTTACCTGGGTTCATGTCAGATCCATCCGAACAAAATGCTCATTGCTTGCTATATTTCCTTCTCCTGTTTATGTTATATGTTTTAGTGTTTTACCGTTTTAATTTTATTTATTATAATTATAAAAAAAAAACTATTTTTAGAAAATGACAATTGTTTTGAATGGTTTCTCAAATATCTAAGATCTCAATTATTTTGAATATTTCCAATGGCAATTTTTAACACTAAAAATGTATGAACAGAGTATGCCTAAGAGGGGGGGTGAATTAGGCCTTTTGAAATTTTTCCGGTTTTTATGGTATCTTGAAATATTACTGGTTTGTGTTTTTGGTTATGAAAGCAGAAGAAGAAAAATAAAAGAACAATGGACACCAGGATTTATAGTGGTTCCCCTCACAATCCGAGAGTACTCCACTCCCCTTTCAACATGAAAGAGAGTTTTCACTATTGTTTAATAAAGTACAACCTATCACACCATCAACCGGTGAGGCCTACTATCAAACAATAAAACTAACAAGTGTACAAGAACAATCCTCTTGTAAATACTCACCCTTGTGTCCAACAATCTTGGATCACAAGTCAAAATACACAAGTTTGTAAAGATTTTGATTTGAGAGTAATGATATCAAAGTTGATCTTCTCCAAATGATCAGAATTCACTCTTACAATTTTCAATACAAGTGTTCAAGGATGAATATGAAATTTATGCACATATGAACACTTAATGAAAGTTTTTGAAAATGGTGAATTTGATTCTAAGACAATTTGAAAATGAATGTAGAAAGTGTTTGGAGATTGAAAAGTTTTTGTGGTTGGTGTTTTTCAAAAATGAAAAACTCAGAATTTATATGAGAAAAATACCCTTTCAAAAAGGTACATTGAGTAGACATCAAAAATATGAAATGGTATAATTTTTAAATAATTTTTGAACTTGAAACAAAGCAATTTTTCACTGTACGTTCAGTGTTAATCGGTTAACCCATATGGTTAATCGGTTAACACTGGTATGTTAGCCCAGAAAATTCAAAATTCAAATTGGTTAACCGGTTAACCTATATGGTTAATCGGTTAACACTGCTAATTTTCAGAAAAATGCTTTTTTAAAATTAATGTTATACCAATTCTAAGGTTTCAAAAACATGCTTATGTATTATGCAAAAATGCTTGATGTTTTTTAACACTTGTATATCAAATTATAAGGGTAGAATTTGATATACCGGTAATGCATCCAAGTCTGGAAGAATCATAGTTCCATATGTAGCTTGACTTGAAAGATATGATGATTTGATCTTGAGAACTTTGAACGGCTTGTCTTTTTGCAATCAAGAGATGACCTTGAGTAGTATTGACATCATCAAAACTTGAGATTGAAGCATGCTTCTACATTCTCCCCCTTTTTGATGATGGCAATCAAAAATGTTGTGCGATATCTCTTGGTTCTTGATCTGGTTCTCCCTCTATGTCTAGCAACTCCCCCTATCTTAACAGAGGAAAAAAAATCTGCACACAGAGAGATATTAACAGAACCAAGCTCTTCTCCCCCTTTGACATCAGCAAAAAGGAAGAGCTTTCAAAGAAATCACAAGATAGCAGCATATATAGTAATAAGCACATGCAAAGCCAAGTAAACACAAAGCACAAACAGTAATACATATAAAATGCAGAAAATAGAAATTGTACTTGTTACAATAAAACATAGTTCAAATGAAAGCATAAAAACTTAAGACTAGAAAGCAAAGCAATAAAAACAACAGCAGCAACATATTCTCTAAAAATCCTCATCCGCCATATCCTCCTCCTCTTCTTCCTCTTGTCCTTCATTTTCTTCATCAGATACAACAGGGTTGTCAGGGTTGGTGTGGTGAGAAGAAAGTACAAGGTTCCGGAGAGAAGCAATGGCCCGGGAGGTTTCTCTATGCTGAGTCATGATAGTTTGGTAAAGGAACTCGTTTGTGATGCCTCCTTCAGGTACGGGAAAGGCCTGGTTAGCATTGGCTCCTTCTTCTGAATACTTGTAAGTACCGTCATTATCCTTAAAAATTCCAGTATTCTTGACAATTGTAATCTCGTTGATATCATTGGTGGTTGATTTCATCTTGATGGTTGGTTCACGGTTAAGATCCAAAGTAGTCAATTCCAAAATTCTTGATACCAGCCGTGCATACGGAAGACGGGTTGAAAGAGATAGTTGTTGTTGAAGGTGATACATGATGGTCAGAATCCAATTGACACGAATCTTGTTCTTGATGGTGAAAAGAAGTTGCATTTCCAGATCATTAATTTGTGCATGATTCGAATCCTTGGGAATCAGCACATAACAGATTATGTAGTGAAGCATTCGATCAGAGACGGTAAGATTCTTTGCATAGCACAACAGACGAGCAGTACGTTGGTTGGCGATAATCATCTCCTTTGGAAATCTGCAGATCTGATAATAGAACTCCATCTTGTCGTAGTTGGACCACGGCCCTTCCACGTGGTTAACTCCCTTTCTCAGAAAGTACCCAGATGATGGTATGTTCAGCATTGCAGCAACATCAGACAGATTTTATTCAACAACACAGTCTCTAACAATTGTTTTCATAATATGCTCATCATTTGCATTTAGAGACACAGACAGTTTATGCAAAAAGGATTTGACAAGATCCGAGTAGCAGTTTCCAGAATCAGACACAAATTTATCGATCCTCTGATATTTGAGCAAAGCAGGAAAATCAAAAGATGATGCGGGAAAAGCCTTAAGATTCACATACTTTACCGGAAGGATAGAACGAACTCGGACTTTGAAATCCATTCTGCGATTCTTGGTTGTTTCCATAGGAATATCTTCATCAGATGCAGAGTGATGTTCTGGAAGTTTTCCCTTGCCGCGGTTTGATGCTGAAGCCATGGATGGAGGTTTGGGAGAACTGGGGTTGTGGGTTCTGAGGAAGTTAGGGTTTGAGAAGTTGTGGGGAGTTTTTCCAACTTTAGAGAGTGGGAGAGAGAAGTTAGGATTTTAAGAGGGAATATGGATTTTGGATATGGATTTGGATATTTAAGAGAATATGGACCACACAAAAATATATTAAAAAATATAAAATTTTCAAAAATTTTAATTAATTTTCGTTTCTGATTTTTTAGAAAAATTAACAGTGTTAATCGGTTAACCATATAGGTTAATCGGTTAACACATTAAAAAATTTAATCAGAATTGAAAATTCAACAGTGTTAATCGGTTAACCCATATGGTTAATCGATTAACATGCTCGAATTTTTGAAAAATACTTAAAAACAGAATGCATACACATGAAAACATATCACAAATAATGCATACACATAATAGAGAAAAAAGTCAGATGTCACCTTCATCAAGAATCCCAAGTTCTCTCCGAATTTTGTAGAATGGTTTTTTTGCCAAAGGCTTGGTGAAGATGTCGGCGAGTTGGTTGTGTGTGTCGACGAAAGTAACATCAACATCTCTGTTTAATACGTGATCTCGAAGGAAATGATGCCGGATATCGATGTGCTTTGTTCTGGAATGCATAACCGGATTCTTTGTGATATTTATGGCACTAGTATTGTCACATCGTAGAGGAATGCATCCGAGGTCAACACCATAATCCAGAAGTTGTTGTTTCATCCATAAAATCTGTGCACAGCAACTTCCTGCGGCGATGTATTCTGCTTCGACGGTGCTGAGTGCTACACAAACTTGCTTCTTGCAGGCCCATGATACTAGAGCATTTCCGAGAATGTGACATGTACCACTTGTACTTTTTCTATCGGTTTTGCATCCTGCATAGTTAGCGTCAGAATAACCAACTAAAGAACAAGTACTACCTTTAGGATACCATAATCCGACGTTGGTCGTTCCTTTGAGATACTTGATAATTCTCTTCACAGCAGTGAGATGCGATTCCTTCGGACTTGCTTGAAAGCGTGCACACAAACAAACACTAAACATAATGTCAGGACGGCTTGCCGTCAAATATAGTAATGAACCAATCATACCTCGATATTTAGTGATATCAATTTGAGTACCAGATTCATCTTGATCAACATACGTTCCGGATCCCATAGGAGTAGACATCATCTTGCAACTATCCATATCGGATTTCTTTATTAATTCCTTACAGTACTTGGATTGGTTGAGAAAGATTCCATCCTTGGTTTGCTTGATTTGTAGTCCAAGAAAATAATTTAACTTTCCCATCATGGACATCTCGAATTCTTCTCGCATCATGAGTGAGAATTCTTCGCAGAGTTCTTTGTTTGTTGATCCAAATATGATGTCGTCGACGTAGACTTGTACTAACAAGGGGTTACCCTTGATCTTCTTTATAAACAGCGTCTTGTCAACCTTTCCTTTTGTAAATCCTTTCTCACATAAGAAGTTGCTAAGGCGATCATACCATGCTCGTGGTGCTTGTTTTAAACCGTAGAGAGCCTTCTTCAGTTTGAAAACATGTGAGGGATTTTTGAAGTCTTCAAAACCCGGAGGTTGTTTGACGTAGACTTCCTCATTAATGTACCCATTTAGGAAAGCGCTTTTGACATCCATCTGGAATAACTGAAAATTCATAGAACAAGCGTAAGCAAGTAGTAATCTAATTGCTTCTAACCTTGCTACCGGAGCGAATGTTTCATCAAAATCAATTCCTTCCTCCTGGTTGTAGCCTTGTGCGACCAATCTTGCCTTGTTACGAACTATAATCCCATTCTCGTCAAGTTTGTTCTTGAACACCCATTTGGTTCCTATAATATGCTTATTGTCTGGTCTTGGTACAAGGGTCCAAACTTGATTTCTTTCAAATTGATTAAGTTCTTCTTGCATTGCTATAATCCATTGGTCGTCGCCTAAAGCTTCATCGATCTTTGATGGTTCAATTTGAGATACAAACGCCATGTTGAGACAAGCATCCTTTAAATTAAGTCGAGTTGCAACGCCTTGACTAATATCACCAATAACTTTATCAATTGGGTGATCTTTGTGTGTTCTCCATTCTTTCGGAAGATCTTGATTTTCTTGAGTAACATCTTCTCGTAATATTGTTTGATCATTTGAAACAATTTCTTCGTTTTGTGGAGTATCTACAAAATCATCATCATCATCCAAAACAATATTATCCTCTTTCGAGGGGTTAGTTTCATCAAACGAAACATGAATAGACTCTTCAATGGTAAGAGTTCTTTTATTAAAGATTCTAAAAGCTTTACTATAAAGAGAGTAACCAAGAAAGATACCTTCGTCGGACTTCTCATCAAACTTACCGAGATTGTCCTTATTGTTGTTGAGAACGAAGCATTTGCAGCCAAATATGTGGAAGAATGATATATTCGGTTTCCTTCCCTTGAACAACTCATACGGAGTCTTTTTGAGTAGCGGTTGAATATTCACGCGGTTGCTTACAAAGCACGCCGTGCTTACTGCTTCTGCCCAAAAATATTTTGGAAGATTTGTGTCGCTGAGCATTGTTCTAGCAAGTTCAACTAGTGAACGATTCTTCCATTCTACGACGCCGTTTTGTTGAGGGGTTCTTGGTGCCGAAAAATTATGAGAAATTCCATGTTCTTCGCAAAATTTTTCAAAGTCTGAATTTTGAAATTCTCCACCGTGGTCGCTTCTTATGGAGGCTATAGTGAGTGACTTCTCGTTTTGAATTCGTTTTGCATACTTTTTGAATGCTTTAAACGCATCATTTTTCTGCACTAAAAACATTGTCCAAGTATATCGAGAAAAATCATCAACAATAACTAAAGCATAAATACTACCTCCAAAGCTCTTCGTTCTTGATGGACCAAAAAGATCCATGTGCAACAATTGAAGTGGTCTTGATGTAGAAACCACTTGCTTGGATTTGAAAGTTGTCTTGGTCTGCTTTCCCTTTTGACATGCATCGCATAATTTATCCTTGATGAATTTTATTTTCGGAAGCCCAACAACCAGATCATGCTTGATTAATTTGTTTAGATGCTCCATGTGAATGTGAGCAAATCTTGTATGTCAAAGTCATGCCTCGTTGTTGTTTGCCATAAGACATTTTACCTTTAAGGAAGAATCATCAAAAGAGATCATAAAAATATTATTATATCTTTTACCTTTTAGCAGAATCTCATGAGTGACTTCGTGTTCGATCAAGCATTCCTCCTTTGTGAAGTTGATTTTGAACCCTTTGTCACACAATTGACTGATGCTAAGCAGGTTATGCTTAAGGCCTTCAACAAAAAGAACGTCTTCGATAATTGTACATGGAGGTGCACCAATGGTTCCAACTCCAAGAATTTTTCCTTTATTATCATCACCGTAAGTGACGTATCCTTTGGCCTTTAATGATAGACTTGAAAATTTGTTTATATCTCTCGTCATATGCTTCAAGCAGCCACTATCAAGATACCATTGATTTGTGGTTGTCTTCAAGCATACCTACAAAACAAAATTAGGTAGTGTTAGGTACCCAAATTGCTTTGGGTCCTTGATAGTTAGTACCCTTTTCAACCCACACATAATGCCCCTTTGCAATACCAATATTACGTACATAGCAGGCATTAGGTGTGTGCCCTTTAATTCCACAATAAAAACATGTAGGTTGAAAATGACTTCTATATCTAGGAATATAATTCTTTTTCTTATTAATTATTTTCTTGTTATGATTTTGATGCTGAATTTTAGAAGTGTTTGTCTCTTCTTTAACAATTTGTTCACTTACTCTTACGAAAATGGTCTTATTGGTGCTTGGTTTTGAAAATTTAGAATATCCCAATCCACTTTTATCATTAGGATACCTTTGATGTTTAAGAATCTCTTCCAAGCCAATTTGACCTTTTTCGTATCTTTCTAAAATTCTTTTAAGTTGAACAATTTGAAAAGACAAAGACTCACAATTCTTACATACAAGACTTTGTTTTTCATCCATCACTTTTTGTTTTTCATCTTCAATATTTTTCAAGAGATCAGAATTTTGTTTTTCTAAAAGTAAAATTCTTTTCTTTTGTGATGAGATGTCTTTATACAAAGTTTTGCACTCTTTTAGAAGTTCATCTATAACTTCTTGTGCATCATTATCATAGACAGAAAAATTACTACTAACCTCATTTTCGTCATCGGAATGGTGAGAGGCCATTAAGGCAATATTTGCGCATTCATCGCTATCTGATTCTGATGATGAACTCACTTCGTTATCGTCCCATGCAACATAAGCCTTCTTTGTTTTGAAATCCTTCTTGCCCTTGAATTTTCCTTTATTTGCGAGTTTTGGGCAATCTGGCTTTATGTGACCTTGTTTCCCACATTCGTAACATGTAATTTCTTGGTTTGATGTGGATGCCTCCTTTTTCCTGAAATGTCTATTCTTTTTAGAAAAAGAAGAAGTTTTATTATTATTAAAAAAACTTACCAAGCTTCTTTACTAGAAGCATGAAATTTTCGTCTTCGGAAGATTCGTCAATTTTGTCATCCTTTGTGTCAGTCTTCAAGGCAATTCCTTTGGACTTCTTGTCTTGACTTTCATGTTTCTCAAGCCTTCCAAGTTCCAGTTCATGCTCTTGAAGTTTCCCGAATAATGAAGCGGATGTCATTGTTGAAAGACTTTTCTTTTCCGAAATGGCGGTCACCTTTGGTTGCCATTCTCTTGTCAAGGATCTTAGGACTTTTAAGTTGAGATCATCGTTGGTGAAGGTCTTCCCAAGAGCAATCAGATGATTTGTTAGATGAACGAACCTCTTTTGCAAGGCAACAATAGATTCATCGGGCTGCATACGGAACATCTCATATTCTTGACTTAACGTGTTAAGTCTTGATCTTTTTACTTCTGTTGTTCCTTCATGCGTTTCTACCAAGGTATCCCAAATCTGTTTTGCCGATTGACACTGTGATATGCGAAAGAATTCATCCATACTGAGAGCGCTTTGAAGTATGTTGATTGCTTTATTCTCATTCAAGATTCTCATCTTGTCATCTTCATCATATGAGGATTTAATCTTTGGGGTTCCAACACCATTTACCACACTTGTAGGAACATGTGGACCAGTTTCAACGGTTTCCCATATACCATCTCCTTGAGCCTCAAGATGTGCCTTCATACGGATTTTCCAAAAATCGAAGTATTCTCCAGAAAAGAGTGGTGGCTTGTTACTACTTCCACCATCTTTGAAAACCGGGTTGGTACTTGCGGAAGCCATACTGAATAGTTAGGAACAGGTTACCTTAACCTGCTCTGATGCCAATTGTAAGAACAGAGTATGCCTAAGAGGGGGGTGAATTAGGCCTTTTGAAATTTTTCTGGTTTTTATGGTATCTTGAAATATTACTGGTTTGTGTTTTTGGTTATGAAAGCAGAAGAAGAAAAATAAAAGAACAATGGACACCAGGATTTATAGTGGTTCCCCTCACAATCCGAGAGTACTCCACTCCCCTTTCAACATGAAAGAGAGTTTTCACTATTGTTTAATAAAGTACAACCTATCACACCATCAACCGGTGAGGCCTACTATCAAACAATAAAACTAACAAGTGTACAAGAACAATCCTCTTGTAAACACTCACCCTTGTGTCCAACAATCCTGGATCACAAGTCAAAATACACAAGTTTGTAAAGATTTTGATTTGAGAGTAATGATATCAAAGTTGATCTTCTCCAAATGATCAGAATTCACTCTTACAATTTTCAATACAAGTGTTCAAGGATGAATATGAAATTTATGCACATATGAACACTTAATGAAAGTTTTTGAAAATGGTGAATTTGATTCTAAGACAATTTGAAAATGAATGTAGAAAGTGTTTGGAGATTGAAAAGTTTGTGGTTGGTGTTTTTCAAAAATGAAAAACTCAGAATTTATATGAGAAAAATACCCTTTCAAAAAGGTACATTGAGTAGACATCAAAAATATGAAATGGTATAATTTTTAAATAATTTTTGAACTTGAAACAAAGCAATTTTTCACTGTACGTTCAGTGTTAATCGGTTAACCCATATGGTTAATCGGTTAACACTGGTATGTTAGCCCAGAAAATTCAAAATTCAAATTGGTTAACCGGTTAACCTATATGGTTAATCGGTTAACACTGCTAATTTTCAGAAAAATGCTTTTTTTAAATTAATGTTATACCAATTCTAAGGTTTCAAAAACATGCTTATGTATTATGCAAAAATGCTTGATGTTTTTGAACACTTGTATATCAAATTATAAGGGTAGAATTTGATATACCGGTAATGCATCCAAGTCTGGAAGAATCATAGTTCCATATGTAGCTTGACTTGAAAGATATGATGATTTGATCTTGAGAACTTTGAACGGCTTGTCTTTTTGCAATCAAGAGATGACCTTGAGTAGTATTGACATCATCAAAACTTGAGACTGAAGCATGCTTCTACAAAAAAGACTTTATGAAACATTAAGGCTAAAATCATAAGGTTATGGCAAGTCTCAAATTTCAATCAAAATATTCTTCCATTCTCTATTAAAATGATTTTAATGGGATGCTGAAGGAGGCAAAATTCATGCCTCCATCAAGAAAACATTGTTTTACAAGTTTAAGAATAAAATATTAGAAGGAATAATTTATAGCCTTGAAAACCTTGGTGTGGCTACTAATGGTGGTAGTTACAAAACTACTCAGCACAAATACAAACATAACTTCCAGTATAACAATGTTGTTCAACATCTGAATAATTTGCAAATCACAAAGTCGCCCTATTTTTTTGTACCAATTTATGAAATTGTTGGTGGGGGATATGCCACCGATTTTTCTCCTGGTTAAATTTTATCTTTAAAAATAATTGGCCCTCTGTTTTAATATGTTAAATTCTTTTAACTATGTTATTATAAAGTGTTTATCAATTTGTATTTTAATGTTCTTGTTGTTTTTGGTTTTTTGTCTGGACTTGGAAATGAAAGGGAGATTGAGAAAAATTAGACAACTACTAAGTTGAATGTCATTGAATTAGAAGCTAATGGATATGTTGTGATCACAAACGATACCTTTCAACAAATCAAGATTGAGAACGAAGTTCTTGGATGAACAATGAAATCAATTATAATAAAGAGAGAAAGAAAAAAAGGATAAAGAAGAAAGAAGAAAAAGGATTATGGCAAAAAATTTACTATTTACTTTCTCATAAGGGTTTACAAATGATTACCAATGAATATCACAATTGGCCTCTCTCAACAAATTGAGTGCTCTAGCCTATATATAGACTAACTAGATAACTTACAGCCCAAGCTAACTAAACAATTGGATCCTTAACACAATGAACAATTTGACATAATAAGTCAACAATATATATTTCGACATTACATACTAGAACTATCTTCAACTATAGTATGTAACCCTTCGACATCAGCATGTGACCCAGCTTCGACTTCATGCTTGTCTCCTCCCGAAATTCATGAAAGTTATTCCTCGACAGAGCTAGAGTTCGACCCAAAATCTCACAAATCTCCACCTTGGATCTAACTCTACAAAAACAAGGAATAAACTAGCTTTCATCATGCAGATTTATCAACTGTATACAGTGAAAAAACTTACAACTTGGCAACGTCTTGGTCATCATATCAGCAGCATTGTCATCAGTCGAAACCTTCAGCACCTAGACTTTACCATGCTCAATTATCTCTCTGACAAAGAGTAGCCTCACATCGATGTGCTTTGTTCGCTCATGATAAGTTGAGTTTTTTGACGGGTGCATTGCACTTTGACTATCACATATAACAATGATACTTCGACCTTGAAGTTTTGGCTCTTTTGCAAAATCTTCAAGCCACAATGCTTCTTTCATAGCTTCAGTGAGGGCAATATATTCTGCTTCAGTGGTTGATAAGGCAATAATCCTCTGAAGCGTTGCTTTCCAACTAATTATTGTGCCAAACATAGTGAACACATATCCAGAAATAGACCTTTTGGAATTCATACATCCTACATAATCAGAGTCGATAAATTCTTCGATTTCGACTATGCTATCACCACCACAGACTCCATCATAAATCAAGACTCTTTCCAGAGACCCATTTATGTACCTGAGAATCCACTTTACAGCTTGTCAATGCGCCTTTCTAGGATTAGCCATATATCTGCTTACAAGGCTCACACCATACGTTATGTTTGGCCGCGTACAGACCATAGCATACATCAAAGAACCTACTACATTAGCATATGGAATGCTACTCATATAGATTCTTTCAACTTCAGTACTCAGACTTTGAGTAATACTAAGCTTAAATTGAGGATTTGTTGGAGTCACAACAGGCTTTGAATTCGACATACCAAACTTGTCGAGAAGCTTCTATAGGTATGTCTCTAGAGATAAGCATAACTCCAACTGCTCTCTATCTCTCTGGATGTTAGTCCCAAGAATTCTGGTGGCAGCTCCCAGATCCTTCATTTCGAACTCCTTGTTGAGTTCAATCTTCACCTCCATTACATCCTTGACACTGTTGCTACCTATGAGGATACCATCCATATAAAGCAACAAAATAACAAGTGAATTTTTAGGTCAAAATCTGAAGTAAACACAATGATTGAAGTGGCTCCTAGTGAAACCAATGTGTACCATGAACTTGTCGAATCTCTTGTTCCATTGTCTAGGAGATTGTTTCAGGCCATACAACGACCTATTTAGCTTACACACATAATCTTCTTTATCCTTTTCTACATACCTTTCAGGTTGACGCATCAGGATTGTTTCGCCTAGGTCACCATACAGAAATGTTGTCTTTAGATTCATTTGCTCAAGTTCCAAGTCGAACTTCGCCACCATGGCTAACAACACTCTAATGGACCTATGCTTTACAATATATGAGAATACATCATTAAAGTCGACACCTTCTTTCTGAGTGAACCCCCTAGCAACCAGCCTTTCCTTAAAGTGCTTCGGCATTACTCCTTCGATTCCTTCCTTGACCTTGAAAATCCACTTACAACTGACTAACCTTGATCCTGTAGGTTTCTCAATCAGCTCCCAAGTGTTATTATCATGAAGAGATTTCATCTCGTCATCCATGGCTTTTCTCCATTCAGTCTTATTTTGACTCCTAATAGCTTCCTTGTAGTCTCTAGGTTCTTCATCCATATCCTCACTTGCAGAGATTAAGGCAAAAGCTATAAGATCTGCATAACCAAGTCTTTGAGGTGGCTTGATGACTTTTCTCGACCTATCTCTTTCCAGTTGGTAGTCATCGATAGTTTCCTCAGCCTCTTCAGCATCTTGCTCTTCTTCTTCAACTTGATCTGGGTTATGCACTTCAGCATCACTATGCTACACCTCAACAGGAATCTCTACCTATTCGAACTCCTCTTCAGAGATTTCTGCACTTCGACCAACATCGCCAGTTTTCTTGAACGCTATTTCGACTTCATTGAAAACTACATCATGACTTGTGATACATCTTTTGTGACTTGGTTTTAGACACCACAACCTATAACCTTTGACTCCCTAAGGATATCCAAGGAATATACATCTCAGAGCTCTAGGTTCGACCTTGTCTTGCCTAATGTGAGCATAGGATAAATAACCCAATACTCTCAGTTTTGTCGAGATCTGGTGGTTGACCCGACATAACTTCTTCAGGTGTCTTCATTCCTAAAGCAGTCGAGGGATGTCTATTTATCAGATAAGCTGCTGTCAAAACAACCTCCACCCAAAACACCTTTTTCAATCCAGCACTAACCAACATGCATCTAACCCTTTCAAGGATTGTTCGATTGAATCTCTCAGCTAAGCCATTTTGTTGAGGAATACCTGCTACATTCTTATGCCTTCCCATCTCAGACTCAACAGAGTAATTGTCGAATGCTTCATTGCAGAACTCAAGGCCATTGCCGGTTCTCAACCTTTTGGCCTTTTTGCCAGTTTAAGTTTTGACCAAAACCTTCCAACTTTTGAAATTCTCAAAAGTTTCATCCTTAGCCTTCTGAATGAATACCCATAATTTTTTAGAATAGTCATCAACTATGGATAGAAAATACCTTGCACTTGCATGCAAAGGATTCCTTCTAGGCCCTCAAAGATCAGCATCGATGTAATCAAGGGATCTATGTCTTATTTGTTTACCTTTGTTAAACTTCGCCTACAGGATTTACCAAATACACAAGGTTCATAAAACTCCAACTTCTAGACCTTATCACCACCTAGCAAGTTCTGTTTCCCCAATTCGATCAGGCCTCTTTCGCTGACATGGCCCAATCTCATATGCCATAATTCTGTCTTCGACACCGGTTTTATGGATGCAAAATCTACTGAACCACTTACAACCTCTGCCTCAAGGGTATACATGCCTTGTTTCTTCATGCCTCTCAAGACTTCCTTTGACCCCTTATGACTTTCAAGATACCTTTCTCTCCTTTGAAGACATATCTTTTCCTATCAAATTCACCAAGAGAAATCAAATTCCTCTTAAGGTCAGGTACATACTTAACCCCAGTCAATTGCCTTATTGACTCATCATGGAGCTTGAATCTTATAGATCCAATACCTGCAATCTTGCATTTATTGTTTCCCAACAGTACTGATCCACCATCTTGATCACATAATTCTTCAAACACATTCTTGTTTGGAGTCATATGCCAAATACATCCAAAATCCATAATCCATTATTTACAAGAGTTGTTGTTCGACACCACAAGGACATCAGATGATTCATAATCATCTTGCACAACAGCTGCATTTCCATTGTCCTTACCTCCATATTATTCATGTGCTCAGGGCACACCTTTCTTGTGTGACCCTCCTTCTTACAGTGATAACATTTAATCCCATAAATATCACCACCATAAGACTTCTGCTGAGTTTTACCTTTCTTCTTCTCAAACCTACCATCTTTCTTCGACGATTTCCCTTTTAAGGATAACCCTTCGCCAACTGATGATGCTGATTTCTGCTCCTTTCTTTTATTTAAATCCTTCGAATACAAGGCTTCTTGAACTTCTTCAAAGATCAGGGACTCTCTTCCATACAAGAGGGTTTCTTTGAAGTGAGCATGAAATTTTGGTAAAGAACATAACAATAACAACGCTTGATCTTCATCATTGATGGTAACATTAATATTTTCAAGATCAAGAATCAGCTTGCTAAACGTATCTAGCTGCTCCGTCAATGCTTTATCTTCAATCATCTTGAATAAATACAAAGCCTTCTTCAAGTACAAACGATTCACCAAGGATTTTGTCATATACAATCCTTTGAGTTTTAGCCAAACACCAGACGTCGTCTTCTCCTTTGAAACCTGCCTGGGAACTTTATCACCAAGACTCTGAACAATTGGGTTATGGGCTTTCTCGATCATCATTGTATTTTCCTTCTCAGGGAATGCAGAATCTATGGCATCTCCTCCCTTTAACCCTTCTATGAACCCGTGTTGAACAAGAAGGGCTCGCATCTTCAGACACCATAAACTGAAATCATTAGCTCCGATGAACTTCTCAACTTCAAACTTTGTTGACGATATCTTCTCCATGCTCACCACACTAGTTTGTTGTGATCACAAATGATACCTTTCAAAAAATCAAGATTGAGAAATAGAGTTTTTGGGTGAAAAATGAAATCAGTTATAACAAAGAGAGAACGAAAAAAAAGGATAAAGAAGAAAGAAGAATAAGGATTAGGGAAAAAAAATTACTATTCACTTTCTCGTAAGGGTTTACAAATGATTGCAAATGAATATCATAATTGGCATCTCTCAACAACTGAGTGATCTAGCCTATATATAGACTAACTAGATAACTTTGAACCCAAGCTAACTAAACAATTGGATCCTTAACACAATGTCCAATTCGACATGATAAGTCAACAATATATATTTTGACATTACATACTAGAACTATCTTCGACTACAGTATGTAACCCTTCAACATCAACATGTGACACAACTTCGACTTCATGCTTGTCTTCTATCGAAATACATAAAAGCTATTCCTCGACAGAGGTAGAGTTCGACCCAAAATCTCACAGGGTACATTTGAAAATAGAACTTTTTTCATAACATTTATAATAATATGACGTTGCATTACTTACATACGTTTGTTTCTAAAAAATCTAAGTCACAAGATTCAATGCACTCTATTTAGGAACTATGTTGATGAACTCAACAATTTTGTCGCAACTGCTGAAGTTCATAATGTTGTTGTAGCTATTCAACTAGCAAAGAAAAAAAATTCCAAGGTTTAGTGCATTTAAGCTTTATATTGTAGTTCTTTATTTTAATATTTTGTTCTAAGAATACTATTAAGCTTTCATTTTCTGTGTTTAACTGTTTTGGAAACAAAAACACTAGATCTAAAAATATTATTTAGTTTTAATAAATAATAGATTTGTAAAACTAGATCTATTGATATTTCCTCCTATTTAGTTTTATACATAATATACTGGTTTTATTTTTTCACACATGATGTTGAAGTTATTGATTTGGAATATATAGACAAAATTCATATACAAAATTGTATGCATGCACGACTATTATCTTTAACCCTATTTGGCAAGAAGGCATTGCCTTGAAAAATAGGTATTAATTTATGCCCTTTAACTCCTGGTGATTTTTTTTATATTCATAATTTTTTTTATTAAAACTATGTAACCAACTTTGGTTTAACTTTTACTATTATTTTTCCTGGATTGTTGACATCTTTGATACTCTATCCCCAATCACTTTAACACAACTCATTGTTGAACCTAGAGTATCTCCTTTGCATGAATTTATGTATAATACTCTAAGGTCAAGTATGCAATGCCTTAAAGATGTTGCAACTGTGAGTTATTCCAACACATACGTTTACTCTTATTAATAAGGTTTTTAAATAATTGTACTTAATATGTTTTTTGGTCATTCGTGGGATTCTCTTTTTGTTGTCCGTGGAACCATAAAGAAAACTTTAAATCTGGATTCATTTGGTTACGCGGCTTGCCATTGCTCAAAGGTTGTTATACCTGATTTAAGTATGTGGTTGTGCAAAAAATGTGATAAGCATGTCATGAAGGTCTATAATAGGTAATATTAAAACTCAATACGAATATGTTAAACACTTTAAGGATGGGATCTCAAATTAAAGTATTAATATCTAAAAATTAATTGAATTTTTAAACTTCACTTTAAGTTACTTATCAAGGTTCATGTCATTGATCAAACTAATTGTGCAACTTTGATCATATTTGATAGGGATGCTTGCATCCTATTTAAAAGAAATTGTGCGGAGGCTTGGGTCTTGAGAGTGTACTCCTCTCGAAGTCCCAGGTTCGAATTCTGATTTTTCACTTCGTTTAAGTGAGGATACATATGCACAAGGGCCACAATCCTTGGCGAGCACCCTAATAAAAAACCAAACCTCTTTCCCTTTAGCAAGTAGACTTTTAAAATAGAACACCCATTCAAGCTAGACAACTTAGAAGGTTCCCATCGAGTACGATGGATGTGAGGGGTGCTAATACCTTCCCTTCACATAACTGACTCCCGAACCCTAAAACTTGGTTGCGATGACCATGCTCTTTTCCTAAAGGTTTTATCGTTATTTCCCATTCGCTCCTTGGGATAAATAAAATTCGGTGGCGACTCTGTGTCATTTTCGTGTAGCGACAGCTGGCGACTCTGCTGGGGACAACTAAGCGAGTTAAGCCTAATCTAGGTTCTTTCGCATGTTTGGGTGTTTTCTTTTTATTCTTTGTTTGCTTTATTGCTTTCCCTTACTTATTTAATTATATCTCATCTTATATGAATATCATTGTTGTGGTATAGATTGGATACTTTGGTGGCAAACTTGAGGGAAAGGCTCTACACCCGAGTCTAGAGTGTTAAATTTGAGATAGGAGAGGTTGAGTAGTATGGGATATGAGGGCAAAGCCTCATATACAAGATATGTTTGTTTTGATGATGTAAAAACTTAGCTTCATAGAAGAATCGATGTTGGGCGTTATCACCATGTTGCATGTGCATACCTTGTTTCTCATGACTTATTTGCTTGCATAAAATATCTTGGGTGTTGCATATAGAGATGTCAAAATATGTGTTATATGATTTAAACTTCATTGGTCTATCATAGGTATCATCTAAGATAGTCAAAAGTATGAAATTAGGCATTTGTAGTAATTTCAAGTCTATGAGTCAACCACAGTTCTGCTCCGGTCGACTCATGATATGTGTCTAGCTCTTGCATTTTCTTCGGGTTAGCTCTGGTCGACCTACCAGTCGACTCATATTGTTGGGATTTTCATTTGTCTAAAAATTCAGGCTATGCGTCAACGCATGCCTTGTTCCGGTTGACGCATGGTTGTGTGTTTTGCACAATCTTTTCCTCGGGTTAGCTCAGGTCGACCCTGCACTCTGCATGGGTCGACCGCTCGCTGTTTTATGCTATTTTTCTGTTATGTCTATTATTTTTGGAAAGTGGTTTTATCAGTTATAACGGTTTTGTCTAGTATAAATAATCAGTTGCTCTTTTCAATTCAGAACATTGAGAAAAACAAGAAAAGTGAAATAGGTGTCAATTCAGTTCTCATCATCTTAATCTTCTTCATAGCATACCACAGTAATCACACACAATAATCTTTGTTGTGCATTATGCATTGTTAGAGGTGATAACGTTCGAAGCCGCTGATTGGGTAATCCGGTTCGGGTTGAGGAATTGACAGGTTTTTCTTGAATAAAACCTCTAGGGTTTTATCCTCTAAGATTCTCTGAATTTGGGGGGTTTTTGCACGATTCTTCTCAACACATATTCAGCCGAGTGAAGGTAATCGAGGAGCGGTGGGTTCCGTCGATTTAGTAACAGTGAGAGGAGGATTGTGAAGGAGAGTTTCGGGTTCAACACGCGAGTGATTGAAATCAATCAGGCTAGGTTTTGAAGACAGAAGGTTATTCAAACATAGAGTCGTAATTGGAGGTTTATTCACAAGCTGTCGAAGGACTTGATTCAACTCGAATCAAGGGGCAAGAGGAGATAGCATCTATAACAACAAGGGTGTTCGTTTATTTGATTGTTATTCAATTCTTGTATATACAATTCTACAACAGGTTAAATTTATATTATAAGGTCTGAATTCTATTGTTAGAATTGAGGGCAGACGTACCCCGAAGCGAGGACGACGGTGGAACAGCCTCAATAAATTGTTGTGTCTTTTGCCTTACATTTACATTGCTTGATATTTGTGGTTTTAGTGCAAACAATTATATCAATCTAGGTCTGTTTTGAGTAGTGCTAAACTGATTTTGAATCTAGTACAATCACTGATTGTACGAGGAAACTTGAGCAACTCACTCAAAGCGGAACTCACTTGTAGTGCTCCGCACGCCAAGTGTTTGATAAATTGTCTGAACCAAAAGCCTTGTGTGTTGTCCATTTATTATGTTGTTATTTTAAGGCATTGGAACTAGTCATACCACATAGTGAGCTAAATCAAATTGATAGTATGACTAGCATAGTGATTCTCATATTTCGTTATCGGATTCCATAAGGCTTAAATGCATATCCAGTTTTTTAGTAACCGTTTGTTTTAGACGGTATAAATTCCTCGGCCATCTTCTGTAAATTAAACAAATTTTTAAAAACCATTTTATTGGTATCGCCGACTCTTTTAAGTAAGGGATCTATTCAACCCCCTTCTAGATCTGCGTCATCATCTAACAAGTGGTATCAGGAGCACCGGTTCACTCCGTGCTTCAAGTATAACTTAGTAGAAAATGGCTAACGAACCTAAAGGGGCTTATAATAGAGCACCTGTTTTTAATGGAGAAAACTATAGTTACTGGAAAGACTGTATGCGTGTGCATATTAATTCCATTGACAAGAAGGTGTGGAATGTTATTCTTAACGGTCCAATTGAAGTAACTATGACCAATGAGAATAACATGATTGTGCCTAAGCCTGAAGCACAATGGAATGATGATGATAAGAAGAAATATAATTACGACTGGAAAGCCAAAAATATTGATATCCTTCTTAGGAGTTGATGAATATTATAGGGTTTCTCATTGTTTAACGGCAAAAGCTATGTGGGACTCATTGCAAGTTGCGCATGAGGGAACCAACAATGTTAAGCTAGCGAGAATCAATATGTTAACGCAAGAGTTTGATCTCTTTCACATGAAGAAAGGGGAAACCATTGCGGACATGCAAAAGAGATTCACTCATCTCATCAGTAGATTATACTCACTAGGTAGGCCAGTTGCCAATGATGTTGCTACTAACAAAATTTTGAGATGTCTTAACAGGGAATGACAACCAAAGGTAACCGCCATTAAAGAAGCTAACGATCTCACAATTCTGGATCTCACAACATTGTTTGGAAAGCTGCAAGAGCACGAACAAGTGCTTTTAAGCCTAGAGCAATATGAAAAGAAGGAAAAGAAGGAGAAAACGAAAAATATTGAAAAGAAGTCTATTACTCTCAAGACTTCTTCCTCAAAGTCCCAAACAAAAGAGCAAAGTGATTACACCTCGAGTGATGACGAAGATGATGACAAGAGTGAGGATATGAGGTTGTTTATAAAGCGATACAATCACTGTAAAAAAGAACGGTATCCAACACTCCGAGAAAAATCTTGTCAACTTCCAGAAACAATCAAGATACTCTAGAAATGACGACAATAAAGGAAACAAGACAAAAGGGTTGTGTTATAATTGCGGAAAGACCGGACACTACAAACCGGATTGTCCCTTGAAGAAAAAGGACAGAGAGAAGGAATTAAGTAGGTCACACAAGAAGCAACCTAAGCCAAGGAGAGCGTATATTGTAACACCCCAACTCTGACACTTGCGGATAACAGGAAAACAAAACAATTCATATGACAAACAGAGTGCAACAGCATAAAGTTTGCACGCATGACAATCGTAATGAAGGTGTGACGGTCGTCACACGCTCAGAATTCTTCATATCAGAGATGTTACATTCAACTAAACATACAATATGCATTTATGCAACCACATTCAAATAACATACGTAGCACGAAATTGGATGAACAATCAACAATGTATTACTTAACCATTTAACTCATAATGCAACCAATTCTTATTTCGACGGAATTGTAGTAAAGCTTACAACACGTTCAATTAAAACAATTTAATGAAAATGCTATAACAAGTGCAGCAGCAAAACATCAACTAAAATAATAATGGCAAACGTTCATCCCCCCAAGAGTGCTACATATCAGAGCGACCAACGACACCTTAACGACAAAGCGGAAACTCTATTCCAGGTCACCTGCAAATTACCACCAATGGCGGTAACATACAACGTAAAGGGGTGAGATATCAACAACATAACATAAGGCATGATAAAAGTCATGTTAGAAATCATATCACAGCAATATAATCTTCGCAAACTTATAAACATCAACGACAATTGTTTGCAAGCAAATTCATATCTCACGTATGCCACAACAACCGACAACCAACATAATTATGCAGCTTTATGCGACTCAGCAATACAACTCAACTGTGCATATGCATGTGGTACCATTTAGGAGCCAACACCCCCAAAACTCGGGATAGGAGCCAACACCCCAAAACTCATTTAGGAGCCAACACTCCAAAACTCGGGATAGGAGCCAACACTCCAAATAACCCATTTATGGACTACAACACAGCCATAACGACCATACAATAAAGCTTTATGCTTACAACCAAACTGTCCATAACAGAGCATCATTCTCATACAACTCAAGACATTATCATTTTCCATCTGTTCACGTATGAGAGCAATAATAGCCTTAAATCAATAATTAAGAATTCAACATACAATCGTAATGACAACATATATGCTCCCATTCACATAATTAATTACAAATCTCTATCAAGGTTTAATTACGAAACAATTATGACAACTACCCTTTCGCCCCATTAGGGAAACCTTAGAGCATCGTACTAATAACGATATAACACATTCGTTTCTACATATTTACCCCATTAGGGAAAACTTAGAGCATCGTACTACTAACGATATAACACATTCGTTTCTACATATTTACCCCATTAGGGAAACCTTAGAGCATCGTACTACTAACGATATAACACATTCGTTTCTACATATTTACCCCATTAGGGAAACCTTAGAGCATCGTACTACTAACAATATAACACGTTCATTTCTACATAGAAAAACCTCGTCCCTAACATTTATCGATTAACGGAAATTATACCTATGAATCGATTCCCTACATGAAATCGATCATACCCACGGTTATAGAATTGAACCCCACCTTTACCTTAGAATAGAGGCCAATTCCACGCTTCCGGTTCCGGTTTACGGTAACTCTCCTGCAACTTTCTTCCAAGTCCTCTGATGGAAAATTCTTCTGTTATCAATTTCTCTCAACCACGCTATTTTCTTCCTTTACGGTATCTCTTTTTGTGAAAACTTCCCAATTCAATTGAGCGTAATGGAATATGGGGATACGTTACAAAATTTTTAACATTCTGATGGCCACGTCCCAATTCTGTTTTTAATTTGGATTTTTCGTTACTATGACGAGCGTAACAAGTTCCTGACGAGCGTCACGACCGTGTGTTTGTGGTTCCTGTTTTTAATTGCTTGATTTGATTATGGTTCACTTCATTCAATGTTTGTGCACGCTTGAGTGTGTGTGTCCTTTTACATGCCCTAAAAATTTTCTCTTATAAATTGTCTCAACTCTTCACAAATCACACTTTACACTTATCATCTCTCATATGCATTTCTACCTTCTCTATTGTTTCCATCTTATTTCAAAACCCAAAAATCCTCGAAAACCCAGAAGCATCTCAAGAACTTCAATGGCTTCACCTTCATCAACACCTGCTCAGATGAAAACTTCAATTGTTGCTGCATCATCTCCTAATGTTGCTGGTTCATTCCAAACTGTTGTTGTGTACAAAGCACCAGTAAGAACTCTTCTCACTCCAATCAAAGAACTTGAGGTTTTGTGTGAGAACTTTGTGGATTTTGAATCCATCAAATAAAATGGTTTTAATCTCCTTTCAACTATCAAAGCTCAAAACTGGGAAAAGTATTTTCACAGGATGATGGGTCCTGTTTATCCAGCTTTGGTAAAAGAATTCTGGATACACGCTCAAGTATGCCCTAAGTTTATTCATTCATCTGTTCTTGGAAAGGAAATTGTCATTACTGAAAAATTAATCAGACAACTACTTGAGTATAAGGAAACTGAGGGAATCACAAGTATGGCTATTGATCGTGTGGATTTGGCTGACATTTTTCAAGAAGTCTGTGTTTCTAGGGAACCATCTAACAAGGTCAGAGATCTGAAACCTGTTTACAGAATCTGGGCTAAGATCTTCATGAGTTCAATCTTTCATAGAAAATCTTCTAACTCACCAGATTACGTAAATTCAGAATAAATGTACTTCATGTACTGTATGAGGAAAGGAAAGAAGGTGGATTTACCTTATCTTCTGTTCAGTCATCTTCTGAACCATATCAAAGAAACAAGAGAAGAAGTTAGGGTTAAAGCTGGAAAAATCAGAACTTAGATCCCTATGGGAAGACTGATATCAGACATTCTAACAGAGAATGGTCTTGTGAAACATCTGTTTGATGATGGGGTGACAGAGGATTTGTCCTATGTTATAGGATCTGTCATAAATGGGAACACTCTGAAGAGAATGAAGGTTATTTCAAAGCTTGCTGGAAAACCCAAGAAATTTCAATCTGAAGACGTCAGCAGAAAGAGAATTCCTCTAGCAGATTTTCCTATGTTCAGTGCTGATGAACCTAGGCACATTATTCTGACATTCATTGCTGAATGTTTAAGAGATGGTATTCCTCTGCCTGCTAACATAGTACAGAAGGAAGGAGAAGTATTGCCAAATCTTATGAGAGAAAGGCGCAGGAAGAGAAAGGCTGAGGAAGGATCTTTTGCACAGCCCAAGAGGAAAACCTCGGATGCTTGTGACAAGCCTGAAAAGGACAAGAAGAAAAAGGAAAATCCTCCAGAAGCTACTGTGGAAGAAATCAGAGAAACAATTCACCAGGTATTAACATCTGATCCCAAACCTTATTTACCTTCATCCTCACCTTCACCTTCACCACCTCTTTTTAAACCATCTGAACCTAAATCATCTGTACATCATTTATCTGATCACCCATCTCCTAACAAACATTCTCAACCATCTTTTGTTCAACTACCATCTAAACCCCCTCAACAGAAATCATCTGAACATCAACCCTCTCAATAAAACCATTTTGAATTAAAACAACAATCAGAACAACAAAAACAATCTGAACCACTCTCATCTACTAAACCACCAGAAGAACCAACCATCAAAAATCCTGAACCATCTGTCCAACAACCATCTGAAAACATTCTGGATATATCACCACTTGCAACTTTGTATGTCCTCTCTTCAACTTCATGTCATTCAACTGAATCATCTGATTCTGATGAATCTAAAGTCCCCTCACCAACTAGCTTACAAATTCCTGATCCCTATAAACCTCTATCATCTGATCTTCCTACATCTGACAACCCTCTTAGCTTCAAATTCAACCTCACGGATTTTCTACCATCCTCATCTGAAGTTGTTACATCAACCTCCATACCTCAACTCACCATACCACAAACATCCATACTCCAATCATCTGAACATTCATCATCTGAACACCCACCTCCTGAACAAACTCCAACACCTCCTGAACCATCACAACCTGTCACCATAGAGGACTTTCTCAACCCAAAACCCAGATCAGATGTTTCTACTCTGTTCAAGAATTTCAAGAAGGAACTACGTAAAGGAATTGCTTCTATTGAAAGAGAATGCATGGCCAGTTTGAATCCATCTGAATCTGAAGCTTCTTGGAATAGATTCTTAGAGGCTAAGTTTGCTGAAATGGTCAGACAAACTCTGTTGAACATTATCACAACTCCAATGCTTCTTCTAGAAGATACTCCTGCTGAAGATTCTGCAATGATAGAAAATACTCCTGCAACTGACATGGAGATTGATCATCCAATGGCAACTACATTTGCTTATGAACCTTCTGCATCTGAGATGAAGACTGAGAGTCCAGATGTTGTCCAAGAAGTCAAGGAAATTAAAACATGGATGATAAAACAGGAACAGACTACTGAAGAAATCAAGACATGGATGGCCAAGCAAGAAGAGTCCACTGCTAAGATTACGGATCTTCTGACACTGGTTGCTTCTCGCCAGCCCTAGTTTTCTTTTTCATGTCTTTGCATTCTTGTTTTGCACGTGTTCTCTGTTTGTTTCTTTTTCTATCATCTGCTCTATGAACTTCTTATGCTGTTGTGCTATTCTGATCTGATTAAATCTGGCTGTTTTGTATTTCTTTTGTGTGTTATATTTTTCTCTCTTCTTTTGTTATCTTTTCTGTCTTTAACGTTCTTTTTTATTATGACAAAAAGGGGGAGAAAGAGAATTTGATTGTTCAACATAAGCAAATGCTAAAAATGAAATTCATACATTGTTTTAATCTAACATTGAATCTTAAGACTTTCAGATCTCATTATCTCATATAACAAAATGATCTGAAGTTACCCTGAGAATAATCCAATCAGGCTCTGATCCTTGAAAACAAATTCAGGAGAGCTTAATTCTGGAAAGCATCCAAGCTGAGTTTTTCTCTCATCAAGGATTTCTACCAGGTTCTGAAATATACTCAAGCAAAAAGGGAAGTGTTCTTTTCTATTAAAGTATTCATTTCAGGGGGAGATTCTTAATCTCAGGGGGAGTATTTTTTTTTTCCTCTTCTTCCTTTATTAAACAAAATTCCCTATGTTTTGTCATCACCAATAAGGGGGAGATTGTTAGAACACAGATTGGTGTTTCTTATATCTCTATGTCTTGATGATAACTTTTATGGAATTTTGTAATGATTAAATATACACTCTAAAATTTGTTCAAGTATTATTGTTTCAGGTATAAAATTAAATACTCTTAAAAGAAGCAAAATATATAAGTACAAAGAAACTATGCAAAGATCTGAAGCATCAGATGCAAGACTATCAGAAGATTCTGAAGCAATGCCAAGAGGATCTGAAGTAGAAGCTACAGAATGTTCTGAAGCGTTAATGAAAGAAGTATACAAAAGCTGAAAGCTCTGATCTTATCAGACTCTGAAGTTCTTTTTACTGCAAACTCAGAGGCTTTGATAACCAGACTCTTATCATTAATATTCACGCTCAAAACACATACTGCTGCAGACTCTGATGAAGACTCTGATCAAGACTGAGACTCTGATACATTAAAGATTTGATAATCTATCAAGATTCTGGACTTATCATTCATCTTAAGCTCTGATCATCTTAAAGCATTCCATACCTTTTAAGCTTACTACAAGTTCTGAAGTGCAGAGTGTGAAGACTTCATCTTGAAGGAAGCTTGTTGAAGAAGCTGTAAACTTGATTAGACGTGGTGCTACTTCCAAAGTAACCAACGGCTAATTTGTCCAAAGAAATGACGTGGTGTAAATCCCAAGGCTTCTACAACCATACCTTTCTGCAGAAAGCATATCTCTGCCCATACTTTTGGTGATGAAAAGTCATACAATCAAAATATTATATTCAGCTACACATCACTCAAGGCATTTGAAAAAGCTATAAAAGGATAACTACTTCAATATTTTGAAGCTGCTAATTAACTACTCATCTTTTGCTCATTGCTAGATCACTCAGAAAGAAATACACGCTTGATTTATAAAAGAGAAAATCTCTCAAGATCTTAATCATTTTGATCTTTCATAAAACCACATAGTTCTTCTTGTAATTAATCTTAAGTGTAAACATCACAGTTGTGATACAGCTTATTAGAAGCATTCAAACACTTGTTACTTTACATTAAATTGTAAGAAGTTCCTTAAGAAGACCAAGGTGTGGTCAGTAGTTCTTGAGAAGACTAAGACAGTTGTTCTTAGTGCTTTCTATTGTAATCAGTTGATCAATAGTGGATTAAGTCCTTGAAGAGAAAGGCAAATCATCTTTGATAAGGTGGACTGGAGTAGTTGAGTTCAACGAACTAGGATAAAAATCTTGAGTAATTCTTTTAGCCATATTTCTAAAAACTCTTATTCAACCCCCCTTCTAAATGTTTTTCTCACCTTCAGTTGGCATCAGAGCTCCGGTTCTGTTTGTGTTATCACTTAACTGTGACCAGAAAAGATCCAGTGGGAAAAACTCTTGATACTCTTGATTGATGTACATTATGGCTGCTGAAACTCCAACATCCAACAACAATAAATATGAAGAAAGAGTCAGCACAAAACCTCCCATGTTTGATGGAGAGAAGTTTGATTATTGGAAAGATAGACTGAAAAGTTTCTTTCTAGGATTTGATGCTGATCTTTGGGACTTATTCATTGATGGATATGTTCATCCCACTGATGGGAATGGCAAGAAAGTTGACAGGAAATCAATGACTGAGGAGCAAAAGAAGGAATTCAGAAATCACCACAAGGCTAGAACTATATTGCTAAATGCTATATCTCATACTGAATATGAGAAAATAACCAACAAAGAAACTGCCTTTGATATATTTGAATCCCTGAAGATGACTCATGAAGGGAACTCTCAAGTCAAAGAAACCAAGGCTATGGCGCTGATCCAGAAGTATGAAGCTTTCAAGATGGAAGAATCTGAATCTATTGAAGCAATGTTTTCCAGATTCTCACTGTTGGACTAAAGGTTCTGGACAAGGGTTACTCTACAGCTGATCATGTCAAGAAAATAATCAGAAGCTTGCCAACCAAATGGAGACCCATGGTCACTGCTCTGAAGCTGGCAAAGGATCTGAACAAGATTACGCTAGAGGAACTAATCAGTTCTCTAAGGAGTCATGAGATTGAACTAGAGGAAGATGAGCCTCTAAATAAAGGTAAGTTAATTGCGTTAAAATCTAATAAAGTTGTTAAAGCATTGCAGGTATTAGAAGAAAGCTCTGAAGAGTCTGCTTCTGAAGATGAAGAAGAACTATCCTTGCTATCCAGAAGAATCAATAAACTCTGGAATAATAAGCAAAGGAAGTTCAAGAACTTTAGAAAACCAGATCAACACAAAGAATCTTCTGGGCACAGAAGATCTGGAGAACATTCTGGATACAGAAGATCTGGAGAATCCTCTGGACACAGACGATCTGGAAAAAGAGAGGTTGTTTGCTATGAATGCAAAGAACCTGGGCACTACAAGAGTGATTGTCCAAAGCTTCAGAAGGAGAACCCAAAAAGAAAGTCAGATCATAAAAAGAAAGTTCTGATGGCTACCTGGGATGACTCAGATGCATCTGATTCGTCATCAGAGTCAGAAGAGGAATGTGCAAATGTAGCATTCATGGCTGACATTGAGGACAATGTTGAATCATCTGGATCAAAATCAGAATTTGTTTCTGAGGAGGTATTTGCTGAACTTTCTAGACAGGAACTTGTTGAAAGTTTATCTGATATTCTTGAAAACTATAGTAAAGTTAAACTCAAATACAAAACGCTTCTAAAGCACATTAAATTTGAGAGTAACAAGTTTGAATCATAAATATCTGAACTAAAAGCTGAAAATCTTCAATTGAAAAATAATTTAGAATCTGCTCAACTAAACTCTGATTCAAAATCTGAATCATGCTCTAAAAATATTTTACAAGAGTATGACTATAGTTTCAGAAAGTTTCTAACTAAAAGCCTAGATAGAAGCAAAATGGCATCAATGATCTATGGTATTAGCAGAAACTATAGAAAAGGTGTTGGATATAAATCTTTCTCTTATGAAGATTCAAATCCAAAATCTGTAGATAAACTGGATATCAAGTATCCTCCTTTATATTCTCAGTTTACATTTGGTCACTTAAATGATATTAAACACACAAGTTCTAATCAGAACAAATCTGTGTTTAATAAATCTAAAGCTAATCAGAACAAGTCTTATGTTGAAAGACAGAAGTTCAGAAAAAGCTTTAAGGCAACTAACCAAAAAGGACCCAAGAAAATATGGGTACCTAAGGATAAGATAATCTATGTTGCAGACATTCTTAGCAGCAAAGTCAAGACTCCAGTCATGGTACCTGGACTCTGGATGCTCACGACATATGACGGGAAAAATGTCTATGTTCCAAAGTCTGGAGCTTAGATCTGGAGGAGATGTCAAATTTGGAGGGAATCAGAAGGGCAAAATAATTGGCTCTGGAACCATAGGCAATGGTAAACTTCCTTCCATAACTAATGTCTTACTTGTTGAAGGGTTAGCTCATAATCTATTATCCATAAGTCAATTAAGTGACAATAGTTATGACATTATCTTTAATCAAAAGTGTTGCAAAGCTGTTAGTCAAAAGGATGGCTCAATCCTCTTTAATGGTAAAAGGAAAAACAACATTTATAAAATTAGTCTTTCAGAACTTAAGGTTCAGAATGTTAAATGTCTTATGTCTGTTAATGAGGAGCAATGGGTCTGGCACAGAAGATTGGGTCATATTAATATGAGACGTATATCTCAGATTAATAAGCTTAATCTGGTCAGAGGACTTCCTAATCTGAAGTTCAACTCAGATGCTCTTTGTGAAGCATGTCAAAAAGGAAAATTTTCAAAATCATCTTTTAAATCCAAAAATGTTGTTTCAACTTCAAAACCATTAGAGTTACTTCACATTGATCTGTTTGGACCAGTGAAAACTGCATCCATCAGAGGCAAGAAGTATGGATTAGTCATTGTTGATGACTACAACAGATGGACATGGGTAAAATTCCTAAAACACAAGGATGAGTCACATTCTGTGTTCTTTGACTTCTGCAAACAAGTCCAAACTGAAAAAGATCTCAAAATTGTTAAAGTCAGAAGTGACCATGGTGGTGAAATTAAAACAAACATTTTGAAAAATATTTTAATGAAAATGGAATTGCTCATGATTTCTCATGTCCTAGAACTCCACAACAGAATGGAGTTGTAGAAAGGAAAAATAGAACTTTGCAAGAGATGGCCAGATCCATGATCAATGAGACTAACATGGCAAAACATTTTTGGGCAGAGGCAATTAACACAGCATGTTACATTCAGAACAGAGTGTCAATTAGACCTCTTCTGGAAAAGACTCCTTATGAATTGTGGAGGAATAGAAAGCCAAACATTTCTTATTTCCATCCTTTTGGATGTATTTGTTTTATACTGAACACTAAAGAGAATCTTAATAAGTTTGATTCTAAAGCACAAAAGTGTTTCATGCTTGGATATTCTGAACGCTCTAAAGGCTACAGAGTATACAATACTGAGACACAGATTGTGGAGGAATCTATACATGTTAGATTTGATGATAAGCTTGGCAATCAAAAGCCAAAGCAGATTGAAAACTTTGCAGATGGAGAAGTTATTCTCATAGAATCTGAGAAACTGGAGGTAGATAAAGCTCAAGAAAAAGCTACGCCAGATGCAAGTCCATTAGCTGCTCAAATGAATAACATGAATATTTCTGAAGAACCAACAGTTAAAGGATCATCCAGAATCAAGGCTTCTCATCCAGAAGAAATGATTATTGGGAAGAAAGATGACGCTATAAGAACAAGGTCGTTTATCAGATCATCTGGAACATCACTTCTTGGATTGGTGTCTATTATTAAACCAACATCTGTGGATGAAGCTCTGAGTGACAATGATTGGATACTTGCAATGCAAGATGAGCTAAATCAATTTACAAGAAATAATGTGTGGGATCTGGTTCCTAGACCTAAAGGCTTCAACATTATTGGAACAAAGTGGGTATTCAGAAATAAACTAAATGAGCAAGGAGAAATTGTAAGGAACAAGGCAAGACTGGTAGCTCAAGGGTACAGTCAACAAGAAGGTATTGATTACGCTGAAACGTATGCTCCAGTGGCAAGGTTAGAGTCAATACGTCTTCTTATTTCATTTGCTGCACAACATAACATCACTCTATATCAGATGGATGTTAAGAGTGCCTTCTTAAATGGTATTATAGAAGAAGAAGTTTATGTCCATCAACCTCCTGGTTTTGAAAATGATTAATTTCCAGATCATGTTTTCAAACTCAAAAAATCTCTTTATGGTTTGAAACAAGCTCCCAGAGCGTGGTATGAAAGATTAAGTAATTTTCTTCTGGAAAAGAACTTTATCAGAGGCAAAGTGGACACAACTCTTTTCTGTAAAACATTTAAGAAAGATTTATTAGTTTGTCAAATTTATGTGGATGATATTATTTTTGAATCTACCAATATTATGCTGGGAAAGGAGTTTGCTTTGTCTATGCAGGATGAACTTGAAATGAGCATGATGGGAGAACTTAGATTCTTTCTGGGAATCCAAGTAAATCAGACTCCAGAATGTACATATATTCACCAGATTAAATATGTCAAAGAGCTTCTGAAAAAATTCAATCTGAATGAAAGCAAATTAGCTAAGACTCCAATGCATCCTACAAGCACACTTGGTAAGGAAGAGGTAAGTAAGAAAGTTGATCAAAAACTTTACAGAGGTATGATTGGATCTCTCTTATATTTGACTGCTTCAAGACCTGATATTTTATTCAATGTGTGTTTGTGTGCTAGATTCCAATCAGATCCCAGAGAATCACACTTAACAGCTGTTAAGAGGATTCTAAGGTATCTGAAAGGTACTACTAATGTGGGTCTGTGTTACAAAAGATCTGATGAGTATAAATTAGTTGGATTATGTGATGTTGACTATGCTGGAGACAGAGTAGAACGTAAAAGTACTTCTGGAAGTTGTCAATTTCTTGGAAGTCATCTGATCTCTTGGTTCAGCAAGAAGCAACCCACAATTGCACTTTCAACAACAGAGGCAGAATATATTGTTGCTGCTGGATGTAGCACTCAGATGCTCTGGATGAAAAGTCAACTAGAAGATTATCAGATCTTTGAGAGTAACATTTCTATCTTCTGTGATAATACTTCTGCTATATGCTTATCTAAAAACCCCATTTTACATTCTAAAGCTAAGCATATAGAGATTAAACATCATTTCATCATAGACTATGTTCAGAAGGGAATTATCAATTTAAACTTTGTAGATACAGATCATCAGTGGGCTGATATCTTCACAAAACCCCTTGCTAAAGATAGATTTAAATTTATTCTGAAAAATATTAGTATGGACTTCTGTCCAGAATAGAATATTCATCAGATGAAAAATTTTTTCAGATGATAAATGTCTAAACTCTGAAGTATTTCTTTTGTTGAATTATGTGTTTATTTCTTCGTGTGTAAATCTGAACTAACAAGGCTCAGAGGATCTGAATGTTGCCTAACGTGTCATTTCTCAAAGAGTTTCAGAGGCACATGCAAGCAAACACGTGTAGCTCAGAATCAGGAAAGGTAGAGTGCACCATACTGAAGTGACATTTGAGGTATCGCTTTGAAAATCCAAAATCTCTTGATTTCCCCCTTCTGTCAGAATCTTAAATGTTTGCTATGATTTTATTCTTTGCATTAATTGCTTGATTTGATTATGGTTCACTTAATTCAATGTTTGTGCACGCTTGAGTGTGTGTGTCTTTTTGCATGCCCTAAAAATTTTCTCTTATAAATTGTCTCAACTCTTCACAAATCACATTTTACACTTATTATCTCTCATATGCATTTCTGCCTTCTCTATTGTTTCCATCTTATTTCAAAACCCAAAAATCCTAGAAAACCCAGACGCATCTCAAGAACTTCAATGGCTTCACCTTCATCAACACCTGCTCAGATGAAAACTTCAACTGTTGCTGCATCATCTCCTAATGCTGCTGGTTCATTCCAAACTGCTGTTGTGTACAAAGCACCAGTAAGAACTCTTCTCACTCCAATCAAAGAACTTGAGGTTTTGTGTGAGAACTTTGTGGATTTTGAATCCATCAAAGAAAATGGTTTTGATCTCCTTTCAACTATCAAAGCTCAGAACTGGGAAAAGTATTTTGACAGGATGATGGGTCCTGTTTATCCAGCTTTGGTAAAAGAATTCTGGATACACGCTCAAGTATGCCCTAAGTTTATTCATTCATCTGTTCTTGGAAAGGAAATTGTCATTACTGAAAAATTAATCAGACAACTACTTGAGTATAAGGAAACTGAGGGAATCACAAGTATGGCTATTGATCGTGTGGATTTGGCTGACATTTTTCAAGAAGTCTGTGTTTCTGGGGAACCATCTAACAAGGTCAGAGATCTGAAACCTGTTTATAGAATCTGGGCTAAGATCTTCATGAGTTCAATCTTTCATAGGAAATCTTCTAACTCACCAGATTACGTAAATTCAGAATAAATGTACTTCATGTACTGTATGAGGAAAGGAAAGAAGGTGGATTTACCTTATCTTCTGTTCAGTCATCTTCTGAACCATATCAAAGAAACAAGAGAAGAAGTTAGGGTTAAAGCTGGAAAAATCAGAACTTGGATCCCTATGGGAAGACTGATATCAGACATTCTAACAGAGAATGATCTTGTGAAACATCTGTTTGATGCTGGGGTGACAGAGGATCTGTCCTATGTTATAGGATCTGTCATAAATGGGAACACTCTGAAGAGAATGAAGGTTATTTCAGAGCTTGCTGGAAAACCCAAGAAATTTCAATCTGAAGACGTCAGCAGAAGGAGAATTCCTCTAGCAGATTTTCCTATGTTCAGTGCTGATGAACCTAGGCACATTATTCTGACATTCATTGTTGAATGTTTAAGAGATGGTATTCCTCGGCCTGCTAATATAGTACAGAAGGAAGGAGAAGTATTGCCAAATCTTCTGAGAGAAAGGTGCAGGAAGAGAAAGGCTGAGGAAGGATCTTTTGCACAGCCCAAGAGGAAAACCTCAGATGCTTGTGACAAGCCTGAAAAGGACAAGAAGAAAAAGGAAAATCCTCCAGAAGCTACTGTGGAAGAAATCAGAGAAACAATTCACCAGGTATTAACATCTGACCCCAAACCTTATTTACCTTCATCCTCACCTTCACCTCCACCACCTCTTTTTAAACCATCCGAACCTAAATCATCTGTACCTCATTTATCTGATCACCCATCTCCTAACAAACATTCTCAACCATCTTCTGTTCAACTACCATCTAAACCCCCTCAACAGAAATCATCTGAACATCAACCCTCTCAACAAAACCATTTTGAATCAAAACAACAATCAGAACAACAAAAACAATCTGAACCACTCTCATCTACTAAACCACCAGAAGAACTAACCATCAAAAATCCTGAACCATCTGTCTAACAACCATCTGAAAACATTCTGGATATATCACCACTTGCAACTTTGTATGTCCTCTCTTCAACTTCATGTCATTCAACTGAATCATCTGATTCTGATGAATCTGAAGTCCCCTCACCAACTAGCTTACAAATTCCTGATCCCTATAAACCTCTATCATCTGATCTTCCTACATCTGACAACCCTCTTAGCTTCAAATTCAACCTCACAGATTTTCTACCATCCTCATCTGAAGTTGTTACATCAACCTCCATACCTCAACTCACCATACCACAAATATCCATACTCCAATCATCTGAACATTCATCATCTGATCACCCACCTCCTGAACAAACTCCAACACCTCCTGAACCATCACAACCTGGCACCATAGAGGACTTTCTCAACCCAAAACCCAGGTCAGATGTTTCTACTCTGTTTAAGAATTTCAAGAAGGAACTACGTGAAGCAATTGCTTCTGTGGAAAGAGAATGCATGGCCAGTTTGAATCCTGCTGAATCTGAAGCTTCTTGGAACAGATTCTTATCAAAATTCAACTCTGCTGCATCTGACCTCAGAATACTCTGTGCTGATGATGCAAAGGCTAAGTTTGCTGAAATGGTCAGACAAACTCTGCTGAACATTATCACAACTCTAATGCTTCTTCTAGAAGATACTCCTGCTGAAGATTCTGCAATAATAGAAAATACTCCTGCAACTGACATGGAGATTTATCATTCTATTGCAACTACATCTGCTTCTGAACCTTCTGCATCTGAGATGAAGACTGAGAGTCCAGATGTTGTCCAAGAAGTCAAGGAAATTAAAAAATGGATGATAAAACAGGAACAGACTACTGAAGAAATTAAGACTTGGATGGCCAAGAAAGAAGAGTCCACTACTAAGATTACGGATCTTCTGACACTGCTTGCTTCTCGCCAGCCCTAGTTTTCTTTTTCATGTCTTTGCATTCTCGTTTTGCACGTGTTCTCTGTTTGTTTTTTTTCTATCATCTGCTCTATGAACTTCTTATGCTGTTGTGTTATTCTGATCTGATTAAATATGGTTGTTTTGTATTTCTTTTGTGTGTTATATTTTTCTCTCTTCTTTTGTTATCTTTTCTGTCTTTAACGTTCTTTTTTATTATGACAAAAAGGGGGAGAAAGAGAATTTGATTGTTCAACATAAGCAAATGCTAAAAATGAAATTCAGACATTGTTTTAATCTAACATTGAACCTTAAGACTTTCAGATCTCATTATCTCATCTAACAAAATGATCTGAAGTTACCCTGAGAATTATCCAATCAGGCTCTGATCCTTGAAAACAAATTCTGGAGAGCTTGATTCTGGAAAGCATCCAAGCTGAGTTTTTCTCTCATCAAGGATTTCTACCAGGTTCTAAAATATACTCAAGCAAAAAGGGAAGTGTTCTTTTCTATTAAAGTATTCATTTCAGGGGGAGATTCTTAATCTCAGGGGGAGTATTTTTTTTCCTCTTCTTCCTTTATTAAACAAAATTCCCTATGTTTTGTCATCATCAAAAAGGGGGAGATTGTTAGAACACAGATTGGTGTTTCTTATATCTCTATGTCTTGATGATAACTTTTATGGAATTTTGTAATGAGTAAATATACACTCTAAAATTTGTTCAAGTATTATTGTTTCAGGTATAAAATTAAATACTCTTAAAAGAAGCAAAATATATAAGTACAAAGAAACTATGCAAAGATCTGAAGCATCAGATGCAAGACTATCAGAAGATTATGAAGGAATGCCAAGAGGATCTGAAGCAGAAGCTACAGAATGATCTGAAGCGTTAATGAAAGAAGTATACAAAAGCTGAAAGCTCTGATCTTATCAGACTCTGAAGTTCTTTTCACTGCAAACTCAGAGGCTTTGATAACCAGACTCTTATCATTAATATTCACGCTCAAAGTACATACTGCTGCAGACTCTGATGAAGACTCTGATCAAGACTGAGACTTTGATACATTAAAGATTTGATAATCTATCAAGATTCTGGACTTATCATTCATCTTAAGCTCTGATCATCTTAAAGCATTCCATACCTTTTAAGCTTACTACAAGTTCTGAAGTGCAGAGTGTGAAGACTTCATCTTGAAGGAAGCTTGTTGAAGAAGTTGTAAACTTGATTAGACGTGGTGCTACTTCCAAAGTAACCAACGGCTAATTTGTCCAAAGAAGTGACGTGGTGCAAATCCCAAGGCTTCTACAACCATACCTTTCTGCAGAAAGCATATCTCTGCCCATACTTTTGGTGATGAAAAGTCATACAATCAAAATATTATATTCAGCTACACATCACTCAAGGCATTTGAAAAAGCTATAAAAGGAGAACTACTTCAACATTTTGAAGCTGCTAATTAACTACTCATCTTTTGCTAATTTCTAGATCACTCAGAAAGAAATACACGCTTGATTTATAAAAGAGAAAATCTCTCAAGATCTTAATCATTTTGATCTTTCATAAAACCACATAGTTCTTCTTGTAATTAATCTTAAGTGTAAACATCACAGTTGTGATACAGCTTATTAGAAGCATTCAAACACTTGTTAGTTTAAATTAAATTGTAAGAAGTTCCTTAAGAAGACCAAGGTGTGGTCAGTAGTTCTTGAGAAGACTAAGACAGTTGTTCTTAGTGCTTTCTATTGTAATCAGTTGATCAATAGTGGATTAAGTCCTTGCAAACAAAGGCAAATCATCTTTGATAAGGTGGACTGGAGTAGTTGAGTTCAACGAACCAGGATAAAAATCTTGAGTAATTCTTTTAGCCATATTTCTAAAAACTCTTATTCAACCCCCCTTCTAAGTGTTTTTCTCACCTTCATACCCCATTAGGAAAACCTTAGAGCATCGTACTACTAACGATATAACACATTCGTTTCTACATATTTACCCCATTAGGGAAACCTTAGAGCATCGTACTACTAACGATATAACACATTTGTTTCTACATATTTACCCCATTAGGGAAACCTTAGAGCATCGTACTACTAACGATATAACACATTCATTTCTACATAGAAAAACCTCGTCCCTAACATTTATTGATTAATGGAAATTATACCTATGAATCGATTCCCTACATGAAATCGATCATACCCATGGTTATACAATTGAACCCCACCCTTACCTTAGAATAGAGGCCAATTCCACGCTTCCGGTTCCGGTTTACGATAACTCTCCTGCAACTTTCTTACAAGTCCTCTGATGGAAAATTCTTCTGTTATCAATTTCTCTCAACCACGCTATTTTCTTCCTTTACGGTTTCTCTTTTTGTGAAAACTTCCCAATTCAATTGAGCATAATGAAATATGGGAAAACGTTACTAAATTTTTAAAATTCCGATGGTCACGTCCCAATTCTGTTTTTAATTTGGATTTTTCGTTATTATGACGAGCATAACAAGTTCCTGACGAGCGTGACGACTGTCACATGCCTGTGACGACCGTCATATCAGCAAAATTTCATTTTTCTAAGACATAACATTTCTTAAGCTTCCCAACGCTTCGAACGGGGACTAAAACCGACTTACGGATCAAGAGATATGAATTTTTGAAGTTTTCCCTAAAACTGCTACGGGATTCTGCACTTTTGCCCGAAAATTCGATCGATTCAATTCCTTTCTTCGAAACAAACACATTTTCAAATACAACTACGATGCAAAGAGACACGGAAAAGTCATAACTAAATTTAATTGAAATAAAACGGTCGTTACAACTCTCCCCTACTAAAAGAATTTCGTCCTCGAAATCACGTCAATCAAACAGCTCGGGATAGGACTCCCGCATCTTGCTCTCCAGTTCCCACGTCAAGCTTTTGCCAGCAGCTCCCAACCAAACCACTTTCACCAAGGGAATCTCTTTTCCTCTTAACGTCTTCACCTCACGATCATCAATTCTCACAGGCCTTGTCTCTACAGTAAGGTTATCACGTACTTGCACATCGTCCATAGGAATGACATATGATGGATCTGAAATATACTTGCGGAGCTGCGACACGTGAAATACATCATGCAGATTCGAAAAATTAGGCGGAAACGCCACTTGATATGCAACCTTTCCCACTCTGTCTGATATCTGGTACGGACCAATGAAACGAGGGGTAAGCTTCTTAGATTTCAAAGCTCTGCCAACTCCAGTCACAGGCGTGACTCTTAAAAACACATGATCTCCAGCTTCAAATTCTAAATCCTTCCTGCACTTATCATGATAGCTTTTTTGTCTACTCTGTGAAGCTTTCATCTTTTCTTGAATTAACTTCACCTTCTCAGTAGTCTCCCGAACAATCTCCGGTCCGAGTACTACACTCTCCCCCGATTCATACCAACACAACGGAGTCCTACACCGCCGACCATACAAAGCTTCGAACGGTGCCATTCCGATACTAGAGTGATAACTGTTATTATAAGTGAACTCTATCAACGGAAGGTAAGTATCCCACAAACCACCTTCCTCCAAAACATAGGCTCTCAACAAATCTTCTAAAGACTGGATAATTCGTTCAGTCTGACCATCTGTTTGAGGGTGGTATGTTGAACTCAACCTCAACTTAGAACCCAATGCCTCTTGAAGACTCTTCCAAAACTCAGAAGTAAACCTTTGATCTCTATCTGACACAATACACAACGGGACACCATGCAACTTAACAACCACTCTGATATAAATCTCTGCCAACTTCAATACCGGAAAAGTGATGTTAATAGGAATAAAGTGAGCTGACTTTGTAAGCCTATCAACAATCACCTAAATAGAATCACATCCTCTCTGAGTGTTCGGCAAACCTGTTACAAAATCCATTGAAATGTTGTCCCATTTCCACTCTGGAATCTCTAACGGTTGCATCAACCCAACAGGTTTCTGATGCTCGACTTTCGACTTCTGACAAGTCAAACATGCATACACAAGTCGTGCTACATCACGCTTCATACCAGGCCACCAAAACAGATTCCTCAAATCACTATACATTTTCGTCGCTCCTGGATGAATACTCAACTTACTTCTGTGACTCTCTTCCAGAATCGCCTTCTTCATATCTGTACTATCAGGAATACAAATACGACCACGAAATCTCAACACACCCTGCGCATCCAACTGATAATCATTATTTTCCGAATGGTCTACTCCAGGCATTAAATCTACTAACTTCACATCTAATTTCTGAGCCTCTTTGATGTTGTCCAGAAAATCATTATTAATCTTTAACATGCACAATTTTACACTCTTCGGTGTTACTTCGCAAACTAAACTCAGATCTCTGAATTGCTCAATCAATTCTAATTCTTTAGCCATCATAGCTGACATATGCAAAGTCTTGCGGCTTAAGGCATCAGCTACAACATTAGCTCTTCCCGGATGGTAATGTAAACGAAAATCATAATCTTTTAATAGTTCCAACCACCTTCATTGTCTCATGTTCAGTTCTTTTTGATCAAACAAGTACTTCAAACTCTTATGGTCACTGAACACCTCGAATCTTGAACCATAAAGATGATGCCTCCAAATCTTCAGCACAAACACAACAGTAGCAAGTTCTAAATCGTGCGTAGGATAATTCTTCTCGTGGATTCTCAACTGTCTTGAAGCATAAGCAACTACTTTATTATTCTGCATGAGCACACCTCCTAAACCAAACTTAGAAGCATCGCAATATACCACAAACGGTTCTTCTGCATTAGGCAAGGTCAACACCGGAGCAGACGTCAACCTCTTCTTTAACTCTATAAAACCTGCTTCGCATTGAGCATCCCACGCAAAGGTTTTCCCTTTACAAGACAACTTAGTTAACGGAAGGGCCAACTTAGAAAAGCCTTCAATAAACCTTCTGTAATAACCAGCAAGTCCCAAAAAGCTTCTAATTTCCGTTGCCGACTTTGGAGTTTCCCATTGCAACACGGCATCAACCTTAGATGGATCTACAACAATTCCACTACCGGATATAACATGACCCAGAAAGCTAACTTCTTCCAACCAGAAGTCGCACTTCGACAGTTTCGCAAACAACTTCCTTTCTTTCAACACTTGCAATACTAACCTCAAGTGCTCAACATGCTCCTCCTTCGATTTAGAATAAATTAAGATATCATCAATGAATACTACTACAAACCGATCCAAATACTCGTGAAAGATACGGTTCATGTACTCCATAAAACTCCCGACGCATTAGTAACACCAAAAGGCATTACCGTAAACTCATAGTGTCCATATCTAGTTCTGAACGCCATCTACTGAACATCATCATCTTTTACCTTAATCTGGTGATACCCTGACCTCAAATCAATTTTACTAAACACCCGCGCCCCAACCAACTGATCCATCAAGTCATCAATTCTTGGAAGCGGATATTTATTCTTAATTGTCACTTTATTTAGTTGTCGGTAATCAATACACAACCTCATACTGCCATCCTTCTTCTTTACTAATAACACCGGACGGGTCTCTAGCCACCAATCATCAGCTTCGCCTGCTAGCATATGAGTCCCATAACTAACCTTCTACGCTGGAGTACAATCCATCACATGAAAGATTCGCTCCATCTCCTTCAACCACTCCAACGCACCATCAGGATCATGCTTACCCTTGAAGGTAGGCGGGTTCTGTCATTGAAACGTTGCCAAACTGCGAGACCCAGCATCTCCAGCAAGATTCGGTTGATGTTCCATAGCATTAGCTAGAGCTTGCAGCGCGGCAGCAATTGCAGCATCATTCCTTCCAGCCATTTCACTTAAACTGCAACAGTCAATCATCAGATTTCGCAAATAACGGGACTCTCATGCTAGGCACGACGACTGACTCAACGACACTAGACAACTTAGCCGGACGGACCGACCTGCTCTGATACCACTAATGTAACACCTCAACTCTAACACTTGCAGATAACAAGAAAACAAAACAATTCATATGACAAACAGAGTGCAACAGCGTAAAGTTTGCACGCATGATGATCGTAATGAAGGTGTGACGGTCTTCACACGCCCGGAATTCTTCATATCAGAGATGTTACATTCAACTGAACATACAATATGCATTTATGCAACCACATTCAAATAACATACGTAGCACGAAATTGGATGAACAATCAACAATGTATTACTTAACCATTTAACTCATAATGCAACCAATTCTTATTTCGACGGAATTGTAGTAAAGCTTACAACACGTTCAATTAAAACAATTTAATGAAAATGCTATAACAAGTGCAGCAGCAAAACATCAACTAAAATAATAACGGCAAACGTTCATCCCCCCAAGAGTGCTACGTATCAGAGTGACCAACGACACCTTAACGACAAAGCGGAAACTCTATTCTGGGTCACCTGCAAATTACCACCAATGGCGGTAACATACAACGTAAAGGGGTGAGATATCAACAACATAACATAAGGCATGATAAAAGTCATGTTAGAAATCATATCATAGCAATATAATCTTCGCAAACTTATAAATATCAACGACAATTGTTTGCAAGCAAATTCATATCTCACGTATGCCACAACAACTGACAACAACATAATTATGCAGCTTTATGCGACTCAGCAATACAACTCAACTGTGCATATGCATGTGGTACCATTTAGGAGCCAACACCCCCAAAACTCGAGATAGGAGCCAACACCCCAAAATCCATTTAGGAGCCAACACTCCAAAACTCGGGATAGGAGCCAACACTCCAAATAACCCATTTAGGAGCCAACACTCCAAGTAACGCCAATTCTGGCCAACCAAGATGATATGCCACGAAATGCACCTATTATGGACTACAACCCAACCATAACGACCATACAATAAAGCTTTATGCTTACAACCAAACTGTCCATAACAGAGCATCATTCTCATACAACTCAAGACATTATCATTTTCCATCTGTTCACATATGAGAGCAATAACAGCCTTAAATCAATAATTAAGAATTCAACATACGATCGTAATGACAACATATCTGCTCTCATTCACATAATTAATTACAAATCTCTATCAAGGTTTAATTACGAAACAATTAGGACAACTACCCTTTTGCCCCATTAGGGAAACCTTAGAGCATCGTACTAATAACGATATAACACATTCGTTTCTACATATTTACCCCATTAGGGAAACCTTAGAGCATCGTACTACTAACGATATAACACATTTGTTTCTACATATTTACCCCATTAGGGAAACCTTAGAGCATCGTACTACTAACGATATAACACATTCGTTTCTACATATTTACCCCATTAGGGAAACCTTAGAGCATCGTACTACTAACGATATAACACATTTATTTCTACATAGAAAAACCTCGTCCCTAACATTTATCAATTAACAGAAATTATACCTATGAATTGATTCCCTACATTAAATCGATCATACCCACGGTTATAGAATTGAACCCCACTCTTACCTTAGAATAGAGATCAATTCCACGCTTCCGGTTCCGGTTTACAGTAATTCTCCTGCAACTTTCTTCCAAGTCCTCTGATGGAAAATTCTTCTGTTATCAATTTCTCTCAACCACGCTATTTTCTTCCTTTACGGTTTCTCTTTTTGTGAAAACTTCCCAATTCATTTGAGCGTAATGGAATATGGGGATACGTTACTAAATTTTTAACATTCTGATGGCCACGTCCCAATTCTATTTTTAATTTGGATTTTTCGTTACTATGACGAGCGTAACAAGTTCCTGACGAGCGTCACGACCGTGTGTTTGTGGTTCCTGTTTTTAATTGCTTGATTTGATTATGGTTCACTTCATTCAATGTTTGTGCACGCTTGAGTGTGTGTGTCCTTTTGCATGCCCTAAAAATTTTCTCTTATAAATTGTCTCAACTCTTCACAAATCACACTTTACACTTATCATCTCTCATATGCATTTCTGCCTTCTCTATCGTTTCCATCTTATTTCAAAACCCAAAAATCCTCGTAAACCCAGACGCGTCTCAATAACTTCAATGGCTTCACCTTCATCAACACCTGCTCAGATGAAAACTTCAACTGTTGCTGCATCATCTCCTAATGCTGCTGGTTCATCCCAAATTGTTGTTGTGTACAAAGCACCAGTAAGAACTCTTCTCACTCCAATCAAAGAACTTGAGGTTCTGTGTGAGAACTTTCTGGATTTTGAATCCATAAAAGAAAATGGTTTTGATCTCCTTTCAACTATCAAAGCACAGAACTGGGAAAAGTATTTTGACAGGATGATGGGTCCTGTTTATCCAGCTTTGGTAAAAGAATTCTGGATACGCGCTCAAGTATGCCCTAAGTTTATTCATTCATCTGTTCTTGGAAAGGAAATTGTCATTACTGAAAAATTAATCAGACAACTACTTGAGTATAAGGAAACTGAGGGAATCACAAATATGGCTATTGATCGTGTGGATTTGGCTGACATTTTTCAAGAAGTCTGTGTTTCTGGGGAACCATCTAACAAGGTCAGAGATCTGAAACCTGTTTACAGAATCTGGGCTAAGATCTTCATGAGTTCAATCTTTCATAGGATATCTTCTACCTCACCAGATTACGTAAATTCAGAATAAATGTACTTCATGTACTGTATGAGGAAAGGAAAGAAAGCGGATTTACCTTATCTTCTGTTCAGTCATCTTTTGAACCATATCAAAGAAACAAGAGAAGAAGTTAGGGTTAAAGCTGGAAAAATCAGAACTTGGATCCCTATGGGAAGACTGATATCAAACATTCTAACAGAGAATGGTCTTGTGAAACATTTGTTTGATGTTGGGGTGACAGAGGATTTGTCCTATGTTATAGGATCTGTCATAAATGGGAACACTCTAAAGAGAATGAAGGTTATTTCAGAGCTTGTTGGAAAACCCAAGAAATTTCAATCTGAAGACGTCAGCAGAAGGAGAATTCCTCTAGAAGATTTTCCTATGTTCAGTGCTGATGAACCTAGGCACATTATTCTGACATTCATTGCTGAATGTTTAAGAGATGGTATTCCTCTGCCTGCTAACATAGTACAGAAGGAAGGAGAAGTATTGCCAAATCTTATGAGAGAAAGGCGCAGGAAGAGAAAGGCTGAGGAAGGATCTTTTGCACAACCCAAGAGGAAAACCTCTGATGCTTGTGATAAGCCTGAAAAGGACAAGAAGAAAAAGGAAAATCCTTCAGAAGCTACTGTGGAAGAAATCAGAGAAACAATTCACCAGGTATTAACATCTGATCCCAAACCTTATTTACCTTCATCCTCACCTTCACCTCCACCACCTCTTTTTAAACCATCCGAACCTAAATCATTTGTACCTCATTTATCTGATCACCCATCTCCTAACAAACATTCTCAACCATCTTCTGTTCAACTACCATCTAAACCCCCTCAATAGAAATCATATGAACATCAACCCTCTCAACAAAACCATTTTGAATCAAAACAACAATCAGAACAACAAAAACAATCTGAACCACTCTCATCTACTAAACCACCAGAAGAACCAACCATCAAAAATCCTGAACCATCTGTCTAACAACCATCTGAAAACATTCTGGATATATCACCACTTGCAACTTTGTATGTCCTCTCTTCAACTTCATGTCATTCAGCTGAATCATCTGATTCTGATGAATTTGAAATCCCCTCACCAACTATCTTACAAATTCCTGATCCCTATAAACCTCTATCATCTGATCTTCCTACATCTGACAACCCTCTTAGCTTCAAATTCAACCTCACGGATTTTCTACCATCCTCATCTGAAGTTGTTACATCAACCTCCATACCTTAACTCACCATACCACAAACATCCATACTCCAATCATCTGAACATTCATCATCTGATCACCCACCTCCTGAACAAACTCCAACACCTCCTGAACCATCACAACCTGTCACCATAGAGGACTTTCTCAACCCAAAACCCAGATCAGATGTTTCTACTCTGTTCAAGAATTTGAAGAAGGAACTACGTAAAGGAATTGCTTCTGTTGAAAGAGAATGCATGGCCATTTTGAATCCTGCTGAATCTGAAGCTTCTTGGAACAGATTCTTATCAAAATTCAACTCTGCTGCATCTGACCTCAGAACATTCTGTGCTGATGATGCAAAGGCTAAGTTTGCTGAAATGGTCAGACAAACTCTGCTGAACATTATCACAACTCCAATGCTTCTTCTGGAAGATACTCCTGCTGAAGTTTCTGCAATGATAGAAAATACTCCTGCAACTGACATGAAGATTGATCATCCAATGGCAACTACATCTGCTTCTGAACCTTCTGCATCTGAGATGAAGACAACTCTAGTGATGAAGACGAATTTGTCAATCTTTGTCTTTCCGCCCATCAAAAGAACAAAAAGAAAAAGGTACGACATGCTAAGTATGAAAATTCCTCTAAATTATCTCATTTTGAATTGAAAACTACTTTTAATACTTTGCATTGTGAAGCAAAAGAAGCCTTTAAAAGGCTTGCCTCAAATAACCAAATCTTTGCTCACCTAGAGAAAAAGATTCGTGATTCCGAAAAGAAACTAGAGGCATTAAAAGCTTCCATAGTGGAAAGTACAAAAGTAGGTTATGAGGATCTAAGAAAAAGAGTTGTTAACTTTGGGTGTGATACTTGTTACATTTGACAAAATGAAGTTAGAAACCTAAATGCCAAACTTAACAAGGCTCTAGAGCTTAAAATTACTTTTGCCATTGATAAAGCTAATTTTAGAAAGAGTATGGTTAATGCATATCAAAAATACACATATGTTATAAGAGATCATGATAGCAAAATAAATTCAAAGGTTAACTTTTCTTATTTGTATTGTTGCAAGAAAGGCCATACCATTGCTAAATGCCGCTTTAGGAGAGTTTTGGTTCCTAAAGGTGTTTATCAATGGTTGCCTAAATGCGACCATGTTTTCACTCACAACTTAGGACCCAATAAGCAATTGGGTACATATTCTTGCTAATTGTGTTCATAGGTACAACGTCTTGAAATCATCGAGAGAAGATGAGTTCTCGATAGTGGCTGCTCAAGACACATGACAGGAGACATATCTCTCTTCATTGACTTCGTGGCAAAGAAGAAGGGGTTTGTAACCTATGGAGACAACAACCGTGGTGCAATACTTGGAAAATGTAGTGTAGGTAATACCTCTTCCACTACTATCTCTAATGTGTTTCTTGTCGAGGGGCTTAAACATAACCTCATTAGCATTAGCCAATTATGCGACAAAGGATACAAAGTATCTTTTTCAAAAGATTGTTGTCTAATTGAGCATAATGATGAAATGAAAGATGTGTTTAAAGGTCTAAGAGTAAACAATGTCTATATGATGGATTTGAATGAAGTATCATTAACAAGTGATAAATGTCTCATGACAATGAGTGAGGACTCATGGTTATGGCATAGACGTTTAGCACATGTCAATTTTGACTGGCTAAACATGGTAGTTTCAAAAGATCTAGTCATAGGCCTGCCCAAAATTAAGTTTACCAAGGATCACCTTTGTGATGCTTGCCAAATGGGAAAGCAAACGAGGATCTCTTTTAAATCTAAAAATATCGTTTCAACTACGATACCTCCTGAGCTTCTCCATATGGATATATTTGGGCCATCTAAAATTAAAAGTCTAGGTGGTAACTATTATGGGTTTGTAATTGTCGATAACTTTTCGAGATTTTGTTGGACTATCTTCTTGGCTAGCAAGAGTGATACATTCGCAGCCTTTGAAAAATTTGCTAAGCTTTCTCAAAACAAATTAAACACAAACATAATATCAATTAGGAGTGATCATGGAGGTGAATTTGAGAACTATTTGCTTGAGGAATATTGCGGTAAACACGAAATTGATCATAACTTCTCCGCTCCGTGTACGCCTCAACAAAACGGGGTTGTGGAGTGCAAAAATCGTATTTTGGAAGAGTTAGGGAGAACCATGATCAATGAAAGTGCATTACCTAAGTATTTATGGGCTGACGACATAAGTACGACATGTTATGTATTGAATAAGGTGCTTATCCGCCCGATTCTAAACTAAACATCGTATGAACTTTTAAATGTGTCTCACCTACATGTCTTCGGTTGTAAGTATTTCGTGTTGAATAATGGAAAAGAAAGCTTAGGAAAATTTGATTCCAATGTCGACGAAGGTATCTTCCTCGAATACTCTCAGTCAAGTAAAGCTTATAGAATATACAATAAGAGATTACTTACTGCTGAAGAGTCAGTACACGTAACATTTGATGAATCTTATCCGAGAAATGTCGGAAAAGGTAGTTTTGTTCATGGTGCAGATGTATCTTCGGAAGACATACTCAAAAGTGCTGAGCCGGGAATTGATCAACTTGACCTAGCAAAAATTGAGGAGGAAAAAGATGACCGTCATGAAGAAACCGAGGTAATTCATCCGTCTGAAAAAGATGATCTTCCTCCAGCTTGGAAGTCTTACAAAGACCATCCCATCGATAATATCCTTGATGATATATCAAAGGGGGTGACGACTCGGTCAAAGATAAGTAATTTTTGTTATCATTCCGCTTTCGTTTCTCAGGTAGTACCTAAAAACCCGAAAGAAGCCTTACTCGATGAACATTGGTTCTTATCTATGCAAGAGGAACTTAACCAGTTCAAGAGAAATGAGGTTTGGGACCTTGTCCCCCCTCCGCGAGGTCATCGAGTAATTAGCACCCGATGGGTGTTTAGGAACAAACTGGACAAAAACAGGGTAATAACTCGTAACAAGGTGCATGTAGTTGCGCAAGGATATAACCAAGAGGAAGGCATCGACTATGAGGAGACTTATGCGCCGGTTGCCCGACTCGAGGCTATACGCCTTTTACTTGCCTTCGCATGTGCGAAAAAATTTAAGCTATTTCAAATGGATGTAAAAAATGCATTCCTTAACCACTATATAAATGAAGAAGTTTATGTTGCCCAACCTCTGGGTTTTAAATCTCGTAAATATCCTGATCACGTATACAAGTTGAAACGTGCCTTGTATGGACTCAAGCAAGCCCCTAGGGCTTGATATGAGCGTCTAAGCAAGTTTCTACTTGATCAAGGGTATTCACGAGGCAAGGTCGACACAACCCTATTCATTAAGTGTCAAGGAAAACACTTAATTTTGGTGCAAATTTATGTTGATGATATCATATTTGGATCAACTAACATGAATCTCGTAAGGGAGTTTTCTAACCTAATGCAGGGAGAATTCGAGATGAGTATGATGGGGAAGCTCACATATTTTCTCGGATTACAAATCAAGCAGCTTGAGGAAGGAACTTTTGTGAGCCAGACGAAATATTGTCTTGAGCTTCTCAAGCGGTTTGACATGGCAAACTCCAAAGCCATTGACACACCAATGCCAACATGTGCAAATCTCAATTGAGATGAAAGTGGTAAGGATGTAGAGGTAAAAAGATATCAAGGTGTGATCGGTTCTCTTCTGTATCTTACTGCCTCTAGACCCGATATTATGTTTAGTGTATGTATGTGCAATAGATATCAATCCTCTCTTAAATAATCCCATCTAAAAGTAGTTAAGCGCATACTTGGATACCTTTCGGGTACTCTAAAGTATGGGTTATGGTATTCTAAGGGAAACGATTGTTCCTTGGTTGGATTCTCCGATTCTGATTTTGTTGGGTGCAAATTGGATAGGAAAAGTACAAGTGGTACTTGTCACTTATTTTCAAACTATTTGGTCATTTGGCATAGCAAAAAGCAGGTTTTTGTTGCTTTGTCAACCGTCAAAGCGGAATATGTCGCAGCCGACAGTTATTGTGCTCAAGTCTTATGGCTTAAGCAACAATTGCTCGACTTTAATCTCAAACTCGAGCGTATTCTGATTTTTTGTGACAACACAAGTGCCATCAATCTTTCCAAGAATCTTGTGCTGCATTCACGCACCAAACATATTGTAATTCGACACCACTTTCTTAGGGATCATGTAGAGAAAGGCGATGTGGTTTTTGAACATGTTGATACTAAAAATCAACTAGCTGATATTTTTACAAAACCTCTTGCTACTGAGCCTTTCTTTCATATCCGACGGGAACTAGGTATTCTCGATATTTCGGATTGTGCTTAGTCAAATTTCTTGCACATTATATATCTATGTCTATATGTACTTTGAGTATCGGATATCTAACAATTGAAGATGTTGAAAGTATATGTGTGTGTGCATCTAGCTATATTTAGAGTTGAGGTAATATCTTTCCTCAACTAACTCTCTCTCTCAATATTCATGTTCACAAAATGTATCAAATTATGTGTTATATTTGTCGTATATGTCGTGATTGTATGTATTTTAATTCATTGAATGCTTAAAATATGTTGTGGCTTTGTATCTATGTCCTTATGTATGCCCATATGATCAAAAATGTCAAAATTTGCTAGTTTTACCTGCATGAGTCGACCTAAGCAAGGTTCGGTCGACTCACAAAAATATTTTCTAATTTGCATTTGAGGCGGGTATACTCAGGTTGACCTACCAGTTGATGCATACCTCTTGTATTTTGAATGCATTTTTAACACAGTATGCATCGACGCATAAGACCCTCCGGTCGATGCATCGCGCGATTTCCTCGAAAAAAATTTCTGAAAATTGTTCATTTTCCCACTTAAATTGCTTTAAAGATTCATATTCATGTGCATTATGAAATTTTGCATAGAAACTTTATACCTACATCAAAGGCTAGTCTACTATTCTTCTCTTTCCAAAACCTAGAGTCTATTACAAAAAAGGTAAAAGTCTTCAACATCTCTCCATCTCCAAGAATTCTCTCCAACATCTGAAATCATCTTCACCAAATTTCCTCTTCTCCTCTTTGAAAGCAAAAACCATGGCTACCCGCAAAGTTACCGGTAAAAGATCCACAAGAGCTTCTTCCTCTACATGACCTTCATCTGCAGCTCTTCTGGCAACAGCCGTATCACTGGTTCCCCCTGAATTTGTCGAGAGCTTCGCCAAAAACTTCAGCAAGCAGCCTGTGGTAAAGCAACATACCTACTATCGACTTTTTGCTGAGAGAATGCACATCCCTTAGGTAATAAACCTTCTTGATTTTCAAAGGTTTAACAATTTCTTGTAGTGCAATACGACATACAACGAAGACCTTGTGAGGATCTTCTACACTTGTCTTCATGGAAAGTTTCAAAGTTCTGGGTTTCAAACGAAGGTCGGGATTACAAAGGTTTGTGTCAATAATGTTGTTTGGCAGAAAATGTTTGATACGTCTCCCGTGTCTGATAAACCTATCATTAAGGTCACTGACACCAACACTGTTGATGGCTACGAGTTCAAAGAGGCTTTGAACTCAATGCTGAAGAAGCCTTATGCAGATGACATTGTGGCAAGTGATTTATTTCCGAAAACTATCACTACGGGTAAATTGAAACCTATGGATGGAATTTTGCAGTGGATTGTGGCGTGCATTTTGCGGCATAAGAAAGGTGGATTTTCTCGAGTTGATCAGGTCGAGGTCTATTTGATCTACATCTTGAAGAAACGGATCAAAATTAGTTGGCCTCATTATATTGCTAGTAGGATTTATACCTTCAGAGACTCGGGTCGAGGTACCGCTCTTTCATACGGTTCTTTCATTCAAGAGGTTTTGAATAATGCCAAAGTCACGATTACGGGTATTCCATATACATATCTCACTCCGGAACAAGAGTTCTGTCAAAAGACTCTTACAATGATGGGTTATAAATGGGTTTATGAAGAACATCGTTACCGATTCATTGTTAAAGCAACTTCCTCTCGGTTGGAAGCATCTGATGGGAGTGATGATCAAAATGAAGAGGACGAGGAAGAAGAAGAAGACCAAGATGACCAAGGTGATCGACAACTAATGGAGGTTGAAGACCACATAAATGTAAGTTGGGTTGACCAATCTCCTACCATAGATCATGGGAATGATCAAGGTTGGGGCGAATGGCAACATACCGGTTAGACTTCGTTACGCAAGAACTATCAACCTCAATAATATTCGGAGTATCAAGAAACTCCACATTAGAGATATGAGGAGCCTCCACATTTCAAGAATCCGCCGGAACAAAATTCTGACGAACTCCTCGAGACGATGAGGAATATGCAACTAGCTCAGCGATATTTCATGAATGATTAGGATGAGCGTCTTACACACCTTCAAAGTCAATTTGAGGCTCATACAGAAAAATTCAATGCATTCTCCTCTGATGTCATGCAACGACTCGATGGCCTTGCTGAAACAACTGCCAATCAGCATCGTGTTCTGTCCACAAGCTTCAATACCTTAAACAGGGCGGTCTTGGAGTTTACCGAACAAGCCGATGCTCAAACTACCTCCGCCATATCCAACTCATGGAAGAGGCCATCATTTCAAGGGGAGGAGACCTTGAAGGCTATGCATTCTGCATATTTCATTTCATCATTTTGTTGTGTTGTTGTGAATTTTGCTTTGCATTAAGGATATCTAATGTGTCTATGTCATGAATCATAAACTTATATGTCATTTCTTGTGTGTATTTTCTAGAAAAAATTACTATTTTTGTCTATGCATGATGATATTTATCTCTTTGTTCCTTGTTCATTAACTGCGTTATGTGTGGATGAATGTTAATGTTTATCCTGTTGTACATGTTTTGATATGAGCATCTGTTATATTTTTATCATTCCTTGACATGGATTTCTTTCTTTTTGATGTTGTCAAAGGGGGAGAAAGTGTCAAGCAGTTTAGTAGAAACATAAAAATCAAAAGTGAAGACGCAACATTTAACGCAAATGAGTAAGTAGGAATGAAGGCATCAAGCAAGGGGGAGGATAATGTTGCATATCATACAGACAGGTTCTACGTGTTTTGCCATCATCAAAAAGGGGGAGTATGTGAGGGCAAAGCCTCATATACAAGATATGCTTGTTTCGATGATGTCAAAACTTAGCTTCATAGAAGAATCGATGTTGGGCGTTATCACCATGTTGCATGTGCATACCTTGTTTCTCATGACTTTTTTGCTTGCATAAAACATCTCGGGTGTTGCATATAGAGATGTCAAAATATGTTTCGTATGAGTTAAACTTCATTGGTCTATCATAGGTATCATCTAAGAGAGTCAAAAGTATGAAATTAGGCCTTTGTAGTAATTTCAAGTCTATGAGTCGACCACAGTTCTGCTCCGGTCGACTCATGATACGTGTCTAGCTCTTGCATTTTCTTCGGGTTAGCTCTGGTCGACCTACCGGTCGACTCATATTGTTGGCATTTTCATTTGTCTAAAAATTCAGGCTATGCGTCGACGCATGCCTTGTTTCGGTTGATGCATGGTTGTGTGTTTTGCACAATCTTTTCCTCGGGTTAGCTCAGGTCGACCCTGCACTCTGCATGGGTCGAACGCTCGCTGTTTTATGCTATTTTTCTATTATGTCTATTATTTTTGGAAAGTGGTTTTATCAATTATAACAATTTTGTCTGGTATAAATAATCAGTTGCTCTTTTCACTTCAGAACATTGAGAAAAACAAGAAAAGTGAAATAGGTGTCAATTCAGTTCTCATCATCTTCATCTTCTTCATAGCATACCACAACAATCACACACAATAGTCTTTGTTGTGCATTATGCATTTTTATAGGTGATAACGTTCGAAGCTGCTGATTGGGTAATACGGTTCTGGTTGAGGAATTGATAGGTTTTTCTTGAATAAAACCTCTAGGGTTTTATCCTCCAAGATTCTTTGAATTTGGGGGTTTTTGCACGATTCTTCTCAACACATATTCAGCCGAGTGAAGGTAATCGAGGAGCAGTGGGTTCCGTCGATTTAGTAACGGTAAGCGGAGTATTGTAAAGGAGAGTTTCGGGTTCGACACGCGGGTGATTAAAATCAGCCGGGCCAGGTTTTGAAGACGGAAGTTTGTTCAAACATAGAGCCGTAATCGGAGATTTATTCACAAGCTGTCGAAGGACTTGATTCGACTCAAATCAAGGGGCAAGAGAAGATAGCATCTACAACAACAAGGGTGTTCGTTTATTTGATTGATATTCAATTCTTGTATATACAAGTCTACAACAAGTTAAATTTATATTATAAGGTCTCAATTCTATTGTTAGAATTAAGGGCAGACGTACCCCGAAGCGAGGACGACAGGGGAACTGCCTTAACAAATCATTGTGTCTTTTGCCTTACATTTACATTGCTTTATATTTGTGGTTTTAGTGCAAACAATTATATCAATCTAGGTCTGTTTTGAGTAGTGCTAAACTGATTTTGAATCTAGTACAATCATTGATTGTACGAGGAAACTTGAGCAATTCACTTGTAGTGCTCCACACGCCAAGTGTTTGATAAATTGTCTGAACCAAAAGCCTTATGTGTTGTCCATTTATTGTGTTGTTATTTTAAGGCATTGGAACTAGTCATACCACATAGTGAGATAAATCAAATTGATAGTGTGACTAGCGTAGTGATTCTCATATTTCGTTATCGGATTCCATAAGGCTTAAACGCATATCCGATTTTCTAGTAACCGTTCGTTTTAGACGGTATAAATTCCTCGGCCAACTTTCGTAAATTAAACAAATTTTTATAAACCATTTTATTGGTAGTGCCGACTCTTTTAAGTAAGGGATCTATTCACCCCCCCCCCCCTCTTCTAGATCCGCGCCATCGTCTAACAAGGGCTTCCGAGATGCTCATCTCATAATAGTAGATACGAGAACCTCGCTTAGAGTAGATTTCTTTAAGAATGATGACAACCGTCAAGCTCTTGGCGTGTTTGATCGTTGTTTTCTTGGGAATCCATTACTCCAAAGACCTTTTTAGAACCCTAAACCTTTGGCCAACTAAGATTGATGGTCACGTAGTATGGGTCCCCGAGAAGTTCTTCTCGTGCGGGTCGATACGAAGACCTCATTCAGAAGAGGCTTTCTTGATGGAGTTGTTGCCTGGCAATGACTGACATATGTAACAAACAGTCAAGAAAGCCTATGACTCTGAAATCCCTGTCTAGAACCCAATGTCGATGGTCTCGTAGTATGGGTCCCCGAGAAGTTCTTCTCGTGAGGTTTGATACGAATATCTCACCTAAAAGAGGTTCATATGATGGATTCATCATCCGACATATTCATGTCGTATATGATGAACAGTCATATGAATCTATGACTTTGGGATCCCTATTAAACCATATATCACACATTGTGAGAACATATTTATAAAGTAGTGAATATCATCTATATTCATACCTCAGACTTATGAACCCATGTGCTTGGATTCCATCCATGCATCCGCTCATACATACATACTTCATAAAAACAAAGCTCTTAGGGTCTTTTTCTTGTTGCAGATATAAGCATTTTTCAGAAGCAATCATGATGAATGTGAATCTAGGGACGATGAAACTAAACAAGAAGACCGACAGAAAAAGTACTTTCACTTTCAAATACAAAGATCCTTTAATTGACAGTCTGAAAGCTCTAAGCGCCAAGATTACCCCCATTAAGCATAACAAATTTCACGCTTCTTATGGGAGAATCTTAGATTTGTTGACAGAGAAGATAGAGTATGAAGCCCTCACAGCTTTAGCACAATACTATGATACTTCTCTTCGCTGTTTCACCTTTGCTAATTTTAAAATAGCTCCCACTTTAGAAGAGTTCGAGAAGATATTAAATCTCTCCATCAAAGATCGCAATCCTTTTCCAAAGCTGGAAGAAGAATTCACTTTGAAGAAAGTGGCTTTTGCCTTGGGGATTCCCACAGGAGATGTGATGGCCGATTAGGCGCCTAAAGGAGCCAGAGGATTCTCGAGGAAGTTTTTAGAAGAACAAGCATGGAAGTATGCCAAGGAAGAGAAATGGGAAATATGTGGTTCAACTTTGGCGCTTTTGGTTTATGGGGTCGTGATGTTTCCAAATGCGGACAATTTTGTGGACCAAGTGATTATGGAAATTTTCTTGACCGGGAACCCTGTGCATTTCCTCCTAGGTGACTTCTACCATACACTTCATACTAGGCATACAAAGGGAGGTGGAACGTTCCTCTGTTGCACCCCGCTCCTACATAAGTGGCTAAGGACCCAAATGCCTGAAAAAAGGTCTTTTCGCTTCCAATAAATTCTCATGGCCTCAAAATTTGCTTCACTTACTGCCAGTTCCATCACGTGGTACAAGAGGGAGTGGGAAACCAGAGATATCATCTTTTCTTACTGAGAATTTCCCAATGTGCCTCTCTTGGGAACACGAGGTTGCATCGATTACAACCTGGTGTTACTCAAAAGACAGTTTGGACACCCCATGGACGGTCCACCTAAAGATGAAGATTTGGTGCCATTCCTTGTCAATAAGGTCGATCCAAATGACCCGACTATGAGAAATGTAAGAAGGGCATGGACAAAAATCATAAGAAGCAATCTAGAAAATGGGAGGAAGAATATCATTGCTCGTGAACCCTAATGTTCAATGGGTGAAAGAGAAAGTGAAAGAAGTCAGATTACCTTTTGTCTTTGATGCATCTGCTTTCCCACCGAATCCTGAACATGAACCGATCTTACCTGAAGACATGGAGAAACTTAAGTCTAAAGTCCAAGAACTTGAGGGTAAGAACACTCAACTCTGAATTTAACTAAATGAGACCAAGCAGAAAAGCGAAGCTTGGGAAGACAAAAGCAAAGAGTTGAAAGAAAAGTTTGAAGATATTAAGAAAAGGGCTAGGGAAGAGAAAGGAAAGAAAGAATGGGTTGGTGGAGCACTTAAGAGTGCCAATGCAGACTTGGATCACTGAAATGATAAATTGGACCAAGTGTAAGAATAGTAACCCAAATGAAGAAAGATGAAAGGGAAAACTTACAAAATGACGTAAAAACAGTCACCCAGATGAAGAAAGATGAAAGGGGAAACTTTGAAGCCTAGATTCACAAGCTGAAAAACATTATCAAAGACTGCAAGGATTAGTTAGCTCATGAACTATTGAAAAAAGAGAATGCACATCGAGATTTCATACAAGCAGAGTACCAATTGAGTAGAGCTATGGAGGAAATCAAGATGTTGAAGGATGGAATCTATGATGAGCTTTACTTAGAGTTGTAGGATAGTTGCCATTATTGGGAAGAAAGTTATCGTAAAGCAGAAGTTGCAGTACTCCAAAGAGATGACATCATCAACAATCTCCAAATCCTTTATGCTGAATGGAAGAACAAGTATGTGAACCTGGCTGGATTCTCCAATTTTGTGCTTCAACAAATCCCTGAAAAATTGAAGGTTGCAGATCAAGTGATGTCTCTTGAAAACACTCATGTCCCTGTGTTCGACTTCGTGAAGTTTTGTAAGAAAACAGTGGAGAAGCTTGTTACTGATTTAGAGGCAGTTCGTAGAGCCCAAGGAATCACTTTTAGGGTTGACTTGTAATTTGTTTAAGAAATGTATCTCTCATATTTTGTTTGTATTTGAATTCGGCTTCAGGCCTTAATGAAATGAAAGTTTTTGTTCTATTATATGTCTTCTGATTAATTGTAATAGAAAATGTTTATATCCTTAACAATAACTAAAAGGTTACTAAGAGCTTTGCGCATAACATATTCCATACACATTCATACATCATATCGCATTCCATAAAACAAAACCAAAACTTACAAAAGACTTGACCTCTATTCGCAGTAAACAAGCTGACTTCCCGACATCCCTACTACACCCGTGACAATCAAAGATTACTAATGGATCAGATTAAGCAGAATCAAGCCGCTTTTAGGGAAGAGATGACCCATATGAAGACTCAGATGGGCCAGCTAATGGAAGTCATCCAGGCTATGGCTAGAGGACAAGAAGAGATGAAACAAGTTGTGGAGAGAAACGCTGCCAACACTCAAATTCCTACTACTGCAGGCTCAGTCCCCACTTCTGGTGGTGCCATTCCTACTTCTGCAAGTGTAATCCCCGCTCCTGGTGGCACAATCCCTACTCCTGCCGGCGCAGACGCAATCCCTACTCCTGGTGGTGGTGTGGTTCCCCCCTCCAATCCACTTTGATGATCACGAAGGTTTCTACAACCCTCACGATGACTTGGTCATAGACGTTTCTGGAGCACTGACTACTGATTTGGAAAAGAAAGTACTTGCCTTACAAGAGATAATCAAAGGACTACAAGGCCCAAGCACTTTTGGGTTAGATGTCGCGGATATGTGTTTAGTGCCCGGTGTTAAGATTCCACTCAAGTTCAAAGTCCCCGAATTTGAAAAATACAAAGGGACTAGTTGTCCCCGAACCCACATCCGATCATATTGTAGGAAGATGGCTGCCTATTCCGACAATGAAAAACTACTAATGCATTTCTTTCAAGACAGCCTCAGTAGGGCATCCCTTGAATGGTACATGCAGTTGGAAGGTACATATATCAAGACATGGAAAGATTTAGTTGAGGCATTTCTAAAGCACTACCAATACAACTCTGACATGGCGCCTAATCGCACACAACTCCAAGGCCTGACCCAAAAATCTGGTGAAGCATTCAAAGACTATGCACAAAGATGGAGGGACTTAGCTGCTAGAGTCCAGCCTCCTCTTCTTGAAAGAGAATTGACAGATATGTTCATGGGGACTCTTTAAGGTCATTTCCTAGAATGCTTGGCTGGATGCTCATCCTCTGTATTCTCAGATTTAGTTATGGCTGGTGAGAGGATCGAGAACATGATAAAGATTGGGAAGATTCAGAATGTTGATGGAGTTTCTAGTGGATCTAAGAAGACTTACCAAGGTTTCGGAAGGAAAAGAGAAGGGGAAACGAATGTTGCCTTGATGGATAAGGGGAAAGCCAGAGCGTATCAAGGCTTTTATCATCATGTGGTCGTTGTTACTCCAAATAAACCTCTCTCCATATCTACAAGCCAACCGTTTGTTCAAGTCCCTTACCAACAACAAGCACCTCAACGTTAAAGCTATTATCATGGTCAGCCAAGGCAAAGGAGACCTGAGAAAAAGTTTGATCCTATTCCAACAATATACACCAGGTTGTTTCCATTTTTACTTAAAGTATCTTTAGTACAGATGACAGAAATGAAGGCTCCCCCAGCTGTCCTACCTCCTGGCTATGATGCAAATGCCCATTGTGAATTTCATTATGGAGCTCCCGAATATAATATTGAAAATTGCAAAGCTTTAAAGTACGTAGTACATGATCTTATCGACTCGAAGGCTATCAATTTCACCAAAAACACTCCCAATGTGACTAATAATCCAATGCCAAACCATGCTATAAACATGACTGAAGAGTCAAGAGGGAAGAAGTTGGTGTCAGAATTTGACAAGATGAATGCCCCTTTTGCAGTTGTTAAAGAACAATTGCTAATGAAGAATGTTTTCCCAAGATGCACCGCAAAATGTCAATACTGCTTGAAAGATCCCCAAAGCTGTCATGAACTGAAGATAGGCATCTAGAGGTTGTTGAACCAAGGCATCACATTGGTAGAACATATATCAAATGCTGAAGAAGTGGCAACTCTGGATATTTCATATGACCCGATTGATATTCCCTATGATCTGATGGAATTTCCTTATGATGAAGAACTGTTGAACAATCCATATGGTCAAAACTATGTACCACTGATGATTCCGTATGAGCAGCCTCGTGTGCCTCTGACAATTCCATGTGATGAAGATTGGTATCATTTCCAAATTCCATTGCAAATCCCGTATGATGTTGTACCGCTAGCAATTCCATGTGATCAGCCTCATGTGCCTTTGGAAATCCCTTGTGGTTATGGTTGGCATCCTGTTCAGACCCCATATAATCAAGCTTATGAATCACTGCAGGTACCGTTTGATTAAGTAGAGATCCCACTGTCTCCGCCTTCACTCGCTCTTTTAGTGATATCTACGCCTGCTCCTTTCCCTTTTAAGAGCACCAAGGCTATCCCTTAGAAGTATGAGCCAACTGTTTACATTAATGGGCATAAGGTGGAGGAGGATGTTGTGAAAGCTAACAGCTCTGTAGAGAACATTGTTGGAACAGGTGGAATGACTAGAAGCGGGAGGATTTTTGCACCCATACCACCACCAAACAATACAAATGAGAAGCAGACAATGATTGAGCAGGGGCAAACCTCTACTCAAAAAGGAAATTTCGGTGAAGAGGTTGAAGAATTTCTACGAATCATCCGAAAAAGTGATTACAAGGTGGTTGACCAGCTCAACCAAACACCTTCCAAGATTTCCATGTTATTGTTACTAATATGCTCCCCTGCCCATTAGGAGTCATTGATAAAGTTTCTAAAAGTTGATCATGTTCCTCAAGAAATATTTGTTGTATAGTTTGAAGGAGTTGTGTCAAATATTGCCTTCGCACATATTCTAAGCTTCAATGATGGAGAGTTGCCCCTCGAGGAGAAGAACCATAATAAAGCTTTTCACATTTCCATCGAATATGTTGATGTTGTTTTGTCAAGGGTGTTGGTAGATATTGCATCATCATTGAACGTCTTACCAAAGAATTCTTTGGCTAAGCTGACCATCCAAGGATTGATGATGAAACCCAGTTCATTGATAATGAAAGCTTTTGATGGAGCAAGAAGGACTGTGATAGGGGAAGTTGACCTCCCTATTAAAATAAGACCTCATACTTTCATTATCACATTCTATGTGATGGATATCTCTCCAGCTTGCAATTGTCTGCTATGTCGTCCCTGGATCCATGCAACTGGTGCTGCAACATCCACTCTTCATCAAAGACTAAAGTTCATGGTTAATAATCAGCTTGTTGTCATTGAGGGAGAAGAGGATATACTAGTAAGTCATCTGTCCTTATTCCTATATGTTGCACCCCAAAATTTGACCAACAATTATTTATTCATGGAGTGTTTGAAAATGGATACCTTCATCAGAAAGTTCAAGAGATCCTCAGAGGAAGTGGATTGAAACCAGGGCTGTATGCTTCAAAGCTTGAGAGTTGTGGGTGTTCCTCAGATGATTCTGAGACTTTGAGAATGAACTTGATGTTTTGAGAAAGCCTATGAGATGTCTTGATAGCCTTCATGAAGCCCAGAGAGGTCATTGTGCAAGAGTTCAGAAGATTCAACCATGAATGATAGAATTAGGGTTTTAACTGGGTCAACCCTAGGATAACTGAAGATTTGGAGAAGGTTGAGACCCAATCCATGGGCCATGAGATCATGGAATGATGCATAGAGATGTTATAAAGATTATTCCTAGACCAACTCATCATGATTGAGGAGTTTGAGAAGTTTCAAGTTAGGGTCTCCAAGGATTGTCAGTGAAAAAACCCTAATTTGATCCCTATCTTCCAGGCAGTTTTAGCTCTAGATGTGATTGATATCTCATCTTCCCCACAACATGAATGTTGTAGAGCTTGTTCTTAGCTTTAATTTGAGTGGTGGAAGTCCTTGATAGGAGTTACAGAGCTCAAGTTATGGTTTTGACAAATTACAGGTCAGCTGAGGTGTGTGAATCTGGGTCCTTGAAAGTCACCCAACTTGTAGACAACTTTTGCCCTAGTAGGATGATTCCTATGATCTCTTGGTCAACATTAATGTTGGAGGGCATCTTCTTAGCTTTAATTTTAGTGGTATAAGTCCTTGATAGGATTTGTGGAACTCAACTTATGGTCTGAACAAGACAGGGGTATTTTGGTCATTTGTCAGTTATAGGTCATCTTTAGCCAATGCCTAAAACTCCTATTTCCAAGCCTCAAATGGAAAAACTCAAAACATGAAAGTTGTTCAAAATGGCATTTTAAGCCTAGAAAAGAGGTCATGAGTTGTTGGAAAAGCTCATAGCATGAGATGACAAGGTTGGTGAAAAATGAACTAAAAAGGCTTATAAGTTAACTCAAGCCAAGTTGGAATATTGGTTTGAGCAATCTAGAAATCCAAAAATAGTCATCCAATAGTCCATTTTGAGTGTAAGAGACATTCTAAAAACATTGGTTCAAGTGGAATTTTGAATTGAGGCTCCAAAATGGGACTTGCTTTGAAAACCTATTGCTTGTAAAAGAAGGCAACTTTGAAATAGCTTGCACAAGTGAAAGAAAGGGCTGATTTTCATTCATTCCTTCTCAATATCTCACATAAGGAGAATTTGACACAAGAATAAGGACTTGGTACATGAGATATGGATCATTCAAAATACCATCACATGATATTTTCCACACTTTTCTAGCACCTTCTAGATGAATCTAGAAGTTTCCATCCATCATTATAAGAAGGGTGATCTTCATTGAGTTCAAGGTTGGTGATAGAAGGAATTTTCAGAGGAGAGAGAGAGAGAGAGAAATAGCCATTGAAGTTCTTCCTTCAAGTTCAAGCAATCCAAGAAATCTTCCACTACAAGTCATCTCCTTCACAACCATTGCAAACAGAAACGTGTTCACCATCAAGGGATCATATTGAAGCCATTTCAAGCCTTGAATCGACCTCCACGGGCACCTACAATCATCACTTGACAGGTTTCTTTCTTTCCTTCTATCTCCTAATTTATGTAGTTTTAATTAGTTTTATAGGCATAGAGCTGATGCATTAGGTTAGAGGATGAAACCCTAGGAGTTATAGCACGATCCATGGTAGTTGATAACAGGTCCATGAATCTTTGATCTTCAAGAATTAGCTAGATTGTTAGTTTTAGTTAGCAAGAATTAGTTTAGAATGGTTAGGGTAGCTTGTAGAACAACTGTACACCATTAGAATCAAGGTTAATGATGGTTGATCTCAGAGGATTTTGTTTGGACCATGACCTTGTAGACTTCTGTTGGGATGATCTAGAGAGAGTTAGGGAAAATGGTACGTATGGTTGTGTTCCTCTTGATTAGTAGATGATTTTTCGTTTTGGAATCGTGGAATTTCATCCACTGAGCAGAGAGAACGAGGAGAGGAAAGATTAGTGCATGGGGTGGGGTTCTGCAAAACCCTAGGGTTTCGTTTGGGACGATGGCTGTCCACCGTAGGATCAGTCCCCAGATTTTGACTTTGTCCCTCAATCCAACGGCCCAGATCGCTTGAGAAAACGGAGGGAAAAATTTGAAAAGGAAACGCACCATTTCACTTAAACGGTGGTCCCTAGGCCTATCTCTTCGCTATTCGCACCCCACCATGATCTGGCCCAAATAAAAACCAACTGGGCGCTTTACCATTTGAACCCCCCCTCCCTTTTAATAAATCATTTTATATTTTTGATTTCTTTAATATTTTTAGCATCTTGTAAAAATCATAAATAAATGAAAAATAATCATTTTTGATTTCTTGTTTTTGCTATAATTAGATATAAATGTGTAGAAAATAATAAAAATAAAAATGGAATTTTATTTTTAATATAGAATTTTTGGTGATATTTTCTTTAATATAGTGCATTTTCTTTCTTTTAGTTGATACTTTATTTTGCAAGAATTGTTTTAGGACCTTCCTTTAGTCTTTTTAATTCATTCTTTTTTGTGTAATTAGATATTGAATCATAGTATTCCCTGGATTTATTACTAGATTTTTAGATTAAAATTTGGTTAGTTTAGATAGATTGAACTTAGGATAGTCTAATTAGGGTTTAGGTTGTGCATAGGTGAAGAAATTCATTTTCTTTAAATAGTTTTGTCTTGATTTTTGGGTAGAGGCCCATGTGGATGTTATGGGTAGATATTGTAGGTCCCTTGTGAATAATTGATAGATTTTTCCCCCTTGGTTTAGTATTTTTAGGTATTTTCTGAAGTAGACTGTTGATTTTGTCTGTTCTGTGGTTATCTGTTCATATCTGGGGTTTCATTTTGGGGAGTTTGTTGTGGGGATTGTGTTGTCTTGAAGATATTGTTGGAGAGCATGATGAAGAGAAGATTGAAGATCAAGACTCAGAGACCCAGAGCTTGGCTTGTTCCCTGTCTGTGAGGTTTGAGATCCTGAAGTTTGGAGGAAGTTCATGGTACTTTCCTGAGGAAGGCACTATGAATGACTTTCATTCTTTCTTCTCACCTCTTTCTTAAGTATCCAATGATGTTGGAGCCAACTTGTGAGTTTAATTTCTCCTGAGGAGGAATGTAAACTGATCACATGTTGTTGAGCCACATGGGATACAATTCCTAAGTGGAAGCCTCCTAGTACTTTCCTGAGGAAGGTCCTATGGGTCTATTTACTTAGTTCCCTTAGTTTATCTAGGATTTCTCAAGTATCCAATGATGTTGGAGCCAACTTGTGAGTTTAATTTCTCCTGAGGAGGAATGTAAACTGATCACATGTTGTTGAGCCACATGGGATGCAATTCCTAAGTGGAAGCCTCCTAGTACTTTCCTGAGGAAGGTCCTACGAGTCTATTCACTTAGTTCCACTAGTTCAGATAGGATTTCCTAAATATCCAGTGATGTTGGAGCCTGCTTGTGAGTTTAGTTTCTCCTGAGGAGGAATGTAAACTGATCACAGTGGTTGAGCCACATAGGATATAACTCCTGAGTATACACCTCCTAGTGCTTTCCTGAGGAAGACACTATGAGTCTGCTTACTTAGCTCCCTTTCTTTGGTAAGCTTGTTCTGAAGCTTGAAGACTGGGATTGATTTCTGTTGGTTAGGTTTTGCTTTAGGGCTTTGCTTAGATTTGATTCAGATTCTGTGTTAGGGTTAGGATTAGAGAGTAGATGATTCTTTCTCAGGTATGTTTTGTTTGCCTGATGGCATTTCCTTTCTTTTATCTGTTCATTGCTTGATAGCAGGTTGTTTATCTTCAGTATGATTACTGTTATTTCATGACTGGCTTGAGGTCGAGACGAGCTTGTGGAGGCTGAAGCCCCACACATATTTCCTCCCTCACTTGCATTGCATGCATTTTACTGTTAAAGCTGATGCTTTTGTCTGTTTTGGTGTATCATTGATATGATCCCTTAGGACTCTCATTTCCTCTGATGAGGATTTGATGATAGACTTTTAGGTTGAAACCTATGCATGACAACATCTAGGAGTTCCCTGTTCAAACCTCAACCATAGGATGAATCCATGGCATGACAACAGTAGGACTTGATAGTCTCCCTCCTAGTTGGGCCTGCTCTCTTCTCATCTCGAAGTAGTTTAAGATACAGTAATCATGAATGATTTCTCTCGTACGCTACGAGCCTTAAGCCATCTGAGGATGGATGTTTAGCATGGTACCCTTTGGGTGACATGCGACGCATTCACTCTCAGGTCATAGTCTCTAGTGGGGTTGAAATCGCAAACACAATAAAAAACACTTCTTTTAGGAGATAACCCGTAGTTTCCCGAACTACGTTTGCTCTGATCTTTCATACCAGATGAAAGTACGTAGGCATAGGATGCGATATCCTAGCGAGCAACCTTTCCCCAATAATCCCCCGTAGTTAGCCGAACTACGTTGACTCTGATTTCTCGTTCCAGACGGGAATACGTAGGCATAAAGCGCGATGCTTTGCCGAGTCATTTTTTCTTTTCTTTTTCAACCAGCCTTGATAGGTAGATAGATTATAACCAACCCGTCCAAGTAAACAAACAAGCGAGGATCCCGTCGAGTACGACGGACGTGAGGGGTGCTAATACCTTCCCCTTGCGTAACCGACTCCCGAACCCAGACAATGGTTGCGATGACCTTGTCTTACCCTTTTTCGTCAGGTTTTTCCGATCGTTTCCTTTCCCGCTCTGAGGGATAAATAACGAAAGGTGGCGACTCTTCTGTCATGCCGGCACCTTATTTTCGCGCAAGCGACAGCTGGCGACTCTACTGGGGACTGCGATGGTTCCCTATGCGAGTCTCGCCTTGAGTTTTCTTCCTAGCTGTCTGGGCCTGTCCCCAGCAGCTGGCGACTCTGCCGGGGAAACGAACCCAGAATCTCTGGTTCTCCGGTTCCCTACGCGAGTCAATCCTATCGTTTGTGTGTTTGCTTGTTGGGTTGCGTTTATTTATCGCATTTTTACTTCCCGCATTTTATTTCCAGTTTGATATGATTATCTGTGCTGTTGTGGGAGAGGGATGTTACTGTGAGTGAAAAGCCGGACCTGGGCTTGAGTACACACCTAGATATAGTTGCGGAGAAGTAGTAGACGAACCTGTCTGCTGAGCAGGCACAGTTCCCTACGAAAATCTGCGTTCATACGAGATTCTTGCAGAGGTGCTCCTTTCCGGTCCTGAGGATCTGAGGGGAGTCCAGACGTGAGGATTGTCGACTCTGGGGACCGATCATTTGGAAGTCAGATAAGAGAGGCCTCTTCATGACTTGACGATGCCACTCCTTCTGGGAATCGTATCGTCACTCATGAAAGTCTGTGACGCTGATGACCGCATAGGATGCCGTACCTTTGTCCGTGGATTAGGACCATACCTGTGAGTGGGGTTGGGATATTGCAGGAAACTTTGACCTCCAGACTACCTGGTTTTCTCGACAGTGAATCAGTTATGTTGGGTTCTCAGTTGCAGATATGTTCTTGATAGAGCAAGGGTTTGATCAGAGGATCTTATCATCGGGTGTTTATCTGTTCTTGATAGAGCAGGCTTCGATCAGAGTATTATCACCAGAGGTTTGTTCCGGACAGAGCAGATTTTGAGTGGGGTCTGAAGATCTCATCGGCAGTTGTTATTTGTTCTTGATAGGGCAGATTTTGAGTGGGGTCTGAAGACCTCATCAGCAGCTGTGTGTTTGTTCTCGACAGGGCAGATTTCTGATTTGGGGTCTGAAGACTTCATCAACAGATGTTACTTGATCTTGCATCCGGGGTCTTTATTATCAGGCCCTTGTTCCGGTTAGGGCAGAATGTTGATCTCAATCCTATCAGATGGTTATTCTCAGCAGATCGGATCAGTGGGTTTACACCGGGGTTTCCTTCTCATCAGTGACTGTTGACACCGAATCTCCACAGCAGCCACCTGGATATATTGTTGCATACCTGCATTTTGCATTAGCTTGCATAATCATTCGCATTCCATTGGCGTGTGTCTGTGACAGGTACCGTTTCCCCGATCCAGGATCTCTCGCCTTTTATTGTGTTACTACAGCCTTTCTCAGAAAGACTGTTGCGTACGAGTTCTCGGTCCTTGACGTGTCGAATCTGACTATTGCCGATGCTGGGTGTGGGATTGCTATTTCCGTGATTGTCAGCACTGGTACTGCGGCGCCAGGGTCGGGGGAAATCTCTCAAGCACACAGACATACGCATGCATCTGCATGAAGCATTCTTGCATGACATACATTTTGTGGCTTTTCCTAACCTTTGATGTTGACAGGTTTTTCAGGTACACAGGTTCCGAGCTGTTTTCGATCTCCAGAATTGATCAAAGACTCATCCACCGCTACTCAACTCGCGCCAATCAGACAAGGATAATGGACCAGGTACAGTCAGATGTTCAAGAGCTTCGTGAACGGATGGACCGTTTTATGGAGCTGATGCAAGTAGTTGCGAATGGGCAAGACCAGCTTCGTACTTTGGTTCAACCTCTCATCTCCAGGGTTGACAGTAATGGAATACTTCACGGCGGGGCCGTGCCCACTCCTCCTCCAGGGGATACTCCGCAGAACGTTGTTCCTGCTACCGGGGGCAACGGCAGTGCTAACGGCAATCTGATGACTAATATAGGGCTCAACGCGGCTGGCGTCGGCAATGGTAGCTTGGGAGCCAATGTTAACATAGGGCCAGTCAACGGCAATGCTGGTGCAGGAAATCTGGTGGTGCCTCAACCGTGGCTGGAGGACCATCAGGATGACATATTCTCTCAGAGAGGTGTAGAGGCAGAGTTGACTGCTGAAGCTCGACTCAGGTTCAAGGCGCTGGAAGACAAGATGAGAGACATAGAAAATCAGAACACGTTGGGCGTTGACATGTCCAAACTCGGGTTGATTGCTGACTTTAAAGTACCTCACAAGTTCAAGGTGCCTACCTTTGAGAAGTATAAGGGTACTACCTGCCCCCGTGTTCACCTCCGATCTTATTATAGAAAGATGTCCGCCTATTCTGACGATGAGAAGCTGCTGATGCACTTCTTTCAGGATAGTCTTTCTGGTCCATCGCTCGAATGGTATATGGGTTTGGAGCCCGCTACTGTGCGCACCTGGAAAGATCTTGCAGAAGCGTTTGTTCTCCACTATCAATACAACAGCGACTTGGCTCCCAACCGAGTCCAGCTTCAGAATCTCTCACAGCGGAACAATGAAAGCTTTAAAGAGTACGCCCAGCGGTGGCGTGAATTGGCTGCTCGGGTTCAACCACCGATGGTTGAGCGTGAGTTGGTGCAAATGTTCGTGGCTACCCTTCCCGGAATCTATTATGAAAAGCTGGTCAGTGGCATGTCTGGAACATTCTCGGCTCTTATCACTTTGGGCGAGCATGTTGAGAACGGTATAAAGATCGGAAAAATTCAGGGCGAATCATCCTCAGGTGGAGGTAGCAAGAAACCCTATATTGGCAAGCGTCGAGAGGGAGATGCCAGTGTTGTCACTAATGCTAGGAGAAAGGGCAAGGGTCCTCAGTCTCAGATTGCTAGCATAAATATCCCAGCTGCTCCACCGCAGCAGCAGCAGCAGCAGCCTCAGCAGCAGAACCAGCAGGGGTATAAAAGATATCAGAATCGGGCTCCCCTGGCAAGCCGTCATCTTGAAACTCCACCTATGTCGTATGCACAGCTTCTGCAAACGTTGCTTCAGCTCCAATTGGTTCAAAAGAGGACAATGGCTCCCTTAACAGGGGCACCACCACCAGGGTATGATGCCAATGCTACTTGTGAGTTCCATACTGGGGCACCTGGCCATACGATTGAGAATTGTAAAGCTTTTAAGCACAAAGTCCAGGACTTGGTGGACGCCAAGGTTATCAACTTTTCTGACAACGTGCCCAACGTCACCAAAAACCCGATGCCTCATCATAAGGGGGGCGGAGTGAATGCTGTTATCACTGAGAAGAGTTCAGACTTGCTGACCGATGTCAAAGATTTGAAGACGCCGTTGAGTTTTGTCAAGGCTAAGTTGCTGAAGAAGGGCTTCTTTCCTGGATGTGGAGAATTATGTATGGCTTGTGCTACACTTCCTGATGGGTGTGAGCAGCTGATCGAAGGTATCCAAAGTCCGATGTCCGAGGGTATCTTGCAATTCAGCCGGAGCGTTGAGAGTGCATCAGGGGAAGTCATGCTGAAGCAGGCAGACGAAGTTGCTACCATTACTATTCCTCGTCACCCTATTACTATTTCTGCGCCCCGACCGCCTACTATCACCATCACCAGGGTCGGACCAATCCCATTCGAGAGTACTAATGCCGTTCCATGGCATTACGGCGCCGAAGTTTACTGTAATGGTCAGAAGATAGAGCTAGAGCCATTCGGATCGACTGTGCAGAATCTTACCGAAGTCAGTGGCATCACTAGAAGCGGAAGAGTATTTGCGCCAGCAGAGGTGGCAGCAGAGAAAGTGGTCCGAGCTGACGCTATGGATAAGGGTAAAGGTAAAGCTGTCGAAGAGGTCCCTGCAGGGGCAGAGAAAGACTTGCTAGTTAAAGATGCTGAAGAGTTCATGCGACTGATCAAGAAGAGTGACTACAAAATTGTAGATCATCTTCATCAGACTCCGTCAAAGATCTCGATTCTTAACCTGTTGCTGTGTTCTGAAGCGCACCGCAACGCGTTACTGAAGGTATTGAATGCTGCATACGTGTCGCAGGAGATATCAGTAAATCAACTCGAGGAAGTGGTGGCCCATGTTAATGCTGGTAATGGGCTGGGATTTACAGATCTGGAGCTGACTCCTAAGGGTAGAGATCACAACAACGCCTTGCACGTCTCAATAGAGTGCCGAGGCACGATTATGTCACATGTCCTGGTGGATACGGGTTCCTCGCTTAATGTGCTTCCGAAAAAGGCACTGATGAAGTTGGATACCCGTGGATTGCTTTGCACGCCCAGTGATCTGGTAGTGAAAGCCTTTGACGGAACCAAGCGCCACGTCTTCGGAGAGTTGACCCTGCCAATTCAAGTTGGTCCAGAGACGTTCAATACGGTTTTCTATATCATGGATATTATGCCCGCCTATAGTTGCCTCTTAGGTCGGCCGTGGATCCATTCTGCTGGTGCCGTGACGTCCACGCTGCATCAGAAGCTTAAATATGTTGTCGGGGGCAGCATAGTGACCGTCTGTGGTGAAGAGGACATCATGGTGAGCCACCTGTCGTCCTTTAAATACGTCGAAATGGATGGCGAGATCCATGAGACTCTTTGCCAAGCATTTGAAACCGTCAGGGTGAAGGAGGTAGCTCCTGTCGTCGCAGAGAAGCAAGAGATGAGTCTCTCCTCGTTTAAGGAAGCTCAAGCCACTGTCGAAGCCGGTTCCACCCTAGGCTGGGGGCATGTCTTGGATATACCAATCAAGCAGGATAAGTTTGGATTGGGGTATTCTCCTGGAGCTGAAGCTTCATCTTCTTCTGGCAGCTCGTCTCGTGGGAAAGGGCCGATCCTATTCACCAAGGGGGGAGTAATTTTCGAGAGCATCAACGCTGCGTCGGAGGACAGCGGGGACAGTGATTGCGATCTTGACGCCTGGATTCAACCGAGCAAGCCAGGCGAGCACCTCCACAATTGGACCATCAAGGAGATTATCAAGCTGACAAGTGAAGAGTAATGATTTGCTTTTTACAATCTTTGTACAACCCTATGTCCTGCCCGGGGCATAGTGGTTTTACTGTCAGGGCCTTGTTGGATTATGTGTATGCATTTTGTTAATAAATAAAAGGCGTTTTCTTCGTAATCAAATATTGTGTTCTCTGTTATTCCTGTTTTATGTTTATTTCGAAAAACAGTAAAATGGCAACGGGGTTCGTGCTAACCTGCATATCCTTGCTTTAAACTTAACCCTTGTTATTGTAGGATCCACGTAACAGATGACATCGACTCTGGACCCTCTACGGCTCACTACGACTTTGATTGCCCGATCTATCAAGCCGAGGATGAGATTGATGAAGACGAGGACCTTCCGGAAGAGTTGGCCCGCTTGTTGAGACAAGAGGAGAAGGTTATTCTGCCTCACGAGGAGGATATTGAGATTATAAATCTGGGTTCTGAGGAGCTCGTCAGAAATGTCAGAATAGGGGTTGCGCTGCAGAATGATGTCAAGCATAGACTAGTCGAGATGCTTCGAGAGTATAGTGACGTCTTTGCTTGGTCATATGAAGATATGCCCGGACTTGACACTGATATCGTGGTTCATCGCTTGCCGTTGCGGGAAGATTGTCCTCCAGTCAAGCAGAAGCTTAGGAGGACGAGACCAGACATGGCTGTAAAAATCAAGGAAGAAGTCCAGAAGCAGTTGGACGCAGGATTTCTAGCCGTTACCACTTACCCTCCGGGGGTCGCCAACATAGTACCTGTGCCGAAGAAGGACGGTAAGGTACGCATGTGCGTCGATTATCGGGATTTGAATAGGGCGAGCCCTAAGGATGATTTCCCGTTGCCTCATATCGATGTGTTGGTCGACAATATAGCCCAGTTTTCCGTGTTTTCGTTCATGGATGGCTTCTCCGGTTACAATAAGATCAAGATGGCACCGGAGGACATGGAGAAAACGACGTTCATCACCCCCTGGGGAACATTCTGCTACAAGGTAATGCCCTTCGGTCTGAAGAACGCAGGGGCCACTTACCAGCGAGCAATGGTAACTTTGTTTCATGATATGATTCATCATGAGATCGAGGTCTATGTTGATGACATGATTGCAAAGTCCCAAACGGAGGAAGAGCATCTGGTCAATTTGTTGAAGCTGTTTGAAAGGCTTAAGAAGTTCAGGCTGAGGCTAAATCCTAACAAGTGCACTTTCGGAGTGCGGTCCGGAAAGTTATTGGGGTTTATCGTTAGCGAACGAGGTATTGAAGTTGATCCTGCGAAAATAAAAGCTATCCAAGAAATGCCAGCGCCGAAAACAGAAAAAGAAGTTCGTGGTTTCCTGGGCCGAATAAACTACATTGCAAGGTTTATCTCTCAGCTCACGGCCACTTGTGAACCGATGTTCAAGCTTTTAAAGAAAAATCAGGCGGTTACTTGGAATGAGGATTGCCAGAAGGCATTCGATAAAATAAAGCAGTATCTTTAAGAACCTCCAATCTTGATACCCCCAGTGGCTGGACGACCATTAATCATGTACCTGACGGTTCTGGAGAATAGTATGGGGTGTGTTCTCGGAGCACGACGAGACGGGCAGAAAAGAGCATGCCATTTATTATTTGAGTAAAAAGTTCACTGAGTGTGAATCTCGATACTCGATGCTGGAGAAGACGTGTTGTGCATTAGCCTGGGCTGCCAAACGTTTACGACAGTATATGCTCAATCACACCACTATGCTAATTTCGAAGATGGATCCGATCAAGTATGTCTTCGAGAAGCAGGCTCTTTCGGGCAGGATTGCCAGGTGGCAAATGGTGTTAACAGAATATTATATTCAGTACGTCTCTCAGAAAGCCATTAAGGGAAGCGTATTGTCTGATTACCTTGCCGAACAGCCAATCGAAGACTATCAGCCGATGAAGTTCGAATTCCCTGACGAGGACATTATGTTTCTCAAAGCGAAGGATTGCGATGAGCCATTGCCCGATGAAGGGCCAGATAGGAAGTCTCAGTGGAAGTTGATATTCGACGGAGCGGTTAATTCCTATGGAAGTGGTATCGGGGCTATCATCACGACTCCTCACGGATCCCACATCCCGTTTACTGCAAGACTGACGTTTCCAGTTACCAACAATGAAGCCGAGTATGAAGCATGTATTATGGGCCTAGAAGAGGCAATTGATTTGAGAATCAAGAATCTAGACATATATGGTGACTCAGCGCTTGTAATCAATCAGATTAAAGGGGAGTGGGAAACTCGTCAAGCGAACTTAGTGCCATACATGAATTATGCCAGGAGGCTGCTTCCGTTCTTCGACCGAGTAGAACTTCATCATGTACCCCAGGCTGAAAATCAAATGGCTGATGCTTTAGCCACGCTGGCTTCAATGTATAAAGTCAATTATTGGAATGAGGCTCCAAGAATTGTGCTTTCGCGTCTTGATAGACCAGCATTTGTCTTCACAATCGAGGATGCCACTGACGGCAAGCCATGGTTCCACGACATCCAGACCTTCCTTATGACTAAGGAGTATCCTGCGGGAGCGTCAACCCAGGATAAGAAGACTCTAAGGAGGCTATCTGGAAACTTTTATCTCAATCCTGATGGAGTGTTGTATAAGAGAAACCACGATCTCGTGCTGCTCAGATATGTAGATGAGAAAGAGGCAAGTATACTCATGGAAGAAGTCCATGAGGGCACATTTGGTACGCACGCCGGCGGGCATGCCATGACGAGAAAGATCCTGAGAGCAGGGTATTACTGGCTGACTATGGAGTCGGATTGCTTCAGATTCGCGAAGAAATGTCATAAATTCCAGATTTATGCTGATAAAGTTCATGTGCCGCCGTGCCCATTAAATGTCATGTCCTCCCCTTGGTCGTTCTCCATGTGGGGCATCGACATGATAGGCAAGATCGAGCCCACTACATCCAATGGTCATCGTTTTATTTTGGTAGCTATCGACTACTTCACCAAATGGGTGGAGGCAGCCTCGTACGCTAATGTGACCAAGCAGGTGGTAGCTAAGTTCATAAAGAGGGACATCATTTGTCGCTATGGAATTCCCGAGCGGATCATTACTGATAATGGTTCGAATTTGAATAACAAGATGATGAAGGAGCTGTGCCAGAGCTTCAAGATTGAACACCACAACTCATCTCCTTACCGGCCGAAGATGAATGGCGCTGTTGAAGCGGCCAACAAGAACATCAAGAAGATTGTTCAGAAGATGGTTGTGACGTACAAAGATTGGCACGAGATGCTTCCGTTTGCCTTGCACGGTTATCGTACTACGGTGCGTACGTCGACCGGGGCAACTCCTTTCTCCTTGGTGTACGGTATGGAGGCTGTCCTACCGCTAGAAGTGGAGATTCCCTCTTTGCGAGTTTTGGTTGATGTAAAACTTGATGAGGCAGAATGGATTACGAATCGCTTGAACCAACTCAGCCTGATGGACGAGAAGAGGTTAGCATCGATTGCATTTGGTCGCCTGTACCAAAGCCGAATGAAGAAAGCTTAGGATAAGAAGGTGCGTCCTAGAAGCTTTCAGACGGGAGATCTCGTCCTGAAGAAAATTCTTCCGCCACACTCCGATCACCGGGGCAAATGGACTCCGAATTACGAAGGGCCGTATGTCGTCAGCAAGGTCTTCTCAGGAGGAGCTTTATTGTTATCCACGATGGATGGTGAAGATTTTGCATCCCCGGTGAACGCGGACGCAGTTAAAAAATACTTTGCTTGAAAAAGACCCGCTGGACAAAAAAGAAAGAGTCCAGGCAAAAAAGGGGCATCCCGGCGAACCAAAAACAGAATAAAAGGTTCGGGCAAAAATTAGGGATATATTGAAAAAATGTACACCCGCGAAGTCGAAAACCTACACTGGGCGGCTTCGGCAAAAAAGGGTATCCCGGTGAACTGAAAACCCGTAAAGGGCGGTTCACGCAAAAGTTAGGGATTTGAATAAGCAAATGACTGCGTTTCGCGTATGGACTTTCATTGTTTAGTGGTTCGGAAGACCTGAGGGTCGTTTATCTGAATCAATCTCTTCCAAAGCTGAAGCGTCGGAGAAGTATCGAAGTCGAGTGGGTCTTAGAGAGATCAACTCATGGTATTCGTCTACGCCTCGTTGCCGACATTTGTATATACTAATGTATATTTATGTTTTCTTTTTGCGCAGCTTCCTCATTCCAGGAGCTTGCCTCTGTTGTAAAACATTTTTGCCCATTCAGGGGTTCATCATCAATAAAATGCACATTATTCAGCAATTCTGTTTGTCTGTTTAGCATTTATCTGTTTTGTTTGCGAACGAAAGCGCCGATGTTTTTTGATAAAATGCGCATACATAAACTTGCGGGCCTAGGCCCATTGATTGTTGAAACAATTGATTAATTGAATATTGTCACGAGATAATAACCTGGATAGGACCCTTTGAGGAGGGAATCTTGTCTTGTTTGTTTGTGTTGTTGCAGGTGTAGCACCTTCCCGAAGATGCGCCGTGCGCATCCCCGAAGCAGGGCGAGCCCTCCTTCTCCAGCAGAGTTCAGTAGTCTCTCCTCCGCAGAATCAGAATCAGAATAGTGAGCATTGATATGTCTCCCCAGGCAGAGAGGATTCTCTTCCCCAAGCAGACGCATCCTGAAGGGACGTCACCTCATCAACTGAGTCAAGGGCCGAAGCTCATGCCCCAGCACCGGGTCACAAGTGCAGATTTCAGAGAAGTGTTCGGGTGCCGAAGCTCGCGTTTTCCCAGTAAAGTCGCCGAAGCAGGTGTCTCCCCCCGCACCGGGTCACAAGTGCAGGTTTCGCAGGAGGCTGTCCGTATGCCGAAGGATGCAGCAACTAATGGTGCCAGACTGAAGTCTCCAGTGGAATTGGGATTCCTCACCAGAGTCATGCTCTCTCCTGAAGATGGATGATTCCCTCTTCCCCAGTAGAGTGCTGGAACAGCTGACGTTGTATTCCCCGGCAGAGTTGTACTCTCCCCCGAAGTCAGATGATTCTTTCTTCCCCAGTGGAATTGAATTCCTCATCAGAGTCGTACTCTCCAATGAAGTAGAATGATTTCTCTCCCCGGCTGAGTCCGCAGAAAAGCAGAATCCTTGGAGGTTGATTAGATCATGATCAATTTTCCCCAGCAGAGCATGGGGCAGCTAATGTTGTGTTTCCCCAGAGTCGCACTCTCTCCAGCGAAGCAGAATGATTTCTCCTTCCTCAGCCGAGTTTGCAGATGCCCTTGATCAGATCATGATTGGTTTTTCCCCCAGTGGAGTGCGTGCAGCTGAAGTTGTTTCCCCACAGAGTTGTTATCCCCAGAAGAGTAGCCATGACGGCTACGCAGTTTATTCTCGCGATCGATATCAGCAGGTCCAAGTTCTCGTAGAGCTTCGTTCCCCTGCAGCAGTCAGCTGAAGTTGTTTGCCCTACAGCAGTCAACCGGAAGATCAATTCCCCAGACGGAGGCCGATTGATACCAGCGTGTCCACGTTCTCCTCAGCAGGATGATTCCTCTACCTGAGTTCTTGGCTCCTTGACAAAAGGGTTTCCTCCTCCCAGCATTTATTTTGCGGACGGGATCGTATCATTGTGCATGATTGCATAGCATTTAAACACTGCATAGCACTTAACGCTGCATAACATCGTGCATGATTGCATGGCATTCAGCATTTAGCATATCATTCCCACCGTGTGGGGCATGATGCCGAAGCATACGCATCATAAGCATGATCTAGGTTATTGCTATTCTTACAGGTGTTCAGCCGAAGGACCAGTTGCCCAGGACGATTCCTGATATGCCCCCCAACGAGGTCACTCTCTTAGGATGACTCTTAAGACCCCGGTGTAATCCCCGCAGTCGCTCGCTCAAGATGATTTTTGAGATCCCCAGCGAAGTCTTCAGTTCAAGATGATTCTCGAATTCCTCAGCAGGGCCGTTTGCTCGAGATGATCCTTAAGACCCCAACGCAGTCTCTAGAGTTGGTTGCTTAAGTTGATACCTAGAGTCCCCGGCGAAGATCGCCCAGGACGATTCCTGAAACTCCAAGAGAGCCGAATCCTTGGAAGCTGCTCAAGTCGTGATCGGTTTGTCCCCAGCAAGAGTTGCCCAGGATAATTCCTGGAATCCCCAACAAAGTGTTTGCTCAGAATAGTTATCAGTTCGAGATGATTCTTGAAGGTCCCAGGCAGAGTTATCAGTTCAAGATGATTATTGCAGTCCTCAGCAGAGTTGATTTATCCAGAATGAGTTCTGGACCCCCGGAGCGAAGCTACGTGATAGTTCTCCAAATTCCCCAGCGGCGAAGCATCATCCCCAGCAGGTTTCCCAACGGCGAAGTTAGAATCTCTCCTGAAGACTCCATGATTGAAGTCTGACCGTGTTAACGAAGCGGTATAATCGACTATGAATTACCGGTCACCGTGTGACCAATTCCCCAACAGATTATGTTTGTTTCCAGCGGTGAGGTTGGATGTTTGCTTCGACGGCGAGGTCAGATTATGTGTGTTTCCAGCGGTGAGGTTGGATGTTTGCTTCGACGGCGAGGTCAGATCATGTTTGTGTTCGACGGCGATGTTGGATGTTTGCTTTGACGGCGAGGTCAGATTATGTCTGTTTTGGCGGCGATGTCAGAAGATTATGTTCGACGGCGATGTCAGACTCTTTAAACCCCCAGCAGAGATGATGTTTGTACGACGGCGATGTCGCGTGTCTCTCAGAGTGATGTTTGATTGTCCGACGGCGATGTCAGATTTAGTTCTCCAGCGGCGATGCGGGGTATTTTGATTGTCCGACGGCGATGTCAGATTTAGTTCTCCAGCGGCGATGCGGGGTATTTTGATTGTCCGACGGCGATGTCAGATTTAGTTCTCCAGCGGCGATGCGGGGTATTTTGATTGTCCGACGGCGATGTCAGATTTAGTTCTCCAGCGGCGATGCGGGGTATTTTGATTGTCCGACGGCGATGTCAGATTTAGTTCTCCAGCGGCGATGCGGGGTATTTTGACAGATTTAGTTCTCCAGCGGCGATGCGGGGTATTTTGACAGATTTAGTTCTCCAGCGGCGATGCGGGGTGTTCTGTCAGATGTGTTTCTCCAGCGGCGATGCAGGGTATTCTGTCAGGTGTAGTTCTCCAGCGGCGATGCGGGGTACTTTGTTTAGAGAGGTATTTTCTCCAGCGGCGACGCGGGGTACTTTGTTCAGAGATGTATTTTCTCCAGCGGCGATGCGGGGTATTTTGTTCATTGTTGTATTTTCTCCAGCGGCGATGTTGGGTATTTTGGTGATTCAGGTTTAGGTCTCCGGCGGCGATGTTGGACGCTTGTTTCCCCGAGTTGTGGTTGTTCTTGACGGCGATGTCAGGTGATTCAGTTCCAGCGGCGATGTTGGGTATATCTGATAGGTTAATCCTCCAGCGGCGATGTTGGGTGTGGTGGTTGTCTGAAGGCAATATCAGAAGAATTTGATGTGGATAACTGACGGCGATGTCAGATCAGTATTTCTCCAGCTAGCGGCCGTGCAGCTAGCATTGCAATATTCGAAGATTTGTTCCCCGCGGAGTACCGTGTGCTCGTGCAGTTGGCAAATTTTCGGGTTTACCGATATTCAATCGTCTCGCACCTTGATTGGTTGAGAGTCGTTCGCTTCTCACCCAGTCAGGTTCAAGCCGTTTGAATAGGGGCAGCTGTTGCACCCCAAAATTTGACCAACAATTATTTATTCATGGAGTGTTTGAAAATGGATACCTTCATCAGAAAGTTCAAGAGATCCTCAGAGGAAGTGGATTGAAACCAGGGCTGTATGCTTTAAAGCTTGAGAGTTGTGGGTGTTCCTCAGATGATTCTGAGACTTTGAGAATGAACTTGATGTTTTGAGAAAGCCTATGAGATGTCTTGATAGCCTTCATGAAGCCCAGAGAGGTCATTGTGATAGCCTTCATGAAGCCCAGATTGGTATCATTTCCAAATTCCATTGCAAATCCCGTATGATGTTGTACCGCTAGCAATTCCATGTGATCAGCCTCATGTGCCTTTGGAAATCCCTTGTGGTTATGGTTGGCATCCTGTTCAGACCCCATATAATCAAGCTTATGAATCACTGCAGGTACCGTTTGATTAAGTAGAGATCCCACTGTCTCCGCCTTCACTCGCTCTTTTAGTGATATCTACGCCTGCTCCTTTCCCTTTTGAGAGCACCAAGGCTATCCCTTAGAAGTATGAGCCAACTGTTTACATTAATGGGCATAAGGTGGAGGAGGATGTTGTGAAAGCTAACAGCTCTGTAGAGAACATTGTTGGAACAGGTGGAATGACTAGAAGCGGTAGGATTTTTGCACCCATACCACCACCAAACAATACAAATGAGAAGCAGACAATGATTGAGCAGGGGCAAACCTCTACTCAAAAAGGAAATTTCGGTGAAGAGGTTGAAGAATTTCTACGAATCATCCGAAAAAGTGATTACAAGGTGGTTGACCAGCTCAACCAAACACCTTCCAAGATTTCCATGTTATTGTTACTAATATGCTCCCCTGCCCATTAGGAGTCATTGATAAAGTTTCTAAAAGTTGATCATGTTCCTCAAGAAATATTTGTTGTATAGTTTGAAGGAGTTGTGTCAAATATTGCCTTCGCACATATTCTAAGCTTCAATGATGGAGAGTTGCCCCTCGAGGAGAAGAACCATAATAAAGCTTTTCACATTTCCATCGAATATGTTGATGTTGTTTTGTCAAGGGTGTTGGTAGATATTGCATCATCATTGAACGTCTTACCAAAGAATTCTTTGGCTAAGCTGACCATCCAAGGATTGATGATGAAACCCAGTTCATTGATAATGAAAGCTTTTGATGGAGCAAGAAGGACTGTGATAGGGGAAGTTGACCTCCCTATTAAAATAAGACCTCATACTTTCATTATCACATTCTATGTGATGGATATCTCTCCAGCTTGCAATTGTCTGCTATGTCGTCCCTGGATCCATGCAACTGGTGCTGCAACATCCACTCTTCATCAAAGACTAAAGTTCATGGTTAATAATCAGCTTATTGTCATTGAGGGAGAAGAGGATATACTAGTAAGTCATCTGTCCTTATTCCTATATGTTGCACCCCAAAATTTGACCAACAATTATTTATTCATGGAGTGTTTGAAAATGGATACCTTCATCAGAAAGTTCAAGAGATCCTCAGAGGAAGTGGATTGAAACCAGGGTTGTATGCTTCAAAGCTTGAGAGTTGTGGGTGTTCCTCAGATGATTCTGAGACTTTGAGAATGAACTTGATGTTTTGAGAAAGCCTATGAGATGTCTTGATAGCCTTCATGAAGCCCAGAGAGGTCATTGTGCAAGAGTTCAGAAGATTCAACCATGAATGATAGAATTAGGGTTTTGACTGGGTCAGCCCTAGGATAACTGAAGATTTGGAGAAGGTTGAGACCCAATCCATGGGCCATGAGATCATGGAATGATTCATAGAGATGTTATAAAGATGATTCCTAGACCAACTCATCATGATTGAGGAGTTTGAGAAGTTTCAAGTTAGGGTCTCCAAGGATTGTCAGTGAAAAAACCCTAATTTGATCCCTATCTTCCAGGCAGTTTTAGCTCTAGATGTGATTGATATCTCATCTTCCCCACAACATGAATGTTTTAGAGATTGTTCTTAGCTTTAATTTGAGTGGTGGAAGTCCTTGATAGGAGTTACAGAGCTCAAGTTATGGTTTTGACAAATTACAGGTCAGCTGAGGTGTGTGAATCTGGGTCCTTGAAAGTCACCCAACTTGTAGACAACTTTTGCCCTAGTAGGATGATTCCTATGATCTCTTGGTCAACATTAATGTTGGAGGGCATCTTAGCTTTAATTTTAGTGGTATAAGTCCTTGATAGGATTTGTGGAACTCAACTTATGGTCTGAACAAGACAGGGGTATTTTGGTCATTTGTCAGTTATAGGTCATCTTTAGCCAATGCCTAAAACTCCTATTTCCAAGCCTCAAATGGAAAAACTCAAAACATGAAAGTTGTTCAAAATGGCATTTTAAGCCTAGAAAAGATGTCATGAGTTGTTGGAAAAGCTCATAGCATGAGATGACAAGGTTGGTGAAAAATGAACTAAAAAGGCTTATAAGTTAACTCAAGCCAAGTTGGAATATTGGTTTGAGCAATCTAGAAATCCAAAAATAGTCATCCAATAGTCCATTTTGAGTGTAAGAGACATTCTAAAAACATTGGTTCAAGTGGAATTTTGAATTGAGGCTCCAAAATGGGACTTGCTTTGAAAACCTATTGCTTGTAAAAGAAGGCAACTTTGAAATAGCTTGCACAAGTGAAAGAAAGGGCTGATTTTCATTCATTCCTTCTCAATATCTCACATAAGGAGAATTTGACACAAGAATAAGGACTTGGTACATGAGATATGGATCATTCAAAATACCATCACATGATATTTTCCACACTTTTCTAGCACCTTCTAGATGAATCTAGAAGTTTCCATCCATCATTATAAGAAGGGTGATCTTCATTGAGTTCAAGGTTGGTGATAGAAGGCATTTTCAGAGGAGAGAGAGAGAGAGAGAGAGAAATAGCCATTGAAGTTCTTCCTTCAAGTTCAAGCAATCCAAGAAATCTTCCACTACAAGTCATCTCCTTCACAACCATTGCAAACAGAAACGTGTTCACCATCAAGGGATCATATTGAAGCCATTTCAAGCCTTGAATCGACCTCCACGGGCACCTACAATCATCACTTGACAGGTTTCTTTCTTTCCTTCTATCTCCTAATTTATGTAGTTTTAATTAGTTTTATAGGCATAGAGCTGATGCATTAGGTTAGAGGATGAAACCCTAGGAGTTATAGCACGATCCATGGTAGTTGATAACAGGTCCATGAATCTTTGATCTTCAAGAATTAGCTAGATTGTTAGTTTTAGTTAGCAAGAATTAGTTTAGAATGGTTAGGGTAGCTTGTAGAACAACTGTACACCATTAGAATCAAGGTTAATGATGGTTGATCTCAGAGGATTTTGTTTGGACCATGACCTTGTAGACTTCTGTTGGGATGATCTAGAGAGAGTTAGGGAAAATGGTACGTATGGCTGTGTTCCTCTTGATTAGTAGATGATTTTTCGTTTTGGAATCGTGGAATTTCATCCACTGAGCAGAGAGAACGAGGAGAGGAAAGATTAGTGCATGGGGTGGGGTTCTGCAAAACCCTAGGGTTTCGTTTGGGACGATGGCTGTCCACCGTAGGATCAGTCCCCAGATTTTGACTTTGTTCCTCAATCCAACGGCCCAGATCGCTTGAGAAAACGGAGGGAAAATTTTGAAAAGGAAACGCACCGTTTCACTTAAACGGTGGTCCCTGGGCCTATCTCTTCGCTATTCGCACCCCACCATGATCTGGCCCAAATAAAAACCAACTGGGCGCTTTACAATTTGAACCCCCCCTCCCTTTTAATAAATCATTTTATATTTTTGATTTCTTTAATATTTTTAGCATCTTGTAAAAATCATAAATAAATGAAAAATAATCATTTTTGATTTCTTGTTTTTGATATAATTAGATATAAATGTGTAGAAAATAATAAAAATAAAAATGGAATTTTATTTTTAATATAGAATTTTTGGTGATATTTTCTTTAATATAGTGCATTTTCTTTCTTTTAGTTGATACTTTATTTTGCAAGAATTGTTTTAGGACCTTCCTTTAGTCTTTTTAATTCATTCTTTTTTTTGTAATTAGATATTGAATCATAGTATTCCCTGGATTTATTACTAGATTTTTAGATTAAAATTTGGTTAGTTTAGATAGATTGAACTTAGGATAGTCTAATTAGGGTTTAGGTTGTGCATAGGTGAAGAAATTCATTTTCTTTAAATAGTTTTGTCTTGATTTTTGGGTAGAGGCCCATGTGGATGTTATGGGTAGATGTTGTAGGTCCCTTGTGAATAATTGATAGATTTTCCCCCCTTGGTTTAGTATTTTTAGGTATTTTCTGAAGTAGACTGTTGATTTTGTCTGTTCTGTGGTTATCTGTTCATATCTGGGGTTTCATTTTGGGGAGTTTGTTGTGGGGATTGTGTTGTCTTGAAGATATTGTTGGAGAGCATGATGAAGAGAAGATTGAAGATCAAGACTCAGAGACCCAGAGCTTGGCTTGTTCCCTGTCTGTGAGGTTTGAGATCCTGAAGTTTGGAGGAAGTTCATGGTACTTTCCTGAGGAAGGCACTATGAATGACTTTCATTCTTTCTTCTCACCTCTTTCTTAAGTATCCAATGATGTTGGAGCCAACTTGTGAGTTTAGTTTCTCCTGAGGAGGAATGTAAACTGATCACATGTTGTTGAGCCACATGGGATACAATTCCTAAGTGGAAGCCTCCTAGTACTTTCCTGAGGAAGGTCCTATGGGTCTATTTACTTAGTTCCCTTAGTTTATCTAGGATTTCTCAAGTATCCAATGATGTTGGAGCCAACTTGTGAGTTTAATTTCTCCTGAGGAGGAATGTAAACTGATCACATGTTGTTGAGCCACATGGGATGCAATTCCTAAGTGGAAGCCTCCTAGTACTTTCCTGAGGAAGGTCCTACGAGTCTATTCACTTAGTTCCACTAGTTCAGATAGGATTTCCTAAATATCCAGTGATGTTGGAGCCTGCTTATGAGTTTAGTTTCTCCTGAGGAGGAATGTAAACTGATCACAGTGGTTGAGCCACATAGGATATAACTCCTGAGTATACACCTCCTAGTGCTTTCCTGAGGAAGACACTATGAGTCTGCTTACTTAGCTCCCTTTCTTTGGTAAGCTTGTTCTGAAGCTTGAAGACTGGGATTGATTTCTGTTGGTTAGGTTTTGCTTTAGGGCTTTGCTTAGATTTGATTCAGATTCTGTGTTAGGGTTAGGATTAGAGAGTAGATGATTCTTTCTCAGGTATGTTTTGTTTGCCTGATGGCATTTCCTTTCTTTTATCTGTTCATTGCTTGATAGCAGGTTGTTTATCTTCAGTATGATTACTGTTATTTCATGACTGGCTTGAGATCGAGACGAGCTTGTGGAGGCTGAAGCCCCACACACATTTCCTCCCTCACTTGCATTGCATGCATTTTACTGTTAAAGCTGATGCTTTTGTCTGTTTTGGTGTATCATTGATATGATCCCTTAGGACTCTCATTTCCTCTGATGAGGATTTGATGATAGACTTTTAGGTTGAAACCTATGCATGACAACATCTAGGAGTTCCCTGTTCAAACCTCAACCATAGGATGAATCCATGGCATGACAACAGTAGGACTTGATAGTCTCCCTCCTAGTTGGGCCTGCTCTCTTCTCATCTCGAAGCAGTTTAAGATACAGTAATCATGAATGATTTCTCTCGTACGCTACGAGCCTTAAGCCATCTGAGGATGGATGTTTAGCATGGTACCCTTTGGGTGACATGCGACGCATTCACTCTCAGGTCATAGTCTCTAGTGGGGTTGAAATCGCAAACACAATAAAAAACACTTCTTTTAGGAGATAACCCGTAGTTTCCCGAACTACGTTTGCTCTGATCTTTCATACCAGATGAAAGTACGTAGGCATAGGATGCGATATCCTAGCGAGCAACCTTTCCCCCATAATCCCCCGTAGTTAGCCGAACTACGTTGACTCTGATTTCTCGTTCCAGACGGGAATACGTAGGCATAAAGCGCGATGCTTTGCCGAGTCATTTTTTCTTTTCTTTTTCAGCCAGCCTTGATAGGTAGATAGATTATAACCAACCCGTCCAAGTAAACAAACAAGTGAGGATCCCGTCGAGTACGACGGACGTGAGGGGTGCTAATACCTTCCCCTTACGTAACCGACTCTCGAACCCAGACAATGGTTGTGATGACCTTGTCTTACCCTTTTTCGTCAGGTTTTTCCGATCGTTTCCTTTCCCGCTCTGAGGGATAAATAACGAAAGGTGGCGACTCTTCTGTCATGCCGGCACCTTATTTTCGCGCAAGCGACACTATATGTTGAAGTGGGAGGTGAAGTTCATGAGACCCTTTTTCAAGCATTTGATGTGATAAATATGGAAATGATCCCTGCTAAAAAGGAGGAGAAGAAGTCAAAAAGGTCTAGATCCCCTATGGTTAATTGGAAGGACGCAAAAACTGTGATTGAAGCCGGTCACCCTGAAGGTTGGGGAAGAGTGTTAGAATTACCTATAAATAAGAACAAAGCTGGTTTGGGTTACCCAAGCGATCACACAGTTCAGCAGAAGACAACTGTTGACAAGAGCAAAGTTTTCATTCCTCCGCTTGCCTTCATTAGTAGTGGACATCTGGTAGATAGTCAGATAACCTTTATGGAGGCTGAAGAAGATGCACTGAATGAAGTCTGCATGGTGTACCCAAGAGCACCGAATCAATAACTCAACAATTGGACTATCGTGGAGATACCGGAAGTCACCTTTGTTGAAGAGTAATTTTTCTTGTTCTACTTTCCAATTCTATGCTTTACCCAAGGCATAAGGAATATTTTGTAGGGCCCCCATGTTTTCAATTAATAATTATCATGAATGAAATGAACCTTTTGCATTCAATTATGTTCCCTGTCTTTCTTTTTTTTATTTTTGCATAAATAAATGACAATGTTTTCTTGCATTTTCCTTTTTCCATCTTCTCAAAATAAAGCATAAAATCACCAATCATGCAGATCTACCCTGGATTCCATTGATAACGATACTGCTACAGTTCTATATGACTCTGATAACCCAATCTACCATGCTGATGAGGATTGTGAGGAAGATTGTGAGCTCCCCGAGGATTTGGCTAGATTGTTAAAGCAAGAATTGAAGATCATTCAACCGCATCAAGAATCAGTGGAAGTTGTCAATCTCGGAACCGAAGAGGATAAGAAAGAGGTCAAGATAGGCGCTGCCCTAGAAGAGAGTGTGAAGAGAAGATTGATCGAGCTCCTACGCGCGTACGCAAATGTGTTTGCTTGGTCATACCAAGACATGCCTGGATTGGATTCTGACATCGTAGTACATAAATTGCCAATCAAGGAAGACTGTCCGCCTGTAAAGCAAAAGATGAGACGAACTCGACTCGACATGGCCATTAAGATTAAGGAGGAAGTGCAAAAGCAACTTGATGTAGGATTCTTGGCAGTATCAAAATAACCTCAATGGGTCGCCAACATTGTATTTGTGCCTAAAAAAGATGGTAAGATGCGAATGTATGTCGACTACAGAGACCTAAATAGAGCCAGCCCAAAGGACGAATTTCCGCTACCGCATATTGATGTGTTAGTGGATAATACAGCTCAATTCTATGTGTTCTCTTTCATGGATGGTTTCTCCGGATACAACCAGATTAAAATGGCTCCAAAGGATATGGAAAAAACTACCTTTATTACCCCTTGGGGAACCTTCTGCTATAAGGTTATGCCATTTGGACTAAAGAACACTGGTGCGACATATCAACGAGCAATGGTGACTCTCTTTCATGATATGATTCATAAAGAGGTTGAAGTCTACGTCGACGATATCATTGCAAAATCCCAAACTGAAGAGGAACATCTCACCCACTTGGAAAAGTTGTTTACAAGGCTGAGAAAGTTCAGGCTAAGGCTCAATCCGAATAAATGTACCTTTGGGGTAAAATCTAGTAAATTGCTAGGTTTTATGGTGAGCCAAAAAGGAATTGAAGTCGATCTTGAAAAGTAAAAGCTATCCAAGATATGCCAGCTCCAAGAACAGAGAAGGAGGTTTGTGGTTTCTTAGGGAGATTAAACTACATTTCCAGATTCATATCTCACCTAACAGCCACATGTGAACCAATATTCAAGTTGCTTCGCAAAGATCAAGTAATCGTGTGGAATGACAATTGTCAAAAAGCATTTGAGAAAATAAAAGAATATCAGCAAGAGCCACCGATCTTGATGCCTCCCGTGCCAGGAAGACCTCTCATCATGTACTTGACCATTCTGGAAGGATCTATGGGATGCGTGTTAGGGCAACATGACGAAACGGGTAGAAAGGAGCACGCTATATACTATTTGAGCAAAAAATCCACTAACTGTGAAACAAGGTACTCAATGCTGGAAAAGACATGTTGTGCGCTTGCATGGGCTGCCAAACGCTTAAGGTAATACATGTTGACCCATACCACATTGTTGATATTAAAGATGTATCCAGTCAAGTACATCTTTGAAAAGCCTGCTCTCACAAGACAAGTAGCCCGTTGGCAAATGGTACTGACATAATATGACATCCAATATGTCGCACAAAAAGCTATCAAAGGGAGTGTGTTATCTGAATATCTTTCCCACCAACCCATGGAAGATTACCAGCCCATGCGTTTTGACTTCCCTGATGAAGACATCATGTTTGTCAGAGACTATGAAACATTAGGCCCAGGAGACAGACCCAAACCAGGATCGCGATGGACGCTCGTGTTCGATGGCGCCGCAAATTCTCAAGGCAATGGAATAGGGGCAATCATCACATCTCCTACTGGTTTTCATATCCCATTCACCGCAAGATTATGTTTCAAATGCACCAACAATATGGTTGAATATGAAGCATGTATCTTCAGAATCAAAGCCGCTATTGATCACATAATCAAGATTTTGGAAGTGCATGGCGATTCCACATTAGTCATCAGTCAAGTCATAGGCGACTGGGAAGCTCGTGACAGCAAACTAGTTCCATATCGGGATCACGTCTTGAAGTTAATCCCATACTTTGATGAGATTACTTTCAATCACATTCCTAGAGAAAGCAATCAATTGGCAGACGTTCTTAACATGTTGTCGTCCATGTTCAAAGTTAAGTGGAAAAATGAGGCACCCGCTATCCGCATTGAACATCTTGATGAGCCTGCCCACTGTCTGGAAGCAGAGTTAACAATCGATGATCAACCTTGGTTCTATGATATCAAAAGGTATCTAGAAAAGAAAGAGTATCCAGAAAACATTTCCATCACAGACAAGAAGTATTTAAGAAGGCTCTCGGCTAAATTCTTCTTAAGCGGAGATGTGCTTTACAAGCGAAACTATGGCTCAGTTCTGCTCAGATGCGTGGATAGACACGAAGCCAGCCGAATCATAAACGAAATCCATGAAGGCTCTTTTGCTACACATGCCAGTGGATACACGATGGTTAAGAAAGTTTTTAGGGTTGGTTATTATTGGATGATGATGGAAACTGATTGCTATCGTCACGTGCAACATGCCACAAATTTCAAATCTATGCAGATAAGATACATGTGCCACCAGTTCCTCTAAATGTCTTGACATCGCCTTGGCTCTTCACCATGTGGGGCATATATGTGATTGGACGCATCGAGCCAACTGCTTCAAACAGTCATCGTTTCATTTTAGTGGCCATTAAATACTTCACTAAATGGGTGGAAGCCGCATCTTATGCCAATGTCACCAAACAAGTGGTCGCTCGCTTTATCAAGAAAGAAATCATTTGTCATTATGGGGTCCCAAATAAAATCATTACTGACAATGGTTCAAACCTTAATAACAAGATGATGAAGGAATTGTGTGAAAATTTCAAGATTGAGCATTACAACTCATCACCATATCGCTCGAAGATGAATGGAGCTATTGAGGCAGCGAACAAAAACATCAAGAAGATTGTTCAGAAAATGGTGAAAACATACAAAGATTGGCACGAAATGCTACCGTTTGCTTTACATGGCTACCGCACTTCAGTATGCACTTCTACTAGGGCAAATCCATGTTCTCTTATATACGGTATGGATGCGGTACTCCCTGTTGAGGTGGAAATTCCCTCCCTGAGGATTTTGATCGATGTCAAGCTCGATGAAGCTGAATAGGTACAGGCGAGATTTGATCAACTTAATCTCATTGATGAAATGCACATGGCAACCATCTACCATGGTCAGCTATACCAAAAACGATTAAAAAGGGCATTGGATAAGAAAGTTCGCCCTCGAGATTTCGAAGTGCGAGACTTGGTATTGAGAAAGATTTTGTCAATCCACACAGACCCAATGGACAAATGTGGACACCTAATTATGAGGGTCCATATGTTGTGAAAAAGGTTTTCTTTGGAGGAGCCTTGATATTATCCAACATGGACGGTGAAGATCTGTCATACCCTGTAAACGCAGACGCAGTCAAAAAATACTACGCTTAAAAGCAAACCCGGTGGACAACAAAAAGAAAAAAGTCCAGGAAAAAGTTAGGGTTAAAATGAAAAAACAATAATACACGATAAGTTGAAAACCCTTAGGGGCAACTTAGGCAAAAAAAAGGGTATCCCGGTAGACCGAAAACCCGAAAGGGTAATCTAGGCAGAAGTTAGGGACCTTAAAAAGAAAAAGACTGTAGTCTGCGAAGAGTCTGTGAGCTCATCATCAGAATAAAGAGAGCTACACACGGGAAAGATCAATCCAACCATCTTCCCCATAAGCAGCGTACGGAAAACCTCGAGGTCATAGGGACCATAACAGAATTGGAACTCAACGGAAATCTGATTTCTCCTCGTTGTCATTGTACTTTTGTCATATTTTTGCAATTACCTCTTTTAGGAATTGTATACTTATGTAAAATTACCCATTTATGGGTCACTTTATCATCAATAAAATCTCTTTCATCAATTCGTGCTTCGCATTTTTTTTATAATATTTTTTTTAATGTTTGTCTGTAAAAAGTGGAATTTTCATTCTTAATAAATATTGCATTGAGAGTTATGAGGTAACGATAATAATGACAAAAGAAAGCATAAGGTTGCTCTCTGACCAAGGTGTATGAAGGATAAACACGATATCTAATAGGCGCACGTGTACACGAAGCATCGTCTGATCATAAAGTTCACCTGGACTCGACCAAGTCAGGGGCAATCTACCAAATTAGTGCAGCTTGTTACGACCACCTGGAGATGATCCAAATTTCGTCACAAAGATGTCGGGAAGGCAAACTTGATGCCCCAAACCAAAGCCCAATCACTTGCCATAAATCATCACCCCTAACCTCCATATCCTTACGTCCCCGACATTTTTGCATACTTCTTGCATCATTGCATGCGTGCTTAGCCAGTCATTCTCAAAGATGCAGATTTCCTGTGGACATTCTGGTAGGATCCTTTAGGAGTGTTTATCCCCTCACTTACCTTATGTAAGTCCTTTTGAGCCTTTTACATGAGATATCTTCTCACCTTACCTTTTGTAAGGGATTTCATTGCCTTTCGCGTGAAATCTTCTCCTTTCACTTTCCTTTTGTAAGCGCGTCTTCGCTATCTTTTACACGTGACAAAACTTTGTTTTGGGTATTTTTGATCAGTTTGGACGCTTGATGCCTGTGTGGCCAAGAACTGAATGGTCTCCATACTTAAAGAATATCATCTCTGTCGTTGTGCCTGTGAGGTCAAATGACGTTCTAGTACCCTATACAAGTTTCGTCTACCTTTTGCAAGAGGATGGTTATTGCCCTCAACTTACCTTTTGTGAGTCTTTTCATGTCTCTTTCACGAAGTATCTCCACCTTTCCTTTCGCAACGTATTCAACTTACCTTTAGTAAGACCTCCCGTGCCTTTTGTACAGGTTCTTGTCAGATTACCTTTTGTAAGTATCCTCTCTACCTTTTGTAGAAGGATTTTTTCTCCTAACCTTTTGTTCAGGAGTCTTGTTTCCTTTTCGCAAAAGAAAGTACGATCATCCTCTCCAGAGGGAGTCTCCTATCTACCTTTTGTAGAAGGAATTATCTCCAAACCTTTTTGTTCTGGAGTTCTCTCTACCTTTTGTAGAAGGAACTTCTTCTCCTAACCTTTTGTTCTAGAGTCCTTTCTGCCTTTACAGAAGGAAATACGATCGTATTCTCCCAAGGGAGTTGCCTCTACTTGATGCAAAAGGAGTTACCATGTCTTCAAACCTTTTGTTTTTGAGTCCTCTCTACCTTTTGTAGAAGGAATATTTCTCCTAACCTTTTGTTCAGGAGTCCTCCTTACCTTTTGTAGAAGGAAAAATTTTCTCCAAACCTTTTGTTCGGGAGTCCTCCTTGCCTTTTGCAAGAGGAAAACCAATTTCTAGAGTCCTCTCTACCTTTCGTAGAAGGAATATCTCACAGTCGTTTATTTTAGAGTTCTCTCTACCTTTCGCAGAAGGAATATCTCACAATCCTTTATTTCTAGAGTCCTCTCTACGTCTTGTAGAAGGAATATCTCCTAACCAGTTACCATTGCCTATTGCTAGGCATCTCCCCGCCTCTCGCACATGAGATTTCAGATTTGCAGTTATACCATTGCACCACATTTTATTCTCCTAGAATCCCACAAGGATGTCTCTCATCGAGACTAGCAAAGCAATCATATTCATCTTGCATTACATCTCAAACATATCATCATATCCCCCCATAACCCTTTTTCACTAACATACACCTTTTTCAAGCCATCTCGCTGACTGTTTACTTTCATTCTACACCTCTCCAGTTGAAAATCATGGGTACTCTAGTATTTAATTCTCTTCTACCTTGAATGATCAAACACCTTTATCCTCTAGGCATTCAGGTCCAAGTGGATTAAATAGGGGTAACTGTCACACCCTCATTTTCACCTTTAGCCTTTCATATCCTACATTCATCATATCATACATCATTCTAGTGCATATCGAGCATGTGGGTTTACAAGGTAAGGATTGGGTCGGTTTATTGTTTTCCATTTCAAATAAGAGAAATTGCCTATCATGGGCTACATTGAAGAAAGGTTCATCATCTAAGGTTTGATTCAAGTTGGAAATTCTACTCATGTAGATTTCTTCAAGGAGCAGTTAATTAAAAAATATTGAGGTATTCAAGGTTAATGCTTCTAATGAACATGAATTGCAAGGCCTAATTCAAGATTTCTTCATCCAACTTTGTTTCAAATTCTATATTCAAGTGGAATTCAAATTTGCAAGTCATGTGTCAAGATCACAAGTTCATAATTCAAGACTTCATTCATTTCAAATTCAATGGCATAAGGGAGATCCATCATTTCAAATTCAATATTCATGAATTCAAGATTAGATTCAAGAATATTACAAAGGGAAATTTCATGACATTGCAAGAATGTCACATTTGTTACAAAATTTTCAACTCTAAGTAATGCTTAGAAATTTAAGCTACTTCTAATCTTAATTCAAGTTTCTAATCAACTTCATGCTATGGTACCCTTCATTCCTCATTAAGTCTACATGTTCTACATTATGCCTTCACATGATTCATAACCAAATAAGCCTACAAACATCCAAGGAAAACAATTAAGGTTCAATTCAATATTGGAACATTTCAAAATCAAGACCATTTATGCTATCCATGGGCAATTTCAAGACATTTTCAAGTTAGTCCAAAACAACCTCATACATGTCCTAACCAAGAAACGACAAATTATCTCAAAACCAAAAAATTCATGTCACAAAACCAAAGGTATGAACTCATGATGATGCATCTACATATCAAATATCAGAATTTCAAAAATCTATCAAAGATAGAAACATGGACCACAAGGGCAGTCCAAGCACAAGCAAACAAATGGATTCAGGATTTGAGAGCAATACAAAGTGCAGCAGAAAAAAAACAGGCCTAGGCAAGTGCAGAAGAGCAGCACACATGAAAATGGAAAGAAAGAGAGTAACATCGAGAAAGTGGTAAGAGACATTTCTCAATGAAAAATATGAAGTTTTGAAACAAGTGAGAACCCTATTGCTTTAAATATAAGGGGGAGCTCAATGGGAGAGAAAGAAGAGGCCACATTGAGAACAAAATATAGGGAGAAAACCAGAAAAATAAGAGAGAAAAAGTGACATTGAGAACAAGAGAGTTTTAGAAAGAAAAAAAGAAAAAAAGAAGGTAGAAACACAGAGGGAAAATCTGAGGAAGACACATCCAACAAAGGACATTGGTGGCTAGGAGGAGAGTAGAAGTTTTGGGGTATCAATCTCTCTAAATCTTTCTCTTTTACATTTTCATATTTTGCATGCTTGTTTTATTTGTTGTTTTTTATCATTGTTAGTTAGGATAGATTTCGTTGATGTATATATTGAAGTGACCTATGTTGTAAAAGAAAGCAAAAGAAAAGAAAGAAACAAGAGTGAGTTTTGTGGTGGAATAGTTTGAAAAAATACTCAAAAGTATTGTCATGTTCACTGGAAAGTTCGCACAGTGAACTTTGGCACCTTTCGCCTCTGTTTCTGTGAATAATGCATATCTGGACAAATTCGTTAGGAAGTTCTCACAACAAACTTGTTGATGTTTTTTCTGGGCAGGTTCACTGGCAAGTTCGCACAACGAACTTTGGCACCTTTCGCCTCTATTTGTGAATAGTGTGTATCTGGGAAAATTTGGCAGGAAGTTCGCACAACGAACTTATTGATGTTTTTCTGGGAAAATTCATCAGGAAGTTCAAACAGCTATCTTCTTGCCCTTTTTTTTCCAGCTTTTTTGTTTTTTCTTACTTTTGTGCTTTATTTTTTCTATCCCCATGTTTCCCTTAAAGTTTTTTTGTTGTTTCAAATTATTAAAAGTGAAAAGGTAAAAAAATGATAATATAAAAAAAGAAGAAAATAGTTTGTTATTTATATTTATTGATTAAAATATTAATTAATTAAATATCCATGCTTAGTTTAAATTAATAATTTGAAGGAACAACTTTGTGAAATTTAACTTATGTCCTCAAACCAACTAATTTGACATTGTCTTATATTTCATTGTATGTTTATATTAATAATGTCATTCTGATTTGTGTTGCCAAAATCCTTTTCAAAACAAACTCTCGATTCTTATCGAGCCATTTTTGACCTTGTAAGTCGATTGCCTTATGCATCGCCGTCAACCTTGTTCACATCACCTCAAACTTTTTTTTAAGCAATAAAACCCTTGACCCAACATCAAGTGGTACTTTTCTCAAAAAATACAGAAATACAATAAATATACGATTAGGTTTACACGCCATGGGCTTTAAAGTGGTGGAGAAGGAATGAGAATGGAACCCCTCATACACTCATTCCGAATATTTTGAATACAAGGCGTTCGACTTGGATATTTGAGATATTCATCTCTACCCAAAGCCTTTAGTGTGACCCTAATCAAGAATATTTTTTTCTCAAAAATCCTAAAAAACATCAAAATCATCAAACTTATTTTCGCCTTAGGGTATCAATTCGAAAACCCTTTTTCAAGGTATAAAATCAACCGACACACAACCATTTCATAAGCCTCCGAACTACAGAGCTCTGATTCTTCACTTCTTTTAAGTGAGGATACGTAGGCACAAGGGCCACAATCCTTGGCGAGCACCCTAATAAAAAACCAACCCTCTTTCCCTTTAGCAAGTAGACTTTTAGAATAGAACATCCATCCAAGCTAGACAACTTAGAAGGTTCCCATCGAGTACGATGGATGTAAGGGGTGCTAATACCTTCCCCTCACATAACCGACTCCCAAACCCTAAAACTTGGTTGCGATGACCATGCTCTTTTCTAAAGGTTTTATCGTTATTTCCCTTTCCCTCCTTGGGATAAATAAAATTCGGTGGCGACTATGTGTCATTTTTCGCGTAGCGATAGGTGGACAAGGAGAAATTGGACAGTCTTCTAGCGCTCATATTAATACTCAACATTTTTAATTCTAAGTTTAAACTTGAATAATGTTCAATCATATTCAATCATGTTTTCTTCTGCCTATTTTTTGAATAACATTTTTGTTTGTTTAACATATAATATTGTATCTATGTCTCCACCACTTCCATCTGTGAGAGAAAAATCTATGGATGAGGATTACATTGTTATTAAAGAGGTAGTTCCATAACTCAATATACATTTACTATTATTTATTATAATAACTTATATGAATCAAAAGTTTATTAATAAGCAACATTATGTAGGATTTGATGCTCAAGTTTGTTGATGCTGCGAATGATTATGATGTGAAGGATCGTGAGAAATCAACTTTGTTAGCACCAACAAGAGGGTGTCTCCCACTAACCATGATATTGATGATCTTAGTTCCCCTTAGGAGTTGCTTAAGTGGAGCATTAACATTGAAAAAAATCTAGGGGATTCATGGTTGTTCAATCTTTGTTGTTTTGATGTTTTAAACTTTTTGGATTAATCATTTTGAAACTGATCTGTAATATTGGCATCCTCTTACTTGGGAAACTGTTGTAAATGTGCCTTAAAACCTTTGTTGATGAAGAGAAAGAAAACATATTTTAGAGATTGCATTTATCACGAAAATTGGACGAAAAGTCGAGAAAAAAATTGATCGGTAAATAGTGTCGTTTGTACGGTGAATAGTGCTATTCGTACTGATGAATAATGACATCCATACGGTGAATAGTATTGTTCGTACGATGAATAGTGTTTTCAAGTTTTCAGGATTTTTTCGATTCAGTCCATGGATCTATATGATTTTGAGCTTTGTTTGTTGGGTATTTGCTATTTTAAATATGTATCTCTTATATGTTTGGTGTGTGACAATCTTAGATTTTTCACCAACAAGGGAGACCAAAGGTTTAAAGGTATAGCATAGGGTTTCAGCTATGCACAAAGAAAACTTTAAATTACACCTTGGGTTTGAGTGATTCATATATTGAGAGTTGGAGAGGTAGGGAAACACTTGGGTAGAAAATAGGGTTGTTCTTGGGCGCCTTCAGGGTTGTTTTTGGGAACCTCAAGGCGAAGGCTATTCTTGTAACTCATATGTAATCTCTTGTAACAACTTTATGAGTATAGTGAATTGAAGAGTTGCTCTCTCCCCCAGAGTAGATCGTTTGATCAAACTGGGTAAACAAACCTTCGGTTTTTTCTTGCCTTATTCTGTTATATTATTTATGTACGAATTATTATTGGTGAAGACCATTTATTTTGGTTGCTATTATTCTTTGCCTCAAAAATTTATATTGAATTTTGTCGTAATTCATAACAAGATTGAAGATTCACAACAAGTGGTGCTGTGAGCGTGAAGCAAAGAGACATTGTTGACAAGTGAGCACTATGGTTAGTAGATGGCAGATCGAGAAATTTTCCAGTAACAACGACTTCAGGTTGTGGAAAATTAACATGCAAGCAATTTTAATTCAAGAGAAATGCATCGATGCTTTGAAGAGTGAAACATTGATGCCTATAGAGCTTACACAGGTACAGAAGAGCGAGATGGTAGATAAGGCCAAGAGTGTCATTATCTTATGCCTCGGGGATAAAGTTATAAGAGAAGTCGCCAAGGAGCAAAACGCGGTTGCTATATGGACAAAACTTGAATCATTGTATATGACAAAGTCTTTGGCTCACAGGTCGTATCTGAAACAACAACTCTATTCATTCTGAATGGTGGAGAACAAGTCCTTAGTTGAGCAACTCATAGAATTTCACAAGATTATCGATGATTTTGAGAATATTGAAGTGAAGATTGATGATAAGGACAAGACACTGCTTCTGTTGAGTTCATTACCCAAATCCTTTGAGCATTTTAAGGATGCCCTTTCTTTATGGTAAGGAAGGTACTATTACTTTGGATGAAGTCCAGACGGCGGTGAAATCCAAAGAATTTTCAAAGTTGAAAGATTTGAAGATTGAAGATAGTGGTGAAGGCTTAAATATGTCAAGAGGAGGAGGTGAGCATAAAGGGATGTCCAAATTAAAGAGGTCTGACAAGTCAAAGGTAAAATATTTTAATTGTTAGAAAATTGATCACTCTAAATAGGATTGTCCTGAAAGAAAGGTCAATGAAGATTTTGTTCAAGTTGTAGTTGCATTGGATGAGGAAAGTTATGAGGATGCCGAAGCACTAGTAGTATCGAGTTTGGAAACTGAATATAGTTGGGTCATTGACTCAGGTTGCTCTTATCAAATGTGTTTAAGAATATAATATTTTGAAACTTTGAAGATGGTACAAGGTGGAGTAGTTCGTCTTGATAATAATAAGGCATGCAAGGTTCTTGGTATTGGTACAGTCAGATTTAAAATGTTTAATGATCGTGAACTTCTTATTCACAATGTGAGGTATGTTCCAGAACTCAAGCGAAATTTGTTATCTATAAGTATGTTTAATGATCTAGGCTATTGTACTAGAGTTGAACATGGAGTGTTGAAGATTTCACGTGATGAATTAATGATTGCTAAAGGTTCTAAAATATATGGTTTATATATTTTAGAAGGTTCAAATGTTATTATTCATTCATCGTTAATTAGTGGAGGCTTTCATGACAAGGAAGAGCTATGGGATTTGAGTTTAAGACGTTATGAATGCCTTGAGAAATTTTAGAGGAGTACAATGAATTTTGCAGAAATCAAGGGATAAAAATGCATGTTACTGCTGAGTTATTATTGAGTTTTTGAAGAAGAGCTGAGGTTAAAACAACTTACTTGGTTGGTAGAGAATTTCTTCAGAAGAATAGTAGTGAAAACTAAGGGAGAACCCTGAGAGAAACTATAACGGAGAAAACTCAGTTTGAGGTGGAGTTTCCTACTATGGATGCTAGCAGTAGTGAGATAACGGTTACAGAGATCTCTGATTACCATTTGACTCGTGATAAGGTAAGGAGGGTTATTGTAGCATCTCAAAGGGACGGTTATGCTAGCCTTGGATATTATGTTTTTAATGTGGCTGAAGGACTGCAAAATAAAAGAAGAAAAACCTCCAGGGAGGCATTTGAAAACAGGTGGAGTCAAGGATGGTTGAAAAAGCATACTTGTAGGATTGTTAAATTACCTATGTAGAAAAGGGTAATTGGAAACAAATGGATTCAAGTTGCGAGATCAAGATTCAAGGGTTGCTTGAATTTGATTAAAGTTTTAACTCGGTAGAGAGTAGTAATGTTGTTGATTGTTAAATTGGTATCAACATAGTTTAAAGTCAAGGTGGAGATTGTTGTAAATGTGCCTTAAAACCTTTGTTGATTAAGAGAAAGAAAACATATTTTGGAGATTGTATTTACCGCGAGAATCGGACGAAAAGTCAGGAAAAAAAATCGGTCGGTGAATAGTGTCGTCCATACGGCGAATAATGTTATTCATACGAATGAATAGTGATGTTCGTACGGTGAATAATATTTTCGAGTTTTTGGGCTTTTTTCAATTCGATCCATGTGATTTTAGGCTTTATTTGTTGGGTATTTGCTATTATAAATATGTATCTCTTATATGCTTGGTGTGTGACAATCTTAGAGCTTTCACTAACAAGGGAGAACAAGAGTTTAAAGGTATAGCATATGATTTCAGCTATGCACAAAGAAAACCTTGGATTACACCTTGGGTTTGAGTGATTCATATATTGAGAGTTAGATAGGTAGGAAAACACTTGGATAGAAAATATGGTTGTTTTTGGGCGCCTTCAGGGTTGTTCTTGGAAACCTGAAGGCGAATGCTATTTTCTTGTAACTCATTTGTAATCTCTTGTAACAACTTTCTGAGTATAGTGAATTGGAGAGATTGTTTGATCAAACTGGGTAAATAAACCTTCAGTTTTTTCTTGCCTTATTCTATTATATTATTTGTGTACGGATTATTATTGCTAAAGACCATTTATTTTGGTTGTTATTATTTTTTGCCTCACAAATTGATATTAAATTTTGTCATAATTCACAATAAAATTTACAACAGAAACAATGATTATATCATTCAATTTATTTTGGATCCTGTAATGTTATGTATTAAGACAACTAACAACAATTGTCTTAGTTTCCTATCTCAGTGTGTTTTGCTATGACTGTTAACAAAAGTTAAAGGTACTCATTTTCTAAGGTAGGATTGTATCTACCTCGATCTGTTTTCATACATGATTAATTATATGTTGTTGTATTTAGAGTAACAACTAAAAAGGAATTAAAAATATGCATTTTGGATGAAAATGGAAAAACCTCTACTTCTACAATCATTGTTGTGTATCAATAAGTTTTTGTCAACCTTTAGAACATTGAAACTATCAGGTATATTTATGTTCATTTATTTAATCTTATTTTTATACTAATTCAAACACATAATCTAGACCCTATGTTAACTTTAATTTTTTCTTTTTTAGTTACTTTGAATAAGAAGGATATATTCTTGCATGAAAATATCTAAAAAGAACTTTAATCAGCCGTATTTTTTAAGTTTAGATTATTATGCTACATCATTATATTTTGGATGTTTTTTTGAATTATATAATATTAACCAACTTTAACATATTTTGCATTGGTGCCATAATGTTATTTGTTATATTAAAATGCTATTTTTATATCTATAGAATTATGTATTATATTTTATAATTATCTTATATATCATATTAATCAAAATAATAACAAAGAAATTATAAATTTATGATTTTGTTTCCCGTGCATATTGTTGCACCCCAAAATTTGACCAACATTTATTTGCCTATCAAGTGTTTGAAGGTTGATATCTTCATCAGAAAGTTCAGGAGATCCTCAGAGGAATTGGTTGAAACCAAAGTTGTGTGTCTCATAACTTGAGAGTTGTGGGTGCTCCTCAGATGATTCTGAGACTCTGAAGAATAGACTTGAAACTTTGAGAAAGTCTATGAGATGTCTTGAAAGCCATCATGGATCCTAGAGAGGTCATTATGCAAGAATTCAGAAGATTCAGCCATGAGTGGTGAAATTAGGGTTTTGACTGGGTCAACCCTAAGTCCACTGAAGATTTGGAGAAGGTTGAGACCCAATCCAAGGGCCATGAGATCATGGAATGATGCATAGAGATGTTATAAAGATGATTCCTAGACCAACTCATCATGATTGAGGAGTTTGAGAAGTTTTGAGTTAGGGTTTCTGAGGATTGTCAGTGAAAAAACCCTAGTTTGATCCCTATCTTCCAGGCAGTTTTAGCTCAAGATGTGATTGATATCTCATCTTCCCCAAAACATAAATGTTGTAGAGCTTGTTCTTAGCTTTAATTTGAGTGGTAGAAGTCCTTGATAGGAGTTGCAGAGCTCAAGTTATGGTTTTGACAAATTACAGGTCAGCTGAGGTGTGTGAATCTGGGTCCTTGAAAGTCACCCAACTTGCAGACAACTTTTGCCCTAGTAGGATGATTTCTATGATCTCTTGGTCAACATGAATGTTAAAGATCATCTTCTTAGATTTCTAGAGAGTACTATAAGTCCTTGATAGGATTTGTAGAACTCAACTTATGGTTTGAACAAGACAGGGGTATTTTGGTCATTTGGAAGTTATAGGTCATCTTAAGCAAAGGCCATATCTCCTATTTCCAAGCCTCAAATGAAAAAACTCAAAACATAAAAGTTGTTCAAAATGGGATTTTAAGCCTAGAAAAGTGGTCATGAGTTATTCGAAAATCTTAGAGCATGGATTTTTAAAAGTGGTGCAAATGGCTTGTAAATGGCTTATAAGTTGAAAAAGTTAAAATGGAATTTTGGTTTGAGAGATCTACAAATCCAAAATGGGTCATCCAATATGTCATTTTTACTCCAAACATCATTTTAAAAACAATGGTTTAGCCACATTTTTGAGTTTAGGCTTAAAAATTGGAGTTGCTTTGTAAATTTGTTTCTTGCATTTTAAGGCACCAAAAGGAAAAGTGAGAAAATGCTACATAAGGGTTTGTAAGGCCTTGTTTTCACATCATAATATCATGTGGGGAGAAATTAAGTGGGATTGCATGGTTTATCATGAGATTGCATGAGATTTACTCAATATGGAAAATTCAAATTCTCATTGCGTGATACATTCTAGAAACCTCTTGGAAGATTCTCAAAGCTTCCACACATTTCTATTGACACCTATATATGCCCTAGAGATGATCCATGCCCTGGTTGGTGATTGAGAGAGCTTGCACCACATAGTTTGATTCTATAACTCCATCTTGCATTTTGCTTTCAAACCCCATTGAAACTTCATCAATTAGCATCATTCTTGTTATCATCATCATCTACCATCATCATAGAGCAATTGGCCAACAAAATTGAGAGGAATTCGTGGCTGGTTCATGAGATCCAAATCTTCACTCCAAGGTGCATGAAGAATTGGATAGAGTGGTTCAGGAAGTGTTATCAAGAACTATTGCATACAGAACTCCTACAATCCATCAAAGATCAATCATGGAGAGTTTCAAGGCTTGAGTTCGAGTGCAACCACCTCTGCCATTAACAAAAACCAGGTTTGCAAAACCTCTTGTACACACTTATTTATGCATTGTTAGATAGATTGGTTAGGATAGAAACGATTAGGGATCAGTAGTGATTAATGTTGGAGAGTTTGAGGGCATTCTGTGGAGTTTGGTCATGGCACATGTTTGCTTTAACGACCAAGAACTAGTAGGTTAGGGACTTATATTTCACGTGCTATGGATTAGAGTGATCAGTGATACGTGATGAACATTTTGATGCCAAGAAACTGGAGAAACAAGAAGCTTGAAGTTTGAGTATTCATGGAGGTGTGGGATCGGGTTTGATGCTTGAGGGAGTTTTGATGAAAACTGAAGCTATGGTTGTATTCAGGGAGGAAAGTAGATCATTTTTGCTCTTGGAAGTGTTGAGTTTCATTGAAGAAGGAAGGAGAACGAGGGAGTTGAAGTGCTGCGCATGAATTCTGCATCCATGGAAACCCTAAGTCTCAATGTAGGAGACGACACCACATGCGTTGGATGAAGCCAAGACCTTTGACCTGGGATATCAATCCAACGGCCCATGTTCAAACGAGTGAGGGAGGGAAGACTGAGTAATCAAAACTCAGTCGTTTCATTAAACCTGAGCCTTGGGCCTAGCAAATATTTACTTTCCCCACCCCCGTGTTCTCAGCCCAACAACAAAATAACTAAGCGTGCCTACTTTTCGCACCCCCCTCCCCTTTAATTAATTTCTTTTATTTTTCATTTCCTTTATATTCTTTGCATTTTATAAAATTCATAAGAAATTCAAAAGTTGATATTTTTTAATTCTTGTTTTTTCTATAGGTTAATAAATTTGTCTAGAAAATATTAAATAAATAAAATTCTCATTTTATTTTCTTTTAATATTTTTAGAATATTTTTCTTTTAAATAGCTTTTAAATAGGATTAATATTGTATCCAATTTTGTAGAATTTCTTTTAGGACCTTCCCTTAGGATTTTTAATTCATTCTTTTTGGTGTGATTAGATATTGAATCATAGTCCCCAATAGGATTTAATTCTTGATTTTTAGATTAAAATTTGATTAGTTTAATTAGGTTAGCATTAGGGTATCCTAATTAGGGTTTATGTCATGCATGGGTGAAATAATTCATTTTTTGTGGAGAGTTTTGATTTGATTTTTGGGTATGGGTATATAGGGATGGTATGGGTAGATGTTATAGACCCTTGTGAATGATTGTTAGATTTTTCCCTCTTGCTTTAGTTTTTTTTAGGTATTTTCTGAAGTTGACTGATTGTATTGGCTGTTCTGTGGTTATTTGTCTGTCTCTGGGGTTTGTTTTTGGGAATTTGTTGTGGGGCTTGGTTTGTTTTGAAGAGCTTGTTGAAGGAGCATGGTGAAGGAGATTGAAGATCAAGACTCAGAGACCCAGAGCTTTGAGCTTATTCCCTGTCTGTGAGGTTTGAGATCCTGCAGTTTGAGGGGAATTCATGGTACTTTCCTGAGGAAGGCACTATGAACAACTTTCATTCTGTCTTCTCACCTCTTTCCTAAGTATCCAATGATGTTGGATCCAACTTGTGAGTTTAATTTCTCCTGAGGAGGAACGTAAACTGATCACAGTTGTTGAGCCACATGGGATACAACTCCTAAGTGGAAGCCTCCTAGTACTTTCCTGAGGAAGGTCCTATGGGTCTATTCACTTAGTTCCCTTAGTCATCTAGGATTTCTTAAGTATCCAATGATGATGGAGCCAACTTGTGAGTTTAATTTCTCCTGAGGAGGAATATAAACTAATCACAAGTTGTTGAGCCACATGGGATACAACTCCTAAGTGGAAGCCTCCTGGTACTTTCCTGAGAAAGGTCCTATGGGTCTGTTCACTTAGTTCCACTAGTTCAGGTAGATTTCTTAAATATCCAATGATGATGGAGCCAACTTGTGAGTTTAATTTCTCCTGAGGAGGAATGTAAACTGATCACAGTTGTTGAGCCACATAGGATATGATTCCTGAGTATAAGCCTCCTAGTGCTTTCCTGAGGAAGACACTATGAGTCTGCCTACTTAGCTCCCTTTCTTTGGTAAGCTTGTTTTGAAGCTTGAAGACTGGGATTGATTTCTCTTGTAGGGTTTTGCTTTAGGGCTTTGCTTAGATTTGATCAGGATTCTGTTTTGTTTTAGGGTTAGGGTTAGAGAATAGATGTAGATTCTTTCTTTTTCAAGCATGTGTTTTGTTTGCCTGATGGCACTTCATTTCTTTTACTGGTTATTGCTTGATAGCATGTTGTTTATTTTTCAGTATGATTCCTGTTATTTCATGACTGGCTTGAGGTTGAGATGAGCTTGTGGAGGCTGAAGCCCCACACACATTTCCTCCCTCACTTGCATTGCATGCATTTTACTGTTAAGCTGATGCTTTGTCTGTTTTGGTGTATCATTGACATGATCCCTTAGGACTCTCATTTCCTTTGATAAGGATTTGATGATAGACTTTTAGGTTGAAACCTATGCATGACAACTTCTAGGAGTTCCCTGTTCAAACCTCAACCATAGGATGAATCCATGGCATGATAACAGTAGGACTTGATAGTCTCCCTCCTAGTTGGGCCTGTTCTCTTCTCATCTCAAAGCAGTTTAAGATACAGTAATCCTGAATGATTTCTTTCGTACGTTACGAGCCTTAAGCTATCTGATATTGGATGTTTAGTATGGTACCCTTTGGGTGACATGCGACGCATTCACTCTCAGGTCATAGTCTCTAGTGCGGTTGAAATCGCAAACACAATAAAAAACACTTCTTTCAGGAGATAACCCGTGGTTTCCCGAACTACGTTTGCTCTGATCTTCCATACAGTGTGGAAGTACGTAGGCATAGGATGCGACGTCCTAGCGAGCAACTTTCAATCTTCCCCACCTTCACCCGTAGTAGGCCGAACTACGTTGACTCTGATTTCTCATTCTCTGATGAGAATACGTAGGCATAAAGTGCGACGCTTTGCCGAGTCATTTTTCTTTTCTTTTTCAGCCAGCCTTGATAGGTAGATAGATTATAACCAACTCGTCCAAGTAAACAAACAAGCATGGATCCCGTCGAGTACGATGGACGTGAGGGGTGCTAATACCTTCCCCTTGCGTAACCGACTCCCGAACCCAGACAATGGTTGCGATGACTTTGTCTTACCCTTTTTTCGTCAGGTTTTTCCGATCGTTTCCTTTCCCGCTCTGAGGGATAAATAACGAAAGGTGGCGACTCTTCTGTCATGCCGGCACCTTATTTTCGCGCAAGCGACAGCTGGCGACTCTGCTGGGGATCGAACCCAGAATCTCTGGTTCTTCGGTTCCCTATGAGAGTCAATCCTAGCGCGTGTATGTTTGATTGTTGGGTTGCATTTATTTATTGCATTTTTACTTCCCGCATTTTGCTTCCCGCATTTTATTTTCCAGTTTGATATGATTATCTGTGCTGCTGTGGGAGAGGGATGTTACTATGAGTGAGAAGCCGGACCTGGGCTTAAGTATACACCTAGATATAGTTGCAGAGAAGTAGTAGACGAACCTGTCTGCTGAGCAGGCACAGTTCCCTACGAAAATCTGCACTCAGACGAGATTCTTGCAGAGGTGCTCCTTTCCGGTCCTGAGGATCTGAGGGGAGTCCAGACGTGAGGATTGTCGACTCTGGGGACCGATCATTTGGAAGTCAGCTAAGTGAGGCCTCTTCATGACTTGATGATGCCACTCCTTCTGGGAATCGTATCATCACTCATGAAAGTCTGTGACGCTGATGACCGCATAGGATGTCGTACCTTTGTCCGTGGATTAGGTTCATACCTGTGAACGGGATTGGGATATTGCAGGAAACTTATACCTTCAGACTACCTGGTTTTCTTGACAGTGAATCAGTTATGTTGGTACCAGGGTTCTCGGTGGCAGATTTGACTGTTCTTGACAGAGCAAGTTTTTTGATCAGAGGATCTTATCATCGGGTGTTTGTCTGTTCTTGATAGAGCAGGTTTCGATCAGAGTATTGTCATCGGAGGTTTGTCCTGGATGGAGCAGATTTTGAGTGGGGTCTGAAGATCTCATCAGCAGATGTTGTTTGTTCTGGATGGAGCAGATTTTGAGGGGGGTCTGAAGATCTCATCAGCAGATGTTGTTTGTTCTGGATGGAGCAGATCTTGAGTGGGGTCTGAAGATCTCATCAGCAGTTGTTGTTTGTTCTTGATAGGGCAGATTTTAGGTGGGGTCTGAAGATCTCATCAGCAGCTATGTGTTTGTTCTTGATAGGGCAGATTTTTGATTTGGGGTCTGAAGACTTCGTTAGCGGACGTTTTCTGATCATACATCCCGGGTCCTTATTATCAGGCACTTACTCTTGACAGAGTAGAATTTTGATCTCGATTCTATCAGATGGTTATTCTCAGCAGATCAGATCAGTGGTCTTACGCCGGGGTTTTCTTCTCATCAGCGATTGGTGATACCAAATCTCCACAGCAGCCACCTGGATATATTATTGCATGCCTGCATTTTGCATTAGTTTGCATGATCATTCGCATTCCATTGACGTGTGACTGTGACAGGTACCGTTTCCCTGATCCAGGATCTCTCTCCTCTTATTGTATTACTACAGCCTCTCCCAGCAAGACTGTTGCGTACGAGTTCTCGATCCCTGATGTGTCGGAGTTGGCTATCGCTGGTACTATGTATATATGAGATTGTTGTTTCCATGATTGGGCCCAGTTTCCCCTCCTTATTATTGTCAGCACTGGTACTAAGGCGCCAGGATCGGGGGAAATCTCTCAAGCACACAGACACACGCATACATCTGCATGAAGCATCTTTGCATGACATACATTCTGTTGCTTTTCCTAACCTTTAATGTTGACAGGTTTTTCAGGTACACAGGTTCCGAGCTGCTTTCGATCTCCAGGATTGATCAAAGACTCATTCACCGCTACTCAACTCGCGCTAATCAGACAAGGATCATGGACCAGGTGCAGTCAGATGTTCAAGAGCTCCGGGAACGGATGGATCGTTTTATGGAACTAATGCAGGTGGTCGCTAATGGTCAGGACCAGCTTCGCACTTTGGTGCAACCTCTGATTTCCAGGGTTGACAGTAATGGCATACTTCATGGAGGGGCTGTGCCTACTCCTCCTCCAGTGGACGCTCCACAAAACGTTGTTCCTGTTGTCAGGGGCAACGGCAGTGCTAACGGCAATCTGATGACTAATATCGGGCTCAACGCGGCAGGCGTCGGTAATGGTAGTCTGGGAGCCAATGTTAACATAGGGCCGGTCAACGGCAATGCTGGTGTTGGAAATCTGTTGGTGCCTCAACCGTGGCTGGAGGACCATCAGGATGACATATTCTCTCAGAGAGGTGTAGAAGCAGAGTTGAATGCTGAAGCTCGACTCAGGTTCAAAGCGTTGTAGGACAAGATGAGAGACATTGAAAATCAGAACACATTGGGCGTTGATATGTCCAAGCTCGGGTTGATTGCTGACTTCAAGGTACCTCATAAGTTCAAGGTGCCTGTCTTTGAGAAGTATAAGGGTACTACTTGCCCCCGCGTCCACCTCCGATCTTATTATAGAAAGATGTCCGCCTATTCTGACGATGAGAAGTTGCTGATGCACTTCTTCCAGGATAGTCTTTCTGGTCCATCACTCGAATGGTATATGGGCCTGGAGCCCACTACTGTGCGCACCTGGAAAGATCTCGCAGAAGCGTTCATCCTCCACTATCAATACAATAGCGACTTGGCTCCCAACCGAGTCCAGCTTCAGAATCTCTCACAGCGGAACAATGAAAGCTTTAAAGAGTACGCCCAGCGGTGGCGTGAATTGGCTGCTCGAGTTCAACCGCCGATGGTTGAGCGTGAGCTAGTGCAAATGTTCGTGGCTACCCTTCCTGGAATCTACTATGAAAAGCTGGTCAGTGGCATGTCTGGGACATTCTCGGCTCTCATCACTATGGGCGAGCATGTTGAGAACGGTATAAAGATTGGAAAAATTCAGGGCGAATCATCCTCAGCTGGAGGAGGTAATAAGAAACCTTACGCTGGCAAGCGTCGAGAAGGAGATGCAATTGCCGTCACCAATGCTCGGAGAAGGGGCAAGGGCCCTCAACAGTAGATTGCTAGCATAAATATCCCCGCTGCTCCACCGCAGCCGCAGCAGCAGCAGCCTCAGCAGCAGAATCAGCAGGGGTATAGAAGATATCAGAATCGGGCTCCTCTGACAAATCGTCATTTTGAAACTCCACCTATGTCGTATGCACAGCTCTTGCAAACGTTGCTTCAGCTTCAGTTAGTGCAAAAGAGGACAATGGCTCCCTTAACAGGGGCACCACCACCGGGGTATGACGCCAATGCTACTTGTGATTTCCATACTGGGGCACCAGGCCATACGATTGAGAATTGCAAAGCTTTTAAGCACAAAGTGCAGGACTTGGTGGACGCCAAGGTTATTAACTTTTCTGATAGTGTACCCAACGTTACCAAGAACCCCATGCCTCATCATAAGGGGGGCGGAGTGAATGCCGCTATCACCGAGGAGAGTGCAGACTTGCTGAATGATGTCAAGAGTTTGAAGACGCCGCTTAGTTTTGTCAAGGCTAAGTTGTTGAAGAGGGGTTTCTTTCCTGGATGCGGAGAGTTATGTATGGCTTGCGCTACACTTCCCGATGGGTGTGAGCAGCTGGTAGAAGGTATCTAAAGTCTGATGTCTGAGGGTATTTTGCAGTTCAGCCGGAGCGTTGAGAGTGTATCAGGAGAGGTCGTGCTGAAGCAGGCAGATGAAGTCGCCACCATCACTATTCCTCGTCACCCTATTACTATTTCTGCGCCCTGACCGCCTACCATCACTATCACCAGGGCCGGGCCAATCCCATTCGAAAGCACTAACGCCGTTCCATGGCATTATGGCGCCGAAGTCTATTGCAATGGTCAGAAGTTAGAGCTGGAGTCGTTCGGATCGACTGTGCAGAATCTTGCCGGAGTCAGTGGCATTACTAGAAGCGGTAGAGTGTTTGCGCCAGCGGAGGTTGCGGCAGAGAAAGTGGTCAGGGCTGATGCTGCTGATAAGGGTAAAGGTAAAGCTGTCGAAGAGATCCCTTCTGGGGCAGAGAAGGACTTGCTGGTTAAAGATGCTGAAGAATTCATGCGATTAATCAAGAAGAGCGACTACAAGATTGTAGATCATCTTCATCAGACTCCGTCAAAGATCTCTATTCTTAACTTGTTGCTGTGTTCTGAAGCGCACCGCAACGCATTACTGAAGGTATTGAACGCTGCATACGTGCCGCAGGAGATATCAGTAAATCAGCTAGAGGAGGTGGTAGCCCATGTTAATGCTGGTAATGGGTTGGGATTCACAGATTTAGAGCTGACTCCTAAAGGAAAAGATCACAATAGCGCCTTGCACGTCTCGATAGAGTGCAGAGGCACGATCATGTCGCATGTCCTGGTGGATACGGGTTCGTCGCTTAATGTGCTTCCGAAGAAGGCACTAATGAAGTTGGATACCCGTGGATTTCTTTGCACGCCCAGTGATCTGGTGGTGAAAGCCTTTGATGGAACTAAGCGCCACGTTTTCGGAGAGCTAACCCTGCCGATTCAAGTTGGTCCGGAGACGTTTGATACGGTTTTCTATATCATGGATATCATGCCTGCCTACAGTTGCCTTTTAGGTCGGCCATGGATCCATGCTGCTGGTGCCGTGACGTCCACGCTGCATCAGAAGCTCAAATATTCTGTCGGGGGCAGCATAGTAACCGTCTGTGGTGAGGAGGACATTATGGTGAGCCACTTGTCATCCTTTAAGTATGTTGAAATGGATGGCGAAATCCATGAAACTCTCTGCCAAGCATTTGAAACCGTCAAGGTGAAAGAGGTGGCTCCTGTCGTCGTAGAGAAGCAAGAGATGAATCTCTCCTCGTTTAAAGAAGCTCGGGCCGTTGTCGAAGCCGGTTCCACCCCAGGCTGGGGGCATGTTTTGGATATACCAATCAAGCAGGATAAGTTTGGATTGGGGTATTCTCCTGAAGCTGAAGCTTCATCTTCTTCTAGCAGTTCGTCTCGTGGGAAGGGGCCGATCCTATTCACCAAGGGCGGAGTGATTTTCGAAAGCATCAACGCAGCGTCTGAGGACAGCGGAGACAGTGATTGTGATCTTGACGCCTGGATTCAGCCAAGCAAGCCGGGCGAGCGCCTCAACAATTGGACCATCAAGGAGATTATCCAGCTGACAAGTGAAGAGTAATGATTTGCTTTTTACAATCTTTGTACAACCCTATGTCCTACCGGGGGCATAGTGGTTTTATTGTCAGGGCCTTGTTGGATTATGTACATGCATTTTGTTAATAAATAAAAAGGCGTTTTCTTCGTACTCAAATATTGTGTTCTCTGTTATTCCTGTTTTATGTTTATTTCGAAAAACAGTAAAATGGCAACGGGGTTTGTGCTAACCTGCATATTCTTGCTTTAAACTTAACCCTTGTTATTGCAGGATCCACATAATAGATGACATCGACTCTGGACCCTCTACGGCTCACTACGACTTTGATTGCCCGATCTATCAAGCCGAGGATGAGATTGATGAAGACGAAGACCTTCCGGAAGAGTTGGCCCGCTTGTTGAGACAAGAGGAGAAGGTTATTCTGCCTCATGAAGAGGATATTGAGATCATAAATCTGGGTTCTGAAGAGCTCGTCAGAAATGTCAGAGTGGGGGCTGCGCTGCAGAATGGTGTCAAGCATAGACTGGTCGAGATGCTTCGAGAGTATAGTGACGTCTTTGCTTGGTCATACGAAGATATGCCCGGACTTGACACTGACATCGTGGTTCATCGCTTGCCGTTGCGAGAAGATTGCCCTCCAGTCAAGCAGAAGCTTAGGAGGACGAGACCAGACATGGCTGTAAAAATCAAAGAAGAAGTCCAGAAGCAGTTGGACGCAGGATTTCTAGCCGTTACCACTTACCCTCCGTGGATCGCCAACATAGTGCCTGTACCGAAGAAGGACGGTAAGGTACGCATGTGCGTCGATTATCGGGATTTGAACAGGGCGAGCCCTAAGGATGATTTCCCGTTGCCTCATATCGATGTGTTGGTCGACAACACAGCCCAGTTTTCCGTGTTTTCGTTCATGGATGGCTTCTCCGGTTACAATCAGATTAAGATGGCACCGGAGGACATGGAGAAAACGACGTTCATCACCCCCTGGGGAACATTTTGCTATAAGGTAATGCCCTTCGGTCTGAAGAACGCAGGGGCCACTTACTAGCGAGCAATGGTAACTTTGTTTCATGATATGATTCATCATGAGATCGAGGTCTATGTTGATGACATGATTGCAAAGTCCCAAACGGAGGAAGAGCATCTGGTCAACTTATTGAAGCTTTTTGAGAGGCTTAGGAAATTCAGGCTGAGGCTGAATCCTAACAAGTGCACTTTCGGAGTGCGGTCCGGAAAGTTATTGGGGTTTATCGTTAGTGAACGAGGGATTGAAGTTGATCCTGCGAAAATAAAAGCTATTCAAGAAATGCCAGCGCCGAAAACAGAAAAAGAAGTTCGTGGTTTCTTGGGCCGAATAAACTACATTGCAAGGTTTATCTCTCAGCTCACGGCCACTTGTGAACCGATGTTCAAGCTTTTAAAGAAAGATCAGGCGATTACTTGGAATGAGGATTGCCAGAAGGCATTCGACAAAATAAAGCAGTATCTTCAAGAACCTCCAATCTTGATACCCCCAGTGGCTGGACGGCCATTAATCATGTACCTGACGGTTCTGGAGAATAGTATGGGGTGTGTTCTCGGTCAGCACGACGAGACGGGCAGAAAGGAGCATGCCATTTATTATTTGAGTAAAAAGTTCACTGAGTGTGAATCTCGATACTCGATGCTGGAGAAGACGTGTTGTGCATTAGCTTGGGCCGCCAAACGTCTACGACAGTATATGCTCAACCACACCACTATGCTAATTTCGAAGATGGATCCGATCAAGTACGTCTTCGAGAAGCAAACTCTGGATTGCCAGATGGCAAATGGTGTTAACGGAATATGATATCCAGTACGTCTCTCAGAAAGCCATTAAGGGAAGCGTATTGTCTGATTACCTTGCCGAACAGCCAATCGAAGACTACCAGCCGATGAAGTTCGAATTCCCTGACGAGGATATTATGTTTCTCAAAGCGAAGGATTGCGATGAGCCATTGCCCGATGAGGGGCCAGATAGGAAGTCTCAGTGGAAGTTGATATTCGACGGAGCGGTTAATTCCTATGGAAGTGGTATCGGGGCTATCATCACGACTCCTCACGGATCCCACATCCCGTTTACTGCGAGGCTGACGTTTCCAGTTACCAACAATGAAGCAGAGTATGAAGCTTGTATTATGGGTCTAGAAGAGGCAATTGATTTGAGAATCAAGAACCTAGACGTATATGGTGACTCAGCGCTTGTAATCAATCAGATTAAAGGGGAGTGGGAAACTCGCCAAGCGAATTTGGTGTCGTACATGAATTATGCCAGGAGGCTGCTTCCGTTCTTCGATCGAGTGGAACTTCATCATGTACCCAGGGCTGAAAATCAGATGGCTGATGCCTTAGCCACGTTGGCTTCAATGTATAAGGTCATTTTTTGGAATGAGGCTCCAAGAATTGTGCTTTCGCGTCTTGACAGACCGGCATTTGTCTTTGCAATCGAGGATGCCAATGACGGCAAGCCATGGTTCCACGACATCCAGACCTTCCTTATGACTAAGGAGTATCCTGCGGGTGCGTCTACCCAGGATAAGAAGACTCTGAGGAGGCTATCCGGAAACTTTTATCTCAATCCTGACGGAGTGTTGTATAAGAGAAACCACGATCTCGTGCTACTCAGATGTGTAGATGAGAAAGAGGCGAGTATGCTCATGGAAGAAGTCCGTGAGGGCACATTTGGTACGCACGCCGGCGGGCATGCCATGACGAGAAAGATCCTGAGAGCAGGGTATTACTGGCTGACGATGGAGTCGGATTGCTTCAGATTCGCGAAGAAATGTCATAAATGCCAGATTTATGCGGATAAAGTTCATGTGCTGCCGTGCCCATTGAATGTCATGTCCTCCCCTTGGCCGTTCTCCATGTGGGGCATCGACACGATAGGCAAGATCGAGCCCACTGCGTCCAATGGTCATCGTTTCATTCTGGTAGCCATCGACTACTTCACCAAATGGGTGGAGGCAGCCTCGTACGCTAATGTGACCAAGCAGGTGGTAGCTAAATTCATAAAGAAGGACATCATCTGTCGCTATGGAATTCCCGAGCGGATCATTACTGATAATTGTTCGAATTTGAATAACAAGATGATGAAGGAGTTGTGCCAGAGCTTCAAGATTGAACACCACAACTCATCTCCTTACCGGCCGATGATGAATGGCGCCGTTGAAGCCGCCAACAAGAACATAAAGAAGATTGTTCAGAAGATGGTTGTGACGTACAAAGATTGGCACGAGATGTTGCCGTTCGCCTTGCACGGTTATCGTACGATGGTGCGTACGTCGATCGGGGCAACTCCTTTCTCCTTGGTGTACGGTATGGAAGCTGTCCTGCCGTTAGAAGTGGAGATTCCTTCTTTGCGAGTTTTGGTTGATGTGAAACTCGACGAGGCAGAATGGATTACGAATCGTTTGAACCAACTCAGCCTGATGGACGAGAAGAGGTTAGCGTCGATTGCATTTGGTCGCCTGTACCAAAGCCGAATGAAGAAAGCTTATGATAAGAAGGTGCGCCCAAGAAGCTTTCAGACGGGTGATCTCGTCCTGAAGAAGATTCTTCCGCCACACTCCGATCACCGGGGCAAGTGGACTCCGAATTACGAAGGGCCGTATGTCGTCAGCAAGGTCTTCTCAGGAGGAGCTTTGTTGTTATCCACGATGGATGGTGAAAATTTTGCATCCCCGGTGAACACGGACGCAGTTAAAAAATACTTTGCTTGAAAGAGACCCGCTGGACAAAAAAAAAAAAAAAAGAGTCCAGGCAAAAAAGGGGCATCCCGGCGAACCAAAAACAGAATAAAAGGTTCGGGCAAAAATTAGGGATATATTGAAAAAATGCACACCCGCGAAGTCGAAAACCTACACTGGGCGGCTTCGGCAAAAAAGGGTATCCCGGTGAACTGAAAACCCGTGAAGGGCGGTTCACGCAAAAGTTAGGGATTTGAATAAGCAAATGACTGCGTTCCGCGTATGGACTTTCATTGTTTAGTGGTTTGGAGGACCTGAGGGCCGTTTATCTGAATCAATCTCTTCCGAAGCTGAAGCGTCGGAGAGGTATCGAAGTCGAGTGTGTCTTAGAGGGATCAACTCATGGTGTTCGTCTACGCCTCGTTGCCGACATTTGCATATACTGATGTATATTTATGTTTTATTTTTGTGCGGCTTCCTTATTCCAGGACTGATGTATATTTATGTTTTATTTTTGTGCGGCTTCCTTATTCCAGGAGTTTGCCTCTGTTGTAAAACATTTTTGCCCATTCAGGGGTTCACCATTAATAAAATGCACATTATTCAGCAATTCTGTTTACCTATTTAGCATTCATCTGTTTGTTTGCGAATGAAAACGCCGATGTTTTTTGATAAAATGCGCATACATAAACTTGCGGGCCTAGGCCCATTGATTGTTGAAACAATTAATTACCTGAATATTGTCACGAGATAATAACCTTGATAGGCCCTTTGAGGAGGGTATCTTGTCTGTTTGTTCGTGTTGTTGCAGGTGTGGCACCTTCCAGAAGATGTGTCGTGCGCGTCCCCGAAGCAGGGCGAGTCCTCCTTCTCCAGCAGTGTTCAGAAGTCTCTCCTCCGCAGAGTATGAATGCGAGATCGTGAGCATTGATATGTCTCCCCACGCAAAGAGGATTCTCTACCCCAAGCAGACGCATCCTGAAGGAACGTCATTTTCTCAGCTGAGTCAAGGGCCGAAGCTCGTATGTCCCCAGCACCGGGTCACAAGTGCAGATTTCGCAGAAATGTTCGGGCGCCGAAGCTCGTGTTTTCCCCAGTAAAGTCGCTGAAGCAGGATTCTTCCCCCAGCACCGGGTCACAAGTGCGGGATTCGTAGGAAACTGTTCGCACGCCGAAGTATGCAGTAACTAATGGTGCCAGACTGAAGTCTCCAGCGGAATTGAGATTCCCCACCAGAGCCGTATTCTCTCCTGAAGCCGGATGATTCCCTCTTCCCCAGTGGAGTGTTGAGCAGCTGAAGTCGTTTCCCCACAGGGTTGTTATCCCCAGAAGAGTAGCCGAGACGGCCACACAGTTTATTCTTGCGATTGGTATCGCTTTCCTTCAGCAAGTCCAGGGTCTCGGAGAGCTTCGTTCCCCTGCAGCAGTCAACTGAAGTTGTTTTTCCATGCAGCAGTCAACCGAAGATCATTTCCCCAGACAGAGTCCAATTGATATTGGCATGTCCACGTTCTCCTCAGCAGGATGATTCCTCTATCTGAGTAGTTCTTTCTCCTTGACAGGAGAGCCCCCCCGACATTTATTTTGCTGACGGGATCGCATCATTGTGCATGATTGCATAGCATTTAGCATAAACGCATAGCATTTCCACCGTGCGGGGCATGGCGCCGAAACATATGCATCATAAACATGATCTAGGTTATTATCATTCTTGTTTTACAGGTGTTCCGCCAAAGGATCAGTGATTCAGGATGATTCCTGATATTCTCCCCAACGAAAGTCGTTTGCTCAAGATGGTTTGTGAGATCCCCAGCGCAGTCTCTAGAGTTGGTTGCTTAAGTTGATACCTAGAGTTCCCGGCGAAGATCGCCCAGGACGATTCCTGAAACCCCAAGAGAGTCGAGTCCTTGGAAGCTGCTCAAGCCGTGATTGGGTTGTACCCAACAAGAGTTGTCCAGGAAGATTCCTGGAATCCCCAGCAGAATAAAGTCTCCATAATGGTTATCGGTTCAGGATGATTCTTGAAGGTGCCCGACGGAGTTGTTTGTTCAAGATGATTCTTGAAGTCCTTAGCAGCGTGATATGTTTGCTCCAACAGTGATGTCTAATCTGAAGATGGATTTCGTAAACGCCTGAAGGCGATATCAGAAGGTTCCTGTGGATTCAGATTTCCTTGTCGATGAATCAACGTTCGTGTGAAGATAAGGTTCAAAAGTTTGTAGATGCAGCTTTTGTATGCAAAGTGATCCGTGTTGGCCTGAAGACCAAGTCAGTTATCCTAAGGTGATGATTGATTGCGATCAAGTGAATGATATTTCTTCTGACTGAAGTCGAAGATGTTTCTCCAGCTGAAGCGGAGTTTTGCCTGAAGGCAAAGTGTTTGAATCCCCGTGGAGTCATGAATGGCTCAGGATACCACTTCTCTGACTGAAGTCATAGATTTCCCAAGCTGAAGCAAAGGTGCCTAAGGGCAAGGTTATCCCCAAGGTCATGAATGACCTAGGATTCATTTTTTCAGACTGAAGGCCGAAGTATATCCCTGACTGAAGTCACGGATACTCTATAGCAGAGGCGGAGTTGCCTGAAGGCAGATCCATGTATCCTTGAAGGCCAAGGACCATTTCTTTAGACTGAAGTCGAAGATACCTCCTGCAGAGTTGCCATCCTTGAAGGCCAAGGATGCTTATCTTCAGAAGTACTTAAAGATCTTTTCTAGCTGAAGCTGGAAGTGGCCAGGGGCCAGGGTTTCATATGTCTTTGATGTTGAAGTTCTACGGTGGGCAGTGTGCAGTAGTATTCGGATGTTCGTTATGGTTCTGAGGGTGAACCCCAGATCAGAGCGTGCTTGGTTGAGTCTCTCATTCCCAGCGGAGCAGTTTCAAATACGCAAGTGTACTTTACCAGGGGTGAACCCCAGGTTAGATTTGTTCAGTGTTGTATTTTGTTCGACGGCGAGGTTGAATGTTTGTTTTGACGGCGAGGTCAGATCATGTTTATGTTCGACGGCGAGGTTGGATGTTTGTTTTGACGGTGAGGTCAGATCATGTTTGGATTTGGCGGCGAGGTCAGATTATGTTTGTTTCCGGCGGCGAGGTTGGATGTTTGGATTTGGCGGCGAGGTCAGATTATGTTTGTGTTCGACGGCGAGGTTGGATGTTTGTTTTGACGGCGAGGTCAGATCATGTTTGGATTTGGCGGCGAGGTCAGATTATGTTTGTTTCCGGCGGCGAGGTTGGATGTTGGATTTGGCGGCGAGGTCAGATTATGTTTGTTTCCGGCGGCGAGGTTGGATGTTTGGATTTGGCGGCGAGGTCAGATTATGTTTGTTCGACGGCGAGGTTGGATGTTTGTTTGACGGCGATGACAGACTCTTTAAATCCCCAGCAGAGACGATGTTTGTACGACGGCGATGTCGAGTGTCTCTCAGAGCGATGTTTGTTTCCGACGGCGATGTCAGATTCAGTTTTCCAGCGGCGATGTTGGGTATGTCAGAAGATTCAGTTCTCCAGCGGCGAGGTTGGGTGTTGTGGTTGTCTGAAGACAATGTCAGAAGAATTTAATGTGGATAATTGACGGCGATGTCAGATTGGTATCTCTCTAGCTGTTGAGCAGCTAATGTTGCAGTGTTCCCCGCAGAGCATCGTGTGCTCGTGCAGTTGGCAAATTTTCGGGTTTACCGGTATTCAATCGTCTCGCACCTTGATTGGTTGAGAGCCGTTCGCTTCTCACCCAGTCAGGTTCAGCCGTTTGAATAGGGGCAGTTGTTGCACCCCAAAATTTGACCAACATTTATTTGCCTATCAAGTGTTTGAAGGTTGATATCTTCATCAGAAAGTTCAGGAGATCCTCAGAGGAATTGGTTGAAACCAAAGTTGTGTGTCTCATAACTTGAGAGTTGTGGGTGCTCCTCAGATGATTCTGAGACTCTGAAGAATAGACTTGAAGCTTTGAGAAAGTCTATGAGATGTCTTGAAAGCCATCATGGAGCCTAGAGAGGTCATTATGCAAGAATTCAGAAGATTCAGCCATGAGTGGTGAAATTAGGGTTTTGACTGGGTCAACCCTAAGTCCACTGAAGATTTGGAGAAGGTTGAGACCTAATCCAAGGGCCATGAGATCATGGAATGATGCATAGAGATGTTATAAAGATGATTCCTAGACCAACTCATCATGATTGAGGAGTTTGAGAAGTTTTGAGTTAGGGTTTCTGAGGATTGTCAGTGAAAAAACCCTAGTTTGATCCCTATCTTCCAGGAAGTTTTAGCTCAAGATGTGATTGATATCTCATCTTCCCCACAACATTAATGTTGTAGATCTTGTTCTTAGCTTTAATTTGAGTGGTAGAAGTCCTTGATAGGAGTTGCAGAGCTCAAGTTATGGTTTTGACAAATTACAGGTCAGCTGAGGTGTGTGAATCTGGGTCCTTGAAAGTCACCCAACTTGCAGACAACTTTTGCCCTAGTAGGATGATTCCTATGATCTCTTGGTCAACATGAATGTTGAAGAGAATCTTCTTAGCTTTCTAGAGAGTACTAGAAGTCCTTGATAGGATTTGTAGAACTCAACTTATGGTTTGAACAAGACAGGGGTATTTTGGTCATTTGGAAGTTATAGGTCATTTTAAGCAAAGGCCATATCTCCTATTTCCAAGCCTCAAATGAAAAAACTCAAAACATCAAAGTTGTTCAAAATGGGATTTTAAGCCTAGAAAAGTGGTCATGAGTTATTGGAAAAGCTTAGAGCATGGATTTTTAAAAGTGGTGCAAATGGCTTGTAAATGGCTTATAAGTTGAAAAAGTTAAAATGGAATTTTGGTTTGAGAGATCTACAAATCCAAAATGGATCATCCAATATGTCATTTTGACTCCAAACATCATTTTAAAAACAATGGTTTAGCCACATTTTTGAGTTTAGGCTTAAAAATTGGAGTTGCTTTGTAAATTTGTTTCTTGCATTTTAAGGCACCAAAAGGAAAAGTGAGAAAATGCTACATAAGGGTTTGTAAGGCCTTGTTTTCACATCATAATATCATGTGGGGAGAAATTAAGTGGGATTGCATGGTTTATCATGAGATTGCATGAGATTTACTCAATATGGAAAATTCAAATTCTCATTGCGTGATACATTCTAGAAACCTCTTGGAAGATTCTCAAAGCTTCCACACATTTCTATTGACACCTATATATGCCCTAGAGATGATCCATGCCCTGGTTGGTGATTGAGAGAGCTTGCACCACATAGTTTGATTCTATAACTCCATCTTGCATTTTGCTTTCAAACCCCATTGAAACTTCATCAATTAGCATCATTCTTGTTATCATCATCATCTACCATCATCATAGAGCAATTGGCCAACAAAATTGAGAGGAATTCGTGGCTGGTTCATGAGATCCAAATCTTCACTCCAAGGTGCATGAAGAATTGGATAGAGTGGTTCAGGAAGTGTTATCAAGAACTATTGCATACAGAACTCCTACAATCCATCAAAGATCAATCATGGAGAGTTTCAAGGCTTGAGTTCGAGTGCAACCACCTCTGCCATTAACAAAAACCAGGTTTGCAAAACCTCTTGTACACACTTATTTATGCATTGTTAGATAGATTGGTTAGGATAGAAACGATTAGGGATCAGTAGTGATTAATGTTGGAGAGTTTGAGGGCATTCTGTGGAGTTTGGTCATGGCACATGTTTGCTTTAACGACCAAGAACTAGTAGGTTAGGGACTTATATTTCACGTGCTATGGATTAGAGTGATCAGTGATACGTGATGAACATTTTGATGCCAAGAAACTGGAGAAACAAGAAGCTTGAAGTTTGAGTATTCATGGAGGTGTGGGATCGGGTTTGATGCTTGAGGGAGTTTTGATGAAAACTGAAGCTATGGTTGTATTCAGGGAGGAAAGTAGATCATTTTTGCTCTTGGAAGTGTTGAGTTTCATTGAAGAAGGAAGGAGAACGAGGGAGTTGAAGTGCTGCGCATGAATTCTGCATCCATGGAAACCCTAAGTCTCAATGTAGGAGACGACACCACATGCGTTGGATGAAGCCAAGACCTTTGACCTGGGATATCAATCCAACGGCCCATGTTCAAACGAGTGAGGGAGGGAAGACTGAGTAATCAAAACTCAGTCGTTTCATTAAACCTGAGCCTTGGGCCTAGCAAATATTTACTTTCCCCACCCCCGTGTTCTCAGCCCAACAACAAAATAACTAAGCGTGCCTACTTTTCGCACCGCCCTCCCCTTTAATTAATTTCTTTTATTTTTCATTTCCTTTATATTCTTTGCATTTTATAAAATTCATAAGAAATTCAAAAGTTGATATTTTTTAATTCTTGTTTTTTCTATAGGTTAATAAATTTGTCTAGAAAATATTAAATAAATAAAATTCTCATTTTATTTTCTTTTAATATTTTTAGAATATTTTTCTTTTAAATAGCTTTTAAATAGGATTAATATTGTATCCAATTTTGTAGAATTTCTTTTAGGACCTTCCCTTAGGATTTTTAATTCATTCTTTTTGGTGTGATTAGATATTGAATCATAGTCCCCCATAGGATTTAATTCTTGATTTTTAGATTAAAATTTGATTAGTTTAATTAGGTTAGCATTAGGGTATCCTAATTAGGGTTTATGTCATGCATGGGTGAAATAATTCATTTTCTGTGGAGAGTTTTGATTTGATTTTTGGGTATGGGTATATAGGGATGGTATGGGTAGATGTTATAGACCCTTGTGAATGATTGTTAGATTTTTCCCTCTTGCTTTAGTTTTTTTTAGGTATTTTCTGAAGTTGACTGATTGTATTGGCTGTTCTGTGGTTATTTGTCTGTCTCTGGGGTTTGTTTTTGGGAATTTGTTGTGGGGCTTGGTTTGTTTTGAAGAGCTTGTTGAAGGAGCATGGTGAAGGAGATTGAAGATCAAGACTCAGAGACCCAGAGCTTTGAGCTTATTCCCTGTCTGTGAGGTTTGAGATCCTGCAGTTTGAGGGGAATTCATGGTACTTTCCTGAGGAAGGCACTATGAACAACTTTCATTCTGTCTTCTTACCTCTTTCCTAAGTATCCAATGATGTTGGAGCCAACTTGTGAGTTTAATTTCTCCTGAGGAGGAACGTAAACTGATCACAGTTGTTGAGCCACATGGGATACAACTCCTAAGTGGAAGCCTCCTAGTACTTTCCTGAGGAAGGTCCTATGGGTCTATTCACTTAGTTCCCTTAGTCATCTAGGATTTCTTAAGTATCCAATGATGTTGGAGCCAACTTGTGAGTTTAATTTCTCCTGAGGAGGAATATAAACTAATCACAAGTTGTTAAGCCACATGGGATACAACTCCTAAGTGGAAGCCTCCTAGTACTTTCCTGAGGAAGGTCCTATGGGTCTGTTCACTTAGTTCCACTAGTTCAGGTAGGATTTCTAAAATATCCAGTGATGTTGGAGCCAACTTGTGAGTTTAATTTCTCCTGAGGAGGAATGTAAACTGATCACAGTTGTTGAGCCACATAGGATATGATTCCTGAGTATAAGTCTCCTAGTGTTTTCCTGAGGAAGACACTATGAGTCTGCCTACTTAGCTCCCTTTCTTTGGTAAGCTTGTTTTGAAGCTTGAAGACTGGGATTGATTTCTCTTGTAGGGTTTTGCTTTAGGGCTTTGCTTAGATTTGATCAGGATTCTGTTTTGTTTTAGGGCTAGGGTTAGAGAATAGATGTAGATTCTTTCTTTCTCAAGCATGTGTTTTGTTTGCCTGATGGCACTTTATTTCTTTTACTGGTTATTGCTTGATAGCATGTTGTTTATTTTTCAGTATGATTCCTGTTATTTCATGACTGGCTTGAGGTTGAGATGAGCTTGTGGAGGCTGAAGCCCCACACACATTTCCTCCCTCACTTGCATTGCATGCATTTTACTGTTAAGCTGATGCTTTGTCTGTTTTGGTGTATCATTGACATGATCCCTTAGGACTCTCATTTCCTTTGATAAGGATTTGATGATAGACTTTTAGGTTGAAACCTATGCATGACAACTTCTAGGAGTTCCCTGTTTAAACCTCAACCATAGGATGAATCCATGGCATGATAACAGTAGGACTTGATAGTCTCCCTCCTAGTTGGGCCTGTTCTCTTCTCATCTCAAAGCAGTTTAAGATACAGTAATCCTGAATGATTTCTTTCGTACGTTACGAGCCTTAAGCTATTTGATATTGGATGTTTAGTATGGTACCCTTTGGGTGACATGCGACGCATTCACTCTCAGGTCATAGTCTCTAGTGCGGTTGAAATCGCAAACACAATAAAAAACACTTCTTTCAGGAGATAACCTGTAGTTTCCCGAACTACGTTTGCTCTGATCTTCCATACAGCGTGGAAGTACGTAGGCATAGGATGCGACGTCCTAGCGAGCAAATTTCAATCTTCCCCACCTTCACCCGTAGTAGGCCGAACTACGTTGACTCTGATTTCTCATTCTCTGATGAGAATACGTAGGCATAAAGTGCGACGCTTTGCCGAGTCATTTTTCTTTTCTTTTTCAGCCAGCCTTGATAGGTAGATAGATTATAACCAACCCGTCCAAGTAAACAAACAAGCGTGGATCCCGTCGAGTACGACGGACGTGAGGGGTGCTAATACCTTCCCCTTGCGTAACCGACTCCCGAACCCAGACAATGGTTGCGATGACTTTGTCTTACCCTTTTTTCGTCAGGTTTTTCCGATCGTTTCCTTTCCTGCTCTGAGGGATAAATAACGAAAGGTGGCGACTCTTCTGTCATGCTGGCACCTTATTTTCGCGCAAGCGACAACACCTTCAAGAATCATCCTGAACCGATAACCATTCTGGAGACTTTATTCTGCTGGGGATTCCAGGAATCTTCCTGGACAACTCTTGATGGGTACAACCCAATCACGGCTTGAGCAGCTTCCAATTACTCGGCTCTCTTGGGGTTTCATGAATCGTCCTGGGCGATCTTCGCCGGGAACTCTAGGTATCAACTTAAGCAACCAACTCTAGAGACTGCGCTGGGGATCTCACAAACCATCTTGAGCAAACGACTTTCGTTGGGGAGAATATCAGGAATCATCCTGAATCACTGATCCTTTGGCGGAACACCTGTAAAACAAGAATGATAATAACCTAGATCATGTTTATGATGCATATGTTTCGGCGCCATGCCCCGCACGGTGGAAATGCTATGCGTTTATGCTAAATGCTATGCAATCATGCACAATGATGCGATCCCGTCAGCAAAATAAATGCCGGGGGGGCTCTCCTGTCAAGGAGAAAGAACTACTCAGATAGAGGAATCATCCTGCTGAGGAGAACGTGGACATGCCAATATCAATTGGACTCTGTCTGGGGAAATGATCTTCGGTTGACTGTTGCATGGAAAAACAACTTCAGTTGACTGCTGCAGGGGAACGAAGCTCTCCGAGACCCTGGACTTGCTGAAGGAAAGCGATACCAATCGCAAGAATAAACTGCGTGGCCGTCTCGGCTACTCTTCTGGGGATAACAACCCTGTGGGGAAACGACTTCAGCTGCTCAACACTCCACTGGGGAAGAGGGAATCATCCGGCTTCAGGAGAGAATACGGCTCTGGTGGGGAATCTCAATTCCGCTGGAGACTTCAGTCTGGCACCATTAGTTACTGCATACTTCGGCGTGCGAACAGTTTCCTACGAATCCCGTACTTGTGACCCGGTGCTGGGGGAAGAATCCTGCTTCGGCGACTTTACTGGGGAAAACACGAGCTTCGGCGCCCGAACATTTCTGCGAAATCTGCACTTGTGACCCGGTGCTGGGGACATACGAGCTTCGGCCCTTGACTCAGCTGAGAAAATGACGTTCCTTCAGGATGCGTCTGCTTGGGGTAGAGAATCCTCTCTGCATGGTGAGACATATCAATGCTCACGATCTCGCATTCATACTCTGCGGAGGAGAGACTTCTGAACACTGCTGGAGAAGGAGGACTCGCCCTGCTTCGGGGACGCGCACAGCACATTTTCTGGAAGGTGCCACACCTGCAACAACACGAACAAACAGACAAGATACCCTCCTCAAAGGGCCTATCAAGGTTATTATCTCGTGACAATATTCAGGTAATTAATTGTTTCAACAATCAATGGGCCTAGGCCCGCAAGTTTATGTATGCGCATTTTATCAAAAAACATCGGCGTTTTCATTCGCAAACAAACAGATGAATGCTAAATAGGTAAACAGAATTGCTGAATAATGTGCATTTTATTAATGGTGAACCCCTGAATGGGCAAAAATGTTTTACAACAGAGGCAAACTCTTGGAATGAGGAAGCCACACAAAAATAAAACATAAATATACATCAGTATATGCAAATGTCGGCAACGAGGCGTAGACGAACACCATGAGTTGATCCCTCTAAGACCCACTCGACTTCGATACCTCTCTGACGCTTCAGCTTCGGAAGAGATTGATTCAGATAAACGGCCCTCAGGTCCTCCAAACCACTAAACAATGAAAGTCCATACGCGGAACGCAGTCATTTGCTTATTCAAATCCCTAACTTTTGCGTGAACCGCCCTTCACGGGTTTTCAGTTCACCGGGATACCCTTTTTTGCCGAAGCCGCCCAGTGTAGGTTTTCGACTTCGCGGGTGTGCATTTTTTCAATATATCCCTAATTTTTTCCCGAACCTTTTATTCTGTTTTTGGTTCGCCGGGATGCCCCTTTTTTGCCTGGACTCTTTCTTCTTTTTTTTTTTGTCCAGCGGGTCTCTTTCAAGCAAAGTATTTTTTAACTGCGTCCGCGTTCACCGGGGATGCAAAATCTTCACCATCCATCGTGGATAACAACAAAGCTCCTCCTGAGAAGACCTTGCTGACGACATACGGCCCTTCGTAATTCGGAGTCCACTTGCCCCGGTGATCGGAGTGTGGCGGAAGAATCTTCTTCAGGACGAGATCACTCGTCTGAAAGCTTCTTGGGCGCACCTTCTTATCATAAGCTTTCTTCATTCGGCTTTGGTACAGGCGACCAAATGCAATCGACGCTAACCTTTTCTCGTCCATCAGGCTGAGTTGGTTCAAACGATTCGTAATCCATTCTGCCTCGTCGAGTTTCACATCAACTAAAACTCGCAAAGAAGGAATCTCCACTTCTAACGGCAGGACAACTTCCATACCGTACACCAAGGAGAAAGGAGTTGCCCCGGTCGACGTACGCACCATCGTACGATAACCGTGCAAGGCGAACGACAACATCTCGTGCCAATCTTTGTACGTCACAACCATCTTCTGAACAATCTTCTTGATGTTCTTGTTGGCCGCTTCAACAGCGCCATTCATCTTCGGCCGGTAAGGAGACGAGTTGTGGTGTTCAATCTTGAAGCTCTGGCACAGCTCCTTCATCATCTTGTTATTCAAATTCGAACCATTATCAGTAATGATCCGCTCGGGAATTCCATAGCGACAGATGATGTCCCTCTTTATGAATTTAGCTACCACCTGCTTGGTCACATTAGCATACGAGGCTGCTTCCACCCATTTGGTGAAGTAGTCGATGGCTACCAGAATGAAACGATGACCATTGGACGCAGTGGGCTCGATCTTGCCTATCATGTCGATGCCCCACATGGAGAACGGCCAAGGGGAGGACATGACATTCAATGGGCACGGCGACACATGAACTTTATCCGCATAAATCTGGCATTTATGACATTTCTTCGCGAATCTGAAGCAATCCGACTCCATCGTCAGCCAGTAATACCCTGCTCTCAGGATCTTTCTCGTCATGGCATGCCCGCCGGCGTGCGTACCAAATGTGCCCTCATGGACTTCTTCCATGAGCATACTCGCCTCTTTCTCATCTACACATCTGAGTAGCACGAGATCGTGGTTTCTCTTATACAACACTCCGTCAGGATTGAGATAAAAGTTTCCGGATAGCCTCCTTAGAGTCTTCTTATCCTGGGTAGACGCACCTGCAGGATACTCCTTAGTCATAAGGAAGGTCTGGATGTCGTGGAACCATGGCTTGCCGTCATTGGCATCCTCGATTGCAAAGACAAATGCCGGTCTGTCAAGACGCGAAAGCACAATTCTTGGAGCCTCATTCCAAAAATTGACCTTATACATTGAAGCCAACGTGGCTAAGGCATCAGCCATCTGATTTTCAGCCCTGGGTACATGATGAAGTTCCACTCGATCGAAGAAAGGAAGCAGCCTCCTGGCATAATTCATCTACGGCACTAAATTCGCTTGATGAGTTTCCCACTCCCCTTTAATCTGATTGATTACAAACGCTGAGTCACCATATACGTCTAGATTCTTGATTCTCAAATCAATTGCCTCTTCTAGACCCATAATACAAGCTTCATACTCTGCTTCATTGTTGGTAACTGGAAACGTCAGCCTCGCCGTAAACGGGATGTGGGATCCGTGAGGAGTCGTGATGATAGCCCCGATACCACTTCCATAGGAATTAACCGCTCCGTCGAATATCAACTTCCACTGAGACTTCCTATCTGGCCCCTCGTCGGGCAGTGGCTCATCGCAATCCTTCGCTTTGAGAAACATAATATCCTCGTCAGGGAATTCGAACTTCATCGGCTGGTAGTCTTCGATTGGCTGTTCGGCAAGGTAATCAGACAATATGCTTCCCTTAATGGCCTTCTGGGAGACATACTGAATATCATATTCTGTTAACACCATTTGCCACCTGGCAATCCTGCCCAAAAGAGCCTGCTTCTCGAAGACGTACTTGATCGGATCCATCTTCGAAATTAGCATAGTGGTGTGATTGAGCATATACTGTCGTAGACGTTTGGCAGCCCAAGCTAATGCGCAACACGTCTTCTCCAGCATCGAGTATCGAGACTCACACTCAGTGAACTTTTTACTCAAGTAATAAATGGAATGCTCCTTTCTGCCCGTCTCGTCGTGCTGACCGAGAATACACCCCATACTATTCTCCAGAACCGTCAGGTACATGATTAATGGCCGTCCAGCCACTGGGGGTATCAAGATTGGAGGTTCTTGAAGATACTGCTTTATTTTGTTGAATGCCTTCTGGCAATCCTCATTCCAAGTAATCGCCTGATCTTTCTTTAAAAGCTTGAACATCGGTTCACAAGTGGCCGTGAGCTGAGAAATAAACCTTGCAATGTAGTTTATTCGGCCCAAGAAACCACGAACTTCTTTTTCTGTTTTCGGCGCTGGCATTTCTTGAATAGCTTTTATTTTTGCAGGATCAACTTCGATACCTCGTTCACTAATGATAAACCCCAATAACTTTCTGGACCGCACTCCAAAAGTGCATTTGTTAGGATTCAGCCTCAGCCTGAATTTCCTAAGCCTTTCAAAAAGCTTCAATAAGTTGACCAGATGCTCTTCCTCCGTTTCGGACTTTGCAATCATGTCATCAACATAGACCTCGATCTCATGATGAATCATATCATGAAACAAAGTTACCATTGCTCGCTGGTAAGTGGCCCCTGCGTTCTTCAGACCGAAGGGCATTACCTTATAGCCAAATGTTCCCCAAGGGGTGATGAACGTCGTTTTCTCCATGTCCTCCGGTGCCATCTTAATCTGATTGTAACCGGAGAAGCCATCCATGAATGAAAACACGGAAAACTGGGCTGTGTTGTCGACCAACACATCGATATGAGGCAACGAGAAATCATCCTTAGGGCTCGCCCTGTTCAAATCCCGATAATCGACGCACATGCGTACCTTACCGTCCTTCTTCGGTACAGGCACTATGTTGGCGACCCACGGAGGGTAAGTGGTAACGGCTAGAAATCCTGCGTCCAACTGCTTCTGGACTTCTTCTTTGATTTTTATAGCCATATCTGGTCTCGTCCTCCTGAGCTTCTGCTTGACTGGAGGGCAATCTTCTCGCAACGGCAAGCGATGAACCACGATATCTGTGTCGAGTCCGGGCATATCTTCGTATGACCAAGCAAAGACGTCACTATACTCTCGAAGCATCTCGACCAGTCTATGCTTGACATCATTCTGCAGCGCAGCCCCCACTCTGACATTTCTGACGAGCTCTTCAGAACCCAGATTTATGATCTCAATATCCTCTTCATGAGGCCGAATAACCTTCTCCTCTTGTCTCAACAAGCGGGCCAACTCTTCTGGGAGGTCTTCGTCTTCATCAATCTCATCCTCGGCTTGATAGATCGGGCAATCAAAGTCGTAGTGAGCCGTAGAGGGTCCAGAGTCGATGTCATCTGTTATGCGGATCCTGCAATAACAAGGGTTAAGTTTAAAGCAAGAATATGCAGGTTAGTGTCGCTACTGCGAAAATCGGCGCCGGCTGACAGAAGAGTCGCCACCGTGCGTTATTTATCCCTCAGAGCGGGAAAGGAAACGCTCGAAGTAAACCTCGCAAAAAACGGGGAAAAGGTATGGTCATCGCAACCATAGCCTGGGTTCGGGAGTCGGTTACGCAAGGGGAAGGTATTAGCACCCCTCACGTCCGTCGTACTCGACGGGATCCACACTTGCTTGGGTTGTCTACTGGATGCAAAACAATCTTATCTACGGCTGCTAAATCTAAACGGAAGGGAATTGACTCGATAGAGCATCGCACTCTATGCCTACGTATTCTCAAGAGAGAAAGTCAGAGTCAACGTAGTTCGGGACTACGGGGAAAATTGGCTCGCCAAGACATCGCGTCTTGTGCCTACGTACTTCCACTGAATGGAAGATCAGAGCTTTACGTAGTTCAGACTAACTACGGCTAAACAAACATTCTCACACAGCAGTGAGAAAAACAACTGGCTTCACAGGGTCGGGAACCTATGGTCAAAACTATGGCTTGGTCTCAAAGGCACTTGGGCAAGAGAGAAAAAGGGTACTCAATTAGTCGTCAGCGGGAAAGTCTCGATCGCACAGCCGCGAGAGAACAAAAATTAGTCGTTAGTGTGCTCGCTAGGATATCGCATCCTATGCCTACATATCTTCGTCTGGTGCGAAGAATCAGAGCAGCTGTAGTTCGGCTACTATCGGACCACAGCTCAAATCTCGTTTTATTAATCTTTGAAAAATGATTACAATGGTTGCATACTGAAATAAATCTCCTAGGAAACGCTATCCTATTCTATCTTGAAAAGTCGAATGAAAATAACCCCCTAACAAATGGGCTTCTAAGCTATCCTAAAAGTCGAGAAATAAAATCTATGAAAATATCCCCTAAAAGAAATGCTTGAAAAATATTAAATCGAAACTTTAATATTTTTTCTTTTTTTCTCCTTTTCTCATATTTTTTCTTATTTCTCCACATATTTTTTCCTCTATTTTTTCACAAATATTTTCCTATTTTTTCTCTCACAATATTTTTTCTTCACTCTTTTTTCTATTTCTTTTTTCTATTTTCTCTTTTATTGTTTTTTTCTTATTTCTTTTCAAATTTATTTTCTTTTTTTTCAATCTTTTTCTGTATTCCTTTTTTTTTTGATATTCTTTTTTTCACAATTTCTGAAAAAAGAAATAATAAAAGTGGAAAATTCAAAGAAAGGGGCTGGGGGTATATATGATACAAGGGAGTTTAACAAGAAATAAAATAAAAAAAACTGAAAGGCCCAGCCCACTTCTCCTCAACAGAAAAACGCAGGGGGAGGTGTATTGGTAATCTGGGGTGTGTATGGAGGAATAGGGCCCAAAGCCCAGACTGGCAAAAAACGTGAGGCGTGGTGTGGCTCAAAAAAATGAATGGGCCTGAGGCCCAATCTTCTTCCCTCCTCTCAATCTCAGGGTCTGAAACCCTAGCTCACATCTTCAGCGCCGCCGTCACAGCTTCCGTCTCTCTCGTTCTCCATCCTTCGTCTCTCCCCAAACTCCCTCGTTTCTCTCCTCCATTCAACCTTCGTCCTTCCTCTCAAACCTTAACCATGCCCTTTCACTACCCCTAATGCAACGCGAACACCAAAGCTTATTGAAGGCGTTGATGATTCTTGAGGATGATGGAGTTTTGGAGATCACGATGACGCTTCGTAGAAGTTTTCTGGGAATGATGGAGCTCAATGAAGATCGGTGATAAACGCGTTGTTGTTATGGTTGATGAATCACGAGGATCTGAAAAAAGAGTCGCATGAACATTGATAGAGTTCGAAGAACATTCATGGATATCCTGGATGATCTTTAACGGGATCTGGGAATTATATGTGGTTGAAGGTGGTTCGAAGATTTCTGGAAAGATAATGTAAGTTCTTCTGGAAAACTTGATGATTGTTGATGGATTCTGGAAAAGATTGATGAGGATGTGAAGTTTGTGAAGAACAATCTGAGAGAACGTTGATGATTGAAGATTTTTTCTGGAATTTCTGGATTTCTGAGGTTCTTGAAGGTTGAGAACGATGAAGGTGATGTTCGTCATTCTGGAGTTTTCTGGAGTTCTCGAAGGTCGAGAACGATGAAGGTGATGTTCTGGGAGCAATTTGAGGGGAGGTTTCTGTTTGAGATTGAGGTTTGGTGATGAATGTTGTTGAGTTTGTGGTGGCCGGATTCTGGATTTGATGGTGGAGAATGGATGAAGGTGGTGGTGACGTTGGGAAGAAGATGATGAAGGGAGGAGATTGATGAACGGATTCTGGAATTGTTGGGGCTTTCCGGCGACGGTATGGTTGCCGGAGTACATGCACGGCGGTTGGTGGCGTATTCCCGGTGAAGGTCCTGGTGACGCCACGTGGTGAGGGACGGTGGAGGCTCTCTGCATGTCCTCCACGTGGGGGATAACGTGGCTGAGAGAGAGAGAGGTTGGAGTGATACGTGGCGTAGAATGGAAGTGAAAAGTGGGGCCTCCCATCTCTGGACACGTGTGTGCAGCTGATATTTATTGCTGAGATTTCGCTGGCACCTTCTGGAGTATTCTGGAAATACCTGGAATCTGGTGGATTTTTCTGAATATTCTGGACCAAATCCTGGACAACAAATACACTAATGGGCCTGCGAAAATGGGGCCAAAGCCCAACGAAAATGACCTAAAAAAAACTCAAAAAGAACTGCATTAAAACCCAATTAATTAACTCAAATTAATCCTAAACCTAATTAACTCCTAATTAAAACTCTAGTAAGAATATCTACTAATCAAACTATTTTTATTTATTAAACTCTATAATGAAAAATCTGTTTATCTAATATTCTGAAAAAAGAATTAAAACTATATTAAAACTATTTAAAAAATCATATTAATATTCTAGAAAATCCTATATTATTCTAAAATGAAAAATGCTTTTAAAAATATTAAAATTTCTAAAAACTATATTATCTAAAAATATTAAAATTTATTAAAAAATTCTATTAAATCCTAAAAATTGATTTAAAAGCTATTTAAACCCTAAAAAATCCTATAAAAATCCAGAAAAATCACCATAATTCCCAGAGGGACAAAATGAGCACCAAACGACACAAAAAATAATCGGTAAAAATAAACGGGCACCGAAAAATCCCAAAAATCAATTCTGCTGATTACACCTGAAACACGAGACGGGAGCTGTGATCCCTGATAAAATCAATACAAATGAAAAATGCAATGTATGCAATATGCAGATGCGAATGCGGTTATGCGTCGAAACATCGAGCCAAATGCGAGACCCGGTTGGTCAAATTTTGGGGTGCAACAGTTAGCACAAACCTCGTTGCCATTTTACTGTTTTTCGAAATAAACATAAAACAGGAATAACATAGAACACAATATTTGAGTACGAAGAAAACGCCTTTTATTTGTTAACAAAATGCATGTACATAATCCAACAAGGCCCTGACAATAAAACCACTATGCCCCGGGCAGGACATAGGGTTGTACAACGATTGTAAAAAGCAAATCATTACTCTTCACTTGTCAGCTGGATAATCTCCTTGATGGTCCAATTGTTGAGGCGCTCGCCCGGCTTGCTCGGTTGAATCCAGGCGTCAAGATCACAATCACTATCCCCGCTGTCCTCAGACGCTGCGTTGATGCTTTCGAAAATCACTCCGCCCTTGGTGAATAGGATCGGCCCTTTCCCGCGAGACGAACTGCTAGACGAAAAAGATGAAGCTTCAGCTTCAGGAGAGTACCCCAATCCAAACTTATCCTGCTTGATTGGTATATCCAAAACATGCCCCCATCCTGGGGTGGAGCCGACTTCGACGACGGCCCGAGCTTCTTTAAACGAGGAGAGATTCATCTCTTGCTTCTCTATGACGACAAGAGCTACCTCTTTTACCTTGACGGCTTCAAATGCTTGGCAGAGAGTTTCATGGATTTCGCCATCCATTTCGACATACTTAAAGGATGACAAGTGGCTCACAATAATGTCCTCCTCACCACAGACGGTTACTATGCTGCCCCCGACAACATATTTGAGCTTCTGGTGCAACGTGGACGTCACGGCACCAGCGGCATGGATCCATGGCCGACCTAAGAGGCAACTGTAGGCAGGCATGATATCCATGATGTAGAAAACCGTATTGAACGTCTCTGGACCAACTTGAATTGGCAGGGTCAACTCTCCGAAAACGTGGCGCTTAGTTCCGTCAAAGGCTTTCACTACCAGATCACTGGGCGTGCAAAGCAATCCACGAGTGTCCAATTTCATCAATGCCTTCTTCGGAAGCACATTAAGCGACGAACCCGTATCCACCAGGACATGCGACATGATAGTGCCTCTGCACTCTATTGAGACGTGCAAGGCGCTGTTGTGATCTCTTCCTTTAGGAGTCAGCTCTAAATCTGTGAATCCCATCCCATTGCCAGCGTTAACATGGGCCACCACCTCCTCTAGCTGATTTACTGATATCTCCTGCGGCACGTAGGCAGCGTTCAATACCTTCAGTAACGCGTTGCGGTGCGCTTCAGAACACAGCAACAAGTTAAGAATAGAGATCTTTGACGGAGTCTGATGAAGATGATCTACAATCTTGTAGTCGCTCTTCTTGATTAGTCGCATGAACTCTTCAGCATCTTTAACTAGCAAATCTTTTTCTGCCCCAGAAGGGACCTCCTCGACAGCTTTGCCTTTACCCTTATCTACAGCGTCAGCTCGGACCGCTTTCTCTGCTGCAACCTCTGCTGGCGCGAACACTCTACCGCTCCGAGTAATGCCACTGACTCCGGCAAGATTCTGCACAGTCGATCCGAACGGCTCCAGCTCTAACTTCTGACCATTGCAATAGACTTCGGCGCCATAATGCCATGGAACGGCGTTAGTGCTTTCGAATGGGATTGGCCCGGCCCTGGTAATAGTGATAGTAGGCGGTCGGGGCGCAGAAATAGTAATAGGGTGACGAGGAATAGTAATGGTAGCAACTTCATCTGCCTGCTTCAGCACGACTTCCCCTGATGCACTTTCAACGCTCCGGCTGAACTGCAAAATACCCTCAGACATCAGACTTTGGATACCTTCGACCAGCTGCTCACACCCATCAGGAAGTGTAGCACAAGCCATACATAACTCTCCACATCCAGGGAAGAAGCCCTTCTTCAGCAACTTAGCCTTGACAAAACTAAGCGGCGTCTTCAAATCTTTGACATCAGTCAGCAAGTCTGCACTTTCCTCAGTGATAACGGCATTCACTCCGCCTCCCCTATGATGAGGCATAGGGTTTTTGGTAACATTGGGCACACTATCAGAAAAGTTAATAACCTTGGCGTCCACCAAGTCCTGCACTTTGTGCTTAAAAGCTTTACAATTCTCAATCGTATGGCCTGGTGCCCCAGTATGGAAATCACAAGTAGCATTGGCGTCATACCCCGGCGGTGGTGCCCCTGTCAAGGGAGCCAACGTCCTCTTTTGAACTAGCTGAAGTTGCAGCAAAGTTTGCAGAAGCTGCGCATATGACATAGGTGGAGTTTCAAAATGACGATTTGCCAAAGGAGCCCGGTTCTGATATTTCCTATACCCCTGCTGATTCTGCTGCTGGGGCTGCTGCTGCTGCTGCGGCGGAGCAGCTGGGATATTTATGCTAGCAATCTGTTGCTGAGGGCCCTTGCCCTTTCTCCGAGCATTAGTGACAGCACTTGCATCCCCCTCTCGACGCTTGCCAGCGTAGGGTTTCTTACTACCTCCTCCAGCTGAGGATGATTCGCCCTGAATTTTTCCGATCTTTATACCGTTCTCGACGTGCTCACCCATAGTGATGAGAGCCGAGAATGTTCCAGACATGCCACTGACCAGCTTTTCATAGTAGATTCCAGGAAGGGTAGCCACGAACATTTGCACTAGCTCACGCTCAACCATCGGCGGTTGAACCCGAGCAGCCAATTCATGCCACCGCTGGGCGTACTCTTTAAAGCTTTCATTGTTCCGCTGTGAAAGATTCTGAAGCTGAACTCGGTTGGGGGCCAAGTCGCTATTGTATTGATAGTGGAGGACGAACGCTTCAGCGAGGTCTTTCTAGGTGCGCACCGTAGCAGGCTCCAAACCCATATACCATTCGAGCGATGGACCAGAAAGACTATCTTGGAAGAAGTGCATCAGCAACTTCTCATCGTCAGAATAGGCGGACATCTTTCTGTAATAAGATCGAAGGTGAACACGGGGGCAAGTAGTACCCTTATACTTCTCAAAGGCAGGCACCTTGAATTTATGAGGTACCTTAAAGTCAGCAATCAACCCGAGCTTGGACATATCAACGCCCAATGTATTCTGATTTTCAATGTCTCTCATCTTGTCTTCCAGCGCCTTGAACCTGAGTCGAGCTTCAGCATTCAACTCTGCTTCCACACCTCTCTGAGAGAATACGTCATCCTGATGGTCCTCCAGCCACGGTTGAGGTACCAATAGATTTCCGACACCAGCATTGCCGTTTACCGGCCCTATGTTAACATTGGCTCCCAGACTACCATTGCCGACGCCTGCCGCATTGAGTCTGATATTAGTCATCAGATTGTCGTTAGCACTGCCGTTGCCCCCGGCAACAGGAACAACATTCTGTGGAGCATCCACTCGAGGAGGAGTAGGCACGGCCCCACCGTGAAGTATGCCATTACTGTCAACCCTGGAGATCAGAGGTTGAACCAAAGTACGAAGCTGGTCCTGACCATTCGCGACCACTTGCATCAGCTCCATAAAACGATCCATCCGTTCACGGAGCTCTTGAACATCTGACTGCACCTGGTCCATTATCCTTGTCTGATTAGCGCGAGTTAAGTAACGGTGAATGAGTCTTTGATCAATCCTGGAGACCAGAAACAGCTCAGAACTTGTGAACCTGAAAAACCTGTCAACATTAAAGGTTAGGAAAAGCGATAAAGTGTATGTCATGCAAAATGCTTCATGCAGATGCATGCGCGTGTCTGTGTGCTTGAGAGATTTCCCCCGATCCCAGCGCCTTAGTACCAGTACTGACACTAATAAGGATGGGAATCTGGGCCCAATCATGGGAACAACAACTTCACATATACATAGTACCAGTGATAGTCAACTCCGACACACCAGGGATCGAGAATTCGTACGCAACAGTCTTCCCGAGAGAGGCTGTAGTAATACAATAAGAGGCGAGAAATCCTGGATCGGGGAAACGGTACCTGTCACAGACACACGTCAATGGAATGCGAATGATCATGCAAACTAATGCAAAATGTAGGCATGCAATAATATATCCAGGTGGCTGCTGTGGAGATTTGGTATCACCAATCGCTGATGAGAAGAAAACCCCGGCGTAAGACCACTGATCTGATCTGCTGAGAATAACCATCTGATAGAATCGAGATCAAAATTCTGCTCTGTCAAGAGTAAGTGCCTAATAATAAGGACCCGGGATGTATGATCAGAAAATGTCCGCTGACGAAGTCTTCAGACCCCAAATCAAAAATCTGCCCTATCAAGAACAAACACACAGTTGCTGATGAGATCTTCAGACCCCACTCAAAATCTGCCCTATCAAGAACAAACAACAACTGCTGATGAGATCTTCAGACCCCACTCAAAATCTGCTCCATCCAGAACAAACCACTGATGATAATACACTGATTAAAACCTGCTCTATCAAGAACAGACAAACACCCGATGATAAGATCCTCTGATCAAAATCTTGCTCTGTCAAGAACAGACGAGTCTGCAACTGAGAACCCTGATACCAACATAACTGATTCACTGTCAAGAAAACCAGGTAGTCTGAAGGTCAAAGTTTCCTGCAATATCCCAATCCCACTCACAGGTATGGACCTAATCCACGGACAAAGGTACGGCATCCTATGCGGTAATCAGCGTCACAGACTTTCATGAGTGACGATACGATTCCCAGAAGGAGTGGCATCATCAAGTCATGAAGAGGCCTCACATAGCTGACTTCCAAATGATCGGTCCCCAGAGTCGACAATCCTCACGTCTGGACTCCCCTCAGATCCTCAGGACCGGAAAGGAGCACCTCTGCGAGAACCTCGTCTGAGCGCAGATTTCGTAGGGAACTGTGCCTGCTCAGCAGACAGGTCCGTCTACTACTCTCCGCAACTATGTCTAGGTGCATACTCAAGCCCATGTTCGGCTTCTCACTCATAGTAACCTCCCTCTCCCACAGCAGCACAGATAATCATATCAAACTGGAAATAAAAATGCGGGAAATAAAGTGCGAGAAGTAAAAATGCGATAAATAAACGCAACCCAACAAGCAAACATACAAGCGCTAAGATTGACTCTCATAGGGAACCAAAGAACCAGAGACTCTGGGTTCGAGTCCCCAGCAGAGTCGCCAGCTGTCGCTTGCGCGAAAATAAGGTGCCGGCATGACAGAAGAGTCGCCACCTTTCGTTATTTATCCCTCAGAGCGGGAAAGGAAACGATCGGAAAAACCTGACGAAAAAAGGGTAAGACAAAGTCATCGCAACCATTGTCTGGGTTCGGGAGTCGGTTACGCAAGGGGAAGGTATTAGCACCCCTCACGTCCGTCGTACTTGACGGGATCCACGCTTGTTTGTTTACTTGGACGGGTTGGTTATAATCTATCTACCTATCAAGGCTGGCTGAAAAAGAAAAGAAAAATGACTCGGCAAAGCGTCGCACTTTATGCCTACGTATTCTCATCAGAGAATGAGAAATCAGAGTCAACGTAGTTCGGCCTACTACGGGTGAAGGTGGGGAAGATTGAAAGTTGCTCGCTAGGACGTCGCATCCTATGCCTACATACTTCCACACTGTATGGAAGATCAGAGCAAACGTAGTTCGGGAAACTACGGGTTATCTCCTGAAAGAAGTGTTTTTTATTGTGTTTGCGATTTCAACCGCACTAGAGACTATGACCTGAGAGTGAATGCGTCGCATGTCACCCAAAGGGTACCATACTAAACATCCAATATCAGATAGCTTAAGGCTCGTAACGTACGAAAGAAATCATTCAGGATTACTGTATCTTAAACTGCTTTGAGATGAGAAGAGAACAGGCCCAACTAGGAGGGAGACTATCAAGTCCTACTGTTATCATGCCATGGATTCATCCTATGGTTGAGGTTTGAACAGGGAACTCCTAGATGTTGTCATGCATAGGTTTCGACCTAAAAGTCTATCATCAAATCCTTATCAAAGGAAATGAGAGTCCTAAGGGATCATGTCAATGATACACCAAAACAGACAAAGCATCAGCTTAACAGTAAAATGCATGCAATGCAAGTGAGGGAGGAAATGTGTGTGGGGCTTCAGCCTCCACAAGCTCGTCTCGACCTCAAGCCAGTCATGAAATAACAGTAATCATACTGAAAAATAAACAACATGCTATCAAGCAATAAACAGATAAAAGAACTGAAGTTCCATCAGGCAAACAAACCACATGCTTGAGAAAGAAAGAATCTACATCTAATCTCTAGTCCTAACCCTAAACAGAACTCTAATCAGAAGAAAGCAAAGCCCTAAAGCAAAACCCTACACAAGAGAAATCAATCCCAGTCTCCAAGCTTCAAAACAAGCTTACCAAAGAAAGGGAGCTAAGTAGGCAGACTCATAGTGTCTTCCTCAGGAAAACACTAGGAGGTGTATACTCAGGAATCATATCCTATATGGCTCAACAACTGTGATCAGTTTACATTCCTCCTCAGGAGAAATTAAACTCACATGTTGGCTCCAACATCACTGGATATTTAGGAAATCCTACCTGAACTAGTGGAACTAAGTGAATAGACCCATAGGACCTTCCTCAGGAAAGTACTAGGAGGCTTCCACTTAGGAGTTGTATCCTATGTGGTTCAACAACTGTGATCAGTTTACATTCCTCCTCAGGAGAAATTAAACTCACATGTTGGCTCCAACATCATTGGATACTTAAGAAATCCTAGATAAACTAAGGGAGCTAAGTGAATAGACCCATAGGACCTTCCTCAGGAAAGTACTAGGAGGCTTCCACTTAGGAATTGTATCCTATGTGGCTCAACAACTGTGATCAGTTTACATTCCTCCTCAGGAGAAATTAAACTCACAAGTTGACTCCAACATCATTGGATACTTAAGAAAGAGGTGAGAAGAAAGAATGAAAGTCATTCATAGTGCCTTCCTCAGGAAAGTACCATGAATTCCCCTCAAACTTCCGGATCTCAAACCTCACAGACAGGGAATAATCTCCAAGCTCTGGGTCCCTGAGTCTTGATCTACAATCTTCTCCTTCATCATGCTCTTCAACAAGATCTTCAAAACAAACTAAGCCCCACAACAAATTCCCCAGAATAAACCCCAAGGGCAGACAAATAACCACATAACAGTCAATACCATCAGTCAACTTCAGAAAATACCTAAAAAAACTAAAACAAGGGGGGAAATCTAACAATTATTCACAAGGGTCTATGACATCTACCCATATCATCCCTATATACCCCTACCCAAAGATCAAATCAAAACTCTCCACAGAAAATGAATTATTTCACCTATGCATAACCTAAACCCTAATTAGGATACCCTAATGCTAACCTAATTAAACTAATCAAATTTTAATCTAAAAATCAAGAACTAAATCCTATGGGGAACTATGATTCAATATATAATCACACCAAAAAGAATGAATTAAAAATCATAAGGGAAGGTCCTAAAAGAAATTCTACAAAATGAGGTATCAAACTAAACATTATAAAAAGCTATTTAAATGGAAAATATACTAAAAATATCAAAAGAAAAATAAAATGGAATTTTATTTATTTATAATTTTCTAGACAAATTTATTAACCTATAGAAAAAAACAAGAATTAAAAAATATCAATTTCCCTATTTTCTATGAATTTTATAAAATGCAAAGAATATAAAAGAAATGAAAAAATAAAAGAAATTAATTAAAGGGGAGGGGGTGTGAAAAGCAGACACGCTAGTTCATTTATGAGATGGGCCAAATTAGGGGGGGTGCAGATAGGAGATGGCTAGGCCCAGGCGCGTTTCAGAAAAACAATTGAAAAATTAAAAAGAAAATAGAGTGAGGACGGTGCAAATAGCATCAAAATTTAGTCCAAAATCTAATTGGGTCGCTGGTGAGGGTGCTGATATGAAAACATTACTAAAGCCCAGATGGGGCTGTTAATGAAACGGAGCGTTTTGAACGCATCCGAATTCCCTCTCATTTCAATTAAATGCTGGCCGCACGATCACTTTCCCAGTCAACCTCCAAGACTTGATCCAACGCACGATGGTTGTCTTCTTCCTCATGCGTGTTAGGGTTTGCAGAATTGCCATGAACACGAAGCTTAATGCAGCTACCTTCATCCTCCTCGTTCTCCTTCGTTTCTCAATGAAACTCAACACTTCCAAGAGCAAAAATGATCTACTTTCCTCCCCGAATACAACCATAGCTTCAGTTTTCGTCAAAACTCCCTCAAGCATCAAACCCGATCCCACACCTCCATGAATACTCAAACTTCAAGCTTCTTGTTTCTTCAGTTTCTTGGCATCAAGATGTTCATCACGTATCACTGATCACTCTAATCCATAGCACGTGAAATATAAGTCCCTAACCTACTAGTTCTTGGTCGTTAAAGTAAACATGTGCCATGACCAAACTCCACAGAATGCCCTCAAACTCTCCAACATTAATCACTACTGGTCCCTAATCGTTTCGATCCTCACCAATCTATCTAACAATGCATAAATAAGTGTGTACAAGAGGTTTTGCAAACCTGGTTTTTGTTAATGGCAGAGGTGGTTGCACTCGAACTCAAGCCTTGAAATTCTCCATGATTGATCTTTGATGGATTGTAGGAGTTCTGTATGCAATAGTTCTTGATAACACTTCCTGAATCACTCTATCCAATTCTTCATGCACCTTGGAGTGAAGATTTGGATCTCATGAACCAGCCACGAATTCCTCTCAATTTTGTTGGCCAATTGCTCTATGATGATGGTAGATGATGATGATAACAAGAATGATGCTAATTGATGAAGTTTCAATGGGGTTTGAAAGCAAAATGCAAGATGGAGTTATAGAATCAAACTATGTGGTGCAAGCTCTCTCAATCACCAACCAGGGCATGGATCACCTCTAGGGCATATATAGATGTCAATGGAAATGTGTGGAAGCTTTGAGAATCTTCCAAGAGGTTTCTAAAATGTATCATGCAATGAGAATTAGAATTTTCCATATTTGGTAATTCTCATGCAAACTCATGATAAACCATGCAATCCCACTCAATTTCTCCCCACATGATATTATGATATGAAAACAAGGCCTTACAAACCCTTATGTAGTATTTTCTCACTTTCTCTTTTGGTGCCTTAAAATGCAAGAAACAAATTTACAAAGCAACTCCAATTTTTAAGCCTAAACTCAAAAATCTATTTGAACCATTGTTTTTAAAATGATGTTTGGAGTCAAAATGACATATTGGATGACCCATTTTGGATTTGTAGATCTCTCAAACCAAAATTCCATTTCAACTTTTTCAACTTATAAGCCATTTACACGCCATTTGCACCACTTTTAAAAATCCATGCTCTAAGCTTTTTCAATAACTCATGACCACTTTTCTAGGCTTAAAATCCCATTTTGAACAACTTTGATGTTTTGAGTTTTTTCATTTGAGGCTTGGAAATAGGAGATATGGCCTTTGCTTAAAATGACCTATAACTTCCAAATGACCAAAATACCCCTGTCTTGTTCAAACCATAAGTTGAGTTCTACAAATCCTATCAAGGACTTCTAGTACTCTCTAGAAATATAAGAAGATTCTCTTCAACATTCATGTTGACCAAGAGATCATAGGAATCATCCTACTAGGGCAAAAGTTGTCTGCAAGTTGGGTGACTTTCAAGGACCCAGATTCACACACCTCAGCTGACCTGTAATTTGTCAAAACCATAACTTGAGCTCTGCAACTCCTATCAAGGACTTCTACCACTCAAATTAAAGCTAAGAACAAGCTTTACAACATTCATGTTGTGGGGAAGATGAGATATCAATCACATCTTGAGCTAAAACTTCCTGGAAGATAGGGATCAAACTAGGGTTTTTTCACTGACAATCCTCAGAAACCCTAACTCAAAACTTCTCAAACTCCTCAATCATGATGAGTTGGTCTAGGAATCATCTTTATAACATCTCTATGCATCATTCCATGATCTCATGGCCCTTGGATTGGGTCTCAACCTTCTCCAAATCTTCAGTGGACTTAGGGTTGACCCAGTCAAAACCCTAATTTCACCACTCATGGCTGAATCTTCTGAATTCTTGCATAATGACCTCTCTAGGCTCCATGATGGCTTTCAAGACATATCATAGACTTTATCAAAGCTTCAAGTATATTCTTCAGAGTCTCAGAATCATCTGAGGAGCACCCACAACTCTCAAGTTATGAGACACACAACTTTGGTTTCAACCAATTCCTCTGAGGATCTCCTGAACTTTCTGATGAAGATATCAACCTTCAAACACTTGATAGGCAAATAAATGTTGGTCAAATTTTGGGGTGCAACATAATGTTATTTGTTATATTAAAATGCTATTTTTATATCTATAGAATTATGTATTATATTTTATAATTATCTTATATATCATATTAATCAAAATAATAACAAAGAAATTATTAATTTATGATTTTGTTTCCCGTGCATATAAAACAAAAATGTTTGTAATGAGTTTTGGAACGACCTTGAAAATTAAGATGCACATAAAGTTTCTTACCAGTAGGTTCTTGAATGTACAGAGACTTAACAACATTAAAGAAAGAACGAGTCCTCAGATCATCATGACATACTTCTCGAATAAGGGGGAAATCGAAGTTTTCTCCACCAATTTCACCTATGAGGTTATATGTGATTCCATACAAACGGGTATTTGAGTCACCATCACTTTTAATATAACCCTCGATAGACTCAAAATTGTAACTAAGGACGATAAAGTTAGTAAAAAAATGAGTACTCACCAAATGATCAATGTCTTAAACTTCTAGGTCTAACACCTTGGTGCAAAATGAAGCCCCACTTATATCATCACTATTGGATATGTCTATAATGTTTACACATTTTTCTCCTAGATTGGCTATTACTAAAATAAAGGGTAGAAAATGACTACATAAAATAACAAGGAGAAAAATGGCACCTAAAGAATATTGAATGTGCGAAGCTGAAGTTGCAATGAGAATTGCTCGAAGCATAAGGAACAAAAAAAGTCGTGAATTTGAAAAGGAAAATAGGAAAAACACATCATCGCGGAAGTTCATATAAAAATGATCGGAGTTGGCGAAGAAAGAAAAAGGCAGCTTGCACAAATAAGTAAAACATAACTTAAAAAGAGAAACAACCTTTATATAACACAACAAGGGAAACACATCAGCAGTCTAAAACAAAGGGAAACAGGAAGACGAAAATTAACGGACAAGATTCAGCTCGGGAAAACGACACTCAAGTGCACTAAGCACCCTGTAACGCAACTTCGCCATACGCTAAGGCTCTAGGGCCACATGGAAGAGAATCCATGCAAAACATTTCGATGACAAGACTCCTATTTAATGTGCATATTCCTAATTATACTTACTTCCACTCTCTATTCCTTTCCATTTCCATAGGATAAGAATCTGTCACGTGGACCACAATTGAATGAGACATCAACCTAGTATTATGAAAAGTCTCTTTATTCCTATGCAATGATGAAATTTTGGGGCAACTATTCCTGGCCGACCATAGGCCCAAAGGCGGCAAAGGCCAATCACGATTAGGCATATTCCAAAAATGTGCATGTCTAGGCCTCAATGACTTAATATCAGATGTAATCGAACAACCCCTCGGCTAATGCACTGAGTCACGCGGGGTTGACTATAACCATTTAAACTATGTAAAGTTCAACACATACCATTCTAACTATAATCTCATTCGTACATTCAATCTACTTTGTCTCCCATTCACTGACTTAAAGATGAAGTGTTAACCTTACAAATCCACCCCACTCCAACGTATTGAAAGTCCACTCTATCGCATCGGAACTCAAGTCTGTTTAATTTACACATATCTCTGACTAGGGGTGACAAATTGACATGCCCACCCAGCAAAAGCCTGCAAAAAATAAGGTGGGGGTGGGAACAGGTATAATTGAGGATGCAAGCCTAAAACCTAAATCCGCCTTGCAAAAAAGTGAAGGCGGGGCAGAGAAAACCCGCGAATACTCCACTTTTTAAGTCTAAAAATGCAAAAATTTATTTAAATGTCCGTGCCTGCAAAAACACAAAAGAAAAAGGGACGGGGTGGAGTAAACATATTAAAGAGTGAGGGCCTAAACTCTTGCCACATCCCACACCAAAGTGCGAGCAAAACGAACATGTCTAACAGACTAGTTTTGTCACCCTATCTTTCTGAATACTACCAACTACTCCTACTTTGAATGACAACTAGTGTAACTATTAGTTACTTTTAATAATAATTAATTTAAATAACAATTAGTTTGAATATTGTATATTTTTAATAACGAGTGCTTTGAATAATGACAAATTTAAATAATTAATAATTTGTGTAGATTTGTGTTGGTAGAATTTTTTTTTGTTGAATAATAATTAAGTTGAATAACGGCTAGTTTAATAAATAAAAAATAAATTTATTATAAATTAAAGTAATAAAAATCAAGGTTCACCAAAAAATAAAAAATAAAATAAAAATTAAACACCATTTTTGAATATGTATTTATTATCTATCCATATATTCTTTCATAAATAATGAAATTTAGACCACTACAAAAGTACGAGACATTCCTTATGATCAAATGGTCTCAAAAATACATTTTTTTTTCTCTTAGTATATTTTTTCTTCATCTTTTAAGGACCACATTATCCTAGATTATGAACATATTAAAAATTATTAATTTTTTAAATTGGATAAAAAACTAAAAGTAAAATAATATATAATTATATGGATAAAAAAAATAAACATACAAAATTACAAGGACTAAAATTGAAAAAATATATATTTAAATAAATTTATACCATATTTAAATTCTGTTGAAAATCATAAGAGAGAAATAGAGTTTATGTTTTCTTATACTTTAAATATAATTTTTTTTTTATAAAAAACATTAATGAATATAGGCTTTTGAAAAATATCATACATCATCATCATATATAAAAATTAATAAAAGCCGGCGGCCAGTCTCAAACATATACTAGTATTATTGTTTTTTAACTAAATTATTTTGAGACGAATGCTATAATTAACAAAAGAGGGAGAATTTCTTTTTAAAATTTTACAAATAAAGAAGAAAAAATAAGAAAAAAACAAAGCATAGGTCTCTCTCACTGACGGATTTGGTTGACGCGGACATAGACTTTACAACACAAGCAGTTACCACGTCCAAATTATTCCTCTTGCTCGTACCTCTCCTCCATGTGCCCCTCCAAGATTAATTACCCAAGAAGGACTATTTCGTCATTCCACAAAAGGGTATATCTGTCCTAGCACAATTACTCTGGACCAATACCAAACAACACTTCAAAATTTAAATAATCAAATATTTCAATCTCCACCGTCGGCAGGATTCCATCGAACGGCTCATGTTGGTTCTCAACTCAAAGCGAGGGAACAGACTTGAATCAATACGTTAGTCCAAACTCTCACTCTCTCTTGCTATAAAAATCCCGCTCAAGCATTTCCCTGCTCCCAAATTCTCACTCTTCACTATCTCACTCTACTTCGTCACCGCCACAGGTTCATCTCTTTCTCTCTCTACATCTAGATCTGGTTTCATCAATATCTCTCTTTCACTGTTGAATATTTCTGAAATTAACCTTTTTGCTGTTTGAATCACAGGAAAATCAAACAAAATGAGGGAAATTCTTCACGTTCAAGGAGGACAATGCGGTAACCAGATCGGTTCGAAGTTCTGGGAGGTTGTTTGCGACGAGCACGGCATAGATCCGACTGGAAGATATGTCGGAAACTCAGATCTGCAACTCGAGCGCGTGAATGTCTACTACAACGAAGCATCGTGTGGAAGGTTTGTTCCACGCGCCATCCTCATGGACTTGGAGCCTGGTACTATGGACAGTGTTCGTACTGGTCCCTACGGCCAGATCTTCCGTCCTGATAACTTTGTTTTCGGTCAGTCCGGCGCCGGTAACAATTGGGCGAAAGGACACTATACTGAAGGCGCTGAGCTTATTGACTCGGTTCTCGATGTTGTTAGAAAGGAAGCTGAGAATTGTGACTGTCTTCAAGGTAGTTTAACTGAGCCGTACTGATTAATGATTAATGATCAGTGATCTGAGCTGGATTAAACCGGATCGATGATTTTTGTGTAATTTCGGTTACTAATTTTGATTTTGGTTTTTGGTAGGGTTTCAGGTGTGTCATTCGTTAGGTGGAGGAACGGGATCTGGTATGGGAACACTGTTGATATCGAAGATAAGAGAGGAGTATCCTGATAGGATGATGCTCACGTTCTCTGTGTTTCCTTCGCCTAAGGTTTCTGATACTGTGGTTGAGCCTTACAATGCTACTCTCTCAGTTCATCAGTTGGTGGAGAATGCGGATGAGTGTATGGTTCTTGATAATGAAGCTCTTTATGATATCTGCTTCAGGACTCTCAAATTGACCACTCCAAGCTGTGAGTATTGTTCTCTTTTGATGCTATCTAAATTTGTTTTACATTGCTTGTTACTAGATAGGAGATGTGATGATGATATTGTAAACGACTAAGGAGATTTACATGTTAATGATTCTTTGATTTGATTTGTTAGATGGATTAGTAGTTGGATCAGTAGAATAATGACAATGCTTGACTAGCAACTGTGGTTTTCTCTGTGCATTTGTTCCAGTCAAATGTCACTTGATTTGCATTTATTTAATTAAATTAATTTTCTATTATAGTTTGAATGATTGAATTGAGTGTGTAATAATTTTTGAAGACTTGGATAGACTGATTCAGTATGTTTAAGGGATTTGAATGGACTGATCTGATTGTTGAAGCTTTTCATAATGAGCTCTTGCAGTTATTCATCACTTGATGTGAATTCAATTGACTGAGGCACTTTGGTGTTGATGATTCATTTAATTGTCAATTAACTTGAGTACATATGCATATCACTTTTTTTCTGGTTCAGCTATTGTGATTCTTGAATAATAATGGATTTTTCTTTTATTTATATTGTGCACTTTTCAGTCAAATTGCTTTCACAAGATTCATTTATGGGATTTGATTAACTGGTTTGTCTGTAAAATGTTTTTTTGGGAATGAATTTGACTGTTTATTTATGTTTTAAGCAAATTTGATTGCAACTAATTTTTCAATAGTTTGGTAACTTGGTTCTGTCGTTGATGCTTGTGATTACTGAAAATGTGTGATTGTTTGTTTTGTTGCAGTTGGTGATTTGAACCACTTGATCTCAGCAACTATGAGTGGAGTAACTTGCTGTCTTCGTTTCCCTGGTCAACTCAACTCTGATCTCCGGAAACTAGCTGTGAATCTCATCCCATTCCCTCGTTTGCATTTCTTCATGGTTGGTTTTGCACCTCTCACCTCTCGTGGCTCTCAACAGTACCGTGCATTGACTGTTCCAGAGCTCACCCAGCAAATGTGGGATTCCAAAAACATGATGTGTGCTGCTGATCCCAGGCATGGCCGCTACCTCACTGCATCTGCCATGTTCAGGGGTAAAATGAGCACAAAAGAGGTTGATGAACAAATGATAAATGTCCAGAACAAAAACTCGTCCTACTTTGTTGAGTGGATCCCCAACAATGTTAAGTCAAGTGTCTGTGACATTGCTCCTAGAGGTCTCTCCATGGCTTCTACCTTTATTGGTAATTCAACCTCCATCCAGGAAATGTTCAGAAGGGTGAGCGAACAATTTACTGCTATGTTTAGGAGGAAGGCTTTCTTGCATTGGTACACTGGTGAAGGCATGGATGAAATGGAGTTCACTGAAGCAGAAAGCAACATGAACGACCTTGTGTCTGAATACCAGCAATACCAGGATGCCACTGCTGATGAAGAAGGAGATTTTGATGATGAGGAGGAAGAAGAGCCTGATAATGCATATGAATAAAAGAAATTACTAAGTATGATGTGTAAGTGTGTTCAGTAGTACTCTTCTATTCTTAGTGAAGATTGCATTGTAATTAGGAATTCTTGTTATGAGCCTAATGTGGAGAGAATGGAAATTCCAAATTGGGAAATGGAGGTGAAGGGTAGTGGGAATTTGGGTACATGGTTTAGAGTAGTTCTGCACCCATCTGTTTGTTTCTGTATGTTGGCTTGCATTGTTGTTTCTTATATATCTGATTCTGGATTATGTTTCCTTAATATTCTGTCATTATATGCATGACTTTTTCACATTGGATCTCCGAAATGCTTGTTACTATTGTTATTCATCATGATTCTATCATGATCTGAGTGTCTGAACAACGCTAAGCTGTAGTATTAATTGGTGTTTTAGACTCAGTTTCAGTAAAATATGTCTGGAAGTCCTTGTGAAAAAGGAGGACAATTTCTAAGTTACCTTTTCACTTCCATTTGAGAACAAGTTAACTCTTTGTAATGGCACATTGGGCTCTTTGAATTCGCATAGGGTTTTTTTGTGCTAGCGTTTGCTCGAGCACCTAGTGTGCACTGTGCGAAGGAACAATCCAAATAATGGCTCAGCAAGTCATTAGAAAATGAGAAAGATGAGGAAGAGTATAGAGATATATTGAAGAGTATAAATAAAATATTTTTCAAGAAAAAAAAGTACTTAGAAAGACCTATTTTTAATATCAACTTATTTCTTCAAGTTGCACCCTTATAGGATCTGGACATAAATTTCTGTTTATTTTTTTTTATTTTATCATTGTATTTACATTTAGTTTTAGATTGAATAAATATTTTGAGTTTTTGATTGAACAATGCAGAGCGGTAACAAAAAAAAACTTTGAATTTGCATTTTACACCGAATTTGAACAATTTAAAGTTGTAAGAAATCTGAAGAATTGAATAAGTATTTTATATTTAGATTGGTCAATCCAAACACAGATAAAATTTATTTCACAATTAGATCATCACTAAATTTCAATTTCAAATTTTTTTATCCCATATCCCTACAATTATACCCATACCCCTACATTAATATTTTTTAGACCAAAATACTCTCGTATAAAAATTTATAATTTTTTTTATTTGTTCATCGGAAGACTTTTTGCAAGTCTTCTCGTTCATATTTTTTTTCTTTTGTTCACCGGAACACTTTTTGGAAATCTGGTTCACATTTTTTTTCGCTTGTTCACCGGAAGATTTTTTGCAAGTCTTCCGGTTCATACTTTTTTTGTTTGTTCACCAGAAGACTTTTTGAAAGTCTTTCGGTTCATATTTTTTTTTATTTTTAATTTTTAATATTGTCAATTATAATTTTTTTATTTATCATCCTATCATATAATTTATTAAAAATTAAAATTAACATTTATATAATATTGTCAAATATTATAATATTTTTAATCATCTTAATGTTGGTTTTTTTAATTCTATTCATGAATTCAAATCAAAAGTAGAATATATAATATATAATTATAGTTCTTAGTCATTTAATTTTATTTAATCCAATATCAAAGAATTATTTTAAGTTTCTGGATTCAAACATTGACCGAAACATATATTAATAATTCTTTGAATAAGCAAAAAATGAATTGATGTCCAATAATAAATTTTATATTTAAAAAAATTATATATAAGTTTCTGGATTCAAACATTGACCGAAAATTATATATTTAAGAAAAAAATCTGAATTCATTGAACAAGCAAAAAATGAATTGATGTCCAATAATAAATTTTTTAATATAAAATAAATGATGGAGGAAAAAACAAACTCATAATGTCAATAATTTATTTTAAAATTTAATAGTTCAGATTCATTCTTATTTTATTACATAAAAATAACTATTATATATATATATATATATATATATATATATATATATATATATATATATATATATATATATATATATATATATATATATATATATATATATATATATATATATATATATATATATATATATATATATATATATAATAATAATAATAATAATTACAATAATAAAAAACTTAATAATATTGATAATAATAATAATATAGTCCCAACAAGCAAATAATGAAAAAGATTATGATCTATTTGTTTTTTACTCACTTGTCTCAACTATTTTATTAATAATACTTTTATTCTAATTTAAATTATCGGTATATGAAAACTATATATTTAAGGCAAAAATCTGAATTTATTGAGTAAGAAAAAAATGAATTGATGTTCAATAATGAATTTTTAATATAAAATAAAATATGAATGGGAGAGAGAAAAATGACACATAATGTGAATAATTTATTTTAAAATTTATAAATTAAAAAAAAAATGAACCGGATGACTTCCAAAAAATCTTCCGGTAAACAAACGAAAAAAATATGATCCGGAAGACTTGCAAAAAGTCTTCTGGTGAACAAACGAAAAATAATGTGAACCGGAAGACTTCCAAAAAGTCTTCCGGTGAACAAAAGAAAAAATGTGAACTGGAAGACTTGCAAAAAGTCTTCCGGTGAACAACAGAAAAAATATGAACCGGAAGACTTGCAAAAAGTCTTCCGGTGAACAAATGAAAAAAATTATAAATTTTTATACGAGAGTATTTTGGTCCAAAAAAATTTATGTAGGGGTATGAGTATAATTGTAGGGGCATGGGGTAAAATTTCCCCAATTTCAAGGAGTAAAAGTTATGAAAATTTTAAAAGTGCAGAAAAAAAATAGAACTGGGCAGGAAAAAAAATAGAACTGGGATCTTTGTATGAATGTAGTAAGGTTGAGAGGAGATTTTTTTGGGGTTAAATATATTTTTGGTTCTCTGATCATTTTATATTTTTAGTTTCTCTATAATTTTTTTTCTAAAGAGTAGTCCCTCAAATGCATCCATATAATTGGTGTTTAACGTTAAATGTCACTAATGAATACTTACGTGGTAGTACAAGTGAATTAAAAAAATATTATTATTTTTATTTAAATGAATAACAACATGAAAAATTACACAAGTTAAAATAAGTTGAAACCTGATGCATTTTCATTTAACCTAACTTAATATTTTTGTTCATCTTCGTCTTCTTTGTTCATCTTCCCTAAATCAAGCTTCATTTTTTCATCTTCTTCGTTCATCTTCCTATCAAAGTTTCATTCGCTTTCACCAAAGCCTCGCTATTTTTTCGTCTATTTTGTTCTTATTCCTATAAAAGCTTTGTTCTTAACCTAACCTAATGTCGTCTGCCTCTATAAAATTGCGAGCTGGGAAGTTTTATGGATATCAGGTTCATATGGTTTCATACCAATACAAGAATGAACCTAATAAAGGAAGGTTTTTTTTTAAAACGTTACTATTAAAGAAATGCTGATACGTGTGACTCTTTCATATGGGATGAAGACTTTGGAGCAAAACCTAGAAATGAAAATGGAAACATTATGAACTCAGAGCTGAAAGCTATGCCATCTATGGGCTATATGAAGACCTTGTATGAAGAATCAAGAAAGAAGAACAAGAATTTGAAGACGAAACTGAAAGCAGAGAAATTTCATGGAAATTTTGAAGATGTTGTGTTTTGCAATGTCTTTTATGGTTAACATATATTTGGTTTTAAAATGTAATTATTGAATTTGTTGTGTTTTCTTTGAGTTTGCAATGTCAAGGAAGAGTTTGCAATGTATTGAACTGTCAAGATATGAAATGTATTTTGGGTTTGTTTTGTTAATGAAAGGTGTTGAAATAGTTTGTCTTAATTTGCATATGATAGTCCAATTTACAAGCACAATTTTCATTTGACAGTCCAACTCACATTACATAACTTGCAAACAGAATTGAATTAACATGAAATGTCAATAACTTGACGGTACATAATGTTAAACAATTTAGCACATTTTGCACAATTTGGCAAACTACTGCCCAACATCTTGTAATCATACTCATGATAGTTGACAATACATAATTACCATATGAAATAACACAAAACCTTGATGATAGTAATTGACACAACTGTTACCATTTGCAAATCACATATTTCAACATAGCAACATTGATGTTCCAAACAATAAATTTCATAACAGAAATTCACCACTTTAATGTTCCAAACAAATAGTACCGAAGTTTGATATTACATAAGATTGGTGTTCCAAACAAAATAGTACATAAGTTTTATATTACATAAGATTGATGTCATAATCAAAAGAAACATGTGTTGCAGGTTGATTAGAAGCTGTTGTAGGAGTCATATCAAGTTGAACAGGAGTCATATCAAGTTGAGTAGGTTGTGCATGATCCAATGTAATAAAGGAAATCGTGATCCAAAATGCAGTGGAAATTAAAATTTCCCCTTTAGTGATCTTTACGAATGGACATGATCAATGATAAAAACTGTTACCTCTTGTGACGAAAAACTTTTGATACTAAATCGAAGGAGTGATCACAAGTGTTGAATGATGAACAACAACGTCTCTACTCACTCCACACAAATAGATTCCTTTAGTCACAGCGCTAGCTGGTACGATTGAAGGCTTTGAGTGAGAGAGATAAGAAAAATACTACTAGGATTTCACAGTCTGAATTTTCATCAAGAGTATATACTTCTGTACAAGGGTTCTATTTATAGAACCACTTGTGTGGGTTGCAAGCTAAAAAGCTCACTATAGTGTATGTGCATCATATCTTATGGTGTACCACATATCACCTAAGCATGTTGTACCTTACCACATTCTGTATTCTACTTAAGTGCACCGTACCATACGTTGTTCTACATTTACTTAAGTGCACTGTACCTTACAGTGTTCCTTATTTACTCTATCTCTTATCAATGTGTCCTTATGTGTGTGACCTGTAGGTTTTCGCGACGTTGACAATTATATTAAATTACACATTTAACATAATAAACAATGAGCAGTATCTAACAACACATCACTGCTATCCAAGTTACTAAAATGTCATGTGATATGACAAAATCTTTTGTGATAATACTTATGTCTACAATTACCCTTTTACCCTTATGTCAATATTGAACACAAGACATATACCGCGTCATCCTTGTCCAATTCAATATTGGACCCTTAGACATTTATCCTATTATACAGGATGGACAAATTTTATCTAGGTCACTCATGTCCGTCAACATGCTTTGTGGAGTACCCATCAACTGTCTTTATGGTCATCAAGTTATGGATAATGTTAAATCAGCAATAAAGTACCCGACTCTACATCTAGGATCCATAATAGTTTCAGATCGAAGGGTGGTATACACCAGTATTACCATGAAAGTAACTTATGACACTTTGCATAACATTTTATGTAGTACTTGAAGGTGAGAAAAACACATAGAAGGGGGGGGGGGGGGTTGAATAAGGGTTTTTAACAAATTAGAAGATAGAAAAAATAACACAGTATTTTTATCCTGATTCGTTTGAACTCAAACTAATCCAGTCCATCCTACCAAGGTGATTTTCCTTTCTCAATAAGGACTTAATCCACTATATCAAACTTGATTACAGTGTAAACCACTAAGACAATTGTCTTAGTCTTCTCAAGAAATTCTGACCACAACTTGGTCTTCTTAAGGAAATCTTTTACAAAGATAAACTAACAGTTTTGTGTTTAAGAAATGCTTCTAAAAAGCTATATCACAACAATTATTTTTACACAAGTTTTAGAACGAAGAATAAAACTATTCTAGCTTGAAGAATATTTGTGAGATCTGGTTGAATAATATGTCAATAGTTCCGTCAAGTTCGTTTGTAGTTCGTTCGTATTCGTCAACCTTTGAAGTGATGCTAAGACTTGCTTTTATAGTACTTTGAAATCCTTTCTCAAAGACTATGCAATCTGTGCATTATGTTCTCTTTGTCTTCTAATGACTTTTCCTTTCTCAGAAGAGGAATGTTCTAACACATCCTTTTTGTCTGAATTCTTGTGTCAAGCACGAATGGGGAAAGAGCCGTTTAGGATAAGACAAGGAATATACTGACGTATCTTTATTTGAACAACATCTTCTTCAACAACTTTGGAATGCCTTGCATCAGAACTTCTGATGATGTCCTTAGTTGTTCAGGTCAGAGTTAACTCAATCAGAGTTTCTCTATCAGAGTTTGCAGCAAAGTGCTTTAAGCGTGAAATCCTTATCAGAGCATACTTGCTTATCAGAATTTCTGTACTTGCAGCGTTGAGTACTTTCAGAGTCTTCTAAAGCTTTACGCATGTCCTTTGCTCACTTTCTTCTTAGCTTTGCTCATAGTCATTGTAGCAGATCAGAGTCTTCTGATGTGTTGCTTTTGACGCTCAGAGTCTTCTGATGTGTTGCTTCCAGAATAATATTAATTTTGATATCTGAAACAAATAAACACTTGAACATAATTAGTGTATATAAATTCTACATACAAAATTTCATTAATGTTATCATCAAAACAATGAGATATATTGAACATCAATCTGTGTTCTAACAATCTCCCCCTTTTTGATGATGAAAAAAACAATGGGAAATTTTGTTAACAAAGAAAAGAAATATTACTCCCCCTGAGAATATTAATCTCCCCCTGAAATGAATATTTCTGAAAAGATAAAATACTTCCCTTTCAGCTTCTGTATTCTTTTCAGCTTTAGAGGAAACTTGCAGATTCTCAGACTTTTAGTTCAGAGTTAATTCTTAGAATTTATCGGAAGAAAATTATTAGCTCTGAAATACTCAAAAATAAGATTAGTTAAAATATATCATGTATGAGTTGCCTTTGGTAACTGTTTATGTGCATTATCAAAATTACCATTTTCTCCCCCTTTTTGTCATATAAAAAAGAAAATCATTTAAGAAAAACTTTAAGACAGAAAAGAGATATTAGAAGAAAAACAATAAAGCAACAGATAAATTCAATCAGAGGAACATAACATTCATTCATTCAGAAAAGCATAATATCCATTCATTGATAAACAAAATCCAAGACAAACATAACAGATAGATCAAACAAGTGCACAAACAAACATAGAAAAACTAAGAAGGACGAGAAGCCAGCATCCTCAGAAGATTCGTTATCTCAGATGTGGATTCTTCCTGTCTTGCCATCCATGTCTTGATCTCATCAGTTGTCTTCTCTTGTTTCACCATCCAAGACTTCATATCTGTGTTGCTAGCCTTGAGTTCAGCAATCTGAGTCTGCAGATCTTCGTCTTCTTTCTTTACTTCAGAGGATTCTAGAGCAGATGCAGAAGTAGAAGCATCATGAACAATCAAGGAAGCAGAAGCATTCTGAATGATCATGTCATCAGGTTGAGCAGAGTCTGGATTCTCAGAAGCAGGAGCAGAAACTTCTGGAGCTACTACTTCAAAGCTAACCACTGCAACAGTCTCAAAAGCAACCAATGCTTCAGAAGGAGTACACACATCCTTTGTAGGTGTGTTTTCCAGAAGCAAGACTGAGTTTCTGCTGACTTTTAGAAGAGTTTGTCTCACAGCCTCAGCAAACCTGACTTTGGCATCGTCAGTGCAGATCTCTTGAAGATTGGAAGCTACAGAATCAAATCTTGATCTGAATCTTTGCCAGATAGCCTCAGAATCAGCAGGGCTCAAACTTGACATGCATTCCTTCTTGACAGTAGACAGCCACATGTTTAATTCCTTTTTAAACCCAGCAAATAAAGTACTAACATCCAACCTAGGTTTAGGTTTCAGATAATTTTCTAGGGAGGGTGTTTTGGTAGTTTCAGAAGTGGAGGGTATAGAAAAAGAAGGAATAGTAATAACAGGTGGGTATGCAGAAGGAGTATGGACAGATGAAGGTTTTGTAAACAGAGGTTCAGAGGGTAAATTTTCATGATCAGGGTCAAAAGGGATGGAAACAAGAGGTTCGATAATAGACGCAATGAAACTGAGCTATCAGAGTCTGTGGAATCAGATGAATTTGAAGAATCAGAAGATTCAGAAGATCCAGAGGGAACTGGATAGACAATCATCAGAGGTTGAAGATCAAGAACCATTGGTTCAGGATCAAAGGGGATGGTTTCTGTTTGTTGTTGTTCAGAAGATTGTGTTTCAGCTGGGGGAATTTCAGAAGATTGGTTGTCAGATGGGTGTGGTTCAGATGTATGTTGTGGTTGATGTTCAGAAGTTTGTTTTGGTTTAGGTGTAGAAGGAATAGGTTGAGATATTTCTGGTTCAGAAGGAATGGGTGCAGAGTCATGAGAAGGAGAAGGTGAGGGTATAGGTTTATAAGAAGGGGGTTCAGATGCTAGTACTTCTTTGACAGTTTCTAAAATGGAATCTAAACTAGCAGAAGAAGGGTTACCTTTTTTATTCTTGACCCTCTTTGGCTTTGCAGAAGCTGCCTCGCCAGAAGCTTTCCTTTTTGGCTTAGAAGATCCTTCTTCTGAGACTTTCCTTTTCTTCCTTTGTCTGTCTCCATAGAAATCCGGTTCAGGTTCGCCTGCTCTCTGAATCAGATGTTCTGGTAAAGGAGTTCCATCTGCTAGACAAGTTGCTATATAGGCCAGAATAATTTCCCTTGGTTCATTAGCGTAGAACAAAGGGAAATCGTCTACAGGGATCCTTCTCTTGCTGACCTCTTCAGAGTTGATCTGTTTTGGTGCAGAAGTAAGTTCTTCTACAACCCTCATCCTCTGGAGACTCTTGTTATTCAGAGGTTTTCCAACCACTGAAGCTAATTCTTCTTTCATTCCAGCTTCTGTCAGATTACCAACTAAGCCATTCTCAGTCAGAATATCTGAGATGAGTCTTCCCATTGGAATCCAATTTCTCATCTTCTGATGCTTAGTTCTGACTTCTTCTCTTGATTGTTTCACATAAGTCCAAAGGTAAGTGAAAAGCAAGTAAGGCAGATCCACTTTTATGCCTTTTCCCAGACAATACATAAAGTACATCTGATCAAAATTGATGTAATCTAGAGAGTTTGTAGACTTTCTGTGATGAATGCAACCCAAAAAGATCTTAGCCCAGATCTTGCATTGAACTTTCAGATCCTTGATCTTGTTAGAAACTTTCCAGAAGTAAACACTTCACTGTATACCTCATCCATATCTAGACGATTGGAAGGTAGATTGGTAACACCATCAAATTCTTGATAACCTATCAACTTACGAATCAGATCCTCTATAATAATGATCTCTTTTCCGAAAATAGAAGAGACAATGAATTTAGGGCACACACTTGCATGAATCCAAAATTCTTTGACCATGCAAGGATAAACTGGACCAAACAGTCTATCAAAATATTTAGTCCATCCTTGTTCAGACACAATTTGGCGCAGATCAAACCCATTTGCAGCAATACTTTCAAAATCAACTAAAAACTCACTCAAAACTTCAAGTTGATCCACGGGAGTGAGGAGTGTTCTTACAGGTTCCTTGAATGGAGTAGGACCCAGATTGGATGATGAAACTGTAGCCATTGATGATTGAAACTGTTGGGATGTTGATGAAGACGTTGCCATTGTTGAAGATTTGAGATAACGAAAACTTCTTAGGGTTTTGGGTTTGGAAGAGAAGAGGAAACAATGAAGTAGGAAAAAATGCATAAACGTGAGAGAGAGAGTGTAAAGTGTGAAATGGTGTTGTGTTGTGGCATTTATAGTGAGAACAATTAGGGCACACATTCAACAATTAATGCATTTAATTAAATCAAATGTCACATCAAAAGAATAATAATTGAAAGCATTTAATGATCTGACAAGCGTGGGGAAGAAAACGAGAAGATTGAGAATACAAATAGTACCTCAGAACGACGTCTCATTGTATTACACTCCACCTTTTCAGATTTCGTGTGACATGTGTTTGATGTAGACATGCCTCTGAATCTCTTTGGAATAAGAAACGTTAAACAACGCTCAGATCTTCTGAGACTTGTTAGTTAAGAGTTTCACAAATGAAATAATGTACCAAGAAAAAGATAATCAGAAGAATTACTTCAGAACATAGACATTATTTATATTTCATCAGAATAAATTTTCTTCTGAATAATAGTTTTATTTTGGACAAAAGTCCATACTAATACTCTTCAGAATAAACTTAAACCTATCTTCAGCAAGGGGTTTTGTGAAGATATCAGCCCATTGATGGTCTGTATCAACAAAGTTCAAACTGATAATTCCCTTCTAAACATAGTCTCTGATAAAATGATGCTTAATTTCTATGAGCTTTGCCTTAGAATACAAAATTGGATTCTTAGAAAGGAAAATAGCATAAGTATTATCACAGAAAATAGACACGTTACTCTCATCAATCTGATAGTCTTCTAGTTGACTCTTCATCCAGAGCATCTGTGTGCTACCACCAGCAACAGCAATGTATTCTGCTTCTGTTGTTGATAGCGCTATTGTGAGTTACTTCTTGCTAAACCAAGAGATCATATGACTTCCCAGAAACTGACAGCTTCCAGAAGTACTCTTACGCTCTACTCTGTCTCCAGCATAGTCAGCATCACAGAATCCAACTAATCTGTATTCATCAGACCTTCTGTAACACAAACCCACGTTAGTAGTACCTTTCAGATACCTCAGAATCCTCTTAACAACTGTTAAGTGGGATTCTCTAGGATCTGATTGGAATCTAGCACAAAGACAGACACTAAAGAGAATATCAGGCCTAGAAGCAGTCAAGTACAGAAGAGAACCAATCATACCTCTATAGAGCTTCAGATCTACCTTTTTACTAACCTCTTATTTACCTAGTGTGCTTGTAGGATGCATTGGAGTCTTTGCTACCTTGCTTTCTAACATGTTGAATTTCTTCAGAAGTTCGTTTACATACTTTGTTTGATGTATGTAGGTACCTTCTGGAGTCTGATTCACTTGAATTCCCAGAAAGAATCTGAGTTCTCCCATCATGCTCATCTCGAATTTTACCTTGCCATAGGAGCATAAGTCTCTGTGTAATCTATACCTTCTTGCTGACTGTATCCTTGAGCCACCAGTCTAGCCTTGTTTCTGATTACTTCTCCTTGCTCATTCAGCTTGTTTCTGAAAACCCATTTAGTTCCAATGATGTTGAAACCATTTGGTCTTGGAACCAGATCCCAGGCGTCATTTCTGGTGAATTGGTCAAGCTCTTCTTGCATAGCAAGTATCCAATCATTATCGTTCAGAGCCTCATCCATAGAAGTAGGTTCAATGATAGACACCAAACCAAACAGTGACGTTCCAGAAGATCTGAGAAATGACCTTGTTCTGATAGGGTCATCCTTCTTTCCAATTATCATTTCCTCTGGATGAGAGGATTTGATTCTGGATGATCCTTTAACATTTGATTATTCGGAAATTGTCAAGCTATCCATCTGAGCAGTCAAGGGAGTAGCATCTGACGTTGCTTCTGGTGCTTTTGCTTGAGCTTTGTTTGCCTCTGATTCTTCAGAGTCTGTGAGAAGGACTCCTCTATCTGCAGAAGTTTCAAGCTGCTTTGGCTTTTGATTGCCAAGCTTATCATCAAATCTAAAATGATTTGATTCCTCTACAATCTGTGTCTCAGCATTGTATACTCTATAGCCTTTAGAGCGTTCAGAATATCCAAGCATGAAACACTTCTGAGCTTTAGAAAACTTGTTCAGATTTTCCTTAGTGTTCAACATAAAACATACACATCCAAAAGGATGGAAATAAGAAATTTTGGGCTTTCTATTCCTCCACAGTTCATAAGGAGTCTTCTCTAGAAGAGGTCTTACAAACACCCTGTTCTAAATATAACAAGTTGTATTCACTGCTTCTGCCCAAAAATGTTTTGCCATGTTAGTCTCATTGATCATGGTTCTGGCCATTTCTTGCAATGTTCTATTTTTCCTTTCTACATCTCCACTCTGTTGAGAAGTTCTAGGACAAGAAAAATCATGTGCAATGCCATTTTCTTTAAAAAAAATTTCAAAGTATTTGTTTTCAAATTCTCCACCATGATCACTTCTGACTTTAACAATTTTAAATTCTTTTTTGTTTTGGACTTGTTTGCAGAAGTCAATGAATTCAGAATGAGACTCATCCTTGTGTTTCAGGAATTTTACCCATGTCCATCTGCTGTAGTCATCAACAATGACTAATCCATACTTCTTGCCTCTAATGGATGCAGTTTTCACTGGTATAAACAGATCAATATGAAACAACTCTAATGGTCTAGAGGTTGAAACAACATTTTTTATTTTGAAATAAGATTTTGAAAATTTTCCTTTCTGACATGCTTCACAAAAAGCATCTGAGTTGAACTTCAACTGAGGAAGTCCTTTGACCAGATTGAGATTATTAATCTGAGATATACATCTCATACTAATATGACCCAATCTTCTGTGTCAGACCCATTGTTCATCATTAACAGACAGAAGGCATTTTACATTCTGAACTTTAAGTTCTGAAATATTGATTTTGTAAATGTTGTTCTTCCTTTTTCCATTAAAGAGGATTGAGCCATCTCTTTGACTGACAGCTTTACAACATTTTTTATTGAAGATTATGCCATAACCATTGTCACTTAATTGACTTATGGACAATAGATTATGTGTTAATCCTTCAACAAGTAAGACATTAGAAATGGAAGGGAGGTTACCATTACTAATAGTTCCAGAGCCTATTATCTTTCCCTTCTGGTTCCCTCCAAACTTCACGTCACCTCCAGATCTAAGTTCCATGCTTTGGAACATAGACCTTCTTCTCGTCATGTGACGCGAGCAGCCAGAGTCCAGGGTACCATGATTGGTGTTTCAACTTTGTTGCTAAGGATGTCTGCAACAAAAATCATTTTGTCCTTAGGTACCCATATTTTCTTGGGTCCTCTGGGGTTAGTAGGTTTGAAATTCTTTCTGAATTTCTTTCCCTTAAGAGCATCCTTGTTCTGATGGAATTTTGGTTTATTAAACACATATTTGTTCTGATCAGAACGTGTGTGCTTAAAATCATTTAAATGACCAAATTTGAAATGAGTATATAGAGGAGAATACTTGATGATTAGTTTATCAACAAATTTTGGATTTAAATCATTCCCAGAAGGTGATTCATATCCAATTCCCTTTCTGTTGTTTCTGCTTACGCCATAGATCATTGAAGCCATCTTGCTTCTATCTAAGCCTCTAGCCAGAAAATTCTGAAAGCTATAATCATACTCTTCTAAAATGTTTTTAGAGCATGATATAGGATCTAAGTCAGATTTTTGAGCTTTTTCTACATCATTTTTTATTTTAAGATTGTTTGCTTTAAGCTCAGCCACTTCAGATCTCAGCTGATCATTCTCAGATATAAGACAACTTTGAAGCTTCTTGTATTTGAGTTTGATTTTGCTGTAGCTTTCAAGAATTTCAGATAAACTCTCAACAAGTTCAGCTCTAGAAAGTTCAGAAAATACCTCCTCAGAATCTGATTCTGATTCAGATTCAGCAGTTTCTTCGTGGTCCTCAATGTCAGCCATCAGTGCTACATTAGCACATTCATCTTCTGATTCTGATGAAGATTCAGAAGCATCTGAATCGTCCCACGTGGCCATTAGCACCTAATTCTTCTTTTCAAACCTCCTTCTGGGTTTCTCCTTCAGAAGTTTGGGACATTCATTTTTATAGTGGCCAGGCTCTTTGCACTCATAGCATACTATATCTTTCTTCCCAGATTTCTTATGTCCAGAAGAATCACCACGCTGATCAGATCTCTTGAAGTTTCTGAACTTCTTCTGCTTATGCTTCTAGAGTTGGTTTATCCTCTTGGACAACAAAGATAGTTCATCTTCTTCTTCTAAAGATTCTTCAGAACTTTCTTCAATAACCTGCAAAGCTTTAGCAGATTTGTTAGATTTTAAAGCAACTGACTTACCTTTCTTCTGAGGCTCGTCTTCCTCCAGCTCAATCTCGTGACTCCTTAAAGAACTGATCAATTCCTCCAGAGTGATCTTATTCAGATCCTTCGCAAGCTTCAGAGCTGTCACCATTGGTCTCCACTTTGTTGGCAAACTTCTGATGATCTTCTTGACATGGTCAGAAGTAGAGTAGCCTTTATCCAGAACCTTCAGCCCAGCAGTTAGGATCTGAAATCTTGAGAACATAGTTTCCACAGATTCAGACTCTTCCATTTTGAAGGCTTCATACTTCTGGATGAGGGCCAGAGCCTTTGTCTCCTTTACTTGGGAGTTTCCTTCATGCGTCATTTTGAGAGACTCAAACATATCAAATGCAGTATCTCTATTTGTTATTTTCTCATACTCAGTATGAGATATTGCAATTAACAGGATGGTTCTTACCTTGTGGTGGTTTCTAAACTCCTTCTTCTGTTGATCAGACATGGATTTTCTGTCAACCTTTTTCCCTTCATCATTAGTAGGATGAATATAACCATCAGTTACCAAATCCCACAAATTAGTGTCATAGCCTAGAAAGAAGCTTTCTATTCGATCTTTCTAGTAATCAAACTTCTCACCATCAAACATGGGAGGTTTGGTGCTGATTCTGTCTCTATCATCGTATCTGTTATTGTATGAAGTTAATGTAGAAGCTTCAACAGCCATGATGAATAAAGAACAAGAGATAAAGAGTTTTTCCCAACTGGATCTTTTTCTGTCACGGTTAAGTGAGAGCACTTACAGAACCAGGCTCTGATACCAACTGAAGGTGAGAAAAACACTTAGAAGGGGGGGGGGGGGGGTTGAATAAGGGTTTTAAACAAATTAGAAGATAGAAAAAATAACGTAGTATTTTTATCCTGGTTCGTTTGAACTCAAACTAATCCAGACCACCCTACCAAGGTGATTTGCCTTTCTCAACAAGGACTTAATCCATTATATCAAACTTGATTACAGTGTAAACCACTAAGACAACTGTCTTAGTCTTCTCAAGAAATTCTGACCACAACTTGGTCTTCTTAAGGAAATCTTTTACAAAGGTAAACTAATAGTTTTGTGTTTAAGAAATGCTTCTAAAAAGCTATATCACAACAATTATTTTTACACAAGTTTTAGAACGAAGAATAAAAATATTCTAGCTTGAAGAATATTTGTGAGAGCTGGTTGAATAATATGTCAATAGTTCCGTCAAGTTCGTTTGTAGTTCATTCGTATTCATCAACCTTTGAAGTGATGCTAAGACTTGCTTTTATAGTACTTTGAAATCCTTTCTCAAAGACTGTGCAATCTGTGCATTCTGTTCTCTTTGTCTTCTAATGACTTTTCCTTTCTCAGAAGAGGAATGTTCTGACACATCCTTTTTGTCTGAATTCTTGTGTCAAGCATGAATGGGGAAAGAGCCGTTTAGGATAAGACAAGGAATATACTAATGTATCTTTATTTGAACAACATCTTCTTCAACAACTTTGGAATGCCTTACATCAGAACTTCTGATGATGTCCTTAGTTGTTCAGGTCAGAGTTAACTCAATCAGAGTTTCTCTATCAGAGTTTGCAGCAAAGTGCTTTAAGCGTGAAATCCTTATCAGAATTTCTGTACTTGCAACATTGAGTACTTTCAGAGTCTTCTGAAGCTTTACGTATGTCCTTTGCTCACGTTCTTCATAGCTTTGCTCAGAGTCATTATAGCAGATCAGAGTCTTCTGATGTGTTGCTTCTGACGCTCAGAGCTTTTTCGTTCTTTGGTGTTCAGAGGCGTTCTTGCTTCTAGAATAATATTAATTTTGATATCTAAAACAAATAAACACTTGAACAGAATTAGTGTATATAAATTCTCCATACAAAATTTCATTAATGTTATCATCAAAATAATGAGATATATTGAACATCAATTTGTGTTCTAACAGTACTCTCATAGCGGGTCAATCTAGTATAAATATTACTCATAATATTCATAACTATGTTAAGACTTGATAATTTAAGTATTAATGCTTTAAGATTATCCCACTTCACAAGAAAAGTTCGACTACAAATAATTTAAGAATAATGTCCTTATATTTAATGGAATCTCATGATTAAGACACACTTAATAAACAAACTATCTATTATAGGGACTTTATTATCTTGGAAAAACAAACATAATAAAGAAACACCTTTTATTATTAATAAATAATTTGATACAAGTACCAAAAGTAATGGCCTCTAGGGCTTACACCAACAATCTCCCACTAGCACTAGAGCCAATCAAACACATCTTCAATAATATTGTCAAGTGTAGGTACTCTGCATATATTCACATCTCCCCGATCTATTATCTCTCATATGAGGTGATAACACCTAAGTATGTGTTTGGATTGTTGTGAGATCTAGGCTCCTTATTTGTGCTATAGCACCATTGCTATCACAATAGAGATCAACGAGATCCACAATGCTAGGGACTATGCCAAGTTCACTAATGAAATTCTTGATCCAAATAACTTCTTTTGTTGTATTTGAGGCAAAAATATACTCGGCCTCAATTGTAGAATCAACAAGTATTTCCTTCTTTGAACTTTTCCAGCTCACAAAGCCACCATTTAAGCAGAACACATAACCAAATTACAATCTGAAGTCATCTTTATCTGTCTGGAAGCTAGCATAGTTGTATCTAATTAAAACAAGCTCTTCCTGACCTCCGTATACCAAGAATGAGTCCTTAGTCCTTCTCAAGTACTTAAGGATATTCTTGACAACTACCCAATGAGCATCACCAAGATCAGATTGGTACTTACCCGTTGCACTTAAAGCATACGAGACATCTGGTCGAGTACATAACATGACATACATGATAAATCCTATTACAGATGTATATGGAATCTTATTCACGCGATCCCTTTCTTCCTTAGTTGAAGGGGATTGTGTTCTTGATAAACACATGCCATGTTGCATAAGTATGAATCCTTTCTTAGAATCATGCATATTAAAGCGTCTTAACACTTCGTCAATCTATGTACTCTGGCTTAAGCCAAGCAGTTTTTGTGATCTATCTCTATAGACCATAATTTCTAATATATAAGATGCTTCACCAAGGTTTTTCATAGAAAAGCATTTCCCTAACTAATTTTTCACTTGTTGCAAGCTAGGGACATCGTTTCCAATGAGTAATGTGTCATCTACATATAATACCAAGAAGACGATCATGCTCCCACTAACCTTCTTGTGGACACAAGACTCATCTTCATTCTTTATGAATCATACTATTTTGTAGTTTCATCAAAACGAATATTCTAGCTTCTGAAAGCTTGCTTCAATCCATAGATTGATCGCTGTAATTTTCATATCTTTTGGGCTTCTTCGGTATGTCAAATCCTTCAGGTTGTGTCATGCACACGCCCTCAAGAAGTTTCCCATTAGGGAAAGCAGTATTGACATCCATCTACCATATTTCATAATCATGATATGTAGTGATAGCAAGTACAATCCGAACAAATTTAAGCATTGCGACGGGTGAAAAGGTTTCATTATAGCCTACCCCATGAATTTGTTTATAGCCTTTAGCAACCAGTCTTGCCTTATAGGTATGTACCTTACCATACATGTCAGTATTCCTTTTGAAGACCCACTTGCATCCTATAGGATTAACTCCTACAAGAGGCTCTACCAAGGTCCAAACTTGGTTTGCGTACATGGAATCCATTTCAGATTTCATGGCTTCTAGCCACTTCTCAGACTCAGAACCAATCATGGCCTTTTAGTAGGTTACATGCTCTCTTAATCTATGAGTAATACATCACCTTGATCAGTTACGAGATATCCATATATTTTTGGTTGGTGACAGATTTTGCTCGACCTACGATTGTCTTGTTCTACTTGAGCAGGTTGCTCTTCCACAACTACTTGTGGTTCCTGCTTTAATTCCTCCATAGGTGTATCAATTCTTTGTGATTCTTTAATTTCTTCAAGCTATAATTTCCTCCCACTGATTCCTTTGGAAATAAAGTTATTTTCCAAGAAAACTCTAGTTCGAGCGATAAACACTTTGCCCTCAAGTAATACCCTATTGTTTCTTTAGGATACCCCACAAATAAGCATTTGTCAAATTTGGGCTCAAGCTTAGTTGAAATTTGTCGTTTCACATAAACTTCACAACCCCAAATATTCATGTAAGACATATATGGTTTCTTACCACTCTATATCTCATATGGTGTCATCTCAACCTTTTTGGATGGAACACAGTTAAGTGTGTAAGATGCTGTCAGAAGTGCATGTCCCCAAAAGGAGTTTGGAAGATCAACATAAATCATCATGGTCGGACCATGTCTAACAAGGTTCAATTTATTCTCTCAGATACACATTCCATTGTGGTGTTCTAGGAGGAGTGAGTTAGGATAGAATCCCACACTCTTTTAGATGGTCATCAAACTCCAGGCTTAAATATTCACCGTCTCAATTTGATCAAAGAGTTTTAATATTCTTACCTAGTTAGTTTTGTACTTCATCCTTGAATTCCTTGAACTTTTCAAAGGACTGAGATTTGTGTTTCATTAAATATACATAACCATATCTACTAAAATCATCAGTAAATGTAATGAAGTATTAAAAATCTCCTCTGACTGGTATGTTCAGTGGTCCACATACATAAGTATGTATGAGGGCCAAAAGATCATTATGTTTGAACAATATTTGTTCTTGACATATTCTCTTTTGGCTTTGATGATAACAAAAGTATTAAAAGAACAATGGTTTATTTGATGTGTGTTTTATTTATGTAGGTTCTTGTACATAAATAATCAGAATCTGTTTTACTTAGACACACTTGGGAGTTGCTTCATTGTTAGCTTCTGGTGGCAGAGTCTGAAGAACAATTGCTAGTATGGCTTAACGCAGACTCTCAGCTGAAGGCCTCAGCATTCAGACGAGTTACTACACTTGGTAATTGTATACCAGCATCTGATACCATTTAGAGTTGGTGATAAAGCTATGTATTTTCCTTACTGCAGAAAGCAAGTTGTATTATCTTATCAGCTTGTCAGGTAGAGTCTGCAATATTGCAAGGCTCAAGAAACGTTGACATGCTCTATGGACCTCTGCTCCCAATGACTATATCAGTACAAAACATCTTGAATACTCAAAGGAAAAACGCGTTACACACTGGACTCAAAATCTACTATGCATCCATCTTCAACGTCTCTTGTACTATAGAGTAAAATCAAAGACACTTGATCAAGTCACTTCCTCAAGGGCTAGTTTCTGAAAAGGCTATATATATATATATATATATATATATATATATATATATATATATATATATATATATATATATATATATATATATATATATATATATATATATATATATATATATATATATATATATATATATATATATATATATATATATATATATATATATATATATATATATATATATATATATATATATATATATATATATATATATATATATATATATATATATATATATATATATATAGCTGGAGATACAAGTTTAAATCTTAACAAGGATTCTTTTAATGAATGAGTAGCAAGATCAAGCAATTATCAACTCTAGCATAATATGCAAAATTTCTATTTTAGGTTGTAATTGTAAAAACCTTAAGATTTCTTATCATTGTATATTAGAAATCTTAAGAGCTTTAGGTCTTTTTTATGGTGATTTCCTGTACCTCTGATACTTGTATCATGTACACCTTGTTCTCTATTATGTTGGGCCTTCAGTAGTTTAGATTAAGTCTGTTGTTATGTGCTTGAGCAAAAAGTCTTATTTATTGGGGTTAAAGCAACAAGTCTTGAGCCAAGATGCTTAAGACACATAAGTCTCATTTCTTAAGTGCTTGAGCTGTGAAAGTCTTATTTCAGCTAGTCTGATTGAGAAAGAGGAAGTCTCTGTCTAAATAGTGTGTGCAAGAAGTCTCGAGTGCAGCTTGAGCAAGAGAAGTCTCAATCTGGATGGCCAAAAGAGCGGGTGGCTCGGCCAGAGGATATGAGCAAAGGGAAGTCTTAAACATGTGCTCTAAGAAATAGGGAAGTATCAACCAGAAGATAGAAGATCACATGGCTCAGTCAGATGGTGTGAGCAAAGGTTAAGTTTTAGACATGTGCTCTAAGCAAGTGAAGTCTTAGACAGTTGGTCTAAGCAGTTGTAAAAGTCTTATGTAGAAGCATAAGTGATTATAATCATGAAGTGGTTATAATGAAAACCTCTTGTGAGGCAAGGGGACTGGATTACTCTCAGTTAGGAACCAGTATAAATCTTTTGTATCTTCTGCTATTATTTTATTTACTTCTGTTATATCCGCTGCCAAACTAATTAATTCAGAATCTGAACATCAGTTCTGATTCTGAAACTCTAATAAGAAGTTAAATTAAAAAAGAACGCAAAACACAATTCAACCCCCTTCTTGTGTACTTTTCACACCTTCAATTGGTATCAGAGCATGGTATGTGCTTAACACTTAATAGTGGCATAGATAATGGTCCAATAAGAAAAGTATATTTCTTCTTTAAGAAAGAATCAAATGCCACATGAAAAATATCATACGACTTTTCCTACCATATTCAAATGGATGTTTCCATTGAATTTAAATGTTGGAAAAGATAAACATATTTTTAACTCATTGGACTTACTAAAAGGTTGTTGAAGGTCTATAGAATATCTTTGAAAGAGGTATTATTATAGAAGTTGATGGTGTTAAAGATGATCATCTTGAAAATCTCTTTCACTAACTCAGAAGATACATATTGAATATCTTCAGAGGTAGTTGCGTTCTGGTAGATGCACTATCTCACTTATGAGTATATCAACATCATTGATATGTCTGATGCTTGGACTATATTTGAATTCTTGTGCTTGGATTTGTGGGGATCAGTCTTTGATGCTTGAAATAGTTACACTTCCTCTAATCTTTTCAAGTAAATTCTGAAAAGATTGTTCCTTGACTTAAATCTAAAGTCATAATTTTTTATGTTTACATATTGAATCTATTGTGTTCTGAAGGTTTGTCTTGTAGTCTTCAAAGGAAAGAAATGAAGTTAGATGATGAAAAACTATTTAACATATCACCTTCTCTTTTTAGCTTAAGTTCTTTGGAATGACTAATGATAAGAAACTTAGGTTTCTTGTCAGAAGGACTTCCGTACTGGATGAATGGATTATGATATCTGTTGATAGAAGAGTAACTTCAAAAGCTTCTGAAATATTTGTATTTCAACTGATTTCTCAAGTCTAAAAGCAAGAAGAAACACTACCAGAACCCAATATCAGATGTTCTTCAATGTTTAATCTTTTGAAGCTGATATTAGTGCAGGATGCAGATGAAAAGAAGCATTTGTGTTATGAAATGAAAATCAAGTATTGAAAAGTAAGAGATGGTGTCAAATTAATCTTGCTTAAAATATTTGATTTATGGAATTTGTTCTTTAAGGTGATATCTTAAGAAACTCCATTGCTTCTTGGTTGAAGACCATCATGGAAGATGTTTTAAAAGATATTTATATTAGAAATATTGAACTTCTCTTTGAGTTCTGTTAGTTGTACTAAGAAAATACTTTGAACTTCTTTATGTCAATTTCAGATAGCAAACACCATCTGGTTCTGAGATTGTCAATGATTTTAAAGTCAAAAGATTTAATCCCAGACAATGAGATTGGTGACATTGCTTAGAACAAGATTATGTTCCTATCATATCTCATCCTAGACTTATACTCTGGAGTTATTTATGAGCTTTCTATTAGATTGAGATGTACGACAAAGAAAAGACGATTTGTACTTACATGTATGGTCTTATAGAAGTACGAGTATCATAATGCATTTGCTACAAATATCAAGGAAAGAAGCAAAGACATCTTTTATAAGGTTGTTTACAACATTTATTGGAGCAAGAGCCAATAACCCAGATTCAAGTACTGGTGGTACTAAATTTGGTGAGAGTAGTGGAATCAATGATTAGAAAACCATTGAATTAGAATCCACTCAAAGTTGTGTTCAGACTCTATTGGTCAAGTTTGAATACTGAATCGGGTCTGGTCAATAAAAGAAAGGTATGCTTGTTCTTTTCTGGCTTATCTTTTGATTCAATGAAACATTTGTATAGATATAAATATAAAATTCCCGTTAGATCTCTAGAGAAGTTCTTTTGAAAAAGATAACTTCATAAATCTTTAAGAGAAAATTCTATTCTAATTGTCTGTACTGAATGTCTTATTAAGCCAGATGATGATCATATTTATGGAAACATTTTTCTCACTTCTTGAGATGATACAGTTGCTTGTTAGTTGTATAAAGAAGACAATTCATGTTCATCTATCACTTACGACTCTTGTTTCAAGATAAAGTGCTAGTTATGAATAGAATCTTAGAGACCTATGACAGTTGATATCTCTGTCTAAATCTAGCTCTACTAGACTCTGATGGTTGATAGCATCGAAAGTTGTCAATTTTTGATTTTCAGAAGAAGATTCTTTACTTCACATATAATAGTTTAAGTAAAAAGTTTTCTAATAGCTGTTATAATACTTAAATTTTCATAAAGGTGAAACTCATATAATGGAATTAAAATATTTGCTGGATAAGAACCTTTGGGTAATGAAGTTTTCTCTTTTGGTACTTGCTATTACTATTCCCTGCCTTGTGAAACATCATTGTGTCCTTTTTCTAACAAGATTCTTATTTCTGTAAGATTCTTGTTCAATTTCTTTTCTCTTTTCTTCTTCTTCTTCTTCTTCTTCTTCTTCTTCTTCTTCTTTTCCTCTTGTTTGTGTGCTAACCAAATCAAACCTGAGATGAGTTCTTCAGTTAATTCTCCTTTGAATTGGCTGGTTGTCATCAATGAAAAGTTTTTGGATTTTGATGAGTTTCTTAAGATTGGTTTCAACTTCTGGAAGGTTGTGTCTAAACAAGGGTGAAATGGTTACTTTGAGATGCTCTATGCTTTCACTTTAAGTATACTGTTATATCTAGAGTAATTGGTGTTTCTATTACAGTAACCTCTAAAGAGATTGCAAATGTGATCAATTGTAAGATTGCAGAAATCCTAGGAACTCTTATTTGAGAACACTATCTTCCTACTCGGAGTATCTTTGTAGATCCATCTAATACATCAGTGGTTTCAAATATTCTTTCTGATGATATTGCTTGGAGTTAGATTCTAAATTCAAACTTACTTCCTAAGGATAAAGATTTAGACCACGTGGACCCTATTGAAAAATACCTCCTTCTACTTCTTAATTTAGATTTGAAGATTAAGCTTCCTCAAGTTATGTTTGACCATTTGAAGAGGTCTCTTTCTTCTTTTCAAAAGGGAAAGACCTTCTCCATTCCTTTTGGACAAGTTATTTCTGAAATACTTGTTTAGCAAAGGGGTTAACATAAGTTCTGAGGCTAGTTCTTCCAAGATTTGGAAAGACAAGTTTGAAGCTATCTATGAAAGATTTTGATGGTAGATTTCTGCATAGTTATGCTTTGTGTTATTGTTGAAATTTTTGTATTAACCATCTTATTAATAAATTCAAAGTTTGTTCATGCTTCTGTTCAGTTCTAACTGATTAATATTTATTCTTATTGTTCAATGAGAATCTGAAATAATTAAAAGAACTCAACGTTTGCAACTTATTTTATTAATTAAAAGGAATCTATTACAAGACAATTGGACTTTCTACTCTAATGGATGATCCCTTAGGAATTCCCTAGGATTATCTGACATTTCTAGATTATCTAAGAAATCTTGCCATTCTTCCTTAGCAAACTCCAAAGCCTCCTTTCTTAGTTTGTTTTTACGTCTGAATCCAGAAGATCTTATTCTTTTGTGTATCTTCACAAAGGATATTGAAGAGGAGAGAACTTCTAAGGATGCCTGCTTGCTTACAGATCCTTCAGCTGCTGCTTTTCCTTGGTTTACTTGAGTTGTTGCATTCAATAGTGTTGCCTTCCTGAAATCTCTCTTTGGAACCCAGATCTGCTTTTGGTTATACATCTTGGTGTTTTTGAGATTAAGTAATAATGGAAGAAATATTACTAGAGTCCTTTTTATAGACATGTTACATACATTATCTTGAGTTTAATATTATTTAAGTACTGATTAAATCTTATCAGTACTCTAATAATGAATCTTGGAAATGTTATCTAGCAGTCTAATCTATTAAGATTCTCTGAATTACTATGATTTTATGTTTGATCTATTTTAACTGTCATTCTATGTCAGTTTCACTTTAATGTACTTTCAGAAAATCTAAAAGAAATTACTGGAATGTACTTGCATGCTGAAAAGAATTCTTGGTTAAATGAACTTTTTCATTAATTAAATTGATGGATTACATTTTAAAAATAAAGGAACAAGATGATTTCTAGATGAGATCCCTAGCTTGAGCATCTCGTTCCCAGCAGCGTCCACTATTGTCATAGTCTACCTCCTCATCTTCAGAATCAATTACCTCTTCCTCTTCTATGGCTGGAAGTGAGAGGTAGAACTGCATGTTGACCCTTTTTTTTCTTCCTTGACCTCTTCATGCTTTTTCTCCTTGGCTTCAAGGCAACTACTATTAAACTTCCTTCTGAAGGTCGTTCAAGTGCTGCTGAAGTTGCCTCTTAAGAAGTAAGTTGTGCTGAGGGAAATGACTCAGTTGTAGAAGACTCAGAAGCAGCTCGCCTCTGAGAGGATTGGGTTGCCAAACTTGTAGAGCTCTCAGTTACATCTGTTACGACATATGTATTATGACTCTCAGTTGATGACTCCATATCTTTTGGTTGATGATTGATGAAAATGACTTAGGAGTTGGATGCTTTTATAATGAGTTTTATGGGTACTAAGAGTCTAAAATCAATCCTTGTTTAATTCTTTGAATAAGTAACAACCACTAAGACTTCAAAGCATGCATTTTACAAACCTTAATGACTCTTATTACTTTATTATTTTTCCTCTTTGAAACTGATCCAGTAATGATGATCTAAGATACATTTATTTGTGATATTATTTCTCTTTCCCTTTTATTCTTTTTGATGTGACAAAATGGGAAGAAATAATAGTAAGTATTTAAATAGAAATTGAACCCATTGAATACCTGTTCTGTACGTATTGGTCATTTATTTTCTATTTTTATGGTTACCTTTCCCAGGGCGTATTTTTAACTTTCTTGTACATAGGTCTAAAGAAAAGCTTACAAACCTAAGACTTAGCCTATCAAACCCATAAGGAGCTTACAAACCTCATATTCTGGTGTCGCTAAAGAAATAAAAAAATGGCAACATATTTTAACTCTCTTGTACATAGTGTTAAGTAAGAGTTTACAAACCTCTGACTTAGCCTTTGAGACTCAGAAGGAGCTTACAAACCTCATATTTTGATGTTACCAAATAGAGTTAAAATATTGTATTTTGGTATTCTTAAATATGGAACTAAGGGGGAGCTTACAAACCTCAACCTTGGAACTGTTTGACTCAGGGGGAGCTTACAAACCTCAGTGTCGCACCTCGAAAAAATTCAAATCGAGAACGTACGACCCTCGCGCGAAAGGCGCAGAAATGAGGTTTGGCAGAGTCGTCACTGAACTTTATTTATCCTGAATATAAGGGAATTGAAAATATCAAGAAAACCTTTTAGAACGAAAGGACAGGAACAGGGTCATCGCAACTGATGTTCTGGGTTCGGGAGTCGGTTACGTAAGGGGAAGGTATTAGCATCCTTCGCGTCCTTTGTACTCAACAGAAACCTCTTAGGGTGACTTGCAACGGGCGTTATTTAAGCTTGCTTGTTTTCTTCTCAATGGTAAATGCAAATTGGTAGGTCTAAAAGATAACGATGCTATGGGGAAATGGGTGGTTATAGAATAGGGTGCTCGCCAAGGATTGGGGCCCTTGTGCCTACGTATGTTCATTCGGACGAGAATGAGAAATCAGAGCTTCGTAGTTCGACTACGGGAAAAGTTGAGGGGGGAAATGAAAGATGGAGGAAATTATGGACGGAATAACGGAGAAAGATATAAGTGTGCTCGCCAAGATCATCACAATCTTGTGCCTACGTATCTTACATTTAGACGAGAATGAAGAATCAGAACGTCCGTAGTTCATGGAGACGACCACAAAAAAGAGATAAAGTTGAATTGAAGTTTGGGTTTGGGAATGAAAAACTGAGTGACTAACAACCCAAGGGGCGTGGCTAGAGAGCTGTCACTCTAGAATCCAAGGAATGCGAGATTCCAAGAATTCAGTTCTTTCAGAAGTTAATTGAATAGGTTGAAGATGATTGTTGAATGTTTTGAATTCGAAAGTGTGAACTAATAACAACTCAAGGGGGATGCTTTAAGTGTTAATCGTTCAAAGATTCAAGGAATGCCAGACTCCAAGGATCTCCTTCTTTCGTAAGTTTGATTACAAAAATGTTTGAATATAGATTAGGTATTTTAAGAAGAAAGGGTGAATGAACGACAACCCAAAACGCGCGCCTCGAGAGTCATTCATTCGAAGATTCAATGAATGCTAGACTATAAGAATTTTCTTCTTTCATTATTTGATTAAGAAAAGTGTTTGTAAAAGATTAAATCGAATACGTTGCAAAAAGAGGTGTAATGCAAGCCAAAGGGCACTCGACTTACAACTTGGTTTAAAATACCGCTTGACGTTGGATCAAGGGTTTGACTTATATTTGCACGCAAAAATGTGATGAAACGGAAATAGGTTTGAAAAATGGCTCGACGACGAGTCGAGGATTTGATTGAAAATGGAACCGGCTTGATGACGAGTGAGTGGTTAGGTTGTGAGAAACGATACTAGTCCTTGAGGGTGCCCCCAATACCGAAACCATAATGAAATATGAAAGTGTGTGCGATAGGTTGATGGAGAATATGGACTAGCACTCGACTTATGAAGGGGTGTTTGAAAATGGCTCGATGACGAATCAAGAATTAGTTTGAAAACAGTTTAATCCATGCTAGTCCCTAAGGGTGCTCCTAGAAGATAAACCATAATCAAAGCAAGATACGAATGCTTATATTGAAATGGGAGAGGGGTAAATGTGAGTTACACTAGATTGCACGAAATAAAAGGTCTCATTGTAAGGTAGCTCAAGAGAAAGCCGTGTGTGTGCGAGGTGTCCTAAACTAAGCTTTGAGCAAAACTCGAACAAATTTTCAAGCTAGGGTTTTTGAAAAAGTCCAATAGTCCATTACTCGAACAAGTAACCAACAGTCCACCAATTTAGGCTTTTATTGTTTCGATAATTGTTTATGTGTTTTGAAATGAATATGAATAGGAGTTGAACAAGATGAATATGAGTATGACAATATGAATAGTATGGCAAGATATATAACAATATAATCGAGATAATATTCACAATAATATAGTCAAAATAAATATTAACAAGTATATGAAAAAGATAATGCAATCGAGATATAATGACCGAATTTAAATCAAAGGTATATTTGACTGAAAATAAAGCAATTGTATATTGACGGAAAGTAAAGTTAGACGTTAGTTGATTTGTGAATTGAATTGGGACGAAGTTTAACACTAAACCGTCTTAGCTCGACTTATGACGAAAGTCGAACTATAGGAGGCCGCGTAAATTGATATTCAGGCTAGAAACAAGATAGAGAAATGATATTGAGGAATCATTCTCCAATTTAATCGTGTCGCACGGGCCAAAAGGTAAATGATCTCGTCTTAATCATAAACTCGTGTTGATTAATCGAAGGTAGCCTATCACGATCCCAAAGTATAGAAAATGACCAAAATGGTCATTTTCCACATATTTGACATAGTGAAGGTTATCGACTTTGATAAATTAACGTTTACGAATCCAAAGACTTCATAGATCGAAAATTGAAATAAAACTGAAGAAAATAAAGTCGAAATGAAAATAAAACTAAAAGTTAAGACTTGTTAAAAGTAAAAATAATTTTTAAACAATAATAATAATTTTTCTCCAAAGAATACGAAATAAAAAAAATTCAACTTAAAAAAAAAAAGAACACCGGTGGAGGGTGTATCAGATCCAGGGATATGTAGGAACAACAATATGGGCCTTGAGCCCACAAGAACACACAAGGCCAAATACAAGCCTTACATGGATGTGCCCAGAATGCAGTATGGGTGTGCAGATACACCACCCACGGGCTCATAGAGTCCATCAGCCCACCAACATCTCACAGATTAAAGTCACAGGTCAAAAAACGCGGCCTTACGCACTTTTGAAAACTAAAAGCAAAAACATGGCACAACTCTCTATGAGACCACACAAAGCAACGCCTCAACTCTAAAAGCTGATTCACCATCCCTTTTTTTAAAATAAAAACGATATTACAAAAATCAACAAAAGGGGCAGAATCCATAACAATCAAAGGAGGTACTTCTGATTCCTACCTTCTATCTCGCCTCAATTCGCGTGATTTGGGGTTGATTTTTGTTTACTCAGGTTCGGCTTCTCTCGATTCAATCTCGTTTTGGATTTGCTCACTCTTCTCCTTCTATTTCATTTATGGTTTCTGGATTTTGAAGAATTTGGGGTTAACTTGACTGCTTTGGTTTGGGGTTTGTTTAGATATGAAATGATTGAAGAGGGTTGTTGTTGGAAGAGGAAAGTTGAGGTTGATTTGGGTTTTGATTTAGAGGTTTGTGCTTTTGGGTTGAAGAAATGGTGAAGATTAAAAATGAGGAGAGACGATGGGGTCGGGGTTTGTTATCAATTTTTGAAGGGGAGTCGCGGTTTTATCAATTCTCCAAGAGAAGATTCAGTTTTGTGTTTTTTGTACGGTTCTGATTGAATTCCCCCCTTGTAATGTTGTTGCGTTGCCTCTTATATGCGTGTGGGGATCCCTTCTTTTGCGTGAAAAGTGCTGCAGGTTGTACGTTTCCATTTCACTCGTTTCTTGTCGTATGTGGTAAGCTTTTTTTACTGTGGCTTGTGAATTGTTTTTTCGTAACAGCTTAATGCGTGGCTGAAGATTACAATGGTTATTTTTACAGCTCATGACGGTGATAATTCTATTTGTGTAGGTAACTTGGTTTATGGTGGTGCGTATGCTCATGCTTGGAGGCTGCGCGGAACGTGAATGGCGCGAGGTTGATTATAACAATCTATAGTGCTGATAAGTGGCCCTTGATTTATGTGTGTTGTAAAAGTCTTGTTTTTGCTGTTGCGAGAAGCTGCTAATATTTAACTGAGAATTATTTTACTCAACATGGGCCATGTGGGTGTTTTCTTCCTTAACATAATGGTCTTGCGAAGACAAAAAAAAAACTCTAATAATGGGCTTATTTGTGTTATGGGCTTTCTTTTGGATTTTAAATTTATTTGTATGAGTTTGATTTGTATTTTTTTTTAAGATGAGCTAAAAAAATGGTAATGAATAATGGGCTATGGTGGATCTAGTTTCATGAGCCATCACCTAGTGTGGGATTTTCTTGTGTGAATGAAGTAAATGAATATGTGAAAGGATGATTAAGAATGATTCAAACATAGTGGATTTAGAAATATGGGCGATGGAAAATGAATAATGAATTTAGGAGATATGGTATGGTTTTAAGAAACGGGCTTCAGAATTGGCAAATGACCCCAAAATGCACATGTACAACTCTAACGATTTTCAACCACCAATGATGAATGAAACAAAAATTTTAAGGACTTGACACCATAATGAATTCATCTTGTCTTCTCCTTGAACCCATCATAAGCACATGATCAGAACTAGCAAGGACATGAAATATAAACTAACTGCAATAAACTTAAAGCCTTTCAATTTGACTTCAACCAGGTAATTTGAACTTGCACCAAACCCTAATTGGAAATTCAGACACACACCACTTGAATCAATCATCTCCAATCCTCATTCGTGAAACAAAACTTGTCAGACCAAAATTAGGTCAGACCTGACTGATTCTCAACCTTTACTGAGCCTACATATTCAAACAGATAAACCTCCAATGAACCTTAATTCAACTTTAACTCCATAACATCCTGAGTTTGGACCATGAATAGAAGCAACATTTTTTTTTGGATTTTTTGAATAATGGTTAGTGGTTGGATGCACAAATGAAAGTATATACGCGGGTAGGACAAATTTGAGGTATGACAGATGCCCCTAGATAATTGGCTTAAACCTAGTAAGATGAAGTGCTAGGACATTCATTCTTTTAAGGTGGAAGTCAATTAGATATGAAGAAAATCCTGAATTTGTCCGAAAAGAAAAGAAATGCTTGGGAAGCTTGATAACAGATAATTGTCAACCCTCGAGTAGGCACTGAAAAACTTGCAAAGGTCATCATCACCAAAAGGATGATAATAAACATACTCATAATCTAGCACCAAAAGGACGACAGACCCATCATTAAAAGGATGACAGAGCAACACACACACAACCCCGACATCAAAAGTATGTAGGGAACACTCGCACAATCTGGTAACAAAAGGATGATAGAGAGAAACACACATATCCCTGACACCAAAAGGATGTAGGGAACACTCGCACAATCTGGCACCAAAAGGATGACAAACCCATCACTAAATTGATGATGGAGCAAACTCACACACAATTACTACCACCAAAAGGATGATAGAACGACACTCATACAATCTGACACCAAAAGGATGACAGACCCATCACAAAAAGGATGATAGAGCGAAACACACACAACCCTGACACCAAAAGGATGTAAGGAACACTCGCACAATCTATCACCAAAAGGATGACAGACCCATCACCAAAAGGATGATAGAGCAAAAAACACACAACCCTAACACCAAAAGGATGTAGGGGAACACTCGCACCAAAAGGATGATAGAGCAAACTCACGCGCAGGTTGCTACCACCAAAAGGATGTAGGGAAACTCTCGCACAATCGGTCACCAAAAGGATGACAGACGCATCACTTAAAGGATGATGGAGAGACACATACACAACCTTAACACCAAAAGGATGTAGGGGAACACTCGCACAATTTGGCACCAAAAGGATGATAGAGCGAACTCACGCACAGGTTGCTACCACCAAAAGGATGATAGAACAAAATTCGCACAATCTGGCACCAAAAGGATGACAAACCCATCACTAAAAGGATGATGGAGCGACACACGCACACAAGTTACTATCACCAAAAGGATGATAGAATGACACTCGCACAATCTGGCACCAAAAGGATGACAAACTCATCACCAAAAGGATGATGAAACAAACTCACACACAACCATAACACCAAAAGGATGTAGGAAACCCTCGCATAATCTAACACCAAAAGGATGGAAGAACCATCACCAAAAGGATGATGGAGCAAACACACACGCAACCATGACACCACAAGGATGTAGGGAACACTCGCACAATCTGGCACCAAAAGGATGACAGACCCATCACCGAAAGGATGATGGAGCGAAACACACAATATCCTGACACCAAAAGGATGTAGGGAAAACTCACATGATTTGGAATGAAAAGGATGACAGACCCATCACCAAAAGGATGATGGAGCGAAACACACACAACCATGACACCAAAAAGATGTAAGGAACACTTGCACAATCGGTCACCAAAAGGATGACAGACCCATCACCAAAAGAATGATGGAGCAAAACACACACAACCCTGACACCAAAAGGATGTAGGGAACCCCTCGCACAATCTGGAACCAAAAGGATGATAGACCCATCACCAAAAGAATGATGGAGCAAACTCGCACAAACAAGTTACTACCACTAAAAGGTGATAGGAAATTCCCAAATTGAAGGTCACCAACACCAAAAGGATGTAGGCTAGGCTGAATCGACGAGGTTTGGCTATCACCAAAAGGATGATAGTGAGGTAATTGTCAAAAGGTCAAGTTTACTGGAGATATGATACACGATGCTTATTTGAGACAACAACAAAGGGTTGAAGCAAAGAAGTCACTGAGGAACACAATCCTTGTCAACAAAAGGTTAAAAGGAGACAACTCACCGAGGAACGTCCAGGAGGAAGGTTGTATTAAAAAAAATCAACAGGGAACGCCCACTGACTCGGAGAAATGCCACTGGTTGAGCTGGGGACACCCACTTTAACAACAAAAGGTTGAGAGCACAATTCAATGAGGAACGCCCACTGACTTGCTTGGAGACCACATTTTCATCAACAAAAGGTTGAAGTAACTTCATGAGGAACGCTCACGGATTTGAAGGAAATGCCCCTGACTGGGCTGAGATTTGCTTGATATCTTATCTTGATCAACAAAAGGTTGATACAACTTCGTGCGGAATGCCCACGGGTTTGAAGAAGATGCCACTGACTATGATGAATCTTGCTTTTGGAATTCTCATCAACCACAAGGTTGAAACAACTTTGTGGGGAACACCCACGGCCTTAAAAAAATTTCCCATGACTGGGCTGAATGTCATCTTGAAATTTGATCAACCCTTAGGTTGAAATAACTTTATGGGAAACACCCATGATCTTGAATAAGAACGCCCCTGACTGGGCTGGAAACGGTCTTGGAAATCTCGAGATTGATCCTGGACCTTGACTTGCATATGTGAATGCTTGATGTTGAAAATGATGCTCCATATTGAATGGAAATACAAATGCAAATGCTAACGCGCGGAGATGCAAGTGCTGAGGAAATATGACTGGTTTTGGGTATGCATATGATGCAAGATGATGCTTATGATATCGAATGTGATACATATGATGCGTATGGATTGCAAACGGGTGGTTGGAAATGCAGGTGAGAGGTGTCAGCCTGGTGGACTTTTGGTAGTTACTAATGCGGATTGGACTTTGGGTGGTGGGAGGGTTTGATTTCCTCGACACGCAGTTTGTTGAAGGCCATAATTGAAGTTAATGAAGATACTCTGGATTCCCCAAGCCTGATCATCTGTTGATTTGTTGTGAACTTGCTTCAGAGAAGATTGCAACTCTGCCTGATGGTCAGGATGACCAGGTCTTGCCCCTATTTGGACATGGTAACAGTCTGCCCCTGATTAGCCAGTTCTGATATATGAAAGCTGAACTTGGATGCTTTGAGATGTCTTTCCCCTGATCGAGTTGTCGAAGGATATACCCCAGCCAGTGGGTTTTGAGGAAACTTTGCTTCGTGTCAGCCACTAAAAGTCAAGTTCCTCTTTGGTTGCCCTTTGTTGGAATGTCTTTGATGTCTAGCACTGATTTGTAATTAAAATTGTACATTCACAAATGGTAATCTTAATGCAAAGTTTATGCAAGTTTTGAAAAAAGTGTCGCTTTGAAGTCGTGATAGTGTGAAACAAATTGACCGTTAGTCCAGACGTTGTGCTAATTTGCTAGTGTGTGAGAAATATCAAGGATAATGACACCAACGCTGATGATTAGCATATATGTGAGGAGTCAGTTTACGCAACCTTGCAATGGTATGCTTTCAGAATAAACCTCGCCTCAATTAGGTCTTTCAAGGGTTGTAACATGGTCTGGTTCACGGTTTTATGAAACAAAGAATATTAGGCTCAAAGTATAATTTGTACCCGCCCCTTTTCCTTAATGATCTCCAGTCCTATGTTCAGTTAATTCTGCACATGTTTATCTTGGCGGTGTGAACTTGATAATTCAAGGTTTTCTTGACATGACAGTCACCTTATTTTGCTTTCGAAGGATGTCAGTGACATTTTTGATTTTAATATGGTGATCACTGAATCTTATTTTGTTTTTATTGAGGGTTTGAGGGCCTCTTTTGATTTTGTTTTTGATCCCTAACTTTTGCATGGACCGATTTTACTTGTCCGATCCATCGGGATTGCCTTGATTTTTGCCTAAGTCTCCTTTGAGGTGCTTGACTTAGCAGGCTTTTGATTTTTTTTTTGAATTTTGTTGGGGGATTGTGACAACCAAGTCATAGGTCTTTGATGAACAACCATCATGTATTTTGTTCATTCTCTGGTGATTCGAGTGCGTAATTGGATTAACTGAACACTACCCTTCCCCAAGTTGAGTGTAAAAGTTTGAATATCCAAAGGAAACTGCTACTTCTAAGCTCGAAGTGGTAAACTAGGGATTATCTACATGTATCTCCAGTGTTTAGGGAATTGAAACAATGCATGTACATCATCGACGAGATTCTGTTTGAAAGCATACAATTTTCAATTATGGGTTTTTCCTTTGTCGTCATCCTTCCTCCAAACATACTAAACAATAATTTATAGAGTGTGAAGTGAATAAATGTTTCGGTGATGAGTGAATATGATATAACTGATTTAAAACATGCATAAACAATATATTAATAAAACCAAATATGAATGGCAATGTTCAAAGCGTACAATACTTAAATGATCAAAGACAAAGCACAAGAAAGCAAAAGATGAGATGGCAACATGACTGCCTTCTTTGAGAAGCTGAACTTGATTTGACTTGACCTAATGCTGGTAATAACTTGGTGGCGACATTGGATTGTTGATGACGTTTGAAGACTTTACATTGAAGTTGATAGCATCCTGTCGATCATGTCTTGAACCTTGTGCTTGAAAGCCCTGCAGTTCTCAATGGTGTGACCTGGAGCGCCCTTATGAAACTTACAATGAGCATTTGCATCATAGTCGGCAAGAATGACAGTTGGATGAGCTAAATCTCTCAAAGAAATGACCTTTTTCTCCAATGATTGGGCAAAAATGTTAGCATACGATATTGGCAGACGATAAAAACTTTATCTGGCATTCACGTCCTCTGCTGATTAGGCTGACCCTGTTGGAGAGCACCTTGCTGTTGTTGAGCAGCTTGCAGTTGTTGTTTCAGAGGAGGATACTGATATCCTTGCTGATTGTAGGATTGTTGTTGAGGAGCCTGTTGCTGAGGCATTTGGGCTTGAACAGCTAGAGGATATGGCATTGGAGCGTATTGCGCAGCAGCAACATACATATATGGGTAGTAAGGGATTTGATAAGGCATATGAGCGGGAGCTTGTTAAGGAGCTTGCCCTTTCTGCACAGAGATGGCATTTGTTTCGCCCTCTTTCTTCTTGTATCCGTTGAAAGGCTTCTTGGCACCAGCCTGGCTTCCAGAACCTCCTTGGATCTTTCCGCTTTTCAACCCTTCTTCAATTCTATCACCGACAATCACCAAGTCATAGAATCTAGCAGAAACACTACCGATCAACTTCTCATAGTACTGGCCTTGCAAGGTACCCATGAAAATGTCAATGAGCTCACGGCCGACCAAAGGTGGGTGCACCCTTGCAGCTAACTCTCTCCATCGTTATGCATACTCCTTGAAGGATTCACTGTCCTTCTGAGCCATACTTTGAAGTTGAGTATGATTCAGAGCAAGGTCGGTGTTGTACTTGTATTGTTTGACAAAAGCATCAGCTAGCTCATCCCATGTACGCACACTATTACGTTCTAGCTGCATATACCATTCGAGTGATGCCCCAGACAAACTGTCTTGGAAGCAATGAATCATTAGCTTTTCATCTCTGGCATAAGTATCCATTTTGTGACAATACATCTTCATATGAATGTTCGGGCAGCTGATGCCTTTGTACTTCGAGAATTCAGACACTTTGAACTTGGGAGGAATGACAACATCAGGCACCAAGCATAATTCTAGGGCACTGAGAGAGTTTGAGTTGTTCCCCTCCATGACTCGGAGTTTCTCAGCTAGATCACAACACATCTTGATTTATTTTGAATCTTGAGCAGCAACAGGACTTGCAATGGGGAAAGCAGCAAGATAGTTTTGCACATCGTCATACTGATCCAACAAATTTTCAGTATGAGGAACAGGGATTTGGACAACAGTAGGTTGCGCTTGCGGGATAGCTCTAACAGTAACTCCAAATACTGGGATTGGTTGAGATGTGGTTCCTTCGGCTGCGGTAGCGAAGTTCATTGGCATCCCATAAGGGTTAGGGACAGGAATTGAGAGACTTGAGGTAGACCCTTGCACCTGACCATTGTTGTTGACAACGACAGCAACTTCACGTTGTTCTTCTTCCTTTCTGGCTGTGAGGAGGGCTTCAAGAATCTGGTCAATCTTTCCTTTGATGAAGTCCAACTCTTCTCGGAAGGCAACTTGCTCTTGCTGAATCAGCTCCATCATTCGTCTTGTATTGGCTCTAGTTGCATACTGGTGTTGGGGAATCAACTTGATTTACTGGAGAGGAAGGAAGGAGAAATGAGGTTCTGCTGAAGGAATGAAAATGTAAGATGCACAATAGATGCAATGCAAATGATATACGAGATACAATGCAAGATGCAAGATCCAGGATCACAGGTTCGACAATTCTGAAGCTGGCCACTGTAACAGGTACATAACCACATTTTCTGATCAAAGTAGCCTTACAGGCGAACCCTATATGGGAGGATTTAAATTATTTACCCATAAACCCACTAGTAGAATGGTTTCTACGTTGATGGATGTGGTTCCCAGGATCACGGACACTAATCACATCAGCGTCACATAACAGACTAGTTGTATTACGACGATAATGACGATAAGGTCTCTCCTGAGCGAAGTCCTCATGTCAGGCTCACAAGGAGCGATTCCTTGGAGACTAACACTGCATGACCTCTAATATTGGAGCTGGTGCTATAATGGGTTCCCAGAATCACAGACCCTTCATTAATCAAGTCGTGTAATAGGCTAGCTGTGTTACAACCAGATCTACAAATAGGTATCCTCTAGGGGAGCTTTCATGCTAGGCACACAAGGAGTCAGTCCTTGGGGACTAAGACTACTCGACTACCAATTCTAAACTAGATGTTCTCTTTGCTTTTACCAAAGCTCGGGCGTAGAGCCTTACTCATGATGTAATCCCAAGATCGAACAGGAGAGGATAATAATAAGCATAAATAAAAGCCATAAAAGAACAAATACGTAAACGAGAAGAAAATGAACAAACAAAGATAACACTCCTCACAATGCTCTAAGATAGGCTCAACTCTCTCTTGCATGAAGCAAAACGTCCCCAACAGAGTCGCCAGTTGTTGCACCTCAAAAAAATTCAAATCAAGAACGTACAACCCTCGCGCGAAAGGCGCTGAAATGCGGTTCAACAGATTTTCCACCGAACTTTATTTATTCCGAATAGACAGGAAAGGAAAATATCGAGAAAACCTTTTAGAACGAAAGGATAGGAACAAGGTCGTCGCAACCGATGTTTCAAGTTCGGGAGTCGATTACACGAGGGGAAGGTATTAGCACCCCTCGCGCCCGTTGTACTCAATGAGAACCTCTTAGGGTGACTTGCGATGGGTGTTAGCTAAGTTTGCTTGTTTTCTTCTCAATGGTAAATGCGAATTAGTAGGTTTAAAGGATAACGATGCTAGGGGAAATGAGTGGTTACAGAATAGGGTGCTCGCCAAGGATTGGGGACCTTGTGCCTACGTATGCTCATTCGGACGAGAATGAGAAATCAGAGTATTGTAGTTCGACTACGAGAAAAGTTGAGGGGGGAAACGAAAGATGGAGGAAATTGTAGATGGAATAACGGAGAAATATAGAAGTATGCTCGCCAAGATCATCGCAATCTTGTGCCTACGTATCTTACATTCAGACGAGAATGAAGAATCAGAGCGTCTGTAGTTCGTGGAGACGACCACGAAAAGGAGATAAAGTTGAATTGAATTGAAGTTTGGGTTTGGGAACGAAAGACTGAGTGACTAACAACCCAAGGGGCGTGCCTCGAGATCTGTCACTCTAGAATCCAAGGAATGCGAGATTCCAAGAATTCAGTTTTTTTCAGAAGGTAATTGAATAGGTTGAAGATAATTGTTGAATGTTTTGAATTCGAAAGAGTGAACTAATAATAACTCAAGGGGCGTGCCTCAAGTGTTAATCGTTCGAAGATTCAAGGAATGCTAGATTCTAAGGATCTCCTTTTTTGGTAAGTTTGATTATAAAAATGTTTGAATATAAACTAGGTACTTTAAGGCGAAATGGTGAAATCCTAGGAACTCTTATTTGAGAACACTATCTTCCTACTCGGAGTATCTTTATAGATCCATCTAATACATCAGTGGTTTCAAATATTCTTTCTGATGATATTGCTTGGAGTTAGATTCTAAATTCAAACTTACTTCTTAAGGATAAAGATTTAGACCAAGTGGACCCTATTGAAAAATACCTCCTTCTACTTCTTAATTTAGATTTGAAGATTAAGCTTCCTCAAGTTACGTTTGACCGTTTGAAGAGGTCTCTTTCATCTTTTCAAAAGGGAAAGACCTTCTCCATTCCTTTTGGACGAGTTATTTATGAAATACTTGTTTAGCAAAGGGGTTAACATAAGTTCTGAGGCTAGTTCTTCCAAGATTTGGAGAGACAAGTTTGAAGCTATCTATGAAAGATTCTGATGGTAGATTTCTGCATAGTTATGCTTTGTGTTGTTGTTGAAATTTTTGTATTAAGCATCTTATTAATAAATTCAAAGTTTGTTCATGCTTGTGTTCAGTTCTAACTGATTAATATTTATTCTTATTGTTCAATGAGAATCTGAAATAATTAAAAGAACTCAATGTTTGCAACTTATTTTATTAATTAAAAGGAATCTATTACAAGACAATTGAACTTTCTACTCTAATGGATGATCCCTTAGGAATTCCCTAGGATTATCTGACATTTCTAGATTATCTAAGAAATCTTGCCATTCTTCCTTAGCAAACTCCAAAGCCTCCTTTCTTAGTTTGTTTCTGCGTCTGAATCCATAAGATCTTATTCTTCTGTGTATCTTCACAAAGGATATTGAAGAGGAGAGAACTTCTAAGGATGCCTGCTTGCTTACAAATCCTTCAGCTGCTGCTTTTCCTTGGTTTACTTGAGTTGTTGCATTCAATAGTGTTGCCTTCCTGAAATCTCTCTTTGGAACCCAGATCTGCTTTTGGTTATACATCTTGGTGTTTTTGAGATTAAGTAATGATGGAAGAAATATTACTAGAGTCCTTTTTATAGACATGTTGCATACATTATCTTGAGTTTAATATTATTTAAGTACTAATTAAATCTTATCAGTACTCTAATAATGAATCTTGGAAATGTTATCTAGCAGTCTAATCTATTAAGATTCTCTGAATTACTATGAGTTTATGTTTGATCTATTTTAACTATCATTCTATGTCAGTTTCACTTTAATGTACTTTCAGAAAATCTAAAAGAAATTACTGGAATGTACTTGCATGCTGAAAATAATTCTTGGTTAAATGAAATTTTTCATTAATTAGATTGATGGATTACATTTTAAAAATAAAGGAACAAGATGATTTCTAGATGAGATCCCTAGCTTGAGCATCTCGTTCCCAGCAGCGTCCACTATTGTCATAGTCTACCTCCTCATCTTCAGAATCAATTACCTCTTCCTCTTCTATGGCTGGAAGTGAGAGGTAGAACTGCATGTTAACCCTTTTTTTCTTCCTTGACCTCTTCATGCTTTTTCTCCTTGGCTTCAAGGCAACTACTATTAAACTTCCTTCTGAAGGTCGTTCAAGTGCTGCTGAAGTTGCCTCTTAAGAAGTAAGTTGTGCTGAGGGAAATGACTCAGTTGTAGAAGACTCAGAAGCAGCTCACCTCTGAGAGGATTGGGTTGTCAAACTTGTAGAGCTCTCAGTTACATCTGTTACGACGTATGTATTATGACTCTCAGTTGATGACTCCATATATTTTGGTTGATGATTGATGAAAATGACTTAGGAGTTGGATTCTTTTAAAATGAGTTTTATGGGTACTAAGAGTCTAAAATCAATCCTTGTTTAATTCTTTGAATAAGTAACAACCACTAAGACTTCAAAGCATGCATTTTACAAACCTTAATGACTCTTATTACTTTATTATTTTTCCTCTTTGAAACTGATCCAGTAATGATGATCTGAGATACATTTATTTGTGATATTATTTCTCTTTCCCTTTTATTCTTTTTGATGTGACAAAATGGGGAGAAATAATAGTAAGTATTTAAATAGAAATTGAACCCATTGAATACCTGTTCTGTACGTATTGGTCATTTATTTTCTATTTTTATGGTTACCTTTCCCAGGGCGTATTTTTAACTTTCTTGTACATAGGTCTAAAGAAAAGCTTACAAACCTAAGACTTAGCCTATCAAACCCATAAGGAACTTACAAACCTCATATTCTAGTGTCGCTAAAGAAATTAAAAAAGGGCAACATATTTTAACTCTCTTGTACATAGTGTTAAGTAAGAGTTTACAAACCTCTGACTTAGCCTTTGAGACTCAGAAGTAGCTTACAAACCTCATATTTTGATGTTGCCAAATAGAGTTAAAATATTGTATTTTGGTATTCTTAAATATGGAACTAAGGGGGAGCTTACAAACCTCAACCTTGGAACTGTTTGACTCAGGGGGAGCTTACAAACCTCAGTGTCGCACCTCGAAAAAAATTCAAATCGAGAACGTACGACCCTCACGCGAAAGGCGCAGAAATGAGGTTTGGCAGAGTCGCCACTGAACTTTATTTATCCTAAATATAAGGGAAAGGAAAATATCAAGAAAACCTTTTAGAACGAAAGGACAGGAACAGGGTCATCGCAACTGATGTTTTGGGTTCGGGAGTCGGTTACGTGAGGGGAAGGTATTAGCACCCTTCGCGTCCTTTGTACTCAACAGAAACCTCTTAGAGTGACTTGCGACGGGCGTTATTTAAGCTTGCTTGTTTTCTTCTCAATGGTAAATGCAAATTGGTAGGTCTAAAAGATAACGATGCTATGGGGAAATGGGTGGTTATAGAATAGGGTGCACGCCAAGGATTGAGACCCTTGTGCCTACGTATGTTCATTCGGACGAGAATGAGAAATCAGAGCTTCGTAGTTCGACAATGGGAAAAGTTGAGGGGGGAAATGGAAGATGGAGGAAATTGTGGACGGAATAACGGAGAAAGATATAAGTGTGCTCGCCAAGATCATCACAATCTTGTGCCTACGTATCTTACATTTAGACGAGAATGAAGAATCAGAGCGTCTGTAGTTCGTGGAGACGACCACGAAAAGGAGATAAAGTTGAATTGAATTGAAGTTTGGGTTTGGGAACGAAAGACTGAGTGCCTAACAACCCAAGGGGCGTTTCTCAAGAGCTATCACTCTAGAATCCAAGGAATGCGAGATTCCAAGAATTCAGTTTTTTTCAGAAGGTAATTGAATAGGTTGAAGATAATTGTTGAATGTTTTGAATTCGAAAGAGTGAACTAATAATAACTCAAGGGGCGTGCCTCAAGTGTTAATCGTTCGAAGATTCAAGGAATGCTAGATTCTAAGGATCTCCTTTTTTGGTAAGTTTGATTATAAAAATGTTTGAATATAAATTAGGTACTTTAAGGCGAAATGGTGAATGAACGACAACCCAAAGTGTGCGCCTCGAGAGCCATTCATTCGAAGATTCAATGAATGCTAGACTCAAAGAATTTTCTTCTTTCATTATTTGATTAAGAAAAGCGTTTGTAAAAGATTAAATTGAATACGTTGCAAAAAGAGGTGTAATGCAAGCCAAAGGGCACTCGACTTACAACTTGGTTTAAAATACCGCTTGACGTTCGATCAAGGGTTTGACTTATATTTGCACGCAAAAAGGTGATGAAACAGAAATAGGTTTGAAAAATGGCTCGACGACGAGTCGAGGATTTGATTGAAAATGGAACCGGCTTGACGACGAGTCAAGGGTTAGGTTCTGAGAAACGATACTAGTCTCTGAGGGTGCCCCCAATATCTAAACCACGATAAAATATGAAAGTGTGTGCGATAGGTTAATGGCAAATGCGGACGAGTAGTCGACTTACGGTGGGGTGTTTGAAAATGACTCGATGACGAATTGAGAATTAGTTTGAAAATAGTTTAATCTATGCTAGTCCCTAAGAGTGCTCCTAGAAGATAAACCACTATCAAAGAAAGATACGAATGCATACATCAAAATGGGAGAGGGGTACATGTGAGTTACACGGGATTGCATGAAATAAAAGGTTTCGTTGTAAGGTAGCCCAAGAGAAAGCCGTGTGTGTGCGAGGTGTGCTAAACTAAGCCTTGAGCAAAATTCGAAAAAAAATCCAAGCTATGGTTTCTGACAAAGTCCAATAGTCCATTGCTCAGACAAGTAACCAACAGTCTACCAATTTATGCTTTTATTGTTTCGATAATTGTTTATGTGTTTTGAAAAGAATATGAATGGGAGATGAACAAGATGAATATGAGTATGACAATATGAATAGTATGGCAAGATATATAACAATATAATCGAGATAATATTCACAATAATATAGTCAAGATAAATATTGACAAGTATATGAAAAAGATAATGCAATCGAGATATAATAACCGAATTTAAATCAAAGGTATATTTGACTGAAAATAAAGCAATTGTATATTGACGGAAAGTAAAGTTAGACGTTAGTTGATTTGTGAATTGAATTGGGACAAGTGTAACACTAAACCGTCTTAGCTCGACTTATGACGAAAGTCGAACTATAGGAGGCCGCGTAAATTGATATCCATGCTAGAAACAAGATAGAGAAATGATATTGAGGAATCATTCTCCAATTTAATCGTGTCGCACAGACCAAAAGGTAAATGATCTCGTCTTAATCATAAACTCGTGTGGATTAATCGAAGGTAGCCTATCACGATCCTAAAGTATAGAAAATGACCCAAATGGTCATTTGCCATAGATTTGACATAGTGAAGGTTATCGACTTTGATAAATTAACGTTTACGAATCCAAAGACTTCATAGATCGAAAATTGAAATAAAACTGAAGAAAATAAAGTTGAAATGAAAATAAAACTAAAAGTTAAGACTTGTTAAAAGTAAAAATAATTTTTAAACAATAATAATAATTTTTCTCCAAAGAATACAAAATAAAAAAAATCAACTTAAAAAAAATAAGAGAACACCAGTGGGGGTGTATCAGTTCCAGAATATGTAGGAACAACAATATGGGCCTTGAGCCCATAAGCACACACAAGGCCAAAAACAAGCCTTACATGGATATGCCCAGAATGCAGTATGGGTGTGCAGATACACCACCCACGGACTCATAGAGTCCATCAACCCACCAACATCTCACAGATTAAAGTCATAGGTCAAAAAATGCAGCCTTACGCACTTTTGAAAACTAAAAGCAAAAACATGGCACAACTCTCTATGAGACCACACAAAGCAACGTCTCAACTCTAAAAGCTGATTCACCATCCCTTTTTTAAAAAAGAAAAACGAAATTACAAAGATAAACAAAAGGGGCGGAATCCATAACAATCAAAGGAGGTACTTCTGATTCCTACCTTCTATCTCGCCTCAGTTCGCGTGATTCGGGGTTGATTTTTTTTACTCAAGTTTGGCTTCTCTCGATTCAATCTCGTTTTGGCTTTGCTCACTCTTCTCCTTCTATTTCATTTATGGTTTCTGGATTTTCAAGAATTTGGGGTTAACTTGACTGCTTTGGTTTGGGGTTTGTTTAGATTTGAAATGGTTGAAGGAGGTTGTTGTTGGAAGAGGAAAGTTGAGGTTGATTTAGGTTTTGATTTGGAGGTTTGTGTTGTTGGGTTGAAGAAATGATGAAGATTAAAAATGAAGAGAGATGATGGGGTCGGGGTTTGTTATCAGCTTAATGTGTGGCTGAAGATTACACTGGTTTCTTGTCGTATGTGGTGAGCTTTTTTTTTTACTGTGGCTCTTGAATTGTTTTTTCGTAACAGCTTAATGTGTGGCTGAAGATTACACTGGTTATTTTTACAGCTCATGATGGTGATGATTCTATTTGTGTAATTGCGTAGGTAACTTGGTTTATGGTGGTGCGTATGCTCACGGTTGGAGGCTGCACGGAACGTGAATGGCGCGAGGCTGATTATAACAATCTATAATGCTGATAAGTGGCCCTTGATTTGTGTGTGTTGTGAAAGTCTTCTTTTTGTTGTTGCGAGAAGTTGCTAATATTTAACTGAGAATTATTTTACTCAACATGGGTTATGTGGATGTTTTCTTCCTTAACATAATTGTCTTGTGAAGACAAAAAAAACTTTAATAATGGGCTTTCTTTTGGATTTTAAATTTATTTGTATGAATTTGATTTGTATTATTTTTTTTTTAGATGAGCTAAAAAAATTGGTAATGAATAATGGGCTTTGGTGGATCTAGTTTCATGAGTCATCGCCTAGTGTGGGATTTTCTTGTGTGAATGAAGTAAATGTATATGTGAAAGGATGATTAAGAATGATTCAAACATAGTGGATTTAGAAATACGGTCGATGGAAAATGAATAATGAATTTAGGAGATATGGTACGGTTTTAAGAAACGGGCTTCAGAATTGGCAAATGACCCCAAAATGCACATGTTCAACTTTAACGATTTTCAACCACCAACGATGAAAGTCTTATAAACCGCACAAATCACGCCTTACGATTAGGAATCATTTTTAGAACCAAAACAGATCCATCTTGAACTAAATCTTGAATGAAACAAAAATTTTAAGGACTTGACACCATAATGAATCCATCTTGTCTTCTCCTTGAACCCATCACAAGCACATGATCAGGACTAGCAAGGACATGAAATATAAACTAACTGCAATAAACTTAAAGCCTTTCAATTTGACTTCAACCAGGTAATTTGAACTTGCACCAAACCCTAATTGGAAATTCAGACACACACCACTTGAATCAATCATCTCCAGTCTTCAATCGTGAAACAAAACTCGTCAGACCAAAATTAGGTCAGACCTGACTGATTCTCAACCCTTACTAAGCCCATATATTCACACAGACAAACCTCCAATGAACCTTAATTCAACTTTAACTCCATAACATCATGAGTTTAGGCCATGAATAGAAGCAACATTTTTTTAGGATTTTTCGAATAATGGTTAGTGGCTGGATGCACAAATGAAAGTATATACGCGAGTAGGACAAATTTGGGGTATGACACACAGACCCTGATGTTACTAAGAAGACTGGTTTATTTTTTCTTAAAAAAATATTTCTTAATGTTAGAGTCAATAAAACTCAGATGTGGACTATCAGACTCGGCGGGAGCTTACAACCTCATATCCTATTGTTGTAGAGAAAATTTAATTCTCAACATTGTCCTTTAAATACTTATGTTTGTCATCATCAAAAAGGGGGAGATTGTTAGAACAAGATTTGTTCTTGACATATTCTCTTTTGGTTTTGATGATAACAAAAGTATTAAAAGAACAATGGTTTATTTGATGTGTGTTTTATTTATGCAGGTTCTTGTACATAAATAATCAGAATCTGTTTTACTTAGACACACTTGGGAGTTGCTTCATTGCTAGCTTCTGGTGGCAGAGTCTGAAGAACAACTGCTAATGTGGCTTGGCCAGACTTTGAGCTGAAGGCCTCAATATTCAGACGAGTTACTACACTTAGTAATTGTATATCAGCATCTGGTAGCATTTAGAGTTGGTGATAAAACTATGAATTTTCCATACTACATAAAACAAGTTGTATTGTCTATCAGCTTGTCAGCTAGAGTCTACAATATTGCAAAGCTCTAGAAAGGTTGACATGCTCTATGGACGCCTACTCCCAACGACTCTATCAATAATAAACCTCCTGAAGAGTCAAAGGTTAAACGCGTTACATACTGGATTTAGAATTTGCTGCACATCCATCTTCAACGTCTCTTGTACTATGGATGTCATACCCTAATTTTTGGACCATAAGATCCCATCTCTTTGTGCATCGTCTTGCATAACATCTTCAGGTCATAGAATCTTGTATGCGTGTTTATCATGACTAACCAGCTTGTGCGGGTGCAGCATTTTCAAGTGCAGGTTCTCACAGTCAAGCATTGCGGGACGTGACCAGTGGATTCTGATTCAATTGGTCTTAGGATCCACAGGATTGAATCCTCTGTTTCATTTCGATTGTTTCTTTTACGAATCTTGAAACTAGGGCTTGAGCATCTCCTCATCAAAAATCAATATTATTCTCAGAAATCTTAGTACACACTCCTGAAGAGGATAAGGGTTCTCCTGTCCATTGGTTTTAAGCAAGGTCATTTAAGAAAACTATTGGAGTTTTATGACAAGTCCCATTTCAAGTTGTATCTTTATTTTTCAAAGATTTCTCAAGGAGGGGTTCTTGTGCTAAGATCATCAAGTAAAGAAAGTTTAAGACAAAGGGTTTGAAGAGTGATTCACAAAAAAAAAAACAAATCATGGCACAAAGGATGAAGTCTTAATTAAAGTTTGCGCATTTTCTTTCAATACGAGTCATCAAGAATTTGAGAAGTTTGAATCCATGATGCAAGAGGATATGGATTCCTAATGTCCTTTCAAATACTTGTTACTTGTAAAGCGATTTATTTGTGTTGGAGTACTTGAAATTAGGATTTTCATTGAGTTGAATATGAGTTGAAGTGGATTAAAGATGCATCCAAATAATGTCATTGAGTTCAAATTGACTAAACAACCAAGGTCTTAATCATACAAGGATCAAAGGTTCATGCTTATAGTTTATTTAAAATATAAGTTACAAGTGATGACTACAAGATCATTCAAGTGGATCGTTTGGAATCCAAAATTAAAAGGGTGCGCATTATTCAAGGTTTCCAAGGCGAAGCGTTATTTCAAGTTTAAGTTTTCAAGATTGCAAAACATAGTCCATGTGTTAATCAAATTTCTCAAGATCAAGTCAAACATATAAAAGATGAAAGAAAGTTTATAAAAACCGATTGGAATTCAAATTGCAAAAGTCAAGGGCATACATCACTTTCAATCATCTTGAATCCTATCATTCAAATAAGTCAAGTATCCAAGTTCATACATCATAAGTCATCACAAGAATCTTAAGGAGGTTTCGCATACTTTCGTTTTCGTGTGATTAAAATTAAATCATTTGTTCAAAATACAAAATGCAAGTATGGATTTTAACCAATTCTTCATTCCAAGGATTTTATTTCAATACATGTTTTTCAATAACATTGTCATAAGACTTTAAAAAAAAAATTTGAATGGCCATTTGTTACAAACTAGTTACAGATTCATGGCATGTCACATTATGTTTTACAAAAATAAGATATGAAACTTCTAAGACAAACTACAACAAATATCACTCACAAGCATATCACTCACACAACAAATATACACTTCAAAAAAATCTCACGCAACAGAGTCACACATATACGCACGCGGAGACGAAAACTAGGTAGAAGAAGCAAAGCACACACACAGAGTCAATCGAGAAGAATGAAGAAGAGAGAGTCAAGTACATACAAAGTATGGTTATGTCCACCGCAGAGCTCACGCCACATGCACATTACGCCACTCCTTCAGTCGCTAACACAGTCGCAAATCCGAACTGCACAAAACTGAATCTAGCGATGCTGCCAAGAGCATCAGCAACTCTATAAACTGTCATCGGCCCCACCTTCATATTTGACAACCACTATAGTCCGCGCCCCATCTCACAGTCACCGCTATAATAATAATAAATTTATGATTTAGGCTGGTAGGTTAAATGAAATTTCATCTTAAATTTGGAAATTTAATTAATTAAGGATTTAATAGATTAATTAAAATTCTATTTAATTAGAATTTCGGTTAATAAGTGAAAATCCCAATTGATTGATTAATTGATGGCGATTGTGATTCTTGATGATTGTCCTTATGTGCATTCTTGATGACCTGTATTAGTATGAGTATTCTTTGTTCAATTCGATTCCCGTTGAATAAAATCAAGTCAGACCTTAGGTTCTGAACTATTGCATGATAACGTTAGTTTAGCATTTTCTCTCTGTCCTCCGACTTCAGGATCCATCCTTGCATGATCATGTATCTTAACGTCTGTCTTGTTTGACATTTACTGGTGACTCTTGAATCTCCATGATTATTTATTATGTCTGAATCCAAAGGAATGACTTATGTTTGACTTTATAGTTATATATAATGCATTGTTCATCTGCATCATTTCCCCCGCTTGATCCTTAATTTGTCAAGTCGATCAGCTTAGGTCACCCTTATATCTTAAGTTAGATTCCCTTAAGTTTTAAACTTAGACAACCTATCAAAAAATTCAATCCCCTATTCTTCCACAAGAGAATTATATGTGATTCATCTTCGTGGTCGAGATATAATTCTCCTACCTCATAACATAGTTGAGAAAGATGTAGATTATTTTCCACTTGAGAGAGGTATGTGGCATACTCGCCGATTCTATATCTGAGTTAGAGCCCTTCTATTAATGTGAAGCAAAGATCCATCTTCCACATGTTTGTGATGGTTTAAGTTGAGTATTCTCCTTAAGATGACAACTTGTCTCTTCTCCTAAAAAAATCTAACCAACAAACTTTGTTTACCCTTAGTGAGGGGAACTACGAATGCTCTGATTCCATTCCCGTCAGGATACATAGGCACAAGATGCGACTTCTTGCCGAGCATACTTAGAAATAAACCCCTAGGTCTTTCACCCTTAGCAAACAACAATAACACAAAAAAACAAGAGATTCCTGTAGAGTACTACAGATACTTAGGACGCTAGCACCTTCCCTAGGTATAACCAACCCCCGAACCTTAGATTCTATTTTGCTTTGTTTTTGCATTGCATGTTTATGGGTTATTCTTTCTTTTTCCCTTCCCTCATATAAATTAAATATCGGTGGTGAAAAATGATTTGTGATTCAAGTTAATCAATAACTTGTTATCCAATTCTCACCACGATAGAAATGACGACTTCACTAGAGATAAGCTTTCGAGGGTTTCCTCTAACTTTCTTTTTTGTGTTTTTGTTGTGTGTGTGTATGTATATATATATATATATATATATATATATATATATATATATATATATATATATATATATATATATATATATATATATATATATATATTTGTTTATTTGTATATATATTTTTCCTCTTTGGGTTGTTACTTTCGTGCGGTGAGATAAGTCCTACACCCGGACTTGAGTACACTTATGATAGGAAGGTGATATATTCGAGAAGGCTTATAAGGAGTTGATTCCCAACCAAGCTGACTTGAGAGATCACTGCTCAGTTGAGGCCCTCTTGAGAATAGTACTATTGAACGAGTATTCATGAAAGCACTTACTATTCTCTACCTAGGAGCCTGTGATAGTTGGAACCTTTAGTTTCCCTTAACTCAACTTGCCCCTTCTTAAGACGTAGTGTGATGACTATGAGGGAGTAGTCCCAAAATAGGTGATACGCAATACTACGCTCGAAAGACGTTCTCTTGAGAATATTATTAACTACCAAATATTTGGAAAATTGATAATATCCGAAAGACAGACTAATGACTTTGAGAACTTTTTTAGAACCTTTATTCTGCAGGTACAATAAACCATTAGTCCACACCATTTGGGATGGATAGACCATTACTCCAGGCTCGTTGATTTTTAAACCTAAGTCTTTGTATGTTTGAATCTATATGTGTATATGTGGATCTGTATATACCTGTGTTTGAGCATACATGCACTCATGAACATCATGTCCATAAAAGTTTCATGGAATTCAAAGCTTTTGTTTACAAACATCATAGGTTTTGCCATTGGATTTTGAAATTATACTCTATTTTCAATAAAATGAGATTTTCAGTCATCAAAAGTATTGTCCATTTTGTGGTATTTGCAAACATAACCTTTGAGTTCCTTGAAATTCACCTGCATTGGTGCATTTGCCTTCGTCATTCGCATTTCATTCTTTGTATCACAGGTTCTCACTCTTGCTTCTTCTGTTAAGAGAGGAGACAAGCTAATCCATCACTATGGTACTCAGGCCAATCAAAGGAAGAAGATGGATAACAGTGAGCAAGAAAACCATGAACTTCGTAAGGAGGTGACTACTTTGAGGGATGGTGTGGAAAGGATCTCTGCTTTGGTTGAAACTCTGGTTGCTACTAAAAATCAACCTTCTCCTCATATTTCTCAAACTCCACTTCAAAGGACCGTGATTTCTGAAATCATGTCAATGCCTATTTCTGTGACTCCCATTAGCACTTCTAACAACTCTAAGAAGTTTGGAGAGGGTTTACCCGAGAAGAAGGAACAATTTGCTAATGCTATTTCACGAGAGGAACATGGAGGATCTCGTAACAAAAGTAGACATCACATGGATTAGTTTGACCCGATCCCGATGGCCTATTTTGAATTATATCCTGCTTTAGTACAGAAGAATCTGGTGCAAATAAGGACTCCGCCGACCATCCCAAAGAATCTCCCATGGTGGTTTAAGCATGATCATTTTTGTCTATTTCATCAAGGGGCACCTGGCCATGACATTGAACGTTGTTTTGCTCTGAAAGCTAAAGTACAAAAGCTGGTGCAAAGTGGTATTTTTTTATTTTGAAGATTCTGGACCCAGTGTCTCAACGAGTCTATTACCCAAGTATGGAAACGCTGTGGCAGGATATCTTAGAGAATACCGTGTCTCTGACGTGAATTCAATAAGAGGGTCTCTGGTGAATATGCACGTCGATTTGTGTAGGCTTACCCATTATGAGCATAATCATACTTATAAAATTTGTTCGAAAAGTCCCCGTGGATGTTCTGTTGTGAAGAAGGATCTTCAGGATATTTTGGATCAGAAACTTCTCCATATCACTAGAGAAAGGGTGAATGTCATAGTTCCGTGTTTTGATATGCCAGAACCAGTGGTAATTACGTGCAACAGTAAGAAATCTTCTCCTGTGCCTTGTGGATACGATGCTACCATACTGGAAGATAGTAAGAAAGTTCCTGTTGATGTTGCTTCTTCCACTCAGATCATTTCGAATTTCAATCATAGTTTTGTTAGAGAACACATCATACTCATGATCAACAGAAGTTTGACCCAATCCTAACGACTTACAATCAATTATGCTTTTGTTTTGCCTGAAACTCAGCAATGGCACCCACAAAGACAAGATCCATGGAATCTCATCCTTTTTGGTTCAAACCATATACTAGTTGTGCATTTCATGATGAATCAATGGGGCATTCGTTTGAAGAGCGCAAGGTTTTCTAAGAAAAAGTCCAAGATATGATCGACGATGAGGTTCTGACCTTCAATGGAGGAAGCCCAGTTGTGAATAGAACACCTTTATGCTGATGGATAAGAAGAATCAAGAGAGTCCTTTCAAGTCGGTGAAATCAGGAGGAGAAAACTCATTCCCAAGATCATCAGGCTGTTTGTTTTCTTGCTTGCATTTGTTATTATTTCTTTGATTATAAAAGCATGATTTGCATGTAAAAACTTGTTTGTTTTGAATGATTAATGCAATAAATATGTTTGTATTGAAGAAATCCATTCGTATTCACTCATAAAATGTTTTTTCATGTTTTATAATGTCAACTTTACCCAATCTCTTGCTTTGATAGAGAATTGGGATGAGGATGACGAAATCAAAAATGCAAGATCTCTTGTCGTATGATTTTTAGTAAAACTCGGCGGATGATGTAAGGCATTGTTTCAAATCCTCAAACACTAGAGATATAAGGGAGATAGACCCTTGTTAACCCCTTTGAGCCTTGAAGTAGGAGTTTTATTTTCCATACATACAAAAAAAAACCTCATTTTTTACCTGCGGCAGGGTAGTTTTCAGTTAAACTGATCGAGCGCCCAGACTTTCAAAAAGGAGGAGTGAACATTCGAGAATCCATTTTATCTATTCCTCACATATTAGGAGGCTAGAAGTCAAAAAATCACAATGATTATCCCTCGACTATCTAAAGAGTGAGGCAGTCACAATCCTTTCAAAAGGGTCAAGATAACTTAGAGTCACACAACTTGTTCATAAATAAATAAAAAATGAAAAAAGAAAAAGCCCGCTAAGTCAAAACCTATGAAGGAGACTTAGACAAAATTGAGGAATCCCGCTGGACTTCAAAGTCAAATCCAAAGACTCCGTCCAGGAAAAAGTTAGGGAATAAAAACAAAATAATAATAAAAGGATTCTTCTAATGAATGAGTAGCAAGATCAAGCAATTATCAACTCTAATGTAATATGCATATTTTCTGATTTAGGTTGTAATTGTAAAAGCCTTAAGATTTTTTATCATTGTATATCTTAGAAATCTTATAAGCTTTAGGTATTTTTTATGGTGATTTCCCGTGCCTCTGATACTTGTATCATGTACACCTTATTCTCTATTATGTTGGGCGTTTAGTATTTTAGATTAAGTATTTTGCTATGTGCTTGAGCAAAAAGTCTTGTCTCAATGGGATTCAAGCAATAAGTCTCGAGCCAAGATGCTTAAGCCATGTAAGTATCATTGCTTAAGTTCTTGAGATGTGAAAGTCTTATTCAGCTAGTCTGATTGAGAAAGGGGAAGTCTCCGTTTGAAGGGTGTGAGCAAGGAATCTTGAGTGCAAATTGAGCAAGGGAAGTCGCAGTCTGAATGGCCAAAACAGCAGGTGGCTCGGCCAGATGATGTGAGCAAAGGGAAGCCTTAGACATGTGCTATAAGAAAAGGGGAGGTCTCAACCAGAAGACAGGGGAGCAGATGGTTTGAGGAAAGGTTAAGTCTTAGACATATGCTCTAAGCAAGGGAAGTTTCAGGCAGTTGGTCTGAGCAGTTGTAAAAGTATTATGCATAAGCATAAGCAATTGTAATCATGAAGTGGTTATATTGAAAATCTCTTGTGAGGCAAGAGGACTGTACTACTCTCAGTTAAGAGAGAACTAATATAAATCTTTTGTGTCTTCTGCTATTATTTTATTTACTTCTATTATATCTGCTGCCAAACAAATTAATTCAGAATCTAAACATCAGTTATGATTCTGAAACTCTGATCAGAAGTTAAATCAAAAGAGAACGCGAAACACAATTCAACCCATCTTCTCGTGTACTTTTCACACCTTCATATTAGCCCTTTCACCTTTTTCCCGTGAACAGGGACTTTGCCATCTTTCCATTTAAACAAGATATGCATGTCTCATATAATTCATAATCAAAAGAGTCCAAGAGTCCATCTTTATGGAGTTTGGAAATGCATTTCTCATTTATGTGACCTAATCGACAATGCCAAAGGTAAGTTGAATTTAACTCATTAGGTTTCATGATTTTAATATTAATGTTATAAATAGTCATTTCAAGATCAAGTACATATAATTCGTTGGTCATTTGTGCAGTAGCATAGAACATATCATTTAAATAAATGGAGCAACAATTATTCTTTATTATGAATGAAAAACCAAACTTGTCCAAACAAGAAACATAAATAATATTCTTGCTAATTGCAGGTACATAATAACAGTTCTCTAACTGAATTATTAAACCACTAGGTAAAGTCAATATATAAGTTCCTACGGCTAAACCAACAACTTTTGTCCCATTGCCAACTCGTAGATCAACTTCTCCTTTTGTCGAACCTCTACTCCTTTTTAGCCCCTGCACGTTAGTAAAAATGTGAGAACCACATCCAGTATCCAATACCCATGAGGAAGAAGTAGATAAATTTATTTCTATAACAAAAATTCTTGAAGTTAAAGTCTCTACTCCATTCTTCTTATCTTTCAGGTACTTTGGGCAATTTCTCTTTCAGGATCTGATCTTACCGCGATAGAAGCAAATGCCCTTCTTTGCTATGCCTCCACTAGGCTTCAAAGAAAGTGAAGTATGTTTGGGTTTGCCAACTTCCTTGCCTTTCCATTTACCAACCTACTTGGTGGGCCTTTTTTTATATTTCTTTCCGTTACTTATGAAGAAGAGTTCTTCTGATATTTGTTTATAGCTTTGATGAAGACAAACACATCAATAAAAAAGAAGTCAAAGGTTGAATAAAAAGAAGTCAAAGCTTGAAGGAAAGAGCAATAAAGTTTCTATTCAATTAAGAAGTCAAAGCTTAAAGATAAGAGCAATCAAGTTTCTATTCATTTAAGAAGTCAAAGCTTGAAGACAAGAGCAATCAAGTTTCTATTCATTTAGGTATATGAAGTTCTTGACTAAAACATTTCTTAGTGCTCAAAATATTTCTTGCATTGGAAAAATTATTTTTCATGTTTGAACCATATTAAATCACTTTCAAATATAATCTATTGACTTGGAAATAAATAGATGTTGCATAAGATTGGTTCAAATACTTAGACAATTTTTCAATTTTTCAATTTTTTCAAACATTTAGTTTTTGGTAAATTATGGCATTTTGAATTGCCGCAACAGAAAAAACCGCCACAATTTGCACCGGTCTAAAATAGTATTTTAAATTTTAAAATTGAAAAATGTTGCCAACTTGTTAAGTCAGGTATCTGTTTAACCGACTTAACAAGTACTGTAGCAGAACTGAAAAATGTTTTGTTTGAATGCACCTTTTCATCATATTTTTTCATAGCATCCATTACATCATTTCTTTTATTAAAATTCATAATTTCTCTAACCATTGCCATGACTTTTGAATGGTTGCTTTCATCACTATAAATTTATTTCAAATTTTTATTTTTCATTTATCTCTTTCATACAAATATTAAAAATCTCTCTACATTTATTTTCTACACATCTTTCATACTTAGATACCTTTTGAAATACATTTTCACATTATTATCATAAACGTATCTTGAGAACTTAGAGAGAATTTGTCTTGAATCTTAATTCTTGAAAGAGAAGAAGGCTTTGTTATAAGTCTTAAAGAATACTAAAAATCTTCATATATTCATTTTTATTGAAATTGTTGTAAAAATTCCTAAGTTCCAAGGATTGTTTGGAATTAGGAGTGTACTATAAGAAGGAGGATTGTTTCTTCTTATAGGGTTTATTGTAATCTTAATTATCCAGGATTATTGGAAACAAGAGAGTTGGTTTTGAGAGGATTGTTCTCATTTCAACTTAGTGAAAAATTCCAAGAGGATCGTTCTTGGCGATTGTGTTAGAATCTTGTATTGGAAGACTAGGATTGTCTTGTCCATAAGATCTAACAATATTAAAATATCTTACATGTGGTAAGGGGATTGGAGTACTCTCGGAATGTGAGGGGAACCAGGATATATCCTTATGTCATTTACTTTTTGCACTTTATCGCTTTCATAACTTAGTAAATAATCAGGAAAGAAAACTCAACATAAGATAAAACCGAAAATTTTTCAAAGTACCTAATTCAACCCCCCTCTTAGGTGCAATCTCTACTTACATTACTGACCTTCATAATGGCATTCCCTTTTGACTTCATATTTTGCTCACCAGTTCTTAACATGCTTAGCATCTCTGAAAGACTTTTGCTCATATCATTCATGTTGAAATTAAGGATAAATTGGCTGAAACTCTCCAACAACGACTGCAGGATCAAATCATTCGCAAGCTCCTTTTTTAGGAAAACCCCAATATTTCAAGGTTCTCCACATACCCAATCATATTGAGTACATAGGGACCTACTAAGGTTCTGTTAGGACATAGATTGGTTCTTAATTTATCTCTATGTTTTGATGATAACATTAGTGAAATTTTGTATGAAGAAAATATATACTCTAATTTTGTTCAAGTGTTTTTGTTTCAGATAAACATAAATATTCCTCTGAAAACAACAATTCCTCTGAACGTTAATTTACAGCTACAGAAGACTCTGAGCAAAGCTGCAAAAGACTCTAAGCGAACTCAACACTGTAACTACAAAGGCTCTGAAAAACAAAGTAATACATCTGAAGAGTGAAAATCTGCTCTGATCTGAAGCGCTCTTTTGAAGAACTATTTGATAGAACAAAACACGCTAAGCACTAAGCTGCAAATACTCTGATGATAAAGAAACTCTGATAAGAAGAAACTTGATAAAGAATATGTTGTTCAAAGAAAAGATTCGTTGGCATATTCCTTGTCTTTATCCAAACAACTCTTTCCTCTTTTGTGTATGGCACAAGAACTCAGACACAAAGGATATCTCTGAACGTTCCTCTTCTGTGAAGGAAAATTTAAAACAAGACAAAAAGTATCTATACGCTCTATCTACATCCAATGGTACTTTTCATCTACACGCTATTTGAGAAAGTGGAGTATTTAAAGAAGTCTCCAACAACATTTCAATGTTAACAACTCTTGAACAAATTTCAGTGAACAATTTTTCAATGAACTTACTAGAAAACTGAATAGTTTTATTTGTTCTTAACTTGTGTAAAAACCACTGTTGTGATAATAGCTTTTTAAAAGCACTTAAACACACATCTTTGTATTACTTTGTAATAGTTCCTTAAGAGACCAAGTTGTGGTCAGAATTCTTGAGAAGACTAAGACAGTTTGTCTTAGTGATATCACTGTAATCAGTTTTTGATTAGTGGATTAAGTCCTCGATTGAGAGAGGCGAAATCACCTTGGCCGGGTGGACTGGAGTAGTTTGAGTTCAAACGAACCAGGATAAAAAATACCTTGTTATTTTTCATTACCATACTTGTTTTTAAAATCCTTATTCAACCCCCTTCTAATTGTTTTCCTACCTTCAGTTGGCATCAGAGCACTGGTTCTGAGTGCAATCACTTAACAGTGACAGAAAAAGATCCAGTTAGGAAAACTCTGTTTTTTACTATGGCTGAATATTCAAACAACGCTGGGTTGAACAAATATGATGATAAAGACAGAATCAGCACAAAGCCTCCAATGTTTGATGGAGAGAAATTTGACTATTGGAAGGATAGAATAGAAAGTTTTTTTTCTAGGCTATGATGCTGATTTGTGGGACATAGTCATTGATGGATACATTCACCCCACAAATGGTGAAGGTAAAAAGATTGACAGAAAGTCAATGACTGATCAACAAAAGAAAGATTTTAGAAATCATCACAAGGCTAGGACTATTCTGCTGAACGCTATATCTCATACTGAATATGAGAAAATCACAAATAGAGATACAGTGTTTGACATTTTTGAGTCTTTAAAGATGACACATGAGGGAAAATCTCAAGTAAAAGAAACAAAGGCTCTGGCGCTAATTCAGAAGTATGAGGCCTTCAAGATAGAGGAAGATAAATCTGTGGAAACCATGTTTTTAAGATTCCAGATCCTGACTGCTGATTTGAAGGTTCTTGACAAAGGTTACTCCACTTCTGGTCATGTGAAGAAGATAATCAGAAGCTTACCAAAGAGGTAGAGACCTGTGGTCACAGTGCTGAAGCTCTCAAAGGATCTGAACAAGATCACTCTGGAGGAACTCATCAGTTCCTTAAGAAGTCATGAGATAGAGATGGAAGAAGATGAGTCTCAGAAGAAAGGTAAGTCTATTGCTTTGAAATCTAACAAGAAATCTGAAACTAAAGCTTTTCAGGTACTTGAAGAAAGCTCTGGAGAATCTTCTTCAGACGAAGATGAACTGTCTTTACTTTCCAGAAGGATAAATCAACTCTGGAAGCACAAGCAAAAGAAGTTCAGAAACTTTAAAAGACCAGAACACCGTGGAGAATCTTCTGGTCACAAAAGATCTGGAAAGAAAGAAGTAGTGTGCTATGAGTGCAAAGAGCCGGGACACTACAAAAATGAATGTCCCAAACTTCAGAAGGATAAACCCAGAAAGAAGTTTGAGAAGAAGAAGAAAGTCCTGATGGCTACATGGGACGACTTAGATTCTTCTGAAGCCTCGTCAGAGTCTGAGGACGAATGTGCAAATGTTGCACTGATGGCTGACACAGAAGACCATGAAGAATCATCTGAATCTGGATCAGAGTCAGATTCAGAAGAGGTATTTTCTGATCTTACCAGTGATGAGCTAATTGAAAGCTTATCTGAGATGCTTGAAAACTATAGTAGAATCAGACTCAAATACAAGAAGCTTCAGAGTTGTCTTGCATCTGAGACTGATTAGATGAAACCAGAAATTGCTGAGCTAAAAGCAAATAATTTTCAAATAAAAATTGAATTAGAAAAAGCTCAACAAAAGTCTGAATCAGATACTATGTCCTGCTCTAAAAATATTTTAGAAGAGTACGACCATAGTTTTTTGAGGTTCCTGTCAAGAGGCCTAGATAGAAGCAAAATAGCTTCTATGATCTATGGTGTAAGTAGGAATAACAGAAAAGAAATTGGATATGAATCACCCTCTGGGAAGGAATCAAATCCAAAACCTGTTGATAAGCTAATCATCAATTATACACCTCTGTACACTCATTTTAAATATGGTCACCTAAATGACATAAAGCACACACGTACAGATCAGAACACCAAAATTTTTAATAAACTAAAACTGCATCAAAGCACAAAGGTTTTTAAGGGAAAGAAGTTCAGGCAGAACTTCAGACCAACTAACCCAAGAGGACCCAAAAAGATATGGGTACCTAAGGATAAAATAATCTATGTTGCATATGTCCTTAGCAGCAAAGTTAAGACACCAGTCATGGTACCTAGACTCTGGGTGCTCACGACATATGACGGGAAGAAGGTCTATGTTCCAAATCCTGGAACTTAAATCTGGAGGAGACGTGAAGTTTGGAGGAAACCAAAAGGGCACAATCATTGGCTCTGGAACAATTGGTAATGATAACCTCCCTTCTATCTCTAACGTTTTGCTTGTTGAAGGATTAACTCATAATTTATTGTCCATAAGTCAATTAAGTGACAATGGCTATGATATAATCTTTAATCAAAAATATTGTAAAGCTGTTAGTCAGAAAGATGGATCAATCCTCTTTAATGGAAAGAGAAAGAGCAACATTTATAAGATAAAACTTTATGAACTTAAAAATCAAAATGTTAAATGTGTTATGTCTGTTAATGATGAGCAATGGGTCTGGCATAGAAGATTGGGTCATGTTAGCATGAGACGTATATCTCAGATTAACAAGCTCAATCTGGTTAGAGGACTTCCTAAGTTGAAGTTCAACTCAGATGCTTTTTGTGAAGCATGTCAGAAAGGAAAAATTTCAAAATCTTCTTTCAAAAATAAGAATGTTGTTTCTACCTCTAGACCATTAGAGCTTCTGCATATCGATCTATTTGGACCAGTGAAAATTGCATCCATCAGAGGCAAGAAGTATGGGCTTGTCATTGTTGATGACTACAACAAATGGACATGGGTAAAATTTCTAAAACACAAGGATGAGTCACACTCTGTATTCTTTGACTTCTGCAATCAAATTCAGAATGAAAAGAATTTTAATATTGTCAAAGTCAGAAGTGATCATGGTGGTGAATTTAAAAATAAATATTTTGAAAAATATTTTGAAGAAAATGGCATTGCACATGATTTCTTTTGTCCTAGAACTCCTCAACAGAATGGAGTTGTAGAACGAAAGAATAGAACTCTGAAAGAAATGGCCAGAACCATGATCAATGAGACAAATATAACTAAACATTTTTGGGCAGAAGCAATAAATACAACGTGTTATATTCAGAACAGAGTCTCTGTAAGACCTCTTCTGGAAAAGACTCATTATGAATTGTGGAGGAATAGAAAGCCCAACATTTCTTATTTCCATCCTTTTGGATGTATTTGTTTTTTGCTGAACACTAAAGAGAATCTGAATAAGTTTGACTCTAAAGCATAAAAGTGTTTTATGCTTGGATATTCTGAACGCTCAAAAGGCTACAGAGTATACAATACTGAAACACAGATTGTGGAAGAATCAATTCATGTCAGATTTGATGATAAGCTTGGCAATCAAAAGCCAAAGCAGTCTGAAATTTCTGCAGATAGAGAAGTTCTTCTCACAGATTCTGAAGAACCAGAAGCAAACACAGTTCCAGCTAAAGAACAAGAAGCAACGCCAGATGCTACTCCATTGGCTGCTCATCTGCAAAGCTTAACTATTTCTGAAGAACCAACTCCTAAAGGATCCTCTAGAATCAAATCTTCTCATCCAGAGGAAATGATTATTGGAAAGAAGGATGATCCTATAAGAACAAGATCCTTTCTCAAATCATCTGGGACATCATTGTTTGGTTTGGTGTCAATTATTGAACCTACCTCTGTGGATGAAGCTCTGCAAGACAATGATTGGATACTTGCTATGCAAGAGGAGCTGAATCAATTCACAAGAAATGATATCTGGGATCTGGTTTCAAGACCAAAGGGATTTAACATTATTGGAACTAAATGGGTCTACAGAAATAAGTTGAATGAGGAAGGAGAAGTCATCAGAAATAAAGCAAGACTAGTTGCTCAAGGCTACCGTCAGCAAGAAGGTATTGATTACACAGAGACATTTGCTCCTGTGGCAAGGTTAGAATATATACGCTTACTAATTTCTTTTGCTGCACAGAATAACATCACTCTATATCAGATGGATGTTAAAAGTGCTTTCTTAAATGGTTTAATAGAAGAAGAAGTATATGTTCATCAACCTCCTGGATTTGAAAATGAAAATTTTCCAAAACATGTTTTTAAATTAAAGAAATCACTCTATGGCTTAAAACAAGCTCCCAGAGCTTGCTATGAGAGGCTGAGTAATTTTCTTCTGGAAAATAATTTTATCAAAGGAAAGGTTGATACCACTCTTTTTCATAGATCAATTAAGAAAAATATCTTAATCTGTCAGATTTATGTTGATGATATTATTTTTGGAACTACAAATATTACACTTGGAAAGGAGTTTGTTGAGTCTATGCAGGCAGAATTTGAAATGAGCATGATGGGAGAGCTAAGATTCTTTCTGGGAATTCAAATTAATCAGACTCCAGAAGGCACCTACATACATTAGGCGAAGTATGTGAAGGAGCTTTTGAAGAAGTTTAATATGACAAAGAGTAAGCAAGCTAAGACTCCCATGCATCCAACTAGCACTCTGGGAAAAGAAGAGGTAAGTAAAAAGGTAGATCAGAAGCTGTACAGAGGTATGATTGGCTCTCTTCTGTATTTGACTGCTTCTAGGCCTGATATTCTCTACAGTGTTTGTTTATGTGCTAGATTCCAATCAGATCCTAGAGAATCTCACTTAATTGCTGTTAAAAGAATTCTGAGGTATCTGTAAGGTACTACTAACATGGGTCTGTGTTATAGAAGATCAGATGAATATAAATTAGTAGGCTTTTATGATGCTAATTTTGCTTGAGACAGAGTTGAACACAAAAGCACCTCTAGAAGCTGTCAGTTTCTGGGAGGCAATTGATCTCATGGTACAATAAGAAGCAACCCACAATAGCACTCTCAACTACAGAAGCAAAATATATTGTTGCTGCTGGTTGTAGTACACAGATGATTTGGATGAAGAGTCAGTTGGAAGACTATTAGATATATGAGAGTAACATTCCTATCTTTTGTGATAATACTTCTGCTATTTGCCTATCTAAAAATCATATTTTACATTCTAAGGCAAAGCATATAGAAATTAAACATCATTTCATCAGAGACTATATTCAGAAGGGAATTTTAAGTTTAAATTTTGTTGATACAGACCATCAATGGGTTGATATTTTTACAAAACCCCTTGCTGAAGATAGATTTAAATTTATTCTGGAAAATATAAGTATGGATTTTTGTCCAGAATAAATTTTTTTCAAAAGCAAATTTATTCAGATGAAAAATGATTAATGTCTATACTCTGAAGTGTTGCATCTGTAATTTCTTTAGTTACTTTATTTTTTTTTGTGAAACTCTGAGTTAACAAACTTCAGAAGATCTGAACGATAGTTAAAGTTTCATTTCCTGAAAGAGCTTCAGAGGCACAACACATCAAACACGTGTCACTTGTTTTCTGAATATTGAAAACGATTTTAGTGTACAAAGTTGAGGCGCCGTTTCAGGTACTATTTGAATAATTAAAATTTCTCGTTTTCCCCCCACTTTGTCAAATCACATTTAATGTTTTAAATCATTATTTCTTTTTGATTTGATTTATGTTTTATTTAATGTGAGTAACTGCTGAAAACGTGTTTGTCTCTCTCTATGCCCTAATTTGTCCCTTTATATGCCACGACTTAACACTTCTCACATTTTCACTATCTCTTAAACACTTTATGCATTTTGATCTTCTTCACGGTTTTCTCTTCACCTCTAAACCTAAAAAAAACTCAGTTCATCTCAAAAGTGCTTCCATGGCTACTTCATCTTCATCTTTTCAAAAGTTGGCTTCTACAATGGTTGGGTCATCTACTTCTCAAATGGGTAATGAAACTTACGAAGAACCAGAACGTACTCTTCTCACGCCTGTGAATCAACTTAAGGTTCTCTGTGAATTCATGGTAGATTTTGATTGTTTAGCAAAGAATGGGTTTGATCTCCGCCCAACAGTAAACTTTCAAGGATGGGTTAAGTATTTTGACAGATTGTTTGGTCCAGTCTTTCCCCATTTGGTCAAGGAATTCTGGATGCATGCAAAAGTTTACCCTAAGTTCATCTCTTCATCTATTTTGGGAAAAGAAATCATCATAACTGAAGAAATGATTCACAAACTCATTGGGCATGAAGAAGAAGAAGGTATTGCGAACATCCCTACAGGACGAGTAAACATGGCTGAAGTGTTCAACAAAGTGTTTACCTCTGGGATGCCATCAAGCAAGATTAAGGATCTGAAAAACCACTACAAGATCTGCGCTAAGATTTTTCTGGGTTGCATTCATCACAAGAAAGCTTCAAACTCTCCAGACTATATCAATACAGAGCAACTATATATTCTGTATTGTCTGGGAAACAACATCAAGGTGGATCTTCCACATCTGCTGTTTGCTCATCTGTGGAGTCATGTGAAAATGTCCAGAGAAGTGATTAGAACCAACCATCAGAAAATTAGAGATTGGATTCCAATGGGAAGATTGATTTCTGACATTCTTACCGAAAATGGCTTGATAGCTCATCTGACAGAGGCTGGTCAGACAGAAGAATTGGAAAAAATTCTTGGGAAGCCTCTGGATGGCAAAAGTATGCAAAGGATGAAGTTGGTAGAGTCACTTCAATCTAATCCAGTTAAGATTGACTCTGCTGTTGTGCGCAGAAGATGGGTTCCAGTGGATGATTTTCAACTTTTCACTGCAGAGGAACCAAGGGAAGCACTCCTCAATTACATTGCTTCTTGTATAGCAGATGGCACTCCTATGCCACCTGATCTGTTAAAACATGCTTCTGAACCTGCTCCTGAGCTAATCATGAAGAAGAGGAGCAAGAAGAGAAAGGTCTCTGAAGAAAGTCCCTCAGAGAAACCTAAGAGTTCTAAGAGGAAAACTTCTAAAGAAGGCTCTGTCCAGAAGTCCCCAAAATGTGTCAAGCAATCAGGTAACTACAGTGCTACTTTATCTCCCGTTTTGGAAATAGTAACAGATGTGCCAACATCTCAACCTCCTCTACCTTCTGAACCAACATTTGAACCTATCATCACCTCTGAACCACCTTCCATTTCCCCTTCACACATCACTTCTGAGCATGTTCATGTTTCTGTTGCCTCTCCTATCTCCCAACCATAAACTTGCAATCCTCAACCCACATCTCAACAGATCCAACAAACCACCTCTGATCATCCTACCTCTCCACTTAATATAGAAGCCACATCTGAACGCACCACTTCCATACCATCCACACCATCCTTCAATATCCATCAGCAAACTGATTCTGCTGAAATCCATTCAACAAACCAACCAAATGCTTCAAAACCCTCTGAACCTGAAGTTGCTACCACCACTACTGAACCTAACCCCTCGAACCTAACGACTCTGAAACAGATCATGAAATCCTTGATGTCACACCTCTCATGACCGTTCACCCAGTGTTATCTGGTTCATCTGACTCATCTGATTCATCTGATTCCTCTGACTTTGATCTATTAGATGCTACCTCACCTCCCTATAACTCCCCAAACCATTCTGTTGATATTTCCTCTCTCATTCCCATTCCTACTCCCATTCTCATTCCCACTTCCATTCCCTCTCATTCTACAGTGGAACCTTCATCCCTTTCTAAACCTTTTAAACCTTCATCCATTTCCAAACCTTCAACCTCTGATAAACCTTCTCTCTTAGATGTCCTTAAGAAATCCTTCTTAGAGGCCTATCTTAAGCCTAAACCTATACCAAATGTTGGTACTCTGTTATATGGTTTTGAAACAGAGATGCAGATATGGTTGTCTGCTATTAGGGAGAAGTGCCTGAATAACATGAATCCTCATGACTCTGAAACAATCTGGACTGCTTTCAGAAAAAGATTTAACTCTGTGTCTATGAACCTTCAAGATGCCTGCTCTGCAGATGCGGAAGAGAAACTTTCTGAAGCTGTGAAACTTACTCTTTTAAGTGTTCCCAGAACTCCTACTCTATATCTGGAAAACACACCTGCAAAAGTTGTGTGTTCTGCATCTGAAGGAGCTGTTGCACTTCAAATTTGTGAAGTTTCTCAGACTGAAGAAGTTATCACAGAGGCTCCTATTGTTGAAGAAATTCCTGCATCTGATAAGCCTTCTGCTATGGAGATAGAGAATGCATCTGCTTCAGTGGCTATTCAAGATTCAACAGATTTGAAGAAAGATTCTGAAGGTGTGCAAGACAAGTTTGCTAAGCAAGAGGCTACCAACAGCGAAATAAAAGCATGGTTGATCAAGCAGGAGAAGACTACAGCAGAAATTAAGGAATGAATGGTTAAGCAAGAAGAATCAACATCTGAGATCAAGACTTGGATGGCCAAACAAGAAGCTTCAACTTCTGAGATGACAGATGTTCTTAAAATTTTAGCTTCTCGTTTAACTTAGTTGTCTGTTTGTGCACATCTATGAACTTGTTTGTCTTCCTGCTTTCCTGAGTTTCTCATAAATATGTGATTATTTTGCTTTACATCTAAATCAATTATTTTTTCTTGCTCTGAAAATTTTCTTAAATGATTCTTTTTGATATGACAAAAAGGGGGAGAAAATAGAAATTTTGATTATCCACATAAACAAATACCAAATGGAAACTTATACATGTTAAAATCTAACTAATCTTAAATTCAGTATTTTAGAGTTAAAATTTCTCATCTGAAAATATCTATAGAATTACCTCTGAACAAGATCTTAGATAATCTACAAGCTTGCTCTAACTCTGAAAAGAATACAAGTGCTGAAAGGGAAGTTTTTTAATTTTCTAGCAGTATTTATTTCAGGGGGAGAATCATATTCTCAGGGGGAGATATATATTATTTTAACATTGAACAAAATTTCTTATAGTTTTTGTCATCATCAAAAAGGGGGAGATTGTTAGAACACATATTGGTTCTTAATTTATCTCTATGTGGTTCTTAATTTATCTCTATGTTTTAATGATAACATTAATGAAATTTTGGATGAAGAAAATATATACTCTAATTTTGTTCAAGTGTTTTTGTTTCAGATAAACATAAATATTCCTCTAAAAACAACTATTCCTCTGAACGTTAAGCTACAACTACAGAAGACTATGAGCGAACTCAACGCTGTAACTACAAAGGCTCTGAAAAACAAAGTGATACATCTGAAGAGTGAAGGTCTGCTCTGATCTGAAGCGCTCTTCTAAAGAACTATTTGATAGAACAAAACACGCTAAGCACTAAGCTGCAAATAATCTGATGATAAAGAAACTCTGATAAGAAGAAACTTGATAAAGAAGATGTTGTTCAAAGAAAAGATTCGTTGGCATATTCCTTGTCTTTATCCAAATGGTTCTTTCCTCTTTTGTGTATGGCACAGGAATTCAGACAGAAAGGATATCTCTGAACATTCCTCTTCTGTGAAGGAAAAGTCAAAACAAGACAAAAAGTATCTGCACGCTCTGTCTACATCCAATGGTACTTTTCATCTACACGCTATTTGAGAAAGTGGAGTATTTAAAGAAGTCTCCAACAATATTTCAATGTTAACAACTCTTGAACAAATTTCAGTGAACAATTTTTCAACGAACTTACTAGAAAACTGAATAGTTTTATTTGTTCTTAACTTGTGTAAAAATCACTGTTGTGATAATAGCTTTTTAGAAGCACTTAAACACACATCTTTGTATTACTTTGTAATAGTTCCTTAAGAGACCAAGTTGTGGTCAGAATTCTTGAGAAGACTAAGACAGTTTGTCTTAGTGATATCACTGTAATCAGTTTTTGATTAGTGGATTAAGTCCTCGATTGAGATAAGCGAAATCACCTTGGGCGGGTGGACTGGAGTAGTTTGAGTTCAAACGAACCAGGATAAAAATACCTTATTATTTTTCATTACCATACTTATTTTTAAAAACCTTATTCAACCCCCCTTCTAAGTGTTTTCCTACCTTCAGGTTCCCTCAGCTAGCTTACCTTGAAAAAGGGCTTTTGAAACTTCAAATTTCTCATGCATTGCTTGCTCTTGATAGAGCATCTTCAGGTGTTCGATCATATCGAGTGCTGCTGTGTTTTCATGTTGCTTTTGCAATTTAGATTCATGGTAGCCAACATGAGGCTAGTAGTTTCATTGACATTATCAACATGCTTCTTATAAGCATCTTTTTCTGCCTTAGGAGAAAAACTAGAAGGCTTCTCTTCAGAAGCAGGTGTCTCTAAGACATACAATTTTTCTTTATTAAGAATTGATCGCAAAATGTTGTTAGAGATGTTTGTTGTTATAGTAATCTACATAAAAAGTGAAATTATAAGTATCAATTAAAACCAACATATTTAATTAGGCCTTTAATATGCTCCCACTATTTTACTCGAACCAAATGACTCTCACAATTTCATTCAAAAAATCTCGTTGGAAGATTTTCTAGTGGATCGAGATCCATATTTCACTTTGTTTTAAGTCAGTGTTAGGTTGATTACACAAAACTCAGTTTTTAGATAGAAACTCCTTCCATGTATCTAATACAACTCTCGAATATTTTCAGTTGGGTGAATAACTCCTTATTCTAATCCATCATATGGATCATATTCCAAACTCTTGCTTCTAAATGTATATAATCTTATTGCAATTTGTTTAGTTAAGTTTGAACCATTATTTTAGAAATTGGATATTACATTTATCCCATCGCACCTTACCAATATAGAACATGCACCTCACGTTAGGAAAAATATACATTATTCGATACTAATCTTGATGAGTTCTAAAATATAGAAAGCATAAACTTAATATTCAATTTCGAAGGAATTTTTAATTAGTTTGATCTCACTGGCTTATTGATCTTATAAATTGTCTCTCACATGCATCAACGTACATTCACATGCATCAACATACATACAAAATGGAACAGTTATGGCCCGTAGCGCAATTATTCCCCCAAGCCAATGAGAGAACCTAAGCTAAACCCAATAACGATTTACACTTCTCCAAGAAAGATCTCAAAGGTTGTCCTCCTTTGATATTGTATTCTTCTCTTTCTTCATAACATTACATTACATCAAATAATACTCATTTTACGTACGAGGGAGTGAGATGAGAAAATAAGTTACATCAAGAGATTAAAAGAGAGGCACGACACGCAGGTCGTATTTTAAAACCCCAAAATAAAATAAAGGAAAACTAAGGCCATAACTGATCACCATAAGAGAACAATAATAAACACATTTTTATTATTATTAATTTAAATATTGTTAGTTAAATAAATCAAATTAAATTTCGGTGAATGATCACACTACGCAAAGTAGTCGGGGGTCCCGCTACCCAATTAGCGGACAGAGGTCAAAGGGGCAGCGTCCCCTGCGGGGTTGTTAAGACTTGATAACTCCTTATCCATGATCCATGAGATGTGATTATCAATCTATCTACATAATAGTCTTAGTGCTTTAAGGTTATCCCACTTCATAGTAAAGTTGTACTACAAATACTTTAAGAATAATGTCCTTATGTTTAATGAGATCTCATGATTAAGTCACACTTAATATTTCACTAAACAGACTAGCTATTCTATGGACTTTATTATCTTGGGAAAACAAACATAATAAAAAAATGACTTTTATTATTAATAAATAATTCGATACAAGTATCAAAAGTAATGGCCTCTAGGACTTACACCAACATGTAACACCTTCAAACTTCTTCTTGAAGTTAGCATATAACTTGAACTAGTCCCTGTACACATAATAACACAAAACATTAGTAAAGCAGAAAAAGAAAAATAACTACAACAACCACCAATGGACGATTAGACATACCTTTTACTAATTAGATATGAAGCACCACCTACTATCACCATCAATGTCATCAAGAAATAACTCAACAAACCAGGTCCAAGAGTCCTTGGTTTCATTCTCTACAAAACTAAAAGCAATAGGAAGATACTGGTAGTTGGCCTCCCAACAACAATCAAAAAAATTCCATCATATTTTTTCTTTAAGTGTCATCCACCTAATCCTATGAATGATATACATGAAACCTTCAATGGTTTCTTTTTCCCATCAAAATACATTCTTTCAAACCTTGGTTGCAAGCCAGGTGTTAGTCTTCCAATGTTTAACTTGAATGTTTTTTCTTTTGATGCCCTCCTCAATTTAGCACCATATGACCATAACATACTATATTGCTTGGATGAGTCCCCTTCAACAACATGTCTAGCTAGCTGCTTAGCTTTGAAAGCCCTAAATCCGATGATTTCTGTAGAAAACCTTAGTCTTACATCAATTACTTCTTCATTTAATTTCATATTTGTATTGTTATTCAAATTTCCTACATTCTTTCTAGCAACCCAATCAACACTAGCATTCTTGTTGGATAACTTTATTTTGCATTTGTGTTTCTGAAACAAAGTTTTGATCTTAAATGTTGTAGTTCTTAAAACTCTGTTGCATACCACAATGTATTTACAATGCTTTTTGTCTTTACAAATAACCCTTCACCTATTCCCATCATTTTTGGAAAATCTTACCTCCCTACTGTCGCACCCTAATTTTTGACCTTAAGATTCCACCTCCTTGTTTTCTCTTGCATGTTACCTTGTTACTTTTGCGTGCGTGTTCATCGTTACCAACCAATTTGTGCAGGCACACTGGTTCAAATGGATAGGCAGTCTCACGAGAATTTTAGGAGCTAGGACTTTAAGCGTACCCCCCATCAAGGTTCATCGGATGCCAACATCAATCTCCCCAACACTTTGCAGTCCCTAAACGTACCTCAAAGAGAATTAAGGTTCTTTTAGGAGTATTGGGTTTGGCTGTATATCAAGGACTAGCTAAGGTTTTATGGCAGAAGGCGTGACAAAATCATATCTTTGTTTAAATATTAAGACTTTGGTAAACAGAGTTTGTTTGTTTAAAAGGATCAACATGGCTTGGAAACCATCCAATGGAGTGAGGATGTGGAAAGAGTTGATTGTTAATTGGAAAAACATGCACATTAACTCTGATTGAAGTCTCAAAACGTGATGTCGTTATTTGTTTCCCTTTTACTAATACTAGTAATTACAAAAAGTGACAAAGAAGAAAACAAGGTGAAGCTATCAAATTGGATCAACCTGGCCTCTCGTACATCATAATTCAATACGTCATACTCAATGCAGAATACAATTAAAAGTTGGTCTTTCTACGACTATAACTCATTTGCAGACAGTGACGTCATGTTGGTGAATTGTTTTAATTCATTTCCTACAAAGCTATGTAATCTACAATATACATTTTGTCAAGCTAAGAAAGCCCCACACCGATCTCACGCTATTGGAGAATCTCAACTATGTAATTTGTTTAAACAACTAGTACTAAGGCACAAGTGAGCCACCAGGACATGTTATTTCACAATGATCACTGTTGGGGCAAGTTGTTGCAAGAAAAAATTACAGAGTAAACTGAAGAACAACTTGTTTGGAGAAGGACTGCTACTACCAATCATCACTTGGCAACCATCATTTATTCAAGACCTGCACCACAATGATGGGAATATACGGACAATTGCATAGACACTTGGTTCTCCGTGGCAACGCTGTTTTTTTAGTAGCAGCGGCGCTTGTCTTCGACTTCGGTGATGACTTACCGTCAGTTATGGTCTTATTTCATCCGAAACTCGGTGATGACACCCAGAAAGACTAGAATCATGAACTCTCGCCCACCATGGTTCAACCCAAACACCAGTTGTGAATTTCATGATGGAGTGTTGGGGCATTCGATCGAAGAGTGCAAAGTTTTTCAAGAGAAAGTTCAAGAAATGATTGATAATGAAGTGCTAACCTTCAAAAGAGAAAGACCAGTCATGAATGGAATACCATTACGTTGATATAAGTGAAAACTCCAGAAGTACTGAGAAGGGCCCACCAGCTGTTTATTTTGTTTGCTTATGCGTTTTTCCTTTTTGATTAAAAGTATTTTTGGCATGTAAGAACTTTTTATTTTGAATAAGTAATGCAATAAATGTTTGTCTTGAAGAAATCCATTCGTTTTCACTCAAATTATTTTTTAAAATAATTTATAATGCCAACTTTACCCGATCTCTTGCTCTGACAGAGAATTGGGAGGAGGATGATGAAGTAAAACGCAGGGTCTCTCGTTGTATGCTTTTGAATAAACAACCTTACTGATGATGTGAGGCACTCTTGTTTCAAACCTCCTAAAACACCAGAAATAGTCAACCTTTCTTTTAAGCCTTGAGAAAAGATCTGTGTTTTCTCTCTCCCAATCAAAACCTCGTTTTTAACCTGGGGCAGGGCATCATAAAATGAACATCTCTCAAAAATTTGGGCGGGCACCAAGATACTTTGACCCTTATCCTTTGTTTTACAATTCATAAAATAAACCCATAAATATAACCCATGAAGTCCGAATTGAAGTAAGGTTAGTTCAAAAGCATACTCGACGAAATATCGTTTTCTGACTCCTATGAGCTATGCTCAATTTGACGTTGGCATTATAAATTTAAATTAATATCCTAACTAGTGATTTTGTCACAAGTTATTGCGATATCTATTTTAAAAACTTCAAGACAAACATATGTGTTGCATTAACAGTTTCAGAATTGACATTTCTGAATTGCTAGATTTGCGTGTTGTTTTAGAAAGATTACGTGAAGAAATCACCGATTTAAATTTGAAGACTTTGCTGACCTGGGGCAAATTATTTCGTCCAAGAGTTTTGATCTGTACAAGTTTGGATTCACCTAGAACGCAGCTTTGAGGACTCAGTTATACCGTCAATCAGGGGAAGTTACGTCGAGCTTATGCGAATCTCTTCAAGAGTTTGAAAACCGTGGGGCATTTGGATGCCGTGTTTTCTGTAAAATCCTCCCGAGACGACTTCTCTCACGAACCGTGTGGCTTGGGACACCCGAGAATCAAAGGTGTTTGTGACAATTCTGTAACAAATATCCTCAATGCAAGAAATATTCAGTCAGTGACCTGAGAATTCCTAGTAAGTTGATTAGCTCCACCTCTCCAGCAAAGCGGATGTCTATTTCATCCCCGGTCGAAGTTTCGACTCCAACATTTTCAACAGCTTTGTTAACCCAGTTTTCCCCATATGAAGTGGATATTTATTCCATCCGGGGAAGTTCTCCAGGCAACGTTTGATCTGTGAAGATTTAGTTGAGTGCCCTCCACCTGGGATGCTTTTTCATCGCCATTTTTGGTTATCATACGCATAGCATATAAATAGATAGCATGGCATATGCATTTTGCATCTTGTGTTTGTTTGTTCCGTCACTTTGGTCGTGGTTATCCCCGAGTGACTGAGCTTTGTCTTATCCCCCCAACTAGAGTTGTCATCCCTAGGCAGAAAAAGCGCAATGCTTCTATTTCCCTACAAAGTTCGATCCTCGTGGAAGACGGTTGTTTTAGTTAAATCCCATTTGAGTTCACACCTCGATGGTTGGATCTTGCTTGACAATTTCTCTTCAGTTATTTCCTGAATTGAACTTCGGTCCTTGACAACCGCATTAGTGGACACCTCCGACTTTTGGCTGTGGATTAAGTGTGCAAAGATAACTATTGAAGACAGATATTTCTCCAACAGTGTTATCAGAAGCTTCTTAACAATTTATATCTGGACTGCAACATCCTCTTTATTTGAGCAACTCGTTTTGATCAGGATCTTTTCCAAAACGACAAATAGCAGTCTCCTCAAGACAATTTGTCCATCCCCAGTGGATTTATCAAGATTATTAAATCATCAAAAGGCATTCCCCCAGAAATCCTTCGGAGAAACGCATCGAAGACATTACAAATGTTTCTCCTTATTTGAGAACTTACGAGGATACATATTATTCAGCTACCACAAAGACACTCCTCAGGACGCATTCCCCAGCGATTCCATCACACAAGCTAATTCCATCAAATGGCATCACTCCCGAGAGGTTTGATGAGGTTTATTACAATGGATCTCTCTTCATTTGAGAGAACATATTTTACAACACAACAGGCTCACATCTCTTGAAGATCCTCGTTGAAGCTTTGTAATCTCTAGTACATATCATCTTGGGTTATTACCTCTGCTTAGGCTATCATACGTATGATAGTAGGTAACTCGCCTTTCTTTTTTGTGTTCACCTGTTCTTAGGCTATCATATGTCTGATAGTAGGTAACACATATCGTTTTGGTCAGACACTTTTTTTTAGGCTGCCATACGTTTGGTAGTAAGTGATCTCTCCTTCTTTGGGTTATTACCTTTGCTTAGGCTATCGTACATTTGATAGTAGGTAATATACCATCTGTTTTGGTCAGATACCTTTGCTTAGGTTGCCAAGATTGGTAGTAGGTCATCTTTCCTTTGGCGTTCACCTGTTCTTAGGCTATCATATGTTTGATAGTAGGTAACACATATCATTTTGGTCAGACACTTTTTCTTAGGCTGCCATACGTTTGGTAGTAAGTGATCTCTCCTTCTTTGGGTTATTACCTTTGCTTAGGCTATCATACATTTGATAGTAGGTAATATACCATCTGTTCTGGGTTATACCTCTGCTTAGGCTATCATACATTTGATAGTAGGTAATACACCTTTCTTTTGGTCATACGCCTTTTCTTAGGCTGCCATATGTTTGGTAGTAGGTGACCGTTCCTTTTGTTCATTACCTTTTCCTAAGATGCCATATGTTTGGTAGTAGATAATCCTTTCTTTTGGTTATTACCTTTTCTTAGGCTATCATACGTTTGATAGTAGGTAATATACCACTTCTTTTGGTCAAACACCTTTTCTTAGGCTGCCATATGTTTGGTAGTAGGTGATCTTTCCTTTTTGATTATTACCTTTTCTTAGGCTATCATATGTGTGATAGTCGGTAATACATGTTTCTTGCTTCAACCGGATATCTTTGTTTAGGATGCCACACGTTGGTAGTGGGCTACCCTTCACCTTCAAGATCTCGTTTCACCGTCCAAGTTACTGTACTCCGGGTGGTATTATTATATCTTATCTTCATTTTGGAAAATCCACAATGCTGGTCATTGTCTCTTCCCGTGGAGTATCGCTTTGTTAAGACGGTTATTCCCACGTGTCGTGTCCAGTTCATCCCCTGTGACATCATTTCTTCACAGGACTCCTTGTCTTGCATTCTCATATCATTGCATATCATCTGCATGCGGTAGCTTCTTAGGGCCAAAAATTCGTGCAATGTTTGTATTTAAGTCCCTCTTATCTCGTCGAGACGAAGATTTCAATCTCCATATCTCCGGCTAGAAGTAACTTAAATAGGGGCATCTGTCGCACCCTAATTTTTGACCTTAAGATTCCACCTCCTTGTTTTCTCTTGCATGTTACCTTGTTACTTTTGCGTGTGTGTTCATCGTTACCAACCAATTTGTGCAGGCACACTGGTTCAAATGGATAGGCAGTCTCACGAGAATTTTAGGAGCTAGGACTTTAAGCGTATCCCCCATCAAGGTTCATCGGATGCCAACATCAATCTCCCCAACACTTTGCAGTCCCTAAACGTACCTCAAAGAGAATTAAGGTTCTTTTAGGAGTATTGGGTTTGGCCGTATATCAAGGACTAGCTAAGGTTTTATGGCACAAGGCGTGACAGGATCATATCTTTGTTTAAATATTAAGACTTTGGTAAACAGAGTTTGTTTGTTTAAAAGGATCAACATGGCTTGGAAACCATCCAATGGATTGAGGATGTGGAAAGAGTTGATTGTTAATTGGAGAAACATGCACATTAACTCTGATTGAAGTCTCAAAACGTGATGTCATTGTTTGTTTCCCTTTTACTAATACTAGTAATTACAAAAAGTGACAAAGAAGAAAACAAGGTGAAGCTATCAAACTGGATCAACCTGGCCTCTCGTACATCATAATTCAATACGTCATACTCAATGCAGAATACAATTAAAAGTTAGTCTTTCTACGACTATAACTCATTTGCAGACAGTGACGTCATGTTGGTGAATTGTTTTAATTCATTTCCTACAAAGCTATGTAATCTACAATATACATTTTGTCAAGCTAAGAAAGCCCCACACCGATCTCACGCTATTGGAGAATTTCAACTATGTAATTTGTTTAAAAAACTAGTACTAAGGCACAAGTAGGCCACCAGGACATGTTATTTCGCAATGATCACTGTTGGGGCAAGTTGTTGTAAGAAAAAATTACAGAGTAAACTGAAGAACAACTTGTTTGGAGAAGGACTGCTACTACCAATCATCACTCGGCAACTATCATTTATTCAAGACCTGCACCACAATGATGGGCATGTACGGACAATTGCATAGACACTTGGTTCTCCGCGGCAACGCTGTTCTTTTAGTAGCAGCGGCGCTTGTCTTCGACTTTGGTAACTACGACCTCAACATCAGTGGCAGCATTGCAACAACCACCCATGACCTGCTTGAGAAAATCAGGAAATAAACATCAAATGAAATTTAACGCAACATCCTGCCGACTCAAGACCATTAAAAGATGGAATCTCCCAGCAGGTCTAACAACACTTAGAATCAACCATGGGAACTTTTGACCATGAGAAATGTGGGAAGTGTCTGTTATATTAAGTAGTAGCAGAAGAGGGAGGTTATCAATCACCTTGGAGAAAAGACGGCAAAGCAATTGTACGACGGCATACAGGGGCAAGATGAGATTGGGTTACCAGCAACATCAGGCCTTCAACCCAGTCTTAGTTTACATCATCTCCAGGACAACTTTGAACCAAGTTCTTCTAATTACCGGCATGATACCAAGTTTAGAATACTTCATTACCACTGTCGGTATACCGTTGAGCCGAAAGCTCATTTAGTCACTACAGTTCACTCAACCTGTCAAAAGAAAACCGATGGATAAAATTAGATCAAAGCAAGGGTGATCGAAGAAAGAATCGTAACCACTCCTAACCCAAAGACCATTAAGTTAAACAACATCATTGATTCATATTTACGACGACATTGTTGTTCAAGACAGTTAACATAATTAACGAGAACTCATGACGACCATTGAGTAAGCAAAGATGGAAACTTTTATCACCATAAACATCAACGACAGTGCCGCAGCCCATGATGATCGGTAGACAAAAACCGTAAGACAGAACTTGACAAGTGCCACTTCAACCCATAGTATGAGCTTCTCCATGCCACCGTTTCTACCAGTACTCATGCTGAATTTGGAAAACAACTTCACAGCCAAATCACTTCATCATGTCAATCATCACCAAGAACAAGCAGCCACGGCTTCGGCGAACTCCATGGTGGTAATACGTTTAACCTGCAAGTGAGCACAAGCCAACATTATAACATAATTCCAAAACAGAAGAACAAGCAGCAAGACCAACATAACTCTATAATACATCCATTTCCATGCATACTTCAATTATGTCCAATCCTTCACTTACTTTTAAAAACCTGCAACACTTAACCCGAAACCTTACAAATTCAAAACCAAAAAACCTGCACTCGAAGCACATCCATGGTAACCATAATAGAATGTCCAACAACACATAAAATAAGACCATATTTTCAAAATTCCCTCATGGTTCAGACTGTCAGAGTCATTATAACCGCATCGAACTTCTCCGCGTCAACTTGCCAACAACTTCAACCTCCACAGTTGCGTCACACCAATTGCACCCGCTGCAATAAAACTATTGTCATTAGTAGAAGAATTGAGCAATTCAGCTTTCTGCAGAAAACAACCAATGCCAGACCCACAAGACAAGAGCATACATAAAGAATTTGAAGTTTGTGAGAATATGACCATACATCCCGAAGATTACGTGGCGGGATTGACATAACTTGAGTCAGAGCAAGAGCATAAACCTCATGGAAATTCTTTTAACTATGATAGAAGTCGAGACAAAAGTCACCTATCAGCAGAAGGTCATGCGAAGCTGACTGTCTCACTTGGAAGTCTTTCATGGAAGCTACGCCTTTGTCCTATCCCTCATATTTCCTCCTCAGACTGCAAACACCATTACCACCATTGCAATACAACACCCTGTGTCAAGAGGTTTTAAAACTTAAAACCCTGACTGCAATTGCCAATGAAGCCAACACCTGCGATATGGTAACAACTAGGTGATTATGCTGCATCAGTGATGTCAATGTTATTTAAAGATGTTAGAAAGGGATTGAGATACCTCTGCAAATCTGATGCGTGTGAGAATTCCTAAGCCTTACTCCCATTAGTAACAAGATAGAAGTTGTTGTGTTAAAACAAGAAATTAAATTTTCAAGCCAATGACAAGTGGGAGGTGTTACGGAGATTAATGGGTACACTTACATTGTTAGATACTCCTACGAAGACATGGCTCTCTGCTTCCTCAGTCATCGTTTCCTCTGCAGCCCTGCGAATGGTGCGTGTCGTGAAAATTTTGAACCTGCAAAGATGCCCTGCTGTGGTTTAGCACAAATGAGGATAACAATAACGAGGATCCATTCAATATTTCACTCCAGCTCCCAAGCATACTCACACCAGGATCAAAGTATTTCGAGAAATCCACGAATTTAGAAGAATATGCTCACCTCCGCTGATAAGGAAAGATGATAATCCAAGGCAAGGACCCAAGTTCTGCCACCACAATTGCCAATCACTGGTGTCCATGATCCTTTGAAACCTCCATGCTTAAGCTTTGTTGTATGAACTCCTACCCAGACTATCCTTGAGTATTTTGGCCACGTAATAAACCTGTCATCAAAGACACGAGCCTTGGGTCAAGACAGAAATCAAAGTCATTAACAATCATCAAATGCATTCAAGAATGAGAGTTGTAGGCATTGATTCCCAAAACAGAAATATATTTCAAATACGCATGGAAAGCAATAAGTCCGCTCAAGGCCATTCAATTTGTTTCTAATACACATTCAATATGTCAACACTAAAATGGCAAGAGATCTCAGCTGGAGCCAAGAGTAAGAAAAGGAATCAAGAGCAATCAAACACAATCAAAGACATGTTCAAAGACAATCTCATATTCTTTCCAACACATACACAAACATGTTGAGACAACATTAACTCGCTTTCCCAAAACTGTATAAACATGTTCGTACGAAATTGGTAATGATTTTAATCAGAAAATCCCAAATCAAGACCTATAAAAGGAGCCTAAAGAGAAAGTTAACAGGGGATGGACAACCACAAATATACGAAAAAACTCATACCAGAAAGACACAAACATCCACCGAAAATCCCAAATCGTGAAAATAACCTAAATTTGCAAAAAAAAACAAGGAACTTATCTTGGAGCTTCATCGCCACTTTCAAAGCCTCGCGTTCCTCTCTCGCCTTCAACCACTCTCTTCAAAACACTCCGCCATAAAACCTTGCGAAAGTCACCATTTCCACCTTCGACTACAACCTGCAAAATCCATATTAAAGCGTGAGTTCCTTTCGCTAATATTTAACTATTGTTGTTGGTTGATATTGTGTTTCAGGTGAATCGAAAGAAACAGAATTAGAAAAAGAAGAAATGGGAGACGCGAGATTGAGAAAATGGTGAAACGATGAAGGAGGAGCAGAGAGATGGCGATTTAGGAGAAGCAAGAACGACAACATGGGAGAGTCTGAGGGGGGAAAGCAGATCGGATGGGAGATCCTCGATTTGGGAATTTGGGGGGATCTAGGGTTTACTGTTTCATTTTTATTTTTATTTTTATGTATTTTACTGTAGTAATGTAAACACACACATCACAACACACTCACAGCACATGCACACCACCACTACCACACACAACGCACGCTCTCCCTTAATCGCCCCTTTAATCTGCCATTAACTTAATTAATCACCTTAATTAACTGTCAATTTGCCACTAATTAAACTCTAATCTAATCTTAATTTTTATTATAACTATTAATCTTCTTTTTGGAAATAACTAACAACCTTTTATTAATAATCAGTTTTTTAATTATAATTATTCCTTTGCTTAATGATTCCATTTTATTCCATAAGTTTATTTAAACCACTTTTTTCCTTAATAACTAGAACTCTTTTTTTTAGAAAATCCAGGTTTTATCTTAATAATTTAAAAACTCCTTTTTAAATAAAATTAACTCATTTTGTTAATTAAATTTTAATTAGCCTTTTTCAAATCAACTTAATAACTTTTAATCAAATAGTATTTATCACTATAATATAAAATCTTTTATAAATAATTTACATTCACCAATTTATCTATAATTAATAATAAAACCTAGTTAGTATTTTAGAAATAAATAATGAAATACTTTTTTAACCTAATTCAACTCTTAATAGCCACAAAATTAAAATAAATAATTTTTAAGTTTTATAATAAATCATCTAGCATATTATAACATTTTACTTAAAAACCTCGCCTTAAGGTCAATATAATTCAACTTAATCAGCTCCGCTTAAAATCAACTCACATCGTAAAATACAACTTAATCGTGCACCCCACGACACATTCACTCTCACACACTTCAGCGCTTTCATGCGTTTGTGTATGGTTTACTTTCCTTGCAATTTATTCTTCAGCAATTTAATATTACCGCAATTTGTTTTCCGCATCGCATTCCGTCCAAAGGAAAAACCTACACATGATTCAACAATTGTGTGCAGTGCACATCATTTGCATCATTCTCCCCTCGATCCTTGATCTCATTCAAGTCGATCACTTAAGATAGATCCTACCCCATAGGAGGACCTTGTCTTTTATCTTACAACGTAAAAACAAAAACAATCAACTCAACATGCAATATTCAAACACAAACAACACCATACAATATATTCAAACACAATAGAGAAAAGATGCCAAATCATCTTAAGCGAGATAGAATCTCCACCCCACAACAATACAATCAACATGTAGGGACTTTACCTTAAGAGAGATAAAGGCGTACTCGTCAAACAATCTGAGTACTTGAGCCCTTTTCTTAAGACGATGCAAAGACTATTTTCCTACAACCTGTGGCAGTTAAATCTCCCTTAAAATGAAGACACATCTCTTCTCCTAAAATCAATCAATCAACTACCCTAAACCCGTAGGAACTTTGACCACAGTCAAAGAACTCCTCAAACCCTTTAGGGGAACTACAAATACTCTGATTCCACTCCCGTAAGGATATGTAGGCATAAGATGCGACATCTTATCGAGTATACTTAGAAATAAACCCCCTAGGTCTTTCAACCATTAAGCAGATAAACACTTAGCAATAAACAATATAAAACAGGAGGTTCCTGTAGAGTACTACAGAAACTTAGGATGCTAGTACCTTCCCTAAGTTTAACCAACCCCCGAACCTAAAACTCTCTAGCTTGCATTTGCATTGCATTGTGGGAATTTCGATCTTTATCCCTTCCTTTGGACAAATCAAAGTTCGGTTGCAAAATGAATTAAAGATTCAAACTAATCAATAATTTGGTATCCGATTTTCACCGCGACACCTACCAATCAACACATTGTGTTCCAGTATAGCCTTCTTAAATTTCTCTAGAGATGAAAATTCCATTCCCACCTTAATCCTTTCTAAGTGTTTTCTCTTTATTAAACCTAATCACTGCAGGTCTGTCATCACAACTATCTTAATCTACCCCACTATCAAGCTCATCATTCATGTAATCATCTTCTATGACATGTTCCCTATCCATCTCTACCGTGGTAAACACTCAGTTAGTTACTTCACTTGTACCAACACCATCGACAGGCTCCCTTCTAGGATCACCTTTATCCACACCATTGCTTAACCCTTCATCAAGGTCTTTATCAAAATCATGCATTCTCTTTTCTTCACTGTCTTCAATGTGTATACCATCCAAAGAGTCTTCACTTGATTCACTGTTATCAACACTTTCCACAACGCTTTCATGCCCCTTTTGTTTCTCAATTAACCTCTCCATATAAGTCTTCTCACCCATTGATAATTTTGGCTATGTATATATTTCAATATCACAATTATTCTTCTCAATAAACGAAGCTAACATTTGATGCATTCTCATTATTTCTAAAGGGTTTTAGATCCTTTCAAGACAAACTTCTTCATGTTTCCACCATATTTTTACATCATCAAGATTAAAGGATAATTTCATCCCCTTAATTAAGTCACGAGCTTCAAAGAAGGACCAAAAATCAGAGTCTTGCCTACTGAATGCATAAATATCCCCACTCATACTTTAACTTAGAATCCTTTATAAATGAACCCTTAGTGTAAAATGCCACCTTAAATAACCCCATATCTTGTACATTACAACTATGAAAAAGGGTAAATTAGACATTACATTCTCAATACACACAACAAAACCCTATATGTTTACATTCAACATAACAAAATAGACATGCAATGATTTCAGAATTAAGTGGGGCGTAACAAAGACATCCAATATTCAAAAATATAAACAAATCATAATACAACAAACACAACATACAAAACAACATGTGGGACTAACCTTAATGTTGGGACCACAACAAACACAAATTTGAATAAAAGAAAGCTTCGCCAATGTTGGAACCACAACTACTAAAATGCGAAGTGTGTCAAAGTTTTAAGGACCACATATTTCAATGTGTCTTCAATGGATAAGGTGTGACAAATTGAAGAAAACACGACTAAGAGTGAAGAACATAAAATTAGGGATTTGATTTGAGTTTTAGGGTTTCTATTAAAATAGAAAACACATGTACTGGCTGTAAAAATGAAAAATAAATCAGTTAAAAAAATATTTTGTAATCCACATGTACTGCAACGTAAGTATCTGTTAGTAGCATTTAACGTCCGAGACCAATTGTATGGTTGGAAAAGTTTGGAGGGACCATTACTTGAAGGATATTTTTAGAGGGACTAAAAATAAAAATGACTATATTTATGAGGAATAAAAACTTATTTAACCCTATTTTTACATAATCTGTATTGGTGGACTTCTTTTATCTTAAATACTCTCAAAACCTCCTTAAATTGCTAAAAAAAATACTATTGAGAATTCAAAAACCCTGTATAATCCACACACACTTTCATTTTTATTTCTTGAGTTAAATATGTTTTTGGTCCTTCCAAATATAAGTTATTTCACTTTTAGTCCTTAAAAAAATTTCATCAAAGAATCATCCTCTTAATTATTTTTTTTTGTCCATAATTTTTGTCCCTGACGTTAGATCTGTGTAACAGAAGGTGACGTGGCAATACAAGTAGATATTATTTTGCTATGTCGTCAATTTTGAAGTTGGCAGGGTAGTTTTATTCGAATGAAATGTTTATTCTCAATAAAAAAAACTATCTTCATGTGCCCTAATTATTTCACATACTCCTTCCCCATTCTTACCAATAGAAAACGCAAAACCCTTCGTTTCAATGTTGTCTTCAAAGACAAATTTGATCAATGTATCACCCATGTCATCCTCAATATGTAAAAATTTAAGGCGGAATTTTGTGTAGTTGTCAAGGTCGAATGATATCTATTAGCCTATGATTTTTGACTCAAGCTGCGCCAAAACCCACTAAGTCTAGTTTGGAAGAATCTCAAGAAAAAACCATAAGATTAGGATAAATACACAATCTAATTACAAATGGATAAATTAAGTGTTTGACCTCATAAATCACAAGTTTCGACATAAGCAATTGGAACATATGAAATTCTAACAAAGGTAGTTAGGATACATGGAGATGTTCTTTCTACAGCAATAAAAATTATTTTGCAGTTCAATGGCTGAAGACAAGCGTAAGTAATACATAAGACAAAAGACCACAAAATGGTGTACGTGTCAATTTCTCGAGACTTGGTCGTTGTCGACGGTTACTGATGTACATGCATATAAGTTGATTTAATCTTTATAGCAAGGGTTCACATTTCTCGTTGTTTTTCTCTATAGAATTCAAACATCTAAGTTATAGAGATCATAAAATTTTTAAATGAAGGTGAGAAAAACACAAGAAGGGGGGATGAATTGTGATGACTTTTCAAACATTTTTAGCTACTACTTTTGATTGATCTTAATCAGAGTCTGAACCTGCAGTCCAGAGTTTGACTTCAGAATCACTTAGAGTTTGAACTCTCAAAAGTATTTATCAGATTTTGCAACAAAATCTAACTCAGAGGTAAAAAATGGATAGCAGCATAATAATGTTAAGAAGTAAGTAAAGTAAAAGCACAAGACACAAGAAGTTATCCCGGTTCCTCTAACAACTTGAGATTAGTCCAATCCTCTTGCTCTTCAAGGAATTTCCACTATAACCAAAACTGATTACAAATGCTCAATCCCACAAGCAAGATACTTCATTTGCTTATACACACAAGTATAAGACTTCCTTGCTCAAACCCACAAGTTTAAGACTTCTTTGCTCAAGCACACAAGCTCAAGACTTCCTTACTCTAATACTCAAGACTTCCTTTCTTTGTTCAAACCCTCAAGTAAGAGACCTCAAATTCCCCAAAACACATGCGAGAGACTTCAAATTCTCAAGCTTAAAAGCAAGAGACTTCTGACTCAAAAAATAATTAAGATATTTGGGTAACAAACTACACTTGATATGCAATCAGAGGCATAGACACAATACAACTTAGAAATATTATAAGACTTAATAACTTCTAGAATATACAAGTGTTAAGATGTTCTAAGTCAAACAAATTTGACAGAGTAGTTTCTCTTTGAATGTCAAGGTTCAGATTCTGTAACAAAGTTGTATAAGCGCTTGATTATAATCTTCTTCAGGTCAGCAGCTCCTTTTATAGGCAGAGAGAAAAGAGGCATTGAAGAATTTCACCAAATAGGTTGTTGAAAATAATCGATTATAGTTTTATGGCTTATCAAATATTCATTTATAAAAGGCTTCCAATTGATCAAACAATCCCATAATCAGGTAGCTAGTGCATTCTCTGGCCCAATTGCTATTTTTTGTTTATCTATTCTTGATTTATCAATTGGGCCAATCTGATTGCTTCTTTGCACCTAGTTTTTAATAAAAAATATTTTTAGGTGGTTTTAACAAAATAAGTGAGGCTTCTCAAAAGTTTTAGTGTGTGTATGTGTGATTTTTCCATAACATTTCTAAAAGTTCCCTTGTGCCTTTATAAGACACTAGTCATTTAGACAGACACGATTAAACAAGCTTTCACACTTCCTCTCTTTCATAACTATGAAGCTTCAAGTCTTTATATCAATATCTTTAACTTTAGTGTCATAAACCTTGAATCTTCTAGCCTGATGAAACTTGAAATATCTTCAAGTTGATTACAACTTGAAATTCTAAACTACCAGAAAGCTCTTCAGTTGAAATTTTTTGGATATCATATGTTAACTGCAAAGAGATTACTTGATCTTCAAGAGCATATTCAAAGTATATATTGATAAAAACATCTAGAACATCTTAGATCGCTTAAACTATCTTTAAGAGATAATGATTTCACTGAGATATTGTTGAATATCAGGTGTTGTTATCATCAATGCTAAACAGTTGATTTCACTTTTGCTATCAACAAACTTCACCACTTTAAGTCACCTTGACATTACATGCAAGCACATAGAGCAACACTTTGTTCATTTCTTCTTCAAACAACGACACTTCTAAATCTTGGCACATCAATATCTATTGTGCTTTTGTAATTTCCCCCCTTTTCTATTGTTTATCATGTTTTAGTACTCTCACTGCTTCATCATCGTAACTTCTTTAGTAAAATATCATAAAATTTGTCTGATTATGATGATTTCAAATTGGATTAGTCTTTTCCATAATTCTCTAGAGTCATTATTAAATTCTTTAAAAAAAAGAAACACATTAACAATAAATATACTTAAATATAAAGAAAATTACTATTAAAAACATGATATGATAGATTGTTATCAATGGACCTTTAAATATTTAAATAATTGTTAAAATATTATTATAAAAATCTCCTCCTGTCCTGGATTTCGATAAAATATTATTATTTAAGTTCGTGAACTGGATTTCGATAATCTCTACTCAAATTATATAGTATAATAATCTCCTCCTGTCCTAAATTATAAGTTTGTTTGATTTTTTCACATAAATTAAAAAAAAAATATAGTTAATTTTATATAGAAAATAAAAATTGTATTATTTTACATAAATTATATAGAAAATACAAGTTAAAAGATATGAGAATGAAAAGTAATAAATGGTAGCAGGTATATGAGAAATAAATCATTAATATTACTTTAAAATTGGAAAGTGACTTTTAATTTGAGATAATTCCATTAAAAAACAATTAATAATTTTAAAAAATATTAAATTGAAATTAATAATAAATTTGAACTAAGTTGATATATATATATATATATATATATATATATATATATATATATATATATATATATATATATATATATATATATATATATATATATATATATATATATATATATATATATATATATATATATATATATATATATATATATATATATATATATATATATATATATATATATATATATATATATATATATATATATATATATATATATATATATATGTCTTCTCAGATTTTATTAAACAACATTTACAACACCTTAGTCAATTCTATGTATTAATTAAAGATAATGGTTTAGTTTTGTTCGAAAAGAAATTAAATTTATTTTAAAGTAAAATAATTTTTTTGGGTTTTGATATTTGTCAGGACATATATACCCCTAATTAAGTCCTTAGAATTGGTTACTAAATTCCCAAATGAATTAAAAGATAAAACTCAAACTTAATTACAAAGGTTTTAAGATTGTCTTAATTATCTGTCAAACTTTATTTCTAATCTTAGAACTATTTGTTTTCCTTTATTTAAGAGACTTAGAAAGGATCCCTCACTTTGAAATGATTTTATGACCAAAAGTGTCACCTAATTAAAGTAGTTAGTTAAGAGATTACCTTACCTAAGAATCCATGACCCAAAAGCTAACATTATTGTTGAAATAGATGCCTCAGACCTAGGGTTTGGTGGTATATTAAAACAATTACTTCCAAGCACGGATAAGGAACATCTTGTTAGATATTACTCTGGAACATGGTCTCCAGCCTAATTAAATTATAATATTATTAAGAAAGAGATTTTAACCATTGTTTTATGCATTGCCAAATTTCAAGATGATTTATTTTTAAAATCATTTTTATTGAAAACAGATTGTAAAGCTGATAAAAGAGTTTTAAAGAAAGATGTTAGGTTTTGAAACATATCTTTTTCTAGATGGCAATGTTTGTTATCCTTTTTTGATTTTGAAATTGGACATATTGAAGGAATTAAAAATTCTTTACCATATTTTTTAATTCGAGATATTCTTTAATATAACATATTTAACAAAGATTGTGCTAAACAACCGTTGTGATATATAGACCTGAGTTTATTATAAATTATGTAGAATGCTTATTTCGTCAATACTCATTAAACATATAACCTTCAAATCTTAACTGAAAAATTATAATATGACAAATTAAGTTATATTAGAAGAATAAGTTTACGTTCAAGGATAGACAATAGTTCTTCAAGTCCTTATCTGTATTTTGTTCTTTGACAATAAGAATTTGGTTTAATGATCCTAGTTCTTCAACCCCTGTCTTCACTTCTAATTCTTTTTTGCAAAATATTATTTACTTTGCAAACAAAATTAGAGGTGGAGAGAGGGGTGATTGAAGATCTACAATTATTAAACCAAGTTCTAACTGTCAAGGAACAACATGCAGTTAATAGCGTGAAGAATTATTGTCAAGAATTGAACGTGTACTTATTTTCTAGTACAATTTTATCTATCATATCATAATTTTCTAATACAGTTTGGAAAGTTATATATTCAGTAAGGGATTGGAAAAATACTCAAACCACATAATATATAATAAATTCATCTTTTAAACAAACATTAACAATAACATTCATCAACAAAAAATCATAAACAACAAACACGATACAACAAACATATCAAGTCATAAAATGCTTCAGAAACATACCATACATGTCCCATAATGGCGTGTCACCAATGAAATAAGGATGAAGATAAATTTAGACCTGTAAACTTGTGTATATTTTGAATGGATGTCATTCTGGATCTTTGACACAAGTTTGCAATGCTAAATTTAGATCCGTCCTCTGTATTAAAAGAAGCATCCATACTTACAAGTTAAAACAAGAAGGAAATTCAAACATCATGAAAAAAGCTATTGAAACAGATTTTAAAAAAAAAGTATAGAGAAAACGAACCTGTAAATACCCATTGGCTAAGATTTATTATTATGGTTTCGTTTTGGGGTTCCATATGAGAGAGACAAGTGAGAGAGTCTTTAGGGTTTTGTTTTGAGAGAGACGAGTGAAAGAGTTGTTAGGATTTTGTTTTGAGAGAGACAACTGTTATGTACTAAAGGGATATATAACTTTGCTTATATATAAATAAAATATCACATTTCATCACGGTTGGTAATAAAGGATGTGGTGATATACAAGGTCAATAACATTTTTATCATGATAAATAGATAATTGTTGGTGTTGGGATTCCAACCATTTCTCTTTGTGTACCTTTTCATTACGGTTGCTTCATTTGATCGTTGTGACATGTCCTCTAGTAAATACCCAAAAAAGCACCCAAAAATAAACTATTACCACAATTAACACTATAGTCGTTGTAAAATTGGTGTTACGAAAAATCTATTTTGTAGTAGTGATAATGAATTTTTACATAAATTAAAATATGTTATGTCGGTTTTGTCAGAAAGTGATAGTGTTTCTAGCACATCTGATCACCTAAATGATAATAAAGATGACTTCTATGGAATTACAGATCTCAAAGGATAATGATTAGGCTTGAAGATGTTTGAAGATAAGATCATATCACTTTTCTGAAGATAAGATTGGTTTTTATCAGCCCATGCTGACATGTTACTTTTGGCGTGTTGTAATAATTAAGGCCATATGGGCCAGAATATCTTTGAATTTCTTTCACTATTAGGCCTTGTCAGCCACTTGTTTGTATAGTTTTAGGGCGATTTTAACTTTATTTGAAGTCCGTATTCTTTTCTTCTCTATATAAGGGAATGTAGTTTGTTGTGAAGGGCATTCAAAAATTGAGAGTCTCAATCTAGAAACCCTAAGCTTGCCATCAACTCTTGTAAGTGTTTTCAATAGAATCATGTATTTAAATAGCTTCATCTTTACTTCCACATTTATATTAACTTTGATTATTCAATCTATTTTAATAATTATCTTCATTATTATCATATTCCTTATTGTCTGGTATCAGAGCCATATAATCTTTAAGTAATTACTTATTATTCTTATCAGTTTTTTTCTAAAAAAAAAGAGTTATTTTAGTGTTTTACTTATTTTAATGTTTATTTTCAACCATAACCATGAACTTTGATTTTCTTTAAGGGTGTCTAGTGATAGTGTGTGGTCCAGGTCGTGAGTCTGAGAAGTGAGACAGTAAAACCGTTGGTTTAGCACACTGTAGTTGCCATTAAGAAAACAACCAATAAAGGGGAAGATAGAGAGAGATAGAAAGTAAGTAAGAAAACTAAAAAAATAACCAGTTTCGTAATAGAAAGTTATTGAAAATTTTACTGTTGAGTAACCATGTCTCAAATCATCAAGACTTTGAGTGAGTTAGGATGCAGTTCACGTAGTAATATTAGTAATCGAACCTTAGTTCCTGCTACATTAAATAATGATAAATTTGAATTAGATCAATATATTTTCCAAAATCAAGAATTAGAAATTCAAGAAATGAAAAATAGATTAGTCAATGAGTCTATGCCAGAAATCAAATTAAAAGAAATTTATAAAATTAGCACGTTTTATTTTTATAGTTAAAAAAGTATTCATACTAAGGAATTTACTACATCTATATGCAATAAACATGAAACCATTAACCTGTTAATTAAAAAGCTGTTAGAAAATCATGTTAGAGAAGGATATCGTTATATCCATCAGGATTAATCCAAATAGCTATAAAGTCTTTACATAAACTAGGGCTAAACACCCATATTCTGTTAGTTCTTCGTGATACTCGTATTAAATATTTTCATAACTAAATTGTTGCTATAGTTGAATCTAACCTTAATGATGGTCCAGTTTACTTTAAATGTCATCCTAATTACTCTATTAGTTTAACCGACGAATTCATTAAAATACTCATTAGTCATATATGTTCAAGGCCTAAATGACACATTTAATTATGGAGTTGCCAACATATATGTTATTAGTAGAATCACCTACAATGTTTCTAATGTTAATTACAATTTTAAATCTCTTAAAACTACTCCTAGAAATGAAACATGTATTATTAAAGTCAATCTTAGAAGATCTAATGTTATGACCCCATATATTCTTATTGCTTCTTATATTATTGACAAATTCCCTTAGGAATGAATTTTGTAAGATGTGATTAAATCTGAAAAGATTGAAGTCAGATCTATTAGAGATTTTAGTTAGGATACTGATGGATCAGTCAGGATTTGAATGAATAAGAGCCAATGTTTTCATTATAATCAGTCTAGTAGCATTAGATCAACATCCAACGCTAGACATTCTGTTGATTCAACCATTAAGTTTAACCTTGCAGGAGTAAACTTTGCTCCTACAATTCCTCAACCAATTTACTCAGAGGGGACTTCTAGGTCACCGTCTCCATCTGAGTCTCAAATATTATGAGTTATTACCAAAGAAGAATCCTTTGTCATTGACAAAGCCTGGATTAGAGCCGATTTTGAGGCTGAGCATAATTCAGAGAAGAGAAATTGGTATTTCTCATCTTTCTCTAAAAGTCATACTCAAATGTATTTACAAAAGTTTTACACATTTTTAGAAAATCATGAGATTAATGTTTATTTGTTTAATGGTTTGAATTACTTTGCTTAGAAGAAGGGATAGAAAATCCTTTTGTTGTTAAGATGTACTTAGATGATAATGTAAGAATTATTAATAATTGGAAGACTGTTAAAAAAGATATTATAGAGTCCATCCATCCACCTTTAGAATCCATGAAAATTACCCATTCCAAAGAAAACATAGAAATAAAGGCCTCTCCCTTTAAATCAATTAGCAAAACTATAGAATAAAGAAATGACATAAATAATCTGCATAGTCAGATGAATTACTCAAACGAAATACTTCACAACAATTAGACATAATAGAAAACTCTTTTCCTCAACCTAAGGATGTTAAAAACTTTAAAATAGACTTTACCCGACCTATATATCATTACCATACTCCCTCTACCCAAGACCTAAAGGGTGTAAGTTTAGGTCGTGATGTTAACCATAAGATAGAAGAATTAGTTGAAAAATTAAGGACCTTAAACATGAGAAATTAGGAGAGATAAATACTTTATCTCGGGAAGAAGAATTTGATAATGTGGTGAGTAAATTAGGTGGAAAAGCCCCAAGACCTAAAACCCGAAACTATTATCCTAGACTGTCATTGCTGATGTGCAATTTGAAGAAAAAAGTAGTTTTATTGAAAATAGTTATTCGGGAGAATCCATTGTAGAATGGAACATCGATGGTGCTTATGAACAAAAAGTATTAGATACCATACAAAATATGGCTATGGCTGCTGCAACCTTTAAACTCAAAGGAAACATAGACAAACATACCAAAGATATATTAGTTATGGGGTTTACAGGGTAGTTAAAAAGATGGTGGGATAATCTCCTTAGTCCTGAAGACAAAACCCAAATTAACTTAGCTGTTAAAACATAATCTAATTAATTTATTTGTGTTACAACTCTCTTGTATGCTATTACCAAGTTTTTTGTAGGTGAGCCTTTAAAGCTCTAACAAAGAGCATCATACCAATTACTAAATCTTTATTGTCCAACCATGTATGATTATAGTGTTAGAACACAGATTGGTTCTTAATAATATCTCTATGTTTTGATGATAACTAATATGAAATTTTGTATTTAAGAATTATATACTCTAAATTTTGCTTGAGAATTTTTACTGCAGATAGTAAAGGAATTAACACTCCAGAAGCAAATCAGAATTGAACACAAGAAATTAGCTAGACTCTGTAGCGCCAGATGCATACATTAGAAGATTCTGATTGCTGCCAACAGAAGATCCTAAGCGTAGCCTCCAGAAGATTCTGATTGCTGCCAACAGAAGATCCTGAGCGTAGCCTCCAGAAGATTCTGAAGCAGAAGCTCCAGAAGGATCTGAAGTAGAAGCTCCAGAAGAATCTGAAGCAAGTCAGAAGCATCTGAACCAAAGAAGAATTTTGTATGAAGAGTTTTTCAAAGCATAGTTTCTACAGAAGATTCTGAAAGTACTAAAGCTGCCAGTACTGAAGATCTGTCTCAAATATGCTATGATCTTAAACACGCTGAAAGCACACCTGCTGCATATAACTCTGATTCAGCAAAACTCTGATCATCATCAGAAGACTCTGACCCAATTAGACTCTGATACACTTGCTGAAAACTGAAGAAGAATTATTCAAAGTTTATATCCGTTGGAGTGAACCAAACGTCTCTTTCCTTATTTATGCTAGACACAAGAACACAGACAAAAAGGATGTTTCTGTGCTTTCTTCTTCTAGGAAAGGTCACTTGATGTAAAGACAAAAAGGCTCAGACCTTTTGGACACTCTTCTCAACGTGAAGCTCACCTTGGATCAGCTGCCTATAAAAGTAAGACTCCACCAATTTCTTCAGTTGACGTTTTTCCACAAGAAATCAACATTCAAGCTCTCATACTATTCATATTCATTCTAAGAATTTAATTTTTTGTTCTAAATAGTTAAGTGAAAAATCATAGTTGTGATAAAGCTTTATAGAAGTAATCTTAAACACTTATATTGATTTTACATTTGATTGTAATCCTTAAGAAGATCCAGTTAGGATCAGTAGTTCTTGAGAAGACTTTGAACAGTTGTTCTAAGTGCTTACTATTGTAATCAGTTGATTAAATAGTGGATTATGTCCTTGATTGAGAAAGGCAAATCACTCTAGGAAGGGTGGACTGGAGTAGTTGAGTTCAACGAACCAGGATAAAAATACTTGAGTTTTTATTTCTAAGTTTTAATCTTTCATACTTATTCAACCCCCCCCCCCCCTTCTAAGTATTATCTCACCTTCAGTTGGCATCAGAGCTCCGGTTCTGTGTGTGCTACCACTTAACAGTGACAGTAAAGATCTAGAGAGAAATACTTTGATTTATATTTGGTTGTTACTATGGCTGATAATACAATGTCTAACATTAACAACAAATATGAAGAAAGGGACAGAATCAACACCAAACCCCCTATGTTTGATGGGGAGAAATTTGATTATTGGAAAGACAGAATTGAAAGTTTTTTCCTTGGATATGATACTGATTTATGGGATCTGGTCATAGATGGATATGTTCATCCCACATATGGGAATGGCAAGAAGATAGACAGAAAATCTATGACAGATGCTCAGAAGAAAGAATTTAGAAATCATCAGAAGGCCAGAACAATATTGTTGAATGCAATATCTCATACTGAGTATGAAAAAATTACAAACAGGGAAACTGCATTTGACATGTTTGAATCCTTAAAGATGACTCATGAGGGAAACTCTCAAGTCAAGGAAACAAAGGCTCTGGCTCTGATCCAGAAGTATGAAGCCTTCAAGATGGAAGACTCTGAATCTGTTGAAGTTATGTTCTCCAGATTTCAAATACTTACAGCTGGACTAAAGGTTCTGGACAAAGGATACTCTACTGCTGATCATGTGAAAAAGATCATCAGAAGTTTACCCACCAGATGGAGACCTATGGTGACAGCGCTGAAGATGGCTAAAGATATGAACAAGATCTCCTTGGAGGAACTGATCAGTTCACTAAGAAGTCATGAAATAGAACTTGAGGAAGATGAACCTCAAAAGAAAGGTAAATCTGTAGCTTTAAAATCTAATAAATCTGCTAAAGCATTGCAGGTAATAGAGGAAAGCTCTTAAGAATCCTCATCTGAAGATGAAGATGAACTATCCATGTTGTCCAGAAGAATAAACAAACTCTGGAAGCATAAAGGAAAGAAGTTCAGAAACTTCAGAAAGCCTGACCAAAGAAAAGAATCTTCTGGACACAGAAGATCTGGCAAAAAGGAGGTTGTCTGTTATGAATCTAAAGAACCTGGACATTACAAAAATGAATGTCCAAAGGTGCTGAAAGAAAAGCCTAAAAGAAAATTTGATAAGAAGAAAAAAGGTTCTGATGGCCACCTGGGATGATTCAGATACATCTAAATCTGAATCTGAGTCAGAAGAAGAATGTGTCAATGTAGCCTTGATGGCAGACATAGAAGATCAGGAGGAAGGAACTTTAGGATCTGAATTTGATTCTGAATCTGACTCTGATGCAGAAGAGGTAATGGCTAAACTTACTAAAGAAGAACTTATCAAAGTGTTATCAGAAGTTCTGAAAAGCTATAACAATATTAAGCTCAAATACAAGAAGCGTCAAAGCAATCTTGTATCTGAGAATAATATTCTCAAATCAGAAGTAGCTGAGCTAAATGAAGAGAACTTAAAATTGAAAACTGATTCTGAATTAGCTCAACAAAACTCTGATTCAGAAACTGAATCTGAATGCAAAAATATTTTGGAAAAATATGATTACAGCTTTCAGAAGTTTCTTGCTAAAAGCATAGACAGAAGCAAAATGGCTTCTATGATCTATGGAGTTAGCAGAAATAACAGAAAAGGTATTGGATATGAATCCCCCTCTAGAAAGGATTTAAATCCAAAACCTGTTGATAAAATTATCATCAAGAAAACTCCTTTATATTCACACTTTAAATTTGGTCACTTGAATGATATTGAACAAACACGCTCTGAAAAGAATATTCATGTGTTTAAATCTAAGGCTAGTCAGAATAAACCTTATGTTGAAAAACAGAAGTTTAGACAAACCTTCAGAACCACTAACCCTAAAGGACCCAAGAAGATCTGGGTACCTAAAAGTAAAATAATTCCTGTTGCAGATGTTCTTAGCAGCAAGGTCAGCACACCAATCATGGTACCTGGACTCTGGATGCTCACGACACATGACAGGAGAAAGGTCTATGTTCCAAAGCCTGGAGCTTAGATCTGGAGGTGATGTGAAGTTTGGAGGGAACCAGAAGGGTAAGATCATTGGATCTGGCACCATTGGAAATGGTAAACTTCCCTCTATTACTAATGTTTTACTTGTTGAAGGGTTAAAGCATAACTTATTGTCCATAAGTCAATTGAGTGACAATGGTTATGATATTACCTTTAATCAAAAATGTTGTAAAGCTATTAGTCAAAAGGATGGCTCTATCCTATTTAGTGGTAAGAGGAAAAACAACATTTATAAAATAAATCTTTCAGAACTTAAAGTTCAGAATGTTAAAATCCTCTTGTCTGTTAATGAAGAGCAATGGGTCTGACACAGAAGATTGGGCCATATTAATATGAGACGTATATCTCAAATTAATAAACTTAATCTTGTCAGAGGACTTCCTAATATGAAGTTCACCTCAGATGCTCTTTGTGAAGCATGCCAAAAAGGGAAGTTTTCAAAATCATCTTTTAAATCAAAAAATGTTGTTTCTACTTCCAAACCACTAGAATTACTTCATATTGATCTGTTTGGACCAGTGAAAACTGCATCCATCAGAGGCAAGAAGTATGGATTAGTCATTGTTGATGACTATAGTAGATGGACATGGGTAAAGTTCTTAAAACACAAGGATGAGTCACATTCTGTGTTCTTTGACTTCTGCAAGCAAGTCCAGAATGAAAAAGATTTCAAAATTATAAAAGTCAGAAGTGATCATGGTGGTGAATTTGAAGATAAATATTTTGAAAAATATTTTAATGAAAATGGCATTGCTCATGATTTTTCCTGTCCTAGAACTCCATAACAAAATGGGGTTGTAGAAAGGAAAAACAGAACTCTGCAAGAAATGACCAGAACCATGATCAATGAGACAAATCTGGCAAAACACTTTTGGGCAGAAGCAATCAACACAGCCTGTTACATTCAGAACAGAGTGTCTGTAAGACCTCTTCTGAAGAAGACTCCATATGAACTGTGGAAGAACAGAAAGCCCAACATTTTATACTTTCATCCTTTTGGATGTATTTGTTATATGTTAAATACTAAAGAAAATCTGAACAAGTTTGATTCCAAAGCACATAAGTGTTTCATGCTTGGATATTCTGAATGCTCTAAAGGCTACATAGTATACAACACTGAGACACAGATTGTGGAAGAATCTATTCATGTTAGATTTGATGATAAGCTTGGCAATAAAAAGCCAAAGCAGTCTGAAAACTCTGCAGATAGAGAAATAATCTTCACTGACTCTGAAGTCCCAGAGGCAGACAAAGCTCAAGTGAAGAAACCAGAAGCAACGCCAGATGCTATTCCTTTAACTTCTCAGATGAACAATCTAAACATTTCTGAAGAATCAACTGTTAGAGGATCATCATCCAGAATTAAAGCTTCTCATCCAGAGAATGTCATTATTGGAAAGAAGGATGATCCCATCAGAACAAGATCCTTTCTAAGATCATCTGAAGCATCATTATTTGGACTAGTGTCAGAAATTGAACCATCTTCTGTAGATGAAGCTCTGCAAGACAATGATTGGATTATTGCCATGCAAGAAGAGTTAAATCAATTCACCAAAAATGATGTGTGGGATTTAGTTCAAAGACCACAAGGATTCAATATAATTGGAACAAAATGGGTCTTCAGAAATAAGCTAAATGAGAAAGGAGAAGTTGAAAGAAATAAGGCAAGGCTTGTTGCTCAAGGGTACAATCAACAAGAAGGTATTGATTACACTGAAACTTATGCTCCAGTGGCAAGGTTAGAATCTATACGCCTTCTTATTTCATTTGCTGCACAAAATAACATCACTCTGTATCAGATGGATGTTAAAAGTGCCTTTCTAAATGGTATTATAGAAGAAGAAGTTTATGTCCACCAACCTCCTGGTTTTGAAAATGAAAAATTTCCAGATCATGTTTTCAAACTAAAGAAATCTCTATATGGTTTAAAACAAGCTCCCAGAGCTTGGTATGAGAGATTGAGCAATTTTTTTCTGGAGAAAAATTTCATCAGAGGCAAAGTGGACACAACACTCTTTTGTAAATCAATTAAGAAAGATCTTCTAATTTGTCAAATTTATGTGGATGATATAATATTTGGATCTACCAATACTATGCTGGGAAAGGAGTTTGCTACATGTATGCAGGCAGAATTTGAAATGAGCATGATGGGAGAACTCAGATTCTTTCTAGGAATCCAAGTCAATCAAACTCCAGAGTGCACTTACATACATCAGACCAAATATGTTAAAGAACTTCTGAAGAAATTTAACATGACGGATAGTAAGCTGGCAAAGACTCCAATGCATCCAACTAGCTCACTTGGCAAGGAAGAGGTAAGTAAGAAAGTAGATCAGAAGCTCTACAGAGGTATGATAGGATCTCTTCTTTATTTAACTACTTCTAGACCTGGCATATTGTTCAGTGTAAGCTTGTGTGCTAGATTCCAATCAGATCCTAGAGAATCACACTTGACAGCTGTCAAGAGGATTCTAAGGTATCTGAAAGGTACTTCTAATGTGGGTTTGTGTTATGGAAAATCTGATGATTTTAAATTAGTTGAATTCTGTGATGCTGACTACGCTGGAGACAAAGTGGAAAGGAAAAGTACTTCTGGAAGTTGTCAATTTCTAGGAAGAAATCTAATCTCTTGGTACAACAAGAAGCAACCCACAATTGCACTTTCAACCACAGAGGCAGAATATATTGCTGCTGCTGGATGTAGCACGCAGATGCTCTGGATGAAAAGTCAGCTAGAAGATTATCAAATATTTGAAAGTAACATTTCTATCTTCTGTGATAATACTTCTGCTATATGTTTGTCTAAAAACCCCATTTTACATTCTAAGGCAAAACATATAGAAATTAAGCATCATTTCATCAGAGACTATGTTCAGAAGGGAATCATAAATTTAGCCTTTGTTGATACAGATCATCAATGGGCAGATATTTTTACAAAACCCCTTGTTGAAGATAGATTCAAATTTATTCTGAAAAATATTGGTATGGATTTTTGTCCAGAATAATATTTGTCAGAAGAAAATTTTTACAGATGCAAAAATGCCTAATGCTCTGAAGTATTTCTTCTGATTGCTTATTTATTTTTAACTTTTTTTTTGTGAAACTCTGAACTAACAATCCTTAGAGGATCTGAATGTTGGTTAACGTTTCATTTCTCAAGAGAATTCAGAACACATGCAAGCAAACACGTGTCACTCCAAATCTGCAAAGGTGGCGTGTACACTACTGAAGAGACGTTTGAGGTGAAGTTTGAATAGTGAAAATCTTGATTTTCCCCCAATTTGTCAGAAGCAATAAATGCTTGAAATGATTTTTATTCCTTTCATTTAATGCTTTATTCAAACGTGCAAAATTCTGACTGTTTGTATGCCTACTTGTTTTAGTATAAATACATCTCTTCTCTTCACATTCACACTTTTCACATCTCAGACATTTTATGCATTTTCATCTTCTCTTCTCTCTGCATAAAAACCCTAAGCGTGTGACAAAACCATCTTCAATGGCAACTTCATCATCAACTGCTGCACAATTTCAATCTACAATGGTTGCAGTTACCTCTGCTAACATAGGTGTAACTCCTTATTCTCCTCCAAAAAGAACTTTGCTCACACCTGTTGAAAAGCTGGAAGTTCTGTGTGAATCAATGGTGGAATTTGATTCACTTGCTGTAAATGGATTTGAGTTTCGTTCCATTATAGGTGCTCAAGGATGGGTGAAGTATTTTGATAGACTTTTTGGACCAGTTTACCCCCTTCTTGTGAAAGAGTTCTGGATCCATGCTTCAGTTTACCCTAAGTTTATCTTATCTTCTGTTCTGGGCAAAGATATAATAATAACAGAGGATCTGATTATAAAACTCATTGGCTATGAGGAAACAGATGGAGTATCACACTTGCCAGCTGGGCGTGTGGATATGGATGAAGTGTATGAAGAAGTGATGACTGCTGGACAAGCTTCTAACAAGTTCAAGGATCTGAAGCCTGACTACAAGATCTGGGCTAAGATATTCATGGGATGCATTCATCATAGGAAGTCAACAAACTCTCCAAACTATGTCAATAATGAACAACTTTACTTTATGTATTGCCTCAGTCAGAGCACCAAGGTAGATCTTTCATATATTCTCTTTACGCATCTTTGGAATCATATAAATGCCTCTAGAGAATATGTGAAAGAAAAAGGACAGAAGATCAGAACCTGGATTCCTTTTGGAAGGTTAATCTCAGATCTTCTAACTGAGAATGGACTTGTAACTGCTCTGTACGCTGCTGGAGTTACAGAGGAATTGGAATTCATTTTGGGAAAGCCTCTGAATGCCAAAAGTCTTCAGAGACTTAAAATAGTGGATGAACTCACAACAGCTCCCAAGAAGCTGAATACTTCTGAACTGAGTCAGAAGAGAACTCCTGTAGATGATTACCCTCTGTTATATGCCGAAGAACCAAGGAAAATTGTTGTAATGTATATTGATGAGTGCAAGAAAGAAGGAAAGCCTATTCCTGCAGACATTATAAAGAGAGCAAGACAACCATTGCCTGTTGTAGAAGAAGAAGAAGAACCACCAAGAAAGAGGACTCAACCAGAAGCAGAAGCTGCACCTGTTCAGAAGAAGACCAAGATTGCTGAGAAGCCACAGAAGCTCCTAAAGAGGAAAGAATCTGGAGACACTCCTTCTGTACCAGCTAAAAGAATCAAAATTAAAGGTACTAAAACTTCTGTATCTTCTGCAAATCCTATTGTTATAAATGATTCTAATGTTAAGTCTATTCCAAAACCACCCTCTACACAAAATACATCTGTTACTGCTCCACCTCATGTTTCTACCCCATCTCCACAAAAATCTTCTAATCCAATTTCCATTTCACCTGAAAAACAATCATCTGTTCCAACACCAATAACAACAAAAACAATTCAAACTCCAAAAGTCTCTGTACCACAAACAATTCAACCAAAAATTCAAATCAAACAATCTGTACCACAGAAACAACCATCATAAAAACAACCCACAGAACAACAACAAACAACAAAACCATCTGCTCAACAAAAACCCTCTGAACCACTTAAAGAAAAGCCATCTGAACAACAAACACAACCTCAAGAAAAACAACCAAAAAAACACTCTGAACCTCTACAAGCAAAGGAATCTGCACATCAACAATCCCAAAAATCATCTGGACCTCAAACACAACAACAAAAGAAACAACCACCATCAGATAATCCTCCATCCACTACATCTAAACCCACTGAATCTGTACCAGTTTCATCTGAACCAATAAATATTTCATCTGATCCACCCTCTTCAAAACCCTCTGAAATTCCTTCAGAACCAACCAATCAATCTGGAACTAACATCCCTGACACAGAAGTTCTTGATGTCACACCACTAAAAACTGTGTTTCAAGTATCTTCTACCTCCTGCACACCAACCACTTCATCAAACTCCTCAAAATCTGACATTCACCCAGATTTTCTAATCTCTCCTTCTCACAGAGATTCTGAGGTAAACCAACCAGAACCCCCTGTATCATCTAAAGCTCCTATTCCAGATCCTACTCTCACACCCAATCCAACATCTAAAGTCCTGATTCCAAATCCTAACCCAAGATCATCTATCTCTTGTGCACAATTTTCATCCCTTTTTCACAATCTTGCATATGGTTTCAAACTCAAAGATTTTTATGACAGAGTTGAACCATCTGACCCTATCACTCCCTTGAAACCCAAACTCACAATCACCCTACCATCTGTGCTTCTCACTTATATCCAATCCATGTCAGATGTAGGTTCATTAGCAACAATATCATATTCTGCTAAATCTGCAAAAGCTGTTACTTCAGCTATACCTGTTGCATCTGATAAACCTGCTGCTTCTGATGAACCTCCAAAATCTGCCTTCCAACCTTACTCAAATAAACCATTTGATGTGGTTTCCTATCACACCAAAGCAAAACCCAATCTGTTAAATGCTTTAAATAGATCCAAACCTGATGAACCTGAAATTCCTTTCATTCCATATTACCCTCCTCCTCTGATCTCCATTCAGAAATCCATTTTTCCACCTACTCCCCAACCAAAACCAATAACACTGGAGAATCTGTTACATCCCAAGCCTAGACTTAATGTTAATCATTTATTTCAATCTTTTTTGCAAGAAATACAGTTGTATTTAGGTACTGTACAGAGGAAGTGTTCAACAACAATGGATGCACAAGAATCTGATGTCATCTGGAATGGATTCATCAACAGATTCAACACTGTAGCATCAAATCTGAAGAACATATGTTCTGATGATGCGAAGCTCAGATTTGCTGAAGCTGTAAGTAATTTGTTCTGGACTGTCAAGAGATCTGGACCTTTACTTCTTACAGATGCTCCTCCATCAGAAGAAACTATTGAACCTGCATCTGAAGATAATCCTTTGGCCATGACTCTGGTAGAACTTCCTTCTGGCTCTAATGCTCCAGACTCTACAGACTCTATGAAAATTGACTCTGTTCAAGCTCCAGAAAATTTTCAACCTTCATCATCTGAGATAAAGAAAGAACATCCAGATTTTGAGGATAAAATTGCTGCTGTAGAAGCTTGTCAATCAGAGATCAAGTCTTGGATGGCCAAACAGGATAAAAAGTATGAAGACATGACATAGTGGATGTCAAAACAGGATCAGAAGAATGAAACAATGGCTAAGTGGATGTCAAAGCAAGAGCAGTCCTCCTCTGAGATCACGGATCTGTTGAAGATGCTTTTGTCAAAACACTCTTAGATTTTCATTTTTTTTCATTTTGATGTTTTTGCATCTGATGTTTGCTTATGTACTTTTTGAAATATCTTCTGATGCATGTACTCTTGCTCTGAACTCATTGAATGAATCAAAGTTTTCTCCACTGAATTATCTTCTTTACTGTTTCCTTTTATTTGTCTCTTTAAAAGTTTTTACTTTTTGCTTATGACAAAAAAGGGGGAGAAAATATAGATTTGAACTGTTTAATTAAACTTCACCAGAATGAAACTTCAGACATATCTATTCTATCTAACATTTAATCTAAGTATTTCAGAACATTTGATAAGTACACTCTGTAAAAGAAACTCTGAGTCTCTCAGATCATTTGACATTATCAAACTCTGACTCTGAAATTTGCAAGACATTCTGACTTTCAAATGTTAAAAGAACAATCAAGATCTAACTCTGAAAATTACTCAAGACAAAAGGGAAGTTTCTATTCCTTATTTATATTTAAGTCAGGGGGAGATTCATCATCTCAGAGGGAGTTATAATTATTATATTTTCAATTAAACAAAATTTCTGATGTTTTTGTCATCATCAAAAAGGGGGAGATTGTTAGAACACAGATTGGTTCTTAATAATATCTCTATGTTTTGATGATAACTAATATGAAATTTTGTATTTAAGAATTATATACTCTAAAATTTGCTTGAGAATTTTTACTGCAGATAGTAAAGGAATTAACACTCCAGAAGCAAATCAGAATTGAACACAAGAAATTAGCTAGACTCTGTAGCGCCAGATGCATACATTAGAAGATTCTGATTGCTGCCAACAGAAGATCCTGAGCGTAGCCTCCAGAAGATTCTGAAGCAGAAGCTCCAGAAGGATCTGAAGCAGAAGCTCCAGAAGGATCTGAAGCAGAAGCTCCAGAAGAATCTGAAGCAAGTCAGAAGCATCTGAACCAAAGAAGAATTTTGTATGAAGAGTTTTTCAAAGCATAGTTTCTACAGAAGATTCTGAAAGTACTAAAGCTGCCAGTACTGAAGATCTGTCTCAAATATGCTCTGATCTTAAACACGCTGAAAGCACACTTGCTGCAGATAACTCTGATTCAGCAAAACTCTGATCATCATCAGAAGACTCTGACTCAATTAGACTCTGATACACTTGCTGAAAACTGAAGAAGAATTATTCAAAGTTTATATCCGTTGGAGTGAACCAAACGTCTCTTTCCTTATTTATGCTAGACACAAGAACACAGACAAAAAGGATGTTTCTGTGCTTTCTTCTTCTAGGAAAGGTCACTTGATGTAAAGATAAAAAGGCTCAGACCTTTTGGACACTCTTCTCAACGTGAAGCTCACCTTGGATCAGCTGCCTATAAAAGCAAGACTCCACCAATTTCTTCAATTGACGTTTTTCCACAAGAAATCAACATTCAAGCTCTCATACTATTCATATTCATTCTAAGAATTTAATTTTTTGTTCTAAATAGTTAAGTGAAAAATCACAGTTGTGATAAAGCTTTATAGAAGCAATCTTAAACACTTGTATTGATTTTACATTTGATTGTAATTCTTAAGAAGATCCAGTTAGGATCAGTAGTTCTTGAGAAGACTTTGAACAGTTGTTCTAAGTGCTTACTATTGTAATCAGTTGATTAAATAGTGGATTAAGTCATTGATTGAGAAAGGCAAACCACTCTAGGAAGGGTGGACTGGAGTAGTTGAGTTCAATGAACCAGGATAAAAATACTTGAGTTTTTATTTCTAAGTTTTAATCTTTCATACTTATTCAACTCCCCCCCCCCCCTTCTAAGTATTATCTCACCTTCATATAGGTGGTATAAAGATATGTTTCTATCTAAGCTCTGCCTTAGGTTAGATGGTGCTGCTGATTATTAGAAAGAAAGATTTATTAATGGTTTACGTTTACCTAGATCATTTGCTGAGAAGGTTAAGACACATATTAAATAAAATTTCAACAAGATTATTCCTTTTCAGTCCTTAATTGTGTTATGTTATTGAAAATAATATATAAATTTGTACTAACTACAAACTTCAAAATAAGATTAAAAATGAAAAAAATAAAATTAGTAATAGGCACGAAATGGGTTTATTTTGTTAACAATATGAAGCAACTCCTTTAAGAGCTCCTAGTAACCTTAAGAATAAAAAGAATGCTATTAAAAGTAGGAAAAACTTTCGTTATCATAAGAAACAATCTTACAAAGATAACTCTGAATTTTACAAAGCCCCTTATAGGAAAACTTATGGTAAGAAACCTTACAAAAAACCCTATACTAAATCCAAACCTAAAGACAAAGATCTCAAATGTTTTAAATGTGGTTGTTTTGGCCATTATGCAAATAAGTGTAAGATTCAAGAGAAAATTAATCAATTAGGAAATTTAGACATTTTAAAGGAGTTAAAAGAAAGTTAGATATCTACATTAAAAAATATCTTGCTAAATTTTGAAGAAAAAGATAGCTCTTCATCTTATGAAGAATCTTCTTATAAAGAAATTCATCAAATTAATAACTCTGAAAAGTCATATTGTAATTCTGATGAATGTTTAGAAATAGATTTTTGTAATTGTAATAGTTGTAACAAAAGAGGTAATGTTCTCACTAACCTTCAAGCTAATACCCTAATAAGAATATTAGATAAGATGGAAGAATCTGAAAGTAAGAATGCTTTCATGAGGCAAATCAGAAACATTTTTGACGAATACAATATTTGTAAAAAAAACATGTTAGCAAAGTAGAATTTAAAGATGTTATGAACTTATTTAAAAAAAGTAGTTGAGAAAGTTATTTCTATTAATGACTCACAAGAAGAAATTAAGAGTTAAAAGAATGAAATTCAAACTCTAAAAACCTTGGATAGTGAGATAGAACTTAAACTTTTAGAGTTACAAGGTCACATGATTATTCAAAATCAACATATGTTAGTTTCTTCTAATAAAAACATTGAGGAAACTAATGAAGAAATTATTGTTTAAACCAATGAAGATTCCTATATCAATAAAATAGAAAAGATGATATCTCATAAATGGTATAGTAAAATAAATCTCATTATTAAAGATAAATTTTTTGAACTAGTTGCTTTAATAGACTCTTGGGTAGATTTAAACTGCCTTAAAGAACATTCAAGAAGCTATTATTCTAGAAACTTCTTCCCTAAATTTACTTTATCCTTTTATCGTTGATAACCTAGCTATAACTACTAATTCTTATCGTTGATAACCTAGCTATAACTACTAATTCTTTAGGACGTGAAGTTAAATTTCAATTTCTAGATTGACCTAAGATTATAGATCTTAATTTTGTCCAGAATAAAAATATATCTTTTATTAAACTTATTAAAAATAAAAGAAAATAGATTAATTTTATAGATAAAGAAATTTATTTTAAAAGAACAGAAGAACAATTACAATCTTCCTCTGTTCAAGAAAAAATAAAAATTATAAAAAGTAAGTTTACTAAAAAATTTTTGTCAGAACAACTTAATGCCTTCTAAAAAAGAAAGATACACACTGTTTTTTTTTGCCTTATTAACCTTAGATTTAAAAATAAATGGTTGCATTAATAGTGGTGACAATATATATCTCAAGAAAGAATTTATGATGCTTGCATTATTTGCAAAACCAATATATGTGCTGAGAATAATAGAAAATAAATCAATGATTAAATCAAATTGCAATCCCAGAAGCGGTGAGTGGACAACATGTGATTGGATGAGTTTAAGTTTTTAGAAATTCTACCTAAGTTAACCTATGCTCTTTAATTTATCATGGATTAATCGTGATAATTATTGTATGAAGTAGAGAGAGGATATATATATATATATATATATATATATATATATATATATATATATATATATATATATATATATATATATATATATATATATATATATATATATATATAACTTACTTCAAGAGTAAATTTTTTTATCTTATTTAAAATCATAGTCTTTTAATTAGATTTAATCGAATGGTTAATTTGATAAAAATATTAATTATAATTAAATAAAATATTAATTGTTAAATTAAATTAAATTTAAAAGTTGTGATTTATTGTAAGTTGAAAAAACTTACACAAGAAATGTTTAGTATTTTTTTTATAATTGTTTTAGTAGTATGATATAATGAATTATTATATTATTTGTTGATTTTTTAATAATACCTATAAAATATAACAGTTTATAGTTATTTTGTAATATTTGTATTTTAATATATGTTTATTTAAAAAAATATTAAGAGGAAAAAATTATTATTTAAAAAAAATATTATTAAGAGACAAATGTTAGGAGGAAAAAATTAAGTTGCATTGTATTTCATTTATTTGTTAATATTTTTAGGCTGTGCATAATAATACATTACATATTTAAAAATTTTATTTTTTATTTTATTTTTGTAATTAACTTTTGTAAGTGTTTAGAAAATTCATTTAAAATATAGAGTGACGCAAACGAAAATACTGCGGATCATCAAACACTAAATCTAGAACGAAATATAAATTTGCAAGCAGCAAAATATGTTGGACAAATCTTTAAAATTAAAAAGAAAAAAGAAACTTTTAAATTTTTTATTATGATAAAAAATAATTCTGACGGCCACGCCAAAAATATTTAAATACAACAATAAATTTTTTTTAATGTGCTTTTAATCCAAAAAAAAATAAAATAAAAAATTGCGTGATATAGTAATATTCTATTTTTAAACATGAAACAAACTCAAATGGTTTAAAAAGTCTATAGATTTCTTTGTACGTAGAAAAATTCAACATAGTTTGGTTTGCTAGCATTTGGATAATGTGGAAAGAGTGTAATGAAAAAATATTCCTAGAAAAAGTTAGATCCATAGAGCATTGGGTTAATGAAATTAAAATCTTGTGATGGAATTAGTTGAGAAATAGAGTGACAAGATTCTGCTACTCTCTCAGCCAGTGGCTGATTAGTCTAAGGGAGGGTTTGGGGTTCGTTGGTTGAAGTTACAATTCTCATTATCAATCTTTGAAGATCATTAATGTATACTGTGAGGGAATTCGACACTAATTTAATTGAAAGCCATTTTACGGAGGTTGGTGATTCAGGTTGGGACGTGTAGTGGCATGGGACAAATATGATACTTGGCACTGAATTTTGGAGTTTGGTGTGCTAGTCTAATTTCTGTCGGATTGCGTCAATTATCAATAATGGTGATGTATGCCATTGATGGAGATGAAAGTAATAGAAAAATAACAGAATAACAGAATGCAACAGAATGTAAAGATTGTGTAGAGAAGAAAAAAAAGATGATGAGTATTGTTTCATTGATTAAGAAATGTGTACATGAGGTAAGGATATATATACAACTCAAGAGTAAATAACAACCATTGGATGAACAAGGAATATATATGCTAAGTACACTAAACTAGTATATAAGCTAATATCCCCCCTCAAGTTGGACTATGGATGCTGCATAGACCTAACTTAGATAAAATAGAAATCAAGGCTAGAGAATGCAATGGCTTGGTAAACATGTCTGCAAGTTGATATGTGGTGGAAATGGGTAAAAGATGAAGGAGTTTAGATTGAATCTTCTCTCGGATGACATGACAGTCAAGTTCTATATGCTTGCTGCATTCGTGAAAGGCAGGATTATGAGCTAAGTATATAGCCGACTTACTGTCACAATAAACAGACGCAGGTTGAGACATATTGATGGTGAGATCTTTGAACAAATATTGAAGCCATTCAAGTTCACAAGTTAAGGATGCTAAAGCCCTTTATTCAGCCTCAGTAGAGGATCTGGAAGTTGTGTTTTGCTTCTTTGACTTCCAACAAAGAAGAGATGTTCCAAGGAGAACACAAAAGCCAGTGGTAGATTTGCGAGTATCTGGACATCGTGCCAAGTCTGAGTCAGCAAAACCATAGAGTTTAAGCTCACTGGTGGAAGAAAATAGGATGCCTTTTACAAGAAACAGCTTGAGGTACCTTAGGACTTTGATTGCAGCCGGATAGTGTGGAAGTAGAGGATTGGAAACAAATTGACTTAGCTGTTGAACAGCATAAGAGATATCTGGTCTGGTGTTGTTGAGATAAATCAATTTTCCAATTAACTCGCGATAAGACGAGGGATCCTGCAAAGCTTGACCAGTAGAAGTAGATAGTTTCAGGTTGGGATCAAAAGGCACTGAGGAAGGTTTGCAAGCAAGTAGGCCTGTTTCTTCCAACAACTCCAGAGCATATTTCCTCTGATTCAAAAAAATGCCTTTGTTTGATCTGGCAATTTCAAAGCCTAAAAAGAAATGCAGCTGATCAAGATCCTTGATTTTAAATTGCTGATCAAGAACATCCTTGACAAGTTGAATTTCCTGATGAGAGTTCCCTACAAGAACTATGCCATCAACATAAACAAGTAATGCAGTGAAACTGTCTCTGGTCACCTTTGTGTACAAGGAATGATCTGCCTGGGACTGAGAATAACCCAAAGAAAGGAGAAAATTTGGACAGTTTGGAATACCACTGTTGACTTGCTTGCTTTAAACCATATAAGGATTTTTGCAACTTGCATACCTGATTAGAACTGGAAACAGAAAGACCAGGTGGAACAGACATATATACCTCCTCATTCAAGTCACCATGCAAAAAAGCATTGTTCACATCCAATTGCTCCAAGTACCAACCCTTAATGGCAGCAATGGATAGAAGAACACGAACTGTGGTGATCTTAGCAACTGGAGAAAATGTGTCAAAGTAATCAACCCCTTCAAGTTGAGTATAACCCTTTGCAACAAGTCGAGCTTTATACCTTTCAATGGAGCCTTGCCTTATATTTGATCTTGTACACCCATCGACATCCAATGGGAACCTTTCCATGAGGCAAGTCCACTACAGTCCAAGTGTGATTCTTATCAAGGGCCTGCAATTCAACATTCATGGCATCTTTCCAACAGTCATGCTTAATGGCTTGTGAATATGTTTTAGGTTCAATGTTTTTAGAAATGGAATAGCAAAGATTTTTATATGCAGGAGAACAATTACTATAAGATAAGACAGAAGAGAGAGGATACACAACTTTGGGAGCATGAATAGAATTAGGAGTATGAGCAGAATAATAGTGGTAATCCGCTAGGTAACTTGGTGGGTTTAAAGATCTAGTGGACTGTCTTAAAGGCAAGACAGAGGTAGCTATAGGCTGAGAGGAAGGGTCAGCAAGAACAGTAGGGGCCTGATGGGAATTAGGAGACATGGGAGCAGAAATGTCATTAAAAGGACCATTGGAGATGAGCTAGGAGTAATTGACTCAGCAGATGGACTGGAGGATAAAGATGTAGGAGATGTATCAAGGGGTGACAGATGTGTAGGGCTGTTGTAGATGATGTGTCTATAGAAGAAGGAGGAGTCAAGTCAGTGGTACTGGTGTGTTCAATAAAAGTATATGGTGAGGTCATGTCAAGAAAGTCCATGGATAATGGAGAATTGTGAAAGGGAGAAGTAGATGGTACAGAAGGCAATTTAAGAGGGAATGTATGTTCATAAAAAATGACATTCCTTGAAACAGAGATATCATGACTTTGGAGATTATAAACAATGTACCCTTTGGTGCCATCTCTAAAGCCAAGAAAAATAGCCTTGTGAGATCTAGGATCAAATTTTGTCCTATGTGCCTGTAAAGTAGAGGCAAAACATAAACAACCAAATACTTTTAAGTGAATAAGGGAGGGAGGTTGTTTGTAGAAGAGCTCATAAGGTGATTTTGATTTTAAGAGAGGAGTGGGCAGCCTGTTGATAAGATGAATGGCATGTTGCACACAAAAATTACATAGAGTTAAAGGAACATTAGAATGGAAGTAGAGGGATCTAGCAACATTTAATATATGTTGGTGTTTTCTCTCAACCACCCCATTTTGTTGGGGTGTTTCAACACATGACTTTTTATGGATGATTCCTTTAGACAACCAAAAATCATTGAGAGCAAGAAACTCTGTACCATTGTCAGACCTAAGGCACTTAAGGGAAGTTTTAAACTGATTTTCAATATAAGCTACAAACTAAATAAGACTAGCTTTAGTTTGGTCTTTAGTTTTGAGAAAAATGACCCAAGTATACCTAGTGAAATCATCAACTAAGGTCAATAAATATTTATGCCCCAAGGTGGATATAGTAGAGAAGGTCCCTCATATGTCAGCATGTAGAATATTAAAAGGAGCATAGGAATTAGAAGTACTATTGGGAAAGGGAAGCTTTCTTTGCTTAGCAAAGTGACAAGATTCACATGGATCAAGTTTAGTATTACAAGTAATAGAGGGAAACAACTTTGAAATTTCTTGTAAACCTAAATGAGGTACATGAACAAGTCTTAAATGCCATGTATTACAAGAAGCAATATTAACAGAAGGAACAAAGGAGTGGTGGCTTGTAGTCTCAAGAGTATAGAGTCCCCTTTGCACATTAGCTATACCAATCATTGCCTTGGAATGGTTCTACATTATGTGACAGGCATTAGCATGGAATTGAACAAAACAATTGTTGCTATCAACAAGCTTAGCAATAAATACAAGATTAACATGAAAACTTGGAATTTACAAGACATGGTGTAAAGTAAAGAGAGGAGAGATGACAACAATGCCAGCTATTAAAGCAACAACTTGAGAACCATTAGGCAGATTAACAGGAATAGGAACTATATTTTTATGGTCCTGAAATAAAGAGAGATCAAAGCTAATATGGTCGGTGGCTCCAGTATCAAGGATCCAAAGATTAGAAGTCTTACCATTGACATTGGAGTTAGAGTTTAAGGCAAAAGGAGAGGTGGATATGGAGTTGGCTTGGGAATTAAGCTGTGACTGTTGTAGCAATGCCAAGATGTTATTGTACTGCTCTTGAGTAAGACCAAACGAGGGTGCAGTAGAGGAGCCTGTGGATTTATTCTCAGAGGCATTATTGGTCATAGCAGCTGGTTGAGAATTAGCAGTGGTACCTGTAACTTTACCTTTGCCTTTGTAACCGGGTGGGAATCCATGCTTGAGAAAACAAGTCTCAACAGTATGGTTGGTCCTACCACAATGTGTACATACCCTAGCATGAACTTTAGGACCATAATTGTCGTGGTATTTCCCTTTGAAAGAATTGCTATAGCCAGATTTACCATTGGAGTTACTCTGAGCTTGAACATTCAAAGTTGTAACTTCTTCAGCAGTGCTAGCAGGGGAAACCAGATTGGAAACAGAACTATTCATTTCTCTTTCTTGTTGGATAACAAGAGAGAAAGCCTTATCAATGTTAGGAAGGGGATTCATCATCATAATATGGGATTTTGAGTGCGTGAATTTGTCATTCAACCCCTTCAAGAAACGTAGAACATAGTCTTGTTCCCTATATCGCTGAACAGACGCGATAACATCACAGGAGCATGGAATATCACAAGTACAAACAGGAATGGGGCGATAATTCTCAAGTTCATCCCACAAAACTTTCATATGAGTAAAGTAATTAGAGACATCGAGTGTACCTTGACGAAATTTGTACAATTCCTCTTGGATGTCTGAAATGCAGAAAATATCGCCATGAGAGAACCTAATTTGCAAGTTCCTCCAAACACCAGCTGCGTTATCGATCCATAACACTGACTTCGCAATTGACTCAGAAATTGAACGTTGAATCCAAGCAATGACCATAGTATTACACCGAATCCATGGTGCGTAAAGGGGATCAGATACAGGTGGTTTAGGAAGGGTTTCGTCAATAAACTTGTCCTTGTTCTTGGATATCAATGCAATCTGCATCGAACGCGCCCAAATGTGGTAGTTGTTGACGTCAAGAGGAGGAGACACGAGCACAAGCGCTGGGTTTTCGTTTTGATGCAAATAATAGGGATTAACTGAATTGGCGGAGAAATCATTGTAACTCTGGTAGGCCATTGAAGCAGAAGAAAGAACACAAAGAATCGCGATCGAAGAGAAACAAGAAGATGAACAAAAGAATGCAGAAATCGAGAAATACGAAGGAGAGAAGAAATAGAGATGACCTTCAATCGATGCTGCAGGAGAAGAAGAGACAATGGCTACCAGAGCTTGATAAGCTCTGATACCATATCAACAATGGTGATGTATGCCATTGATGGAGATGAAAGTAACAGAAAAATAACAGAATAACAGAATGCAACAGAATGTAAAGATTGTGCAGAGAAGAAAAAAAAAGATGAAGAGTACTGTTTCATTGATTAAGAAATGTGTACATGAGGTAAGGATATATACAACTCAAGAGTAAATAACATCCATTGGATGAACAAGAAATATATATGCTAAGTACACTAAACTAGTATATAAGCTAATATCAATCTATTGCGGAGCTGGAAGACGTCCTCATAGTTAATTGCGCAATCAACTATTTATTTCTTCAACTGGCATCTAGTTGGGAAGTTTTGGAATAAGAGCCACAAAGAAGCTAGTTTCATCAATTACTGTGGCTTTTTCTGGTTCTTGCTCTACAGGCTTATGTTGACGGTTTGTTGTACGCTGTAAACTTGCAGGCTCTTATAGTCATAAGAATGTTTAGTATGGATTGTTATTGGAAGCTTACAGTGGTGGTCGATCGGCACCTAATTTTAGTTCCCATCATAGCGTTGGTATCTGACGTGTTTAATTTTCAGGTGTAGTTTTTTATTCTGACGTGTTTAATTTGTAGGAAGGATGAAGGATTGGAGAATGTTTTTTTTGTTGTAAGTGTGTTGGTTTAGTTGTGGATCTCTTTAACTAAGGTTCTGTATCTATATCTATTTGACTAGGGTATTATTTATTAGTGTCGATGTACTTGGGTGAGGGAGAAATGAGAGAGAATAGAGAGAGTGAATGAAAGGTAATTGTATTGAATTGTTAAAATTGAATTACAATAGACATGTATATACATACAATAGGTTAATTATAACCCAAGTAGCTAGCATAACAAACTAACTAACTTGTTAACTAAGTAACTAATTAACTTGGATTATATCACAACATACCCTCTTATAATCCAAGTTGCTAAAAACAAGCTAATCGATCTAAACTATTCTTAATTTCTTTCTCAAAGTTAAGAACACGTCGAGCTTTAGTCCTTTGGTGAAAATGTCGATCAACTGTGCTTCACTCGAGCAATGCCTCACTTCAAGTTCACCTTGATTCACCTTCTCCATTAGGAAGTGAAATCTAGCTTCAATGTGATTACTCTTTCCATGAATAATGGAATTCTTTGGGAGATTGATGTCTGACTTGTTGTCAATCTCCAACACCTGAGGTTTCTTTACTTTGACCTCTATCTCATCCAGCATAGATCTGATCTGGATTGCTTGACAAGCAGCATAGGATTCTGCTATATACTCAACCTTACACAATGGTAATGTCACCACATGTTTTTTTTTCCGAGAGCACCATGAGATTGGGGCACCAAATGCTTGAAAGAAATATCCAGTTGTGCTTCTTCAATCTTCCATATCTCCACACCAATCAGCATCTGAATATCAATTAGTCACAACTTCTTTGCTTTCAAAATCTCATGGAAACAGGATCCCATAGTTTATTAATCCTTTTAGGTATCATATGATTCTTCTTGCAACCTTCAAGTGTGAAACCTTTGGTTTATCCATGTATCTACTTACTAATTCGACTGAGAAACCTATTTCAAGTCTGTTGTTGCATATATACCTCAGAGATCCTACAATTTGTTAGAACAAAGTGACATCGATCTTTTCCTTCTCTCCATACTTCTCTAGTTTCAAATTAGGTTCGACAAGTGAGGATGTAAGATTCAAATCATCCATCTTGAATCTCTTGAGTATTTATTTAACATACTTCCTTTGATGCAACACCATTCCTTGCTTGGTAATTTGAAATTCAATGTCTGGGAAATAAAACCAGTTTCCCATATCTGACATTTCAAATTCCCTCTTCATTAACTCCTTGGACCTCGACAAGTTCTTTATGCTATTTCCAGTTACTAGCAAGTCATCGACATATAAGTAAATGATGGTTATATCTTGTGTCATGACTTGTACATAGACACTATACCCAGACCTATATTTGATGAATCCCAATTCGACTAAGTATGAGTCAATTTTCTTGTTCCATGCCCTATGTGCTTGTTTGAGACCATAAAGGGATTTGTGTAACTTGTACACTTTCCTTGTTTCCTCCAATATCATAAGCCCATGAGGTTATGTGACATACATGACTTCATCCAGGGGATCATTCAAAAATTCAGATTTCACATCTAAGTGAAATTTCGACCAACCTTGCTTACATGCCAAAGCTACCACCAATCTGATAGTCTCCAATCTTTATACTGGTGCATATACTTTAGATTAGTTAAGTCCCGCTCTCTGAAGAAAGAGCTACTATTCTTGCTTTATGTCTTGAAATCGAGCCATTAAGATTGTGCTTCAGCTTGAACACCAACTTCACATTGATAGTTTTTTCGTGTGTTAGCAATTTGACTAGCTCCTTTGTATTGTTTCTTTCGATCACTTGTAACTCTTTGACCATAGCCTCCTTCCGGTGTTTATTCTTTAAGGCCTCACTATATTTAATTGGTTCAACACCTGTAAGTAAAGCGAAATAAACCAAATCTCCATCTGGCGTGACTTCATCATCACCAACCACTTCACAATATTGAAGCCTTGCTAGAAGAATCCTGGTTCTTTGAGGTCTTTTTCTTGTGTTAGCCACACCCTATCTATTGTCTTCTTCGACTTCTAGTATAACTAGAATGTTAATTATTGGAATTTCTTCGTGCTCACTAGTTTTTTCATCAATTCCACTACTCATCAATGGCTTGTTAGTTGCCTCACCTAAATTCCAATCTTAGGCAGAGTTCTCATCAATCACAATGTCTTGACTTATCACAATTTCATCATTCATTGGATTGAATAGCCTTCATACTTCAATATTATGATATTCTACCAGAATCATAAGTTCAATTTTATCATCAAGCTTCCTTCTCCTAGCATAAAGAACATGCTTGTAGCAAATAGAGCCAAACACCTTCAGATGACTCACTGATGGTCGTTTGTGACTCCATACTTCTTCAAGAACACCGTTATTCAGTTTCTTGGTAGGGAACATATTCATAATATAAATAGTAGTAGTAATTGCTTCACCCCATAAGGATTTTAGCAAGTTCTTTTGTTTTAACATGCATCTTGCCATATCCAATATGGTTCGGTTTCTTCTTTCTATTATTCCATTATGTTGAGGCGTGTAAGGAGCAGTTACCTCATGATCAATACCATGTTCTGTACAAAATTCTTCAAATATCTTGGATGTGTATTCTCCATATCCATCTATTAGTAGAACCTTGATCTTATTTTCACTTCTGTTTTCGACAAGCATTTTAAATCTCTTAAAGATTGAAAATACTTCGTCTTTGCGCCTGATCACATAGATCTAAAGCTTTCGACTGTACTCATCGACAAATGAGAAAAAAATATATATTTCCACAAATGGTATGATCCTTAAATGGGCCACACACATCTAATATACTACTTCTAGTATGTAGGAGGATCTCGTTCGCATAGTCAAAATGAAATTCTTTATAGATTGCTTCCCTACTAAGAAACCTTCACAGAGTTTTTCGGACATCATAAGTTTTAGTATACTAGTTACCATATCTTGAGTAATCAGTTGATTGAGTGAACTAAAATTCAAATGGCCAAACCTCAAATGTCAGTCGACTATGCTTGTGGTCGACAACTGTTTATACACATTATATCTCAATCGAACTGATCATGGTCTTAAATGTCTTATTCTTAGACAAAGGAGATTTTAAGACCAAGTTATTATGGGTGTCAAACAATTCAAAGGACCCATTTTTCATAACCACTGAGAAACAATTTTGACCAGTTGTACAACACTTAGCAGATTGCACTTCAAGCTAGGTACATAAAGTACATCTTTGATCATAGCTTTTGCTCTATTACTCCTTTGACTAACTATGTTGCCAATACCTTTTGCTTTCAACGAGTTATTATTTGCAAGCCTAACCTTGCTCTACTTCGACTCGTCAAAATTTTCCAACCATATTCTTTGACTTGTCATGTGATTCGAGTAACTTGTGTCGAGGAACCAAATTTTAGAGTCGACATGCTCATCTGCAACTACAACCATAAGAACCATACCATCAAAATCATCTGAATCTTGATGTGCAAGGTTTGCTCCTTCATAATCCTTGCCTTTTGTCGCTCCATTGTCTTTCTTGTACCAGCAATTCTTGGCCAAGTAACCCTACTTTTCACAGTTATAACATTGCTCACTTTTCTTCTCCCGTTTGTCTTTCTGATATGAGGTTTCTTCTTCTCTTTTCGAGGATTTAGAAGCCTTATCATCAACCTTAAGCTTTTGAGGGTTTCCTTAAGAATTCTTACTCTGAGTCTTGTCTCCTTTGTGCTTGAACTTGTTAGAATCACCAGTTTTCTCCATGTTTGTGCCTGCAGTGCTAGTATTGAATCTTGAACCCATTTCCTTTCAACAATCCTTAACTCATGTGCCTCAAACAAACGAATCAAATCCTCCAATTTTAAGATTTCAAGATTGTTGGATTTTTGAATGGCTATGATAACATTATCAAAGTGAGAGGTTAATGTACGCATTACCTTATCAACTATCATCTTATCAGTTAGGACTTCACCACAACTTTTCATGAGATGAACAAGATTATGCACCTTAGAGGCATAGCTTGCAGTCCTTTCATCTTCTCCTATCTACAGTAACTCATATTGCCTTCGTAGTGTCTATAATTTGACAACTTTAACCTTCTCACCACCTTTATAATACTTGACAAGAATATCACATGTCTCCTTCGCCAATTCAGTATGAGAAATCGGATCAAAGTTTGACGTATCTACTGCAGATTGAATACAAAACGCAACATTGTAATCTTTCTTCTTCACATTTTTTTGAGTAACTCTCTGAGTATCGTTGGCGTTTTGGGAAAGCTCAAAGAGACCATAAGTAACCACTTCGAAGATTTCATGAAAATCAAACAATGACCACATATGTTTTCTCCATCAGATCCAGTTTTTGCCATCAAGAATTGGAAATATTATTGTTACCATTCATCTTTGCAGCAAAATACGATTCACGATCCCTGAAAACACGACCACCGACATATAATTCTTAAATTCACAATCAAGAAAACGAATCAGAAACTCTAAATACTAATTTATTAGTGTCAATGTACCTGGGTGAGAAAAAAATGAAAGAGAAAAAAGAGAATGAATAAAAGATAATTGTATTGAATTGTTAAAACTGATTTACACTATACATATACTTATATATAATATGTTACTTGTAACCAAAATGATTAGTATAACAAATTAATTAATTTACTAGTTAAATAACTAACTAATTTGAATTATATCGCACTATTATTTATCTCTTAATTTTTTTTTAGGCTAAAATTCACCATTTAAATTTAAATGTCAACCAATGGTATGCCTTAGAAGAAAAATTCAGCCACAATTTTTGCCTTAAAAAAACAGCTGGCAAACATGTTAGTAACGTCTGCACAGCAAAAGTAAGAAGGTGCAGGCAACGCATTAAAAAAATATGGTTTACATGGTTGTGTTGTGTCGGTGACGATAATACACACGTTTACTTGATGAGTGGTTACTTACCAATTTTTAATTGTCCTACCAACTAAAATAATCATAGTGTATCTCTCATGCTTAGAGATTAACAGCTCACAAATCACAAACTTACATACTATCATATATGTAAGTGGATTAATTGACCCACTATTTGAAATTTGCGTCTAGTTAGGTGTGACATTATACTTGTCAATTTTCTTTTTGCTCCAACATTTAATTTTCTTCAAAGTTAGTTTAGATCGTCCTTAAACTAAACACAAGCTAAATTTGTTACAGATACGGTACGTGATACATGTTGAACCTTATCCAAATAGAACGTATGACGTGTCATTTATCTTTCATCACATGGACGACAAGTGTTAAATAATTAGATTGGAATAATTATAGAATCTAGTTTTTATTTGTCCTTTTCAATCACCACAAGCTTGCACCTTCGGAGTCGGAACTGTGAATTAATGTTTAGAAACTGAAAAGGTTTTTTTTTATTTGATGAGTGGGAATGGCACGTGAAGTGAAAAACGGCAATTGGCACAAATAGGAAATAACATGTCTCTCAAATCATATCATCAGATATAAAACAAAGTGGCTTAATAATTAAATCGACACAATATTTTTTATTTGAAAAAAAAGAAGAAGAAAATTCAAATAATAAAAAATAAATAAAATTAAATTTAGATAACTTCTTCCACAATTAAAATCTTTAAATTAAATTTAATCGAATGATTATAAATATAAAAATTAATTTAATTATTAAATTATATTTAATTTAAAGACTATAATATGTAATAAATTAAAAAAAATTTCTTTAAATAAGTTGATCCCCACTTTTATATATATATATATATATATATATATATATATATATATATATATATATATATATATATATATATATATATATATATATATATATATATATATATATATATATATATATATATATATATATATATATATATATATATATATATATATATATATATATATATATATATATATATATATATATATATATATATATATATATATATATATATATATATATATATATATATATATATATATATGATCTGACCTGATCAGGAGGGGATGACGGGCTGGTCACACTCTGTTGGACTGCTATCTGTTCACCGGTGATGAGGAGGAGAAAGGGGGGTGTACCTGTAAGACACTCCGATGCCAAAGTAAGGAATTGGGCAGAGTGACCTGACCCTCTTGTGAATGAGGGTATTTATAGAGAGACCCCAGCGCTGGGCCAACGGTCACTTGTGTTGGGCTGGATTGTCAGACCCAACCCAGGTGACTGCTAGGGCTTACGTGGCGTAGTGAAGACCAAAACGTGGTCTTCGCCCTAGTCCAACTGTCCTGCGATCTCCGGAAGGTGGGTTTGACTTGCTCTTTCGGAGGTGGGTAGTTGGTTAGTGACGTGTCCCAGCGGAGGGGAGCACGTAGAGAACGTGTGAAAGACACGTTGTCTTGTCCGGCGATAGAGCAGGTTCTGTCCGCGGAGGGCGGTGATTGGTCGTGATGGGAGTTTCCTGCCCGACGTGGTCGGTGCAGGTCCTTCTCATGGGGAGATCGTCTCTGCTCGTCGGGGACCCGACGCCCAACGATGTGCCCAGGCTGGTTTGGGCTCGGTGGGACAATATTGGACTGGGTCCGTGTAGTCAGGCTGGGGCCCAGGCCAGAACAATATATATATATATATATATATATATATATATATATATATATATATATATATATATATATATATATATATATATATATATATATATATATATATATATATATATATATATATATATATATATATATATATATATATATATATATATATATATATAGAGAGAGAGAGAGAGAGAGAGAGAGAGAGAGAAAGAGTAGAGATTAACTTACTCTAAGAGTAAATTTTTTTACTTACTCCACATCATAACCTTTAAATTAAATATAATATAGTGGTTAAATTAACATTTTTACTTATAACCATTCGATTAAATCTAATTTAAAGGTTATGATTGTAGAGTAAGTTATAAAAATTTACTCTTAAAACAAATGGATCCTCATATATATATATATATATATATATATATATATATATATAGACACACACACACACACACACACACACATGTACCAAATTTAAAACACCTACACCTTTCAATAATAATTTATAAAATATGAATTAAATCAATCTAACTATTGTATTAGTGCGTGTTTGATTTTCTAAATATCGAACAAGAGAGAATAAGCACCAAAAAACCAGGAAGTTGATATGTCAAATGAGTTTGATTACCATTCTCATGGATTGTACTTAACCATTAGAATCCTTTGAGGTTATATTATAAATTATTCATCTCATAACTATCTAAGAATTAAGAGCTAGAATCAGAAATTTAATCCAATCTTCAATTCACACGATAGTAATTCCTTTGTCGAGTTTAAAAAAGAATCTAGAAAGGAGGAGATCATCAAAAAACTCACGAAGTTGAATCAGATAAACAAGGAAGAAGAAATATCAAACATACTTAAAAGATCTTCATCCTACTCATCATTGTCATCTTCCGCATCATCATTTTCTTCATCAAAAAGAAAACTTAAAGATGAAAGATCAATACTAGATATGTCATTTGAAAGAACATTACGATAAATGAACGATCTGACAAGGAGTTTTCATTTAGTAGAGGAGTTGAAAAAGCTTCAACAAGCAAAATATTTTAAATAGAGATGATGAAGAGACAACATCCACAAAAATTTGCAAAGAGTCAAATTCTAGAGAAATGTTTAGTGATTCATCATGTCGATTGAAGAAGATGGAGCAACAGAAGATAAGTCAATAAAAAAAATCAAGAGATTCATATAAAGATGTCTTCAAAAATATACCAATGATACATCATAAGACTTTCATGAATTGTCTTCTTAATTAATGGACTTTGCTAAAGAAGATCATAAGTGCTCAAAAGCTTCAAGAGAAGACAACATTGAGATAATCTCTTTAATTTATAAATAAATGTTCAAGCTCAGTGTTAAGCTCAACAAATATAATGATAAAATGAAGATTGATGTTATTGGTCTTAAAGATTATATTGAATTCTTAGAAAATAACAATAAAATTCTTGGCGAATAAATTGCTATGATTAGAAGTGAATCCTTAAAATCAAATAAATGTGAATCTTGTGAATCTTTGAAAAAATGAAGTAACCAAATTGAATGAAACCTTAAAGAAATTTACTAAGGATAAATATACGTTTGATTTAATTCTTTCTAATCAAAAGACTTCATTTAATAATAATGGATCGGTTTATAAACCTAATAGATTGTATAAAAATATTTGCCATCATAGAAAGATATCTAATTGTTCGATCTATAAATACAATTTTTGTAATAAGCTCGGTCATTTAGAGCCTTGTTATTATGTCAAGATAAATGATATAATATGGACTAAGAAAAATAACCCTAAACCTTTTAGAATAACTAACAAACCAAAAGGAAAAAAGATTTGGATACCAAAGGTGAAAACTTAATTTGTTTTACAAGATTGCATTGTAGTTATGAAGGAATTAAATTATTTGATAAATTTGTGCAAAACATGTGAATACCAAGTCTTCGACAAATTGATTGAACACAAACCATTTTTTGGGTTGTTTTTAATTTGAGTTTATTTTTTCACAAGCCATTGGAAATTGCACAACTTTGAGTGAATAAAATTGTATTGATTGATGTTCAAATTTTTGATTCGTTTTTCTCATCAGAATCAATATTCCATCTAGACTTATCGCATATCCGATCTTTTCAGTAACAGTTCGTTTAGAAGGCCGTAGTTCCTCGGCCGCTTCCGCATAAAATTTTAAAAATTAAATTTCATTTAAGCGCCGACTCTGTTTAGGAATTAAATTTCATTATAGAGATTTTTTAGAGAGAGAGAGAGTGTGTGAGAAGTGTGAAATGAAACACATTTCTGGATGATTTTGAAAGTGGGAAGAGACCTCTATTTATATGCTAGAGGTTGATTCAGAAAGGAAAACATTTTAAGGCTAACTTATGACTTGCCAATCGATTAACATATACAAATCAATTGGTTCCTTTCAAATTAATCGAATACCAAGTTTAAAAAGGAAAGGAAAGATATTTAACCTTTATACCTCATTAAGATGTTGTCCTAATCGCTTATAGCACATTTTTTAACTGACCCAATTATTGGGTTAAGGTTCCAATCGATTGGCAAAGACAAAAATTCTCTAGAGCTGTTCAGACAACTTCTAACTCATCTGACACGACTTCAAGATATTTTTGGAAGTGTGTGATTTAGCCATACACTTTTATAAGAATACCCTTATGCTTTACAAAATGTTCACTCAGACTAATCGAGTTAGGGCTTTCTTATACTTCCAAGACTTAACATATCCTTCTTTCTTGTAGACATTTGTTTGAGTTTACTTTGATATGAGACTTAAATTCTGTTTTAATATTCCTAAGTTATGCTCGTGTAAAAGCTCTGTTTCAATGTTCCTGAATTACGCTCACATAAAAACTCTGTCGGTTGGTTCTTGAGTTTAACCATTATCAAAACTCTATTTGTTCGTTGTCAAAGGTTTATGGACAAATCATGTAAAATGCTTAAAGGTCATTTTAGTGAAACACTTGATAGAAAATTTTTGAGAACATGAATAAGTCAAATAATTATGTTGAAACTTTATGAATCTTTATTGAATTATCTTATCTCTTATCTCTTTAATTTATGTTAATTTGGTTGTATATGTCATTTGAAATTTTAATAGAGGCCTCGTTACCAACATCTCCCATCCTAATGAATAATCTGCCACATAAAACTATCATTATGATTACAGCTGGCTTCAAGGATGGAGTTATAAGGATAGTATTTGACTTTTATACACTTGTAGACTAGACTAGAAAATCTTAATTAGTCGTAAGTCAACAAAATAATTTAGTCATCAGAGCAATATAAAAATCTTCAAAATTTATAAAACTCAACTTACCCATGTTTTTGTGTCTATAGATAATTTCCAATGAATTTCCACTCATGGTTCTGTCATTGTTTATATGGCCAAAGTGAAAATGGGGATATGAATGACAATAATGTGCCAAAAACAAACAGCTTTATAAAAGGAATTATCCTTTTAATGACATGATTTTCAAAATACTTTATTATATTATTTTACCATATAATTCCCTTTTAAGAACGAAAAAAATGTACTCAAATTTAACGTATTTGAATATACTCCTTTTCAACACTATATTCATTTGTTTACTCATAATTTCATTTTCTTCAAAGTTTCGAATAGTTATATATCACTTCATAAAATTGAAGATCTACAAAAGAACCTTGTGTTTCTCAAATTTTTTATTTATAATATATTTCCACTTTTACCAATTCTCACACCATTTCAAAAATCATTCAAAGAAATTGAAATTCTTTTTAATATTTTTTTTTCTTAGATTTCACCAATTCTTACTATTTTCACTTTTTCAATGGCTCCAAATTTTTAGATTGTTCTAACTTACGAGGATTATCCTGAAGGAAAATTTTGGTGTTGGAATTTTCTTATTGTTTGCGTTTAGTTTGATACTAGAAATATGATTGAGATAATATTTCTTATTTAATTAATATTTATTTATTCAAAAAATTATTTTAAATTTAAATATCACATATTTATAAAATTTTGCTCCTTATCTATTTTTTTATTTAGTTAATACTTTTTTATTTTATTTTTGCATTGAGCCTTTTGTTTTTGTCACTTTCACTCTGCCGTCGTCTGTCAAACTATTGGATGGAAGTGCATATAGGCCTTCTAGAATGTCATTTTGAGATATTCTCACTGAAGGCCAAATAGCCACTATTGTGAAGGAGAGAGTGAACCTAATTGAAAAGGTACATATGAAAGTCTCTCTTGATGGAGGAAATCGATTGCTGCCAAAGGTCACGATGGACGAGGAGTTTTTTCAGGAGTTGTGCAATCTTTGAAAGGAGACACTAGTCATAAAAGTCTCTGGAAAGAATGTGAGCTATCATCATTTGATGAAGGATAGGTTGAAGAAGATGTGGAAACTTAACAGAGGTTTTGAGATCATAGACATTGACAATGGTTTCTTTATGGTCAAGTGCAAATCGCTCGCAGATAGATAGAAAAATATGTCAGAAAGCCCGTGGATGTTGTTTGACCATTATTTGCCAATGGCATGATGAACTCCGAACTTTGCATCTCCTCTCGCAAAGGTGGAGAAGACTCTGGTTTGAATTCGGTTTCTAGGGCTTATTATATTATGATAAAAATGTCCTTCTTGGTTTGACATCTGTTGTGGGTACTCCTATAAAGGTAGATACTAACACCCTGAATGTAGAGAGGGGAAGGTTTGCGAGAATTTGTATGAAGATTGATTTGACCTTGCTGGTTGTCGGAAAGGTCAATGTTAATGGCCACTAGTACAACATGCAATATGAAGGTCTTCACATTATTTGCTTCAATTGTGGTTGTAATGGATATCACACCCGTGATTGTAAGAATACACCAGTTAATCTGACGCAGCCAATCGTTCCTACAGTGGCAAAACGAAGAGGTTCGCCAAAAAACGATGTTGTCCATGAGCAAAGACTAACAGAACATCATCAGGAAGTGGGCGATGATAGCGCCAAAATTGTAGCAAAAGAATCTGGAGAAACAAATGCAATTCATGGTCAATCGCTACTACAAAATATACTTTTTGTAATACCATATTACTAAGGTTGTTCTGCTAACCGTATTAATAATTCATTTTTGGGTGCCTTTTATTTTTGTTATTTACTAAAAGACATTTCACCACGGTCAATGTTAACAAACCTGACTAAATGTACTTGGAGTGTAAGAGTTCAAATCCTGACACCAACAATTTTCTTTTTTTTTGTTGCAAAAAGGGTTTGTCCTTATATTTCATCACGCTTCATATTATCAACCTGGTGTAAGTTGCTAACATTTTATCATAGTTCCTATTATCTACCGTGGTGAAAGGTGATATATATATATATATATATATATATATATATATATATATATATATATATATATATATATATATATATATATATATATATATATATATATATATATATATATATATATATATATATATATATATATATATATATATATATATAAATAAGGGAAGTTATCTCGCTTCAAAATATAACAATTGTCTCTCTCAAAACAAAACCCTAACATCTGTCTCATATATCCCAATCTCCATTAATGTTTCAGCAAACTTTCTTCACAAACATGCAAAATGAAAACACCAAACTCATGCAGCGAACTCGTCTTCTTCGAATAGTTACCTTTGTTGCATAAAGCTTACAGAGTGTGATTTAAGTCCATAAAATCTTAGAAAATGATTACATTACATGTTAGTCTTCACAATATATAATATAGGTTCTTACATGGTTCAATAGTTTATGTTTTCAAATCTGTTTAGAAGTTAACTTAATATGACTGAATGTATAACCTAAAAAGTGAACTAATTGTTTATGAATCATTGTTTATGTTTCAATAGCTTCTTTCATCATGTTTGAAGGATAATATGACATGTATAACTTAATATGATTGAACTTTTTGTTGGTTTATGGAATATAGAAGTGAACTTTCTGTATTTTTTATAATTACAATGTCATGCCAATATATTTTGACTTGTAGATAGGGAAGGTGAATGAAAAAAATTAATTCAAAAAACCCCATACTATGTGTATGACTAGAAAATGATTTGTGTTGCTATGAAGAAAAAATTTAATGAGGATGAAGCTAAAGTGAGTGCTGCAAACTTGTATGAAAGACCCATAATGACATTCATTCAAATTTAACACAAATTTGCAACTCTTACTTTTGCTTCATCCTCCTTTCATTATGGATGCCATTTTAAGACAGGTACATTTGTGAAACATTTTATGAGTTGACATTTTCTTCTTGTTGATAAAAGTTGTTTGTTGTTAGTAATAAATGTTGTAAGTTTATGGTATGTTGTTGATGATTGCGTTGTTGTTAATACAAGTTATTTGTTGTTTAAGATTTGTTGTTGTTATGGTTTGTTTAGAAGATCAATTTATTATATCTTATGTGGTTTAGGTATTTTTCCAACCTCTTAGTGAATATATAACTTTTCGGATTGAAATAGAAAATTATAATATGAGATATTAAGTTATATTAGAAAATGAATTACACTTATCAATGTTATTAAAGATTTCTTCAGTCCATTGTTTGCATTTCGCTCTTTAATGGTTAGAACTTAGTTTAATGCTTCTAGTTCTTCAACTGCTCCTTTCTCCACCTCTAATTTTGTTTGCGAAGTAAATAATATTTCGTAAAATAAAATAGAGGTGAAGGAAAGGGAGATTAAAGAACAAGGAATGTTGAAACAAAATACAATAGTTAAAGAGCGAAATGCGGATAATGGGCTGAAGAAGTCTTGTATATAACATTGACTAGTGTATCTTGTTCTTCTAATATAACTTAATTTTTCATATTATTAATTTCTATATCAAATTGAAAGCTTATATGTTTAGTTAGAATTGACGAAATAAATGTTCTACATAATTTATAATAAACTCAGTTGTATCCATCACAATAATTGTTCAGCACAACCGTTGTTAAATGTTAAGCATTAGAATTTCACTACGGTTGTTTAATGTAATCGTTGTGATAGGTAACACACTACCAAGTTTATAATCATGATCATACGACCGTGGTAGAAAGCATGATACTTACAATCACCCTTACCTCACTATAATTGGTCAACCATGGAGGTATCTCTTTTCCAACGGTGATGAAATGGCTTTTACGTAGTAGTGATTGGCTGCTGGTGCAGAGGAAAAAACGCAACAAAAAATTCAGTTATGGTCAAGGTAAATCTTTATCCAATAATGCACCTAGAGATCTGGGAAATTCTAAAATCAAGGGGACTGATGTTTCCTTAAAAGGAATAAGCCCTAACAACAAATCTACTAGACCCAATCAACTTGACGCAGTTTCAAAGACACACAAATTTGATAAGAGATAACTCATCTCAGACGTGTATTAGATGGCACAAGTCTACCATTTTGGAACCACATGTTGCTATTAGTAGACCTTCGCACAAAGTTGGACCAATTTTTAACTCATGCCCAACATAAAAGGGTGGGCCCAACACTACTAACAACACCTCTATTACTCCCATAGTAAATTTGGGTTTAGAGACCATCACACGATGCAATATTCCATATTATGAACCTACAACAAGTAAGGCATATGGAAATAATGTACGATTATGGAAGAGTGTGCTACTCAAGGAGAGGAAGTTGTTCGTGAAACTCCCATTAAATGGAAATTGGCTATGTAAATTGTCATGTGTTCTAGACTTTGTTTGCCACCTCCATCAATTATACTAGTTATGTTAGGTTTCAAAGAAGTCACTATGCTCTCTTGGAATATCTAGGGACCCTCTAATAATAATGCTAAAAGACACATGATTGAATTGATTAGAAAACACTCTCCAATGTTTTTAATCATTATGGAAACACAAATTGGATATCATAAGACAAAATCCTTTTGGGATAGAGCTGGATATGCGAATGTTCACTAAGTGGATGCACATGGTCAATCTGGAGGAATTTTGATGTTAAAGCCGACACTACTAGAAAAAAGACTTTTGGGAAAATGATTTTACATCGGGTATTCACTCGAAGCGATGTAAAATGTGAAATTATAAACACGGTGACAGTATCGTAAATAATAAAAAAAATTTATTAGGTCTTTTACATCGGGCCAATTAATCCACCGATGTAAAAAATTGAAAAAATTATTAAAAGGGTTTTTAAATCGGGTAACGTTCCAACCGATTTAAAAAACAATATTAAAAAAATTAAAAAATGGGATTTTAAATCGGGTTTGTATCCACCGTTTTAAAAAGTTAATAAAAACATGGATTTTAAATCAGTTTTAAAATCCACCGATTTAAAAAGCCCCCCAAAAGTAAAAATAAAAAACATGGATTTTAAATCGGTTTTAAAATCCAACTGATTTAAAAAGTAAACTACAACATGGATTTTAAATCGGTTTTGTTTCCACCGAGTTAAAAAGTTGATTAAAACATGGATTTTAAGTCGGTTTTAAATTCCACCAATTTACAAACCGATTTAAAAACCCTCAAATATGGTTTCTTCACCAAAACCTGCACATTTCAAACCCACGACGAACCTTCATTTCTCCCTCCCGCCCGCGACGTCTGTTCGTCGTTCCTCCCTCCCCTCCGACCCACGCCGTCCTTCCTCCGCCCCACGACAGCACCGTCATGCCTCCGCCCCACCCACGACCCACAGTCGTTCCTCCCTCCGACCGTGCGCGTGCCGTATGAAGCATCGTTTCATGGTTGATGTTGCTGCCCTCTGATTTTCTCATTCTTCCTTTTTTCACGTGCATGTTTTAGAGTGATGTTTAATCATAGTAGGAACTCGGCGTACTTGGAGAGATGAAAGCCCGAGGGTTATCAACATAAGGTACATAATTTAGTCCCTTTTTGCTTTTTACATAGGAAATAGGGAGAGTACCGTGTAACTCTGTTGTTCTTCATTGACTCAAATTTATGCCCTGCTGTGCATTTTGACTTTGCATATGCCATGAATGAATTTGCTCTTAATTCTAATGCTTGATCTATGAATCCGCATCAGCATGTTTGTTGAGTTTCAGTTTGCTTTGTAATTACAATAACACTACATTGCAATTAGGAATAACTTTGGTAACCAAACTGAAATCTGCTGATTACTAAGTCGCAGATGAGAAAGTTCTTGACTCATGAATTAGGCTGTTATGAGATTAGTGTGATTGAAATTAAAACATTATGCAGGCTATGCTCTGGAGTCATTACTTGACTTGAATGTGTTGTGAGTTAAAGGCTAAGGTAGTGAACTGATTTGAACTCATTTTGAACAGGTCATGGTAGCATGTTGCAAAGCTTTGAACTCCAATTGATATTTCATTTCTCGCAGAATTTGTGTCCCTCTTTTTCTCTTAATCGCGAGTCATCCGGCCGCCACGACATTGCGGGTTCTCTTTTCATTCTTTATAACTTCTCAATTCTTCTTTTATGCGACGTGTTTACACGTAGAGACTTTTGTTCTCTCTAATGTTCAAAAGAGGGACTATTATAGGCGTCCTAATGATTTAACTCTGTATGCCTTAATAATTTCGGAACATAGGTATGAATCATAGTTGGATGAGAGACAATCGATTAAGTTTCGAGTACGAACATGGAGTGATGGAATTTCTAGAGCTTGCTGAAAATATTCTTGCTGCCATGGGCAAGCTCTAACTATCCATAATCGTTATAAACATACTAAGGCCTCAGAGTCTCCCTGCTTTTGCAGGAGGAATATGCACATTTATACTTTTTGACCTGTACATAATAAGAAGTATTGAGAAACTGGTTTTGTACATCTCTATTTTGGATGACAATGATGATATCCAACGTATGTGGGTGCTAGTTAAAGATGATAATGATGTTAGGGATATGATGTCTGCAGCAGATGATATTGTTTTAATTGTTGTATTCTTTTAGATATGTTGTGGTGTTAAATCTTTTTATTTGTTTTTTTTTGTTGTAACCAAAAGTCATTATCCATATTAAATTCCAAGGTTACAAATTTTTTAACAACGTAATAAATTATCATACAATGCTTGTTCCAACATAGGGACGATGTTTCCGTGTGCGTCCGGATTGACGACATATAACACACAATCTTATCAATTTTTTAATTTTATCCATTTCGGTTCTAATACGCATGTTGGTGGGGCGACCCTTGTTTTTCCTTCACAAATTTTTGTTAAGCAAAATTACATCCTTGTGATATGTATGCCAATATTACTCTTTTGCTGCCATTGGGAAGTTATTGTTATATACACTGAATATGTTTACAACTTTATAAACAGTGAAGAGATTCAAGGAAGCATCATGGTGGACACTTGAACATGCCGTAATGACATGGGAGCAAGGCATGCCAAAGACTTGAAACTTTTTGCAGTCGCACCAACCTCGATGTAGCTCGAGCTGATAATATCCCTTTGGCCTCCCCTCATCGTGGTCCATTGTCTCTTCTACATCAAAAATGTATCTATGACGGTCAAATATGGTAATCACATGCGTGCTAACTTTGATAGTTTTCGCCTTCATCATTTTCATGCAGCTTTTAATGAACATTTATCTTAACTGTAACATTGAACTTCATTTTTTGCCTATGATTGCGATCAGTGATCCCAACATAAAATAGGTTTCTCTCATCAACATGGTTATAGGTAGGATTCTAACTCCTTTGAGGATATAATTCATTAATTCCACAAGGTTTGTTGTCATGTGGCCCCATCAACGCCCCTCGTCAAATGCCCTAGTCCACTTCTCCATCGGAATATTATCAACCCACCTTAATGCATCCGCATTTTACAATATAATTTTCTCGCGGCAATGTCTGAATGATGGCTTATTTAAAACATATCCTACGTTCTCAACTTTTTTCAGAGACTCTTGTCTTTGATTTCTTGCATAAAGTTTTGTACAATACGTCGTTGTTAGTGTAAAAAATATTCTCGTATGTAATCCAATTCAAATAAAATCATATTATTTTTTATTCATTTTTTAAAATTAATTAATTGGATTAACATTTAAATAAAAAAATATCCAACACAAAGGAACCAGATGAATTGGCGTCTCCTCCCTCCTATTATTGATTCATAGGTGTCAATTGGATTAGATTAACTTATAGGAGGCGCCAATTCAATTGATTTGACATCTAATTTGTCCAATGTAAACGGCAATTTAATTAGCTTGTATTCTAAGTTGCAATTTTTTTTTGGTTTGAAATATGAGTAGTTTGAAAATTAAAGGAAAAATATTGTTATTTGAAAATAATTTGTTAGATAACATCGAAAAAAGAGTCACAATTTTACCTTTCAACAATATGAAGTTATTCATTCTCAATAATATTTTTTCAAATGAATTGAAGGTTATTTTAATTAATAATATTGTTGAACTCTGATTTTTCAGGCTTGTTAGTATTTCTTGTTAAGTTGTTTTGATTTTCTATTGGATCTTCCGGCCCTTTAGTGCATCTTTCATTCTCTTTAGTAATTTGTAAGTGTTATATATACTCCAATAAAAATATTATTATATTATTTGTATATATTACAATATTTGACATTAAATTTTTGCTAAAAAAATTAATAATATTTGTACATTCTGAAATTTCTAAAAAGTCGAGTTTCGATGAACCGAGTACATGGAAGCAAGTAAGTCGGATAAACATAAATCTTGCACTAATTCAGAATCCAGTTAAAGTTCACATGTTGGTCGTACAAATGTCGGTTTTATAGTAAACTTTGATAGAAGAGCAAGTTGACTCTGACCTTATGAGTGGTGCTAGGAAGTCATCTGAACAGTTATCATGGATGATTATAAAACATCTCAATGATAGCAAGGAGTTACAAAAGTTGAAAAAAAAAGATGTTATGTGATGATTACGGATGACGACAGACGTTATTTCAAGTCACCTTAATCAGAGATATAAAGAAACATCCCTTTAAGAATCATTAATGGTTGAAGAAGTATCAAAACGAGACTTCCTACATGAGAAAGAAAGAGACAATAATCATCTAAAAAAACACATTTATAGAAACTTAACCACCATTTGAGACTCTCCCTAACTAATATTGAAAAAACCAATCTTTTAATATTTTTATCAAGAATAATATTAATTAAAAGATTAATTACTATTTATTGACAATATTAATTTTTTTACACATACATCTAACTAAATTACATAAAAATGATATTTTTATAAATTAGTTCATAAAATATTTTCATAAATATTTTGATGGGATATACTAGTATAAAAAAATTAGTAAATCAATAGACTATTTCATATATAGAGATGAAAATGAAAAAATACAGTATCATATATCTTACCTAAAACAATTGACTATTTAAACCTCGCTAAAATCAGATGTGACGGTGCAGTGACATAGGTGCCACACACTCTCTTCTCTCACTTCCAAAAAAACAACACGTCAACTTCTTGACAACCACCTACCCATTTCTATTTCATTGCCCCCCACCCACAGTTTCTTTCTTCTTTTCATAAAACTTTCCCACAGTTTTTCATCTAAAATCTTCAATAATTTAATTAACTAAATAAGTATAATTTTCCCTCTATAGTAAACACGGTCATAATTGCATTGAAAATAAGCTAATACTCCTTACTTCTGTCTCAAAATAAATAGAATATTTTAAAAAGTTATGTCAAAAATATGTGTCATTTTTATTTTCTTCTTTTTATTATATTTTTTAATTAATATTATTTACATCACTTTTAATTTACTTATATCTCATTTAATATTTAAATTTAATGTATCTTTTTATCTCTTCAATTAATTTATTATTTCACTTTGTATCTTTAATTAAAAAACATTATAAATCAATCCCTTAAAAGCTATTATACTATTATGTTCTCTACCACAATTTTTTTTCATATAAAAACAATAAATTTTTTCCTATTGGACATCTAAAGTCTCACCTGACTATCAAATAAAAAGATACATTTAGTTCCTTAGATTTTATTCAATGTTTTAGTTTTTTTTATAAGATTTACAAAATAAAAGCAAGCATAAAATGAGGGTTGAAGAAATAAAATGCTTCCTAAAAGTGCTTCAGTATGAAAATTTATATTTTTCTTTCACATTATTAACAATTTATAGGGAAAAATTAAACCCGACAGTTTAAATCAAATTTTAATATTGATTTTGTACGTTGCACATTGTAGTAAAGTAACATTCAAATATAAAATTTATTTTAGAACGAAACGAGACCAATTAATTTTAAATATGATAAACACATACATTTCTTTTGACGAATAAATAGAACATCTTAAATATAGAAAAAAAAATAAAACATCTTAAATTTAATAATTAATCACCTTTTATTTTTATTAAATGTTTATTTGAAGAGTTTATTTCCAAATTCTTTCTTTCTTGTTTATGGATCTTTATATATATATATATATATATATATATATATATATATATATATATATATATATATATATATATATATATATATATATATATATATATATATATATATATATATATATATATATATATATATATATATATATATATATATATATATATATATATATATATATATATATATATATATCGCCTGCATTTAGGGCAACTTTGTCTTTAATGCTCCTACTCGGTCCAACATGGAAAATGTGGGAAAAACACATTTCCATCAGAGAGAACTCATAGTCAACATATTAAACAATGTTTTTCTAAGAAGCAGGGATTCCACTACTATGAATAATTGGGCGGTTATCATTTTCGAGAAATCCTAACTCTGGACCCATAAGCCTTTGTAAATATCTCTTTCCTAACACGAGGAAAGATGACTCATAACAAACACAAAATACCTAGAGAATACAAGACTTCTCACCCTACATGAGTTTGCTTTCTCCATAGTAAAAATCGCCACCGAACAAAGTTTTTCACCACTGTGAGCAAGCTCTAAATCACAGAAAATCACTAAAGCCTCTAGTCACCCCTAGCAGCATAGGGATGTCATGTATTACATACTTTTTCATAAATATAGTGGCATTCTTCATGGGGCCCCGGTAAAACTAACATATGTCACATCTTTCATCATCATTTCCTTCCTCTGAAATGGGCAAAAAAATCTAGAGTTCGTGGTTTACACCATAGCCAGAGGTTTTGTCAGCGGAGGAAGTTCCAATTCCTCAAGGAGGAAATACATCTGGAAGGTGTTGACTCTAAACATAATATCCTCAAGACTCTTAATAGCCAAACGGAAAGACCGGTGTGTTATTCCTTTTGAATTGACTGCATTTTGCAAAACAACAACATGGAGAAATGTTTAAAATGTTCAAAAATAATTTAGCTTACTTAAGTTGTATGAAGGTGCAAAAGGGACATATGTTGGAAGCAGTGTCACATCGTGTTGGTACGACATCTGAGTCTTGCGCATCAGGTCATTACTATTGCATTTTGGAAGACTTTCTTGTCAAAGACTTGATCATATTTTATTGCTAATTGGCTTAGCAATATGATTTGGTGATTTGTTTGATAGTTGGATGAAGATTTATTCAAATTTAAATTGAAATAAATCATATCTTGTTGGAGAGATTTATGGAACAAATAATATCCAACAAATTCTGCATTAATTTTGGACAAAATTAAAGCTAATATCTAAGGAGAAAAGCCCAGAGTTATTATGGTATATAAGGAGCTCAAACCTACATTAGAAAGCAAGCCTTCACATTGAAGTTATTAGAGTGCTAGAGTTTACAAGAGTCCTTGTTATTTTTATATACACCACACTATGTTTCAAAAAATTGACATAGTTGTAGGTTTGTCTAGTTGAGTTGTATATGCAACATATTTATATACACCTCTATGTTTCAGTAACTTGGTATAGAAGACTTGTCTAGTTGACTTGTAATATTCAATATTGATAATTGGGTTAAACAATAATCACTAGGGTTTAGTGATTGAGAGAAAGTGAGAAGGATTCTCATATTTAGAAGGAATCCTAAAAAGAAAGCCATTGGATAATGTTAGGAAAAGACATTGAACAACATTTGTTTTTTTGTTGCTTGTAAGATTAATCGTACTAAGCTACTAATAGTGAAATTCCTTTCTTGAGTTGAAAGTCAATCCTCCAGACGTAGGTGTTGTTTGCATTGAACTGGGTTACCAATTGTTGTGTTCTTTATTGCTTTTCTTCTCCATCATCTTGTACAACTTAATCTATAGTATTGTTGTAGTTATGGTTTATATTGTCGAACTAGTTGTCTAGGACATCGTGTTTGGCATATGTCCCCTTAGAAACAAAATTTTAACTAGCATCAGAGCAGGAACCCTAGCTTGTTGGGTGAACCCTATAGAAGATAAATTATGCTCAAATAAAGATAATCAAAGGTGGAGGATTAATCAACAGACCACCTATCTTGGATCGCACCAATTATGATTATTGGAAGGCTATGGTGGTGGTCTTTCTCAAATCCATAGGCAACAAAGCATTGAAAGATGTGATAAAAGGATGGAAACAACCACTTATCATTTCTGAAGATGGAACTACTAACTCAAAACCAAAAGTTGAATGGACTGATGTTGAAGATGAAGAAGCTCTTGGAAACTTCAAGGCTTTGAATTCCATCTTCAATGGTGTGGACAAGAACATGTTCAGGTTGATCAAAACATGTTCAGTAGCTAAAGAAGTATGAGAGATTCTCAAAACTACACATGAAGGCACCTTCAAAGTCTACATATCAAGGTTACAGGTCCTTACAACTAAGTTTAAGAATTTGAGGATGAATGAAGATTAATCTATATGTGAATTCAACATCAGGTTGCATGATATTTCCAAAACTTCCTTTGCTTTAGGTGAAAATATTTATGAAGAAAAGCTAGCCAGAAAAATTCTTAGATCATTGCCTCATAGGTTGGATATGAAAGTGACTGCTATTGAAGTAGCTCGGGACTTGAGTAGCATTAAGGTTGATGAACTCGTTAGTTATCTGCAAACCTTTGAGATGTCCATAAATGAAATTTTAGAAAAGAATAACATAAGTATAAACTTTATTTACATCACTGAAAGAGATCAAGTTGATAAAGAAGAGAGCCTTTCAGATGCTATAGTTCTTCTTAGGAAATTTTTCAACCAATCCTTGAAAAGCCAAGACAGAAAGTGGATATCAAATGTCCAGCACAAGAGGTCTGACATCAGCTCCCAGGAAAAAGGCATGCATGAAGACAATCTCAATAGTATCAAGGTCAATCCGTGCCTTGAGTTTGAAGGCTTTAGACACATTGAAATTGAATGTCCTAAATTTCTAAAGAAGCGGAATAAGAGACTTTCCATAATCTGGTATGATTCTGAAGATGAAAGTGAAAGGGAAAATGTGAACAATGTGATAACTTACTCTAGAAAATATGAGGTAGAAAGTGAGTCCATTGATGAGTTAGTTGGTAATTACAGAATCTTGCTCACCAAAGTGGACACTTAGAAAAAACTATAAATGGTCTCCTACAAAAGAAGAAGAAACAAGTTACTACCATCAATAGTTTGGAAGAAGAATTAACCCTGTTAAACTACAAGCTAGAAAACATGGAAAAAATCTATATGTATGATAAACAATAGGTCTGATATGTTGGATGAAATATTGGAAGTTGGGAAAATGTCCAGAAATTGAAGGGAATAAGGTTTGACCCCGAGTCCATGAGCAAGAAGGACGCAAATATTCCTAAGAAATTGTTCCTCCTAAGAACAAAATCGAGTTTCAAATGTTGGACCACATGCCGTATCATCCTGCATAACATGTGTATTCCTATAATGGGAAGAACATGAACTCAAATAGAAAATGTCATCATTGTGGAAGATATGGGCACATAAGCCCCTATTGCTTTAGATTGTATGGGTATCATCAATCCTACATTCAACCCAAACCCAAAAGGAAAGGAAAGACGACTCAAGCTAATAAAGTGTGGAAACACAAAGTTAAAGTCAAAGCCATCATAGCTCAAACCTCTTCTAGATTGTCTTTAAAGAATGTATGGGTTCTTGATAGTGGGTGATCCAACCATATGATTGGTCAAGAGTCATTTCTTGAAGAATTCAAATCATCATCTCAAGGATATGTAACACTTGGAAATGGAAGAAAATGAAGGATCACTGGTTTAACACCCTAAACCCCAAAACTTATATAAAAAGGTTTACTCAACAATTTAAGGTGTGACCAATGACAATCCTTCAACAAAACAGAGACATTTTGAAACACACAGCGAAACAATAAACAACATATAACACCTGTTATCGCATGCTCACCTTCACTTAGGGTATCATCGCAACAGAATCGCATAAATCGCAATAATAAAACAGATTAACTTCAATATGGATCTTATAAAGACTTAACTTTCACAAAATGATTCAAAAATGAGTTTCAATATCCACTTTCAACAACTTCAAACAAATCAACATAATAATTATCAAACTTTAACAAAATAAATATGTCAGCATCAACCATAATAAAGAAAACAGTGTTCGCCACTACTGTTACAGAATCAGAGCATATAGACTAAACATGAAAAAAATGATAACTAATAAAAATAACTCCAAGAGTTATTTCCCACTCACAACAACAACTTTACTCCTTAGTATCGGTAAGATGTCCATGGTGGACAACATCAAAACAAAGGGGGTGGGAATTTACATCAATTAGTTAATGGCATAAGCTGCAAGGTTGAATTCAAACATCTACACAATCCACATCAATCACACAACATCATTCTCGCACCAAATCCATCATCATACACAAAGTCAATCTCATAATCATCAATTTAATTATGCAATGAGACTCACAAATTCAAATAGACTCATATGCATGTGGTTCCATATCATCATGGATTGGTTCACTCAGGAACCAAGTTCATCCTACTCGAACTCTGAATCCACCCTGCTCGGATTTGGGACAAGTTACCCAATTTACCCTATTCAAATTGCAACTTGCCTCTTCCATCAACAAAAATAATAACATAATGAATTCATGTCAATACACGTCAATGCAATAACAATATAATGTTTAAAGTCTCCTCCCGGCAATAAAGAAAACTTGTATTGACTCAACGATAATAATTCTCATCCTGAACTATTATCCTACAATAACATCATATAATAAATTAATATAATTTATGCTCATACGGTAGCATGGCAACATCACAACTTACACATATTAAACACAACATCACCATCAATTATTCACAATCACATAGTAGCATAATCAGTAGGATTAACACTCAACATTATCGAACAACACCATTGATTCAAGATTATATCACCTTTATAATAAAAACACATCACTCATATTCATAAGATTTTAACTCCATTCATCATACATACTTAATTAAACTGCTAAACCATCACCATGGGATAATGATTTGCATTAGCTTTACAAAGCTTCAAGCCACATCTCAAACAGAGTTATGGAGCTCAGTTACGTCATTTTCAATTTTGCGATTTTACACCTGAAACAATGGTAACCGGTTACACTCAATGGTTAACTGGTTACAAGCTTGAAAAACAATCCAGAAATTTATCTTTCACTGTTGGAGGTCTTATGAACCTCTGATTTTGATTCTGTAAAAACCTCTAATCTTAGAATTTGACATACTATAGTTATTCAATATTAAAAAAGCAATTTCACAACATATCACATATTGACATCAACAAAATCATCGCTTTTCAAGGTTTTTAGATTACTTTTTCAAAGATTTTTCAAAATTCTCCCTACCCTTTTAATTGTATCTGGATTATTACTACATCCCTCTGCATACATAGTTCTCTTATTAACCATTTATTCAGATACTATCATTCATTCATATGTATATTCATGCCATAATCACTTAGGTCATTACTTCACAAGTGCATGTTTCAAATGACATCATTGGATTCAAAGGTTTCTGGTCACAAGACATTAAAGAAATTTACAAGGTTATGATTATTTTGACTATGGATGCAACAATTTGATGGTTTGATCTTGGTTAATAATCAGGGGAACTTTAATCCTTCATTTTGGTTGCCTGATTATATTATCCATATTAAGGTACCTAGCGACTAGCTTGGGTTGGTTGATTGATTCATGACATCACACTTTTTAAGGGCATTCCATTTCAAGATAAGACAAGTTCAAGAGTCATTCAAATTAATCTGAGTACACATCTTTGAGTATTCAAAAGAAAACAAGATTTGGAGAAAAGGCATGTTACTTAGAATACAAGCTAAATTCCATCATTCCAGGAAAAGTTATTCTCTTTTGAAAGACACATACATAATTCATTCAAAGAGGGTCCACTTTCATTTATAAGTCATCAAAGGTCTACATTTCCAAACATCTCATTTACAAATCATTACAAAGAAAATCCAAATTACAATTACACCTTTTTACATGTCCATGACATAAGATTGACCATGACTTCTTAGACAGACGTTGCTCCTAAGCCTAATCCCACTTCAACTTCACTTTCTTCACTCTTCTATATTCCCAAATTACTTCATGAGCAAGTTACACCATGCCAAGCCAGTGTAACTGCAAAAAGAACCATCGCACCTCTATTCAGCTTAATCATTTCACAAATTCATGAACATCATCATAGGCAAATCCAAAATGCATTCCAATTAACCAAGTTAAACATGACATAAAGTTAACATAACAGACAATTTTGAATTACAATCTAACACTAACAGTCTGCATCTTTTAGCATTTTTAATCTAACACATTTAACTACAAGTTAACAGCATGAATGCATCATATCACATACTGCCAATCAATTTTTAAACTAACCCCTAATTGAATCTAACAACATCAACCTTTAACAACCTAACAGTAATAGATTCATTCACATTTCACATTTGCATAATTCATACTCCAATCTAATAACATCGTAACTAACGTGGATTAATAGTTTTCACACCAGCTCAATATACATATAGCATTTGCAAATAAACTTCATACTAACCAAACTAACCACAACATGTAATAGAATTCAATTCCACCCAAATCAGCATAACACATTCCCTAATTACTAATTGAATTCATAAATTAACTTCTTCTATAACAGAGCTGACAAACTGTTAAACACCTACTAACACTTCATCATCAATTCTAAACATAACGCCATCATAACTATCTAACTGCAATGTTACTCTTAACATCCCTTAACTGAGTTCTCAATTCACAAACTAACTGTCATTCATAAACTAACAATCATTCACAACAAAAACTAACTATTAACAACTAACATCCATAACTAATTTAATAACATGTTTAACTAACTTCGATCATAATTACGTAACTAACCTCACCTATTAACTAACTAATCATTGTAATGACACAATTAACCCAAATTGAAATCATTAATATTGTAAGTTCCATAGCAGAATTGCACATGAATGAGTGTTAACTCTAAGATCCTCTATAAATTCACCTAACACCACCAATTTCAACCTAACCATTCAATTGTATAAAGCTCACAATCACTCTCCATCCAATTTCTCTCTACTCTCAAGCTTTCTCACAATTTCTTTGCATCACCATCAACTTCATTGAGAATCCATCAGTCTCTCAACTCTCTGTATCTCACGTACACATAGTCAACAACACAACCAAGCAAGAGGACAGTAGAAGAATAAGAAGGAAGAAGGAAGAAGAAGCAAGAAAGAGCAGCTGACGTACCTGGCAATTGAGTTCCATCTTCACCAAAAGACTCATCTTCGTTGTTGCTGGTAAGCTTGCTCACTTTTTGAATTTTTCTGAATTCCTTGATAAGATAATGTGAACTTTGATTTTCTAAATCATAGCCACGACTTCTATAAATTCACTCCATCGTCACTTAATCATGGACTTTGTGACTAGGTTTTAGTTTGAGATAGTTCCGATTTGAGATTTTTGTGACGAATTCTACCAAACAAGTGCACCATGTGGTAGAGAGAAGAAAAGCGACTAGGTTGAGTTTGATTTGGTTATGGTTGAAGGTGTGAAAAGTACACAAGAAGGAGGGTTGAATTGTATTTCATGTTTTCTTTTAATTTAATTTCTGATCAGAATTTTAGAATCAAAACTGATGTTCAGATTTTGGTTTAATTCATTGGCAGCGGATATAACAGAAGTAAACAAAATAACAACAGAAGACACAAAATATTTATCTTGGTTCCTCCTTTAACTGAGAGTAGTCTAGTCCCCTTGCCTCACAAGAGATTTTCATTATAACCATTTCATGATTACAATCGCTTATGCTTCTGCATAAGTTTTTTACACGTGCTCAGAACAACTGTCTGAGACTTCCCATGCTTAGAGTACATGTCTAAGACTTCCCTTGCTCACACCTTCTGACTGAGCCACCTGCTCTAAAGGTCTTCAGGTTGATACTTCCCCTTAGTTAGAGCACATGTCTAAGAATTCTTGCTCACATCCTCTGTCCGAGCCACCTGCTCGTCTGGCCATCCAGATTGAGACCTCCCTTGCTCACTCCCTTCAGACGAAGACTTCCCCTTTCTCAATCAGACTAACTAAAATAGACTTTCATAGCTCAAGCACTTAAACAATGAGACTTACGTGGCTTAAGACTTGTTGCTTGAATTCCGATGAGGTAAGACTTTTGCTCAAGCACATAGAAAGAGAATTTGATTTAAATTACTAAAGGCTCAGCAGAATAGAGAACAAGGTGTACATGATATAAGTATCAGGGGTACGAGAAATCACCATAACAAAGACCTAAAGCTCTTAAGATTTCTAAAATATTCAATAGTGAGTAATCTTAAGGCTTTTACAATTACAACCTACAAAAAAAAAATCAGCATATTACAATAGAGTTGATAATTGCTTGGTCTTGCTACTCCTTTATTTGAATAGTCCTTGTTAAGATTCAAACTTGAATCTTCAGCCATATTTATAGCCTTTGCAGAAACTAGTCATTGAAGAGGTAACTTGATCAAGTGACTTTTCCTTTGCCCCATAATAGAAGAGACGTTGAAGATGGATACACATCAGATTCTAAATCTAATGTGTAACACATTTAACCTTTGAGTCTTCAAGATGTTATGTACTGATAGATCTGTTGAGAGCAGATATTCATATATCATGCCAACCTTTATTGAGCCTTGCAATCTTGTAGACTCTAGCTGACAGGCTGATAAGACAGTACAACCTGCTTTCTGCAGTACGTACAATCCACAGCTTTATCACCAACTCTAAATGGTATTAGATGATGATATACAATTACCAAGTGTGGTTACTCATCTGAATGCCGAGGCCTTCAATTTAGAGTTTGCGCTAAGCCACACTAACAATTGTTCTTCAGACTCTGCCACCAGAAGTTAGCAATGAAGCAACTCTTAAGTGTGTTCATGTAATATAAAGTATGGTTATTTATGTACAATGATGAGAATCTGTATAGATGAAACACACATCAAATAAACCATTGTTCTTTTAATACTTTTTTTTATCATCAAAACCAAAAGAGAATATGTCATGAACAAATCTTGTTATATCAATCTCCCCCTTTTTTATGATGACAAACACAAGTATCTAAAGGACAATGTTAGGCATTTAATTTTCTCTACAACAGCAGGGTATGAGGTTTGTAAGCTCCCCCTGAGTCTGATAGTCCACATCTGAGTTCTATTGACTATAACACCAAGAACTTATTTTCAAGAAAAAATTAATCAGTCTTCTTAGTAACATCGGGGTCTGAGGTTGCAAGCTCCCCCTGAGTCAAACTGTTCCAAGGTTGAGGTTTGTAAGCTCCCCATTAGTTCCATATTTAATAAGACAAAAATAACAACATTTTAACTTCCTTTGGCAACATTAGAATACGGGGTTTGTAAGCTTCTTCTGAGTCTAATAGATTAAGTTAGAGGTTTGTAAACTCTTACTTAACACTATGTACAAGAGAGTTAAAATATGTTACCCTTTTAACTTTCTTTGGCAACACCAGAATATGAGGCTTGAAAGCTCCTTCTGGGTCTGATAGGCTAGGTCAGAGGTTTGTATGCTTTTTCTTAGACCTATGTACAAAAAAGTTAAAGTACGCCCTGGGAAAGGTAACCATAAAAAGAGAAAATAAATGACCAATATGTACAACGGAATAGGTATTCAATGGATTCAGTTTCCACTTAAATACTTACTATTATTTCTCCCCTTTTTGTCACATCAAAAATAATAAAAGTAAAAGAAAAGAAAAAATATAACTAATAAATGTATCTCAAATCATCATTACATGATCAGTTTTCAAGGAGGAAAAGTAATCAAGTAATAAGAATCATTAAGGTTTATATAGTGTATGCTTTAAAGTCCTGGTGGTTGTTATTATTCTAAGAATTAAATAAGGATTAACTTTAGACTCTTGGTATCCACACGAGCCATCATAAAATCATCCAGCTCCTAAATCATTTTCATCAATCATCTTCTTAGAGATTTGGAGTCATCAACTGGGATTCATAACAATTATGTTATAACAGATGCTACAGAGAGCTCTACAAGTTTACAAATCCAATCCCCTCAGAGGTGAGCTGCTTCTGAGTCCTCTACAATTGAGTCTTTTCCCTCATCAGTACCTACTTCTGAAGAGGCAACTTCAGCAGTTCGTGAACGACCTTCAGAAGGAGGTTCATCAGTAGTTGCTTTGAAGCCAAAGAGAAAAAAACATGAAGAGGTCAAAGAAGAAAAGGAGGGTCAACAAGCAGTTCTACCACTCACTCCAAGTCATAGAAGAGGAAAAGGTGATTGATTTTAAAGATGAAGAGGTGGACTATGTGTAGCAGGGAAATTTGTGAGTGTAACATATTAGTTAACTTAACTCAAAATGCAAGAGTCGCCACCACACTTTTATTTTATCCAAAAAAGGAAAGGAATAAGAGCGAACAAAAGCTAAACAAGTTCTAAAATAAGAACAAACAGAGAATGGGTAAGGGGGTTGGTTACGCTAAGGGAATGTGTTAGCACCCAAAACTTCTATAGTACTCTATAGGAACCCTTTGAAATGTCTATGTTTTTTGGTTTGAAAAGGTTTGTTTGAAATGAGATTGGGGAGGTGAGAAGAGAAATATTTTTAAAGATTTTTGTGTTTGGAGAGACTTATCGCGTCATGCCTACGTACCCACAAAGTGCAATATAGGATTAAAACTCTGTAGTTCGTTGCACAAATAACAAAAAATAGTTTGTTATGATTGATTTTAAATGTAAAGATAAGTCGTCATTTCCAAGCGAATAATTCCGCTTAAAGAGATGACTCATGTCTAAACTTATGAAAAAGTTTTAACAGAAAAAGTGCACAAAGACACAAAAACGTTTGGATGAATTTTTGTATTTTTTATGTCTTTTGAAATTGGTCAAAATATGATTAACATTGATTGACATTTATTAAAGAAAAGAAAGTTTGAAAATCATTTGACCAGAGTAAAGGTTTTATTATGAAATCGGTTTATTTTATAAAAAAACAAGAAGGTTTTGATAAGGGAGGAGATTTTGAAAATTAAAGAATGGGTGGAGAAGAATGGACTATCCTATTGCATAAAGATAAAAGCTAAGTGTAACACGGTGGGAGAACTGACTTTAAACAATGTTGCGGATAGCAAGAGTCGCCACCGACTTTTATTTTATCCATAAGGAAAGGTTATAAAAGAACAGGAAAGACCTTAGAGAATATTTTGGGTCCGGGGGGTAGGTTATGAAAAGGGAAGGTGTTAGCACCCTTTTCATCCATGGTTATCCATGGGCTCTTAGGTACTTAAGCTCACTTTTGAATTGTTTTGAAAGTGTAGTGTGTGAATAGAAAATTTTCAGAATAGTTAATAAATAATCCATGTAAGGATGTGTTAAGAACTTGTTTGAAAACTTGTTGAAAATTTGTTTAAGTGTGAAAAAGTTTTGAAGTGAGCAAGTATCTAGGAGTAGCCTACCCTAATGTTTTAAGGTCTTTCTTATTCTTTATCCTTTCCTTAGTAAGACTATCCCTACTATAATGGAGTAGGTAGTCCTTACTTTGGATGTTAAGGGACATGTGAGGGACAATTGGATTTTTGAAGGCCATTGTGGGATGTAATAAGCACATATAAGGGACCATCATCATTTTTCGAAAGGGACTCGATTCGTAAAGGCAACCATAAGGGACTTTGATGATTTTTCTATTTGAGGGACTTGCTTTATACACCCCACTTAACCAATATTCATAGGCAACTTGAGGGATATCCTTAAGAAGTGAGACGGCGATTAAAATCGACTTACGTGTGTGAAATGTTTAATTTAATTATCTTATATTAAAATGATCTAATTTATTTTTTAAATATCATACATATTAGCACTCCCTAATTACTAACCATAATGATAATAATAATTAAATAATTACAATTTACATCCAAGAGACAATTACAAAATAATAAGCAAAATAATTAAATAGCAAAATATAAATAAGCAATAACAAATAATAAAGGTGGTTAGTAAGCAATATCTAACAAAATAATAAACCTGATTAGAATATAAATGGGTTAGTGAATAAGAATAAATAAAATTAATCCAAATATTATAATAATAAGAAATTAACAATTTTTTAATATAATCAACTAAAAAAAAACAAATATGAATAAACAATTGTTTTAATTTATATTAAAAAAAGTTTTGATTTACTTTAAAAGGAAAGAGTTTTTTAATTTATTATGAAAAAGAAAGTTTTTATTTATTTTAAAAAAAAAGTTTTATTTTCATATTAAAAAGAAGAGTCTTGATTTATTTTTTAAAAAAAAGGGTTTTTAAATTATATTAAAAAAACAGTTCAATTTATATATTAAAAAATATATTTTTTTATTATTTTTTTTTAAACAAAATAAACAACAACAAAATAGTAAAAATAATAAATAAAAATAAAAAAAAAAAGTTTTGGGCCGGAAGTTGGGTGGTCAAATCCCAACCCGGCCCGGTTGTTACCATAAGCAGGTTAAGGGCAAAAACCCCAAATGGGGAACCCTAATGTTCTGCGGCCGTTTTTCATTCTCTTCATCTTTCTCGCTCTATTCACTTCTCGCGATCTCTTTCTCTGTCTCTCACAATGTTCTGAAAAAAACAAAGGAACTACATCAGAAACAAATGTCCACGCGATGGCTTACATTTGACGGTTTAATGAATTTCGTTGTTGTGATTGCCGGCCGATGATGGATTGTGCTGAGGCCTAGAGAGTTAGTTGCCCGCCGACGGCGAAGGCGACCTTCTCTGATGTAAACGCGGCCGTTTTGTGATCTATGGTATGCATTTTGCAGATGATGTTAGTGATGCTTTTCATGTTGATGACGATGATGAGAGCTATTCCAATTCTCGGAGTCTCGTGGATCGGCTTCGTGTGACGATGGTCGTTCCTTCGTTGGTTATGCCGTTCGTTTGTCGTTGGGATTCCGGTGAGAAAATTCTATTTTTCTGATTGCCGTTTGTCTTATGGTTTTGGCCGCTGTCTGAGTTAGGGTTTCGTCATCTCTTTTTCTTTCGGCCCCCTTGATGGTTATGGTTCATCTCTGTTTTATATTGATCTTTGTGGGCTGGATTTGTGTTGATTTTACGTTATTTTTGCAGATGGGTTTTGAGTTAATGATGATTTGATTTGATTCTGTTTTGATTGAACCTATTTCCGATCTGATTTGATTTCTTTTCCTTTTTCAGATTTGATTGGGATATGGTTTATTTGGCTCAACTTTCTTTTTTCTGACTTCATTTGGATTTCGCTGATGTGTTTTGGATTTCATTTGGGTAACTGAATCCACTTTAGTTTGGGATAGCCCGTATTGACTTGTGTTTCATGGTCTTTCAGATGTGGTTCCAGACTGATACAAATTGGGTTTGCTTTAATTGATGGCTTTCACAGATACCTATTTTTTCTCTAAATTGTTGGCTTGCCTCTAAGGTGTTGCGGCATTACTTACCGTTGACGTGTTTGTCACAACATTGCTGATGTGCTGCTGTTTGCTTTGCACTGCTGTGGCATATTGCTCGCTGATAGTGTGGAAATGCCTTTGTCATGGATGTTGTGAATTATGCTAAGATGCCTATTGCTGTTTGTTCTGAACTACCTGACTTTCTTCTTCTTCTTTCAGGGAGCGAGGGCTCTTTAAGTTCAGAGATTGCCGGTTATATGTCGTTGTCGGGAAAGGTTCAACGGTGATGATGACCTTGACGGTCTGAACCGTGTTTTCTTATCACTGATGTTTATGATGCATTTGCTCGTAGTTTGTTCGGTGCTCGGTAGGGAGTTGGTAACGGTCCCGGCCGTGGCTCTCCTGGCCGCTCGAACTTCACGCCCAATGATGATTAAACTGAGGGCTGATATGACTTCAAATCTCTTTGTAATCTTGCTATTCGCTTCGAATTGCGTATGAACTCGCGTCCTGTTACTGATTGTTTTTGTTTTTCTTTTTGACAGGTGAGAGTTTAGTGCTGATGAAGGTGATGTTCTAACCCTTCCTTGTTTATTAACATTAATCTTTGAAGAGCATTCAATTATTCCCAACTGCCCCAAAATAGTTTCAAATTTAAGGCATGCTTGCATCAGTCACAATCCTCAAATCACACCCTAAAGCATGTGCCGACTTGATTGCAGGTATTCCTCTGTGATGAATTGGAATTCTGTGAAGATATGGCTGTCATTACTTCATGGGATGGTGCCTCCAGACCGTGAACGTGCTGCAGAAAAGTATATCACATCGATATGGTAATGAACCACCGACTTGTTGTAGAACTTTTCTTTCTTGTTTTGGTGATGCTGCATTCCTGCTAAGTTAACTGCTGTTGCTGAGTGGTGTTAATTGCAGGGGCGGCCATAACATATGCCATGGAGACTGATGCCCGTGCTGGTACAGCTTTGGCTAGTACTCTAGGAAATTCTTTGGGCTTAAGGAGGTAGTTTGCTTGGTGGAGTGCTGACTCTGATGGACGTCGCGAAGAAAATGTTCCGGACGGTGAACCAATATACTTTGATGTATGCACTTTTGAACTTGACTCCATGAGATGCATCATTACAGGGACTAGAGCATGATTATAAGAAGCTGGCACCAAGGACAGAAACACTCAGAGTGGGTAGGCATCCTGCTATAACCTGGTTTACAACTGCCAATCTTAGGGTGCTTCTCAAAATGGGGGCACGCCTTCCAGTTGACTAGGATTGAAAATATAATTGTAATAGCAGTGCATGTAATATGAGCTACCATCTCAAATGTAATAACCTTTTTTTTTTAGATACGTGGGTATCGACTTGCAAATTGCCTCCAGTCATGGATCTTGAAATCTTGCTTATGTACCTTTGGATTTGTATGTTAATGATTCACTAATTTGGTTACTGTACTTGAAACTAATTCTCAAAGTTCGGTGGGTAAGTTTGTAATTAAGATGGTAACAAACATCATCCATGCCTTAGCTCTCAATTGGGTGAAAAAGTGAACTTGATCCATAAACAGCACGTAGTGCAATTGAATCGAATGTTAGCTTCCAAACTCATTGCGCCATAAGCCTTGCCATCACAATTTACTTAATGCACCCAAGCTCTTAATCCATGAACCTATGGTTTCTACTCGTACTTCCTTGTCTTGTATCAAATTCGGAACAAAACTTGAATTTGTGAGTCTTAAACTTTTAAATCCCCGAGTTTGTAAATCACACGAAATCTTTTGAGTAAGCGCTAGACTTATTCCCTTAAAGTACTCGACTATAAGGATCTATGTTCGACATTACTGCACCTGCACAAGTTGGTTAGCCCCAATAAAATACATATTAAAATAAAGTCAAATACAAGAAAAAATGCGTAAAAAGAGAAGGGATCTTATGGTCAAAAATTAGGGTGTGACACCCTGCTTTTTCACAGCTGTTCTTTTTTCTGAACTTGCATGTTGTCTTTTACACCTATTTTTGTGCTGGTGATAGAAAAATGTACCAAACGCCTCAGAATTTTAATAACAGCCCGTCTTCAAGGAATTGGTAGAATTTGTTGGAGAACTTTGTGAACCTTGTGAACCTTCTTAGAACACCAAGTCTTGTATTGTGAGGGCAAATTTTGGGGTGCAACAGCTGCCCCTGTTCAATTTTCTGAAACCTGAGGGGTTAGATTGGTATATTTGCCAGTCGTAACCTGGAAGGTTGAAGGGGATTGAACACAAAAGCCCAAAAATTTGCACTCACCAGTGCATGGAGTGATATTGATGGTTGGTTGAACATGATTGAGTGGGCTTAAAGATGCCACTAGGGGAAAGTTCTTCAGTAGTATAATGAGAGCTGTCAGGAGTCTGGAGTAATACTGATGTAACAGCATGTCTTCATGAGGATAGAGCGATCAATAATGATAACCCTAAAGCAGTCTTGAAGTGATAAATCGGACCTCAGGAGGATAGAGCAATCAATAGCTCTAAAGCAGCCTTGAAGTAATAATGGCTTCAGGAGGATAGAGCAATCAATAGCTCTAAAGCAGTCTTGAAGTAATGATTTCAGGAGGGTAGAGCAATGAATAGCTCTAAAGCAGTCTTGAAATAATAACGTGATATGTCTTCAGGAGGATAGAGCAATCAATAGCTCTAAAGCAGTCTTGAAGTAATGATTTCAGGAGGATAGAGCAATGAATAGCTCTAAAGCAGTCTTGAAATAATAACGTGATATGTCTTCAGGAGGATAGAGCAATCAATAGCTCTAAAGCAGTCTTGAAGTAATGACGTGATATGTCTTCAGGAGGATAGAGCAATCAATAGCTCTAAAGCAGTCTTGAAGTAATGATTTCAGGAGGATAGAGCAATGAATAGCTCTAAAGCAGTCTTGAAATAATAACGTGATATGTCTTCAGGAGGATAGAGCAATCAATAGCTCTAAAGCAGTCTTGAAGTAATGATTTCAGGAGGATAGAGCAATGAATAGCTCTAAAGCAGTCTTGAAATAATAACGTGATATGTCTTCAGGAGGATAGAGCAATCAATAGCTCTAAAGCAGTCTTGAAGTAATGATTTCAGGAGGATAGAGCAATGAATAGCTCTAAAGCAGTCTTGAAATAATAACGTGATATGTCTTCAGGAGGATAGAGCAATCAATAGCTCTAAAGCAGTCTTGAAGTAATGATTTCAGGAGGATAGAGCAATGAATAGCTCTAAAGCAGTCTTGAAATAATAATGTAATTTCAGGAGGATAGAGCAATGAATACTCTAAAGCAGTCTTGAAATAATAATGGCTTCAGGAGGATAGAGCAATCAATAGCTCTAAAGCAGTCTTGAAGTAATAATGTAATTTCAGGAGGATAGAGCAATGAATACTCTAAAGCAGTCTTGAAGTAATGATTTCAGGAGGATAGAGCAATGAATAGCTCTAAAGCAGTCTTGAAATAATAACGTGATATGTCTTCAGGAGGATAGAGCAATCAATAGCTCTAAAGCAGTCTTGAAGTAATGATTTCAGGAGGATAGAGCAATGAATAGCTCTAAAGCAGTCTTGAAATAATAATGTAATTTCAGGAGGATAGAGCAATGAATACTCTAAAGCAGTCTTGAAATAATAACGTGATATGTCTTCAGGAGGATAGAGCAATCAATAGCTCTAAAGCAGTCTTGAAGTAATAATGGCTTCAGGAGGATAGAGCAATCAATAGCTCTAAAGCAGTCTTGAAGTAATGATTTCAGGAGGGTAGAGCAATGAATAGCTCTAAAGCAGTCTTGAAATAATAACGTGATATGTCTTCAGGAGGATAGAGCAATCAATAGCTCTAAAGCAGTCTTGAAGTAATGATTTCAGGAGGATAGAGCAATGAATAGCTCTAAAGCAGTCTTGAAATAATAATGTAATTTCAGGAGGATAGAGCAATGAATACTCTAAAGCAGTCTTGAAATAATAATGGCTTCAGGAGGATAAAATAACCCTGAGGTTACAATAAAGCAGTCCCAAAGTAATAAGAAGCTCATCAGGAGGATAAAGTAACCCTGAGGTTACAATAAAGCAGTCCCAAAGTAATAAGAAGCTCATCAGGAGGATAAAGTAACCCTGAGGTTACAATAAAGCAGTCCCAAAGTAATAAGAAGCTCATCAGGAGGATAAAGTAACCCTGAGGTTACAATAAAGCAGTCCCAAAGATCATAAGCTTGTTTGTTGGATAATTACCTGAAAACAAGGTAGCATTCTGTATAACAACATTAGTTTATGCTTTATGTATGCATGTATGACATGATGCACTTAGGTAATGTACTATAGACATATATGTTATGGTATGATGTAAATGATGCATGTATGATATGACACTGCTGGAAGTGTCTGGATATCCTTGTATAACAACTGCTGGCCAAGGAAAATAAATCCCGATTCGTTGTTGAAGAATACATAACCCTCCGTCTGCTGGGGATAACAAGGTATAGATAACCTCCCATTGTTGGGGATAACAAGGTATAGATAACCTCCCGTTGTTGGGGACAGTAGGGTATAGATAACCTTCGTTTTCGTTTGATAGTAGGATAAGTATAACATCCCGTCTTCGTTCATCGTGCCCTTATTGGAAAGTAATTTCCCGTATATCCGTATGAGGATAAAAGAGATGGATATAAATTCCAGGGGAGATTAGACTTTGTGAAAATGGATTAGTCCTACTGATGGTTTGTAACTGCCTTGTAAAGATGAACCGGCGAAGCTTCGTTGAAATCCTTCCCTCGTTCGTCCTTAGTAAATACTATTACTGCATTTTCATGCATTTCTGGTAAACATCAATCATATTAAAAGCATACATGCGTTTCTGGTAAACATCAATCATATTCAAAGGCATACATACATTCAAACACAACCAATGGACGTTTCGCTTATGTAAATAGGGTAAAAGTGAATCTGGATTCAAAAGATGGAATTTATTTATATCAAAAGTGACCCATACACGGGTAAGTTTGTACAAGGAGACATAAACCCTAGTAAGAGAATTTTGTCATGAAGCTTTACAAAAAGAATCAGCTATGTGGGAAATAATCCTATTGAGTTTCAATTCTACTATTGCCCCTCAAGTATCTCATCTTCTTGCTGTTGAGACGGAAACGATTGGATTGAGCTTTATCTGTTTGAGCTTGAGTAAGTAGTACAACTGGTTGCAGTTTCATGAGTGATCCAAACGAGACATAGTCATACGCTTTAATCCCTAACTTTTGCCTGGATTGCCCTTTCAGGTTTTCAATCCACCGGGATACCCTTTTTTGCCCAAGCCGCCTTTTCAGGTTTTCGACTTGCCGGGTGTACATCTTTTTATATATATATATCCCTAATTTTTGCTCAAACCCTTTTGGTTTGCCGGGATGCCCTTATTTTTGCCTAGGCCTGTCAACCTAGCGGGTCTCTTTTTATGCGTAGTATTTTTTAACTATGTCTGCGTTTACAGGTTGTGGGAAGTCTTCACCATCCATTGTAGTCAATATCATGGCACCTCCTGAGAACACTGTCTTGACTACAAATGGTCCCTCATATGTTGGAGTCCACTTGCCCTTAGGATCACCCTGTGGTAATATGATACGCTTGATTACCAAGTCACCAGCCTGATATACCTTTGGCTTAACCTTCTTGTTAAAAGCTTTGATCATCCGTTTCTGGTACATCTGGCCATGACAAACTGCTGCTAACCTTTTCTCATCAATCAAATTTATCTGGTCAAGTCGAGTCTGAATCCACTCATCTTCATCCAAGCCTGCATCCTTCATAATTCTCAAGGAGGGGATCTGAACTTCAATAGGCAGAACTGCTTCCATACCATAGACCAAGGAGAATGGGGTTGCCCCGGTTGAAGTACGTATTGTAGTACGATAACCATGCAGAGCAAATGGTAACATCTCGTGCCAATCCTTGTAAGTAACAGTTATCTTCTGTACAATCTTCTTAATGTTCTTATTAGCAGCTTCAACTGCCCCATTCATCTTTGAAATCAACAAGGTAGTATGGGTCAACATATATTGTCTTAGTCGGCGAGCAGCCCGTGCCAAAGCGCAGCAAGTTTTCTCGAGCAGTGAGTATTTTGTTTCACAGTCGGTAAACTTTTTGCTAAGGTAGTATATTGCCTGCTCTTTTCGACCAGACTCGTCATGTTGCCCCAATACACACCCCATTGAGTTGTCTAATACTGTTAAATACATAATCAAGGGTCTTCCATCAACTGGTGGCATTAAAATTGGAGGTTCTAGCAAATATCTCTTGATTTCATCAAAGGCAGTCTGGCACTCATCATTCCATTCCATCACCTGATCTTTCTTCAACAACTTGAAGATTGGCTCACAGATGGTAGTTAATTGGGAAATAAATCTTGCAATGTAGTCCCAAGAAACCTCTAACCTCCTTCTCAGTACGGGGAGCTGGCATCTCTCGTATAGCTTTCACTTTTGCAGGATCCACTTCAATACCTTTTCCACTGACAATGAAACCCAGGAGCTTTCCAGATCTAACTCCAAAAGTACACTTGTTTGGATTTAATCTCAACCTGTATTTCTTCAACCTCTCAAACAACTTGTGCAGATGATCAAGATGTTGTTCTTCATTCTGAGACCTGGCTATCATATCATCCACATATACCTCTATCTCATGATGAATCATATCATGAAACAAAGCCACCATATCACGCTGATATGTTGCCCCTGCATTCTTATGCTGAGCAGTGTTGTCTAAATCAGCCCCTATCTGGACCTCTTTTCTGTTTTCTTCAGTTCCCAGATTCACAACTTCGACTGGCTCTTCATGTGGCTGTATAGCTTTCTCTTCTTGTTGTAACAACCTAGCAAGCCCTACAGATATTTCACAATCGTCCTCGTTTCCGTCTTCAGTTTGATAGATCGGATTCTCGAAATTGTAATTGGCAATAGTAGAACTGTTATCAATTGGATCCAGAGTGGATGAGGATCGGCATTTTAGTGACGTGGGTGTGTGTAAGAACACATAGCTGATAAAGCAAAAATAAAAGAAAAAGAAAGACAAGGAACACAATATTTACGAAAACGAAACGTCCACTGATTTTATCGAATGAAGTATGCAAATGAGATGACAACCCGTAACAAGCACACCATTGTGCCCCGGGTAAGGCACATGGCTTGAAAGTTTTAATTGTTCCAGAAATTATAAATTTAAAAACATAACACAATAATAGTATCTACTCCTGACTAAAGGAGATAGGGATAACATCTTCAGCTGTCCAATTATTGAGTCCAGCACCCACAGTAGGAAGAATCCATGCCTCCAAGTTGTAGTCTTCATCTTGATCTCCCACAGCATTGATAACCCCTTGATTGGTGATACGAACAGCACGAGCACGACGAACAGCCTTCTGGGACTCTTCTTCCACCACAGCTTTTGCATCATTGAGGGAGGCCATTGCCATTGTTGGAGGGTTTCTGATGACCACAGGAACCTTCTTCACAACAGGAGGAGTCACACAATCCTTAACAGCCCAGGGAACCACTTCGAATGACTGACATGGAGTTTCAATGTATTCACCTTCTACTTCCAGATACTTGAAAGTGTTTACATGGCTGACAAAGTATTCTTCCTTTCCAAAGACAGTAACAACTTTTCCATTCACCGGATATCTCAACTTTTGATGTAATGTGGAGGTCACAGCACCTGCCCCATGGATCCAGGGACGACCAAGCAGACATGAGTACGAAGGACGAATATCCATCACATAGAATGTAGCAGTAAACACCTGAGAGCCAACCTTGATTGGAAGATCAATTTCCCCATGCACTACTCTTCTAGAACCATCAAAAGCCTTTACCACAATATTACTGGGCTTCAATACCGTATCTTCAGGACTCAGCTTGTTCAGGACTTCCTTAGGCAACACATTCAGAGAGGACCCATTGTCTATCAGCACATGAGACAGGGTAGTGCCCCTGCATTCAATTGAAATATGCAATGCCCTGTTATGATCCCTCTTGGCAGGGGTCAAGTCAGCATCAGAAAATCCTAACCCGTTGTCATAGGTCAGGTGAGCAACACAATTCTCAAACTGGTCCACAGAAATTGCACTGGGTACATGAGCCATCTTTAGAAACTTGATCAATGACTTGGCATGAGCCTCAGAACGTAATAACAGGGAGAGCATAGAAATCTTTGAGGGGGTATGCCCCAGCTGATCAACAATATCATAATCACTCTTGCGAATGATTTTCAATACTTCTTCCATCTGCTTAGAGAGGTCATCAGCAGCTGGCACATCAGTAGATACAGGCTCAATAACAGGACCCTTGCCCCGAGCATCAGTGGTGGAAGTAACAGCAGGAGTAACTGCACTCTTAGAAGCAACTGGAGGAGAGAAGACTCTTCCACTACGAGTGATCTTGCTAGATCCAGCAATATTATCAATGTCAACAGGCATATCAGGTAAAGGCTCCATACTTGACACCATGGATGTAAACATCAGACCCATAGTGCCAAGGCACAGCTTTGTCAGATGTATAAGGAATAGGACCAGGAGTGGTAATGATCAGAGGAGCTACTCTGGCTTCAGCAACAACTTTCACAGGACCTTCAGCAGTAATCTTGATTGGGCCCTGATGAGTGATTCTTAGTGGTACTTTGTCAACCATGTCAACCTCTTCAACCTTCTTACCCTGAGTCAGATGATCCACCATACTTTCTACAGATGCTGGTCTTCTTTCAAACACTATAGTATATTTATCCATGAGACGTTGAATCCTATCTCTCAAAATGAAGCAACTATCCGGCTTATAGGTACAATATAGACAATCTTCATGACAACCTGGAAAGATCCCAGCTTGTACTAACCTCTTTTTGATAACAGACAATGGTGTGCTCAACTCCATAAACAGCGAGAAGATGAGAAACCTGTGCACAATTATAAACCTGTGATGCAATGATATGGGAATGCATATGCAATGTTTTCAAGGACCGCAGGATTTAAATTTGCTTAAACAAACAAGAAAGTAACTTTTTATTAGTAATAACTTGTTTTTCCTTTTAGGCTTACAAAAAATGAAAACGAAATAAGTACAAAAGATGGGGTTTTAAGTCTCCCGTGGACGTTTCCTCTTGGTGTTGAGGTATGAGTTGAGGTTTCGTTCCTCATGAAGTAGCTTTGTTAGCTCTAGGATCCTTGCTTGGCTTGCTTTGTAATGAGCCTCGAAAGTATCCCTTTTCTCTTTCAGTCGGATCCATGATCTCTGCAAGTCTTCCATATCAGTAGGCATGTCTGGGTGAAGGATGGTATAAGCTGTGTCTCCTTCAGCAACAGGTTCCATGGTAACTGGTAGGACGGCAGGATATGGCATCATGAGTGTCTGAGCACGAGATCGTACCCATCTGAGATAAGCCTCCATAGGAATAGTGTACTTAGGCTCCAGTGTCTTGCTGTCAATCCTGTTTACCTTTCCCCAAGCTCGTATGAATCTCTGACGGTAACCCTGAAGATCGTTGTCGTAGTCAAACACAATGCCCTGAATCAACATGTCATGTGGACCATCGCTCCGGGCGTAACCAAACTGTCGTAAAGCTAGAGATGGGTTGTAGGTGATGCCTCCTCTTATGCCTAGAAGTGGCACATTAGGAAACTCCCCACAACGGTCAATGATGGTGACATTCTCCATAGATCTGGAGCACCAATGGATGTCTAAGTGAGAAAGTGACATGATCCTCTTGGACCATCTGAACCCTTGCTCATTCTTCATTACTGAGCGAGGAAGGTGAGAAATAAACCACCTAGAAAGTAAAGGTATGCAGCACATCAAAGTTCCTCTTGCCCTTGTAGTACGGGTGTGAAGAGAATGTAGGATGTCTCCAAGTAAGGTAGGCACTGGATTGTGACTCAGGAATATGTTGATGGCATGAACGTTTATGAACTGATCAGGATTGGGGAACAACACTAAGCCATAAATCAATAAGGCTAAGATCTCCTCAAAAGCATCGTAGCTCATAGCCTTCAAGAACATTTGAGCTTTATCCACTAATACCTTGGCAAGAATACCTTTAACTCCACTTCTTGTCTCTAGAACAATGTCAGACTTCTTCAGATGTAGAGCTGCAGCAATAACTTCTGGTTTAAGCTCCTTCTCTAAGCCTGTGAATGGCTTCTGATCAAGAACAGGTATACCCAGAAGTTTAGAGAACTCCTTCATGGTTGGAACCAACTGATAATCAGGAAATGTAAAGCAATGGTGCTTAGGGTCAAAGAACTGAAACAGCACACTCATCATGTCTTCACTGAACCCTGAAGTAACTAGATCCAATAAGTGACCATGTCTCTTGTTGAACTGGGAATGATCAGGCACTAGGGAAACCAACTCCTTGAGCTTAGCAGGTATCCCTACAAAGTTGATCCTGATGGTGTTTCTACGAGCAGAAGTCATGACCTGCAACAAAGAACAAAGATAAATCCTTTGGTCCTTGAAATGGTTAGGGAAAATGATATGCTCATGATGCATGATGATGTCATGATGTTATGTTCAATCACAAACATGTGGCAAACACAAACAAGTCACACAATTGCCCTAGGTTTAAAGGCTTGCATGAGGTTCAAAGGCAAGTACCCTCCCCTGAAGTTAGATGGTTCATCCTGTCCTACAAAAGTAACCAGGTTCTAAGGGATCTCAATATCATTGATCCTTCACAAGGGTGGTTGTTCAGAAGGCAACTTACTTGCCAACCAAAACCCTCCAAGTTTAAGATCTCAATGAGCGTAGTATCGAGTGTCAACCAACTTCAGTCTGCACCAAAGCCGGTTACCTCACTACTTTCTAAAGGCCAAGATGAGTTAACTAGGGTTCTAAAAGTCAGTTAGTGCATTGACAACATATGGCAGCCTCAATATTATCCTCAACTTGACTTAAGGAATATAAGCACCAACCAAGAAGTCGCACTAACTATGGCCACCAGATCAACCGTATCGATATACGTCGTACAGTTTCCTTGGTCTATTGCCATTTACCTAAGGTACACTAGATCCGGGTTAGGACCTTTCACACATAAGAGCACCCCAACAATATAATAATAAAGCAAACAAGGCAAACAATTTAAAGTGATCTTAATTCCTAAGGGTACCCCTCTTAAATAAATCCCCAGCAGAGTCGCCAGTTCTGTAACACGGTGGGAGAACTGACTTTAAACAATGTTGCGGATAGCAAGAGTCGCCACCGACTTTTATTTTATCCATAAGGAAAGGTTATAAAAGAACAGGAAAGACCTTAGAGAATATTTTGGGTCCGGGGGGTAGGTTATGAAAAGGGAAGGTGTTAGCACCCTTTTCATCCATGGTTATCCATGGGCTCTTAGGTACTTAAGCTCACTTTTGAATTGTTTTGAAAGTGTAGTGTGTGAATAGAAAATTTTCAGAATAGTTAATAAATAATCCATGTAAGGATGTGTTAAGAACTTGTTTGAAAACTTGTTGAAAATTTGTTTAAGTGTGAAAAAGTTTTGAAGTGAGCAAGTATCTAGGAGTAGCCTACCCTAATGTTTTAAGGTCTTTCTTATTCTTTATCCTTTCCTTAGTAAGACTATCCCTACTATAATGGAGTAGGTAGTCCTTACTTTGGATGTTAAGGGACATGTGAGGGACAATTGGATTTTTGAAGGCCATTGTGGGATGTAATAAGCACATATAAGGGACCATCATCATTTTTCGAAAGGGACTCGATTCGTAAAGGCAACCATAAGGGACTTTGATGATTTTTCTATTTGAGGGACTTGCTTTATACACCCCACTTAACCAATATTCATAGGCAACTTGAGGGATATCCTTAAGAAGTGAGACGGCGATTAAAATCGACTTACGTGTGTGAAATGTTTAATTTAATTATCTTATATTAAAATGATCTAATTTATTTTTTAAATATCATACATATTAGCACTCCCTAATTACTAACCATAATGATAATAATAATTAAATAATTACAATTTACATCCAAGAGACAATTACAAAATAATAAGCAAAATAATTAAATAGCAAAATATAAATAAGCAATAACAAATAATAAAGGTGGTTAGTAAGCAATATCTAACAAAATAATAAACCTGATTAGAATATAAATGGGTTAGTGAATAAGAATAAATAAAATTAATCCAAATATTATAATAATAAGAAATTAACAATTTTTTAATATAATCAACTAAAAAAAAACAAATATGAATAAACAATTGTTTTAATTTATATTAAAAAAAGTTTTGATTTACTTTAAAAGGAAAGAGTTTTTTAATTTATTATGAAAAAGAAAGTTTTTATTTATTTTAAAAAAAAAGTTTTATTTTCATATTAAAAAGAAGAGTCTTGATTTATTTTTTAAAAAAAAGGGTTTTTAAATTATATTAAAAAAACAGTTCAATTTATATATTAAAAAATATATTTTTTTATTATTTTTTTTTAAACAAAATAAACAACAACAAAATAGTAAAAATAATAAATAAAAATAAAAAAAAAAAGTTTTGGGCCGGAAGTTGGGTGGTCAAATCCCAACCCGGCCCGGTTGTTACCATAAGCAGGTTAAGGGCAAAAACCCCAAATGGGGAACCCTAATGTTCTGCGGCCGTTTTTCATTCTCTTCATCTTTCTCGCTCTATTCACTTCTCGCGATCTCTTTCTCTGTCTCTCACAATGTTCTGAAAAAAACAAAGGAACTACATCAGAAACAAATGTCCACGCGATGGCTTACATTTGACGGTTTAATGAATTTCGTTGTTGTGATTGCCGGCCGATGATGGATTGTGCTGAGGCCTAGAGAGTTAGTTGCCCGCCGACGGCGAAGGCGACCTTCTCTGATGTAAACGCGGCCGTTTTGTGATCTATGGTATGCATTTTGCAGATGATGTTAGTGATGCTTTTCATGTTGATGACGATGATGAGAGCTATTCCAATTCTCGGAGTCTCGTGGATCGGCTTCGTGTGACGATGGTCGTTCCTTCGTTGGTTATGCCGTTCGTTTGTCGTTGGGATTCCGGTGAGAAAATTCTATTTTTCTGATTGCCGTTTGTCTTATGGTTTTGGCCGCTGTCTGAGTTAGGGTTTCGTCATCTCTTTTTCTTTCGGCCCCCTTGATGGTTATGGTTCATCTCTGTTTTATATTGATCTTTGTGGGCTGGATTTGTGTTGATTTTACGTTATTTTTGCAGATGGGTTTTGAGTTAATGATGATTTGATTTGATTCTGTTTTGATTGAACCTATTTCCGATCTGATTTGATTCCTTTTCCTTTTTCAGATTTGATTGGGATATGGTTTATTTGGCTCAACTTTCTTTTTTCTGACTTCATTTGGATTTCGCTGATGTGTTTTGGATTTCATTTGGGTAACTGAATCCACTTTAGTTTGGGATAGCCCGTATTGACTTGTGTTTCATGGTCTTTCAGATGTGGTTCCAGACTGATACAAATTGGGTTTGCTTTAATTGATGGCTTTCACAGATACCTATTTTTTCTCTAAATTGTTGGCTTGCCTCTAAGGTGTTGCGGCATTACTTACCGTTGACGTGTTTGTCACAACATTGCTGATGTGCTGCTGTTTGCTTTGCACTGCTGTGGCATATTGCTCGCTGATAGTGTGGAAATGCCTTTGTCATGGATGTTGTGAATTATGCTAAGATGCCTATTGCTGTTTGTTCTGAACTACCTGACTTTCTTCTTCTTCTTTCAGGGAGCGAGGGCTCTTTAAGTTCAGAGATTGCCGGTTATATGTCGTTGTCGGGAAAGGTTCAACGGTGATGATGACCTTGACGGTCTGAACCGTGTTTTCTTATCACTGATGTTTATGATGCATTTGCTCGTAGTTTGTTCGGTGCTCGGTAGGGAGTTGGTAACGGTCCCGGCCGTGGCTCTCCTGGCCGCTCGAACTTCACGCCCAATGATGATTAAACTGAGGGCTGATATGACTTCAAATCTCTTTGTAATCTTGCTATTCGCTTCAAATTGCGTATGAACTCGCGTCCTGTTACTGATTGTTTTTGTTTTTCTTTTTGACAGGTGAGAGTTTAGTGCTGATGAAGGTGATGTTCTAACCCTTCCTTGTTTATTAACATTAATCTTTGAAGAGCATTCAATTATTCCCAACTGCCCCAAAATAGTTTCAAATTTAAGGCATGCTTGCATCAGTCACAATCCTCAAATCACACCCTAAAGCATGTGCCGACTTGATTGCAGGTATTCCTCTGTGATGAATTGGAATTCTGTGAAGATATGGCTGTCATTACTTCATGGGATGGTGCCTCCAGACCGTGAACGTGCTGCAGAAAAGTATATCACATCGATATGGTAATGAACCACCGACTTGTTGTAGAACTTTTCTTTCTTGTTTTGGTGATGCTGCATTCCTGCTAAGTTAACTGCTGTTGCTGAGTGGTGTTAATTGCAGGGGCGGCCATAACATATGCCATGGAGACTGATGCCCGTGCTGGTACAGCTTTGGCTAGTACTCTAGGAAATTCTTTGGGCTTAAGGAGGTAGTTTGCTTGGTGGAGTGCTGACTCTGATGGACGTCGCGAAGAAAATGTTCCGGACGGTGAACCAATATACTTTGATGTATGCACTTTTGAACTTGACTCCATGAGATGCATCATTACAGGGACTAGAGCATGATTATAAGAAGCTGGCACCAAGGACAGAAACACTCAGAGTGGGTAGGCATCCTGCTATAACCTGGTTTACAACTGCCAATCTTAGGGTGCTTCTCAAAATGGGGGCACGCCTTCCAGTTGACTAGGATTGAAAATATAATTGTAATAGCAGTGCATGTAATATGAGCTACCATCTCAAATGTAATAACCTTTTTTTTTTAGATACGTGGGTATCGACTTGCAAATTGCCTCCAGTCATGGATCTTGAAATCTTGCTTATGTACCTTTGGATTTGTATGTTAATGATTCACTAATTTGGTTACTGTACTTGAAACTAATTCTCAAAGTTCGGTGGGTAAGTTTGTAATTAAGATGGTAACAAACATCATCCATGCCTTAGCTCTCAATTGGGTGAAAAAGTGAACTTGATCCATAAACAGCACGTAGTGCAATTGAATCGAATGTTAGCTTCCAAACTCATTGCGCCATAAGCCTTGCCATCACAATTTACTTAATGCACCCAAGCTCTTAATCCATGAACCTATGGTTTCTACTCGTACTTCCTTGTCTTGTATCAAATTCGGAACAAAACTTGAATTTGTGAGTCTTAAACTTTTAAATCCCCGAGTTTGTAAATCACACGAAATCTTTTGAGTAAGCGCTAGACTTATTCCCTTAAAGTACTCGACTATAAGGATCTATGTTCGACATTACTGCACCTGCACAAGTTGGTTAGCCCCAATAAAATACATATTAAAATAAAGTCAAATACAAGAAAAAATGCGTAAAAAGAGAAGGGATCTTATGGTCAAAAATTAGGGTGTGACACCCTGCTTTTTCACAGCTGTTCTTTTTTCTGAACTTGCATGTTGTCTTTTACACCTATTTTTGTGCTGGTGATAGAAAAATGTACCAAACGCCTCAGAATTTTAATAACAGCCCGTCTTCAAGGAATTGGTAGAATTTGTTGGAGAACTTTGTGAACCTTGTGAACCTTATTAGAACACCAAGTCTTGTATTGTGAGGGCAAATTTTGGGGTGCAACACTAAGGATAACAAAAATCTAACCACACAAGCAACCTTCACAATATAAGCATCCTTTCCATTAGATTAGGCTTTGATCAAGATAGATATTCAAAAGAGAACTTCAAGTACCCAAACATCTAAAGTTTACCATCACAAACCTCTAAGCATAGGTTAAAATCCTAGTTCTAGGTCAAAAATTCCATGTTCAATGCAAAGGATAGTAGTCATAGTTCATCATTAAAAGAACAAGTTTTTTAGGGATTTAAGCCTTTATTAATGTTTTTGGTCCAAATGGACAAAAGAAAAAGAGCATAAACATAAACAAATGGTCCAAGTGAACAAAGGAAAAATAGCGGAAACATAAAAAAATAATGTGATATGATATGATATGATAACGTAAAGTATAAAAAAAGAGAGATAGGGGGCGAGAAAGAAGCATAAACATAACACAATATAAAACAATAATGATCCAAAACAAGAGAACAAGTTTTTGTTGTGTTTTAAAAAATGCTTGACTAAACATCCATGAGAATGAAAACATGGTCTCATACATTACCATGGGGAGGGCTCCAACTAGGATAAAATCAACGAGTATGCCAACTAACCCCCACGGGTAACAAGAGAAATCCAATCTATTTCAAACTACGCCATGGAATAATAGGAGACTGATAATTCGCTTATAAATTACAATGATTTTCTGATTTCGGGACAATTTAGCGCTATGTTAAGCAATTGTAATCGAACTTATATAGAAGCCACGACTATCTAAGATAGATCAATAAAAATGTTAGTGCTAATGCATGCTAGAGGAGTGATATGTATATCACTCTCCGAAAGCAATACCACACGAAATGAAAAGAGGTAACAATATAATCTTCATCACGAACTTAAAATAAGCTCCAATGATTCAAAGATTTTCATCGATCAAAATAAAAAGAAGAAGAGGGGAGGGGAAAGCCAAATTGAATCATAATTATAAAATACTTCCATCTTTAAGTTCAACCACTCATCTTGGTGGATTAAACCACTAAACATATCATTAACTCAAAACACATAAAATGAATTGAACAATTCACTTTAAAGATAGATTTGAATTGGTGAATGTTTATCCAACTTCATCTACACCTTAAGTCCATTGAATTTAAAGAGGAATAGGACCTTTAAAAGTGCAAACCAAGGCAAAAATCAAAAGGAAATTGAAGAAGAATAGAAAAGAACCAAAATAGTCCCAGAATAGAACCAAAAAACACAAATATGTCATTGGTTAATTGATTAATCATTTACATGTGCAAATGTGTTAATCAATTAACACTGCTATGACAACAAAAAAATATGAAAAAAAATTCAGCATTCATAATCCAATCATTTCTTCAAACATCTCATGATCATGAATGCAAATTAGCACGAAAAATCAAGTAAAACAACAACAAATAACACCAATAAAACACAATATGCAAGATCCAAAGATCAAACAACAAGAATCAACAATAGATCACATTGTGGAAGATGGATCAAACACAACAATGGTGGAATAATGGTTTACCACTTCAAATATGAAATTGCTTCAAATCAACTTTAAGAACCACACTCTAAAGCCTGGATCTACTGAAATTGATGATGAAAAAGTGATTGGATGTAGGTTTTAGCTCAAAGGTTAGTAAGTTCCAATTAAGAACTTACTAACTTTCAAAAAAATAAAGAGCTTTGGTGAATTTTGTGGTTGAAGGGAATTGAGGGAAATTTTAGCAAGGTGAATTTGGCTATCAAAGATTAAAGAAATGAATGAAATGAGACCTCTATTTATAGAATTTAGGCTTGGAAATTTTGGTGGTTTGGAACCAAAATTAGGCATGAAATTTAAATTTGGAGGCAAAATCAAGATCAAATGGTGATTAGTGAAGGTGTATGGTGAGAATCAATTGTGATGATGTAGGGGAATTAAAATGAAGTAATCTAGAATATTCTCATGATGAAATATTTAAAAATTGGTGCCAAAATGCTGTAGAATTTGAATTTGGATCATTTTCACAAAACACGCACGGGTTAATCGATTAACCATTTGTATGTAAAATGTGTTAATCGATTAACACAGTGAAAAGTGTGAAAATGGGTTTTTGATGTGTTGTCTTGGCTCTGGCTCTATTTTTCTGACTTATCAAAAAAGGCATGGAAATAAACACATGAACCTTAGAATTTTCTTGAGTAATGAACAATCAAATCTTGGGAAACTCTTGATCAAATGATTTTAAATTACTTGCAAATCAATTTTGACTTTGTTCAGATGAAATTTATTCGAACTGTGGAACTGGTATTTGATATTCTTGATCCAAACTCTTCCTGAAAAGTTTGTAAAGAAAAAACAAACATATTTTTGGATTTTAGTTAAGGTTAGTAAACATAATCATAAATAAATATCAAGCATACAAGAAAACAAGGGTGTCTGGCAATCTCCCTAAAAAACAAATCTACAGAGGAAGACAAGAGAACCAAAGTTAGTGATCTTGCAAGTGGTATGAAATAAAAATGATATGTGGGATCTTAGGGGTAAAAATTAGGGTATTACAACTGTCTCTATTTAAGTTTCTTCTATCTGGAGATACAAAGATTGACAATCTTTGTCTCGATGAGATAGAAGAGACTTAAATATAACAATATACCCAAAATTTTGGCCCTAAGAGACCAAAAAATGATATAATCTTGCAAATGATATGCAGACACAAGACCTTTGTGGAGAGAAAAATGTCACAAGAAACAAACAAAAGGACGAGGAGCAAAAGAAAAGAGAGCAAACTCCACGGGTGAAAACAAAAGAGAGAAAACACATCCCAACAGGGGAAGAAACAATCTCCGTTAGGGAAGATAAAAGGATAAGATTCCACCGAGGAAAAAATGACCAACACCAAAACAGGAGGAAACACATCCCAACAAGAGAGAGAGAGCAACCTCAGCCGGGGAAAATATTATTTATTACCGAGCATATGTTAATAACATGATCGAAAGCAAAGATTACCAACTACCAACCAAGTGGCAGTTACGACAGGGTAACCAAACTAGGCTATATTACCTACTACCAACTAAATGGGCAGTACGACAAAGGTAATAAGAAAGCTATATTACCTACTACCAACTAAAGGGCAGAAAGATAAAGGTAATAAGCTCAAAGAAAAAGGATTACCAACTATCAACCAAGTGACAGTTACGGCGAGGCAATCAATCAAAGGGATACGAGAAACATTACGTACTACCAACTAAAAGGGCAAAATAACAAAGGTAATAAACTCGAAAAGTGAGAGATTACCAACTATCGACCAAGTGATAGTTACAACAAGGTAACCCAAACCCGACTATATTACCTACTACCAACTAAATGGGCAGGACGACAAAGGTAATAAGCCAGTTATATCACCTACTACCAACTAAAGCGCAAGACGACAAAGGTAATAATCTCAAAGAAGAGGGATTACCAACTATCAACCAAGTGATAGTTATGACGAGGCAATTAACCAAAGAGATATGGGAAATATTACCTACTACCAACTAAAAGGGCAGGACGACAAATGTAATAAACTCGAAAAGGGAGAGATTACCAACTATCAACTAAGTGATAGCTACAACAAGGTAACCCAAACCCGACTATGTTACCTACTACCAATTAAATGGGCAGGACGACAAATGTAATAAGTCATCTATATCACTTACTACCAGCTAAAGGCCGAGACGACAAAGGTGATAAGCTAAAAAAGAAACGAGAAATATTACCTACTACCAACTAAAGGGCAGTACGACAAAGGTAATAAACCCGAAAAGGGAAGGGTTACCAACTATCAACCAAGTGATAACTACAACAAGGTAACCAACCCCGACTATATTACGTACTACCAACTAAATGGGGAGGGCGACAAAGGTAATGAGCCAAAAAGAAACGAATTACCAACTATCAACCAAGTGATAGTTACGACGAGGTAATCAACCAAAAGGTAACAAGCCTATGTTGTCAGAAAAAAAAAGACCAAATTTCAATCCAGGAATAAACTAGAGAGAAACGGTCAAGCAAGACTCTACCCGGTGAGGAAATATCTCAACTGGGGATTAATTCCATCCAGATAATACACTGGGGAGGAAGGCTAAAATAAATATCTTCCATGAGGCATATACTAAGTGGGTAATTAACAAAGATCGGCATTTTCTGCTTACGGGTCGACACTCTAATGGAGAGAGAAGACACACACGCTCTGCGGGGATAACAACACCAGAGAGCAAAGAAGCATCAACACAAATGCAGGATGCACAATGCAACAACAACATGCTATGCACACCAAATAAATATGCATGAGAATGTGTATGAATATGAATATTCTAACAAAACAGGCATAAAGATAAATAGAGTATGGATAAACACCACAACACTACCGAAAATTCGGCTAATCTCAATAAAATAGAGATATTGATAGGAACTCTGCTAAGGATTTAGCTGAAGAAATCCTGTAAGAGATAAAAAAAATCCATCAAAGGAAAATAAATCCTACTACAAGGCTTATAACATCCTTGGAGAGGAAGATACTGCTTGAACGAAAAGGTCCAAAAAAGCAGTCTTTTAATATCCACAGTCCACAAAAGTGATTACAACATCAACTCTGCTTCGAGGATGGAAGAAAAACTACTGGGGAAACAATAGCAATCCAAATATTCTAGACTCTTTCTAGGGATAAGGAAAATCCATTGGGGAAACAACACCTAGATTTCCGAGTCTTCGTTGGAGATACAAAATATCTAGGCAAATCTTGCTGAGGAATTAGAAAATCAATATTATAATGCAGTTATGCAAACTCTGATATGGAAAATCATAATCTTGGTGGACTTAAGGAAGAAAACTTCCTAGAAACGAACCGCCTTCCAGATAAACATCCTGGATTTGCCAAGGAAAATAGAAGCTAACCACCATAACAAAACGCCAAATTGAAGGGGATTTTAAATCAATGCCCATCACAAGGTAAGAGAAAACCCAACAATCGACTGCTATATTAATCCTCCTTAACAAATGCTTTTCTATTTGGGAAAATATCCCGGAACTCTGGCTGGAGAGCAAGTTAAAATTCGGATGGGGATCCTGTGTCAAAGACTGGCAGAATACAATAAAAACTTAAAGGACTCGGCCAAGAGATGACGAACTCAACTAGTGAAGAAACTTGCATCTCGGCTAGGGATCATCGTCAAGGAGAAGCGGAACTCAAAAACTGCTCAACTGCTTGACCATAACATAATCAGCTGGAGAAGATATGGATCAAGACCTAGCTGGGAAAAATCGAACAACGCACATCATAACAAAATTGAGTGAACCCATTATCATGTTAACAATTGAAAGGGGAACCTGGTTACATCCATGGGGATAAACTCTACTGAGGAAATATCAACAAAATCTACTAGGGAGTAAAGACGAACCCTGATGAGAAAAACACTAAGTTTTGTATTCTACAATTTTGTCATTCTTAGAGTAACTGTTGACATTCCTTTTTATATTCATTAATCAAAGGAAAATGTTTTTATAAAATTCAAATTTTAAATCAATTAGTCACATTTTGTTTCAAAAATCATCATCAACAATAAATGAAATTTTGCAAACAGAAACAAACTAAGAATTGCAAAGAAAGGGACAAAGGCCCAAATTTTATTAATAGAATGGTAGTCTGCAAATGGCGTAACTCCATGGATCATTAAAAAGTTGAAAAATGGTAAATACACGGAAATGGTTACATCGAAATACAATGACCATTATTCTCTCTAACAACTTTGAATTCCACTGTGCTCAAATCTTCCAATGAGAATGGTTGAAAGAGAACCACTGGCAGGCAATGTTGCTTCAAATGATCAAGACCGGCCGATTGCAGTTACTTGACATAATCTCTAACTTTTGCCTAGACTGCCCTATCGAGTTTTCAATCTACCAGGACGATTATTTCTGTTTTTGTCTCTAATTTTTTCCTAGACTGTCCTTTCGGGTTTTCAGCCCTCCGATACGCTCATTTTGCCTAAGCCGATCTTTCGGGTTTTCAACTTAGCGAGCTGTTCTTTTTATTCTTTTAGGCGAAATATTTCTTGACTGCATCGACATTCACAGGACGAGTGGACTCTTCACCATCCATAGTTGTAAGAAGTAATGCACCACCATAGAAGGCTCTCTTAGCAACATATGGACCTTCATAATTAGGAGTCCACTTGTCTCTAGAATCAATAGTAAAAGTTGAGATCTTTTTAGCACGAGGTCGCCTTCTCTGAACACACGAGGTCGAACCTTCTTGTCAAATGCTTTCTTCATTCTTTGCTGATACAATTGGCCATGACACAAAACCGTCATTCTCTTCTCTTCGATCAAATTCAACTTATCATATCTACTTTGACACCATTCAGCCTCAGACAATTTAGCTTCCATCAAAACTCTCATATAAGGGATTTCAACTTCTACCAGGAGCACTGCTTCCATACCATAAACAAGAAAGAAAGGGGTTTCCCTTGTTGAAGTGCAGACGGATGTAAGATACCCATATAAAGCACAAAGGAGCATCTTATACCAATCCTTGTATGTAACTACCATCTTCTGAATGATCTTCTTGATATTTTTATTAGCAGCTTCAACAACCCCATTCATCTTAGGTATGTAAGGAGAAGAATTATGATGCTAAATCTTAAACTCATCGCATAATTCCTTCATCATCTTATTGTTCAAATTTGACCTATTATTAGTGATAATCTTGCTCGTAATACCATACCGACAGATGATTTGATTCTTGATAAACCGGACCACTACTTGCTTGGTCACATTGGCATACGATGTCGCTTCAACCCACTTGATAAAATCATCAATAGCCACCAAAATGAAACGATGTCCATTTGACGCTTTAGGCTCAATCATTCCAATCATATTATTGCACCACATGGAAAAAGGCCATGAGGAATAGATAACATTGAGAAGAGTTGGAGACACATGAATTTTACCAATATAATTCTGGAACTTATGGCATTTCTTCACATATTTGCAACAGTCGGATTCCATTTTCAGCTAATAGTAACCTACTTTTAACATCTTCTTAGCCATTGCATGTCCATTAGCATGGGTGCCAAAGGATCATTCATGAATTTCTTTCATTAACATGTCTGCCTTATGTCTATCCACGCATCTGAGCAAGACCATGTCATAGTTTCTTTTATACAGCACATCATCATTCAAGAAGAAACTACTAGCCAATCTTCTCAAAGTTTTCTTATCCTTCTTAGATGCTCCAAGTGGGTACTTTTGATTCTGAAGAAAGCATTTAATATCAGAAAACTGAGGTTTATCATCAACAACATCTTCAACTGCAAACACATGAGCTGGTCTATTAAGACGCATAACATCAATTTTTAGCACATCATTCTATCGATTTACCACAATCATGGAGGATAAAGTTACCATAGCATCTGCCATTTGATCTTCTTCTCTGGGTATATGGTGAAACTCAACCTTATTAAAGAAATTTGCTAAGCTTCTTGCATAATCTCGATAAGGAATCAAATTAAGTTGACGTGTCTCTCACTCCCCTTTAATATGATTAATTACTAGGGCTGAATCTCCGTAAACATCAAGAATCTTGATTCTCAAGTCAATAGCTTCTTCCAGGCCCATAATACACGTTTCATACTATGTTGCATTATTTGTGCAAGTGAACACCAACCTTGCAGTGAAGGGAATATGAGAACCATGAGGAGTAACAATTATTGCCCCAATACCATTTCCATACTCATTAACAGCTCCATCAAAAATCAAACCCCAACGAGATCCAGGCTCAGGCCCTTCCTCAGGTAATGGTTCCTCACAATCTTTAACCTTTAGATACATCACATCCTCATCAGGAAAATCAAACCTGATAGGTTGGTAATCATCAATTGGCTGATGTGCTAAATGATAAGCAAAAACACTTCCTTTTATCGCTTTTTGAGTTCGGTACTCGATATCATATTCAGAAAACAACATTTGCCAATGAGTAATCCTCCCAGTTAAAGCAGGCTTTTCAAAAATATTCTTGATTAGATCCATTTTGGATATCAACCAAGTAATATAATTCAACATATACTGGCGGAGGAGCTTGGTAGTTCAAGCTAAAGCACAACATGTCTTTTCAAGCATGGAGTACTGAGACTCATAGTTAGTAAACTTCTAACTTAAGTAATAAATGGAATATTCTTTTCGACCAGATTCATCTTGCTGACCCAGAACACAGCCCATGGAATCTTCCAGCACAGTCAAATACATAATCAAAGGTCTTCCTTCCACTGGAGGAGACAAAATCAGAGGTTCAAGCAGATATTATTCAATACTATCGAAAGCTTTATGATAATCCTCTGTCCATACACGACCCTGATCTTTGCAGAGCAGCTTGAAGATCCGCGCGCATGTGGCAGTCATATTGGATATAAATCAGAAGATATATTTCAAACGTCCCAAGAATCCTCTTACTTGTTTTTCTATTTTGGGTGCAGGCATTTCCTGAATAGCTTTAACTTTACCAAGATCAACTTCGATGCCTTTTTGGTTGACAATAAAGCCTAACAAATTTCCAGAACAGACACCAAAAGTGCATTTATTAGGATTCAAACAGAGCTTAAACTTCCTAAATCGCTTAAACAACTCCAATAAGTACTCAATATAATCTTCTTCAATCTCCGACTTACAAATCATGTCATCTACATAAACCTCAATTTTCTTATGCATCATATCATGGAACAAAGTGGTCATAGCTCTCTAGTACGTTGCACCAGCATTTTTTAAACCGAAAGGAATCACTCTGTAACAGAATGTTCCCTAGAGTGTAACAAACATTGTCTTTTCCATATCCTCATGTGCCATTTTCATCTGATTATAACCAAAAAATCCATCCATAAAGGAAAAGATATTGAACTTAGCAGTATTATCTACCAACATATCAATGTGCGGTAATGGAAAATCATCTTTCAGGCTTGCTTTGTTCAAATCTCTACATTCAATGCACATTTGGACTTTTCCGTCTTTCTTTGGAACAGGCACAATATTACCCACCCATTGAGGATACTTAGCAGTTACAAGAAAACCATCATCTATCTTCTTTTGAGCCTCCTCTTTAATCTTAACAGCCATATCGAGATGAGTTATTCTCAACTTCTGCTTCACATGCGGATATGCAGGCTTCAACGACAATCTATGCTCCACAATATCAGTATCAAGACCTAGCATATCTTGATAGGACCAAGCAAAAACATCAACATATTCTCTGAGAAGCTCTAATAATATCTTCTTAACATCTGGCTAAAGTAGTGCCCCAATCTTAACGTCTTTGTTATCATCATCTGAACCCAAATTAACCAATTCTACTGGCTCTTTATGAGGCTGAATGGTTTTTTTATCGTGCTCAAGCAACCGAGAAATTTCATCTGGAATCTCTTCAACATTCTCTTCTTCCACTTCAAACACATGGAACTCAAAGTTGGGAGAGGGCATAGGGTTATTGTTTTAAATGGATTTAACAATCAATCTGTACAATGATTATATTAATTTTAGAATATGAAATAAAATGTGCAAGTATCATGCAGATAAAAATGACTACCACATTATTATTATTTTGGTTTTTTATGTTACCATTTTTCAAAATAAAGCAAAAAGAGAAAACAATATGGATAAGAAAAATAACATTTTATTGATGATGATAAAAGTTGAAACAAAGCCCTCACAAATTCACTTTCACCTTGGGTAGAGTGAAAGGATTTTTGAAATAAATAAAAACAAATTACTTTGAAGAATGAATAATAGTGGGAACATTAACAACTATCCAATTCTGGCAGATATGTCCATATGTCACAAAATTGGGAAGTTCTTACTCTTCATCATCTTCAATGATGGCACTGACTTCATACTCAAGTTCCTTAAGCCTCGGTATAGGGGAATAAAAGTTTACATATGCATATTCTATCTCGGAAAAGTATTCAGGATCATCAAGGTATGGTTCCCATTCTTGAGCAGGAATGAAATCATCTTCAAAGCCATCTGAGATGTAATATTCAGAGTCATATTCAAGAATTGCACCTGTAGAATGATCTTTGTTGATGAATCTGACGCTGTGAAAGGCCTCATCAATACGCTTCAGATTTCTTTTAACTATAACAAGCGTAAAGCCTAAACCGGTTCTATCTTTATTATCAACGACATCAATAACTCAGCCCCAACCGTCAGACCGACCAGTATCTAATACGTGGAGAGCATATTTCAATAAAGAAATGGGCAACCTATTCTTCTTAATAGCTTTATCATAGACGTAAAGAGCTTGAAATGGAGTCCCAATAGTTTCTTCGGCATCAACATACGAAAAGGATGAAAGATGGCTCACTAACAGTGCTTGCTCGTCTCTAACAATAACCAACTTGTCATTTTTAACATATTTCAATTTATGATGAAAATTCAAAGTCACTGCCCCAGCTTCATGAATCCATGGTCGGCCAAGTAGAAACTATAAGCAAGACGAATACCCATTACTTGAAAAGTAATTTGGAAGAAGCATGGTTCTATTTTGATTGAAAGATCACCATATCCAATCACAGTTTTTCTAGATCCATCAAACGCTTTAACCACAACCCCACTATACCTCATGGGAGCACCTTGGTACGAAAGCTTCGACAAAGTAGACTTTGGAAACACATTCAAGGAAAAGCCTATATCAACCAGCACATTGGAAAGTGAATCTTCTTAACAATTCATAGAAATATGTAAAGCCAAATTGTGACTTCTCCCCTCCTCAGATAATTCTTCATCATAGAAACTCAAAATTTTGCATGCTGTGAGGTTAGCAACAATGTCATCAAACTAATTAACAATCACATAATGCTCAATATAGGCTTGTTCCAACACCTTCTGCAAAGACTCCCTATGAGCCTCAGAACTCATCAATAGGGACAACACTGAAATCTTAGATGGGGTATGCAAGAGTTGATCTACCATGTTGTACTCACTCTTCTCGATCAATTTCAATACCTCATCCTCATAAGCCTTCTTATTCAAACCATTTGACTGAACGGAAATATTGACAACATTCTCACTTTGAGGTTGTTTCCCAGCAACAACATTCTCATAATCTTTGGAGGCCCAGAAGCAAAAATACGACCACTCCGGGTCACTCTGCTAACATCAGTAATGCTTACCACATAAGACAAGGAAGGAATGTGCACTTCCTTACCATCTTCGACCATTGTAGCATTGTACTTATACGAAACAATCTTGTCAGATTCATACAGTATCGGGTCGGGTAATCAAATAACCAAAGGCGTAGCATCGGACTTACGATTATCATAAGAGATAACAACTCGCCCAGGAACATTAAAGTGTGGCACAATAAAATTCACCTCATTCTCATATTCATCTCTCTTGGCAGTAAACTCAATCAAATTCTAATCCATCATCCCTTGAATGTCCCTTTTCACTATCACACAACAACACGGGTCCATAGATAAGATGCAACAAGCTGCATAATCATGATCAATATCATGGTATTCACTCAAAAGTGCATGCATTTCCATAAGTGATATTTGGATCCAACATATATCATAAATCTTGAATGTACCAGGACAGTCTTGAACCATATTGACAGACACCTTAGTATGATTAGGCAATGAGTTTAATTACACATTAGGATTGGTGTCTTTAAAAGTTAAAATACCACTTCTAACCAATATTTATACCTTCATCTTTAATGGATAACAATTCTTAGTGTCATGCCCAGCTCCTCTCTGATGGAAAGCATAATGAGCCTCGAGTTTATACCATCACGCCGAATCCTTTGGAGCAACAGGTGGTGCACAAGATTGAACAAGGTTATTTAGAATTAAACCAGGAAGCAAATCTGTGTAGGTCATCGAAATCGGATCAAAGACTTTCTGAAAATGTCCCCGTTGACTGTTCTGTTGGTTAGAACGTTGTTGATGAGTAGCTGGAGTTGAGTTGATTACTGGTGTGACAGAAGCAACGTGTTGTTGATGGTTGTTTCTAGGTCTTCTATATTTCTCTCGAGAAATGACATTGGTCTCTCCTTCTTTCTTCTTGGCAAGTCCTCCACCATATTTCTTGGAACTTCCAGCAGAATTACTATCTTTTGAAAAACGTCATTCACGAACACCTTCTTCCAATCTCATCCCCATATTAAGCATCTCAGTGAAATCACTCAGGGCACTAGCAATCACACGCTCATAATAGAAAGGACTCAGGGTTTTCAAAAAGATCTAAGTCATCTCTTTTTGTTATAAAGGAGGATTAATCTGAGCAGCAATCTCGCGCCACCTCCGCGCGTATTCTTTGAATGGCTCCTTATCTTTCTGAACTATTGAAAGAAGTTGTTCATGATCGGGAGCCATATCCATATCCATATTATACTTATACTGCTTCACAAAAGCCTCACCCAAATCTTCGAAAGTGCGAATTCAAGCGGTGTCGAGACCCATATACCATTTCAAGGCTGCACCAGACAAACTGTCTTGAAAGTAGTGAATGAGAAGCTAATGTTTCTCAATCTGAGTCGATATTTTACAAGCGTACATAGTCAAGTGGCTCAACGGACAAGAGTTACCCTTATACTTTTCAAATTCAGAGACCTTGATCTTAAGTGGGATCTTCATATTAGGAATTAAGCATAACTCATGGGCATTCTTTCTGAACAATTCTTTACCCCTCAAAGCTTTTATTTCTTTCCATATTTCTGCAAACTGATCATTAAAATCATCCATACGGTCAAGGACATCTAGACTTCCGCTCGGAGAAGTATGAAAAATATGTTCTTCAGCATAAGGCACAGTGTAACCCACAGGTGGTGGTACAGGTGCAACATTAGAAACAACCAGAATCTCAGTATTAGGAACAACATTGACCATAGAAGGTGGTACAGTCATAATAGAAGGAATTCTTGGACCTTTAGAAGTAGGAGGTTGATATCCTTTTGGCACAAAATGAGGAGGCATGCCCCAAGGAAAACCAGGAGGCATCTGATGTTGAGAAGCATTAATTAGGGCCGCAGAAATGGGCGTTAATCCGATCTCTGAAATCACGGGTCTCTAAACAGGAGAAGGAGGAGGTGGTGGTGGATGATTTTGAGCAGCCACCATAGCTTCCATTATAGCATTGAGTCTTTCCAAACTTTCCTTAAGAGTTTTCATTCCTCACGAAGCTCACAGTTCTCTTGTTGCAATTGATCCATCTTTTTCTTGAGATTAGCTCGAGTGTTATATTGGTGCGACAGCTTGGCTGAATGAAGACCAAAGGAAACATAAGAGACTTGGAAAAGGCAAGAAACAATGCAAGAGATGATGCTTGATATGCAATATGCAAAGCCTTCAAGGAACTTTAAAGATACAAAGTAAATTGCAAACATTATATTGAAATAACACATTTGAAGTACTGAAGTTCTCATTTTATTGATAATGGCAAAGGATTACAACTTTTGAAGTACAAATTCAAGAATCCTAATTGAAATAAAAGATAATAGGAATCCTAAGAAACCCCATGAGAAGAAGACCCTCCTTGCAGCTTCTTATTGATCTCTTTGATATGATCTTCCATCTGAGTCTTCTCAATTACAAGCTTATTAACAACCAACTTCCAAGCAACTGAGGTAGAGGGAGCGTTTGAACTCTTAATGTTAGAGGAAAATGAATCCTCTTGCAATTTTCTCTTCTTGTTAGCCATTTCTTCATTTCTTTACTTCAATTGGTTTTGAAGTTTTATATTCTTCATGTCAACAATATGATACTTGTTCCTCCAAGCATCCCTCTCTTGTCGTATCTCATTCAAAGCAATATGAAGTTTCTCTGCATCATTCATGAAAATAAGAATGGGCGTTCTAGCAGCTAGAGGTAAAGATTCTTGATGTGGATAACGCATCTTTAATGTGAAAGCCCTAGCTTGTACCCATTGTAGATAAGGATCCAAAGAAACATAATTTGGCTTTCCCAAAGCTTCCCTTCCTTTTTTATGTATGTGACACCAAGATTACATAATCTTCTCCTTGAATGCTTTGTTATCTTCACCCTCCTTGAAGAAGAAACTCTCCAAATGGACATTACTTGGTTTGTCTTTCATAGGATACCCCAGCTGACGATAGGCCAAAATCGGGTTATAATTAATACCCTATTTTGTACTAAGAAGAGGTACGTTAGGAAATCCTCCACAACTATCAATGATCTTCACTTCATCATAATCGTGGTTGTACCAAGCAATGTCTGAATGAGTAAGCGACATGATTTTTTACGACCATAATAGACCATCCTTGAGGTCCCAAAAAATAATAGACCAAGAAAAGTGAGAAATAAACCACTTATAAAGTAACATTACACAACAAGTAATCATCCTCCACCATAAGAATTCCTAAGATGAATTGAGTGATAGGCATCAGCGAGCAAAGTAGGAACTGGATTTCCAATCAAGAAGATCCTGATAGCATTAATGTCGACAAAGCTATCAACATTAGGGAAGAGGAATAATTCATAGACAAGCAAGGCGAAGATAGTCTCGAAGGTGTCCATACTCATCATGCTAGCGAAATAACGGGCTTTATCCATCAGAAACTTAGCAAGTAACCCAAGAATGCATCCCTTGGTAGCCATGTAAGCTTTAATCTCAGATACCTTCAAATGACTAGATTCATCAATATCTTGATACTTAGGAGTCTCTTCTAAACCAGAAAATAGGATTCGATCAGAATTAAGCAACCCAAGTAGACTAGAATAGTCCTCAAGTATGGGCATGAGTTAGTAATCGGAGAATGTAAAATAGTGGTACACCGAATCATATAACTGAATCAAAGTAGCTAGTACCCCATTTACCATATCAATCTTCAGAAGAGACAACAAAATTCCATATCTATATTTGGATTCGATCAGAATTATGCAACCCAAGTAGACTATAATACTCCTCAAGTGTGGGCATGCGTTGGTAATTGGGGAATGTAAAACAGTGGTACACCGGATCATAGAACTGAATCAAAGTAGCTAGTACCCCATTTACCATATCGATCTTCAGAAGATACAGAAGACTTCCATATCTATCTTTGAACACATCAAGGTTAACAACCAAAGACACTAGCTCTTGTAGACCTTCTAATTTAGGATTTTTGAAAGTGTACTTTTGAGTTTTCCTTCTTCCAAAATCCATGGTGAAAAATTCCTACAAAATGTTTGCAACAAACATATTTAAGTTCTTTGAAGACTTGGTTAAAATGATGCTTATGAATGTATGAATGCATGGATGCAACACCCACAAGCAAGATCACACAAAGCACACGGGTTCAAAGGTTCAACGTGAGCATGAAGCCAAGGGATAAGAACCAACCCATAATGGTGTGTACTAAGCTTATATAATCACCTATAGAACAGGTTCTAAAAATTTCACAGATTCCTTAATCCTCTTTAGGATATTATTAGCAGACCAATTACTTGAGAATCAGTAATATTCTCAAGAGAACCTCGTCTGAGTGTAGTATCACGTATCAACTATTTCAAGTTTACACCTTCACACTCACCGCACTACGTCCTAATAGGCCAAGTGGGGGTAAAAGGATACTAAGTTCCTCAGTGTCATAGGTCTGAGGTCGGAAAAGTAATGTTTTTCGCGATTACTCACTAGACATCAGTAATTTCAAGGAAGCCTCGACTGAGCGGATGGATTCTCAATTCTGCTTGTTCGAGATTACTCCCTAGAAGAATCCTTGATTATACCATCCTCCTATTATAAGAGATCTTAGATCCATGTACAGGATCTATCTCACCTCTCATATCACCAAGCATCCAACCCGAACAACTAATAACAAAAAAATCAAACAGATAAAGCATAAATAAATCAAAGTAGGCTAAACCCACTAAGAACCAGAGTCCCCAACAGATTCACCACTTTTCTGTAGCGAGAAAATTTGTGAGTGTAAGTTATTGATTAACTTAACTCAAAATGCAAGAGTCGCCACCACATTTTCATTTTATCCAAAAAAGGAAAGGAAAAAGAGCGAACAAAACTTAAACAAGTTCTAATGAAACTCATTCGAGCCGAGGAACTGGTATTTGATATTCTTGATCCAAATTCTTCTTGAAAAAGTTAGTAAAGGAAAAACAAACATATTTTTGGATTTTAATTAAGGTTAGTAAACATAAGCATAAAAAAATATCAAGCATACAAGAAAACAAGGGTGCCTGGTGATCTCCCTAAAAAACAAACATACAGAGGAAGACAAAAGAACCAAAGTTAGTGATCTTGCATGCGGTATGAAATACAAATGATATGTGGGATCTTAGGAGTAAAAATTAGAGGATTACACTATGGCAACAATGAACGCTGTTAGGCACGAGATGCTCTAGCTAGGGATCTCTTCTAGAATCATATTGTCCCCTTTTTATTTAAAATATTTTTTTAATCCCCCAATTTAATATCATTGAAATAGTTTATTTGACAAAGATTTCTTTTCAGAATGCAAGTACATTCCAGTAATTTTTCTTTAGATTTTCTGAAAGTACATTAACAAAGTGAAACTGACACAGAAACGACAGTTAAAACAGATCAAGCATAAACTTATAGTTATTCAGAGAATCTTAATAGGTTTGACTGTTATATCACATTTCCAAGAGTTATTATTAGAGTACCAATAAGATTTAATTAGTACCTAAATAATATTAAACTCAAGTCAATGTAAGTAACACATCTATAAAAAGGACTCTAGTAAGCTTTCTTCCATCATCACTTAATCCCTAAAACACCAAGATGTACAAGCAAAAGAAAGTCAGGGTTCCAAAGAGAGATTTCAGGAAGGTAGTACTACTGAATGCGGCAACTCAAGCAAACCAAGGCAAAGCAGCAGCTGAAGTATCTCCAAGGAAGCAAACAACTTCATAAGTGCTCTCCTCTTCAGCATCCTTTGTGAAGACACACAGAAGAAGATCTTCTGGATCCAAACGCAGAAACAAACTAAAAAAGGAGGCTTTGGAGTTTGCTAAGGAAGAATGGCAAGATTTCTTAGATAATCTGGACATGTCAGATGATCCTAGAGAATTCCTTAGGGCCAATCCAACAGACCTAGGAAATCCAATTGTTTTGTAATAGCTTTCTTTTTATTAAAGAAATAAGTTGCATACATTGAGTTCTTTCTTCTATTACTTAGATAATTTCATTGAACAACACAAAATTAATATTCAATAGTTTAAAACTGAACACGAGCATGAACAAACACTGAATTTATTAATATGTAACTTAATATAAAGATTTTAACAAAAATACAAAGCATAACTATGCAGAAATCCAACATCAGAAACTTTCATAGATAACTTCAAACTTGTCTCTCCAAACCTTGGAAAAACTAGCCTCAGAACTTATGTTAACCCCCTTTGAAACAAGTATCTCAGAAATAACTCGTCCAAAAGGAATGGAGAAGGTCTTTCCCTTTTGAAGAGAAGAAAGAGACATCTTCAGATGGTCAAACATAACTTAGGAAAGATCAATCTTCAAATCTGAATTGAGAAGTAGAAGCAGGTCTTTTTCAATAGGGTCTACTTGGTCTAAATCCTTATCCTTAGGCGGTAAGTTTCAATTCAGAATTTGACTACAGATAACAACATCAGGAAGAGGATTTGAGACCACTGATGTATTAGATAGATCTACAAATATACGGTAAGTAGGAAGATAGTGTTCCCAAATAAAAGTTCCTGGGATTTCTCCAATATCCTTATAATTGATCACATTTCTAATCTCTTTAGATGTTACTATAATAGAAACACCAGTTACCCTAGACAGAATAACATACTCAAAATTCAACTCAACAATGGAGGCATTAATCCAAAATTCTTTAACAAGACTTGGATAAGTGAAACCATAGAGCATCTCAAAGTAGCCATTCTAACCTTGTTCAGACACGATCTTCCAGAAGTTGAAACCAATCTTAAGTAACTCATCAAAATCCATAATCTTTTCATTAATGACAACCATCTAATTCAAAGGAGAATTAATTGAAGAGTTAATCTCAGGTTTGGTTTGATCAGCACACAAACAAGAAGAAAAGAAAAAGAGAGAAAAAAGAACTGAACAAGAATCTCACAAGAATAAGAATCTTGTCAGAAAAAGGACACAATGATGTTTCACAAGACAGGAAATAGTAACAACAAGTACTAAAAGAGAAAACATCATTACCCAAAGGTTTTTATCCAACAAATATTTCAATTCCACTAGATGAGTTTCACCTTTATGAAAATTTAAGTATTATTAAAGTTATTGGAATTTTTTATACTTAAACTGCTATATCAGAAGTAAAGAATCTTCATCTGAATCTCAGAATCTGACAACTTTCAGAAGCTATCATCCATCACATTCTAGTAGATCTATACTTAGACAGGGATAGCATCTGTCAACCAAGAGTCATGAGTGATAGATTGAATATTGAATTGTCTTCTTTAGACAGCTAACAAGCAACATTATCAACTCAAAATGAGAAAAACTGTATCCATAAATATGATCATCATCTAGTTTAATAAGACATTCAGTACAATCAAATACAACAGAGTTTCCTCTTAAAGATTTTTGAAGTTCTCTTTTTTAAAAGAACTTCTCTAGAAGTCTAACAAAAACTTTGTATTTATATCTATACAAATGCTTCATGGAATCAAAAGATAAACTAGAAAAGAACAAGCATACCCTTTTCTTTTTTTTTGTCAGACTCGATTCAGTATTCAGACTTGACAAATAGAGTCAGAACACCGCTTTGAGTGGATTCTGATTCAATGGTTTTCTAACCACTAACTCCGCTACTCTCACCAAATTTAGTTCCACCAGTACTTGAATCTGGGTTGTTGGCTCTTCCTCCAATAAGAGTTGTAAACAACCTTATGGAAAATGCCTCTGCTTTTTTCCTTGATATCTGTAGTATATACATTATGATACTCATATTTCTATAAGACCACACATGTAAGTACAAATAGAATTTTCTTTACCTTATATCTCTTCCTAATAGCAAAATCATAAATCACTCCAGAGTATAAGTCTAGGATGAGATATGATAAGAACAAAATCTTGTTCTAAGCAGAGTCATTAATCTCATTGTCTAGGATTAAATCTTTTGACTATGAAATTATTGACAAGCTCAGAACCAAAGGGTGTTAGCTATTAGAATTTGACACAAAGCAAATCAAAATACTGTCTTAGTACAACTGACAGAACTTAAAGAGAAATTTAACACTTCTTATAGAAATGTCTTTTAAAAACAAGTTCCATGATGATCCTAAATCAAGAAGCACATCGAGTTTCCTAAGATATCACCTTAAGGAACAAACTCCATATAATCAAATATTTTGAAGTAAGGTAAATTTAACACCATCTCTTTCTTTTTAATATTTGATTTTTATTTTTATAACACAAATGCTTCTTTTCATCTACATCCTGCACTAACATCAGCTTCAAAAGAATAGCATATGATATTAGGTTCTGGTAGTGTTTTTTCTCGCTTTCAGATATTTGAAATCAGTGGAAATACAAATATTTCAAAAGCTTCTGAAGTTACTCTTTTATCAACAAATATCACAATCTATTCAGCTAGTATGGAAGTCCTTCTGACAAGAAACCTAAGTTTCTTATCATTAGTCATTCCAAAGAATTTGAGCTAAAAAGAGAAGGTGATATGTTGAATATTTTTCATCATCTAACTTCATTTCTTTCCTGTGAAGACTGCAAGACAAACCTTCAGAACATAGCAGATTCAAGATGTAAACATCCTGAATAACTATAATCTTAGATTTAAGTCTCAAAGCAATCTTCTTAGAATTTGCTAGAAAAGATTAGATGAAGTGTAACTGTTCAAGCTTCAAAAACAGATCCCCATAAATCCAAGCACAAGAATTCATAGATTTTCCAAGCATCAGACACATCAATGATATTGATATACTTAGAAGTGAGATAGAGAATCTACCTGAATGCAACTACCTCTGAAGATATCTAATATGCATATTCTGAGCTGGTGAAAGAGATTTCCAAGAAGATCATCTTTACACCATCAACTTCTATAGTAATACCTCTTTCAAGGATATTCTATAGACCTTCAGCAACCCTTTATCAAGACCAATGATTTAAAAATATGTTTAGCTTTTCAATCATTTAAATTCAGTGGAATCATCCATTGAATATGGTAGGAAAACTCATATTATATTTTTTTATATGGCACTTGATTCCTTCTTGAAGAAGAAATATACTTTTCTTATTGGATCATTATTTGCACCACTATTAAGTGTTAAGTATATACCATGCTCTGATACCAATTGAAGGTGTGAAAAGTACACAAGAAGGGCGAGTTGAATTGTGTTTCAAGTTTTCTTTTAATTTAACTTCTGATCAGAATTTTAGAATCAAAACTGATGTTCAGATTCTAGTTTAATTCATTGGCAGCAGATATAAAAGAAGTAAACAAAATAACAGTAAAAAACACAAAAGATTTATCCTGGTTCCTCCCTTAACTAAGAGTAGTCTTGTCCCCTTTCCTCACAAGAGATTTTTATTATAACCACTTCATGATTGCAATCGCTTATGCTACCGCATAAGTCTTTTAGACGTGCTTAGAACAACTGTCTCAAACTTCCCAGGCTTAGAGCACATGTCTAAGACTTCCCTTGCTTACACATTTTAACCGAGCCACCTACTTCAAAGGTCTTCAGAGTTATCATTCCCTTTGCTTAGAGCGTATGTCTAAGACTTCTTGCTCACATCCTCTGACCGAGCCACCTGCTCTTCTAACCATCCAGAGTGAGACTTCCCTTGCTCACGCCCTTTAGACGAAGACTTTCCCTTGCTCAATTAGACTATCTGAATAAGACTTTAAAAGCTCAAACATTTAAGAAATGAGACTTATGTTGCTTAAGCATCTTGGCTCAAAACGTTTTGCTTAAATCCCGATGAGACAAGACTTCTGCTCAAGCACATAGCAAGACACATTGATCTAAACTACTAAATACTCAACATAATAAAGAACAAGGTGTACATGATACAAGTATCGGAGGTACAGGAAATCACCATAACAAAGACCTAAAGCTCTTAAGATTTCTAAGATATTCAATGGTAAGAAATCTTAAGGATTTTACATTTACAACCTATAACAGAAAATCTGCATATTACAATAGAGTTGATAATTTCTTGATTTTGCTACTCCTTCATTTGAAGAATCCATGTTAAGATTCAAACATGAATCTTCAGTCATATTTATAGCCTTTGCAGAAACTAGTCGTTGAAGAGGTAACTTGATCAAGTGACTTTTCCTTTGCCTCATAGCATAAGAGACGTTGAAGATGGATACACAACAAATTTTGAATCCAGTGTGTAACACATTTAACCTTTGAGCCTTCAAGAGGTTCTGTGCTGATAGAGCAGTTGAAAGAAGATATCCATATAGCATGTCAACTTTTTTGTGTCTTGCAATCTTGTAGACTCTAACTAACAGGCTGATAAGACAGTACAACCTGCATTCTGCAATACGGATAATCCATAACTTTATCACCAACTCTAAATGGTGCCAGATGCTGATATACAATTACCAAATATAGTTACTCGTCTGAATGCTGAGGCCTTCAGTTCAGAGTCTGCGCTAAGCCACACTAGCAATTGTTCTTCATACTCTGCCACCAGAAGCTAGCAATGAAGTAACTCTCAAGTATGTTCATGTAATAAAGATTCTGATTATTTATGTACAATGATGAGAACCTGCATAAATAAAACACACATCAAATAAACCATTGTTATTTTAATACTTTGTTATCATCAAAACCAAACGAGAATATATCATGAACAATTCTTGTTCTAACAATAGTTTGATCTCCGCCGCTGCCGGAGGCGATTTCCAGCGCGATGGAGGAAGTAACAAAAATTCCATCTGAGAGGAGAGCATGTGATATGAAATAAAACTGAGTGAGAATGCCTAGTGACTATCCTTTCCTACTCTTGGACAAACACTAGCTATGCTCATCTTAGGCCCATGAACTGTGTAGTTAGTTGCACCTCCCTCAATGGTTACACCCCTTTTGAACTGTTTTTTTTTGTTTCTTTGGGTTTGACTCTAAAGCCAAAGTTATTTATGCTTGTTACACATCTGGTTAGCAGCGTTGCACCCTCGGTTTCCTCTTAGTTATTTTTGTTTTCATTCAATTATTATTTTAATATTTTGTTTCCCTTTTAATGCTTGATTTTATTCCTTGAATACTTTTTAATAACTTATCATACTTTGTGTCTTTTAAGAAAATACTTTGGAAAAATCATGAAAAATAAAATATTTAGAATCCAATTAGGATTTAATTAAACTTAAATTACATTCTTCTTTGAAAAATCCCTAATCAAATTAACTTCTTTTAGGTGTTAATTAGCTAACTAATCATGTTTAGTCTTAGAGTTAACTTTCAATAAAACTCCATTAGAATTAATTTCTTTGCACTTATTCTTAATTTCACTTTTATATGCATGGATCCTTGGTTGCGAATGCGATTGATTTTCTTCTTACCACTTGAATGATTTTGTGCATGATTAATGGCGTATGGTTGTATGGATTTAATTCTTGTATAGCTTAAGATTCATCCCCCATTGTAAATAAAATGTTCCCATTCCCCATCGAAGTGAATTGATTTGTGATCCATCCCCCCATGATGGGTAAAATGCTCCCCCTTGTAAAGACATGGCTTCTCAAATGGTTTTGATGACGACACACTCTACAACATACAAGGATGGATAAAAGAATCTCAAAGAAATAAAGTTTGAAGAACTTAAATTTCAAATCAATATGTCAAGACTTGGTAAAGAATGAAGACATAGTTTTACACAAATGAAGGTACAACATTCAGCTTCTATATAGCTTGTACAAGTGTTCAACTTCAGCTCTCATTCTTGCATATCATATTGAAAATATTTTAAATCATTACAATGCATTTTTGCCTCTGTTTCAAAATGTTTTTGCAAATTCTGTTCAGAGTAACCAGTTACCACTTCCTGATAATCGATTACCCTGTGTCATCTTTCAATTTTTTTAAAACATTCAGGCTGGTAACCGATTACCCACATGTGGTAACCGATTACCACTGGCGTAGTGAGCCAGAAAAGTGCCTCTGTTGGCAGAACTTTGTTTTCTCATTTCTTCTTAAACCATGGCAACTCTTGGTCATTTGCACTCTTTTGAAAAGGTGTTTAGAGGCATTTATATACCTCATAATCTCAGACTTTGAAATTAACCTTGCAAAATTCAAATTTCATTTTCAAGAGTGAAACTATTATACTTCAAATTTCATTATTTCATCATAGTTTTATTCCTCTATCTTTGAACACTTGTATTTGGTTTATAAGAGTTGATATCTCAAGAAGAAGATCAGTCGTAAGATTGATATTTGAAGACTGCTGCAACTTACTCAAATCAAAATTTATTTGCTCTTTGATTACATCTTATTTTTTCAGGATTGTTGGAAATAATTTTGTAAGTTTGTAACCTTACTGTCCAGGATTGTTGGAAGCAAGAGGTTCATTTTGAGAGGATTGTTCTCATTGGACTTAGTGAAAAATCCAAGAGGATTGTTCTTGGTGTTTGATTGGTTAGAGTCTGTATAGAAAGACTACGTAGAAGTCTTGTCTTAGGATCTAACTATATTGAAAAATCTCTTTCGTTTTGAAAGGGGACTGGAGTACTCTCGGACTGTAAGGGGAACCAGGATATATCGTCGTGTCTCTTTACTTTCCGCTTTTACTGCATTCACCACTTAGTAACTTTTAGGAAAGTAAAACAAGAAATCTACATCAAGACCAGAAAAAGATTTTTAGTACCTAATTCACCCCCCCCCCCCCTCTTTAGGTGCAACTCTACATACAATTGGCATCATAGTGGGTTATAGGTAATCTGTTCCTAAAAGATCCAGATGGCTTCCACTAGCGCGAACCCGGTTTTCAAAGATGGCGGTAGCAGTAATAAACCTCCTCTGTTCTCTGGAAAATATTTCAACTTCTGGAAAATTCGCATGAAAGCACATCTAGAGGCACAAGGAGAAGGCATATGGGAAACTGTTGAAACTGGCCCTCATGTTCCAACTAGTGTTGTAAATGGTGTCAGTACTCCAAAGATTCAAAGTGGATGGGACGATGATGATTAAAAGAGAGTTCTAAGTAAAAAGAAAGCTATCAATATTTTACAAAGTACTTTAAGTATGGATGAGTTCTTCCAAATTTTACAATGCAAATCGGCTAAGGAAATCTGGGATACTTTGGTGGAGACTCATGAAGGAACCTCCAAGGTTAAAATATCAAGGCAGAACACATTAAGTCAAGAATATGAAATGTTTCATGTGCTGCCCGGAGAATCCATTGTTGCTCTCCAGAAAAGATTTGTTCACTTAACCAATCATTTAATTGCATTAGGTAAGACATTATCTAATGATGAACTAAATCTGAAAGTGTTAAGATCTTTAATAAGAGATTGGCAACCCAAAGTCACGGAAATATCGGAGAAGAAAAGTCTCTCAACAATGACTTCCGCATCACTTTTTGGAAAGCTTCAAGAACACGAGTTAGAACTTGGACGCCTTGAAAAACATGAACATCAAGAGAAAAAGTCTAAAGGTATCACATTAAAGGTAGACTCAAAAGAAGGACCAGACAATGATGCATCGGAGGAAGATGAAAACTTTATGCTTATAGTTAAGAGACTTGGAAAAAAATTCAACAAAAATGATAAACTCTTCAACTATGCAAAAAGGAAGAAACACATCAAGAAAAAGGAGGCTTACACATCAAATCAAGATGTCACATGCTATGAATATGGTAAGCAAGGTTACATTAAACCAGATTGTCCAAAACTTACTAAGAAAAATGGATTCAAAGGCAAGAAGGAGACAAAGAATAAGAAGGCTTATGTTGCGCAGGAAGACAATGACATAAGTTCATCATCTGAATCAGATAGCGACGAAAGTGAAAATTTGGCATTGATGGCTTCTCATCACTACGACGACGAAAATGATAAGGTTAGTACTTATTTTTCACTTTAGGATAATGATGCTCAAGAGGCTATAAATGAACTCTTAAAAGAATGCAAAGTTTTGTATAAAACCATATATTCACAAAAGAAACAAATATCATCTCTAGAAGAAAAAGTGAATACTATGGGAAAAGATGAAAAGAAGGAAAAGAAAAAGGTTATTAGTGAAGAAAAACAAAACTTTGTATGTAAAAATTGTGAATAACTTTTTTTCCAAATTGTTCAACTTAAAAGAGTTCTAGAAAGATATGAAAAAAGATAAATTGGTTTAGTAGGGGTCCTTAGTCAACGAAGATTTTCAAACAATAAAAGTGGACTTGGTTATTCAAAGTTTTCTAAACCAAGTTCTAGCAAAACAATATTTGTTAAGGCTAGTGACCAAACTTCTAAAGAGAAAGTGAGCAAGCCTAAAGTTGTGCATCGCCATCATAAAAAGAAAAAGGTTGCAAAAAAGAAATCTTTCATTCCTAGATATAAGAGTAATTTTATACCTACTTGTTTTTCTTGTGGTATTATTGGTCATACGTCTAATGCATTCTATGTTAGAAACTTCAGTATAGCAAGCAGGCATTATGTGGGTTAATAAAGGCACTAATTATGAAGGACCCAAAGAAATTTGGGTACCTAACAAGAAATAACTTGTTTTGTAGGTTTTCTTGAAAACCACTTCAAATATTTTGTATCTTAATAGTGGTTGTTTGAAGCATATGACCGGTGATGTCAACAAATTTTCAAATCTAAAGCTTAAGGTCAAGGGTTATGTTACTTATGGTGACAATAACAAAGGAAAGATTCTTGGCATAGATAAAGTTGGAGCACCACCTTTCACATCTATTAAAGATGTTCTTTATGTCGAAGGACTAAAGCACAACTTACTTAGCATAATCCAACTATGTGACAAAGGATTCAAAATCAAGTTCACAAAAGATAAATGTTTGATAGAAGACGAAGCCATTAATGAGGTAAAGCTAAAAGGTAAAAGGATCAATAATATATTCATGATTTCTCTTGAAAATTTGTTTTTGAAGGTTAAATGTCTCATGGCGAACAATAATGATTCCTGGTTATGGCATAAGAGATTTTCTCATATACACATGGAACATTTGAACAAGTTGGTTAAACATGATCTAGTTGTTGGTTTTCCTAAGATAAAATTCATCAAGGATAAGTTGTGTGATATATGTCAAAAAGGGAAACAAACCAAATCAACTTTCAAGTCAAAGAATGTGGTGTCCACTACAAGGCCACTACAATTGTTACATATGGACTTATTTGTTCTATCGAGAACAAAGAGCTTTGGAGGTAATGTTTATGCTTCGGTTATTATTGACGATTTTTCTAGATTTTGTTGGACTTACTTTTTAGTGCAGAAAAGTGATGCCTTTAAAGCATTCAAGAAGTTTGCAAAATAAATACAAAATGAGAATTCTTTAACAATTGCCTCCATAAGAAGCGATCATGGTGGAGAATTTCAAAATGCTCCTTTCGAAGAATTTTGCGAAGAATATGGAATCTCTCACAACTTCTCAGCACCAAGGACTTCTCAACAAAATGGTGTTGTAGAAAGGATGAATAGTTCATTGGTGGAACTTGCAGGTACAATACTTAGCGATTTGAATGTTCCAAAATATTTTTGGGAGGATGCAGTTAGTACGACATGCTTTGTAAGTAATAGAGTATATATTAGACTTATTATTAAAAAGACTCCCTATGAACTTTTCAAAGGGAGAAAACCAAACATTTATTACTTTCACATTTTTGGATGCAAGTGCTTTGTCTTGAACAATGACAAAGACAATCTTGGTAAGTTTGACAAGAAATCTGATGAAGGCATATTTCTCGGCTACTCTATCTCTCTCTAGTAAGGCTTATAGAATTTATAATAAAAGAACTTTAACTGTTGAAGATTCAATGCATGTTAAATTTGATGAATCTAGCCCCTCCAAGGAGGAAATTATTTTTTGTGATGATGATGATGATATTGTAGATGTTCCTAAAGAAGGTACTTCTCAATTAAATGATCAACCTAAGCATCAAGAAGAACCAATTCAAAAAAAGTCAAAAGATGATGATCTACCTAAGGAATGGAGAACACATATAGATCACCCGATTGATAAAGTAATTGGTGATATTAGTCAAGGCATTACAGCTAGACTCAACCTCAAGGACACATGCTTGAATATGGCGTTCATATCTCAAATTGAACCTTCCAAAGTTTATAAAGCCTTAGGAAACGACCAATGGATCATTGCTATGCAAGAAGAGTTAAACCAATTCGAAAGGAAACAAGTTTAGGAACTTGTTCCTAAACCGAGTGATAAACACATCATAGGTACCAGATGGGTGTTTAAAAACAAACTTGATGAGAATGGGATAAATATTCTAAACAATGCAAGATTGGTGGCCTAAGGATATAAAGAAGAAGGAATTGATTTCGAAGAAAATTTTGCTTCGGCTGCAAGGTTAGAAGCTATATGTTTATTACTTGCTTATGCATGTTCATTGAATTTTCAGTTGTACCAGATGGATGTCAAGAGCGCATTCCTGAATGGCTACATCAATGAAGAAGTCTATGTCAAGCAACCCCTTGGCTTTGAAGACTTCAAGAATCCATCATATGTGTTTAAGCTGAGAAAATCTCTTTATGGGTTAAAGCAGGTACCAAGGGCATGGTATGATCGACTCAACAATTTTCTATGTGAAATGGGATTTGAAAAGGGTAAAGTAGATAAGACCTTGTTCATCAAGCGAATTAAGGACAACACTTTATTAGTTCAAGTCTATGTTGACAACATCATATTTAGAGCAACTAACAAAGATCTTTGTGAGTAATTCTCGTTGATAGTGCAAGGAGAGTTCGAGATGTCTATGATGGGAAAGATGAATTACTTCCTTAGATTACAAATAAAGCAATTGAAGGATGCCATCTTCATCAACCAAGTCAAGTATTGCAAAGAGTTATTGAAGAGATTAGATATGGATGGTTGTAAGGCAATGTCTACTCCAATGGGATCCAGAACTTATGTTGATCAAGACGAATCGGGTATTTCAGTTGATATCACGAAGTATCGAGGTATGGTTGGTTCTCTATTGTATTTGACGACAAGCTGTCCTGATATAATGTTCAGTGTGTGTTTATGTGCTCGGTTTCAAGCAAATCCAAAGGAATCACATCTCGCTGCTGTAAAGAGGATCATGAAGTATCTCAAAGGAACAACCAATGTTGGACTATGGTATCCAAAAGGTAGTATCTGTAACTTAGTAGGTTATTCTGACTCGGATTATGTAGGTTATAAAACAGATCACAAAAGCACGAGTGGAACATGTTGTAACACCCTTATTCTACCCCACAGATATTACGGCAAAATAACACGGATTTCAGAGTAAAATATTAACTTTCATTAAAAAGCCACAAAAGGGCGTACATTTCTCAAAGTCAACAAAATTGGTCAATACTCCGTAATACATGGGTTTTCTCAAAATACGTCAAAACATCATATACAACGAAACTCAAAACATAATTCAATGTTTTCCTCATAATGGAACATCAGTAAAATAACCCAATGATATACAATCAACTCAAAGAACCTAACCCGATGTTACATATCATAGCAAGACCCTCTAAATTAACCATAAAGGCTAACGACTCTAAAACTTCAAAATACTCCTCGACGGCGTCCACGGCTAAACTTGCTCATCTGCATGTTACCCACGTGGAGGTAACATTCAAACAGGCAGGGTGAGTAAGACAATTCATAATAATCAATGTATAACAATTAATGTATAAACGGCATATTACTCATAATTATATTCAACACATTGATATCCTTCAAATATGCCTCAAAGGCCATAACGTCATAATTCATACAAAAAGACTCATAGATGCAATGCGACACAACTCAATGTATATGGTACCAATCATCACAGCGCGATGGACACTGGGTCATCAACCCTCCATAGATCCCCATCAATAGGATCGGAGCACATCAAAATACTTCACATCCACACAGTGGGATTGAAGCCAAAGTAATCATGGTCCTGAACCGAAATCTGGATGCACATGAATGCATGATGCACACGTCACAATAATCCTCATAATAACAACATATAGTGCATCATCATTCATCATACGTCATAACTCATCATGTTAATCATCAATACAACATATCATCATAATTCATCATATTACTCATCATGCAACATATCATCATAATTCATCATATTAATCATCACACAACATATCATCATAATGCATCATATTACTCATCATGCAACATATCATCATAATTCATCATATTAATCATCACACAACATATCATCATAATTCATCATATTACTCCTCACACAACATATCATCACATAATCACGTATAAATCACATATTTGCTCATAGTCATATTATCCCACATTATCCCATATTAATTCATAATACTACCCCTATATCATCTCATATTAATTTATCAAATTATACTCACGGTAATCCTCACACTATCGCTTATCAATCACATAATTTCATAGTTCTACTCATGTTAATTCGTCATATCATCACATAGTATTCATATATTAATCCCTAATATCATCTCACATTGCCTCATATTAGTTCATCATAATTCCACTCGCGGTAATCCTCAGGCTATCACTTATTACTCATGCAACCCCACTGTCATACTCATAGTAACTCATCACAGGAATCCCAGAATCAAACCTCACGGTATCACTGCACACGATCAATATTCGCGAACTCTGCTACATTCGCTGGCTCGCTCACTAGGCGAGTTGGTAGCGAGCCTTAGCTGGCTTGCTCGCTAGGCGAGCCTCTAGAAAATCCTTGTTGGCTTGCCCGATAGGCGAGTCTTGTAGCGAACCCCTCGCTGGCTTGCTCGCTAGGCGAACAGTGCGATGACAGCAACTTCTGCTACGCACTAGAACTGATTCCTGTCCAAATACTCATGCGATTTACTTACCCAATGCCCCCAAAACATCATTAAAACATCCCCAATGTCATACGGAGATCACGACACCAAATCTATGGTTTATTAGGCCAATCTAGCAACATTTGCACTGCCTAAAACACTATTTTCCTGCAATTGCTCTGAGTGCATCAGAGTTACTCACATTTGAATATTCTTATTCCTACAGGGTCAAACATATCACAATCCAAGGTTTTGCCACGAAGGCCTAAGGTTTCCTTTCTCATGTTACACATCAAACAATCAGGAATACTAACCCGTAACCACAACCCCCAAGGTTTCATTATCAGTTTCCTTTAATTTCCCACGATCAACCCAAAATACCCTAAATCATAACCTTCACCATAAACACACCGAAAGGCATACATATAAAATTATGAAATGCGATACTCCCCATACCTTAGCCGATTCAAAGCTTTCACGATTAACTCCAACAACCTTCTGAGGCTTTTCCCTCCACTGATCCTTCCTCAGAGCTCTGGCCTCCATTCTTTTCACGGTTAACCAAAATGAATCCCAAACCTTCAGAATTCTATTTTGTCAAACTTAGACTTGGGCCACACAATTGGGCTTTTCCCATAACGCCCTTACTAACTCTTCATAATGCCCAATTTACCCTTATTTCACTTATATTTATTTTAATTCATAATAATATTAATAAATCCATATTACATACTATTATTCCAAAATAAATACTCCAAATATGCATAATTCCCCAATCATTCCCAAAACCACCGAAAACACCAAAAATACGAATATTCTCAATTAAATAAATTAATTAAAATGTTCCGAATAAATTCGGGGTGTTACACATGTCACATTGTAGGTAATGCATTGGTTTCTTGGTATTGTAACAAGCAAGCTTATGTTAATCTTAGCACGGCTGAAGCAAAATACATTGCGGCAGGAAGTTGTTGTGCACAAATCCTTTGGCTCAAACAACAACTACATGTTTATGAACTGAATCTCTGATGCGTTCCTCTAAGGTGTGACAATGCAAGCGCGACCAATTGTTACACCCCAAAATTTGACCAACATCTCTTTACCTAGCTTATGTTTCATTTCATTCACATTAGCATTATCATTTGCATTTCATTGACATGTATGCAGGAGATAAAGAGGTATGATTACCAATCAAGAGCTACACAAGAGTTTGAAGCTAGCTAAGAAGGCTATTAAAGTGTTCAAGGGTTGATATCCTTGCCAGAGAAGATAAAAGATCCTCAGAAAGAGTGGTTGAAACCAAGGTTGTGTGCCTCCTAACTTGAGAGTTGTGGGAAGCTCCTCAGATGATTCTGAAGCCAATAATGTGGACTTGAAGACTTGAGAGAGCTTATGAGATGTCTTGAAAGCCATCATGAAGCCTAGACAGGTCATTGTGCAAGATTAAGAAGACTCAGCCATGAGTGGTGCAATTAGGGTTTGACTGTGTCAACCCTAGGTCAACTGATGATTTGGAGAGGGTTGAGACCTAATCCAAGAGCCATGTGATCATGGATTGATACAATGAGATGTTATAAGGATGATTTCAAGGTCAAATCTTCATGATTGAAGAGTCTGAGAAGTTTCAAGCTAGGGTTTCTAAGGCTTGACAGTGTAAAATCCCCTGGTTTGATCCCTATTTTCAAGGCAGTTTAGCTCAAGATGTGATTGTCATCTCATCTTACCCCCAACATGAGTATTGTAGAGCTTGCTCTTAGATTTAATTTGAGTACTAGAAGTCCTTGATAGGATTTATAGAGCTCAAGTTGGGACTTTGACAAGTTACAGGTCATCTGAGGTATGTGAATATGGGGCCTTGAAAGTTACCCAACTTGCATCAAACGTTTGCCCAAGAAGGATGATTCCTATGAACTTTTGGTCAACATGAATGTTGTTCCTTATCTTCTTAGATTTCTAGAGAGTACTATAAGTCCTTGATAGGATTTGTAGAACTCAAGTTATGGCTTTGACAAGTCAAGGGCATTTTGGTCATTTGGAGATTACAGGTCATTTCAAGTATAAGGCCATAACTCCTACTTCCAAGCTTCAAATGGAAAAATCTTCAACATCAAACTTGTTCAAAAAGATGTTTTAAGGCTAGTAAGGAGGTCATGAGATGTTGGAAAGGCTTGTAGCTCAAAGTTGCAAAAATGACCTAAAATAAGGGCATAAGTTAAATAAACCAAAGTTGGAAATTGAAATTTTCAACCTACACATCCAAACCATGGCATGTAATATATCATTTTGACTCTAGAAAACATTTTTAGAACATTGGTTTAGCCACATTTTTGAATTGAGATTCAATTTGTGGACTTGCTTTGAAAAGCACTCGCTTGCATATTAAGTAACATGTGCATAACTCAAAATCAAGGCATGAACAAGGAACTTGGCAAGCTAAACCCTTCCAAAATGTCACTATGGGAGAAATTGAAAGTGAATGAGATGAATTTCAAGCTGCAAACAGAATTGAGCATGGCATGGTACATGATTGAAAATCTCATGACATGAGAGGTGGAAAATCTCATTGGAAGGATCTAGAGGGTTCTAGATCATCCAAACTTCATATATATATTGAGTAGAGATGATCCATTGAAGAGGTTGGTGATCATTGAAGGAGAGAGCATAGTTTGAGATTGAAATTTCATAGCTTGCAAGTGCAATCGGTTTCACCAAAAATTCTCCATTTTCCTTCCATTTTCTTGATTGATACTTCTTCCATGGATGTCAAGGAGTGATTCCAGATCATTATCAAGAAGAATTGGTGGATAGATCGTGTATGAGCAAGTTATTTTCAGCACCTGCAACTCACCATCGAGTTTCAAGATTCAAGCATTTTCAACTGGTTCTTTTGCATACAGAAGCAAGAAAGAGGTTCACTGATCGTGTCTGCAAGATTGTAGAGCTTGAATTGGAGGTTTCGTGCATCTGTTCATCCAATATTTCCAGGTTGGTAACTTTCTTTCCCTAGCATGATTTAGGTAGAATTAGGTTGAATTAAGGTGTTAGACTCGTTGTAGAATGGTGTAGGATGGATTTCAGATAATTAATTGGAGAATTAGAGACAAAATAGGGGAATTACCATTTTCGGTTGAGAACTAGATATGATGAATCTTGAGGTTTCAGAGGAAACTAAGGGTATGGTTGAATTCGTGGCAAGATTTGGGATGAGTTTCATGTTTTGACCACTTGCAATGGAGGCTCCTAGAGTGAACTAGGGTTGGGGATGGTGACCGGAGCTCCACCGACGGTGGCCGGAGCTGGGCACGAAGCTCAGACTTTCAAAAGGTTGAAGATGACTCTGGGACCGTTAGATGAGGGTTTGACTTGGACTGGGAGCATGATCCAATGGCCACGTTCTAATCTCAGCTTGTGAACGAGTTCTGAAGGAAACGCTGCGTTTCATTTATTTGTTGTGCTAGGCTTAGTGAACTAGGCGCTATCCACACCCCCCTGAAGGCCCAACCCATGATTTAAACTGAGTCTAATTGCTATTCACACCGTGCGCTTGATTATTTTGATTTGATTTTCATTTAATTTTCATTTTATCCATGGTTCTTGTAAAATTCATAATAAATTGAAAATTAATTCAATTAATCCCTTTTTTTTTTTGCATTTTACTCATGATTGAGTCTAGTATTTTTTAGAGAAAAATATTTTCATTTCATGTAATTTATTATTTAATGGGAATTTTACATTTTAATTGATATTAAAATGGTTATGTTTGATGCATAATTTTGTGGAATTTAGTGTGATCACTTGGTGATGTTTTTGAGCCTAATTTTTTGTGTGTGATTAGGTTAGACATGTATGATCCAATAGAATTTTTCTCACATTTTTGTGATGAAAATAGGTGTGCTTTCTAGATTGACATTTAGGTGCTTCCTTTTAGGGTCTAGGGTTGATACCTTGTAATGTAGGATTTAGTTCTAGGTCTAATTTGATGATTTGATCTTTGAAATTAATGTGGTAGAGTCATGATTGACCTAGGTTCCCATAGTAATTTTTGTAGGATTTTACAATTGGTTTTAGTATTTTAGTTAGGACTAACTTTAGTACTAGGTTTTAGGTGATCCTAATTTACTAATTCAACTAGTTTAACTTCTCTAGTTCCCTTAGATTAGGGTTTGTGCTTGGTTTGCCTTTGGTTGAGATTGAAGACAAGTTGAAGACAAGGGGAGGATGCTTGAAGTTGCTTGAAGTTGCTTGGAGCTTTGGATTTGCTTGTGCCTGAGGGTATCTGATGAAGGTTTAGGAGATAGGACATAGGGAGAGCCTTACAATTAGAATGATTTCTTTCACAAACATGGAAAGCATCTTGTGCTTCCATTCCTCCCAATGACTAAAAGTCCTTCACAGATATTCACATCCCTCCTTTGGAAGGATGAGTGGCTTTGTCTGGGAAGTAGAACTTTGAGGGAACCAGTCTCTCATAATGATGAACCCTTACAGGCTTCCTTTGGTTGTCAGTAAGTTGTCTATCATTTCCTCTCATCCTGTTAAATCAATTGTCTTCTAGTTTGAGTATCTTGAAAGATGTTAGACTTAGGTTTGAAGATGAGAACTTCACTGAAGAGTGTGGAAGAGGATGATTCCTTGAGCATTGCCATTGCAGCCGAAGCTTGAAGAGCTTGATGAACAAGCTGATATTTGAAGACCCAATGGAGATTGAATGAAGAGTGAGGAGTTCCTTACCTGAAGAAGATTGAAGGATGAAGTTGACACTTCTAAGTGATTGAAGACTACTCTGAATAGCTGAAGCTTGTAGGAGAAGAAGACCAAGTTGATACTGGTGAAGCAAGGAGAGCTGAAGCTTGAAGACTAAGTTGACACTTATGAAGAGGATTCAATTGAGATTGAGTGTAGAGCTGAGGCTTGAGGAATAAAAGATAAGTTGACACTTACACTGATGCATTGAGAGCCTGAAGGAATCAATTGTACTTGTAGTTAGGAGTGAAGCCTGAAGGTGGAATTGACTGAGGAGCTAAAGCTTGAAGAAGGAGGATAAGTTGAAACTTATGTTGATGGGTTGAAACCTGGAGAAGCAAGTTGATACTTGGCATGAAGGGTGATTAAAGTCTGAAGACTGGATTGCTGTTAGAAGAGCTGAAGCTTGGAATTGAGAGGGAGTTGTTGATCTGCTTTCTTGTCTGTTCTTTTCTCTATTGATGATGTGCCTTGTTTGATTTGCTTGATGCATTAGAATAAGTCCATGATTAGACTGACTTTAATCTAGGAGCATGATTGCACTAGAGGTTGAGTTGCTCCCTCTGCTTGTATTGTTACTGTATGGCTTTGCTTGCGGGTATTCGGTAGAGCCCAGCTCCCTTGCCCATGTGGTTTGTTCTTGCTTGATAGCATTTTATTTTCTTCTGTATGATTACAGTCTCTTATATTCTGCTTGATAGCATGTTATCTTTTCTGTATGATTACTGTTATTCATTTTGGCTTGAGGTTGAGATGAGCTTGTGGAGGCTGCTGCCCCACACACATTTCCTCCCTCACTTGCATTGCATACATTTTCAGTCGTTTACTGTTTACTGTTTACTGTTTAAGCTGATGCTTTATCTGTTTCTGTTTATCATTGACATGATCCCTTAGGACTCTCATTTCCTTTGATAAGGAAGGGATGATAGAAATTTAGGTTGAAACCTATGCATGACAACTTCTAGGAGTTCCCTATTTCAAACCTCAACCATAGGATGAATCCTTGGCATGACAACAGTAGGACTTGATAGTTTCCCCGTAGTTGTCCCTTTCTCTTCTCATCTCAAAACAACTTAAGATACAGTAATCATGAATGATTTCTTTCGTACGTTACGAGCCTTAAGCTATCTGAGAAAGGATTGTTGGAGAGCTTCTTTTCAACAGTTTGGATGTTTAGTATGGTACCCTTTGGGTGACATGCGACGCATTCACTCTCAGGTCATAGTCTTTAGTGCGATTGAAATTGCAAACACAATTAAAGACACTTCTTTTGTAAAAGACAGAAAACAAACTTCAAACCTTTTTGCCCCGTGGGTCCATAATTCAAAGGAAGCTTTTCTGAAGAAAAGAGTGTCGCTAAACGTCAGCGCCAACGCAAACAGGCTTTGTCCCTAACTGCTGGAACCATTGTTTAACCCTACTCGATAAAACAGATGAATCTGAATTCCCATAAGCCGTATTATCCCGAACTACGTAAGCTCTGATCTCTCATATCTGTTGAGAGTACGTAGGCACAATACTGATGTATTGGCGAGCCACCTTCCCCGTAACCAGTAGTTAGGCGAACTACGTTGACTCTGATTTCTCATTCTCTGATGAGAATACGTAGGCATAAAGTGCGACGCTTTGCCGAGTCATTTTCTTTTCTTTTCAGGCCAGCCTTGATAGGTAGATAGATAAAATCAACTCGTCCAGTAAAAACAACAAGCGTGGATCCCGTCGAGTACGACGGACATGAGGGGTGCTAATACCTTCCCCTTGCGTAACCGACTCCCGAACCCAGACAACGGTTACGATGACCTTGTCTTATACCTTTTCATCAGGTTTTTCCAATCGTTTCCTTTCCCGCTCTGAGGGATAAATAACGAAAGGTGGCGACTCTTCTATTTTGCCGGCACCTTATTTTCGCGGAAGCGACAGCTGGCGACTCTGCTGGGGACTTGATAGTTTCCTGGGATCCAACGTCCCATATGCGAGTCAGTTTGGGGATCCGACGTCCCCTGCGAGAGTCAATCCTAGCGCTTGTATGATTACTTGTTAGGTTGTGTTTATTTATCGCATTTTATTTCCCGCACTTTATTTTCAGTATGATATGATTATCTGTGCTGTTGTGGGAGGGGCATTCTGATGAGTGAGAAGCCAGACCCAGGCTTGAGTGAACATAGCATTAGTTGTGGAAATTAGTGGGCGCGTGCTTGCTTGGCAGGCACTAGTGTCTCATGAAATCCACGCTCAGACGAGGTTCTCCCGGTTGGCTTCTTTTTCAACCCTTTGGGTTGAGGGGGTTGTTGGTTTGGAGGATTGTCGAATCCGGGGACCGATCATTTGTGATTCAGCCGAGTGAGGCCGCTTCATGAGCTGGTGATGCCACACCTTCTGGGTATCGTATCACCCCTCTTGAATGTCTGTGATGCTGATGAACGCATAGGATGCCGAACTTGAGTCAGTTTAGGTCCATACCTGTGAGCAGGGTTGGGTTTATTGCAGGAAACTTTGACCTTCAGACTACCTGTTTTTCTTGATAGTGAATCAGTTTTGTTGGTACCAGAGGTTCTCATCATCAGATATAATTGTTCTTGACAGAGCAGAGCTTTGGTCCTGTATCAGAGGACCTTGTATTCAGATGAGTATTTGTTCTTGATAGAGCAGATTTATGATTGGGATTAGAAGATCTCATCAGCAGATGTATGAGTGTTCTTGATAGAGCAGGTTTTGACGGGGATCAGAGGTCCTTATTATCAGATGGTTGTTCTTGACAGAGCAAAGTTGGTCCTGTATCAGAGGTCCTGATTATCAGATGGTTGTTCTTGACAGAGCAGAGTTTTGGTCCTGTATCAGAGGTCCTTATTATCAGATGTTTGTTCTTGACAGAGCAGATTTATGGTCCTATGTGTGTGTGTTCTTGACAGAGCAAATTTGTGGTCCGATACTGGGGTTTTCTTCTTATCAGAGATAGTGGTTGTTCTTGATAGAGCAGGATCATGGTTTTGTTGATACAGAATCTCCACAGCGCAGTTGCCTTGATCTCCTGCTGCATGATTGCATTTTACATTACTTTGTATACTCATTTGCATTTCATTAACGTGTGTCTGTGTTGCAGGTACCGTTTTCCCCGGTCCAGGATTTCTTTCCTCCTATTGTATTGTTATGGGTTCTCTGAGGAAGGTCGTGGCTTACAAGCTCCCTGCCCCTGATGTGGTTCAACTGACTGGTTTGATTGCTTTAGCAGATGATTCTATGAGAGATGAGTTCAGAAAGTCTTATGACAAATTGCTCAGTTTGGTTCATAAACCTTCTGCGTTTGAGTTGAATGGGTTGCACGCTCTGCTGCAGTTCTACGATCCTCCGTTGAGATGCTTTACTTTCCAGGATTTTGTTCTCGCGCCCACACTAGAGGAATATGCTGATTTGTTAGTTGTGCCTATCAAGAGGCAGATGCCCTTTGTTCATATGGATGCTGAGCCTGATCTGGCTAGTCTAGCTCTGTCACTTCACCTGGATGCCTCCGAGTTGGTCTTGTCTAGTTGGAACAAGGTTCCCGGGTTCTCCTTGCAGTTTTTAGTGGGTAAGGCTCAGCAGTGCGCCAAAGACGGATGTTGGGTCGTGTTCAACACCATTCTCGCTCTGTGCATATATGGCATCATTTTCTTCCCCAATATGCCCGACTTTGTAGACTTCGACGCGTTTCGCATCTTTGCTTCAGGGAATCCAGTCCCTACCTTAATAGGAGATGTCTACCATTCCATCCACTACAAAAACGAGAACAGAAGGGGCAAGAATGTCTCATGCTGTGTGCCCTTGCTTTTTAAATGGCTTGATAGTCATCTGCCCAAGAGGGGTCCCTTTGTTTCGTCTGCAGCCACAACTGAGTGGTCCGAGCGTTTGATGAGTCTATCTGCGGAGGATATTGACTGGTTTGACAGAGATAGGTTGGGTACCGAGATCATCTTCAGCCGCAGCGGGTTTCCGAACGTGCCTTTGATAGGCAGGAAAGGCTGTATAAACTATAATCCGTCTTTGTTGGTCCGACAGTTTGCGTACGCTTTGAGAGCTCCGCCGAAGGATGAAGAGGTGCAAGAATCTTTGTACCTCACTAGTCTTCTAGAAGGGGATGTGTTATCTAAGCTTCAGCGCACTTGGAATGGTATCAGTAAGAGGGGAAAACCATTGCTGGGGAGAAGCAATAATCAAGCCTACCCTCCGTATGTGACTTGGATCAGAGCCAGAGCAGATGCTATAGGGATGTCGTTTCTTCCTGCCAAGCCAGAAAGCCCTCCAGTGATTGAAGAGCCTACCACTGTGCCCATTCAGAAGCATAATCAGGTGTTAGCTGAGAGAGATGAATTGAAGAGGGTAAATGAAGAACTGGAGAAAGAATTGGCTCAGCTCCGAAGCGAGAGAAACGAAGTTGTTCATTCCTTCAAGAGGCAGACGGAGCTGGTGAACCAGCTGGGGACAGACTTGACTAAGCAGATAGCTGAGCGTGAACGCATGGGTCAAGACTTCAAAGCTGTCAACGATGTACTGGCCACGAAGAAGCAGCACTTGGACGAAGCATATCGGAGGATATCCAAGTTCAACCAGCACTGGAAGGCCTCCCTAGCCAACAGGAAGGAGCGGGAGGATAAGTTGACGCAACAGATCTCCAAGCTGAAAGCCCAAGTGAAGGCCAGTGAGAAGAGGTTTGATGAAGAAACCGCTCGCAGATACGCCGCTGAGGGACAACTCAACAAAGCTCTTGCTAACCTGAAGGAGCGCAAACTGATGTTTGAATTCAAGAAGCGGAAGTTAGAAGATTGTTTCGGCGAAGGAGCATGGGAAGATTCGGTCGAAGGTCTTCAATACACCATTATGCAGAGGGAGCTACTCGTCGAAGGGTTACTCACTCGGCCTGATCATCCAGAAACGAAGGGGTTGTTAGAAGAGTTTTGCTCCCGTGGCCGTACTTGACTAGTTGTATTCCTTTTGTTTTGATCGTTGTTGTAGGCTGACCATCACCAGGCTTGTTGGCTGGGGTCATGCTATTGATTCTGCTTGTACTCACTGATGTCGTGTACTGCCTTGATGGGCTTTCTTTTATATATGAGATTGTTATTTCCATGGCTGGACTCAGACTTCTTATTATCAGCACTGGCACTCAGGCACTAGGATCGAGGGAGATCTCTCTAACGCACAGACACACGTTTGCATTTGCATGAAACATTTGCATAACAAGCACTTTGTCGTTTTTTCCTAACCCTTTTGTGTATTCAGGTTGTTTCAGGTTGTTCCAGGATTGATCAGAGACCTATCCACCGCTATCCGACCAGAGCAAATCAAACCAGAATCATGGAGCAAGTGCAAACTGATGTTCAGGAACTCCGTGAAAGAATGGATCGCTTCATGGAGCTCATGCAAGCGGTCGCCAATGGCCAGGATCAGCTCAGAACCTTGGTCCAGCCTCTGATTTCGAGGGTCGATAGCAATGGCGTACTCCATGGTGGGATTCTGCCTACTCCTCCACTTGTGGAAACTCCTCAGAATGGCGTCCCCGTGACCGGGGGGAATGGCAGTGCCAACGGCAATGTGATAGCTAACATGGGACTCAACGGTAATACGACGGGCGTCGGTAATGGGAGTCTTGAAGCTAATGTCAATGTTGGGCTAGGCAACGACAATGCAGGTGTTGGGAATCTGTTTGGGCCTCAACCGTGGTTAGAAGATCGTCAAGACGATATGTTCTCTCAGAGAGGTGCTGAAGGGGAGCTGACTGCTGAAGCACGACTTAGGTTCAAGGCACTCGAGGATAAGATGAGAAATATCGAGAACCAGAACACCCTGGGTGTTGATATGTCCAAGTTGGGACTAATTGCTGATTTCAACGTGCCTCCCAAGTTCAAGGTACCTGACTTTGAAAAGTATATGGGCACCACTTGCCCCCGCGTCCACCTGAGATCATACTACCGGAAAATGTCAGCTCATTCTGAGGACGAGAAGTTGCTGATGCACTTCTTTCAAGACAGTCTGTCCGGGCCCCCCCTTGAATGGTACATGAGTCTGGAACCTACTAGTGTGCGCACGTGGAAGGACCTTGCTGAAGCATTTGTGCACCACTACCAATATAATAGCGACTTGGCCCCAAACCGAGTCCAACTGCAGAATCTGTCGCAAAGAAACAACGAAGGGTTTAAGGAATACGCCCAGCGGTGGCGTGAATTGGCAGCTAGGGTTCAGCTGCCGATGGTTGAACGTGAGCTGGTGCAGATGTTCGTGGCCACCCTCCCAAGGGTTTATTATGAGAAATTAGTCAGCGGTATGTCTGGAACCTTCTCAGATCTCATTATTACGGGTGAGCACATCGAAAATGGGATCAAACTCGGGAAAATTCAAGGTGAGTCATCCTCAGCTGGAGGAGGCGGAAAGAAACCTTACGGTGGCAAAAGACAAGAAGGAGAAACGAGCGATGTGTCCAACGCTCAAAGGAAGGGTAAAGGCCCTCACCAACAGGTGGCCAGCATAACTATCCCGGCAGTTCAACAGCCACAGCAGCAGCCGAATCAACAAGGGTACAGAAAGTATCAGAATAGGGCACCTCTGTCGAGCCGTCACCTCGAGACACCGCCCATGTCGTACGCGCAACTATTGCAGACTTTGCTTCAGCTACAATTGATCCAGAAGAGAACGTTGGCTCCCTTGACAGGGGCACCTCCGCCAGGTTATGACGCGAACGCAACTTGTGAGTTTCACTCAGGGGCACCAGGCCACACGATAGAGAATTGAAAAGCCTTCAAGCACAAGGTGCAGGACATGGTGGACGCTAAAATCATCAACTTCTCAGATAATGTGCCAAATGTCACAAAGAACCCTATGCCGAATCATAGGGGAGGTGGAGTAAACGCCATTATTGAAGACGAGAGTTTGGATTTGTTGACTGACGTCAGAGATCTGAAGACGCCGCTTAGCTTCGTTAAAGCTAAGTTGATGAAAAGAGGTTTCTTTCCAGGATGTGGAGAGCTGTGTATGGGCTGTGCGACAAGTCCTGATGGATGTAAACAGTTGATAGAAGGAATTCAAAGTCTGATGACTGAAGGGATCTTACAGTTTAGCCGGAGGGCCGAGTGTGGATCAGGGGAGGTAATGCTGAAGCAAGATGATGAGGTTGCCACCATCACCATCCCTCGCCAGACGATAACTATTTCTGCACCCAGGCCGCCTACAATTACCATCACCAAAGCTGGGCCAATACCGTTCGAAAGCACTAATGTTGTCCCATGGCATTACGGGGCTGAAGTCTATTGCAATGGACAAAAATTGGAACTGGAACCATATGGGTCGTCTGTGGATAATCTTGCGGGAATCAAGGGAATTACTCGCAGCGGAAGAGTGTTTGCACCACCTGAGGTCGTGGCGGACAAAGCGGACAGAGCTGATGCAACTGATAAAGGTAAAAGTAAAGTCGTTGAAGAGATCCCGCGTGGGGTAGAAAAAGACTTACTTGTTAAAGATGCCGAGGAATTTATGAGGTTGATTAAAAAGAGTGACTACAAGATTGTGGATCATCTCCATCAGACACCCTCGAAGATTTCCATCCTGAATCTGTTGTTGTGTTCCGAAGCACACCGCAACGCGCTGTTAAAGGTGTTGATCGCCGCATATGTACCGCATGAAATATCGGTAAACCAGCTAGAAGAGGTCGTAGCCCACGTGAATGCTAGAAATGGGTTAGGTTTCACTGACCTAGAGCTGACGTCGAAAGGGAGGAATCACAATAGCGCCCTGCACATCTCGATAGAGTGTAGGGGAACGATTATGTCGCATGTCTTGGTGGACACGGGGTCTGTTGCACCCTAATTTTTGACCTTAAGATCCCACCTCCTTGCTGTTGAAACCACTATAGTTCAACTGTCATACCCCAAATTTTACCCTCAGATTAGTCGAGTCATTTCGCATAGCATCTCTTTTTTTTTGCACCCGTTAATCATTAACAAGTCATGGAGTGTGATTGTTTTTTCAGGAATTACACCAGGGGCATTTTGGTCATTTTACGTTGATTATGCCGTTTTCCGAGGATGAGCTGTCGCTAGGTTTTGAGGCATTGGAAACATTATTTTTGAGACATTCATTTGCCACATGGTCTGATTACATTAAGATGTCGATCTGGGTTGGTTGGTATCGAAGTGCTTCGTCATAAACAGTTGGATTGTTCCCAGTTCAAGTTTGTGCTTCTATTTTAAGTTGCTCCCAAACGTTTATGTTTCTATTAATTATGCACGGCTTAATTTAGAGTGTTTGGTTGTGCCAACAATATGTACTGGAGTGCCAGAATTCGATTCGAGTGGTTGCTAGATCCTTGCTCATGGATCTTATTAGGAAATATTTGATCAGTGAAAGTTAATTGAACATTTGATGTTAAAGTCAGGTTGTTTTAAACACAGGCAAACTATCATTTGAGATTGGGTTTTTATGATTGTTGGTGCAAGGTGTCATCCTGACCTCATCAAATAAATCATATGTGATATACAAAGTGCTGGTCAAGAATGTCAAAAGAACAACCATCAAATATATGGGATGGCATAGCCAATGTACAAAGCTCATATTAAGCCAGATTTCCAAACAGCACGTATAAAGTAATTAACAAGTTCCAAAACCCTGTTTACATGTTAAAATCAACTAAGAATGTAGCGGTGGATCAAAATTAAAGCTATTCTATCCTAAGATTCCAAAGCAAGCAACTACAGAATGATGAAAGCTCTTGCCAACGTCAACTTTGGGGCCTCATACAAGAGTGCTCAGATATTTGAAGCTCGGGGTCTTTTGTCAAAGGTAATTGAAAAGTGCTTTGCCGGAACATTTGAGATGCTCGCACATGATGCATTTCAGTTGCATGAGTTAGTCTTCCCTTTTCGAATTTTCTCTCCTGGAAGTGCAGCAGCTGTAGCATTGCCGAATCCCGGAGATTATCATTGGAGGAAGAGTGGCGAACTTCGTCTGAACGATCCACTTGATGTTGCAAAACTTCAAAAATGTGGAGGCATATAAACGGTATTCCGAGATCATTCATGAGCTGAACAATGCTCGCAACCTTTCTGAAATTTAAGGACACTTCAAGTTGAACCTGCATCACGACACGCACTAAATTATCATATGATTAAGAGCGTAAAGAAGGAAATTTAAGTAAGCCATGCTCAATAACTTACGAGAGTTCCTCGGTAATCCTATTCGCGACGAGTATGAATTCTGATACATCACGTCATGAAGGTCGTCACCTTCTGCTGAGGCCAACCGCTCCACCATAACGGCACCGCATTCATTCCTGTCAAAATAAGAAACAGCAGTTAGAACACCAATTTCGGACACGAGTCGAAGTGAAGGCCAAGGTAAATGGAATTAAAATTCAGCCCTCAGTTTAGCTCATCATCGGGCGTGAAACTCGAGCGGCTGGAAGTGCAACGGCCGAAGCTTGTTACCAGTTCCCTACCGAGCATCGAGGACAACAAAATTTCGAAGCAAACAATAATTTCAGACAGTTCTCAACATTCTCCGAAGCCGCCAGCCACATTCAAAGGGGCAACCACATCTATATTTTCCGTTCAGACCCAAAGTCATCATCACTGAAGCTTTCGGTAAAAGAAGCAACCGTCGCAACACAATCGAAGGCAACAAACAACATTAGCAATTCCCTCGTCGGTTCAGACCAATATGTCATCATCACCGCATCGAACCTCTCTCAGCGGCACCAATCCGGCAATATCCGAACTATCAGCCCTCTCTGAAAGAAGAAGAGGAAAAGTTAATGTATGTTCAAAACCGAAATCCAGAAATCAGAAGCAGATATCCAACGAAAACCGAATCCGAATCTGGATATAGGCAAACTAAGTTTCCAAATTGAAAACCCAATCCGCATTCAATCCAAATCTGTGAGTCTGGAAAGGAAAGAATCCAATCATATCAGAAAAAGATCTCAATCAATATCCAAAATCAATATCGAACCAACTCTGCATATCCAACAAAATCAATTTCGAATCATCAAATCAAATAAAAGTTGATTAAAAAAAAACGTAAACTCAGCACATGTCCAGGCCCATTAGAAAAAGAGTGATATAAAAATGAATGGGATCACCTCGTTAAAACCCTAGCAACCGCGTACGAAAGACGAGACAAAGACGAAGCGAGTGAGAGAGTGAGCGACGACAAAAGAGAGAAGACGAACTTCATCAAAAATCTTCATTAGAACACAAACGGACGTCCGAAGGAGGTCCACCAGCGCCATCCCATACCACGACGGGCAAACCCTCCTCAAAGCTCAGATTATTGACATCATCATCGCTCTCACCAACCTTCGCAATCACCGTCCTCGCTTTTTAGATCGAAAATAAAAACGTAAGCTGGGAATGCATGAACCCTCGTATTTAATACTCTTTCATATGGATTTCAGGTTCTCGGAGGAATTATAGTGAAAATGGACGAGAGGAAGAGATTAGAACGAAAGTGCCATGAAAGACGAAGAGGAATTACGAAGAACAAGGGCGCCGTTCGGAATTCAGAAATTGGGGTTTCAAACCCTAGCAACATAACATTCTTGTGGCTGAGTATTGAATGGACCGGGTTGGGTCCGGGTGTGATTACCGGCCCAACCCTTCTTCTTCTTTTTTTTAATTTTTGTTTTGTTTTATTTGATTATAATAATTATTATTATTAAGTTTTATTAATAGCAAAACCTGATTAACTCAAAACTTTTTTTCATTAACTTAACTTATTTTTATTAACTTAAAACTCTTTTACTCATTTAAACTTTTTTTTAAATAATAAATAAAATTTCTTTTTATAATAATACTAGATTTCTTTTACTCTTTTACTCACTTAAATAATAAATAATAAATAAAACTCTAATACTCACTTAAACTTTGTCTCACAATGCTTCTGACTACTGTCTGTCTCCGCTAACCTTGTTTGTTCGTTTTGCAGCTTATAACGTTTACCGTTATTTATTTTATTTTATTTTCAATTCAAGAAGTATTGTATTTGTATCTGCTCCTCATTTGTAACCTCGCGAACCAACAATCGCGTTTACCTTTCCGCTTTTACTTTCCGTTGTTTGTATGATTTGAATTTCTCGCATCCTTTCACTATTAATCTGTCACATTGCACAACTCCGAAGGTTTAGGTCTAACTGTTTGGCCGCCGCGCCGATAATCCTCAAACCCTCAAAACTACAAAGTTCAAACCCTAATTTTCACCAATGTCTCGCTACAGACAAAATTACAAAATTACCCCTAGCTTTAGGTCAAGGAGTCGCCGCACACCGTTTTAGGGTTTCCCGCCGTGGAATCCCTAATTTAACCCTATTTCAACTTAGCAATTTTCAACGTAGAAATTGGAGTTCCCGCACTCCGCATAAGCGTGTCCTTAAGGTGCGTTTATTCCCCTTGAAACCTTGACCACAGTCAAGATGTTTCTAACCTCCCTTGTGAGGGGAACTACAGATACTCTGATTCCATTCCCGTCAGGATATGTAGGCACAAGATGCAACGTCTTGGCGAGTATACTTAGGACTAACCCCTTTAGTCTTTCTCTTTACCTTTAACCCCTCATATTATCCTTAAGCAGATAACTTTAGCAATAAGCAAATTAAAACAAGAGGTTCCTATAGAGTACTACAGAAACTTAGGATGCTAATACCTTCCCTAAGTTTAACCAACCCCCGAACCTTAGATCTTTCCCCGCGTTGTGTTTACAATGCAAAATAGGTTTTCCTTCCTTTAACCTTTCCTTCGGATAAATCAAAGACGGTTGCAAATTGAATTAAAGATTCAAGCTAATCAATAGTTTGGTATCCAAATTTCACCGCGACAGAAATGGCAACTTCACTGGGGACCCTCAGTGGGTCTCCCTACCTTGTTTTGTCTCTTTATTGCTTTATATATTTTCATACTTGCTTATTTGCTTATTTTTTTATTCTTTATTTCTTTTGGGCTGTTATCCTTGAGTGGTGAGACAAAGTCCTACACCCGGACTTGAGAGAAATTATGATAGGATGGTGATATATTCGATGAGGCTTATAGGGAGTGAGTCCCGACTAAGTTGACTCGAGAATCCCGCTTAGTTGAGACCCTTTTGAAAATGGTTCGGTTGAACAAGTTTAGTCGTGAAAACTTTTACTATTCTCAATTGGAGTCCATGATACTAAGGACCGTAGTTACCTTTACCCCCACTTTGGCCTTTATTAGGATGTAGTGCGAGGCTATGAGGGAGCAAGTCCCGAAATAGTGCTACGCGATGCTACACTCAAAAGAAGTTCTCTTGAGAATATTATTAACCCCCGAGTTAGTTGGGAAGTCGATAATATCCGAAAGATGGGCTAATGACTTTGGGAACCTCTTTAGAACCCGGTTTTATAGGTACAATCAACCCTTAGTCCTTACCCTTTGGGAATGGGTATACCCTTTGCTCCATGACCGTCGCAAACTTAGGGCACCCTTTGTTTGTGTATCCTTGTCTATCCATGTTTGTTGCATTCATAAAGCATCATTCTGCATTGGTTTCATGGGATTCCTAGTTTAGTTATAAACATTACAGAAGCCGATATGTATTGTAAAAGAAAATATTTTGGAAGTATTCTTTTAAGGGTCCTAACTTGGATGACCTAAGGAAGCAGGGGTAAAGAAAACTCTGTAACGTTTATGAAAACTTGAGTTCCATGAAACCTTTCATTTCTGCATTCTGCATTTTGCATCCATCATTCAGCACTTCACATATGCATGTATCTCTCCTCTCCTGTGGCTCATCCGGTCCTCTGTCTTTGTCTGTCAGTTGACGCCTCCCCCATCTGACCAAGCTTGAAGTATTACTAAAGGACAGTAAAGAGGTCGAAGATATGGATCGCGTGACTAGCTTCAGAGTAAGGTCTAAACCGACATTCCACCGTCCCTCCGACGACTTTGTGCTTGCTCAACTTCAGCCCATGCGAGACAACCTGTTTGCTGACTTTCAGAATGTTCATGCTGAGAAGGAAATGGACGATCCTGGGCTTATAGCATTCGAAAATGAATTTCGTGACTTCAAGGAACGATGAAAAATGATGAAGAGGAACCGTGCACCTGATTTTTATGCTCACGACCGGCGCCTAGTTCCAAACCTAGTTGTCCCTCCGGGATTCCAAATGCCTGCCTTCGAAGTGTACAGAGGTACGATTTGTCCAAGGTATCATTTGATGATGTTTTGTCAGAAGATGACTGCTTACCTTGGGAACGACAAACTAATGATTCACTGCTTCCAAGAAAGTTTGTGTGGAGCACCGTTAACATGGTATATGAAGCTACAAAGGAACCACATTCAGTCTTGGGAAGACTTAGCTGTTGCTTTTGTGAGGCAATACCATCACAACTTGGGTATAGCCCCAGACAATAAAGATGACAGTGGACCTTCCAGAGAATTCATAGCTCCGGTACCCCATCCTCAACATCAGTATGCAATGCCCGCTCAGCGTGAACAACAACCATCTCCTAGGCAGAGGTTGGCCTCTCCAGATCAACCACAGAATCGACGATTCCGAAAAAGGTATCAAAGGATGACTCCAGATACTCTAAGAGAAGTAATTCATCGGTTTGATCCCATCCCCGTGAAGTATGCTGACTTATTCCCAGCTCTGATTCAAAGAGGTCATATCCAGACAAGAGCTCCACCTAAGGTACCTAAGAAGTTTCCATACTGGTACAAAGCCAATAGATTTTGCCTGTATCATCGAGGTGCTCCGGGGCACGACATTGAGAGTTGTTACAGTATGAAAGCAGACGTTCAAAGTTTGGTCAAATGTGGGATCTTATCCTTCGAGGGTTTCGTCCCTTATGTGCGAGATAGCCCCATATCTCAACAAGGTTCGTCCTCCCCGGGCATGATTCAAGGTCGTCAACACCGCATCTGAAAGCTGCGTACCAGACATTTCCGCATGTCTCTCCAGTCTGCATGAAAGTACATTAAAGATCCTAGAAAGGACTCTCTGAAAAAGTTTTTATTTTGTTCATTTTTTTTTCTTTCTTGGGTTGAAAGCATATTTGGTGTGTAAGAACTTTCTATTTTGAATAAGTAACGCAATAAATGTTTGTCTTGAAGAAACCCATTCGTATTCACTCATAAAATTATTTTTCATAATTTATAATGCCAACTTTATCCAATCTCTTGCTTTGACAGAGAATTGTGAGGAGGATGACGAATAAAAATGCAAAGATCTCTCGTTGTATGCTTTTAAATGAAACTTTGCTAATGATGTAAGGCATTGTTTCAAATCCCAAACGCTGGAGATATAAGGAAGATAATCTCTCTTTAACCCCTTTGAGCCTTGAAGTAGGAGTTTTTGTTTTTTTTCTCCACAAAAAACCCTCAATTTTAACCTGGGGCAGGGTAGTTTTTTCAGTTAAGCTGATCGAGCGCCCAAACTTTCAAAAAAAATGAGAAATGAACATTCGAGAATCCATTTTATCTATTCCTCACATATTAGGAGGCTGGAAAAAAACATAAACGAATATCCCTCAACTATCCAAAGAGTGGGGCAGTCACAATCCTTTCAAAAATGACTTAGAGTCACACGACTTGTTCAAAAATAAAAAAATAATGAAAAAAGAAAACTCCACCAAGTCAAAACCTATGAAGGAGACTAGGAGAAATTGAGACAGCCCGCTGGATTTCAAAGTCAAATTCAAAAGACTTCGTCCAGGCAAAAGTTAGGCAAAAACAAAGGATCACAAAGAAATATCCTTAGTAAAGAACAAAGTCGTGTGATCAAACACCAAAAGAAAATAGGTGAGTGACTGCCATGTCCAAAGCCTCGATTGAGCTCTTGACCATATCAAAATCCTCTTGAGAGATGAGTGCTCGTATCAAGTTTAGCTGAATGTAGGACTGGAGAACATCACGAAGAAGGGGTGGGTACAAATAAACTTTGAGCCTTTATCCTTTGTTTCTTAAACCGTGAACCAAGCCGCGATACAACCTTTAAAAGACCTAATTGAAGTAGGGTTTATTTTGAAAGCATACTCGATGAGATGACATTTCCTGACTCCTATGAGCTATGCTCAATTTGATGTTGGCTTTATAAATTAAATTTGTATCCTGACTAGTGATTTAGTCACGAGTTATTGTGATACCCTCTTTTTAAATAAAAAAAAAGAAGAAGAAAAACTTCAAGACAAACATATATGTTACGTTAACAGTTTCAGGATTAACATTTCATGTGTGTTGATTTTGCCTGATATATTAGAGGTTTACATATAGACCTCAATGATGAAACTTGAAGACCATGTTGGACAAGGGCAAGTAGCTTCTAAGTTATCTACTAATGCAAGCCTGACTTTCCCAGAAGTAAGTTTTGAAGACTCGGTTATACATAATACCGTCAATCCGGGCCAGTTACGTCGAGATTCGACAATCTCTCCAAGAGTTTGAGAATAGTGGGGCAATTGAACTCCCTCTTCTCTGTAAAATCCTTTTGGGACAACTTTTTTTTCTCATGAAGCATGTACTCTGGGGCATTTAAGAAGTAAATAGCACGTCATCCACTCACAACACCTATTGTCCAAAATGGCGACTATTACAGAACTACTTGGTTTCCACAACATTCTTCATGTCCCTGGTGAATTTTACTTCAGATGGCCACGATTCCTCTGATGAATCTTTATTTTAAGCGGTGATGATAAGAAACCCCCAGTGGAGGACCTGTTTGTTTCTCCAGTGATTTGCTCAAACTTCGCCTTCCCGAACGAAGTGGACGTTATCTCCCTCCTCAGTAAATCTTTTACAACCACAGCTTTCCCCAACAAGGTGGATGTTTATTTCATCCCCACGAAGTTTCGACTCCGATATATTCAAGAGGAATTCTGAAGTCCTGAAGCAGGAGTGTGATCCTGTATCTAGTTCTCCATTTATTCCCAGTGGCGCTTCTATCTTCAAAGATTGGTCGAGATGTTTATCTCGAGATGATTAATTCATCTCCGGCACCTCTTTCCGTCTGTTTTGTCAGCATAGGCATACACATAGCATATAAGTAGACAACATGGCATATACATTTGTTTGCATCCTTTGTGTTCTGTCGCTTTGGCCGTAGTTATCCCTAGGTGTTGGGTACGTCTTATCCTTTCAATTAGATTTGTCGACCTAGGCAAAAAAATAATGTTTCATTCTTCCCCATGGAGTTCAATCCTCATGGAAGATGATTATTTTAGTACGATTCCATTTGAGTTCACACCTCAATGGTCGGGTCTTATTTGACAGTCTCTCTTCAGATATTCCCTGAATTGAATTTCGGTCTTTTGGCAATTACATCATGGACGTCTCCAACCTTTGAACATGGATTAAGTGTGCATTTATTTTCCACCCTATCCCCCAAGAAGAGTATTCATGAAGACAGACACCTCTTCAGCAACATCTACATCTATCTCTTTATTTGAGACGACGAACAACAGTTTCTACAAGACAGATCATTCACCCTCCGTGGGGTCCCTCAGCATTATTGATCCAACAAAGAAGATAATTACAGACATCTCTCTTCATTTGAGAATTCACATATTTTACAACGACAAAGGTATTCCTCAGTGAGTTCATCACACAAATTAACTTCCGTCAAATGGCATCTCCCCAGAGATTACAATTCAACCGGCTCACATATCTTCCGAAGATCCCCGGTGAAGCTACATCTACATTTACAATCACATCTACAAGGTTCTACAACGAACCACATCTACAGGGTTCTACAACGAACCACATCTACAGGGTTCTACAACGAACTACATCTACAGGGTTCTACAACGAACTACATTTACAGTTTACAACGACGTCCACAATCTACAAAATCTACGACCCCCTATGAAGGTGCTCTCACGAGTTTTCATCATTTCGGGAAGGGACCAAGACCAGCACATAGCATCCAGACTATGACGCAAGGGGAAGTTCTACATCAAGAAACCGAGACCAGCTCATGGTTCCCATACCATGATGCAAGGGGAAGTTCTACATCAAGAAACCGAGACCAGCTCATGGTTCCCATACCATGATGCAAGGGGAAGTTCTACATCAAGAAAACTGAGACCAACTCATAGCATCCAGACTATGACGCAAGGGGAAGTTTTACAACCACATTCACAACGACAATGACATCTACACCTTCAGACTACAGTGATTCTACCACCTACAAAATTTTGACATTTCGGGCAGAGACCGAGACTAGCTCATGGTACCCTTATCATGACACTCGGAGAAGTTAGGCATTTTATTATTTCAAGTTGAGTTCCAAAAGAAAAAGATGTACAAAAAAAAACAAAAAAAAAACAGAAAAAAAAACAAAAAAACAAAAGACAACAAACAAAACAAAACTGAATTATTGATTCGATCAGAGAATTCACTCTGGGTATTACAGTCATCTGGACGGCTCCGTGGTGATAATAAGTTATCCTTCGATTACAAGTTTCTCATCTACTGCTAAAACGCTATATTCTGGGCGTACGTGCCGCTGTTACATTTTGGAGATTTCCCATTGATGGTCGTATCCTGTCCCCGTGGAGTCCCGCGTCGTTGAGTCAGTTACTCATTTGTTTCTCGCATGTCGTGTCTAGTTTTCTCCCATGTGACGCCATTAATCCACAGGATCCTCTTTGTCTTGCATTTCATATCATTGCATATCATTTGCATTCGGTGGCTTTTTATGGCCAAAAATTCGTACAATGTTTGTATTTAAGTCCCTCCTATCTCGTCGAGACGAAGATTTCAATCTCCATATCTCTGAATAGAAGTAACTTAAATACGGGCATCTGTTGCACCCTAATTTTTGACCTTAAGATCCCACCTTCTTGCTGTTGAAACCACTATAGGTCAACTGTCATACCCCAAATTTTACCCTCAGATTAGTCGAGTCATTTCGCATAGCATCTCATTTTTTTTGCACCCGTTAATCATTAACAAGTCATGGAGTGTGATTGTTTTTCAGGAATTACACCAGGGGCATTTTGGTCATTTTACGTTGATTATGCTGTTTTCCGAGGATGAGCTGTCGCTAGGTTTTGAGGCATTGGAAACATTATTTCTGAGACATTCATTTGCCACATGGTCTGATTACATTAAGATGTCGATCTGGGTTGGTTGGTATCGAAGTGCTTCGTCATAAACAGTTGGATTGTTCCCAGTTCAAGTTTGTGCTTCTATTTTAAGTTGCTCCCAAACGTTTATGTTTCTATTAATCATGCGCGGCTTAATTTAGAGTGTTTGGTTGTGCCAACAATATGTATTGGAGTGCCAGAATTCGATTCGAGTGGTTGCTAGATCCTTGCTCATGGATCTTATTAGGAAATATTTGATCAGTGAAAGTTAATTGAACATTTGATGTTAAAGTCAGGTTGTTTTAAACACAGGCAAACTATCATTTGAGATTGGGTTTTTATGATTGTTGGTGCAAGGTGTCATCCTGACCTCATCAAATAAATCATACGTGATATACAAAGTGCTGGTCAAGAATGTCAAAAGAACAACCATCAAATATATGGGATGGTATAGCCAATGTACAAAGCTCATATTAAGCCAGATTTCCAAACAGCACGTATAAAGTAATTAACAAGTTCCAAAACCCTGTTTACATGTTAAAATCAACTAAGAATGTAGCGGTGGATCAAAATTAAAGCTATTCTATCCTAAGATTCCAAAGCAAGCAACTACAGAATGATGAAAGCTCTTGCCAACGTCAACTTTGGGGCCTCATACAAGAGTGCTCAGATATTTGAAGCTCGGGGTCTTTTGTCAAAGGTAATTGAAAAGTGCTTTGCCGGAACATTTGAGATGCTCGCACATGATGCATTTTAGTTGCATGAGTTAGTCTTCCCTTTACGAATTTTCTCTCCTGGAAGTGCAGCAGTTGTAGCATTGCCGAATCCCAGAGATTATCATTGGAGGAAGAGTGGCGAACTTCGTCTGAACGATCCACTTGATGTTGCAAAACTTCAAAAATGTGGAGGCATATAAACGGTATTCCGAGATCATTCATGAGCTGAACAATGCTCGCAACCTTTCTGAAATTTAAGGACACTTCAAGTTGAACCTGCATCACGACACGCACTAAATTATCATATGATTAAGAGCGTAAAGAAGGAAATTTAAGTAAGCCATGCTCAATAACTTACGAGAGTTCCTCGGTAATCCTATTCGCGGCGAGTATGAATTCTGATACATCACGTCATGAAGGTCGTCACCTTCTGCTGAGGCCAACCGCTCCACCATAACGGCACCGCATTCATTCCTGTCAAAATAAGAAACAGCAGTTAGAACACCAATTTCGGACACGAGTCGAAGTGAAGGCCAAGGTAAATGGAATTAAAATTCAGCCCTCAGTTTAGCTCATCATCGGGCGTGAAACTCGAGCGGCTGGAAGTGCAATGGCCGAAGCTTGTTACCAGTTCCCTACCGAGCATCGAGGACAACAAAATTTCGAAGCAAACAATAATTTCAGACAGTTCTCAACATTCTCCGAAGCCGCCAGCCACATTCAAAGGGGGCAACCACATCTATATTTTCAGTTCAGACCCAAAGTCATCATCACTGAAGCTTTCGGTAAAAGAAGCAACCGTCGCAACACAATCGAAGGCAACAAGCAGCATTAGCAATTCCCTCGTCGGTTCAGACCAATATGTCATCATCACCGCATCGAACCTCTCTCGGCGGCACCAATCCGGCAATATCCGAACTATCAGCCCTCTCTGAAAGAAGAAGAGGAAAAGTTAATGTATGTTCAAAACCGAAATCCAGAAATCAGAAGCAGATATCCAACGAAAATCGAATCTGAATCTGGATATAGGCAAACTAAGTTTCCAAATTGAAAACCCAATCCGCATTCAATCCAAATCTGTGAGTCTGGAAAGGAAAGAATCCAATCATATCAGAAAAAGATCTCAATCAATATCCAAAATCAATATCGAACCAACTCTGCATATCCAACAAAATCAATTTCGAATCATCAAATCAAATAAAAGTTGATTCACAAAAATAACGTAAACTCAGCACAAGTCCAGGCCCATTAGAAAAAGAGTGATATAAAAAGGAATGGGATCACCTCGTTAATACCCTAGCGACCGCGTACGAAAGACGAGATAGAGACGAAGCGAGTGAGAGAGTGAGCGACGACAAAAGAGAGAAGACGAACTTCATCAAAAATCTTCATTAGAACACAAACGGACGTCCGAAGGAGGTCCACCAGCGCCATCTCATACCACGACGGGCAAACCCTCCTCAAAGCTCAGATTATTGACATCATCATCGCTCTCACCAACCTTCGCAATCACCATCCTCGCTTTTCAGATCGAAAAAAAAAACGTAAGCTAGGAATGCATGAACCCTCGTATTTAATACTCTTTCATATGGATTTCAGGTTCTCGGAGGAATTATAGTGAAAATGGACAAGAGGAAGAGATTAGAACGAAAGTGCCATGAAAGACGAAGAGGAATTACGAAGAACAAGGGCGCCGTTCGGAATTCAGAAATTGGGGTTTTAAACCCTAGCAACATAACATTCTTGTGGCTGAGTAATGAATGGACCGGGTTGGGTCCGGGTGTGATTACCGACCCAACCCTTCTTCTTTTTTTTTTTTTAATTTTTGTTTTGTTTTATTTGATTATAATTATTATTATTATTAAGTTTTATTAATAGCAAAACCTGATTAACTCAAAACTTTTTTTCATTAACTTAACTTATTTTTATTAACTTAAAACTCTTTTACTCATTTAAACTTTTTTTTAAATAATAAATAAAATTTCTTTTTATAATAATACTATATTTCTTTTACTCTTTTACTCACTTAAATAATAAATAATAAATAAAACTCTAATACTCACTTAAACTTTGTCTCACAATGCTTCTGACTACTGTTTGTCTCCGCTAACCTTGTTTGTTCGTTTTGCAGCTTATAACGTTTACCGTTATTTATTTTATTTTATTTTTCAATTCAAGAAGTATTGTATTTGTATCTGCTCCTCATTTGTAACCTCGCGAACCAACAATCGTGTTTACCTTTCCGCTTTTACTTTCCGTTGTTTGTATGATTTGAATTTCTCGCATCCTTTCATTATTAATCTGTCACATTGCACAACTCCGAAGGTTTAGGTCTAACTGTTTGGCCGCCGCGCCGATAATCCTCAAACCCTCAAAACTACAAAGTTCAAACCCTAATTTTCACCAATGTCTCGCTACAGACAAAATTACAAAATTACCCCCTAGCTTTAGGTCAAGGAGTCGCCGCACACCGTTTTAGGGTTTCCCGCCGTGGAATCCCTAATTTAACCCTATTTCAACTTAGCAATTTTCAACGTAGAAATTGGAGTTCCCGCACTCCGCATAAGCGTGTCCTTAAGGTGCGTTTATTCCCCTTGAAACCTTGACCACAGTCAAGATGTTTCTAACCTCCCTTGTGAGGGGAACTACAGATACTCTGATTCCATTCCCGTCAGGATATGTAGGCACAAGATGCGACGTCTTGGCGAGTATACTTAGGACTAACCCCTTTAGTCTTTCTCTTTACCTTTAACCCCTCATATTATCCTTAAGCAGATAACTTTAGCAATAAGCAAATTAAAACAAGAGGTTCCTGTAGAGTACTACAGAAACTTAGGATGCTAATACCTTCCCTAAGTTTAACCAACCCCCGAACCTTAGATCTTTTCCCGCGTTGTGTTTACAATGCAAAATAGGTTTTCCTTCCTTTAACCTTTCCTTCGGATAAATCAAAGACGGTTGCAAATTGAATTAAAGATTCAAGCTAATCAATAGTTTGGTATCCAAATTTCACCGCGACAGGGTCGTCACTCAATGTTCTTCCGAAGAAGGCATTAATGAAGTTAGATACTCGTGGAGTGATTTGCACACCCAGTGATCTGGTTGTGAAAGCGTTCGATGGAACCAAACGTCATGTTTTCGGGGAGGTGAAGTTGCCAATCCAAGTCGGGCCGGAAACGTTCGACGCAATCTTTTACATTATGGACATCATGCCTGCCTACAGCTGTCTCTTGGGCCGGCCGTGGATCCATTCGGCGGACGCCGTGACCTCCACGTTGCACCAGAAACTCAAGTATGATGTCGGAGGTAGCATCGTGACTGTTTGTGGCGAGGAAGACATAATGGTGAGCCATTTGTCGTCCTTTAAGTATGTCGAGATGGACGGGGAAACCCACGAAACTCTATGCCAAGCGTTCGAAGCTGTCAAAGTCAAGGACGTAGCTCCTGTAGTCACTGAGAAGCCAGAGATGACTCTCTCTTCCTTCAAGGAAGCCCAGGCTGTTGTCCAAGTCGGATCTACCCCAGGCTGGGGGTGAATTTTGAAGATACCTAACAAGCAAGACAAGTTTGGGTTGGGATATTCTCCTGGAGCTGAAGCTTCTTCTTCTAGCAGTACGTGGCGAGGTAAAGGGCCGATCCAGTTTACCAGTGGCGGGGTGATATTTGAAAGCGTCAACGCGGTGTCTGAAGACAACGGAGATAGCGACTGTGACCTCGACTCTTGGATCCAGCCAAGCAAGCCAGGCGAGAGCCTTACCAACTGGTCTGTCAAGGATATCATCCAGATGACAAGCGAAGAGTAATGATTTACTTTTTCCAATCATTGTACAACCCTATGTCCTACCGGGGTATAGTGGTTTTATTGTCAGGGCCTCGTTTGATTATGTACATGCATTTTATCAATAAATCAAAAGGCGTTTTTCTTTGTATTCAAATATTGTGATCTCGGTTATTCCTGTTTTATATTTGTTTTGAAAAACAATAAAATGGCAATGGGGTTTGTGCTAACCTGCATATCCTTGTTTTAAGCTTAACCCTTGTTATTGCAGGATCCACATAACAGATGACATCGACTCTGGACCTTCTACGGCTCACTTCGACTTTGATTTCCCGATCTATCAAGCCGAAGAAGAGATTAATGAAGACGAAGACCTTCCTGAAGAGTTGGCCCGCTTGGTGAAACAAGAGGAGAAAGTTATTCTGCCTCATGAAGAGGAGATCGAGATTGTGAATCTGGGTTCTGAAGAATTCGTCAGAAACGTCAGGATAGGGGCTGCATTGCAGAGTGATGTCAAGCAGAGATTGGTCGAGATGCTAAGAGAGTATAGTGACGTCTTTGCTTGGTCATACGAAGATATGCCCGGACTCGATACTGACATCGTGGTCCACCACTTGCCGCTGCGAGAAGATTGCCCTCCCGTTAAGCAGAAGCTTAGGAGGACGAGACCAGATATGGCCGTTAAGATCAAAGAAGAAGTGCATAAACAGCTTGATGCTGGCTTCTTAGCGGTCACTACTTACCCTCTGTGGGTCGCCAACATAGTGCCTGTACCGAAGAAGGACGGTAAGGTACGAATGTGCGTCGATTATCGGGATTTGAATATGGCGAGCCCTAAAGATGATTTCCCGCTGCCTCATATTGATGTGTTGGTCGACAATACAGCCCAGTTCTCCGTGTTTTCGTTCATGGATGGCTTCTCCGGTTACAATCAGATCAAGATGGCGCCGGAGGACATGGAGAAAACTACGTTTATCACTCCCTGGGGAACATTCTGCTACAAGGTAATGCCTTTCGGTCTGAAGAACGCAGGGGCCACTTACCAACGAGCAATGGTTACTTTGTTTCATGATATGATTCATCATGAGATTGAAGTCTATGTTGATGACATGATTGCGAAGTCCCAAACGGAGGAGGGACATCTGGTCAATTTGCTGAAGCTTTTTGAGAGGCTTAGGAAGTTCAGGTTGAGGCTGAATCCTAACAAATGTACTTTCGGAGTACGGTCCGGAAAGTTACTGGGGTTTATCGTGAGCGAAAGAGGCATCGAGGTTGATCCTGCGAAGATTAAAGCGATACAAGAAATGCCAGTGCCGAAAACAGAAAAAGAAGTTTGTGGTTTCTTGGGCAGAATAAACTACATTGCAAGGTTTATCTCTCAGCTCATGGCCACGTGTGAACCGATGTTCAAACTTTTAAAGAAAGATCATGCGATTATCTGGAACGAGGATTTCCAGAAGGCATTCGATAAGATAAAGCAGTATCTTCAGGAACCTCCAATCTTGATACCCCCAGTGGCTGGACGGCCTCTAATCATGTACTTGACAGTTCTTGAGAATAGTATGGGGTGTGTTCTCGGTCAGCACGACGAGACGGGCAGAAAGGAGCATGCCATCTACTACTTGAGTAAAAAGTTCACAGACTGTGAATCTCGTTACTCGATGCTGGAGAAGACGTGTTGTGCACTAGCTTGGGCTGCCAAACGTTTGCGACAGTACATGCTCAATCACCAAAACCATGCTAATTTCGAAGATGGATCCGATCAAGTACGTCTTTGAAAAGCAAGCGCTTTCGGGCAGGATTGCCAGATGGCAAATGGTGTTGACAGAATATGACATTCAATACGTTTCCCAGAAGGCCATCAAGGGAAGCGTATTGTCTGAATACCTTGCCGAACAGCCGATCAAAGATTATTAGCCGATGAAATTTGAATTCCCTGATGAGGATATCATGTTTCTCAAAGCGAAAGATTGCGATGAACCGTTGCCCGACGAGGGTCCAGATAGGAAATCCCAGTGGAAATTGATATTTGACGGGGCGGTTAATTCTTATGGAAGTGGCATAGGGGCAATCATCACGACTCCCCACGGATCCCACATCCCGTTCACTGCGAGACTGACGTTTCCAGTCACCAATAACGAAACGGAGTACGAAGCATGCATCATGGGTCTAGAAGAAGCAATTGATTTGAGAATCAAGAATCTAGATGTATATGGTGACTCGACGCTTGTGATCAATCAGATTAAAGGGGAGTGGGAGACTCGCCAATCAAATTTGGTGCCGTACATGAACTATGCCAGAAGGCTACTTCCGTTCTTCGATCGAGTGGAACTCCATCATGTGCCCAGGGCCGAGAATCAAATGGCTGATGCCTTAGCCATGTTGGCTTCGATGTATAAAGTCAATTTTTGGAATGAAGCTCTAAGAATTGTCCTTTCTCGTCTTGATAGACCTGCATTCGTCTTTGCAATCGAGGAAGCCTCCGACGGCAAGCCATGGTTCCATGACATTCAAACTTTCCTTATGACTAAGGAGTATCCTGCGGGAGCGTCAACCCAGGATAAGAAGACTCTAAGGAGGCTGTCTGGAAATTTTTATCTCAATCCTGATGGAGTTTTGTATAGAAGAAACCACGATCTCGTGCTACTCAGATGTGTAGATGAGAAAGAGGCGAGTATGCTCATGGAAGAAGTCCATGAAGGCACAGTTGGTACGCACGCCGGCGGGCATGCTATGCCAAGAAAGATCCTGAGAGCAGGATACTACTGGCTGACGATGGAATCGGATTGCTTTAAATTCGCAAAGAGATGTCATAAATGCCAGATTTATGCTGATAAAGTTCATGTGTCGCCGTGCCCGTTGAATGTCATGTCCTCCCCGTGGTCGTTCTCCATGTGGGGTATCGACATGATAGGCAAGATCGAACCCACTACATCTAACGGTCATCGCTTCATTCTAGTAGCTATCGACTACTTCACCAAGTGGGTGGAGGCAGCCTCGTACGCTAATGTGACCAAGCAGGTGGTGGCTAAATTCATAAAGAGGGATATCATCTGTCGTTACGGAATTCCCGAGCGGATCATTACTGATAATGGTTCGAATCTGAATAACAAGATGATGAAGGAGTTGTGCCAGAGTTTCAAGATTGAACACCACAACTCATCTCCTTACCGGCCGAAAATGAATGGCGCCGTTGAAGCGGCCAATAAGAACATAAAGAATATTGTTCAGAAGATGGTTATGACCTACAAAGATTGGCACGAGATGCTGCCGTTTGCATTGCACGGTTATCGTACGACGGTACGTACATCAACCGGGGCAACTCCTTTCTCCTTAGTGTACGGTATGGAAGTTGTCCTACCGTTAGAAGTGGAGATCCCTTCTTTGCGAGTTTTGGTTGACGTGAAACTCGACGAGGCAGAATGGATTAAGAACCGACTAAACCAACTCAGCCTGATGGACGAGAAGAGGTTAGCATCGATTGTGCATGGTCGTCTGTACCAAAGCCGAATGAAGAAAGCTTATGATAAGAAGGTGCGTCCTAGAAGCTTTCAGACGGGTGATCTCGTCCTGAAGAAGATTCTTCCTCCACACTCCGATCACCGGGGCAAGTGGACTCCCAATTACGAAGGTCCGTACGTCGTCAGCAAGGTCTTCTCGGGAGGAGCTTTGTTGTTATCCACGATGGATGGTGAAGATTTTGCATCCCCGGTGAACGCGGACGCAGTTAAAAAATACTTTGCTTAAAAATGACCCGCTGGAAAGAAAAAGAATATCCAGGCAAAAATGGGGCATCCCGGTGAACCATAAAAAAGGAAAAAGGTTCGGGCAAAAATTAGGGATATAAATTGAAAAAATGTACACCCGCAAAGTCGAAAACCCGGATGGGCGACTTTGGCAAAAAAGGGTATCCCGGTGAACTGAAAACCCGCAAAGGGCGGTTCAGGCAAAAGTTAGGGATTTGAAAAAGCAAATGACCGCGTTCCGCGTGTGGACTTTCATTGTTTAGTGGTTTGGAGGACCTGAGGGCCGTTTATCTGAATCAATCTCTTCTGAAGCTGAAGCCTCGGAGAAGTATCGAAGTCGAGTGGGTCATAGAGGGATCAACTCATGGTGTTTGTCTACGCCTCGTTGCCGACATTTGTATATACTGATGTATATTTATGTTTTATTTTTGCGCGGCTTCCTCATTCCACGAGCTTGCCTCTGTTGTAAAACATTTTTACCCATTCAGGGGTTCTTTATCAATAAAATGTATACTATTCAGCAATTCTGTTTGTCTGTTTAGCATTTATCTGTTTTGTTCGCGAAAAAGAACGCCGATGTTTTTGACAAAATGCGCATACATAAACTTACTGGCCTAGGCCCCTGATTGTTGAAACAATGAATTACTTGAACATTGTCACAAGATGATAACCTTGATAGATCCTTTTGAGAAGGGTATCTTGTCTGTTTGTTTGTGTTGTTGCAGGTGTAGCATGTACCAGACAGTACGCCGTATGCGTCCCCGAGCAGGATGATTCCTCCTTCTTCAGCAAAGTTCAGCAGCCTCTCCCCGCAGAGTCTGAAACGTGAGATCGAAAGCATTGATATGTTTCCCCAGGCAGAGAAGATTCTCTCCCCAATCAGAGGTATCTTGGAGGATCATCATTCCCCCCAGCTGAGTCATACACTAAAGTGTGCGTTCATTCCCCAGCACTGAGTCAAAGTGCAGCTTTCATAGAAGATTACTCGTAAGCGTTCAGCTTTTGATAGTTCAGACTGAAGTCTTCAGCGGAATTGAACTTCCCCATAGAGTTGTACTCTCCCCAGTAAGCAGGATGATTCCTTCTACCACAGCCGAGCTGGAAAATCCCCAAGAGAGCCGAGTCCTTGGAAGCCGTCGAAGCCATGACTGGTTTTCCCCAGTAGAGTGTTGAATAGTTGATGTTGTATTTCCCCGCCAGAGTCGTTATCTCCAGGGAAGTAGTCGCGAAGGCCGCGCAGTTTATTTCTGCGATAGACATCGCTTTCCTCAGCAGGTCTGGGTTCTCGTAGAGCTTCGTTCCCCTGCAGCAGTCAACTGAAGTTTGCTTCCCCGTGCAGAGTCCGATTGAGATTGGCGTGACCTTTTCTCCGTGGCAGGATGATTCCTTCCTCCACCAGAGTGTTTCTTTCTCCTTGGCAGGAGGATTCTCCCTTCGGCATTTATTTTGCTGACGGGATCGCAGCATTTTGCATGATTGCATAGCATTTATCATAAACGCGTAGCATTTCCACCATGTGGAGCATTGCGCCATTGTCAAAGCATATGCATATGAAACATGAGCTAGGTCGTTACCATTCTTGTTTTGCAGGTGTTCCTCCGCAGAATGGTTTGATCAAGATGATTCTTGAATTCCTCCGCATAGTCGCTTGCTCAAGATGATTCTTGAATTCTCCCCAGCAAGGTCGTTTGCTTAAGATGATTCTTAAAATCCCCAGTGCAGTCGCCAGAGTTGGTTACTCAAGTTGATGCTTAGAGTCCCCGGCAGAGCGTTTGCTCAGGATGATTCCTGAAATCTCCAGCAGAGTTATGGGTTCAGGACGATTCTTGAAGTCCCCACGAAGTTGTTTGTTCAAGATGATTCTTGATTTCCTCAGCAGAGATGATTCACCCAGATTGATCTCTGGATCCCCGAAGCAGAGTTACTTGATAGTTCTCCAGAATCCCCATGGGAGATGCGTCATCCCCAGCAGGTTTCTGAACAGCGAAGTTGAAACTCCCTTCGAAGACTTGATGATTGAAGTCCAACCGTGTTTATGAAGCGGTTCCCTCAGCTGATGCAGAGTGCCTGATGGTAGAAGTCGGATATCCCCAATTGGTTCATGATTGACTGAGAAGTTTATTCCCGACTTACTGACGAAGACCGGCTGACGCCCAAAAATTTCTTTGAATGCCCGATGGCATGATTAACTTAATTGTTGACCTGATGAGTCCCGAGGAATCCTGATGCCTGACGGCATGATCGACCATGTATCACCGGTTACCGTGACCAATTCCCCAGCTAGCTGCCGTGCAGCTAATATTTCAGTTTTCGAAGATTTGTTCCCATCAGAGTACCGTGTACTTTTGCAGTTGGCAAATTTACGGGTTTATTTGTATTCAACCGTCTTTTACCTTGATTGTTTGAGAGCCGTTCGCTTCTCACCCAGTCAGGTCCAAGCTGTTTGAATAGGGGCAGCTGTTGCACCCCAAAATTTGACCAACATCTCTTTACCTAACTTATGTTTCATTTCATTCACATTAGCATTATCATTTGCATTTTATTGACATGTATGCAGGAGATCAAGAGGTATGATTATTAATCAAGAGTTACACAAGAGTTTGACGCTATCTAAGAAGGTTATTCAAGTGTTCAAGGGTTGATATCCTTGCCAGAGAAGATAAAAGATCCTCAGAAAGAGTGGTTGAAACCAAGGTTGTGTGCCTCCTAACTTGAGAGTTGTGGGAAGCTCCTCAGATGATTCTGAAGCCAAGAATGTGGACTTGAAGACTTGATAGAGCTTATGAGATGTCTTGAAAGCCATCATGAAGCCTAGACAGGTCATTGTGCAAGATTAAGAAGACTCAGCCATGAGTGGTGCAATTAGGGTTTGACTGGGTCAACCCTAGGTCAACTGATGATTTGGAGGGGGTTGAGACCTAATCCAAGATCCATGTGATCATGGATTGATACAATGAGATGTTTTAAGGATGATTCTAAGGTCAACTCATCATGATTGAAGAGTCTGAGAAGTTTCAAGCTAGGGTTTCTAAGGCTTGACAGTGTAAAATCCCCTGGTTTGATCCCTATTTTCAAGGCAGTTTAGCTCAAGATGTGATTGTCATCTCATTTTACCCCCAACATGAATGTTTTAGAGCTTGCTCTTAGCTTTAATTTGAGTACTAGAAGTCCTTGATAGGATTTGTAGAGCTCAAGTTGGGACTTTGACAAGTTACAGGTCATCTGAGGTATGTGAATCTGGGGCCTTGAAAGTTACCCAACTTGCATCAAACTTTTGCCCAAGAAGGATGATTCTTATGAACTTTTGGTCAACATGAATATTGTTCCTTATCTTCTTAGATTTCTAGAGAGTACTATAAGTCCTTGATAGGATTTGTAGAACTCAAGTTATGGCTTTGACAAGTCAAGGGCATTTTGGTCATTTAGAGATTACATGTCATTTCAAGTATAAGGCCATAACTCCTACTTCCATGATTCAAATGGAAAAATATTCAACATCAAACTTGTTCAAAATGATGTTTTAAGGCTAGTAATGAGGTCATGAGATGTTGGAAAGGCTTGTAGCTCAAAGTTGCAAAAATGACCTAAAATAAGGGCATAAGTTAAATAAACCAAAGTTGGAAATTGAAATTTTCAACCTACACATCCAAACCATGGCATGTAATATATCATTTTGAGATGAAAGTGAATGAGATGAATTTCAAGCTACAAACAGAATTGAGCATGGCATGATACATGATTGAAAATCTCATGACATGAGAGGTGGAAAATCTCATTGGAAGGATCTAGAGGGTTCTAGATCATCCAAACTTCATCTATATATTGAGTAGAGATTATCCATTGAAGAGGTTGGTGATCATTGAAGGAGAGAGCATAGTTTGAGATTGAAATTTCATAGCTTGCAAGGAGTGATTCCAGATCATTATCAAGAAGAATTGGTGGATAGATCGTGTATGAGCAAGTGATTTTCAGCACCTGCAACTCACCATCGAGTTTCAAGATTCAAGCATTTTCAACTGGTTCTTTTGCATACAGAAGCAAGAAGGAGGTTCACTGATCGTGTCTGCAAGATTGTAGAGCTTGAATTGGAGGTTTCGTGCATCTGTTCATCCAAGATTTCCAGGTTGGTAACTTTCTTTCCCTAGCATGATTTAGGTAGAATTAGGTTGAATTAAGGTGTTAGACTCGTTGTAGAATGGTGTAGGATGGATTTCAGATAGTTAATTGGAGAATTAGAGACAAAATAGGGGAATTACCATTTTCGGTTGAGAACTAGATATGATGAATCTTGAGGTTTCAGAGGAAACTAAGGGTATGGTTGAATTCGTGGCAAGATTTGGGATGAGTTTCATGTTTTGACCACTTGCAATGGAGGCTCCTAGAGTGAACTAGGGTTGGGGATGGTGACCGGAGCTCCACCGGTGGTGGCCGGAGCTGGGCGCGAAGCTCAGACTTTCAAAAGGTTGAAGATGACTCTGGGACCGTTAGATGAGGGTTTGACTTGGACTGGGAGCATGATCCAATGGCCACGTTCTAATCTCAGCTTGTGAACGAGTTCTGAAGGAAACACTGCGTTTCATTTATTTGTTGTGCCGGGCTTAGTGAACTAGGCGCTATCCACACCTCCCTGAAGGCCCAACCCATGATTTAAACTGAGTCTGATTGCTATTCACACCGTGCGCTTGATTATTTTGATTTGATTTTCATTTAATTTTCATTTTATCCATGGTTCTTGTAAAATTCATAATAAATTGAAAATTAATCCAGTTAATCCCATTCTTTTTGCATTTTACTCATGATTGATTCTAGTATTTTCTATAGAAAAAATATTTTCATTTCATGTAATTTCTGATTTAGTGGGAATTTTACATTTTAATTGATATTAAAATGGTTATGTTTGATGCATAATTTTGTGGAATTTAGTGTGATCACTTGGTGATGTTTTTGAGCCTAACTTTTTGTGTGTGATTAGGTTAGACATGTATGATCCCATAGAAGTTTTCTCACATTTTTGTGATGAAAATAGGTGTGCTTTCTAGATTGACATTTAGGTGCTTCCTTTTAGGGTTTAGGGTTGATACCTTGTAATGTAGGATTTAGTTCTAGGTCTAATTTGATGATTTGATCTTTGAAATTAATGTGGTAGTCATGATTGACCTAGGTTCCCATAGTAATTTTTTTAGGATTTTACAATTGGTTTTAGTATTTTAGTTAGGACTAACTTTAGTACTAGGTTTTAGGTGATCCTAATTTACTAATTCAACTAGTTTAACTTCTCTAGTTCCCTTAGATTAGGGTTTGTGCTTGGTTTGCCTTTGGTTGAGATTGAAGACAAGTTGAAGACAAGGGGAGGATGCTTGAAGTTGCTTGAAGTTTCTTGGAGCTTTGGATTTGCTTGTGCCTGAGGGTATCTGATGAAGGTTTAGGAGATAGGACATAGGGAGAGCCTTACAATTAGAATGATTTCTTTCACAAACATGGAAAGCATCTTGTGCTTCCATTCCTCCCAATGACTAAAAGTCCTTCTCAGATATTCACATCCCTCCTTTGGAAGGATGAGTGGCTTTGTCTGGGAAGTAGAACTTTGAGGGAACCAGTCTCTCATAATGATGAACCCTTACAGGCTTCCTTTGGTTGTCAGTAAGTTGTCTATCATTTCCTCTCATCCTGTTAAATCAATTGTCTTCTGGTTTGAGTATCTTGAATGATGTTAGACTTAGGTTTGAAGATGAGAACTTCACTGAAGAGTGTGGAAGAGGATGATTCCTTGAGCATTGCCATTGCAGCTGAAGCTTGAAGAGCTTGATGAACAAGCTGATATTTGAAGACCCAATGGAGATTGAATGAAGAGTGAGGAGTTCCTTACCTGAAGAAGATTGAAGGATGAAGTTGACACTTCTAAGTGATTGAAGACTACTCTGAATAGCTGAAGCTTGTAGGAGAAGAAGACCAAGTTGATACTGGTGAAGCAAGGAGAGCTGAAGCTTGAAGACTAAGTTGACACTTATGAAGAGGATTCAATTGAGATTGAGTGTAGAGTTGAGGCTTGAGGAATAAAAGATAAGTTGACACTTACATTGATGCATTGAGAGCCTGAAGGAATCAATTGTACTTGTAGTTAGGAGTGAAGCCTGAAGGTGGAATTGACTGAGGAGCTGAAGCTTGAAGAAGGAGGATAAGTTGAAACTTATGTTGATGGGTTGAAACCTGGAGAAGCAAGTTGATACTTGGCATGAAGGGTGATTGAAGTTTGAAGACTGGATTGCTGTTAGAAGAGCTGAAGCTTGGAATTGAGAGGGAGTTGTTGATCTGCTTTCTTGTCTGTTCTTTTCTGTATTGCTGATGTGCCTTGTTTGATTTGCTTGATGCATTAGAATAAGTCCATGATTAGACTGACTTTAATCTAGGAGCATGATTGCACTAGAGGTTGAGTTGCTCCCTCTGCTTGTATTGTTACTGTATGGCTTTGCTTGCGGGTATTCGGTAGAGCCCAGCTCCCTTGCCCATGTGGTTTGTTCTTGCTTGATAGCATTTTATTTTCTTCTGTATGATTACAGTCTCTTATATTCTGCTTGATAGCATGTTATCTTTTCTGTATGATTACTGTTATTCATTCTGGCTTGAGGTTGAGATGAGCTTGTGGAGGCTGCTGCCCCACACACATTTCCTCCCTCACTTGCATTGCATGTATTTTACAGTCGTTTACTGTTTACTGTTTACTGTTTAAGTTGATGCTTTATCTGTTTCTGTTTATCATTGACATGATCCCTTAGGACTCTCATTTCCTTTGATAAGGAAGTGATGATAGAACTTTAGGTTGAAACCTATGCATGACAACTTCTAGGAGTTCCCTGTTTCAAACCTCAACCATAGGATGAATCCTTGGAATGACAACAGTAGGACTTGATAGTTTCCCCGTAGTTGTCCCTTTCTCTTCTCATCTCAAAACAGCTTAAGATACAGTAATCATGAATGATTTCTTTCGTACGTTACGAGCCTTAAGCTATCTGAGAAAGGATTGTTGGAGAGCTTCTTTTCAACAGTCTGGATGTTTAGTATGGTACCCTTTGGGTGACATGCGACGCATTCACTCTCAGGTCATAGTCTTTAGTGCGATTGAAATTGTAAACACAATTAAAGACACTTCTTTCGTAAAAGACAGAAAACAAACTTCAAACCTTTTTGCCCCGTGGGCCCATAATTCAAAGGAAGCTTTTCTGAAGAAAAGAGTGTCGCTAAGCGTCAGCGCCAACGCAAACAGGCTTTGTCCCTAACTGCTGGAACTGTTGTTTAACCCTACTCGATAAAACAGATGAATCTGAATTCCCATAAGCCGTATTATCCCGAACTACGTAAGCTCTGATCTCTCATATTTGTTGAGAGTACGTAGGCACAATACTGATGAGAATACGTAGGCATAAAGTGTGACGCTTTGCCGAGTCATTTTCTTTTATTTTCAGGCCAGCCTTGATAGGTAGATAGATAAAACCAACTCGTCCAGTAAACACAACAAGCATGGATCCCGTCGAGTACGACGGACGTGAGGGGTGCTAATACCTTCCCCTTGCGTAACCGACTCCCGAACCCAGACAACGGTTGCAATGACCTTGTCTTATACCTTTTCGTCAGGTTTTTCCGATTGTTTCCTTTCCCGCTCTGAGGGATAAATAACGAAAGGTGGCGACTCTTCTGTTTTGTCGGCACCTTATTTTCGCGGAAGCGACACCAATATTACAAAGAACCCTGTCATGCACTCAAGAACAAAACATATTAATATTCGACATCATTTCCTACAAGATCACGTTCTCTAAAAATAATACCAAGGTATACTTATACTATATGCTTCATTATTTTCTATATGATCAAAATTGAGACTTTTCACAAATTATATTCTTACATGAGGTAATGTCTAATTTTATAACATGTTTGATCTTTCCATATGTGCATTATATCTTATAATAACATGTTAAAATGATTCTTTATGAAAAAATCATGTTGGTTAAGAGATATGAAGTTGTTGTTTTTTGGCCTGTGGTAATCGATTACCCATTCCTGGTAACCGGCTACTACTGCTACGTTTTTCAAAAAAAAAATCCTTAAAACAGAATTGAAAAAGCCCATTAAAAGTCCACTTTATATGTCTTTTATTCTTTCAAAAACACTTATTCAGACTTTAAGTCATTTTTGACTCTTCCAAACTCATTCTCTTCACTCTTCCATCTTCTCCTCTTCTCCTTAAAGAGTGGGTCAACAATCTTCAATACTCACTAGCACATTTCTCTCCTTAAATACCTCAACAAAGCTCCTTTCTCTTCATCCCAATCCGAATTTCATCTGTGAAACCTTAAACGCTTCCACCAACAGCAATGGCACCTAAGATGCAAAAAAAAAAAGGAAGAAGAAATTGGAAGAAACAAGTTCAGAACCCACTGAAGAAGAACAAGCTCAAACTATCAAGGCAACAAGGCTGAACTTTAACATCCAAAATCGTCCACTGATGTCGATAAAATATGTGAGTCTCAATTCCTTTCCTGCTCATAACTTTGATTTCCCTGAAATTTTGAAATCTCAAGGCATAAATAAGCTTGTTAGTAACGTTGGACCGGTTTACCCAGATTTGGTTAAAGAATTCTTTACTACTTATAAGTTGGGACATGATGACTTTGGAGATTTGACAATGCAAACTACTGTAAAAGGGGTAACAATTTCCATGAACTTAGAAGAATTAGGCCAGTGCTTAGGCATCCCTTATGAAGGAGAAAATACCAGAAATGACATTCAATTAAAAGTTGACCCTTAGAAAAACTTTTCTAGCATGAGTTATTATATTGAAATTTCCAGGATAACTCAAGAAGAGCTTTTAAGCAGACAAAACCCTGAAACCTCTAGGGTCTTTAAGCTGGCCAAAAATCTTACTGCGAGTGACCGCATGTTACATTTCGTCCTTGCTTACATACTTGTTCCAAAGCACTCCAATCATTCTCAGGTGAGTGATATGGAGGTTCAACTCTTGTTTGCTATTAAGAAGAATTTACAGGTCAACTGGGAATATGTGTTCATGCACCATATGCGTCATATCAAGTCTCTTGCTGGAGGACTTCCTTATGGGTGAATCATTTCCATAATTCTAAAGGCAAGCTTTATTTGTCTTCAAAGAGAATCACAGACCATGATGACCGCAAGGGTTAATGAAATCAATGTCACCATAGCTACAAAAAACACTGGTATTGTGCAAAATGATGACAAACAATTTGTCTACAAGGATGCTACATCTTCTTCTACTGCTGCTCCTATTCCCAAAGAAGGCTACACAAATGAGGTTATCTATAAAAAGATAGTAGCTCTTGAAAACAAGGTTGATCTTAATAAAAGGAAACACAGGAAAGATATGGCCTATATGCGTAAAATGTTCAAACAACTGGCTATGCAGCAACTCCGAGCTCCCAGGAAAGAAGAAGAAGAAGAAGAAGAAGAAGGAGATGAAGATGAAGAAGAAGATGAAGAAGAGGATATTATGTCTGAAAGTGACTGAATAATAAGTTCTATTATTATGTTTTCGTTTTATGTTTGAAGACCTTTTTGTTTATGTCTTATGGTTCTATTTTATGTTTTTTATGATGTAACTAGTACAATATATTCAGTTCCCTTCATTATGTTTTGTTTTGTGTTTGTGACGTATTCGTAAACATGTTGTGTTCTGCTCTATGTTCTTGTATTTAGTCTTTTGTCCACATGTATGTTTCTTGTTGAAAAACGTCTCCCATCCTTTTTGTTGTTGACAAAGGGGGAGAAGAATTTCATGTGTCTGTATACTATTTTTCTGCTCTTCTAACAAATTTTGCAAAAAATTTCAGGACTCTCTTAAATCATAGATTAAGGGGGAGAATCATCCAAGGGGGAGCACTTGAGCACTTGTTAGAAAAGCCGCAAAATCTTTCAAAGAAGATGTTGTCATCATCAAAAGGGGGAGACTGTGAAGACATGGCTTCTCAAACAGTTTTGATGAGAATACACTCTATAACATACAAGGATGGATAAAAGAATCTCAAAGAAATCAAGTTTGAAGAACTTAAATTTCAAATCAATATGTCAAGACTTAGTAAAGAATAAAGACAAAGTTTTACACAAATGAAGGTACACCATTCAACTTCTATATAGCTTGTACAAGTGTTCAACTTCATCTCTCATTCTTGCATATCATATTGAAAATGTTTTAAATCATTACAATGCATTTTTGCCTCTGTTTCAAAATGTTTTTGCAAATTCTGTTCAGAATAACCAGTTACCACTTCCTGGTAATCGATTACCCTGTGTTATCTTTCAAATTTTTTAAAACGTTGAAGCTGGTAACCGATTACCACTGGCGTAATGAGCCAGAAAAGTGCATATGTTTGTAGAATTTTGTTTTCTCATTTCTTCTTGAACCATGGCAACTCTTGGTCATTTGCACTCTTTTGAAAAGGTGTTTAGAGGCATTTATATACCTCATAATCTCGGAATTTAAGATTACCCTTCTTTCAAAATTCAAATTTTATTTTCATCTCTCAATTTCCAAATTTTCACAAGTGTAAAAAATTCTTCATTTTCAAGAGTGAAATTATTATACTTCAAATTTCATTATTTCGTCATAGTTTCATTCCTCTATCTTTGAACACTTGTATTTGATATATAAGAGTTGATATCTCAAGAAGAAGATCAGCCGTAAGATTGATATTTGAAGACTGCTACAACTTACTCAAATCAAAATTTATTTGCTCTTTGATTACATCCTATATTTCCAGGATTGTTGGAAATAATTTTGTAAGGTTGTAACCTTGCTGTCCAGGATTGTTAGAAGCAAGAGGTCTATTTTGAGAGGATTGTTCTCATTGGACTTAGTAAAAAATCCAAGAGGATTGTTCTTGGTGTTTGATTGGTTAGAGTTCGTATAGAAAGACTAGGTATAAGTCTTGTCTTAGGATCTAACTATATTGAAAAATCTCTTTCGTGTTGAAAGGGGACTGGAGTACTCTCGGACTGTAAGAGGAACCAGGATATATCGCCGTGTCTCTTTACTTTCCGCTTTTACTGCATTCATCACTTAGTAACTTTTAGAAAAGTAAAACAAGAAATCTACATTAAGACCAGAAAAAGATTTTAAGTACCTAATTCACCCCCTCCCCCCCTCTTTAGGTGCAACTCTACTTACACCCCTATCCCGTGGACATGTAATAGCGTAAGATTTACTTTTCTTTACCGCTTCCTTTGCATGTTAATAAACAAATAAAACCAAAACGATAGAAACAACCTTTTTCAAAAGATAAAAATAAACTTGATCCAATGTCAAGTATTTTCCAAATTAAAATCCATTGGACGCAATACGAATGCTTGATCCAACGTCGAGTATCTCTTCCATTTTATTTCACTCTAATTTCATATTTCCAATTTCAAACACTTGATCCAGCGTCAAGTCTTTTTCAATACATTTTTACAATAACTGGATGAAAAAGGATGGGGTGTACGTACTTGAGTACCCCATTTCTCAAGTACTTGGGTTGTCACTCATGCTTAGCTTGTGGCCCGGTGCTTGTCTTCCATTCGAAACACCTAAAATAAAACAAGTTTAATTCGGCCCACATAGAGCATAAAAGAGATATTAGGATACCATTGTCCTTTGAACTTCTGAGCATTCTGATTGTCGGCACTACTTAGCATGTGGTTAGATACCTGTCTCCCTCTAAGTACCAACGATTAAACTCGCCTCAAAAATTTCATAAGCAAAAACCCTTCAAACTCTAAAATCAATCACAACCAACCAAATTTAATTTTCCGCCTTAGGGCATTCCAAAAACACTATTCACTAAAAACAGTTAACGAACACTCATTTTTTAACCGAACTACAGAGATCTGATTTCCTTATTGCACTATGAGGATAAGTAGGCAAAGGATATCGAGATCTTGACGAGCACACTAATTTAAAATTTATTTTTATCCTATCGCAAGTAACCTTTAGATGATAACACCTATTTGCACATAAGACAATCAAAATGGTTCTCGTTGAATCTAATGGATGTGAGGGGTGCTAATACCTTCTCCTTACAATCGAATCCCGAACCCGAATTTGGTTGCGATGACCATTTTCTTCATCTTTTAGGGGTTTTACCGATATTTCTCCTTTCCTTTGGAATAAATAAATTTTGGCGGTGGCTATGTATTCTTTGCATAGTGACAACAGTACACGAATTTCATCACCAACGTCATCACATAACATCAATTCATCACCAAATTACAAAATTCATTCAAAAACCCAACAATCCTATTGGAGGTTAAGGATTACTCATTCTACTCTTCATGCATTATACCCATTTATGAAGAAACTTCTTCCCTTTTACCTGATTATCCTAGCAGCAATGAAGATTCTGATTTTTGATATATAATTCCTCCAAGTTCTAAACGTTTCCTCTCCACTTAGTCTTCTAGCCTTTTCCTCTCTAATTCTCTTTTCACGTACTATTTTGAATCCCTCTTAAACCGAGATTATCTCCCAATTTATACAATTAGGGTAATCTAGTTAAAATTATAAACTCACCTCTCACTTACTAACATTCTCACTCCTTCCTCCCCTATATTTTTCATAATTATCAATTCAACCCCAAACTCCCTATTTTCCCTTTAACTAATTAAATTAAAATAAAAATATTATCATTTTAATTACTAAAATAATTCCTAAAATTTTAGCATACTTCTATCAATCTCTAATTACTCCTACACTCTCATCTCGAGGTCACACACTCCATCACCAAAATTAACTCAATTATCACACAATAATTAAATTAAAATACAAATTAACTAATTAAAATAATAACTCAAGAAATGGGGTGTTACAACTCTCTCCCGCTTAAAGAATTTTTTCCCATGAAAATTACCTTAAGTTAACATATTTGGATATGAGTCCCTCGTCTGGGTCTCAAGTTCCCAAGTCACATTTCCACTAGTTGGTCCTCCCCAAGATACCTTCACCAATGTAATCTCCTTACCACACAACTGCTTCACTTCCTTATCCTCTATCCGCATGGGTGATGTCTTAACAGTCAGGTTATCTCTCACTTGTAGATCATTCACTTGGATCACATGAGACGGATTCATAATGTATCTCCTCAGCTGACACATTAAATACATCATGAAGATTAGCAAGTGATGGTGGTAAAGCAATCTGATAGGCCACTTCTCCTATCCTCTTCAAAATCTGGTACAAACTAATGAAATTCGGAGTGAGCTTTCGAGACTTCAACGCTCGACCAACATTAGTTATCAGAGTAACTCTCAGAAACACATGATCCCCTTTTTGGAACTCAAGTGCTTTCATTCGCTTATCATGATAGCTATTATGGCGACTCTATAAAGCTCTCATATTCTCTTGGATCACTTTTATCTTCTCTGTGGTCTATTATACAATCTACTGTCCAATCACAACACAATCTCCTGACTCATACCAACATAAAGGTCTCCTACACCTTCTTCTATACAACGCCTCAAAAGGTGACATACCAATGCTCGAATGGAAACTATTGTTATAGGTAAAGTCGATTAACGGTAAAAATTTATCTCAATCACCTCCTTGTTCTAGCAAATAGGCTCTCAACAAGTTTTCTAAGGATTGGATAGTCCTATCTATCTGGCCATCTGCATGCGGGTGATAAGCAAAACTCAAACGTAGCTTCATACTCAAAGCTTTCTGCAAACTCTCCCGGAACCTCTACGTAAACCTCAGATCTCTTTCAGATATAATACTTAATGGAATCCCATGCAAACTGACAATCTTCTTAATATACAGCTCTACTAGTCGCTCCAATGGATATTTAAGTCAAATCAAAATGAAGTGAGCTTATTTAGTCAACCTATCCACAATAACCCAAATGGTGTCACAACTCTTCAGTGTCTTTCGCAAACAAGGCACAAATTCTATCAAAATACTATCCCACTTCCACTCACAAATACTCAACGATTTCATCAGACCCAACAACTTCTTATGTTCAATCTTTGACTTCTAACAATTCAAACACGCATACATGAACTTAACAATTTCTTTCTTCATTCTTGGCCACCAAAACATCTTCCTCAAGTCTTGATACATTTTAGTAGCACCGGGATGAATACTTAAGTCGCTTATATGACCTTCCTCAAGAATACTTTTCTTAAGTTCAGGCACATCTGGTACACAAACTCTATCTCTAAGTCTTATCACACCAATCTTGTCTATTCTTAACTCACCACCTTGACCCTGATTAATCGATACCAGCCAGAAAACTAATCCTAAGTCGATCTTCTGACCTTCTCTGAAATTTTTAAGAATACCACTAGTCAGCTTCAACATGCCCAACCTCACACTGTTACGAGTCCTTTCACATACTAAACTCAAATCTCGGAATTGTTCAATCAACTCCAACTCTCGAACCATAAGCATTAACATTTGCAATGATTTCCTACTCAAAACATCAATTATGACATTGGCTTTACTAGGATGGTAATTCAAACCAAAATCATAGTCCTTTAGAAATTCAAGTCACCTCATTTGTCTCATATTTAATTCTTTCTGATTGAATAAGTACTTCAAACTCTTGTGATTATTGAGCACTTCAAATCTGGAACCAAACAGGTAATGCCTCCAAATCTTAAGTACAATCACAACGGAGGCTAATTCTAGATCACGCGTAGGATACTTCCTTTCATGAACCTTTAACTGTCTAGAAGCGTAAGCCATAACCTGTCTATTCTACATCAGCATACCATCCAGACCCATCTTCGAAGCATCACAATACATAACAAAAGAGTCACTCGGATTTGGAAAAATCAATACTGGATCAGACATCAACTTCTTCTTAAGTTATATAAAACGCTCTTCATACAAAGCATCCCTCACATATGATTGGCCCTTTTGAGTCAATTGAGTCAAAGGCATTGCCAAATTCAAAAATCCTTCAAAAAAGCTTTTCTAGTAACCATCCAATACTAGAAAACTTCTGATCTCAATAATAGATTTCGGTGTTTACCATTATAACACAACATCAACCTTCGACGAATCAACAATAATACCCCCGCTAGAAATTACATGACTTAAGAGACTCACTTATTTAAGCTAGAACTCACACTTAGATAACTTTTCATATAACTTATTTTCTTTCAATGTTTGTAACATGATTCTCAGATGTTATGCATGATCTTCATCTCACTATGAATATATCAGAATATCGTCGATTAATACAACCACAAACTGATATAAGTATAGACGGAATACTCGATTCATGTACTCCATGAACACTCCATGCGCATTAGACACACTAAACATCTACGTTGAATAATCGTAATGACCATACCTCATTCTGAAAGCAGTCTTCGGAATATCTTCTAGTTTCACTCGAATCTGGTGATAACCTAAACGCAAATCAATCTTGCTAAAAACACAAGCGCCAAATATTTAATCCATCAGATCGTCGATTCTTAGAAGGGGATACTTATTCTTGATAATTAACTTATTCAGTTGTTGATAATCAACACCAACCTCATGCTACCATCCTTCTTCTTAACTAACAGCACCAATGCTCCCCACGGAAAAACACTTGGCTAGACAATTTTCTTCTCAAGAAACTATTCCAATTGTTTCTTAAACTCACCCAGCTCTGAAGTAGGCATTCTATAAGGAGTCATTGATAGTGGACTAGTACTAGGTCCTAAGTCTATAGAAAACTCCATCTCGCACTCAGGAGGCAAATCCTTGATATCATATGGAAACACTTCTAGAAAATCACACACCCCAAGTAACTCACCAATCACAACTTTTCTTTTAGCCTTCATAAAAGCTAAGATCATAAATACTTAGGCCTTATCCTTTACGATCTCATCCACTTGCTTGGCCAACACAAAATTCATCACTTGCATCAAACTCTTGAAATGACGCTGACTTGTCGAAAAACCTACACTTTTGCAATTAGTGGCACACGGAAACAATCCTCAACACCTGAAACATCTCTGAGAAGCTGAAGCTTTTCCCCCACTTATTTTAATCCCGCTCCTAAAGGAAGGCGATTAGAAAAACAACGAGCACCAACAGTGTTTTGCACACATGTCACATACTAGGTAACAAACAACATTATAAAACATGGCCTGACGGACCGACCTGCTCTGATACCACTATGTAACACCCTAAACCCCAAAAATTATATAAAAAGGTTTACTTGAAAATTTAAGGTGTCACCAACGACAACCCTTTAAGAAAACAAAGAAATTTTAAAAACACGCAACAGAAGAGTAAACAACATACAACACATGTTATCACATGCTCACCTTCACTTCGGGTATCATTATAGTGGAATCATATAAGTCGCAATAATAAAACAAGTTAACTTCGATTTGGGTCTTATAAATACTTAACTTTCACAAAATTATTCAAAAATGAGTTTCAATATCCACTTTCAACAACTTCAAATAAATCAACATAATAATTATCAAACTTCAACTAAAAAAATATGCCGCTATCAACCATAATAAAAAAAACATCATTCGCCTTCTCATTCATGGGAGAAACTATACTCCTGAGTATCTACAACATGTCCATGGTGGACAACATCAAAGAAAAGTGGGTGAGAATTAACATCAATAAATTAACGGCATAAGCTGCAAGGTAGAATTCAAACATCTACATAATCCACATCAATCACACAACATCATTCTCACACCCAATCCATCATCATACATAAAGTTAATCTCATATTCATCAATTTTATTATGCAATGAGATGAACAAATTCAACTAGACTCATATGCATGTGATACTATATCATCATTGGTTGGTTCACTCAGGAACCAGGTTTATCCTGCTCGAACCCCGAATCCACCCTGCTCGATTCAAAACAAGTCACACTCTACCCTGCTCAGATTGTAACTTTCCTCTTCCATCAACAAGAATGACATAATTGATGCATGTCAATACACGTCAATGCAATAAAAATATAATGTTTAAAGTCCCTTTTTGACAATAAACAAAACATGCATTGACTCAACGATGATAATTCCCCTCACAAACTATTATTCCACAACAACCTCACATAATACATTAATATAACTTATGCTCATACGGTAGAATATCAACATCACAACTTACACATTTAAGCCAACATCATCATCAATTATTCACAATCACACAATAGCATAATCAGTAGGATTAACTGTCAATATTATCGAACAACACCATTGATTCATGATTATTTCACCTTTATAATGATAACACATCAAATGTATTCATATAATTTCATGTCCATTCATCATATTAAAATCCTAAACCATCAACATGGGATAGTTCTTTGTGTTGGCTTTCCAACACTTCAAATCACACCTCAAATGGAGCTACGGAGCTCGAGTTACGTCATTTTTAGTTATGTGATTTTCCACCCGAAACAATGGTAACCGGCTACACTAAGTGGTTAACTGGTTACTGGCTTGAAAAAAAGTTCAGAAGCTTATCTTTTACCGTTGGAGGTCTTTCGGACCTCCGATTTTGATTTCGTAAAAATCCCTCAATCTCAAAATTAGACATACTACAATTATTCAATGATTAAAATAGTAAATTCATAGTATACCATAGATTGGCATCAACAAAATTATTATTTTTCAAGGTTTTCAGGTTTTGTTTTCAAAGTTTTTTTAACCAAAAAATGGAAGAGTTTCAAAAAAAACCTAAACAGAATTTTCACACATAATAGAACACGAATTTCTTCACCAACATCATCACATAACATCAATTCATCACCAAATTTCAGACTTCAATCAAAAACTCAACAATCCTATTGGAGATTAAGGATAATCATTCTACCCTTCATGCATTATACCCATTTATGAAGAAACTTCTCCCTGTTACCTGGTTATCCTAGCAACAATGAAGATTATGGTTTTTGATCTCTAATTCCTCCAAGTTCTAAGCTTTTCCTCTCCTCTTAGTCTACTAGCCTCTTCCTCTCTAATTCTATTTTTACATACTATTTGGAATCCCTCATAAACCTATGTTATCTCCCAATTTAAACAATTAGGGTAATCTAGTAAAAATTATAAACTCACCTCTCACTTACTAACAATCTCACCCCTTTCTTCCCTCTATTTTTCATAATTCTCAATTCTACCTAAGACTCTCTATTTTCCCTTTAATTGATTAAATTAAAATAAAACATTATTATTTTAATACTAAAATAATTCCTAAAATATTATTATTTTTCCTTAAAAGTAATCACAAGAGCACTTCACTCAAACAAATTCTTCCTCACAAGTAGTATTCACTCAAAAGAACCAAGGCAAATTTAAGCGATGCAAAATATTTCTAGAGATAGAGGGAGAAAAATAGAGAGATAAATTCCAAATAAAATGTAAAACTTCGGGAATTGCAGTGAAATGAAAAGGAGATAACACTCCTTTATATAGGAGAAGCGAAACCAAAAAAGGAAACAATCCATGGACTTTTTAAATGTCCTAATCGATTGGACTAATGTTCCAAATGACTAGTTAACCTAAATAAGTAATAAGTTTGGCCAAAATGGAAAGATTTAATAAAGAGTCATTGTCGGTCATTAAGACACTATCATAATCGGTTATACACTCATTTAGGATTCTTCCAATCGATTAACTTAAGATCCCAATCGATTGGTTACTTCAAAAAATCTTCCAATCGATTATCTTAAGGTCCTAATAGATTGGTTAGTTCAAGAATATCTTTCAATCGATTGTTTTAAGGTTTTGATCTATTGTTTAGTTAAAAAATGATTCAAAAATAAAGTTGACAATATCTTAATCACTTGGCTCAGGTTTGAAAACATTTTAAAGATATTTGATAAATAAAAAGAGGTTTCAAGTGTGTGTGTGTGTGTGTGTGTGTGTGTGTGTTTGTGTGTGTGTGTGTTTATGTGTGTGTTTGTGTGTGTGTGTGTACGTGTGTGCGTGCGTGCGTGTGTATGTGTGTGTGTGTGTGATTTAACTTAGTATCTTAGGATTACTTCCCTACTTTTACATAACTCTGGCCACTCAGACAAACATGATCAAACAAGCTTTCATACTTCCTCTCTTTCATAACTCCAAGTCCTTCAATTTTCTTTGACATATACATTAATCATATAAGTACTTAAATAAAGTATTGATTATCCTACTAGATGAGGCTTGAGATGTCTATAAATTTGTTCACCATCATCAAATATTTGAAAAACCATTACCACTGATTTTGTCGTTATCAAAACTTTAGAAAGGTTATTAGTAGGATCATCAAATTCATATATATATATATATAAGTACATAGGTCCATATTCTCCCCCTTTTTTATGATGACAACGTGTCTCTCAGGGAGGTGGTAAAAGAGAAGCATATAGATATATAGTTGGAGTAGTTAAACTCCCAATCAATTAAGCAGAGAGTATACTTCTCCCCTTTTGCCATAATAAAAAAGGTAAAAAGTAATCAAAGCACATAAATTCCATGTAAAAGCAACAACAATTGATTTTCCTTCTCTATGATTCATTTGAGAAACTTCCCACAACTTATAACTCATGTGGATAATGAGTGTCTCACTAGAATACCTCAGCCAGAGGTAATTAAGAATGCATTGCACAATATGAATGGTAATTTTAATTTAAGCCCTGATGGCTTTGAGGGATGTTTTTTCCAAGCCTATTAGGATATAGTAGGGACTGATGTGATTAATTCAGTTGATCAATTATTTGATTATGGTTGGATCATTCTTAAACTCAATTCAATCAATGTGACTTTCATACCTAAACAACATGGAACAGATTCTATTGATAAATATAGACCACTTGTAGTTATAAATTTTCAATTCAAAATCATCACTAAGACCATTGCAAACACATTGGCCGTCTTAGCTTCTAAAACTATTTTTAGATCACCAAAAAGACTTCATTATGGGTAGACATATTTATGAGTGCACAGGGATTGCTTTAGAAGCTATTAATATTTTGACAAAAAAATCCTTTGGAGGTAGTATGACTTTGAAGATAGACATCAGAAAAGCTTTTGATACTTTATATTTTCAATATCTTATTAAATTTCTTATCCAATTTTTCTTTGATAAAAAGTGTTGTGATTAGATTCTTACCATCCTATACTAAGGCAAATTATCAATCATGAAAAATGGAAAAGCTCCAAGATTCTTTTGTTGCTCTAAAGGAGTGAGGAAAGGAGATTCTCCGTCTCCTTTGCTCTTCTGTATTGCTAAAGAGGTACTTAGTATGTAGTTACCTATGTTGGTAGATCAGAGTTAGTTAACATGCATATCAACTAGTAAGACAACCATTCTTAGCCATACGTTTTTGTATATTACTTTATAATATTTTGCAAAGCTACCATGAAAAACTCTTAAGTCATTAACCATCTCCTTCTAATTATGGTCAGAGTTCTATTGAACACATCAGTCCAACTAAACATAAGCTTTATGGTGGAGGTTTTTCTGGATCTAGGCTAAAATACATTGCATATATGCTTGTATTCATTGTGGGACATATATCATTTAACTATCTCAGAGTTCTTATACTCAAAGGCAATCCTAGAACTCATTATCTTCAGAGCATAACATATAGAGTATTATCTAAGCTAGCTACTTGGAAGGGCCATCTTCTTTCCATGATAGGTGGGGTTCAATTGGTCCAATTAGACATATAAAGCATGCTTCTGTACAACCTTTGGATTTATAAAGGACCAATTGATGTTCTTAACTGTTGTGAATCGATGTCATCAAGAACAAACCAAAATATGAGAAAAAGATTGAGTTTCTTGAACAAATATAAGAAACTCTATTAGGTTTTACAAAAGATATAAAGAAGAAGGAAGAAAAAGAAGAAGAATTGGTTAAACCTGTTTTACTATTCACTTTCTCAATAAGGATTCAAAGATTACAAGTGAATACCTACAATTAACCTTTCTCAACAGTTTGAGAGTACTAGTTTATTTATAAACTACTAAGCTAACTTGAGCAATAAGCAAACTTAAACAATTGAGCTTACAAGCAAGGCCCAATTCGACCTGCTAACTTAAACACAGAGCTAACATATATCGACTGCATGCTAGAATAGACTTCGAGTGTAGCATGCATAATTCCTGTCAAACCATGAAGCTACCCTTATCGACACTAGAGTTTGATCCAAAATACCACAATACTTTTTTGGCATTGAATGAAGCGATTGTTTGACATGAACATTAATAGAACTAGTTACCGAACCTTATTCAAAGTTGCTGGTAGAAGTTGGTGCTCTCAAATTTAGTATGTGATCATGACTCTCAACATAATAATTCATTGAAAAACTTGGCATACAAGAAATGATATCAAGTTTACAAGATGGTAAAAATGATTTTGATAGAGACATTCTTCATGTTAAACAATTGATCTATATGTCATATATTTTTTTTAATGGGCACATGTACTCTTCAATTCACGAGTTTAAAATTATTAAATGCTTTGACATCAAACTTTGATCTCCATCCGCACCTAAAATCATACAAGTCAGTTGGTGTTTTCCTAATCATAATTGGATTAAATGCAACATAGATACATTTTCATGAGTAAATCCTTGAATATTAATTTGTGGTGGTGTATTTAGTGATGATTTAGGAAAATACTTGGGAGATTTTGCATCTAAGATTGTACTTTGCACTTTCTTTCAAGTTGAATTGCATAGAGTCATGTTTTCTAAAGAATATGCTAACAAGAGGAATTAGATAAATTTCTGACTTGAAGCTTACTCAATGTTGGTCATTTCTGCATTTTCTAATGTAAATATCGTATCTTGGTATATTTTAATTAAATATAAAAATACTTTACACACTATACATTCCTTTGGATTTAAAATATCTCACATTTTTAAAGAGGAAAATACATGTGCACATTGATTAACCAATGTATTGTTTTGTTTGTTGATTACGATACTTGGTAAGACTCACTTCCTATTTATGCTTTTGAAATTTTTTTGAGGAATATATTAGAGTTTGGCCTAACACAACCTTACAAAACCGGTTGGTAAGGTGAGGGGTGCCACTCTATATAAACACGTGTTCATGCCATATATTGTCCGATGTGAGACTCTTAGCACACCCCCTCACGCTCAAGACGGGACAACTGAAGCATGGAAATAAATGGTGGGTGGCCCAATAGAGGAAACCATAGAAGCTGGCCCACCGGATCTTAAACTAGGCTCTTGATACCATGTTAAGAAGTGTGGTTGGGCCTAACTCAACCCTACAAAACCGGTTGGTAGAGTGAGGATTACCCCACTTATAAACACATGTTCATGCCATATATTGTCTGATGTGGGACTCTTAACACACCCCCTCACGCTCAGTACGGGACAACTGAAGCGTGGAAATAAATGGTGGGTGGCCCGATAGCGGAAACCATAGAAGGTGGCCCACCGAATCTTAAACGAGGTTCTGATACCATGTTAAGAAATTGTGGTTAGGCCTAACTCAACCCTACAAAACCGGTTGGTAGAGTGAGGATTACCCCCACTTATAAACACATGTTCATGCCATATATTGTCCGATGTGGGACTCTTAAGACACACCCTCACGCTCAGGACTGAACAACTGAAGCGTGGAAATAAATGGTGGGTGGCCCGATAGCGGAAACCATAGAAGGTGGCCCACCGGATCTTAAACGAGGCTCTTGATACCATGTTAAGAAATGTGGTTGGGCCTAACTCAACCCTACAAAACCGACTAGTAGAGTAAGGATTACCCCCACTTAACACACCCCCTTACGCCCAAAACTCTTTTTGGGCTTGGTGCGTGGATTTAAACGGTGGGCTGCCTAAGGTCTGGTCGATAGGCTCTGATACCATATTAGAGTTTGGCCTAACACTACCTTACAAAACCGGTTGGTAAGGTGAGGAGTGTCACTCTATATAAACTATTTCAATGCTCTATCTCCAACCAATGTGGGACTTTAGGATCTTCCTAATACACCCCCTCACGCCCAGCACTCTTTTTGGGCTTGGTGCGTGGATTTAAACGGTGGGCTTCCCAAAGTCCGATCGATAGGCTCTGATACCATATTAGAGTTTGGCCTAACACAACCTTACAAAACCGGTTGGTAAGGTGAGAGGTGCCACTCTATATAAACACATGTTCATGCCATATATTGTTCGATGTGGGACTCTTAGCAGAATAAGTTGGATATATTCAACTATCATTTTTCCTAGTTATTTGATGGGTTAGGTCACTACTACGGAAAACTCATATAACAACGGTTGGAAACGGGATACCATCACGCATGTCCAGCTGTTATGACGTAAGGTGTGATTGTATGTATGATGATTTCAACCATGGACGGGCGGCCGTGATTGTATCCAAGTAGCATGCTACCTACCATAACGGTTACTTTAAACAACAGTTGTGGTATATTAAAATTTAAAATATTTAACAACGATGTTCTAGACAATCGTTATTATACATAGCCCTGAGTTTATTATAAATTATGTGGAATACTTATTTCATCAATATTCACTAAACATATAACTTTCCAATCTGCACTAGAACATTATAATATGACAAATTAAGTTATATTAGAAGAACAAAGTCATGTTCAATGCTTGACATGGGTTCTTCAAGTCCTTATCCATATTTTGTTCTTTAACAGTAAGAACTTGGTTTAATGATCCTGGTTCTTCAACAACCCTGCCTTCAACTCTAATTCTTTTTGCAAAATATTATTTACTTTGCAAACAAAATTAGAGGTGGAGAGAGGGGTGATTGAAGATCTAGGATCACTAAATCAAGTTCTAACGGTAAAGGAATAAAATGCAGTTAACAGTGTGAAGAATTCTTGCCAATAATTGAACGTGTACTTATCTTCTAATACAATTTTATCTATCATATTATAATTTTCTAATGCAGTTTGGGAAGTTATATATTTGGTAAGGGATTGGAAAAATACTCAAACCACATAATATATAATAAACTCATATTTTAAACAGACATTAACAATAAAATTAATCAAAATCATTCATCGACAGCAAACAATAGTAAACAAACACAATACAACAAACATATCAAGGCATAAAATGCTTTAGAAACATACCCTACATGTCAAGTCCCATAATAGTGTGTTAACAATGAAATAAGGATGAAGATAAATTTACACCAGCGAACTTGTGTATATTTTGAATGGATGTCATTCTGGATCTTTGACACAAGTTTGACAGGCTAAATTTATCTTCGTCTTCTTTATTGCAATAAGCATTCATACCTACAAGAGGAAAAAAGAAGAAGGTTAAAACATCGTGAAACAAGATATTTAAATAGATTTTGAAAAAAAAAAACTACAGAGTAAACGAACCTGTAAATACCCATTGGCTAAAACTTGTTGTTATGGTTTCGTTTTATGGTATCCATATGAGAGAGACGAGTGACAGACGTGTTAGGGTTTCGCTTTGAGAGACGAGTGACAGACGTGTTAGGGTTTCACTTTGAGAGACGAGTGAAGGAGTTGTTAGAGTTTTGTTTAGTGAGAGACGACTGAATGTACTGAAGCGTTAGATAATTTCGCTTATATATAAATAAATATCACGTTTCATCACGGTTGGAAATAAAAATCCTGGTGATATATCTGGTAAATAACATATTTTATCACGAGAAATGACTAATTGTTGGTGATGGAATTAGAACTATTTTACTCTGTGTACTTTTCACTATGTTTGCTACTTCTGACTGTTGTTACATGTCATCTATTAGATAAATAAAAATATACGCACAAGATAAATATATTACCATGATTAACACTATATCCGTCATAACATTCGTGTTACAAAAGACTTATTTTGTAGTAGTGGGTTTTACATCCCCATATACTTTTTATTTTTTATTTAATAATTTATCTTTATAAAAAAATTATTTATTTATGGAAAAATAATAAGCAATCTCCATTTTATGTTATTTGTCTCACTTGAAATATATATATTTTTTATTTTGATATTAAATACTTTGTTTCTTATAGAATTTTACTACTTTTATATATATATATATATATATATATATATATATATATATATATATATATATATATATATATATATATATATATATATATATATATATATATATATATATATATATATATATATATATATATATATATATATATATATATATATATATATATATATATATATATATATATATATATATATATATATATATATATATATATATATAAGGGGTGATAACTGAAAGTGTAAATTTTTTTAACATTGTCAACCAATGACGACCATGCATCCCGTCAAGTCAGACTGAAAATTTTAAACTAATTATATGACATGGCAGAATGACATATTTTTATTAGTGTAAAACTTTTTTACACTATCAATGCAATATAAACACACACACACACACGCACGCACGGACGCACACGCACGTACGCACGCACACGCACGCACGCGCGCGCGCACACACACACACACACGCACACGCACGCGCACGCGCGCGCGCGCGCGCACACACACACACACACACACACACACACACACACACACACATATATATATATATATATATATATATATATATATATATATATATATATATATATATATATATATATATATATATATATATATAATAAAATTATATAAAAATAGGAAAAAAAATGGACAATAAGATGTGTTTCTCGATTACAAAATCAATTCCCTTAAAATGTAATACAAAATATTAATTTAAATTTTAGTTCTTAAAATTAATCACTTCATTTACCTTTTAATAATTGACATATTTATATAGAAAATAAATTTTAAATAGCGTATTTTTATTCTTAAATATTAAATGTCATTTGCTTTTAGTTCTAAAGTTAAAATCTGCGACAAAATATGTAAGTTTCCTATAGATTTTAATTTTAGGAATTAAAAACCAAAAAAGTTTTAACATCAAAGAATTATTTAAACCAAAAAAAAAACATAAAAACTTAATAATTAATTGACTATTTAAGCAAAAAAAAAAAACAATTATCATAAAATAACTACTATTTTATTCTCAATAATAATTATATATTCTATTAAACTTTAAGGGAATATTGAAATTTTGGTATCATATATCAGATGTCGAAGGCGATGTTCCCGACACTAATATCTGTTAAGTCATTAATAAGAACAAGGATAATCATAAATAAACGTAAAGAGACACAAGCAATTGTTAACCCAGTTCGGTGAAAACACACCTACGTCTGAGGGCTACCAAGCCAGGAAGGAAATCCACTAAGTAGAATTAGTTTGAAGATATACATTAGACTCTCTCTAGTTTACCTTCTTCTCACCTAATTCATACCCTTGCAATTTCTACCTAGGATACTCCTAGATAAGAGACACCTCTCACTCCCCCTCAATCACAGCAGCGATAACAACAACAAATAAAAAGACTTTAGAAGACACTCTTCAAAGACACAACTTGATCTTGCTTAAAAGTTTCAATCAAGTACACTACACTCTTGCTTACAAGCTTTGAGTGAACCAATTACAATACTAAACTTAGTCCAATTCACACATTAAGACAATGAGTGAATGGCTCACAAATTACTAAAACGCACGAAGGATAGAGCACTAAACCTTACACAATTGTATACACTTAATCCTAGCTTGTCTGATCTGAAGGCTAAGGTTTGTGCATCTTTAAATAGAAATACTTGGACGGGTTTGGGTTGTGGCAAAAGTAACAACAGACTGTAAAGAGATCAATCTTCATAATTTTCATCAATGAAACAGATTTGATTTGATCAATCAGATCCAATCAAATCACTCTTCAAATCTCCAATGTAATCTTCTGATAATAACTCTACTTAAATCAATAGGTGAATCAGAAACGCCTTTGCACAATACCAAAATCCTAGCAGATTTATACCAGATTAGTGCAACAGGTTTGCACAAGAGAGATAGACAAACAACCACATTCATGCATAATGTTTTGTTCATAAGAGTCAGGACATCATGTTTGACATCATGACATAAGTCCTGCTACAACATACAAAGCAACCTGCAGAACCTTAGAAATAAATGTCACGACATCTTGTAGGACATCTTGTGATTACATCAAGTTTTACCAAAATTCCTGCCAATCAGGAACTAACAAACTCCCCCTTTGGAAAATTTTGGCTAAAACATAAACAGATCACAAGAGCTTCAAAAACAACAAAGAGCACAACACAACAGAAATTAAAAAAAGGAATAACATAGGAGTAAAAACTCTGCAAAACTCCCCCTCAACAAGTGCAAGTTTACACACAAACAACAGCTCAAGCACACAAATAAAACATCCAAACTCACTTCAGCATTCAGCAACCTGTAAGACAAAAGCTCATAAACCGCCCAAACAACACCATCCAGCAGGATCAACTTCCTGTCAGAACAAACAGAGCAGCAGTAACAAACATCATCTTCCAACCAACACCTGCCACAACCATATACCAAACTGTATACAGACCAAGCTATTACCAAGCCAAGCTTCTCCCCTTTTTAGCCATAAATTTAAGATCAAAAGCATAATATAACATAATGTCAGAAATAAGATGAGTTAAGGGTATAGAGACCCAATACTATTATAATCCAAAAGCACATGAAGTGCAAAAACAAAGATCATTCTGCCAAGGCAGACAAATCAAAGAACCCAAAAACAAACAACTAGCAAACCAAGCAACTTATTCTTCATCATCAGACTCAGAACTTTCAGCAACAACATCATCAGTATCAGTTGGCACAGAAACATCACCATCCTCGGATTCCTTCTCAGACCCATCCTCACTACCATCACCATTCATAGCATTCTTTTCACTTTCAAGGCACTGGATTAGAGACTCCAATTTAATTTTTCTAGCAGTAGCAACATTAATCGTATCACCCAGTTCCCTGCAGGTTTCCTTCAACTCTGAAATAATCCTTACCATTGATGCAGAAGCCTTCTCAGCAGAAGTTAAGACAATGTCAGGGACATGTCTTCCAGCAAACAGCTTATAATGAAGGGAAAACACTGATTCCCTCTTACAAGCAGCATCATTTGGATTGAGAATACTAGGATATTGATTCAGAATGATTTCACAAATGAGAGAAGGAAAAGAAATAGGCATTTTTATAGCACTAGTGGTTGCATGTTTGGTGATTTGATCAAAGATATATTGGCCAAAATTAAATTCAGTCTTAGTACCTACAGCATAGATAAATCTGCCAAGACCAACAGAAATGGTAGAGGTGTGATTGGTGGGCACCCAGTTAGCAGTACCAATCCTGTGAAGAATGGCATATTTGACACTGAGTTGCCCAGCAGAAAGCTTACCTCTAGAAGGCCAGGCATTGACTTGGTTAGCAGTAATGATTCTATAGACCTGGTTGTCAGATGTTGTCATCTCATCTTCTCCTTCATTTGTTCGTTCCAAACATCTATTGATCACCATAGGAGAAAACTTCACATATCTTCCCCGAACAAAAACCTTCATGTAATCCTTGTTATTCTTGTCTGTAATGGTAGCAGGAATATTCAAAATAAACTCTTTTACCAGCCCATCATAGCATTTGGAGAAACCAGTGACATTCTTGAGTAAGCCAGCCTCAGTGATTAAATCCATGACTTCCTTGATGTCTAGTGCATCTTTGCCTAGCTCCCTTTCTAGAGCAATCCTACGTTGGTACATATATCTCCACTTTGTCACACTGCTGATGAAGTGGAAAGAAAAATTGTCAAGAGGTGCAGCAGGCACAAATCTTGGGGTCTTCTTTTCATGGCTGGGAACCATGACCAGAGGAGTCACATCAAGAACATCTTCGAAGGAGATGTTCATGGGGTGAGCATCAGATTTGGAAGTTTTTGAGGAAGTAGCACCACGTTTGGGAGACATCTTGATTTTCCTGAGAGAAGAGAGGTTTAGAGGAGTATGGAAATAGGTTGTAATGTGATGGATACGCAGAGAGTGGGAGGCAATCTGAAAAGTAGTGGAGGTGTGGGAGTTGAAGGGGCAATTGGAAGGAAAGGTTTGAGTGGGATAGCGTGTTTGAGTAGACAAGGGCGTGCTATGAAATAAAGAGGGATGTTGGAACATCTCTATTTTAAGAAACAAACATCTTTTAAGAGCAAAAATCCCTATCAGCAGTAATTGCTATAAATCCTCATAAATACAAATCCCTAATTTTCCTCTCAAAATCTCAAACTGATTTGTATCCAAAGCTTTGGTAAAAATATCAGCCAGCTGATTTTCTGTAGTGACATGCTCTAGGGTAATGATCTTACTTTCAACAAGCTCCCTTATAAAATGATGGCGAATGTCAATGTGCTTAGTTCTGCTATGTTGGATAGGGTTCTTGGAGATATTTATAGCACTCAGATTATCACAGTATAATGTCATGACATCTTGTGTGACATTATACTCTGTAAGCGTTTGCTTCATCTAGACAAGTTGAGAGCAGCTACTCCCAACAGCTATGTATTCAACTTCTGCAGTAGACAGGGATACACAGTTTTGTTTCTTGCTAAACCACGAGATGAGCTTGTTTCCCAAAAAGAAGCAGCCTCCTGATGCGCTCTTTCTGTCATCAGCACTTCCAGCCCAATCTGCATCACAATATCCAGATAGTACACATCCAGATCCATGAGTGTACAACATCCCATATTCACTTGTCCCATTGATATACTTCAAGATTCTCTTAACTTGATTAATATGACTCACCTTGGATTCTGCTTGATATCTGGCACAAAGTCCCACAGCAAAGGCAATGTCAGGTCTGCTTGCTGTAAGATATAACAAACTTCCTATCATGCTTCTGTAAAGACTTTGATCCACAATAACTCCTTTTTCATCTTTTGACAACTTTAGATGGGTAGGTGCAGGTGTTCTTTTTTAGATGGCATTTTCCATTCCAAATTTTTTAACAATGTTCTCGGCATACTTACTTTGAGATAGGAATATGGATTCCTCTATCTGTTTGACTTGCAACCCAAGAAAGTAAGTTAACTCCCCAACAAGGCTCATTTCAAATTCATATTGCATTTGCTGCACAAAATGTTGAACCATCTCATCTGACACCCCACCAAAGATAATATCATCAACATAGATTTGAGCAATCATGAGTTTTCCCTCTTTTTCCTTGATAAACGAAGTCTTATCTATCCCACCTTTTCTATATCCATTATCAACAAGAAACTCTGTTAGTCTTTCATACCAAGCTCTAGGAGCTTGCTTCAGACCATATAAAGCTTTCTTCAACTTAAAACATGATTAGGGAAAGTTGGATCAATAAAACATTTAGACTGTTCAACATAGACTTGTTCATTTAGGTAACCAATTAAAAAGGCACTTTTAACATCCATTTGAAACAACTTGATTTTCAGAATGCAAGCAACTCCCAGAAGAAGTCTGATAGATTCAAAACGAGCTACAGGAGCAAAATTTTCATCAAAATCAACCCCTTCAATTTGTGTGTATCCTTAAGTAACCAATATGGATTTGTTCCTAGTGACCACTCCCTTTTCATTAGACTTGTTCTTGTAGACCCATTTGGTTCCAATAACATTTGTTCCTTCAGGCCTTGGTACAAGGTCCCAAACTTCATTTCTCTTGAATTCACCCAACTCCTCTTGCATGGCATTTATCCAGAATTCATCAGTTAAAGCCTCCTTGATGTTTTTAGGCTCAATCTTGGACATAAAGCAGGAGCTTGAGACAACTTCTCTAGATCTAGTGGTTACCCCTTTATTTGGATCACCTATGATGAGATCCATAGGATGGTCGTTCTGGACTCTGGTGGATGGTCCTTTGTTAGCAGGTTCAGATTCAGTGATGGTAGGATTAGAATCATTATTTCTATCTTTAGATTCAGTTGAGATATCAAAGGATGTTCCAACATCTTCTGGGACATCAATTTCCTTATGCACATCATCTATAACAACATTGATAGATTCTATCATGGTCTTAGTTCTGGAGTTAAACACTCTATAGGCTCTGCTATTGATAGAGTAGCCCAAGAATATACCTTCATCACTCTTAGGGTCCATCTTTCTTCTATAATCATGATCTAAAAGCATGTAGCATTTGCTTCCAAACACATGGAAGTATTTTACAGTAGGCTTTCTTCCTTTCCAAATTTCATACAATGTGGTCATTGTTGTAACACCCCGATTTCGATTATTCTCATTTTTGTTGAGTCTTTTTGATTTAATTGGGTGATTATTATTTTAACTGTGGAATTGGCGTGTTAATATGTTATGTTTGCATATTAGGCTATTATACCGATTTTGAGAGTTTTCGGGGAAAATAGATTGAGGGGTAATTTAGACATTTCTTATTTAATATTAAGTTGGATAGTTTATGAGAAATGAATTGGTAGATATTTTTGAGAGAAGAAAATATAATGAAAAGAATAGAATAGAAAGTTATATAAGAGAAAGTGGAAAGAAAAAAGATAGAAAGGAAAGAGTAGAGAAAGAAAGAGGAAGAAGAGAAAAGAGAGGAAAGCTTGGATTCTTTAAGATTAACCCTTAGGAATCGATTTAATCGGGTAAGGGTGTGAAATCTTATTATCTTATCAATGTATGTGATAATGTATGTCTTGTTTGGATTGTTTGGGTGTTTTTTACATTTTCCATTCTAGGTTAGAAATGGTTTAATCGGTAGAAATTGATGTTTTAACGGTTAGAATTTGGAATAGATGGTGTAGTTTAGTCGAGGAATGTTAGGCTAAGACTACAAGAACTGGTTTGGTGAAAATCAGGTGATTTGTGAGCTTCTGATGATTTTTTGTACAGTTGGGGTTTTGGTGTATCGCAGAACTCGCTAGGCGAGCAGCTAGCGAGTGAGGTGGCGAGTGGTTCACTAGGCGAGCTGCTAGCGAGCCAGTAGCGAATGGTCCCAGACTTGGACAGAACCAAAATGACCCTTATTCGCTGGAGCGAGTGAGGTAGTGAGGATTAGCTAAGCTTTCGCTAAGTGAGCGGTGTAGCGAAAACTTCCAGTAGCTAGAAATCTGCCCTCGCTAGCGTATTCGCTAGGCGAGCAGGTAGCGAATGTTCACGATGACCTTCGCTAGGCGAGTGATGCAGCGAACGTGACAGAACAACAATTTGTTTTGTTGTTTCCATCCATTGTTGATGCTTTGATTCTTCAACGCATAGCTTGTGTGTTGTTCGATGATGTGTTGTGGGTAGCCGTATTGCGTGAATCTTAAATTATGGAATCGATTGTGAATATGGTCTTTTGGCAAATATATGCATTGTTTAAATTGATTAAAAGTGCATGATGATTGTGATGGAGTTCGTTTCCATTTGGAGCGATATTGTGAATACATATTGATTGTATGTGATTGTAAGTGAAGCATCATGAATGTGTATTCTTGTGCATTATTTGATAAATGTAATGATGGTGTTGAAAGTATGAATACTTTGATCATTATAAAATATGTTGTGTATGTAATCATATTATAATTCTTGTGTGATGAATTATTTGAGAATGCATGAGATTAAGATGCGAGAACGGTCTTAAGTGCATATGGTTGTTGATTGCATACGCATCATTTGTTGTCAAGAGGCAATGCTTGCTAGTTTTGTGGAGACTAGTGACTTGTCCCAAACCTAGAGTGGGGTTTGAAAGCCTAGAGGACGGGCTTTTATTTGTTATTGGTCTAGAGGACGGACCCGGTTTAAATGTAAAAACCGAAAAATAATAACAAGTGTTGGTACCACATGGCATGAGTTGCATTGAGTTGCATCGAGTTGCATTGAGACACATGGCATAGGTATAATTGTTGTATGAAAGTATGCATATGTGTATGAATTGTTGAACTGAGAGTTGTGAGTTGGTGAATAAACATAACTGTAAATGTTTAGGTGGAGCGATGAGAATTATGAATGTATGCATGATGAATATGCATGGTGATTATCCATATATTTATATATACATTGTGATGTATATGGATGACTTGTGGTGAGAATGTAGTTCATGTGTATTCTAGGATTGTAGATATATATATATATATATATATATATATATATATATATATATATATATATATATATATATATATATATATATATATATATATATATATATATATATATATATATATATATATATATATATATATATATATATATATATATATATATATATATATATATATATATATATATATATATATATATATATATATATATATATATATATATATATATATATATATATATATATATGATTATATGCATTGTTATTATGATAATATTTCTCACCCTTCTGCTAGAATGATGTCCTATCTGACATCGTGCAGGTATCAAGAGTAGAGCTGCTCGTAGTTGCGTGGTCGCTGTTGGTGTAGCTATTTAGTATTTTAGTTTTGTTGGGTCGAGTCGTGCTCTGGTCAAGTAACACTGGGATCGCTTGGTTTATGTCTTAGAGATACATTATATACTCTACGCTATGTTTTATATTCATTGGAATATTATGATGTTGGCCTTGGTGCCTAAGTAATGTTGAATTATGTGATGAACATGAATATTCTGTTAAGAGAATTATGATATAAAATGAATCCGCTGCTACATGCAAAGTGAAACTTTAAAAAGCAAGATTATTTATTAAAGTGTTAATGAGCATGACAGGTGGTTGTTGATGTTTTGAAAGTTATGTGTGACACCTTTTTGTGAATGCATGATGATTTACTCTAACTATGTATATAAATTTCGTGGGGTTGAGAGGGGTGCTACAATTGTTCCTGTTCTTAACGTTACTCTGTTATGAACATAGCAGGCAGTGTTCATGGCTTGAACCCATAAATGGCAAGGCAGTTTCTTAGCATGGATCATTGCTCTGGAAGATTCTTGGATAAGTCTATTCTTTCTTTATACAACTCCATTTTATTGAGGAGTAATAGGAGAAGAGAATTCCTAGCTAATTCCTTCAAAAGAGCAGAATTCAACAACCTTTTGATTTTCAAATTCCTTCCCATGATCACTCCTAATTCTGACAACCTTACTTTCCTTTTCTCTTTGAATTTTCTGATACAGGTCTTGAAACACATCAAACACTTCAGATTTTTCTCTTACAAAATTCACCATGGTGCATCTTGAAAAGTCATCCACTACAACATAAGCATACTTCTTTCCACCAAGACTCTCCACCTGCATAGGTCCCATTAAGTCCATGTGAAGAAGTTCTAACACTTTAGAAGTAGTGAGATGTTGGATCTTCTGGTGTGACATCCTTGTCTATTTTCCTATTTGCCATTCACCACATATTTTTCCTTCTTCAATCTTTAGCTTAGGGATTCCTCTGACAGCTTCCATATATATGATTTTCTTCATTCTTTTCAGGTGTAGATGACCAAGTTTCTGGTGCCATAGTTTCACTTCATCTTCTTTGGCAAGAGCACATTTGGAGTCCAGAGAGGCCCATAGGTAGCAGTTGTCCTTGGATCTGACTCCCTTCATGATTATCTCTCCCTTTTCATTAGTCACCAAGCATTTAAGTTTAGTAAAGTTGACATTGAGACCCTGATCACACAATTGACTAATGCTAATCAAGTTAGCAGTTAATCCTTTGACAAGCAGAACATTGTTAAGATCAGGTGTTCCAGAGCAGTTTAGTTTTCCAACTCCCTTAGTGTCACCTTTGGCTCCATCTCCAAAGGTCACATAGCTGGTTGAGTGAGGTTTGATGTCAACTAACAGATTTATGATCCCTGTCATGTGTCTTGAACACCCACTATCAAAGTACTAGTCTTCCTTAGTAGAGACTTTCAGGGACATATGGGCTATGAAGCAAGAAGTAGCATTTTTAGGAACCCATTGCTTTGTAGCAGAATCCTTTTGAACCCATTGCTTTCTAGAGTACTAAGTGTTGTGATCAGGTCTTGCTTGAGGTATAGAATTTGGATATTCATGCAATCTGAAACATAATGGCTTTATATGACCAAAGCGACCACATTGATGGCATCTCCATCTCTGGAATTTTCTTGGTTGGCTGGATTGTTTTTTGTCGTGATGTTGAGACATTTGATGGAACATCTTTTGCTTAGATCTAGAAGGCTTGTGCTGAGAGGTAGGATTATTGTCTGTATGTGCTTCATTAAATCCTAACCCTGTTTTGTCTCCCATCCTTCTTCCAGATTGAAGAATCTCTTCCAAGGTTTTGGTACCGTTGTTCATCATTCTAACAGACTTTCCCATTTGATCAAGTTGGGAAGTCAGTTGATCAACTTTATAATTTAACTTAGTGATAGTTTTAAGCTGTTTAACACCTTCATAATTCAACTCCTTGATAATTTTAAGGTGTTCCTCCTTTTCAGTCTTCAATTTGATGATAAGTTTTTTTTTTTGTTTTTCATCCTGTTGGCATACCTCTTCACTTCTCAGGCACAACTCTTTGTAGGAAGCTGCAAGTTCTTCAAATGTTAATTCATCTTCACTGGAGTCTTCATTAGAATAGTATCTTCCAGTCAAAGCAGTTACATGTTTGACAGACTCTTCTTTAATATCACTTTCAGAATCTTCATCAGTCCAAGAAATAGCTAGACCCTTTTTTTTGTTTCTTGAGATAGGTTGTGCATTCAGATATGATGTGACCAAAATCTTCACACCCATGGCATTGTATCCCTTTGCTATTTATGGGTTTTTCTTCAGTTCTGGTTCTTCTTCCTGCATCATTGGACCTATTGATGTCATGTGAGATGTTCTTGACATTGGGTCTTATCTTCATATCCATTCTTTTTATAACCTTGTTGAATTGTCTTCCAAGAAGTACTATGGCTTTAGACAAGCTTTCATTTGTATCTTCATCTGATTCATCCTCTCTACTCTCAATATTTGACACAAAGGCTATGCTTTTCTTCTTATCAGCTTTGCCACTTATTCCTACTTCAAAGGTTAAAAGAGACCTAATAAGTTCATTAACTCTCATCTTGTAGATGTCTTGTGCTTTCTCTATAGCAGTTACTTTCATGTCAAATCTCTTGGGAAGATATTTGAGAATTTTTCTTACCAGCTTTTCTTCTGTCATCTTTTCTCCTAGGGCACTTGAAGCATTGGCTATTTCAAGAATATTCATATGAAAGTCATGTATGCTTTCATCATCTTTCACCCTCATGTTTTCAAACTTAGTAGTCAGAAGTTAAAGTCTAGACATCTTTACCTTGGATGTGCCTTCATGAGTAATCCTCAGTATCTCACAGGCTTCTTTAGCTACCTCACAGTTGTTAACCAATCTGAATATGTTCCTATCAATTCCATTAAACAAGGCACTCAAGGCTTTGGAGTTGCCCAAAGCTAATTCATCCTCTTCCTTTGTCCATTCTTCCTCAGGCTTCAAGTCAGATGTAGCCTTTCCATCTTTATCAATAATCACAGGATGTTCCCGTCCCTTTATAACAGCTTTCCAGGCCTTACTATCCAGAGATTTCAAGAAAGCAATCATTCGTGGTTTCCAATAGTCATAATTACTCCCGTCCAGAACAGGTGGTCTGTTCATAAATCCTCCTTCTTTGTCCATGGTGTAGCACCCTAATTTTTGACCTTAAGATCCCATCTCCTTGTGCATTCTCTCGCATATCATCTAAGTCGGTCATCTATGCATAGCTAACCATTTTAACTGTTTTGTCTGTTTTGTTTTGTGAAGTTAGGTTACTGCTGGAAGTTTAGGAAGTCATGAAGGCTTTGTGGGAACTTCTTATCTCTTACAAGTTATGCTAAAAGTATTTTGGAACCGCATCCTCTTATTCTTATGGCCCCCTAATGGGCAGGTTTCATAAATTCATTTTACAAAGTCCTTTGATAAGAAGTATGGTTTGAAGTACGAGTGGTGTCGTTAAAATGATGTTGTTTCCAAGAAGAGTCGTGAAAAGAACGTATTGTCGCTACTGCGAAAATCGGCGCCGGCTGAACAGAAGAGTCGCCACCGTGCGTTATTTATCCCAACGGAGGGAAAGGAAACGCTCAGAGTAAACCTACCGCAAAGACGGGAAAGGAATGGTCATCGCAACCAAATCCTGGGTTCGGGAGTCGGTTACGCAAGGGGAAGGTATTAGCACCCCTCACGTCCGTCGTACTCGACGGGATCCACGCTTGTTTTCTGGTACGGATTGTTATTTCTATCTAAACTAAGGGTTAAGGGTTAAAAAGAAAGAAAGGACTCGGCAAAGTATCGCACTTTATGCCTACGTATTCCCGTCTGGAACGAGAAATCAGAGTCAACGTAGTTCGCCTACCTACTGGAAAGGAGGGGAAGGTTGCTCGCTAGGATATCGCATCCTATGCCTACATACTTTCATACAGCATGAAAGATCAGAGCAAACGTAGTTCGGGCCACGTACGACACAAGCTTGTCCGACTGATTTTATTCCTTCTGAAAAAGGTTTTTCTGATTAGCAGTCCAAGCGGACAAAAATGATGTTTTGATGAGTTCACATTCTTTTACGGAAGAAGTGTCTTTTATTGTGTTTGAAATCTTCTTGTATTTTTCTGTTTGTTTTGAGGAAGAAGAGACAGAACTCTAACCTATGGTTGAAAAGGGAATCAAACTAACCTAATGTTATCATGCATGGGTTAAGACCTAATGTCTATCATGCTCCTCTCTTGCACAGAGAGAAACAGAGATCCTAAGGGAATAAACGGAAATAGACACAATAGCCAATATATACAGTAAAGCAGTAAAATGCATGAATGCAGCAATACAAGCGAGGCAAGGGAGTCCCACTCAACCTCGAACCTAGAAAACAATAGGCAAAAGTGAACAGACTTAACTTTCAACCCAACAAGTTAACAGCAAACAATACAGTCCAGAAAACCAATCAATACATCAAGAAATATAAACAGCAAAAGAAACAGCCACAGCAGCTCTGCATCAACATCTGTCTTCAAGTCATCACCAATCAGCTACAAGCTTCAGCAAGCATCAATCTCCATCTCCACAACCTTCAAGCAAGGTCTTGGTTATCAGTCTTCCATCTGCAATGGCTTTTCTTCAAGTCTCAAACTCCAGGAGGAATATCAGTCAACCAGATGAAGTGAATGAATGTTAGACAGTCAATTACCTACCAAGGGTGGTTCATTAACTATTAACATTATATAGACAATTTTCTCTCAAAAGTTCTATCTTTCAAATACATTCACTGATCCTTCCAAAGGAAGGAGGTGGGTATTTGAAAGAGACTTTGAATCATAGAGAAAGGATGGAGGCAGACAAGGCATTCCATGTTTGGGAAACAAGCTTTCTAATCTAGAGCTCTGCCTAGCTCCTAAACCCTAGTCTCCTCAACAGCTGCTAGCAAAAATCTCCTCATCAACTCTGGAAGTTGGACTTCAATCTCTGGATCTCTAATGGCTTCATCATCACAAGTCTTCAGCTCTCCCAATCCCCAAGCAATCCCAATACCCACACAGACAAATCATAATCCCCAGAGAGGGCACACCACACCAGTCAAGCAAATACAGACAGTATTAATAGCAGTAGGGGAATCCTAACATTTTCTAAGGGATCTAATAACTACCCCTAATCCCTATAGTCCCATACCCCAAAGATTCAATTTCTAACTCCTAATGGAAATGAACTTATTCACCTATGTTGTCACCTAAATCCTAATCTTGTTCATGTTATTCACCCCTAATCAAATCACCTAAAATTAAGTCCTAAAAATATGAATTAAATTTTATATACAAGCTAACATTATCTACTAATCAACCTAAAAAGAATGGATTAAAAATATTAAAGCATCTATTCAAACTAAAATCACCAAATTCATGTATCAAACTAAACATTATTTACACCTATTTAAAAGAAAAATATGCCAAAAATATTAAAATAAAAGGAAACGCCAAATTTTTTATGTGATATTTTTCTTGACAAAATTATGAAAAAGAATGCAAAAACAACCAATGAAAAATAAGCATTTTCCAATTTGTTATGATTTTTTAAAGATTTAATATTTTTGAAAGAAAAATAAAATGAGAATTAATTGAAAGGGGTGCAGCAAGCAATGGAACTCAGTTAAAAAAAGAAACGGGCCCAGACTGGGGGGTGCGCCTAGCAAGGTGCGTCTGGGCCCAACGCATCAGAAAACATGACAAAAATAAAAAAAAATTGGGCGCGGTGCAAATAGTAAGTATTCCAGTTCATTCACGCTTTGGGCCTAATTGGGAGGGTGTCAATAGTAACGAATTCAAAGCCCAGTCTGACGATAATAAGTGGAACGGTGCGTTTTGATGTTTGAATCTCCCTCCGTTTTTTTTTGAATCGTGGCCGTAGGATTGAGAACCAAGTCAAATGTCAAAGCCAGATCGTGTGGCTCTCATGTTATCTTCAACCTCCAGCAAACCCTAGCTCTGAAACTCTTCTCCCATGCACGATTTTCCACTCCTCTGTTCTCCCTCATCTCTCCACGAAATCAAACAATTCCAAAAGCAAAATTGCTCTAGAACAATCCCTCTACACAGCCATAACAACCATTCCCTCTAAAGCTCAAACAATAAGCAAACCCGATAGGAATAACAGTCTGAATCCACCATTAACACCTGTCATCAACCTCTCCAATTCTCCCTAATTCTTGCCCTAACATGCTCTACACCTTGTGCTGATCACATCAAGCTAATAACCTAAGGTTTTCTTACAATATCCTATGATATACAAACCCCAACAGTTCTTGTACACCAATGGCAACCTTCATGGAATCTCTTCAAACTCACCAAAACCAGTCATCTAGCCTATCCTAACCTTTCTATGCTAATAACTACCTATAATTCTAACTAAAACATGCAATTCGAAGGAGAAACATACCTGGTGTAAAGTGAAGAAAACAGCTAGGGAATGCTCTGATCAGATGCTTGTAATGATTGGAAATGGATCAGGGAACTTGTTCTTGAATTCTGTATGCAATGAATCTGACTCAAACCTCTTGGATCTTGTGATTTCAACTTCTTGCACCTTGGATGATGGAACTTGTATGGCACGATTCTTGCTCAATTCTAACTAATCTTGAGGTGAATTGTGATCTATGGATGATGATGATGAAGACCAGATCAAGAAATATAAAAATTGAAGGAGATTTGATGAAGTTTAGAAAGCTTTTGCAAAATGGAGAAATGGAGTATAACTTGTGTTTTGATCACTATGAGTCACCAACCATGGCATGAACCTCTTCATATCAATATATAGGTGAGTTTAGAACCTCCTAGAACTTTGGAGAAACTTCCCATGCACTCTTTCCTTGCATTTTGGATTATGTAACTTCATGTGTAAGTAACCATGCATAACTTTCAAAACTTGAACCAAGCTCAAAATTCTACTTTAGCCAATGTTCTCAAAATGTTTTTTCCATTCAAAATGACCTATAATTTTGCCCCATTTGGCCAAAATATGAAAAATCTCATTTTTAGGTCCTTTTTATTCATTAAATCCACCAATTTTGAAACCTTGTGCTATGAATCTTTCCAATCTCTCATGGTCACTTTTCTAGACTCAAAATGTCATTTGGAACAAGTTTTATGTTGTGCAGTTTTCCATTTGAAGCTTCCTTGTATGAGTTTTAGGCATAGGCTAAGAATGACCTGTAATTCTCAGATGACCAAAATACCCTTTTCTTGCCAAGACCATAAGTAGAGTTCCACAAATCATATGAAGGCATACTATACCATTATAGAAAGATAAGACAATGAGGAACAACTCTTATGTTGACCATAAATTCATTTGAAATCTCCTTGAGGGGTAAAAATTGCTTGGAAGTCAAGTCACTTTCACAGACAAAATTTCAGATACCTCAGATGACCTGTAACTTGTAAGGACCATAACTTGAGTTCTATAAATCTCCTTAGTGTCTTCCACCACTCACATTAAAGGTCTTGAGATCCTCTACAAGTTCCATGTTGGCCAAGGATCCATTTGAAGCTTGCATTTTGACTTATCTTGCTTGGAAATTTGACCTAAACTAGGGGATTTTACACAGAAACCCTAATTTAGAAACTCCTCTTCTCCTTGATTCCTCTTGATTTCTTCTTAGCATAACAACATATCCTTCTTTACATGTCAAATGATGAACCCTAAATCTCTCCAATAGCCCTTAATGCCTTTCAATCAGTCATTTGACCTAGAGTTGACCTAGAGTTGACCCCAGATGAAACCCTAGTTGGCTGTCTTCAACTGCAATTCTTGTGATCATACCAATGACTTGTCTCCTTCTTCAAATGACTTTCTAAGTCTCCCATGATGCCCACATACTCTCCATGCTCAGTCCACAGCTCACAACTTACTTGTTGATCCTCAGACACCCTCAGATAGGAGCTAGATGCCCTGCTTAATCCATTGACTTCTCAGCTTTCAAATTCTTTCTGATGACTTGAATGAGATTGAATTAGAATAATAACCTCTTGATAGGCTCATAGAGATGAGAATAATGCTTGGTCCCCTGTTGGATGACTTGCTATGCTATGCTATGCAGATGATTAGGCTATGTACATGACTCTATATGCAAATGCTAATGATATTGAAACATAAACCAAGTGACTAAGGTTGAGCAATTTTTAGGGTGCAACAACTGCCCCTATTTAAGCGACTTGGACCCGATTGGGTGAAGAGCGAGCGGCCTTCAAACATTCGAGGTACGAGACAGTTGAATACTAAGAACCCGGAAATTTGCCGACCGCAGAAATAAACTGCACCACTGCTTGGGGATTATTTCATCAGCCTGAAAAGCTTCTATCATTGCAAGAATAAAACTTTGTCCACGTTAGGACTCCTCCTGCCGTTAACTCGGAAAAACTTCAACAACTTTGCTGGGGATGGCTCGTCTGCCTTCTTGTCAGAAATAAATCGTCCATGTTAGGACTAAACTCTTCCACGTTAGGAATACGCCATTCTTCCACGTAAGGAATCAATCTTTCTTTCCACGTAAGGAAACCACAATCTTTCCGATTTGTCCACGTAAGGACTCCCTTCTTTCCACGTAAGGAATACGTCTTCTTTCCACGTAAGGAAACCAATTTTCTTCCACGTAAGGAATAAAATTCTTGATCTGTCCACGTAAGGACTCCAATCTTTCCACGTAAGGAATACGATTTTATTCGATCTGTCCACGTAAGGACTCCAATCTTTCCACGTAAGGAATGCAATCTTTCCACGTCAGGAATACATCGTCCACATTAGGACCCACTTTTCCACGTTAGGAAAAATAATCTTCTTGATTTGTCCATGTAAGGACTCCCATTTTTCCACGTAAGGAATACTTCTTCATCTGTCCACGTAAGGACTCCAGTCTGATATGTCCACGTAAGGACTCAATCTTTCCACGTATGGAATAAATCTTTGTATCTGTCCACGTTAGGACTAAACTCTTCCACGTTAGGAATACATTCTCTTTTGATTTGTCCATGTAAGGACTCAACTTTCACCTTGCTTTATCCACGTAAGGACTCCAATCTTTCCACGTAAGGAAACCGTATCGTCTTGATTTGTCCACGTCAGGACTCACCTCTTGACTTGCTGAGGATAAAACTTGTCCATGTCAGGACTCACATCTCCACCTGCTGAAGTAATATAACCTGTCCACGTCAGGACTTGCGCGTCCTCGACTTGCTGTGGAAGTGAGACTTGTCCACGTCAGGACTCATACTTTGCCCACAACACGAAGAAGGATAAATTTGTCCACGTCAGGACTCTCGCGTCTTGTCATCACAAAGAACTACAAATTTGTCCACGTCAGGACGCACATTTCACCATCACGAATAAAGCTATCTGCTGGAAATAAATTGTCCACGTCAGAACACCAACACGAAGAGTAATCAATCTTGTCAACGTTATGATTTCATACTCAATCAATACCGAGGAATCCGATCTGTCCACGTTAGGACCGACACGTCTCGTCAACTTGAGGAAATGTCCACGTCAGGACTCCACATTCCAACAATTCTGAAAAATCGAACCTGTCCACGTTAGGACTAGCACCTCTCATCCACCATGAGGAAGTAAAACTGTCCACGTCAGGACACCCACTTCTCTAGCACGAAGAAAACCTGTCAAGAAAATAGTCCACCACAAAACTTCTTAGCACTGACGTGACAGCGATTTTGAAGCGGACTCTACTGGGGATATCTGAAACCAGACTACTGGACGCCTATTCTGATAACCGGCGACAGCCTCTGAGATTCTGGTTCGGGAAACTCTTTGATGACAAACAACTCCGCCTGGGAGTGAGGAGAAATTTTGCCTACTCACTCTGGCGGGGAAAACACGAGAAACTCACAAATAACTCTGTTCGGAAACAAAAAGAACTTCATCATGATAATTTTGTGAGGAATAACACCAAAGCTGACACTTCATAGAATGTCTCACGTCGAGATCTTGAATGTTTGATACTTCATTTGAGCAAGAGCTCTCTCTACCTGCAAGAGAAACAATACTTGAAACAAAAGGTTAGCCAACCTGGTTTATGTTTCAAAATGCATGCGTTTGACAATGATGCAATGCTCCATTCGACATGAAAAATGCTACGCTTTTTTCATTTGGTGGATGCAAGTATGACACTATATGCTGATGCCAATGCAGACTCGAACTGCTGAGATACAGGAGCCACTCCAACAAAATAAATGCTGAAGACAATGCTGACTCCGCTGGGGATAGCCAGATGCTACAAAATTATTCCAGCAAAATAAATGCTGGAAGAGTGAAGTTGACCCAGCTGAGAAATTGGGAACTTAGACCCAGCACCTCATTGAAGGAACACCCTGTTGGGGAACATAACTCTGCTGGAGAATAGCAGATGCGCCCGTTATGATTGAACCTTTGCTGGAAAGTGAACGGATATCACACGGTGTTTTGACAAAGTAAATGCTAGAGCGCACAACCAACTTTGCCGGGGATAGTCTTAATCTTCGAGTTCCACTGGGAGGAATGAAAATACTGGTTTGAAAAGAGAACTCCGCTGGGGAAGAGTAGCTGACTCTGTGGGGAAAGGTGAACTTGTCTGAATACAGCTCACAAATATTGATCTTCTGAGGCTAAACCCACTCTGCTTAAGATAGAGGAATCCTTCTGGGGGACACCACACTGTCTGAATACAGCCTCCACTTTGGGATCGCCAAACTCTGCTGAGGATAAACGACTTTGCTGGAGAATGTCCTTTGGATAAGCTACGACTAGCTGGGGAATTCGATCCTTCTTCAGGGAGAACATGCATGACCTGCGTGGGGGTCGAGTCTTTCGTTACTGCAATCTTTTGATCGTCTTCCTCGTATGGCTATGAAACCTGCAACAACACAAACAAGACAGGACAAGCCTATGCAACCAAATCTATTCAGGTTAGTGACGTCATTTTCAGTTAATTCAAAGTTTTAGCAATTGTTGGCAAGGGCCAGCGCCGTTATACACATGCTAGTTCCGTTAAACTCAGGCGCTTTATCATGCACAAAACAGTAAAGAACCAGCATCAAGTACTGAATAACATATTTTATTGATTGGGCCCCTGAATGGGCGGAGTTCTGTACACGGGATGTAACTCCTGAAAAGAGGAAGCTACGCAAAGCAAATATACAAGTATGCACAAGAAGCATAAATATATTGACAAATTAAATTTGTACACATGTCGGCAACGGGATGCATACGAACACCACGAACTGATCCTCCTATGACTCGTCCGACTCTAATGCTTCCCCGGTATCCACACTTCCGAAGAGATTGTATCCGATAATCGACCCCTCGAGTAGATTCTCCCGCACCAATGCTCATGGCAGTATCAAATTCGGACCGCTGTCATTTGCTTTTCAAATCCCTAACTTTTGCGTGAACCGCCCTTTACGGGTTTTCAGTTCACCGGGATACCCTTTTTTGCCGAAGTCGCCCAGTGTAGGTTTTCAACTTCGCAGGTATACCTTTTTTCAATTTTATCCCTAACTTTTGCCCGAACCTTTCATTCTGTTTTTGGTTCGCCAGGATGCCCCATTTTTGCCTGGACTCTCTTTTTTCTGTCCAGCGGGTCAATTTTAAGCAAAGTATTTTTTAACTGCGTCCGAATTCACAGGCGACGTAAAGTCCTCACCGTCCATGGTGGACAACAATAATGCTCCTCCTGAAAAGACTTTTCTGACAACGTATGGCCCTTCGTAGTTGGGGGTCCACTTGCCCCTGTGATCTGCCTGCGGCGGGAGAATCCTTTTCAGCACAAGGTCGCCCGTCTGAAAGCTCCGAGGATGTATCTTCTTATCATATGCTTTCTTCATTCGACTCTGGTACAAACGACCGTATGCTAGAGAAGCTAGCCTCTTCTCATCCATCAAACTCAGTTGGTTCAACCTGTCTTTTACCCATTCTGCCTCATCTAGTTGAACATCTCGCAATACCCTCAGAGAAGGGATCTCAACTTCCAATGGTAATACTGCTTCCATTCCGTATACCAACGAGAACGGGGTTGCCCCGGTTGATGTGTGTACCGTCGTACGATAACCGTGCAAAGAAAAAGGTAGCATCTCATGCCAATCCTTATAGGTCACCACCATCTTTTGAACGATCTTCTTGATATTCTTATTGGCCGCTTCGACAACGCCATTCATCTTGGGTCGGTAAGGGGAGGAGTTGTGATGTTCGATCTTGAAATTCTGACAGAGCTCCTTCATCATTTTGTTGTTCAGGTTTGAACCGTTGTCCGTGATTATCCGCTCGGGGATCCCATATCGGTAAATGATATCTCTCTTGATGAATCTAGCCACCACCTGCTTAGTTACATTTGCGTAAGACGCCGCTTCTACCCACTTGGTGAAATAATCGATTGCTACTAGAATGAACCGGTGCCCGTTAGAAGCCGTCGGCTCGATCTTTCCAATCATATCGATTCCCCACATCGAGAATGGCCATGGCGATGACATCACATTCAGAGGACTCGGAGGCACATGGATCTTATCAGCATAGATTTGGCACTTGTGGCACTTCCTCGCAAACTTGAAACAATCAGTTTCCATAGTCAGCCAAAAATAACCTTCCCGCAGCAGCTTTCTCGTCATAGCATGCCCACCAGCATGCGTACCAAATGTACCTTCATGTATTTCCCCCATGAGCAGCTTTGCCTCTTTCTCGTCTACACAACGCAACAACACCAAGTCGTGGTTTCTTCTGTATAAGACACCGTCCGGATTCAAATAGAAATTACCCGCTAATCTCCTGAGAATCTTCTGATCTTGACTGGATGCCCCAGCCAGATACTCTTTGTGCTTCAGGAAATTAAGGATATCAAAATACCACGGTTTGTCGTCAGATGCTTCGTAAATAGCAAACACAAAGGCAGGCCTGTCAAGCCGAGAGATAATGATTTTGGGAGCCTCGTTCCAGAAGTTGACTTTGTACATGGAAGACAACGTAGCTAGAGCGTCAGCCATCTGATTTTCTGCTCTCGGTACGTGATGCAACTCAACCTTGTCAAAGAAAGGCAACAATCTCCTTGCATAATTCATGTAATGTATCAAATTGGGCTGACGTGTCTCCCATTCCCCTTTTATCTGATTCACCACCAGAGCTGAGTCTCCGTATACGTCTAGATTCTTGATTCGCAAATCAATGGCTTCTTCAAGCCCCATTATACAAGCTTCGTATTCGGCCTCATTATTGGTGACTGCAAAGGTCAATCGGGCAGTAAACGGGATGTGCGACCCGTGGGGCGTGGTGATGATTGCCCCTATTCCGCTACCGTAAGCATTCACAGCTCCGTCAAATATCATCTTCCACTTGGAACCCAACTCTGGCCCTTCGTCTGGCAACGATTCTTCACAATCTTTCATCTTTAGGTACATGATATCCTCGTCAGGAAAATCAAACCTCATCGATTGGTAATCTTCAATAGGCTGCTCTGCCAAGTACTCAGACAGCACACTCCCCTTTATAGCCTTTTGCGAGACGTATTGGATGTCATATTCAGTCAAGACCATCTGCCAACGGGCAATTCTCCCTGATAGCGCCTGCTTTTCAAATACATATTTGATGGGATCCATCTTCGAGATGAGCATGGTTGTATGATTCAGCATGTATTGCCTCAAACGCTTGGCGGCCCAGGCTAGCGCGCAACAAGTTTTTTCAAGCATTGAGTATCGAGATTCACAATCTGTAAATTTCTTACTCAAGTAATAAATTGCATGCTCTTTTCTTCCTGTCTCGTCGTTTTGACCGAGAACACAACCCATGCTTCCCTCAAGAACTGTCAAATACATGATCAAGGGTCTCCCTGCCACTGGGGGTATCAAAATAGGAGGCTCCTGCAAATACTGCTTTATTTTATTGAACGCCTTTTGACAATTTTCGTTCCATGTTACAGCTTGATCTTTCTTCAGCAACTTGAACAATGGTTCACACGTAGCAGTTAGGTGAGATATGAACCTAGCAATGTAGTTCAACCTCCCTAAAAACCCGCGCACCTCTTTCTCTGTTTTAGGCGTCGGCATTTCTTGAATTGCTTTTATTTTAGCAGGATCGACCTCTATTCCTCTTTCGCTTACGATAAACCCCAGCAGTTTACCCGATCTCACCCCGAAGGTGCATTTGTTAGGGTTCAGTCTCAGCCTGAACTTCCTAAGCCTTTTGAATAGCTTCAGCAGATTCACCAGATGCTCTTCCTCCGTCTGGGATTTAGCAATCATATCATCAACATAAACTTCGATCTCTTTATGCATCATATCATGAAAAAGAGTCGTCATTGCACGCTGATACGTTGCCCCAGCATTCTTCAAACCAAAGGGCATCACTTTGTAACAAAATGTTCCCCACGGCATTATGAAAGTAGTCTTCTCCATGTCCTCTGGCGCCATTTTAATCTGATTATAGCCTGAAAAGCCATCCATGAAGGAGAATACGGAGTATTGAGCAGTATTATCAACTAGCACGTCGATATGAGGAAGTGGAAAATCGTCTTTTGGGCTCGCTTTGTTCAGATCCCTATAATCCATGCACATTCGAACCTTGCCATCTTTCTTTGGCACTGGTACGATGTTAGCAACCCACGAGGGGTATTTTGTCACAGCCAGGAAACCAGCATCCCACTGTTTTTGAACTTCCTCTTTGATCTTCACCGCCATATCTGGTCTAGTTCTGCGAAGCTTTTGTTTGACCGGTGGGCATTCTTCTTTCAATGGCAGACGGTGCACAACCATATCTGTATCGAGCCCTGGCATATCTTCATACGACCAAGCGAACACATCGTTATACTCTCGGAGCATTTCAACCAGTCTTCGCTTGACATCGCTCGGCAGCGCGGCTCCGATACGAATATTCTTCTCAACCCCTTCCGACCCCAAGTTGATAATTTCGATGACCTCTTCGTGAGGCAGAATGACTCTTTCCTCTTGCTTCACCAACCAAGACAGTTCTTCAGGAACGTCGCTATCTTCGACAACCTCTTCTTCGGCCTGAAATACCGGGTGCTCAAAGTCGGGACGAGTCGTAGGTGGTTCAAGGATGTCATCTGAAAATGTTATCCTGCAAAAGGAATAGTTAAATGCTTCAAAATGCGTATAAAGCGAATAACCTCGTTGCCATTTTATTGAAAAATACAAAACAAGGAAAACAGAGATTACAATATTTGCACATGAAAAAACGCCTTTTATTTAATGATAAACATGCAATGTTCATAACAGCACAGGCCTAAGCAAATCCTGATGCCCCGGGTAAGACATCAGGTTATTCAACAATTAATAAAACAAAGCATCACTGTTTAAGAGTCACAGGAACAAGCTCCTGAATAAACCAGTTGCACAATCCCTGTCCTGGCGTGCTTGGCTGAATCCAGGCATCCATATCACAGTTGCTGTCTCCTTCGTCAGACTCCGAAGCAGCATTGATGGTTTCATGACATACTCCACTGGCAGAGATGGTTATTGGCCCTCTGAAACGGGGTGCTCTCACAGCAGGTGTTGACGACGACGGTTGGTATCCTAGCCCAAACCGGTCCATCTTCACCGGAATATCCAGCACTTTGCCCCAGCCCTTTGCTTCTCCTGCCTCTACCAGAGCTTGGGCCTCTTTATACGACGAGACGGCTATCTCCGACACTTTGCTCGGCCCGGGACCTTTGTCCTTGATACGCAACCCTTCAAATGCCTGGCAGGGTGTTTCGTGAATCTCTCCATCGACCTCCACGTATTTAAATGACGACAGATGGCTGACCAGGATGTCTTCTTCTCCGCATACGGTGACTACGCTGTCCCCCACCATATATTTCAACTTCTGATGCAGGGTAGACGTGACTGCCCCAGCCCCATGAATCCAGGGTCGCCCGAGCAGGCAGCTATATGCAGGCTGGATGTCCATGATATAAAATTCAGTCGCAAACACCTCCGGCCCCACCTGTAGAGGCAATGTTATCGATCCAAAGACTGTTCTCCGTGTGCCATCGAATGCCCTGACTATCAAGTCACTGGGCGTGCACAAGATTCCTCTGACATCCAGCTTCATCATCGCTTTCTTGGGCATCACATTTAAGGATGATCCGGTATCGACCAGTACATGCGACATGACTGATCCCCTACACTCGACAGATACGTGCAGCGCCATATTATGATCTCTCCCCTTCAGGGTCAAATCGAAGTCGGTAAAGCCCAAGTTGTGGCCTGCATTTACATGTGCCAACACTCCTTCTAGCTGATTTACGGAGACGTCTTGGGGTACGAAGGAAGTATCCAGGACTTTCAACAAAGCATTTCTGTGAGCTTCAGAACACAATAGCAATGACAGGATAGATATCTTTGAAGGCGTCTGTTGCAGATGCTCCACAATATATAAATCACTTTTACGGATCAAGCGCATGAACTCTTCTACCTCTTTCGATGCCGCTTCTTTTCCGCTTGCCTGCACTGGGACATTCTCAATCATCTTCCCCTTTCCCTTCGCCAGTCTTTCGGCCTCGACCTCAGGCGATATGAAGATCCTACCACTCCTTGTCATACCTCCAAAACCGACCACATTCTCTACAATCTCGGCTGGCTGCTTATTAACATCAATCTTTATTCCGTCACAATACACTTCCAACCCATATGACCATGGGACTGCTTTTGTGCTCTCGTACGGGATTGGCTCGGCCTTAGTTATGGTGATCGGCGGTCGCTGAGCCGGTGCTGTTATAGTGATTGTCTTTCGAGGAATCGTTACAGTGGCCACATCACTTTGATTGTCTGCCAATGCCCCTGCAGGCTCTTCAATTGTTGCTCGGTCAAACTGCAATGTGCCGCCATCAATTAAAGCCTGGATGCCTTTCTTCAAATCATCGCACCCTCCAGCTAGGGTCCAGCATTCCACGCAATACTCGTCACAACCTGGATAAACACCCCCTTGCAACAATCTGCTTTTTATCTCGCTCAGCGGCGTCTTTAAATCATCCACTCTCGTAATCAAATTCAAACCTTCCTCAATCAGAATGGCGTTTGCCCCATGATTAGGCATGGGCTTCTGCACTATATTCGACCCTGCTGTTCTGAAATTGATAGCTTTATTGTCCAAAAGATCCTGCACGACATGCTTAAAAGCATGGCAACCCTCTACATCGTGGCCCGGAGCCCCAGAATGAAACTCACAGTGCCTGCTTGCATCATAACTATACGGAGGAGTTCCCGTTATCGGTGCCAGAGTTCTCTTCTCTACCAGGTTCAAACCCAACAATGTCTGTAACAAGTCAACATACGTTGAGGGAGGCTTCTCAAACACTCTTCTTGGTTTACCACCCTGGAATCTTCGCTGAGCAGGCTGTGCCCCCTGCTGTGGCTGCTGCTGATGCTGCTGTTGTTGTTGCATTGGCTGCTGCTGAAACGGTTGTTATTGGAATGGAATAGTAACGCTCGCCACCTGCTGCGGCTGATTATATTGGTTCCGACCTCTGCCTCGGCCTCGGCCTCGGCCCCCAAATACTGCGCTTGCCTCGCCCTGACGGCGCCCACCAAAAGCCTTCCTATTACTGCCAGATGCAGTTGACTCCTCAGCCTGGAATCGGCCTTGCTTAATGTTGTTCTCAATCTTTTCTCCCATCAGAATTAAGTCTGAGAAACTGGCCAAAGATTTGTGAAACAACTTGTCATAAAACATGCCTGTGAACGTTCCGATAAACATGTCATTCATTTCCTTGTCTTCTAAAGGAGGACGGACCCTGGCAGCCATATCGCGCCATCTTTGCACGTACTCTTTAAAGCTCTCACCCTTCTTCTGAGACAGCCCTGTCAATTGGACCCGATTGGGCGCCAAGTCGCTGTTATACTTGTAGTGAGCTACAAAGGCCTCTGCCAGTTGCTTCCATGTCTTTATATTAGTTGGCTCCAACCCCATGTACCACTCTAAGGAAGGACCTAACAAGCTATCTTGAAAGAAATGCATTAGCATTCTCTCATCAGTTGAATACGCAGACATCTTTCTGTAATAAGCCCGCACGTGCACTTTCGGACAGGTGTCCCCTTTATACTTATCAAACGTAGGAGCTTTGAATTTGATTGGCACCCTCAAGCCAGGTACCAAACCCATTGCTGACATGTCTAAGCCCACAGCACTTTGGTTCAGGACCCCCCTCATCTGCTCTTCTAGCATTCTGATCTTCTGGGAGTCATCCATCGGTCCCTCGAAACCTCCACCGGAGAAAGCGTCCTCCTGCTGATCTTCCTGCCAGTTACCATTCCCAGCTCCATACCCATCATATCCATTATTGCGGCCAGCTCTAATCTGATTCATCACCGGGCCTCGCCCTCTGTTGCCGTATCCCGGGGCAATCCCAGCAGGTCCAAAAGCCATTAACCCAGCGCCGTTTCCATTTCCAAAACCTCCGTAACCCTGATTGGTCATACCATAACCATCTTGCCCAAAGCCTTGAGCATTGAAACCATATTTCCCAGCATTATCGAATCCCTGATCGTTGAACCCGAATCCAGCATGGCCGAAGCCGTTGCCTCCCATATTATCACCCAAGTTGATATCACCAAGCCCAACGTTATGGACAGCAGTCTCGTTCCCAACTCCGACGTTACCGTTCCCAACAGCGGTAGCATTGTTGACATTAGCAGCAGGTATATTGACTACAGGTGGAGCCACTGGTGTGGGAGTGCCATCTCCATGAACAATATCGACTTGCACAGACTGATGATCCTCATTACCGTGACCGGCATTTCTGACCAACAGAGGTTGCACTATGGCTTGCAAATTCTCCTGACCTTTTGCAATAGCTTCCATGGTCTGCATAAAGAGAGCTAGCTTCTCGCGCACATCTTGCATCTCGTTCTGCATTTGATCCATGATTCTTCGACAGTTGGTGCGAGTGGAATATCTGTGCGGGCGCTGATCTGCAATCCTGAAAATACCTGGTACAGAGCAGGAAATAAGATATCATCCGATGATTACCTGTAATGCAATATGAATATGAATGCAATGCAAGGTGTGTGTCTGTGCATTAGGGAAATTCATTCCCCGATTCTAGTGTGAAGGTGCCGGTGCAGTGACAGTGCTAGCAATACAAAGATACGAGTTGAATCACAGAAAGCCTCATATATTGCGGAGAAACCAATAAGCCAAGAATACAATATCACTGAGTACAAAGAGAAGGCATGACCTCAACCAACAATCCTGGTGATGGTCAGCACTTATGCAAATAAAGCATACAAGTTAATACATGAAATGATCAAGCACTCCCATAAGTCTGGTATTCTTCTAGCAACTTCTTGGTCTCCGGATGACTTGGTCGGGCAAGCAGCCCTTCGACAAGTTGGTTTCTTCGTTTGAGCACCCGTCGCACGTCTCCAACAGTTTCTTCCCATGCCCCTTCTCCGAAGCGATCCTCTAACTTCCGCTTCTGAGACACGGCTTCGTCCCTGCCTTTGATGGCCTTGTTCAGTGCATTCTGGAGACTATACCGGGTCATCACTTCTTCTTCACACTTCTTGATGCTGGACCTCAACTGCTCCTCGAGGTCGGAAATTTGCTGCTTCAACTTATCCTCCCTCTTCTTATTGTTGGTCAGTGTAGCATTCCAAGTCTTATTGCAAGAAGAGATCTCTCGGTGTGCTGCGTCGAGTGCCTTCTTTTTGGATTCCAGCATGTCATGGGAGCTCCTGAACTCTTGCCCCAGACGTTCGCGCTTCTTCTTCTCTTCAGTCAACTCAGCCCCTAGTCTGTTCACTAGCTCAATCTGCTGTTGGAAAGCATGCACGACCTTGTTTTTCTCGCTGCGTATCTGAGCTAACTCTTGCTCTAACCCTTCGTTGATCTTCATCAAGGCTTCTTTTTCTTTCACAACTTGCTCGTAGGCCTCCGTAGAAACAGTAGTTGGCTCTGCTACCGGAATAGGAACAAGGACTGGTGCATTTGGAAATGGCATCCGCAACTGACTTGCTCTCTCTTGAATCCAAACTCTGTAGGGTGCATAAGCCTGACAGTCGTTTTTCCCTAACAGCGGCTTCCCTCTTCGGTTAATACGCGTCCAGGCATGCTTCAGCTTGGCTAATAACTCCCCCTTCAAATCACCGGTGAAGTACAGAGATTCCTGTACTTCTTCCTCCTTTGGTGGGTTCTTCAGCGCATATCCGAACTGACGGACAAACAGAGATGGGTTGTAGTTGATACACCCTTTTCTTCCTATCAGCGGGACATTAGGGTACCCAGAACAACTGAATATAAGCTCAGACCCTAGCAGGTCTCGATCAAACCACTCAACGTCTTCGGAAGATAGCCTCATCAGGCGCTCTGACCAGCTAGCTGTGGGTGCACTCTCCACAAAAGATCCCTTCAGGGGAAGGTGGCTCTTGAACCACATATTCAACAAAGGCGCACAGCAGTAAACGACCTTTCCCCTTCTGTTTTCATTCTTGTAGTGCAAGGAGTGGTAGAAGTCTCCGATCAACGTTGGCACTGGATTGCCAGCAGCAAATATATGGAAAGCGTCCAAGTCTACGAAATTGGGCAAGTTAGGAAACAACACAATTCCATAAATGCATAGAGCCAAAATAGCATTGAAAACCACCCAACATCCGTTCTTGGCATACTCCTGAGCTTTGCCAACCAGGAAATCAAGAGAGAAACCTGAAACCCCAAGCCAAGAAGTCACTAATAGTTCGGCAGCGTCCATGTGCAAGACCTTGGCTAAGTCCTCCAACTTGGGCTCAGCAGCAGAGTGAATAAAGGGAACCTTGTTCTGCACTGGTAGCTCAGTAAACTCCACATACTCTTCAATGGTAGGCCCCAGAATGAAGTCAGCAAACGTAAAACATCTCAATGCAGGATCGTAGAATTGCATCAAGGTGTACAGCCCGTTCATCTCATCAGCAGTGGGCTTGCAGACTAATCTCAGTAATCTCCCATGACTCATTCTGAAGCTTCTCCTAACTTCCTCATCCGCAAGAGATATCAGACCGAGCAAAGGAGTAATATCAGGTGTGGGCAGCTTATACGCAACTGTTTTCCTCAAACCAGCCATAATCAATACTCAGAAGTCTGGGCACTAGAATCGGAGGGTATGCAAATGCACCTGCAGCACAGACACACGTTAATGGGATGCAATGATAATGAGTATGCAAACAATGCAATGCAAGTAACATGCAACAGGGACCAAATGCCGTAGCTGAATAGCCTGAACCATATCAAGAAGTCTCAGATAGACTCTTTAGAAGTCCTCGAACCCTGGTCTCAGATAGACCTAAAACAAAACTCCAACAATGGCCTCTGACAGACCTCAAACCATAACTCCACCTGGTCTCTGGTAGACCTCAGATCATACCTCCAACTGGTCTCTGACAGACCCCAGAACTCTCCGACTGGTCTCTGACAGACCTCAGAACTCTCCATAAATACCCAGGATCTCTGATCAAGAAATAACCGGTATCTGAAGGTCTAGTTACCTGCATAACCCCAAACCCTCTCACAGGTGGATGTCCTAGTAACTGACAAAGGTATGGCATCCTATGCGGTCGTCGGCGTCACAGACTTTCAGGGTCGATGATACGATTCCCAGAAGGAGTGGCATCATCAAATCCTGAAGAGGCCTCACTTAGACAACTTCCAAATGATCGGTTCCCGGAGTCGACAATTCAGCTGACCAACAACCCCTTCGACCCAAAGGGTAGAAAAAGAAGCCAACCAGAAGAACCTCGTCCGAGTGTAGATTTCATGAGACACTAATGCAAGCAAAGCCGGCACGCGCCCACTACTTTCTACTCTAATTCTAGGTGCACTCAAGCCCAGGTCCGGCTTATCTCTCAATCATAGAACCACCCATCACACCCCAATACAGCAATAATAATCAATATATATAATGCTGAAAATAAAGGTCAGAAATATAAATCCATACAAAATCCTCGACGGGAAAACAAGCGTTAGGATTGACTCTCTTAAGGGACGTTGGATCCCAAATGCATAAGAACTATCGCAGTCCTTAGCAGCCAGGGGACGTTGGATCCCCAGCAGAGTCGCCAGCTGTCGCTACTGCGAAAATCGGCGCCGGCTGAACAGAAGAGTCGCCACCGTGCGTTATTTATCCCAACGGAGGGGAAGGAAACGCTCAGAGTAAACCTACCGCAAAGACGGGAAAGGAATGGTCATCGCAACCAAATCCTGGGTTCGGGAGTCGGTTACGCAAGGGGAAGGTATTAGCACCCCTCACGTCCGTCGTACTCGACGGGATCCACGCTTGTTTTCTGGTACGGATTGTTATTTCTATCTAAACTAAGGGTTAAGGGTTAAAAAGAAAGAAAGGACTCGGCAAAGTATCGCACTTTATGCCTACATATTCCCGTCTGGAACGAGAAATCAGAGTCAACGTAGTTCGCCTACCTACTGGAAAGGAGGGGAAGGTTGCTCACTAGGATATCGCATCCTATGCCTACGTACTTTCATACAGCATGAAAGATCAGAGCAAACGTAGTTCGGGCCACGTACGACACAAGTTTGTCCGACTGATTTTATTCCTTCTGAAAAAGGTTTTTCTGATTAGCAGTCCAAGCGGACAAAAATGACGTTTTGATGAGTTCACATTCTTTTACGGAAGAAGTGTCTTTTATTGTGTTTGAAATCTTATTGTATTTTTCTGTTTGTTTTGAGGAAGAAGAGACAGAACTCTAACCTATGGTTGAAAAGGGAATCAAACTAACCTAATGTTATCATGCATGGGTTAAGACCTAATGTCTATCATGCTCCTCTCTTGTACAGAGAGAAACAGAGATCCTAAGGGAATAAACGGAAACAGACACAATAGCCAATATATACAGTAAAGCAGTAAAATGCATGAATGCAGCAATACAAGCGAGGCAAGGGAGTCCCACTCAACCTCGAACCTAGAAAACAATAGGCAAAAGTGAACAGACTTCACTTTCAACCCAACAAGTTAACAGCAAACAATACAGTCCAGAAAACCAATCAATACATCAAGAAATATAAACAGCAAAAGAAACAGCCACAGCAGCTCTGCATCAACATCTGTCTTCAAGTCATCACCAATCAGCTACAAGCTTCAGCAAGCATCAATCTCCATCTCCACAACCTTCAAGCAAGGTCTTGGTTATCAGTCTTCCATCTGCAATGGCTTTTCTTCAAGTCTCAAACTCCAGGAGGAATATCAGTCAACCAGATGAAGTGAATGAATGTTAGACAGTCAATTACCTACCAAGGGTGGTTCATTAACTATTAACATTATATAGACAATTTTCTCTCAAAAGTTCTATCTTTCAAATACATTCACTGATCCTTCCAAAGGAAGGAGGTGGGTATTTGAAAGAGACTTTGAATCATAGAGAAAGGATGGAGGCAGACAAGGCATTCCATGTTTGGGAAACAAGCTTTCTAATCTAGAGCTCTGCCTAGCTCCTAAACCCTAGTCTCCTCAACAGCTGCTAGCAAAAATCTCCTCATCAACTCTGGAAGTTGGACTTCAATCTCTGGATCTCCAATGGCTTCACCATCACAAGTCTTCAGCTCTCCCAATCCCCAAGCAATCCCAATACCCACACAGACAAATCATAATCCCCAGAGAGGGCACACCACACCAGTCAAGCAAATACAGATAATATTAATAGCAGTAGGGGAATCCTAACATTTTCTAAGGGATCTAATAACTACCCCTAATCCCTATAGTCCCATACCCCAAAGATTCAATTTCTAACTCCTAAGGGAAATAAACTTATTCACCTATGTTGTCACCTAAACCCTAATCTTGTTCATGTTATTCACCCCTAATCAAATCACCTAAAATTAAGTCCTAAAAATATGAATTAAATTTTATATACAAGCTAACATTATCTACTAATCAACCTAAAAAGAATGGATTAAAAATATTAAAGCATCTATTCAAACTAAAATCACCAAATTCATGTATCAAACTAAACATTATTTACACCTATTTAAAAGAAAAATATGCCAAAAATATTAAAATAAAAGGAAACGCCAAATTTTTTATGTGATATTTTCTTGACAAAATTATGAAAAGAATGCAAAAACAACCAATGAAAAATAAGCATTTTCCAATTTGTTATGATTTTTTAAAGATTTAATATTTTTGAAAGAAAAATAAAATGAGAATTAATTGAGAAGGGTGCAGCAAGCAATGAAACTCAGTTAAAAAAAGAAACGGGCCCAGACTGGGGGGTGCGCCTAGCAAGGTGCGTCTGGGCCCAACGCATCAGAAAACATGACAAAAATAAAAAAAACTGGGCGCGGTGCAAATAGTAAGTATTCCAGTTCATTCACGCTTTGGGCCTAATTGGGAGGGTGTCAATAGTAACGAATTCAAAGCCCAGTCTGACGATAATAAGTGGAACGGTGCGTTTTGATGTTTGAATCTCCCTCCGTTTTTTTTGAATCGTGGCCGTAGGATTGAGAACCAAGTCAAATGTCAAAGCCAGATCGTGTGGCTCTCATGTTATCTTCAACCTCCAGCAAACCCTAGCTCTGAAACTCTTCTCCCATGCACGATTTTCCACTCCTCTGTTCTCCCTCATCTCTCCACGAAATCAAACAATTCCAAAAGCAAAATTGCTCTAGAACAATCCCTCTACACAGCCATAACAACCATTCCCTCTAAAGCTCAAACAATAAGCAAACCCGATAGGAATAACAGTCTGAATCCACCATTAACACCTGTCATCAACCTCTCCAATTCTCCCTAATTCTTGCCCTAACATGCTCTACACCTTGTGCTGATCACATCAAGCTAATAACCTAAGGTTTTCTTACAATATCCTATGAGATACAAACCCCAACAGTTCTTGTACACTAATGGCAACCTTCATGGAATCTCTTCAAACTCACCAAAACCAGTCATCTAGCCTATCCTAACCTTTCTATGCTAATAACTACCTATAATTCTAACTAAAACATGCAATTCGAAGGAGAAACATACCTGGTGTAAAGTGAAGAAAACAGCGAGGGAATGCTCTGATCAGATGCTTGTAATGATTGGAAATGGATCAGGGAACTTGTTCTTGAATTCTGTATGCAATGAATCTGACTCAAACCTCTTGGATCTTGTGATTTCAACTTCTTGCACCTTGGATGATGGAACTTGTATGGCACGATCCTTGCTCAATTCTAACCAATCTTGAGGTGAATTGTGATCTATGGATGATGATGATGAAGACCAGATCAAGAAATATAAAAATTGAAGGAGATTTGATGAAGTTTAGAAAGCTTTTGCAAAATGGAGAAATGGAGTATAACTTGTGTTTTGATCACTATGAGTCACCAACCATGGCATGAACCTCTTCATATCAATATATAGGTGAGTTTAGAACCTCCTAGAACTTTGGAGAAACTTCCCATGCACTCTTTCCTTGCATTTTGGATTATGTAACTTCATGTGTAAGTAACCATGCATAACTTTCAAAACTTGAACCAAGCTCAAAATTATACTTTAGCCAATGTTCTCAAAATGTTTTTTCCATTCAAAATGACCTATAATTTTGCCCCATTTGGCCAAAATATGAAAAATCTCATTTTTAGGTCCTTTTTATTCATTAAATCCACCAATTTTGAAACCTTGTGCTATGAATCTTTCCAATCTCTCATGGTCACTTTTCTAGACTCAAAATTTCATTTGGAACAAGTTTTATGTTGTGCAGTTTTCCATTTGAAGCTTCCTTGTATGAGTTTTAGGCATAGGCTAAGAATGACCTGTAATTCTCAGATGACCAAAATACCCTTTTCTTGCCAAGACCATAAGTAGAGTTCCACAAATCATATGAAGGCATACTATACCATTATAGAAAGATAAGACAATGAGGAACAACTCTTATGTTGACCATAAATTCATTTGAAATCTCCTTGAGGGGTAAAAATTGCTTGGAAGTCAAGTCACTTTCACAGACAAAATTTCAGATACCTCAGATGACCTGTAACTTGTAAGGACCATAACTTGAGTTCTATAAATCTCCTTAGTGTCTTCCACCACTCACATTAAATGTCTTGAGATCCTCTACAAGTTCCATGTTGGCCAAGGATCCATTTGAAGCTTGCATTTTGACTTATCTTGCTTGGAAATTTGACCTAAACTAGGGGATTTTACACAGAAACCCTAATTTAGAAACTCCTCTTCTCCTTGATTCCTCTTGATTTCTTCTTAGCATAACAACATATCCTTCTTTACATGTCAAATGATGAACCCCACATCTCTCCAATAGCCCTTAATGCCTTTCAATCAGTCATTTGACCTAGAGTTGACCTAGAGTTGACCCTAGATGAAACCCTAGTTGGCTGTCTTCAACTGCAATTCTTGTGATCATACCAATGACTTGTCTCCTTCTTCAAATGACTTTCTAAGTCTCCCATGATGCCCACATACTCTCCATGCTCAGTCCACAGCTCACAACTTACTTGTTGATCCTCAGACACCCTCAGATAGGAGCTAGATGCCCTGCTTAATCCATTGACTTCTCAGCTTTCAAATTCTTTCTGATGACTTGAATGAGATTGAATTAGAATAATAACCTCTTGATAGGCTCATAGAGATGAGAATAATGCTTGGTCCCCTGTTGGATGACTTGCTATGCTATGTTATGCAGATGATTAGGCTATGTACATGACTCTATATGCAAATGCTAATGATATTGAAACATAAACCAAGTGACTAAGGTTGAGCAAATTTTAGGGTGCAACACGTATCCACATTGTATAGATTAAAACAGCATCGGATTGAAAGGAATTGGCTTCTTAGATTTGCAATCAAGTTATGGATCAAGTTTAACCCTATTCCTAATTAGGAATTTGAATCACTATGACCTTCAGATCTTAAGAGAAAGAACTAGAATTTATTCTTGTAGAGGTCATGAGGTTTTAAAATGGAATAAGAACTTTGAAACAAATGTTAGAATCTCGAAGTGACATACAGGGCTCGTAAACTCATTATTAGATTCCATCATAAGTTTCAATATAAAGTTCATGCTTTATTGATAAAATTTGTAGTTTAATCACCAAATTCAAAGGAGCTCAAGATCCACTAAGGCATCCCAAGTGGTGTTTAGGCGTAAAATTATGCTTTAATTGATGTTCCAAAATGAGAACCATGGCTCACAAAGTTCAAAATGCCATATTAAACACACCTTCTTTTCACATTTTGAGATTGGACTTAATGAAGACTTCATGTGATTGAACTCATGTTTTTTTAATTCAAATTTCTAAAAGGAGTATCTTTACAAAATCCAAGTCAAACTACAAAGCTCGGGGAAAAGAAATTCTAAAGCCAAAGTTGTTTCAATGTCAAACTTACACATTTCTATCCTTTACATTTCATTCCAAATACTATTCAAGGGTTTAAAATATTCAAACTATCATGATTTGAATTACATATACACAACAAATAAAGTGTGTCAAATGGACATAGAGACACGGCTGAAGCTCATGAGGAAACCAAGGAAGTAGTGTTGACCCAAATTCCTCATCTTGACAAGACGACTGTCCCTAATTGCAAAGAGGCCGTTAGAAAGAAATTGAGAACCATCAACGGACATCACAGAAGATGGGGTGGCTTTTTCAAAAACACAACTTCCAAAACCTAATACTCTTCCTCAACCAAGGCGGTGTTCATGACAAAACCCAATTATTTTGTTCTGAGCTTTCGACCAAAGATATTATTGACAGCCTGCATCAGCATAACAACAATTATTCGAAGCCAGTAAAACGACATCATAACAAGACGATTTGGAGAAGAAGACTAGAAATGCTTATCTTTAGGACCGCCGCGGTTAAACCAAGAGACAGATATCCTTCAAACTGTTTTGCCGCATTAAATCACAGTGGTCTCGTAATCATTTGAAATCAACGAGTTTGCCTCAAGATGTTGACAATATTGGGTCGAGTGAAGGAGAATTGAGATATGGAAGTATCTGAGTCACGCATCCATGGGATTGTAGCAGCAGTTATGACAACAATTCCTGTTTCGGCAAGAGCATTGAAAACATGTTAAATTTGTAAAGGGAAACTCCTAAATGTAGAATCAACTGGTAATCAAGTAAGAACACGGTAGATTTGCTAACATTTGTTACATTCCAAAATAAGTACCAGACACATTAAGTTGAGAATGGAAAGATTCAAATAAAAATGAAGGACATTTATCAGTATGTAATCAGGCATGTCGGTACAAAGATAGAAGTTTCTTATCACATAATAAAACCAAATCAATAGGAATTCATTGGTCATGAATGAATTCGCAAGGTTTCTGAGCCTATAAAGCAAACCACAAATAGAAGGAAAAGAAGACACACAGTAATCCATTCACAAACAAAAACGCCAGAAACCCTAAAAAAACCACGAGAGGGAAGAATGAAGAACTTATCTTTGAGTTCTCTTTCGTGGTCTCCGCGATAACCGTCGAAACCTGCAAAACCCTCGTCATTTCCACATAGCCGCCGATCTAAGCCTCGCGACAGCCACGAAACCCATCACCAGATCCCTTCAGCGGAACTCCGACGCGAATCGCCCGCCGTCAACCGCTTGTGTTCATTGTCAGAGAACCTCCACCACGAACCACCCCTTCGGCATCACTTTCGAAGACCTGCGAAGAACAAACCATGCAAACTCTGAGATTTTGTGCTAACACTCTAACGTTTTTGTTTGTTGTGATTCATGTAGGGTAAGAGTATAGAGGAAGAAGAATCACGGAGGCGCGATTGGAAGGAGAAGAAATGAGGGAAGGAAGGCGAATAGAAGCAAGAGGAAGGAAAGAACAAAAGGGGAGAAATGTTAGGGTTTTCAGATTTTCTTTCAAATTTTTATTATATGTTGTAATCGTGTGCATGCTTGCCTACACCTGCTACCGTGCACCGCACATCACAGCCGTTGTCCCTTGATTGATCCATGATCACACGACTCCCACCACGAGTTCCACCATACACTCTCACAGACGCACACACTGGATTTGTCGCCCCCCAATCCCTTCATTTTCCTTTTATTTCAGTTTTATTTGTTTTATTATTTTATTTTGTAATAATGTAGTATTAATAAAGCTAACTAACATTACTAACCTCCTAACAACTAACATGTTATAAAAAAATCTGAAAAATATTTATGTTTAATAAGAAAAACGAATTTTAGAAGAGAAATGATAAAATTATTTTTTAGAGTTATTAATAATCTGGTTCGTTTTATAATAAAAAAATAAAAAAAAATTATATGTAGTTTAATTAGTTTTTTTTAAAACTCTGATTCGGTAACAAAATTTATTTTTTAGATTAAGTTAATTTATTTTCTTTCTCTTAATTCAAAAACTCATAAAATATTTATTTATCTAAAAATTAAAAAAAAAACAGTTTATTTTCTTTTAAAAATAACTTAGTACTTTAATCTTTTTGCTAAATTATAATTAATCCACTTTCAAAAAATATATATAACCCTTTTAGTAATAGTTAATTTCTATTTCTTTGTAGTTCCTCGTAAAAAAACACATTTTAATTTCTAACATCCTTCTAACTTAGACTTAATTCCATAATATTATCAAAAACAATTCAATGCATATTTCCATTCAACTGCCACTCATCCTTACCGTACGGTATTTGCATATTTCATCACTTATTTACATTTTCAATTATTCATCCGCTTTACCGCTTATCCCATCCGAAGGAAAGGTTTACCATTTGACCCCTGTGTCAATGCCTTTACCCTCACCCTAGCCTTAGGATTCGATTCTCCGTACTCATCTTTTAGGCGTCTCGTCGTGGACATACCTTCATCCTTTTAATTCAACTTTCAACGTAGATAGGAGTCTCCGCACTCCAAGTAAGCGCTTCCATATGAACGTTTATTTCCCCCTGGAACCTTGTTCACTATCAAGAGTTCCTCACCCTTTTAGGGGAACTACAGATACTCTGATTCCATTCCCGTCAAGATATGTAGGCACAAGATGCGACGTCTTGGCGAGTATACTTAGGACTAACCCTTTAGGTCTTTCTCTTCACCTTTAACCCTTAGCATTACTTTTAAGCAGATAACCATTAGTAATAAACAACATAAAACAAGAGGTTCCTGTAGAGTACTACACAAACTTAGGATGCTAGCACCTTCCCTAAGTTTAACCAACCCCTGAATCTTATATCTCTCCCCGCATTGTGTTTACAGTGCAAAATTAGGTTTTTCCTTTGGATAAATCAAAAACCGGTTGTAAATGAATTAAGATTCAAGATAATCAATAGTTTGGTATCCAATTTTCACCGCGACACATGGTACCAGAAAGTATCGTCCGTAGATCTCACCCAGAACCAGAGCAGGATGTCTGCTCTGATACCAATTGAAATTCTGGTATCAGTTATCAGATGTCGAAGGCGATGTTCCCGACACTAATATATGTTAAGTCATTAATGAGAACAAGGATAATCATAAATAAACGTAAAGAGACACAAGCAATTGTTAACCCAGTTCGGTGAAAACACACATACGTCTGGGGGCTACCAAGCCAGGAAGGAAATCCACTAAGTAGAATTATTTTGTAGATATACAGTAGACTCTCTCTAGTTTACCATCTTCTCACCTAATCTCTACCCTTGCAATTTCTACCTAGGATACTCCTAGATAAGAGACACCTCTCACTCCCCCTCAATCACAACAGTGATAACAACAACAAATAAAAAGACTTTAGAAGACACTCTTCAAAGACACAACTTGATCTTGCTTAAAAGCTTCAATCAAGTACACTACACTCTTGCTTACAAGCTTTGAGTGAATCAATTACAATACTGAACTTAGTCCAATTCACACATTAAGACATGAGTGAATGGCTCACAAATTACTAAAACACACGAAGGCTAGAGCACTAAACCTTACACAATTGCATACACTTAATCCTAGCTTGTCTGATCTGAAGGTTAGGGTTTGCGCATCTTGAAATCGAAATACTTGGACGGGCTTGGGCTGTGGCTAAAGTAACAACAGATTGTAAAGAGATCAATCTTCATAATTTTCATCAATGAAACAGATTTGATTTGATCAATCAGATCTAATCAAACCACTCTTCAAATCTCTAATGTAATCTTCTGATAATAACTCTACTGAAATCAACAGGTGAATCAGAAACGCCTTTGCACAATACCAAAATCCTAGCAGATTTACACCAAATTAGTGAAACAGGTTTGCACAAGAGAGATAGACAAACAACCACATTCATGCATAATGTTTTGTTCATAAGAGTCGGGACATCATGTTTGACATCATGACATAAGTCCTACTACAACATACAAAGCAACCTGCAGAACCTTAGAAACAGATTTCACGACATCCTGTAGGACATCTTGTGATTAAACCAAGTTTTAGCAAAATTCCTGCCAATCAGGAACTAACATATATATATATATATATATATATATATATATATATATATATATATATATATATATATATATATATATATATATATATATATATATATATATATATATATATATATATATATATATATATATATATATATATATATATATATATATATATATATATATATATATATATATATATATATATATATATATATATATATATATATATATATATATATATATATATATATATATATATATATATATATATATATATATATATATATATATATATATATATATATATATATATATATATTGTTCTGGTTTGGGCCCAACCTCGCGGTCCGGCCCAATAACACACAAGGCCTGTTAAGCGGACTAGCCTGACCTGGCACACACCCCCATAGGACGGGCAAGGCACGCTCCCCGCCGAGCGGGACGGCACGTCCCGTAGCGTCCTCAATGCCCCCTTTTTCGGCCGAACAGAGCATCCCCGGTCCATCGAGCAAGACCACATGGCTCTCCCGCATCCTTGCGTGCTCCCCCCCCCGCGGGGAGAACAATGTCCTCCGGGGAACCTCCCGAGCTCCCCTCCGCGGGGAGAACAACGTGCCTGGCGCACGTTCTCCACGTGCTCCCCTTCGCGGGGACACGTCATCCCCAACTGCCCACCTCCGAAAGAGCAGGTCAAACCCACTTTCCGGAGATCACGGGACGGTTGGACTAGGGCGAAGACCACGTTCTGGTCTTCACTACGCCACGTAAGCCCTAGCAGTCATTAGGGTTGGGCCTGGCCATCCAGCCCACCTCAAATGACTGTTGGCCCAGCGCTGGGGTCTCTCTATAAATACCCTCTTCCGCAAGAGGGTCAGGTAATTCACATCTTGCCCTTTCTGTACGTTGCTCTCACTCTGCCCAATTTCTTACTTTGGCATCAGAGTGTTTTGCAGGTACACCCCCCTTCTCCTCCTCATCATCGGCGAACAAGTAGCAGTCCAATAGAGTGTGGCCAGCCCGTGATCCCCTTCTGATCAGGTCAGATTATATATATATATATATAATATATATATATATATATATATATATATATATATATATATATATATATATATATATATATATATATATATATATATATATATATATATATATATATATATATATATATATATATATATATATATATATATATATATATATATATATATATATATATATATATATATATATATATATATATATATATATATATATATATATATATAAGTTTGATTTTTGAAATTAAATTTTTTATTCTTTTTCTTTTTACAAGCATAATTTTTTTGTACTACTTTTTGTAAATAGATATATTTAATTTTGACTTATTGTATTCGAAAAATAAAATAATACAACATACATTTTAAAATTTACGACCTTATTATAATTATGAATTTTGCTAATGATTATCATTAATAATTAAAAAATAGTATAAATATTTTTTCTTTGAAATAAAATCAAGTCAATATAATAACTACCACGCAAATTTTTATTGGTTAAGCAAAATTCCAAAGATGGACTAATATCTTCATAAATTTCAGTATTATTTTCAAAATTTATTATACCTGTCAAAATATAAGACTTCATAGAGTAAAAGTATGAAAATTAAGAAAATTGGTTGTAATATTCAGTTTATTAATTATTAAGGATATTTTATGGTTAAGATTATCATTATAATTTTACAATCTATATTCCCTCCATCTCAAATTATAAAATGACATTTTACATAAATTTAAAAACATAATTAATTTTGTATATAAAAACCAAATTAACATTCAAAAATATAATATTATTAATATTAATTTCACTAAAAAAAACTGCATTTAGTTAGGGGTTAAACCTCTCACTAATCAGGGTATCCCAAATTATTGGTTAGGGGATAAACCCCTTGCAAATTTGGCTAGGGGGTAAGCCCCTCGCAAAATATCATGAAAAAAATTCAGTCTGTTGCGCTGTAGACATAGACACAGCTAGTGCCACAGAGTGACACATTCGTGTCAGATTATTTGCGAGGGGGTAAACCCCTAGCTAACATACCTGTGTTTTGAATTTAGTGAAAGGTAAAACCCCTAGTTGTATGTGTCAGAATTTTGCGAGGGGTAAAACTCCTAACAAATTGTCCTACGTTTTGGAATTTGTGAGGGGTTTAACCCCTAGCTAATGATTATAATATTGTTTTAAAATTTATAATTATATTAATTTAATTATATTGTTATAATTAGAATAATAATATAATTATATAATAAATTTTTATTAAAATTTATAATTATATTATTTAATTATATTATTATAATTAGAATAATATAATTATATAACAAAGAAATATACATTTTAATATAATTATATAATAAATAAATATATATTTTTAAATTTTGTAAATATAATAATTTATAATTAAAAGTGCAATAAAATTAAATATCCACATCCATCATCAAAATAAAAATAATTCATGACAAAAATAAAATAAAATATAAAAATACATATTAAAAGTTTTATATTTTAACAAATTTAATCAACTTCATCATCCTCCTCATCTTCCTCATCTCTTTCTCCCACACCTTGATTCATATTCAAGGCCATAAATTGTTCAAATTTCAATGCACGCTCATTTGCAATCCGCATTGCTTCTTCATACTCCGCTATTTTCCTCCTCAATTCTTCCTCCATTTCTGCTTGTATTCTCCTCATTTCCTCCATCTCTGCTTGTCTAGTTGCTGCCTCGGTCTGTGCCAAATTTCTTATAGTTTCAAGCATATCAGCGGTTAATATAGGTGGGCGTGATGATCTTTCTCCATCATCAAGTCTCATCATAAAAGTCCTATCACGCCGCTTAATTGTTTTGACATACCCTCCAACACCATACACCCTTCCATTTTTCCTCTTCCTGCGAGCAGCATCATACCAAGTCTGAAAACCTAGACAAGGATCAACAGGGATACCCTGTGGTGGTGGAGGTAACTTAGGATGCTTAGATAAAGAAAGTTCAAGTTTTCGATCATACTCCTCCTATAAAAAAAGTTAGATGTTATAATAATTTAAATAAGATGACTAAATGGAAGGATGACTAAATAAGATGTTATAAAAGAAAGAAATAAAATGACTAAATTTTAGCAAAACTTACTTGAGTGTCCTTTGAGTGTTTATCGACAAACTCCCCATTTTTCTTGATATGAGTCTCTAGATGGATCTCATTAAGCATCGGAGTTCTACCCAACTCATCACGCTAATAAAATAAAACATAAGTGAAAAAATAGTTAGTTTTAATCTAAATTTTAAATGAAAATTTAAGTAAAAACATAAATAAATTTACCAGCCTATGTGCAATTTCAGCAACACTAATACTTCCTGCTGCGTAGTTGCAGCCACCAACTTCAGATGCCCTGTTTTTTTTTTGCTGTTTCAGATACTTACTTAAAGGTTTCCGAATTCCAATGGTCAATAAGTTTCTTAAATACGTCTTCACCTATCAAACAGGGATGTGTTTCTTTACTTTCCCATTTAATTCGAACACGTCTAGGCGTGTCGGATAATCGGGCTACACATTTTGTATCAAAATTTTCTCTTACTTGTTGCTGCTCTGTAAAGTCACAAACACATTTCTCCTACATTGTTTTATGAATTTTAAAAATATTAAATAATTTAAAATCATGAAATAAACTGAATCTATAATAAATTAAAATAATAGTTACTTTTATACCTAAAATAAACTAAACCAATCTTCCTTCTCTTTTTTGAGAAGTGCTCCATATGTCAGCCAAATTTTTTTATACTTTTCTTTAATAACTTCTATTATACACGATACTGTCTGGTGTGATGGTATAAGGCTGAACAACAAAATCTTGAGTTAGTATTGACATTAAAAAAAACTCAAATTTAAATTTTTAAAAAATAATATATAAAACATACCTTCATCAACGAATGACATATCTACCCTTGTATTTCCTAATTGTTTGGGGCTTTGCATTTCTCAGAATGTGTGTCCTCCTTCGCTCCTCATGAGAACTATTAGGAGCACTAGTATCTCCATGATCATAAGAACTGGTACCTCCATGACCATGAGAACTAGTATCACCCACATCATCTTGCTCATCATGCGTAGAATGCATGGGTGATGAATGTGGCATGCTAGATCCACCAGCCTCCGTATATGGCATAGAATACTGCATGGAAGGCATCAGAAAGCTAGGCCCGCTCGAATACATGGAAGGCATCGGAAAACATGAGGGGTGCGGGGTACTGGGATGTATAATAGGTGCATATCCATGGGGACTAATAAAGGCCGGTGCAGATATCGGTGGGAATGAAGGAAAATCAGGTGTGGATAGTAATCTAGTGAAAGATCCACCAGACATGGGTGAAGTCTGCATAGGCGGTGGAGTAGGGTGCATAGGCAATGGAGTAGGATGCATCTGACTCAAAAGTGGCATAGGAATAAACATAGACGAATCAGGAACCTCTTCTACAATGAACCTTGTGCGGCGAGCCTTACCCTTACCCTTTTCCTCACTTCGGGGTGGCATTTTAAAACTAAAATATTTCATAAAATGACAAAAGTAAATTAATTCAAGCAATTACACAATATTATTATAACAATATATATTACATAGTAGTATTATTACACAATAGTATAATTACATAATACATATTATTTAATTTATTCATCATCATAATCATCATTGTCTTCATCAGATACGATATTGTTGTCTTCAGAGTCTCCTAACTCTTCTTCCTCTTCTTCCACATGATTTGCTGATAACAAGATGGTTGCGTCAACTTGTTGGCCCACAACTACAATATCACCCAAACTTGTAATCTCCTCAATTTCAATTACCCCATTCACTGGTGAAATCTTATCATCTTGGTATTCAACATCATATTCCGTTACACCGTCAGATTCAATATAACCCATTAGATTGGACTTGATTACAACACATCATCCTTGTTTACTTGGTTAAATTGAAGGATAATGAACATAGTAAACTTTTCTAACATTATGTGTCATTATGAAAGGGTCATACTCTTTGTACTTTCTATCCATTTGTACCTCAACAGTGTTATATATTTTTTTATCTATTTTAGTTTCTCTGGAAGATGGATCATACCAATCACAATAAAATATGACAACTTTATTTTCCGAGTTCATAATAATTATATACCAACTCATAAATATGTGTGAGAACACCATAGAAGTCGTCCTCACCACTCCCCGTAACTCCTTTTACAACTACACCACTGTTTATTATTTTCTTCCATTCTGTCCATGTTTGAGTGTGAAATTTATATTCGTTTACAAAGTATGTGTGTCATTCATTTGCACACTGATGAGGGCCTTCAGAAAAACTTCTCAAATGAATTATTTTAGGACTTTATGCAACAATGCAATGTAATTGTTGCTTGAACCATGCAGGAAAATAGACATGTGTGTAACCAGTCGATGGTTGTTCACCCGTGCTTTGAAAATAATAGGTATTAAATGCCCTATTTCAAAAAAGAAAAAATCTATGTTAAACTGATAAGTATATTTAGCAAAAAAAAATACAAACTTAATTTAATATACTTACTCAAGATATGGTTTAACTTCAATGCAGTTAATCAACAAATGAACATGAGCAGATTGCATTTCTTTTTCAGACAACCAATGCACACTCGTCTTTCCAGAAGGAGGACCGAGACGACCAAAAAACCGATAAGATGAATTGACTTCTTCAACTAAAGTGAACTTCATTCCTTATGATTCTCGGAGTCAACATCATATGATTGAAATAATGAGAGCAAAAATGTGAAGTTTCTTGATGCAAATAATGTGCACATATTGATCCCTCAACTCTTGCCTTATTTTTCACTGATCTCTTTGAATCATCCATGAATTGTTCAAATAGATACATCCATCTATATTGAACAGGCCCGCCAAGGTAAGATTTGTAAGAAATATGCACAAGGATATTCTCTATAGAATCAAAGAAACCCGGGGGAAATATTTGCTCTAACTTTTAGAGAATGATAGGAATATTTTGGTCCAACTTAAAGATGTCATCCACTCGTAAAGTTGACTCACAAATGTCTTTAAAAAATGGACTAATCTCAATTAGTGGATTAAGAACATGTTTAGGAAGTGAACTGAATGCAATTGGAAGCAATCGTTCCATGAAAATATGACAATCATGACTTTTCATTCCATGCAGCTTTCCTGTTTTTGCATCAGCACATCTTGCTAAGTTAGAAAATAACCATCAGGCATCCTCAACTCATTTAACCATCGGCAGGATGCTTTTGCTTCTTGGGGATTAAGAGTGTAACAAGCCTTGGGTTTTAATAATTTTCCATTTGGTTGAGGTTTTAACTCCAAGTCTTTTCGATTACACAAAAGTTCCAAGTCCTTTCTAGCCTTCTCATTATCTTTTGTCTTGCCTTGGACATCTATAACTGTGTTAAATACATTATCAAAAAAATTCTTCTCAATATGCATAATATCAAGATTATGTCGCAACAAATTATCCTTCCAATATGGGAAGTCCCAAAAAATACTTCTTTTTGTCCAATTGTGAGTATCCGTATATCCTAGAATTCTGCATGTTTTACCATCATTTGTGAATTTTGACAGGTCACTAACACTATTACATACTTCAGTCGATGACAGACGAGGGGGAGGAAGATCTGTTACTTTTATTCCTTTTCTAAAAACATTCTTATTTTTTCTAAAAACATGGTTCATAGGTAAGAATCTTCGGTGACAGTCAAACCATGAACTTTTACTACCCATTTGCAAGGTAAACGCTTTTGTGTGTCTCATGTAATGCAGACATCCCATTTTGCCATGCATACCCCAACCAGACAACATGCCATATGCAGAAAAGTCATTAATTGTTCACATCAAAGAAGCTCGCATATTAAATTTTTGTCTGCGAGACACATCATAAGTCCATTCTCCAATCCACAACCTCTTCAAATCATCAATTAACGGTTGCAAATAAACATATATTCCCACTTTTGGACTCGACGATCCTGGAATGAGGCATGTCAAAAACATGTAAGGTTTTGTCATGCACATCCCAGGAGGTATATTGTACGGGGTAACAATAACTGGCCAACAAGAATAGGCAATTGCTGACGATTGGATATAATGAGTAAAACCATCTGAGCATAATCCGAGCCTGACATTTATAGGTTCTGCTACAAAATATGTATGTACTATATCAAAGTGTTTCCATGCCTCGCCATCAGATGGATGTCACATCATGCCTGAACTATTAGAATTTGTATGATGCCATGTTATTTGGCTTGGACTTGAATTGACGCAAACATCATTTGCAATCTAGGAATTATTGGCAGATAGAATATGGACTTCACTGCAATTCGTTTTTGTTTTCGATCAACATCTTTACTGCGAGCTAAATACCTCGAACTCTGACAAAACTTACATTCCTCCAATCCCCCATCACTTGTACAAAACTCGTTATCATAAAACAACGTACAACCTCCAAAGCAACAATCAATCTTTTCCACTTTTAGTCCCAACTTTGACACCATTCCCTTCGCATCATAATAACTTGTAGGCATGTTTTCTTTCATAGGAGTCGCATCCAACATCATTTTTGTAAAGAATTCTAAACACTGATCAGGAACATTCCAATTTGACTTCGCAGCCAAGAGTCTCACACACATGGATAACATGGAGTCAGAAGACCCCTCAAATAGTGGTATATTTATTTCTTTCAACAGTTGTGTAATACAACAAATTTTGCCCTAAGATTAATCGTTTCATCTTGCATCCCATTTCATTTTGCATTGCGTTTAAGCTAACCACTAACGGGCTGTGCAATTGGTTGATTGTTGCAAGAAAATATCATGTGGCGCGCTCTTTTTAGTTTACAGGGTTTCTAGTGCCACTTTATTTTGAATGAATAAAATAGCACAATTGGTAAGAGACCTTGTGTAAGGAGTTGTGAGTGTGAGAGGTCGAGAGTTTGAATCCCACCTTCTTCACTTTTTATTTTGTTTCTTTTATTTTTATTCTAACTTTTCTATTTTCATAAAAAGAAAATAACAAAAATAGTTTTTTTATTATTTAATTATTATTTTCGTATTTTATTTAAATTAATTTTTAAAAAATATTATTTTTTTCACTTTTTTTCATATTATTCATAAAAACATCCAAAAATCATAAAATTAAAAATATTAGAAAAGATTTTATTCATTTTATAATGTTTTTAATGTTTAGTATAAATAAATAGAATTTTAAGTTTATTTTAAATTGTTTAAATTTTATTTAGTTTTAACTAATTATTTAAGTTGGGCTTTAAAGTGGGCATTAGGTTAGAGTTAACCCTAATGTGTTACCTATATAAACATAAGTGATGGGAGGAAACTTCATTAACATCAGAAAATCAAGAGCAGGTCATCAGAGGAAGAGGGAATTTTTTCGGAAGAACCCTAAAAGGCTTGAATTCATCATCGGCCAAGCGCTACCGGCGAGCTAAAAGTTCCAACGGTGGAGGCTCATTTTATTCATTCAACTTCGTCTTCGTTACCGTAACCTTTCTTTTTCCTTTTATTTACATCATTTTACAATTTTTCTATGTTGTTTTGTTCATTGGTTGTAGATTAATGGGAAGAATAAATAGACGAAGGAACCATTGACATGCAAGGAAAGATGAGGAGAAAAGACTCTGAACCATGGAAGACAGCTGCCGCCGGTTGAGAATAAAAAGGGAAAGGGTTTTTTTCCCAAACCCTAAAAAAAGGAAAAGGTTTTTTCCCAAACCCTAAAAACAATGTCACCGCACCACTCCACTCCTTTTATTTTTATTTTTATTTTTTATTATATTATTATATTATCTTGTTATTTCTTTTTTTTTTAACTATAATTAGTAATCACATTATGTTTTAATTTATTACTAACATTTCTTTTTTTTTATTAAAACCTTTTTATTAAAACCTTTTTTTTTATTAAAACCTTATTTTTATTATTAAAACTTTTTTTTATAGTAAAACCTTTTTTTAAATTAAAACCTTCTTTTTATAGTAAAACTTTTTTTTAAATTAAAACTTTTCTTAAACTAAAACGCCTTTTTGAGGATGAAATCCTTTGTGTTTCAAAAATCAAAACCCTTTTTAAAATTAAAACTTTTTTTTATTTTAAAACTTTTTAAATAAATTAATACTAACATTTTTCAACACTAGACTTAAAATTATTTTTAGGTACTTACAAACCCTTTCATTCTAATTTCTAACCTAAAAGTCTAAAATAAAAATTTCCAGCATTCCCGTTAATTATCATCTGAATTTTATCGGCTCTCATTTTGGCCGTGGCTACTAATCCTTTATTTTTTTTCACATCTATTTTTATGGTTGTAGTTTATGCGAGGACATCGTCGCTTTTATTTCGTTTTATATTTTTACATTCTTTGGGTTGTAATTTATGTGAGGCTATCGTCGCAGTTATTTATTTTTGCATTTTGGAATTTGTAATTTACACGAGTGATCGACACAATGCTTTCTTTTACTGCTTTCATTATCTTTCGTACTTTAATTCTGCCGTATGATAATATTTGTTGTTTGCATATTTTTTACCGTTAATTCCCTTCTGAAGGATTAGGTCTAGCCGTTTGACCGCCGAGTCAATAACCCTAATTCTTGACCGTTTCCAAAACCCTAATAGCCTAGGTGTCCCGCCGTGGACGAAAACGCCCTTTACCCTAGCTTTAGGTCAAAGAGTCGTCGTACTCTGTTTAGGGTTTCCCGCCGTGGAATCCCTAATTTAACCCTAATTTCGACTAATAATTTCAACGTAGAGATTGGAGTCTCCGCACTCCACGTAAGCGCTTCCTTAAGAAATGCTTACTCCCCATTGAAACCTTGACCACCGTCAAGAAGTTTCTAACCTCCCTTTCGAGGGGAACTACGATTACTCTGATTCCATTCCCTATCCAGGATACGTAGGCACAAGATGTGATGTCTTGCCGAGTAAACTTAGGACTAGCCCTTAGGTCTTTTAGGTCACTCCATCCCTTAGCTCAATATATACATCAAACAGATAATAAAATAAAAAAGCATACAATAAACAAAAGGTTCCTGTAGAGTACTACAGAAGTTTAGGGTGCTAGTACCTTCCCTGAATTTAACCAACCCCTTACCTAGGTCTTTCCCCGCATTGTGTTTATGATGCAAAAATAGGTTTTCCCTCTTTTGACCTTTTCCTTCGGATAAATCAAAGAGCGGTTGTGAATCAAGAATTGTGATTCAAACTAATTAATAGTTTGATATCTTGTTTCCACCGCAAAAGAAAATGACGACTTCACTGGGGATTTATCGGATGGCTCCCAAAAGTGTTGTCAGCTTAAAGTCTCGTTGGGGACTATCACTGGGAAGATGCTGGTATGATCTTTGTAGTCTTGGAGATTATCGGATTGGTCCAAAGTGTTGTCAGCTTATAGTCTCGCTGGGGACTGTCAGTTTAAAGTCTCTCTAGGGACTGTCAGTTTAAAGTCTCTCTGGGACTGCTTTGAGGTGAAGGTTTAGACGTGTTTCTGCAACGATGAGATTTACTGGGGGATAAAGACCGCCGGGAGTAAAATCCATCGAGTGCACGGGGAATGTAGTGAAACAAGCTAGTTTGGATCTTAACGGACTTTATAGTAATCGCCATTTTGAAAAAATATCATGCCCCAGAGTACTTGCTTTGTGAGGAAGAGTCATCTCAAGAGGATTTTACAGAGAACGTGGAGTTCAATTTGCCCCATTGTTTCAAACTCTTGGAGAGATCTGTCAGATCTCGACGTAACTGGCTCAGATCGACGGTGTCATGACTGAGTCTTCAAGAAGTAGCTCTCAAGAAAGTCAGGCTTGCATCAATAAACGACTTGGAAGCCAACTGCCCCTGCTTAGCAGGATCTTCAAGGATAAGGAAGAGTAAGAAGAGAAAAGGTGGAAGCCAGGAGAAGATGAATAGATTCACGTTGTGAGAAAGCCAAAAGGAAATTAAAGCCAACCCTAATGGGTCAAATGAAAAGGCAAAAGGGAATTAAAGCCAACCCTAATGGGTCAAATGAGAAAGCCAAAAGGGAACTAAAGCCAACTCTAATGGGCCAAGTGAACGGACACGTCCCCTTTCATTATCCTTCCCTTTTTTTTTTATTATTATTTCTCATTTCTTTAGCTTTTTTTTCCTGTTTATTTTTATTCTTCTTTTTTTCGTTAAATATAATAAAAAATATTTTGTAATTAAAATTAAAACCTTTTTTTTATTAAAACCTTTTTTATTACAACCTTTCTTTATTAATTTTTTTTTTAAAAATTAAAACCTTTCTTAAACTAAAACTTCCTTTTTTTAAGGATGAAAGCGAAAGCCTTTGTGTTTCAAAAATCAAAATCTTTTGTTAAAATGAAAACCTTTTTTTTTAAAAACCTTTTATTAAAGGTAATTAGGAACCTTTTTTTTAAAAGTTGATTAGAATATTTATTTAAAAATATTAACCAAATGAACTTTTTCTCCCAAAATTAAAAATCTTTTTTAAAATAAATTTAAGTATTTAATAAATTGCTAACCTTTTAAAACATAAAATTAAAATTAATTTTCCTTTAATTCTAAATTTTTCTTTCTTAGAACTAAATTTCTCACCTAAAAAATTTTTCTAAAATTCCTAACCTTTCCCGTTTAATTTTCATCTAACTTTCATTGTTTCTCCTTTTTTGTCCTTGGTTACTAATTTCGCATTTTATCGTATTTTCACTTTTTTTGGTTGTAATTATGCGAGGCATCGTCGCAATTTATTATTCTTGCGTATTGTTTTTCATGGATGTAATTTATGCGAGGCCATGATCGCAGTTATTTTATTTTTTTGTATTTTTTTTGGGACTTATAATTTACGCGAGTGATCGTCACGATGCTTTTTTTACCGCTTTCTTTACTTTCCGCACTTTAATTTCCGCCATATAATAATTTGCCATGTTTTGCATGTTTTACCGCTATTTTCCCTTCCGAAGGATTAGGTCTAGTCGTTTGACCGCCGAGTCAATAACCCTAATTTTTGACCCTTTCAAACCCTATTAGCCTAGGCGTCCCGCCGTGGACGAAAACACCCTTTATCATAGCTTTTAGGTCAACGAGTCTCCGTACTCTGTTTTAGGGTTTCCCGTCGTGGAATCCCTAATTTTAATTCAACTTTTCAACATAGAAATAGGAGTTTCAAAACTCCACATAAGCATGTCCTTAAGATATGTTTACTCCCCTTGAAACCTTGACCACAATCAAGACGTTTCTAACCTCCCTTTCAAGGGGAACTACGGTTACTCTGATTCCATTCCCTATCCAGGATACGTAGGCACAAGATGCGACGTCTTGCCGAGTAAACTTAGGACTAACCCTTAGGTCTTTTAGGTCACTCCATCCCTTAGCTCAATATATATTTTAAATAGATAATAAAATAAAAAGCATGTTATAAACGAAAGGTTCCTGTAGAGTACTACAGAAGTTTAGGGTGCTAGTACCTTCCCTAAGCTTAACCAACCCCTTACCTAGGTCTCTCCCCGCATTGTGTTTACGATGCAAAAATAGGTTTTCCCTCTTTTGACCTTTTCCTTCGGATAAATCAAAGAGCGGTTGTGAATTAAGAATTGTGATTCAAATTAATTAGTAGTTTGATATCCTATTTCCACCACAACAGAAAATGGCGACTTCACTGGGGATATGACATAATTTTTAAGGGTTACCCCTTTTTTTTTTATTGAATGATATTTTATATTATTAATTATTTGTATATATTATTGTACCTTGCTTGGGGGGTATCTATTTTGTTGTGAGATAAGTCCTACACCCGGACTTGAGTGACCTTATTATAGGATGTGAGATATTCAACGAGGCTTATAGGGAGTGATTCCCGACCAAGCCAACTTGAGAATCACCGCTCAGCTGAGACCCTTTCGAAAATGGTTCGGTTGAACAAGTATTCGTGAAAACGTTTACTATTTTCGATTGGAGTTTGTGATATTGAGGACCGTAGTTACCTTAACACCACCTTGGCCTTATATAGGACGTAGTGCGGGAACTATGTGGGAGTAGTTCTACAATGGTTGCTACGCGATGCTACACTCAAAAGAGGTTCTCTTGAAAATATAATCGACCCCCGAGTCAGTCGGAAAGTCGATAATATCCGAAGGAAGGGTTGATGACTTTGGGCACTTCTTAGAACCTTGTTCTGCAGGTACAACTAACCTCAGTACATACCTATTGGGATGGGTAGACCCTAACTCCTTGCATATACCTTTAACCTAGGACTTTGTATATATGCATTTCATCCATAAGACATCACATTGCATCACATGTCATGGAATTCAAATTTTATTTATGAATATTGCAGGATACCATGGATTACAAAAAAAAACAAAAAAAAACTTTGAGATATTCTTTTAAAGGACTTAAGTTAGATGACCTAACGAAGCTAGGAGCTTTGGTTCAAGATCAATAAAGGATCCAGAAACTAGTATGGAAGGCCGTTATTTTTGTTAAAACCTCAAGTAGACGAAGTTTTCCTTTCGACTTTGTTACAGTTCTAGGATCCAGATTATCTTTTCCTTACATCCCTCGAGTATCAGCTCTTGCCTACCCTAGAAGAGTACTCTCAATTGGTGGGGTTACCAATTCTGAAGGAGTCTTCGTTTCCTTTCTTGGAGAAAGACCCTAAAGGACAAGACCATTGCTAAAGCCATATGCTCGAAGTTATCCGACATCAAGGACACTAATCACCAACAATTGTGAAGACTTTTCCAATGTACCCTTACTTGGTTTTGATGAAGGATTTATTTTCCTCTAACTCTTAATTTACCTTTTGAAGATAGGCTCATCCTCAAAAAGGCCTAGCCCGAAGAGTAGAGCAAGGGGCAGAACAGGAAGCTTCCTTAGGGTCATTATTAGCTTTTATTTAGCTATTATGCCAAGACTTTTCTAAGAATGTTATTTGTAATCCGTTTTCAAATTAATAAATAAAGTTTTGGTATTCTGCGATATTCGTAAATATTTGAATTCCATGAAATCATTTCATTCGCATTTCGTATCTTAGCATCATATTTTTGCATTCCATGTGTCTCCCGGTTTCTCATACTCGGTTCTCTCGCCTTCCAGTTTCGTCACCTTGGGTCCTCCGCATCAGTACAATATTAGAGCCCAAGCTCAAACAAGGATGGAAGAACAAGCTCAAGAAATCGACTGTGTCAGCCATGAACTCGAAGATCTTCGAGGAAGTGTGGGGCAGATTATGGAGATGCTGCAAGCCCTTAAGGTGAAGATGGATAATCAACCTACTGTTGTTTCTGAGATCACCCACATTGTTGTGGGTCCTCAACCAGCTTTACTGTTGAGAATACACCGCCTCAAGGTCGTCAATCCAGTTCAGTGCCTCCTACTTTTGCTCAACCAGTTTGACGAGTTCCTCCGTCAAAGTGCAAAACTCCAGGCTTTGACCATTAAATGATATGCACGTCCGAGGAATCACTTGAGGGCTACTCATCAACCTTGGTGACCTCAGCAGAATTATGTTCACCGTTATCCAGTTCAGTATGCTCCACAACCCTATGTGGCTACTGTTGCAACTCCTATCAATCCTCAGTCTCCTACTTATCAACAACCTCCTGTTTATCAGCCTGCACAAGCTTCGGTCAGCTGTTAACGGACGCCCAATGCTCCTGCCAATCCACAGCCTAAGAAGCAAACACCTCTCCAAAGTGCTCCGAGGAGATAATACAAGTCGTGTCCTCTGATTCCAATGACGTTCACCGAGTTGTATCCCTACTTAGTACAACGAGGTTTGATTACTACTAGAGCTTTGGGTCCGCCTCCAAATCCGTTGCCCGCCAACTACAACGCCACCGCTCATTGTTTATTTCATGAGGGCGCGCCTGGTCACGATTTGGAAGGGTGTCATGCGCTCCATAACTTTGTTAGAAATTTGTTGGAGCAGAAGATATTGTCTTTTGGTGATCATCGACCAGAGATCAAGACTCCACTCTTGGTATTCAACATGCCTCAGTCAGTTACGTCTTGAAGGACTTGTCATGCAGTTCATTTGTTTAACTATATGTATTTTTCTTTTGATCAAGCATAATTAGCATGTACGAACTTGTTATTTTGATTAATTAATGCAATGCATGTTTGTCTTGAATAGATCCATTCGTTTCACTCATTAAAAATATTTTATCATAAACTTATAATGCCAACTTTACTCGATCTCTTGCCTTTATATAAAATTGGGAGGAGGAGGATGAACCAAAAACATCAAACCTTTTGTCGTATGCTTCCAATTGAAACCTGCTGATGATGTAAGGCATTGTTTCAAATTCCAAACAATGGAGATCTAAGGATGATAACCCCTCTTTTACCCCTTTGAGCCTTGAAGTAGGAGTTTTCTTCTTTTACAAATTAAAACTCTTATTTTAACCTGGGGCAGGGTAGTTTTTTCAGTACAATCTTCATTACAATTTACACTGTTTTTCATTACAACCTTCATTACAATCTTCATTACAATTTACATTACCTGTTACCACCTCTACAAGCAGTTCTCACCCGAGAAGCCTATCAAAGTGGTATTTCTCGCCTGAGGAGCTTATCCTATCTTCGTTGTGACTTGCAGCAAATGGCCATCTCCATAAAGCAGCTGGGCTTCCATTTTCCTTTTCATGATTGAAGTACGGGCAGGTTTGAGCTGAATCATATTCAGGAGAGCACAAAATCTTGAAATGTGAAGAAGTTCGCTTTATCCTTTAGTAAAAGAAGGAGATGAATCATATTCAGGAGAGCACAAAATATTGAAATATGAAGAAGTTCGTTTTATCCTTTAGTAAAAGAATGCGTTGAATCATATTCAGGAGAGCACAAAATCTTGAAGTATGAGAAAGTTTGTTTTATCCTTTAGTAAAAGAAGGAGCTGAATCATATTCAGGAGAGCACAAAATCTTGAAATATGAAGAAGTTCATTTTATCCTTTAGTAAAAGAAGGATCTAAATCATGTTCAAGAGAGTACAAAATCTTGAAGTATGAGGAAGTTCATTTTATCCTTTAGTAAAAGAAGGATCTGAATCATATTCAGGAGAGCACAAAATCTTGAAGTATGAAGAAGTTCGTTTATCCTTTAGTAAAAGAAGAATCTGAATCGTATTTCGGGCGCCGACCTTAGATATGAAGAAGGTTATTTACCAGATGAGTGACAATCCCTCCATCGGAGCTCATCAACCAATCAATTTTTCATCTATTATTCACCGATAAGCAACAGTCTCTTTATTTGAGAGCTTATCCAGTTTGGCATTTAAGCCCCTTCCAACGATAAGTGGCAGTTCTCTCTCGAGAAAGCTTATCAGGGCATTTCATATTAAAGACCATTTTATTTTGGCATACAGCCGATTTTACCCTGTATATTTTCTACGGATTCCTAAATTCCGTCTGATCCTGTCACGAGGGAGAGTTTCCAGAAGCTCGGGTGTTATTCTTTGCTCAATGCTCCAACATCTTGTTAATCGATCCTACAGTCGTGCAGATCCATTTTTATCATTTACGCTTACATATTTCCCAGTGGAAGCCGTCTCGCCGGTGCCATCTCCATTGAGGATCCCATTCTACTATTCCTTTTTCCTAAAGTGATAATTGGTCGTACTCGCACCAGTTGACTATCACTTTAGAATTCCCCAGTGTCGTGCTGTCACCAAATGCATCATATTTCCAGTATGGTTCGTTCGTCGCGTTTGTCCCCTATATCGTCGTGTCGTCTGCATCTCTGCATTTACCATTCCATCATACACACCATACTGAATTCATGGCATTGTCAGCATTATAGTTTATTTCTGTTTTGTCCATAGCATTGCATATCACTGCATCTAAGGGCAAATTTTTCGGTTATCTATATTTAAATCCCTCCACCATGATTTCTCGAGCCTTCATCGCTCAAATCATCCGGTGAAGCTATTTAAATAGGGGCAACTGTAATACCTCAAATTTTGCCCTAAGATTAGTCGTTTCATCTTGCATCCCATTTCATTTTGCATTGCGTTTAAGCTAACCACTAACGGGCTGTGCAGTTGGTTGATTGTTGCAAGAAAATATCATGTGGCGCGCTCTTTTTAGTTTACAGGGTTTCTATTGCCACTTTATTTTGAATGAATAAAATAGAACAATTGGCAAGAGACCCTGTGTAAGGAGTTGTGAGTGTGAGAGGTCGAGAGTTCGAATTTAAATTTTATTTAGTTTTAACTAATTATTTAAGTTGGGCTTTAAAGTGGGCATTAGGTTAGAGTTAACCCTAATGTGTTACCTATATAAACATAAATGATGGGAGGAAACTTCATTAACATCAGAAAATCAAGAGAAGGTCATCAGAGGAAGAGCAAAAAGTTCCAACGGCGGAGGCTCAGTTCATTCAATATCGTCGTCGTTACCGTAACCTTTCTTTTTCCTTTGATTTACATTATTTTACAATTTTTCTATGTTGTTTTGTTCATTAGTTGTAGATTAATGGGAAGAATAAATAAACGAAGGAACCATTGACATGCAAGGAAAGATGAGGAGAAAAGACTCTGAACCATGGAAGACAGCCGCCGCCGGTTGGGAATAAAAAGGGAAAGGGTTTTTTTTTCCAAACCCTAAAAAAAAAGAAAAGGTTTTTTCCCAAACCCTAAAAACAATGTCACCGCACCACTCCACTCCTTTTATTATTTTTTTTATTATTATATTATTATATTATCTTATTATTTCTTTTTTTTAACTATAATTAGTAATCACATTATGTTTTAATTTATTACTAACACTTCTTTTTTTTATTAAAACCTTTTTATTAAAATCTTTTCTTTAATTAAAACCTTCATTTTATTATTAAAACTTTTTTTTATAGTAAAACCTTTTTTAAAATTATAACCATCTTTTTTTTATTAAAACTTTTTTTTATAGTAAAACCTTTTTTAAAATTAAAACCTTCTTTTTATAGTAAAACCTTTTTTAAAATAAAAATTTTTCTTAAACTAAAACGCCTTTTTGAGGATGAAATCCTTTGTGTTTCAAAAATCAAAACCCTTTTTAAAATTAAAACCTTTTAAAATTAAATTTTTTTTTTATTTTAAAACTTTTTAAATAAATTAATACTAACATTTTTCAACACTAGACTTAAAATTATTTTCAGTTACATACAAACCCTTTCATTCTAATTTCTAACCTAAAAGTCTAAAATAAAAATTCCCAGCATTCCCGTTAATTATCATCTGACTTTTATCGGCTCTCATTTTGGCTGTGCCTACTAATCCTTTATTTTTTTCACATATATTTTTATGGTTGTAATTTATCCGAGGACATCGTCGCTTTTATTTCGTTATTATTTTTACATTCTTTGGGTTGTAATTTATGCGAGGCTATCGTCGCAGTTATTTATTTTTGCATTTTGGGATTTGTAATTTACGCGAATGATCGTCGCGATGCTTTCTTTTACCGCTTTCATTATCTTTCGTACTTTAATTCTGCCGTATGATAATATTTGTTGTTTGCATGTTTTTTACCGTTAATTCCCTTTCGAAGGATTAGGTCTAGCCGTTTGACCGCCGAGTCAATAACCCTAATTCTTGACCATTTCCAAAACCCTAATAGCCTAGGTGTCCTACCGTGGACGAAAACGCCCTTTACCCTAGCTTTAGGTTAAAGAGTCGCCGTACTCTATTTAGGGTTTCCCGCCGTGGAATCCCTAATTTAACCCTAATTTCGACTAACAATTTCAACGTAGAGATTGGAGTCTCCGCACTCCACGTAAGCGTTTCCTTAAGAAATGCTTACTCCCTATTGAAACCTTGACCACAGTCAAGAAGTTTCTAACCTCCCTTTCGAGGGGAACTACGATTACTCTGATTCCATTTCCTATCCAGGATACGTAGGCACAAGATGCGATGTCTTGCCGAGTAAACTTAGGAATAACCCTTAGGTCTTTTAGGTCATTCCATCCCTTAGCTCAATATATACATCAAACAGATAATAAAATAAAAAAGCATACAATAAACAAAAGGTTCTTGTAGAATACTACAGAAGTTTAGGGTGCTAGAACCTTCCCTAAATTTAACCAACCCCTTACCTAGGTCTCTCCCCGCATTGTGTTTACGATGCAAAAATAGGTTTTCCCTCTTTTGACCTTTTCCTTTGGATAAATCAAAGAGCGGCTGTGAATCAAGAATTGTGATTCAAACTAATTAATAGTTTGATATCCTATTTCCACCGCAACAAGTTGATAAAACTTTTGCGCTTCCTCGTTCGGGAGCTCATCTGTATCAAAATCTTGAGGTTCATTATAAGTCACATTCACCCCTAATGCATCACCAACCATATCATCTATGAGATTAAATTGTTCCTGGTCTACAAATGTGGTTGACTTCTTGATGCCTCTCTACCTATCTCAACTCCAACATGTGTTTGACTGCTTGAAGCCTCTCTACCTATCTCAACTCCAACATGTGTTTGACTGCTTGAAGCCTCTCTATTCATCTCTGGAAGTATTTCTCCATTAGAATACCACACCCAATAATTTGTCCTAAAATCATCTTTCTCCAAGTGACGTTTCACTTCATTTGTGTCACTAATTATATTTCTACAACCACACTTTAAACACGGGATTCTTACCCCTCCTTCGCTTCGATAGCATTCTTGAGCAAACACACATGTAAAAAAACGCAACAACTCCTTCTTTAAAATATGGCTTAAGCCTACGTCTTCTTGGATACGTTCTATCATACATCCAACTACGATAGAACTGATAATATTTCATACTGCACCTGTGTAATGTGTGATGTTGTTCATGTTTAAATTTAAATTTAAGAAAAGGGGAATTGATCTACCGACAAACATATGACTATATTGATCTAACTAATATATCATATAAATCTAAGAAATACTTTTTTCTCTAAAAAAAAAATCTATATTTTTTAATACATTATTAATGTTTTCTAAATAAAATAACTTACAAATTATATACTTTTATGATAAATTCACATTTTTAATAAATATATTTCCAAAATATATAACATACTTTATACATAAAAAATGTATATATATATATATATATATATATATATATATATATATATATATATATATATATATATATATATATATATATATATATATATATATATATATATATATATATATATATATATATATATATATATATATATATATATATATATATATATATATATATATATATATATATATATATATATATATATATATATATATATATATATATATATAACCTATTATTTTATAAAAGTATATGTAATATACAACAATATTATATATTATGTTTCTACAAATTTGCATAACATATTTTAACTTATAAATTATAAACTAATATGTTTCTACAAATATTTTATAATATGTTATTATATTATAAAATATTTTTACAAATTTACAAATTATAACATATTTTTAAAAATTTACATGCTTTACAACAATATTATATATTATGTTTCTATAAATTTAAATACTTTATATTTTATAATATATTACTAAATTATAATATATTTTTTACAAATTTACAAATAATAATATATTTTTACAAATTTACATACCTTACAACAATATTATGTTTCATATAAATATATTACTAAATTATATTAATATCTTAAAAAATATATACTTTCTAAATAAAAATGTATAATTTCTAAATAAAAAGTGTATATATTACAAATTATATACTTTATATAAAAAGTGTATATGTTACTTAAATATAATATGTTTTCAAATTTAATTTTATAATTACTCTTATATAAAAATATTTATTATATATATACAATCAGCTTTTTAAAACTTTAATATATATTCTGTTTTTTAAACAATATTTTTTTTATACAATACTATTTTCAATAACATATTTATTATATAATCTATTTTTTAAAATCTGTTTTATAAATATTTTAATAAATCTGTTTTATAATTTATATTACAAATCTATTTGTAAAATCTGTTTTATAATATAAACTAAATATAATATAATTATTTTAAATATTTTTTATAAATATTTTAATAAATCTGTTTTATAAATATTTTAATAAATCTGTTTTATAATTTGTATTATAAATCTATTTTTAAAATCTGTTTTATAATATAAACTAATTATAAATAATTATTTTTATAATATAATCTGTTTTTATTATCTGTTTATTTAATAATATATACTAAATAATATAAATAATATATATATATATATATATATATATATATATATATATATATATATATATATATATATATATATATATATATATATATATATATATATATATATATATATATATATATATATATATATATATATATATATATATATATATATATATATATATATATATATATATATATATATATATATATATATATATATATATATATATATATATATATATATATATATATATATATATATATATAATACATATTATATATATAAATTATGTATTACAAATTACAAATTATGTATTACAAATTATATATATAAATATATAAATTTATATACTAAATATATATTATATATAATACGAATTATATATATATATATATATATATATATATATATATATATATATATATATATATATATATATATATATATATATATATATATATATATATATATATATATATATATATATATATATATATATATATATATATATATATATATATATATATATATATATATATATATATATATATATATATATATATATATATATATATATATATATATATATATATATATATATATATATATATATATATATATATATATATATATATATATATATATATATATATATATATATATATATATATATATATATATATATATATATATATATATATACTGTTTTTTATAATTTTTTCTAACAAATATTAGAAAACTATTATAATATAAATCTAAAAAATATAAGAAATAAAAATAATATTTTCAAAAGTATACTAAAAATATATACATAAATTTTGAAATAAAAAATAATATATATTTTATTATACCAGCATCAAACCAAAATCAACATATATTAATATCAATTACATCTAAAGTTTTGAGAAAAAAAATAAATATGTACATTTTGATACTCCCTTCAATTTGTAGCTCCTTTTAGATAAAATTTAAGAGATTTATTATCAAAAGTATACATACAACAAAGCAAATAAATAAAAAAATTAATTAATAAATTTAAGAAATAAAATTAATTACAAAATACAAAGATAATATAACATATCAGAAATATTTACCTAGTATCAGCACACGATTATGTTCGTCTGTATATCAAAAATAAAAATTTGATAGTATAGAATGAGAAGGAAAATGGTGGAAGATAAAGGAGAAGAAGAAATGGTGAGAGAAGTTAATGTAGACTGATATTATTATATAAGTGGGAATTTAAAGTGGGCTTTTAATGCGTGCATTTGCGAGGGGGTGCCCCACGCTATTACAACAGTCACATTGACGTGTCAAATGACTGACTGCATGTGTGGCACGTGGACACAAATTGCGACGGGGTACTCCACACTGGCTACGAAAATTGATTTTACGAGGGGCTACCCCTAGCCAACGTTAATGTGTTGCAGCCTCTTTACTGTCATGTGGTAGCAGAATAAATGTTTTTGCAGTTAAATTTGACTAAAGTATCTCAACTAGTGAGGGGAGGTCCTCGCAAATTGCACATCATATACTGGTTAGGGGTTGACCCCTCGCAAATTGCCTCAATTTCCACCTAATTTTTGCGCTGACCCCTAGTAAAACCTTGTTTCAAATTTCAAAATATTGTCCCTCCTTGTTTGCGAGAGGGGTATCCCCTAAGAGCAACTTTAACGCAGGGTTGTTAAACCAAAATTCTTTATAGTTTACGTTAGTAATAAGGAATTTGCATTATAGGAGAGCTGACATGGCATCCAAATGAACTAAAATTTAGTTTTCATTATCTATATAGTTAACGTTAACTATGTGAAACCTATTATAATATTATTTAATATTAATAAAATATTCCAAATATTCCAACAACATTAAAGTAAGGATATGATATTTGAAAATAGTAACGGTTTTACATTTTTTACATTCTATATATTCTATAGAAATTTTAATTTTTTACATTCTATAAATTCTATAGAAATTTTAATTTTTTTTACACACAGTTTTACTTCTAAATTTTTTTCTTTCGATTTCCAATCTTATTTATTTATCAAATGGATCACAACCAATCGAATCCTTATTATAATTATATTTCTATGAAAAATGTAATTTTTTTATGTATTATTGTTGTGAATTTTGTATCATTTTTAATTTTATAATAAAATATATTTCATATTATTTTTAAGTTTTAAAGGTAAATTTTATTTAAAAAATTATATGTATTTTAATTAAAATAATTAAATTAATGGTAACTTGAATAAAAAATATAAAATGTGGGGTCAAGTTTTGGTTTCTTATAGACAACCACCATTAAAGTAAAAACTACTCAAATCAACTATAAATTTTTTAAATCCTACAAATCACTTTGGGCGCACAAAAAGTATCTTAGTTTACCCATTTAGTTTACTCCCACTAAAGATGCTCTAAGAAGTCTATTTTATTTTATTTTTTTTCTATTTTGTGGTTTGCGAGGGGTTTAACCCAAAGCAACGTGGTTTTTTTAGTGAGGAATTTTCCCCCTAGTTCATGCCCCTAGCTAATATCATGTTTTTTTGTAGTGTTTAAATTTTAGTTCTTAAAATTAATCACTTCATTTACCTTTTAATAAGTACATATTTATATAAAAAATAAAGTTTAAATAGTGTATTTTTATTCTTAAATATTAAATTTCATTTGCTTTTAATTTTAAAGTTAAAATCCGCGACAAAATATGTAAGTTTCCTACGAATTTTAATTTTAAAAATTAAAAACCAAAAGAATTTTAACATCGAAGAATTATTTTAACCAAAAAAACATGGAAACTTAATAATTAATTCACTATTTAAGCCAAAAAAAACAATTATCATAAAATAACTACTATTTTATATTCTCAATAATATATATATATATATATATATATATATATATATATATATATATATATATATATATATATATATATATATATATATATATATATATATATATATATATATATATATATATATATATATATATATATATATATATATATATATATATATATATATATATATATATATATATATATATATATTTAAGTTTGATATTTGAAATTAAATTTTTTATTCTTTTTCTTTTAACAAGCATACTTTTTGTGTACTACTTTTTGTAAATAGATATATTTAATTTTGACTTATTATATTCGAAAAATAAAATAATACAACATGCATTTTAAAATTTTCGACCTTATTATAATTATGAATTTTGCTAATGATTATCATTAATAATTAAAAAACAGTAAATATAGTTTCTTTGAAATAAAATCAAGTCAATATAATAACTACCACGCAAATTTTTAGTGGTTAAGTAAAATTCCAAAAATGGACTAATATGTTCATAAATTTCAGTATTATTTTTAAAAATTTATTATACTTGTCTAAATAATATTGTAAAATTAGACACAATTCCTCTTTCTCATAAAAAAAATTGGTTGTAATATTAAGTTTATTAATTATTAAGGATTTTTTATGATTAAAATTATCAATATAATTTACAATTTATACTCCCTCCATCTCAAATTATAAAATGACATTTTACCTAAACTAAAAAATATAATTAATTTTGTATATAAAATATAAATTATATACGACTTTAATACACCGTCTTTTATTTCTTATACATAAATAAAAGAGAAATTTTAAAAATTGAAAGAAAAAGTAATAATAAATGTTAGAGATATTAGAAAAATATTATTAATGTTAGTATTAAAATTGTAAAATTTTGTTCCAAATTATAAAACCATTTGGACATATAATACGAATTAAAAATATAATTATTTTTTTATGAGAAAGAGAAATTGTGTCTAATTTTACAATATTATCTTTTATTTATTACACCTAAAAGAGAAAATTAAATAATTGGAAGAAAAATAATAATAAATGATAGAAAATATATTAGGAAAATTTTAATTAATGTTATATTGAAATTTTAAAGTAACTTATTGATCACTACGGTTAAGGCTTAGCATATGGTATGCACGGTTAACATAAAAGTCTACATTCTCATTCATTAGATCAACAACTTTATCAATTTGAGAGTAGGGCTGGTTAGATATTCTCACACCAATAAAAAATTCCTAAAGGAATTCACGAGTCAATCCAAGCAATATAATTTATGACATAAATATTTATAAATTATTAAATAATCAGAATATTTTTTAAGCGGAATACGCTTTTAAATCTGTGCAATTTAAATAGACAATTATTAGAATCAATTTTAGAGCACAATAATAATAACAAAAAAATAAAATAGCAAAAATATCAAATTATTAACGTGGAAAATTTCTTTCAAAGTGAGAGAATAAAAACCATATAACACAATCCAGTAAAACCTTTCATTATATCAATAATAAAAATATAAAAAATATTCCTAAGAACACTAGGGAATAACAATCTTCACTAATAAATAATAAAGGTGGGAAAATTCACTCCAAACAACACCTCTACAAATTGTGGATATACGAAAACAACTTTAAGATAAGGTAAAACTACTCAACAAAAATATCAATAAATTTAGCTAAGTGATAAGAATAACATACTAAACTTGTAGCTCAAACTAATAAGGTTTGTTTCTCAAGATAGGAGGAGCAGGTTTCTTCAACCTCAAGTAAGGTTTTCTTTTTTACTTTTATTGTATTCTCAAGCCTCAAAGGTCCCTCATCCTCAAGTATGATTTAATAAAACATTACTTTAAGATCATTGATAACACGAAATCGTATATATATTTTGATGCATAATTCAACTAAAGTTTAACCGTTTTCGATCCGATTTCGGGTTATTTCCGTGTTATTTGTCTGATGTTTTGCAGGTATTCAACGATCACGTCTAAACAAGGCAACATGAAGAAAAGAAGCAATCTCAGATGAAATATGGACGAAAAAGGAGTGAAAACATCATGAAAAGCGCATAAGACTGTTTTTGCTGATGTGACGACCGTCACAGCTACATGACGAGCGTCACACGGGTGACGACCGTCACACCTTGTGACGACCGTCATGCAGGCAAAAACGTCCCACTTCAATTACACGTTAAAGAAGCAATTCCAATTCCCACAGAGTGGACCACTACTCCCTAAATTATCTGCCTCAAAGTCCATCATCTTCAATGATAACCGTTGGAATTCCACTTCTATAAAAAGGGAAGAAAGGGACCTCAGAAAGTGTGCTGCATTCATACAACGAAGTGCTGCCAAATTTATTTCCAGAGCATATTTTCCAGCAATATTCTTATTTGTTTCTCTTTACCTTTCCTGTATTCCATTTTCATTCTTCTGTAATTTCTACTTTTATTGTACGATCAATTTGGCATAAAGACTAGAATCCTGGCAACATCTGTGGAGGATCTGCCCAAAGGCCAATTGGAATATTTACAGGTTTCTCATTTCAATCGATTCCAGTTTTATTATAATGCAAATCATTATTTATTGTTTTTATTTATGTTTTATCTTTCCCAAATCCATGTCTAGCTAAACTTAGGTAATCGATATGTAGTAATAATTCGAATGGGATTTGATAACAACTGGTTGAAAAACTTTCTTTTCAAAAAGTAACTTATGGTCTGAGTGTTTAAAACTAATTTACTGAATAAACTTCGTCGCGAAAGCGAGAACTTATTTAAAAGTAGTTTTGCCACGAAAGTGGGAAATTAATTAAGATACGAACCAACAAGCGAAAGCTGCGGTAAGGTCAGATAGTAAACACTAGTCATTCATTTTAATAACAGCGAAAGCACTTTAAAATGAATTAGAACTTAGAGATTTCCAAAAAATAAATTTAACCCCGAACGGGATACGAAAGTGTACGTTTGGCCCTTAGGATTATGATTAGCGTCAATAACCATTGTGAGGCGAGAGTCTTCAAATCACCATTTTCTGCTTAAACAAACTTTGAAAATTATTTCATACACCAGTAACTTGTCAAATCCCTGAAGAACACAATTACTACATATCGATTCAATCATTTATAATCTAAGTAGCATTCTTAGTTCCCTTTTAGTGACAATCTTATTCCCTTAAACATATTCTACCTAGCTAAACATAGTAACTCCCGAGAACACTAGTTTGATTACGAGTCCCTGTGGGATCGATATCTATTATTACTACGCGATAGACTGTGCACTTGCAGTTAGGTTGTATTAGACATAGAAAGTCGCGATCAATCATATGTGGTTCACCATGTCTTGGTTGGCAAGAAATAATCAAGAGATTCAAGTTTGGTTCAAGGTGGTTGACCTAATTTAGCAAATTGTGGATGTTATGGTCAATTGGGCATAACTTGTTCATTTTTCAACATCTTTAGGTGGTTATTTTTCTAATGAGCTCTTATCATCATCCCCCAACAAGTTCTCTTTGCAAGGAAAGATCCAATTATGCTTGGAAAGTTATCAAAAGTTTGAAGACATTATAGGTCATTTTGAGTTTTGGAAGGATTTTCTAGTCAACTTCAAAAGGTCATAACTTGGTCAATTTTCATCATTTGGAGCCCATTTTTTTCTAAAATGAACATGAAGATGTTCTCTACAACTTTTATTCAAGGTGGAAGTGCTAAAAACCTATGGGAGATCTTGGTTTTTGTCAAAACATTATAGGTCATTTTTGGTCCCTAAAAGACTTGAAATTTTTCTAAGTGTTTTGCAATTTTGAACCTTTTCATGCAAGCTACTTTGAATGATCATATCTCTCAAATCAGGTTTCCAAATCAATAATTTCTTTTCATATTGCAAAGATTGCATCATTCTCTATCCAATGCAAGAAGAATCATCTCATAAAGCCTTCTACATTGTGAGAACCATGGTGGCAAAAATTGGATTTCAAAGCTGAATTTTCAGTTCAAGTCAGAATTGAATTTTGATGAAATGGCCTCTAATCACCAAATTAAGCCACAAATTCTCTTTAAACATGATTAAAAAAACTTTCCTGGATTGATTAGAGCCTTGAAACGCAAGGTTTGAGTGAGTTTTGACAGTTTTCAAGTCACATTTTGCTCATGTTGCAGGTGTGCATGAATTTGCCTCAAATTACATCATTCACCCTCCCTCAATATTCAGAAAGCTTATCCTATAAATAAGAGACTCATTCCACTCATTTTCACAAGCTTTGATAGCCAGAATCACCCTGCTGAGATCCCATTTGAACTCTTAAGCTTGAACTTCGAATTTTCATTTCCACACCCTAAACACTCAAATTCTCCATTTAGTTAGCTTCACCAACATTCAGTGAAGCTAACCAGCTCAAGAACTTGAAGGATCATGGCATGAATCAAGCTTGAGGACTCCATTTTCAGAGCTCTGAAGTTGAACTTCAACAGGTACAATTCTCAACCATTTTAACTCAAATTTGTTGCTAAGATGTAGTCCTTGATGTGCTGATGCTGTTAGGATTGTTAGATTTTGGTTTTGTTGAGTTTTGACGTTCAATTTTCAAATTTATGTGTGCTTTTTCTTCTGGGTTTTTTCAAATCGAGTGAGCTATGGTTTAAAGAAATATGACGCGGCGATATGGTTGAGATTATCTTGAAAAGACGCATCAGATGAAACCACTATGAGCTCCAATGGTTATGGTTTGATGGACCTTCATTTTTCTGCAATTCTCTGAAATTTTCAAGTGGCTGCAGGTTGAAGATGATGATCTCACCGTCCATCATGTCACTTGTTCTAATCTTGTGTGTTTGACTTTCGCTGGTTGGAAATGATGAGATTGACTCAGATCCACCGTGGATGCGCGTTTTCTGGCCTTTGGATTAGCCATGCCATTTAATGATGTGAGATCCAATGCATCTTATTTTTTTTGTTTTATTTTATTTTTTTAATTTGTTTTTAAATTCATTTTATTTTCAGAAATTCATAGAAAATCATTTTTAATCAGAAAATACCAAAATATTTTCTAAAATTTCCTTTTACTTTTCTCTTTCTGATTTTTATTTTTGTGCATTTTTATTTTTTTCATTTGCTATTTTTCTTGAATTTTAATTTGTTTGAGCCAATTTTAATTAGTTTAAAATTTTTTAGACATTTTAAAATTATGAGAAAAATATTATATGATCCTATGATGGTTTTGAACCTATGGTGATTTTCTTTGATTTTTATTTCTGGTTTTTCTATTTTTCATGGATTTTTGATTTATTTGCTTGATTTTAATTAGTTTTAAATTGTTTTTGGGCATTTTTAAATGGTAAGAAAATTATCATATGATCCTAGGATGGTTCTTGACCTATGGTGATGTCCTTGGGTTCCCATTTGTGTCCTAGCCTTTTCTTTCTTTTTGTGTGGAATTTATTTACCTTTTTATTTGTTTTTTATTTGATTTTAAATTGCAAATTTGGTGCATAGAGGTTTTTATCCATTCTTGCATGATATTTTATCCTTCTTCAAGTCTTTTGGGTGTTGGATGTTTTCTTGAGTGTTGCTTCTCATTTGTGGATAATTGTGGTGTTTGACTTTTTCTTAAGGCATGTTCTTGATTTCCACTTGTGTGATCTTTCTTGTATGGTCATGATTGGTTGCTAACTTGTTGATCATGTTGATATTGTAATCTCTTCTTATGCTCATGTCATGTTTATATGCTTTTCCCTTTGGGGATTGTTTGTATGCATGTTTATTTGGTATGATGTTGACTTGTGTATGAATGGTATGCATGACTTGTTGTCTAAGGCTCTCTCTTTGATCATTGATATGATTTGAGTATGTTGTGTTTTTCTTGCTGCCCTACCATATTTCTTGTACCACTTGACTTTATCTCATCTTGCTATGGAATTGTGCATGTTTGTTTGATGATTGACTTGATGTTCATGCTTACTTTGTTTGAGATTAGAATGAATGTGTGTTGCTTCATCTTGGTTTGATAATGATTTCTTGTTTATTTATTCTTCATTCTTCTTCTCTCTTATTCCTTTTCTTTTTTGGGACTTGTTTAATTTTCATTCTTGTTTTCATTTGTAATTGAATTGGATGGTATTTACTTGTGTTTGCTCACATGATCCCTTAGGATTCCTAGTCCCTCTGTTTAAGATGGGAGTAGGAGAGACATTAGGCTTTCAATCCTTTGCATGATAACAATTAGGATAGTCCTTTTTCATCTCAACTATAGGTCCATAATTTGTATGATAACATTAGGTATACTTTCCTTTTTATCCTAACCTTAGGACCATTTTGCATGACAACATTAGGGTCTTTCAGTTTTCCTTTAGTGTTTTCTTTTGTATCTTCTCTTCTCATCTCAAACAATCTCAAGACACTTAATAAATAATTATGAACATTGTGCACCACGAGCATTAAGTATGTGGGAAATGATGAGTGGGGGGGGGGGTCTCTCCTCACTTGTCTAGAGTGTTTAGTGTATACCTTTTGGGCTATATGCGACGCATTCGCTCTTATATCATAGTCTTTAGTGCAGCGTGAATCTCAAACAAATTCAACTCACTTCACTAAAACTCTTAAACCAAATTCAAACCTTTTTATCCTTCGGGATTTGTTCTTAAATCATTTTCAGAAAAGAGTATGTTACTTTTCCGTTCTACTGCAAACAGACATCGACCCTAACAGCTAGAATGGTAATTTAATGTCTCTCATAAAAAAAACTTAACCAACCTGTGGTATAGTTTCTCGAACTACGTTTGCTCTGATTTCTCATATCAAATGAGGATATGTAGGCACAAGGTGGCGATATCTTGGTGAGTAACCTTCCCCCCATCACCCGTAGTTTTCCGAACTACGTTGACTCTGACTTTCCCATTGCACGAGGGAATACGTAGGAATATGGCGGAGATGTCCTATCGAGTCTTCCTTTTTCTTTTCCATCCCCTGTTTAGCAGTAGATTTTAGATAACTCACTATTTTTGATAGATAACAAGTGTGGATCCCGTTGAGTACAACAGACGCGAGGGGTGCTCATACCTTCCCCTTGCGTAACTGACTCTCGAACCCAAGATTTGGTTGCGATGGCCTTGTCTTTTCCCGTTCTTTTAGGTTTTCTTCGATCGTTTCTTTTCCCTCTCTTTGGGATAAATAACGTTCAGTGGCAACTCTTATGTTTGTTTCTGCAATTCCTTTTCGCAATTACGACACATATCATACATCAAACTACTAACTGTAAATGCATAAGGAACATTCTTCATATCTTTTTTTTATCTTTTTCGCTTGTAAGACATTATTCAAAATTCAATTTGAAATGATTAGCAAGTGGAGTACTACAAGTTTTTAATTGCCCATGTTAAACATGTCTAACACCTTCTCGATGTTATTGTGTTGATACAACCATAATTTACCTTTCTTCATGTCACTATAAATTCTCATGCCAAGGATTTATTGTGCAGGACCAAAGTCTTTCATTGCAAAGGACTTGCTTAACTCTTTCTTCAAGTTTTGAAATTTTTTAGTGTCATGACCAACAACTAACATGTCATCAACATATAACAAGAGAATGATAAAATCACCATCAGAGAATTTCTTCACAAACACACAATGATCAGCAGTAGTTTTACCAAAAACTTTTTGGCTGCTGGAAAAAAATTCTTCTCCATGGTTGACGTTAAAGATTAAATAGATGATTACAAGTCAGAATTCGAATTATCAAACATCTCTCTGATTTACTGTTAGGCGATAGGCTTTGATCTAGAAGGGTGTGAATAGATCACAAATATAAAACCAAAGACTCTTGGCAAAAAAATTTTCAAAAGTATGGCACAGCAGAAAAAACACCAGAATCGAATCGTCTAACCGAACCTACAATTGAAAATCCATATGCGCAACATAAACCTTATGGAATGATAATGAACGCAAATTACTCAACAATGATCAAGTCACAGATCAATGAAACATAAAGCTATTCGTAATGCTTATTTCTAATAAACACAAAGCGAAAAAAATACTCAAAATAATTTATCGAACACTTTGTGTGCGATTGTTCACGTTTGAAAATTTGTTTTATTTTGTTGATGTAAAAAGCTAATCACAGTCAAAGTGATTGTGATTATATCAATAACAACAATTTAAAATATAGTTGAAAACAATTTTCAATCGAATTAATCGAAATAACAACGAAATCGATAATTTGCAAGAACAACAATTCAAGAAAAATAAAGAGATAAAGTGACACAAATATTTGTTTAGACAATTCTATAGCACCTCAAAATTTGCCCTTTTGTTTTGTCTGTAACTGGCTTATCTTTCTGTTTTTACATTTTTGCATATCATGTCATTGGTTCTTGAGACATGGGATTAAGGTGTTTCTATGGTTCACGATTTTCTTTTATTGCAAGGTTTTAAGCAGCAAGCATCAGAGGCTTCACCAGTTATTTTGCGAGCAATCGAGTGCCTGATTTTATTTTTTCAGCCGGTTATTTTTAGCACAGGAGACAGTTCACCGGTTATCTCTGGCATTTTACAGGTGCAATATCAAAAGGCAGGTTTCAGAGGCTTAACGTGGCTCAGGACGGGTGGAAACAGACGATTATGCAAGTTTCCCTCCAAATGGCGCAATTTTTCAAATTTATGAAGTGTTAATCAATTAACCCATTTGCACTAGCAAATGGTTAATGGATTAACCTAAGAAACTTTTGCCCAGATACGTGCGTTTTCAATGCTGCAACTTTTGGGGTCCATTTTGATCATTTGTGAATTGGTTTTTGCATCAGTAGAAGGATCTATAATCACTCTAAATTTTGATTTACTTTCAAAACCAATCCAATTTCCCTCCAAAATTCCATTCCTAATCACATTCCAATTTTCAAACCCTCACTCCAAACCACAATCTCACTCATAACCAAAATCTTATTTGAGCTAATTCACTCTAAACCTCTCAAGGAGAACCTTCATTTTTCTGATTTCTCTATATATTGATCTCAATTCTCTCACATTCCAAAACTCCATTAGAGCTCTTTATCTTGGATTCAATAATTCTCCATTGGAATTCTTGAATACTAGAGTTTAACCTTCATCCTTCATCTCCATCAACTTTAATTCATCATTTGATTTTTGTTTGGATCTGGATCTGATTTTGGAAGCAAGCTTTTAAGTGATTCTTGGATCAACTTTTGCTTATTTGGCTCATTCTTCACTTCTCTTACAAGAAATCTCTTGGATCTTGAAGTTTTCTTAGGTTTCTAGCTTGGATCTATCATTTGCAGTATAATAACACTTACCGAAGCAATTCTCAGCTTTGAAGGTTAGTTAATTTTAGATCCACTTCTGTTTTGAGCTTATTTGGATAATCAAAATGTAGATCCTCGATTTTAATTAATTTTGGTGATTTGATCTATGTGATTTGTGATCTTAATGCTTGGATAAGTTTGATTGATGTTTGATCACTGTGCTTTGGTGTTAAATTTGTGCATAATTGATTACCTGATCATTTGGATGTTTGCATAAGTGATTAATTGTTGGAAGTGCTTTTGAATTTTGAATTTTCTGCCTCTGGTACAGTGTTAATCGATTAAGAAGTTACAGTACAAAACTGGTTAATCGATTAACCAGTGTATTTTCAACCAATTTCAAGTGGTTAATCGATTAACCTGTTTGCAACTGCATATGCTTAATCGATTAACACTGAACCAGGATGTCATTTTTGGTTGTTTTCAAGCATGTTTTGATTTCTTTCCACCTCTAACCTTTATGGATTGATATATTTCATATGTGTGGACTGTTTTTGACCTGTTTCATCATGCTTGATGGTTTGAATGCAATTCTTCGACACGCGACTTTTGGTTTTCGTTGATAAATGCTTGAGATGTTTATGTTGCTTGCTTGATGTGTTGATCATGTTGCATGCTCACTTGTATCGTGTCATTTATTGATCATTGATGACCATCTTGCTGCACTTGTGTTGCGTATTCGTTATTTGCTCCTGATTCCGTTTGTTGCATAATCGTTTGAATTGTTTTATTGATGTGAATTGCATGATGTTCTTGTTGAATACTTAATTACGCAATCTTGTTGAACACTTGTGTTTATATATTGATGTATGTCTATCTTTGCTTGATACTTGTTCATGATTGAGGTTTGTTCATGATGATTGCTTTGAAGCATACTTGCTGCCCTGTTTTCTACAGATGTTCTGTTCTGAAAGTGCATGCTGTTGTATATTGTTGTTGCTTGCTACCTGCCTTTTACACCTATTTTTTGTGTTGAATTAGTAGTTGATAAATGTTGATGTGCTGCATTGCTGGATTTTATTGCTGTTTTGTGCAGGAAGCGTTGTTGTAGCTGTTGTTTTTACCTTGTTTTCTTTGTTTTGTCTTGTTGTTGCGTGCTCCTTTAAGGCCTCCTAGTACAACTTAATTTTCGATTAAGCTTGGAGTAGGGTAGACATTAGGATTGTAATCCATGCATGATAACAAGTATGTTAGTCCCTTTTAACCTCAAACTTAGGTCCATCTTTTACATGCTAACATTAGGATAGAATTTCCTTTCGCATCCCAACCTTAGGACCACTTTGCATGACAATATTAGGACCGAGTTTCCCCTTACACCTTCTGTGTGTCTTTCTCTCTTCTCATCAAAAAACAACTTCAAAACACTTAATAAAGACAATGAACATTGTACGCCACGAGCCTTAAGTATATGGGAAATGATGAGTGAGGCGTCTCTTCTCGTTCGTCTAGAGTGTTTAGTGTAATTCCTGTTTGAGGGCGATACGCGATGCATTCGCTCATATATCATAGACTTTAGTGCAATGTGAATCACAAATAAAATTAATTCACTTCTCTAAAACTGACAACAAAATTCAAACTTTTTATCCTTCAGGATTTGTTCTTCAAACTCATTTTCAGTAAAGAGTATGTTCTTTTCTGTTCTACCGCAAACAGGCATCGACCCTAACTGCTGAAATGAGAACTTAACATTGCTCATAGAAAACACTAAGCAACCTGTGGTTACTCATACTACGTTTGCTTTGATTTCTCATGCCAGATAACGATACGTAGGTACAAGACGGTGATGTCTTGGTGAGCAACCATCCCCATCACTAGTTGTTTTTCAAACTATGTTGACTCTGACTTTCCCATTGCACGAGGGAATACGTAGGCATAGGGCGGTGATGTCGTATCGAGTCTTCTTTTTCTTTTCCTTTTCTCGTTTCCATTTAGCATTAGGCTTTAGATAACTCACTCTTTGATTAGACAATAAGCATGGATCCCGTTGAGTACAACGAACGTGAGGGGGTGCTCATACCTTCCCCTTGCGTAAGCGAGTCCCAAACCTAAGATTTGGTTGCGATGACCTTGTCTTCTCCTTTCTTTTAGGTTTTCTTAGATTGTTTCCTTTCCCTGTGTTAGGATAAATAACGTTTGGTGGCGACTCTTCTATTGTTTCTGCCGGTTGTTTTTCGCAGTTACGACAAGTTCCCAAATCGGCCTCGCTATGGGTATGTGTTCCCTCAATCTGAAATCAAATTGAGATACTTGCATTTAACCTTGTGTTACATATTTTTTATTTGCTTCTAATTTCGTTTGTTGCATAATCGTTTGAATTGTTTTATTAATGTGAATTGCATGATGTTCTTGTTAAATACTTAATTACGCAATCTTGTTGAACACTTGTGTTTAATTGTTGATATATGTCCATCTTTTCTTGATACTTCTTCATGATTGAGGTTTGTTCATGATGATTGCTTTGAGGCATACTTGCTACCCTGTTTTCTACAAATGTTCTATTCTGAAAGTGCATGTTGTTGTATATTGTTGTTGCTTGCTGCCTGCCTTTTACACCTATTTTTTGTGTTGAATTAGTAGTTGCTAAATGTTGTTGTGCTGCCTTGCTGGATTTTATTGTTGTTTTGTGCAGGAAGCGTTGTTGTAGCTGTTGTTTTTACCTTTTTTTTACTTTGTTTTGTCTTGTTTTTGCATTCTTCCTTAAGGCATCCTATTCCAACTTAATTTTCGATTAAGCTTGGAGTAGGATAGACTTTAGAAGTGTAATCCATGCATGATAATAAGTAGGTTAGACCCTTTTAACCTCAACCTTAGGTCCATCTTTTTCATACTAACATTAGAAGAGAATTTCCTTTCAAATTCCTACCTTAGGACCACTTTGCATGATAATATTAGCACCAAGTTTCCCCTTAGACCTTCCGTGCGTCTTTCTCTCTTTTCATCTCAAAACAACTTTAAAACACTTAATAAAGACAATGAACATTGTGCACCACGGGCCTTAATCATATAGGAAATGATGAGTGAGGGGTCTCCTCTCGTTCATCTAGAGTGTTTTGTGTATGTCCCGTTTGGGGGCGATACGTGACGCATTTTCTCTTATATCATATACTTTAGTGCAATGTGAATCACAAATCAAATTAATTCACTTCTCTAAAACTAAGAAACAAAATTCAAACTTTTTATCCTTCAGGATTTGTTCTTCAAACTTATTTTCAGAAAAGAGTATGTTACTTTTCCGTTCTACCGCAAACAGGCATCGACCCTAACTGTTGGAATGGGAACTTAACATCGCTCATAAAAAAACACTAAGCAACTCGTGGTTACTCGAAATATGTTTGCTTTGATTTCTCATGCCAGATGAGGATACATAGGCACGAGACGGTGATGTCTGGGTGAGCAACCTTCCCCATCACCAGTAGTTTCCCGAACTATGTTGACTCTGACTTTCCCATTGCACGAGGGAATACGTAGGCATAGGGCGGAGATGTCCTATTGAGTCTCCTTTTTCTTTTCCTTTTCTCATTTCTATTTAGCAGTAGGCTTTAGATAACTCACCCTTTGATTAAACAACAAGCATGGATCGCGTTGAATACACGGACGTGAGGCGATGCTCATACCTCCCCCTTACGTAACCGAGTCCCGAACCTAAGATTTGGTTGCAATGACCTTGTTTTCTCCTTTCTTTTAGGTTTTCTTTGACTGTTTCCTTTTCCTGTGTTGAGATGAATAACGTTCGGTGGTGACTTTTCTGTTGTTTCCGCCGGTTGTTTTTCGTTGTTGCGACTGCTGGCGACTCTGTTGAGGAAAAAACCCAGAGTCTCTGGTTCTCTAAGCGAGTCAATCCTAGCGCTTGTCTGTTTTGTTTCTTTAGGTGTTTAATTTTGTGGATATATATGTTGTATCTGTTGTAAATTTATTGTTATTTATTATTGCATTTGCATTTTACTGTTACATATGATTATTGTTATTCTATTATGTTGTTGTTGCTATGCTGTTGGGTGGGTTGTTCCATGAGAAATAAGCCCATTACCCAGGCTTGAGTACACACGTAGGATTAGAGTGAAGAGTAGTGGGGACTTGCGTAGCGTATGGCTACGTAAAGTTCACACGAAATTCACATCCAGATGAGGTTTTCTTTAGAGATACTCTATCTTGTGCGTCTGGTACAGATGAAGGATGTTAACTTAGAGAGATTATGACTCTAGAGACTGTTTATTGGGAATTCAGTTGAGACCTCCTTGATTGATGATGATGCCAAACAAGAAATGATGAATGTATCATTGTTTCTCGACCTGGGAGTCTGTGATACTGATAACCTGCTAGTATTGCCATGTCGTCCAAAACTAGAACCCACGTGCGAGAGGGGATGGGTTTTTGCAGGAAACCTTGACTTTCAACCAACCTGGTGTTTTGGTTTTCTTATCAGTGTGAACTTATCAGCCTGGTATTTTGGTATTCTTATTATTCTGGTATTCTGGTTATTCTAGGTATTCTGGCATTTCAGTATTTTCTCATCAGAGCAGACTTATGAGCTTATTCAATCACCAACATAACAATTATTCAGAATACTTATGGAAGCTTTGACCCCATGTTTGTTGCATCCATAACATTGTATTGCATAAGAACTTGCGCATCATTTTGAATATCTTTCCTCACCCAGAAACAACAGAGCTCATCCATATTTTGTCTGACTTCCAATTGATTTCCTGACACTCTTATTGGACTTGAAACAACTTTTGGAAGAATCACGAACTCAGGAGAGCAAAACCAGTTTTTACAAAGGGCAGATGTTGAATTGATGAAGAATTAATTGGATCAACTTGTGGAACCTATGACAGCCATGACAAGGGGAGAGGACAATATTCAGAGGACCCCAGTTATTGGGAATTTTATTCCATCTCCAATGAGCAATGTTACACAAGCTCAGCATGTGCGGGTTCTTGTTGAGGATCAAGTTATACAAGAGCGTACCATTGTCCGAGATGGAAATTCCTCTTCTCTTAATACCACGGACTATCAGAGTTTCACATTCTCTGTGCCATATTTTCAAGGGGTAGTTCCAAAGATGAAACCTAAAGACCCACGGACTAGTGAGTTTATGAAAAGATATCATTTGTTGGAGGAGAAGTTTGATGCCCTAGAGGGTCGTGATGCTCTTAATCTGAATGCTTTAAGCATGTGTTTGGTGCCAGGTCTCGTGATGCCTCCGAAGTTTAAGACACCAAATTTTTAGAAGTACAAAGGGGATAATTGTTCGAAGTAACATTTGGTGATGTTTTGCAGAAGAATAGCCTCGTATGTCCGCAATGACAAGCTTATGATTCACTGTTTCCAGGACAGTCTAAGTGGGGCATCATTGAGTTGGTACATGCAGTTAGAGAGTGATTGTATCTGATCATGGTTACACCTAACCAACGCCTTTATGAAGTAATACAACTATAATCTTGACATGGCTCCCAACTGCATGCAGTTGCAAGACTTATCTCAAACGGATGATGAATTCTTCAGAGGGTATGCTCAAAGATTGAGAGAATTAGTTGCTCGTGTTCAACCACCACTTCTAGATAGAAAATTGGTTGACATATTCATGGGTACTTTGCAAGGTCCATACTTGGATAAGATGATTGGCAATGGGGCATCAAACTTCTCTGACTTGGTATTAGTTGGGGAACACATGGAGAACGGCCTCAAGAGCGGAAAGATCCAAGACATCTCAGACATCTCAGCTAGTGAAAGTGAATCAGTTGTCAATTCTCAAGAAGAATAGGAAAAGGAAAGTAATTCCATCTAGGAATCTCTGATACCTCAGCCTTAGTCCTCAAATATTTTAACTGTTCAAAGTCAGCAATCTCTTGGGTCTCCATTCTTTCCATAGGGACAATATCCTTCTCCAAATCAGAGATTTCCTCAGAGTCAGTAGTCATATCACTATCAACCACATCAGCACGCCCGACAAAGACCAAGGAAGCCAGATAGACATTTCACTCAGTTGCCGATATTGTACAGTCAGGTGTCGCCATATTTGATCAAAGGTGGATTGATAGTGCCGAAGGAGATAAATCCAGTGATTCCTCCATACCCACCAGGTTTTGGTATCAGCGCCTGTTGTGACTACCATGATGAGGCACAAGGGCATTCAATGAAGATTATAAGGTGCTCAAGAATAAGATTCAGACTCTACTTGACTCCAATATGTTCTCAGTCACACCTTAGGGTATTCAAATCAACAATCCTCCTTCATCCAGTCAGGTGGATTCATCAGTCCATGTTATGGAGGAATTCAACGAGAGCAGATGTTCATATGACTATCATACTAACTTCGACGAGCAATTTTGGAGATGGCTAGCTCAGTAGAAAATCAAAATTGGAAAGCCTAGTTCCCCGAAGCTGGCAGCCTTTTATATCATGTCTTTTCTTTGCATTTGTAGTTTCTTTTCTGTTAAGTGCAATCTCATTTGTAAAACTTGTTTATTTTTGACTGATAATGAAAATGAAATGAATATGCATGTTTTGATTAAATTCATTTGTGTTCACTCATACTTTTTTGTTAATATCAAACGTTTGTTTAAGCAGAATCCGAGAGAGGATGCTGAAATTGAAAGACGCAAAACTTCTGATTGTATGCTTTTGAACAAAACCATGCTGATGATCTACATGAATTGTTTCAAATCCCCAAACACCAGAAATATAAGGAAGATAATCCCTTTTCAACCCCTTTGAGCCTAGAAGTAGGAGTTTCTTTCTAAAAACGAAAAACCTCCAATCTTGACCTTGGGCAGGGTAGGTGTCAGTTAATTTGGCCAAGCATCCAAATTGCAAAAAGAGTGTTCCCATTTGAGGATCAATCGCATCTTATCACCTCACAAGAGGTCGTACCTCACAAAACCACAGTGGTTATCCCTCACCAACCGAGGAGTGATACAGTCACAATTCTTCCAAACAAGTCAGACAAGTCAGTGTCACACAATTTGCTCCAAAAAAGAGAATCAAAAGAATAGAAAAAGAAAAAGAAAGCCCGCTAAGTTGAAAACTTGAAAAAAAGTGACTTAGGCAAAAATTAGGGCATCCCACTAGACTTCAAAATCGAAAAATTCAAAAAAAATAAAATATAGGTCCAGGCAAAAGCAGGGAAATTAAAAGCAACAAATGATGAAAATGAAAAGGATGACAAAAGAAAATCCTCGGTAAAGAACAGGTTATATGACTACAGACACCAAAGAAAAAAGGGGTGACTGTCACTCCAAAAACTTTGTGGGTTTCCTAACCATCACTCCCGCCGTTCAATAACTTTTTGAAAGGTGAGCGCTTGTGTCGAGTTAGCTGAACGTAGGAATGGAGAATATTAAGGAGAATGGATGGGTTAAAATAAAACTTTGATCCTTATATTCTTTCTTTCTCCAACCGTGAACTGGGCCACGTTACAACCTCAAATTACCTAATTGAAGCAGGTTTGTTTCGAAAGCATACTTCGGTAAAGATCACGTAAAAACTGACTCCTAAAAGGTTTTCCTTACCATTCATGTTGGTATTTATGTGATATTCTGATAAGTGATTCATTCACCATATGTTGCAACATTTTTTCCAATGAGCAGACTTGGATTTCAAAACTGTCATATGCATTGCATTAAAATCATCATTTTCAAAATGAATTATTTTACTTATGAGTAAGTACTTGACATCGGGAGAGTTTCTGCAATGGAAGGATTGATCAAGATAGGATGTAAAACACTTGGGTACTCTGTTGAGTATGGGCAAGTCATGTCAAATGATCACACCAGGAGGGCCAACCATCTAAGGTTCAGCTAATATGGGGCAATTAGGTCGAGATTCGATAAATCTCTCGAAGTTCAGTCAGAGCCACTCCTGCCCAAGTTAGCTTGTCAAGGGCAAAATCACTTCAAGGCTGGGGCAGGACGCCCCAAGAGTGCAGAAGTTAATATGGTCTAGAGCGAAAATTAATCTGAAGCACCTTTCTAAGGTTCAGAATGCTGGGGCAGTTCATCTTAAACCATCAGGGTACAAAGGTTCTAAGTTTCCTTTCAAGGAATATTTTTACAAAGATCCCGCAGGCTGGGGCAGGATTGGAAACAAAGGAACATTTCCTCTCCATATTTTTAGAGCTACTTAAGTAAGTTCTGTCAACCTTCAAGTTCAAGATGAATGTTGGGAAATCGTGTTAACCATTCTCTAACCTTTTAACCAGAAATCTTGTATCTAGACAAAACACTTTCCAACGTAAATCGTACCTGACCTACCTCGAAACCACTGGTTGAGCCGTCATATTATTGCATAATCATTGCATATCATTTGTATCATAGCATAACATGAAGCCGTGTAAAACCAAATAGATGACCCAAAGCCCAACCCCTATTGACATCTCCAACAAAAGCCCACTTTACTTGCATCTTCATAAACTCCAAAGTCCAATCCCTATTGGAAACCATCAAAGGCCCAATTCATATTGGCATCCCCTTCAAACCGAAGCCCAATATCTTTTGGAATCTCATTCCAAAATCCAATCCTCATTGGTACCCAGAAAAATATCACCTTCAAAAAATAAATCACCATCAGGTTTCACTTGTCTTTCCCAACAATGTCCAATCATGCTTGGCACATCCTTCTTTCCCCGGCAGCCCGAGCATATGTTTGCATTCTGCATATATTAATCATTGCATTCTCAAATGCGTATAATTTCCATTTCATATGGAGAATTACACCATATTCAAACATATGCATGTGAAGCATATGCCATATTTGGTACCTTGCATGGAAGCCCGAATCAACTTTCAGTCAGAATAATGACATATCCTCATTGAGAATTCTGAATCATTCCCCAGCAGACATTTCAATCAACCCATCTTCTTACATTTCTTTTGGGTCATAGATCATACGTCGATCTTACCCTCGATCAGACCTTTTCCATCAACCCTTTGATTCGACATTCCTTCATTCAGATTTCTTATCGTCAACTCTTTGATGATGTGTTCCTTCGTACATGTTTTCTTCCCGTCAACTCTTTGATGATGTGTTTCTTCAAACAAATCTTCTCTCCGTCAACCCTTTGACGACGTGTTCCCTCGGTCAAATTTTCTTTCCCACAACTCTTTGACGATGTGTATCTTTGGTGCCATTTTTCTTTCGGTCAACCGTTTGACTATGTCAGTTTCCTTTTTGTCAACTCTTTAACAAAGTCCATTTTCTTTCCATCAACCCTTTGATGGCGACATTCTAGATGTTATTCTTTCGTCAACCCTTTGACGTGATGTCTATCTAATGATGATTTCTTGCCATCAACCCTTTGATGACAATATTCAAATGTTACCTTCCCGTTAACCCTTAGAAGATGTTTCGTTGTAGTGAAGTTCCCTTCCATTAACTCTTTAATGGATAGAGTGGGTGTTCTTTTTATTCCCCAACAGAGTCAATTTTCTTTACAGGTCGTAGGTCGGTTGATTCTACTTCCTGTATATCCTCGTTGTTATCCCAACTTTTGGTTGGTATCTTTTGTGGATCGTACCCAAATTTTGGTTGGTATTCCTTGTGGTTATCCTAAATTTTGGTTAGTAGCCTTTCATACCAACTTTTGATTGGTATCTTTCATCATGAATTCACCTTCAGTCGACGTCTCAGTTATCCTAACTTTTGGTTAGTACCCGTTGTTATCCCAACTTTTGGTTGGTATCTTTTGTGGGTCGTATCCCAACTTTTGGTTGGTGTCCCTTGGGGTGATCCTAACTTTTGGTTAGTAGCCTTTCATTCCAACTTTTGATTGGTATTCTTTCATCATGAATTCTCCTTTGGTCAGCATCTCGGTTATCTTAACTTTTGGTTATTACCCGTTATTATCCCAACTTTTGGTTGGTATTCTCCCCTATGAAGTCGCCATCCCAACTTTTGGTTGGTAGTCTTCATTTGTCGATTTGCCTTCGTTCGATGTTTCAGTGATCCTAACTTTTGGTTAGTAGCCTTTTATCCCAACTTTTGGTTGGTATCTTTGGTTATTATCCTAACTTTTAATTGATATCCTTTTGTTGAATCCCAACTTTTGGTTGGTACTCTATCCGGGGATCCTAACTTTTGGTTAGTAGCCATTCATCACAACTTTTGGTTGGTAGTCTTTGTTTTATCTCAACTTTTGGTTGGTATTTCTTGTTGATCATTCCAACTTTTGGTTGGTAATCTTTGGTTTATCCCAACTCTTGGTTGGTAGCCTTTATTTCATTCCAACTTTTGGTGGGTACCCGCTGTTATTCCAACTCTTGGTTGGTAATCTTCAGTTTCTTTCCAACTTTTGGTTAATCGATTAACCCATTTGCACTAGCAAATGGTTAATCAATTAACCTAAGTAATTTTTACCCAGATACGTGCGTTTTCAATGCTGCAACTTTTGGGGTCCATTTTGAATTTGTGAATTAGTTTTTGCATCAGCAGAAGGATCTAGAATCACTCTAAATTTTGATTTACTTTCAAAACCAATCCAATTTCCCTCAGAGTTTCCATTCCTAATCTCATTCCAATTTTCAAACCCTCACTCCAAACCACAATCTTACTCCTAACCAAAAGCTTATTTAAGCTAATTCACTCCAAACCTCTCAAGGAGAACCTTCATTTTTCTGAATTCTCTACATGTTGATCTCAATTCTCTTACATTCCCAAACTCCACTAGATCTCTTTATCTTGGATTCAAGAATTCTCCATTGGAATTCTTGAATACTAGAGCTTAACCTTCATTCTTCATCTTCATCAACTTCAATTCATCATTTGATTTTTGTTTAGATCTGGATCTGGTTTTGGAAGCAAGCTTTTAAGTGATTTTTGGATCAACTTTTGCTTGTTTGGCTCATTCTTCACTTCTCTTGCAAGAAATCTCTTGGATCTTGAAGTTTTCTTAGGTTTTTAGCTTGGATCTATCATTTTCAGTATAACAACACTTACCGATGCTTGGATAAGTTTGATTTTAATTGTAGATCCTCGATTTTAATTGATTTTGGTGATTTAATCTATGTGATTTGTGATCTCAATGCTTGGATAAGTTTGATTGATGTTTGATCATTGTATTTTGGTGTTAAATTTGTGCATAATTGATTACGTGATCATTTGGATGTTTGATAAGTGATTAATTGCTGGAAGTGCTTTTGAATTTTGAATTTTCTGCCTCTGGTACAGTGTTAATCGATTAAGTAGTTGCAGTACAAAACTGGTTAATCGATTAACCAGTGTATTTTCAGCCAATTTCAAGTGGTTAATTGATTGACCTGTTTGCAACTGTAAATGCTTAATCGATTAACACTGGACCAGAATGTCATATTTGGTTGTTTTCAAGCATGTTGTGATTTCTTTCCACCTCTAACCTTTATGGATTGATATATTGCATATGTGTGGACTATTTTTTGACCTGTTTCATCATGCTTGATGGTTTGAATGCAATTCTTCGACGCGTGACTTTTGGTTTTCGCTGATAAATGCTTGAGATGTTTATGTTGCTTGCTTGATGTGTTGATCATGTTGCATGCTCACTTGTATCATGTTATTTGTTGATCATTGATGACCATCTTGCTGGAGTTGTGTTGCATATTCGTTATTTACTCCTGATTCCATTTGTTGCATAATCGTTTGAATTGTTTTATTGATGTGAATTGCATGATCTTCTTGTTGAATACTTAATTACGCAATCTTGTTGAACACTTGTGTTTAATTATTGATGTATGTCCATCTTTGCTTGATACTTGTTCATGATTGAGGTTTGTTCATGATGATTGCTTTGAAGCATACTTGCTGCCCTGTTTTCTACAGTTGTTCTATTCTGAAAGTGCACTCTGTTGTATATTTTTGTTGCTTGCTGCCTGCCTTTTACACCTATTTTTTATGTTGATTTAGTAGTTGCTAAATGTTGTTGTGCTACCTTGCTGGATTTTATTGTTGTTTTGTGTAGGAAGCGTTGTTGTAGCTGTTGTTTTTACCTTGTTTTCTTTGTTTTGTCTTGTTTTTGCATGCTCCCTTAAGGCCTCCTAGTATAACTTAATTTTCGATTAAGCTTGGAGTAGGATAGACATTAGGAGTGTAATCCATGCATGATAACAAGTATGTTAGTCCATTTTAACCTCAAACTTAGGTCCATCTTTTACATGCTAACATTAGGATAGAGTTTCCTTTCGTATCCCGACCTTAGGACCACTTTGCATGACAATATTAGGACTGAGTTTACCCTTAGACCTTATGTGTGCCTTTCTCTCTTCTCATCACAAAAAAACTTCAAAACACTTAATAAATACAATGAACATTATACACCATGAGCCTTAAGTATATGGGAAATGATGAGTTAGGCGTCTCCTCTCGTTCGTCTAGAGTGTTTAGTGTACGTCCCGTTTGGGGGCGATACGCGACGCATTCGCTCATATATCATATACTTTAGTGCAATGTGAATCACAAATCATATCAATTCACTTCTCTAAAACTCACAATAAAATTCAAATTCAAACTCATTTTCAATAGAGAGTATGTTCTTTTCCGTTCTACCGCAAACAGGCATCGACCCTAACTACTGAAATGAGAACTTAACATCATTCATAGAAAACACTAAGAAACTTGTGGTTACTCGAACTACTTTTACTTTGATTTCTCATGCCAGATGAGGATACGTAGGCACAAGACGATGATGTCTTGGTGAGCAACCTTCCCCATCACCAGTAGTTTCCCGAACTATGTTGACTCCGACTTTCCCATTACACGAGGGAATACGTAGGCATAGGACGACAATATCCTATAGAGTCTCCTTTTTCTTTTCCTTTTCTCGTTTCCATTTAGCATTAGGCTTTAGATAACTCACCCTTTTATTAAATAACAAGCATGGATCCCGTTGAGTATAACGGGCGTGAGGGGTTGCTCATACCTTCCCCTTACGTAACCGACTCCCGAACCCAAGATTTGGTTACGATGACCTTGTCTTCTCCTTTCTTTTAGGTTTTCTTAGATTTTTTCTTTTCCATGTGTTAGGATAAATAACGTTTGGTGGTGACTCTTCTATTGTTTCCGCCGGTTGTTTTTCGGAGTTGCGACAAGTTCCCCAGTCAGCCTCGCTATGGGTACGTGTTCCCTCAATCTGAAATCAAATTGAGATACTTGCATTTAACCTTACCTTTGCAAAAATGTTTATACAAAATGTGAAGAATTCTAACGCCACAAACCATATTGTTTGTTGTTGAATCAACCACATCCAAACCCTTGATTAAAGCTTGATCAAGTCACCAATAATGCCCCTACAATCCTTCGATTATCCCGAGCACGCACTTGTTGAACCCTAGATTCCCAAACACGACTCACCATCTCACGCTACTCCCTTGTAAGGAAACCACCTTATCCCAAGGCATTCACTCGGTTGAATCTGTGCTGATGTAATCTTGTCCAATACCTTCAAATTGCACTGATCTTGAAGGAAAACCCCACCATGGTTTTATTATTTGAAACATACAAAGATCCCAACCCAATATTCTCGGTTACACCAAACCTAGTTAGACATTATCTCCTCTAATCTAGATGGTCACCCAATCGAAAAATGATTATGTACAATTTAATTGTGTGTATGCATAGAAGAGAGGTTAAAGATAATTAGAATGCTTTGTAATCTAGTTTTATATAGGTAATTCACTAGTACCTTGCTAGAAGAAGGTGCATGTATGAGTATATATAGGTATGTGAAGAAATGAGCAAAATGAAGGAAATATATTAGAGCAAAAATGAAATTTTTAAGATGGGAATCATATAGGTCAGCCTATCAAGGTACTCAAGCCAGCCTATGAAGGTCTCAGGTCAACCTATAGTAGTGTACAGGTCGGCCTGAAGTCGTATAGGACGACTTGTGCAGTCAACACATAAAATAGGCTTTAAAAATGAGTTGTATTGGGCAACCTATAACAGTCAGCACATGGACAGATTCTATAGGCTTTAGTACTGCAGCGTACATGCTGACCTAAAATTCGTATAGGCCAACCTATATTAAGGCGACAACTTTTATAAGTCAGCCTGAAATCGTATAGGCCAGCCTATACTAAAGCAACAACTTCTCTAGGTCATCGTAAAATCGTATGTGTCAGCCTGTGTAAGAGTGTTCACATATAAAACATAGTTTTTTATGTATGAAACATTCCTAGACATTTCCGATCATTTTCAAAATCATTTGTATGCATCCTAAGGCTAAAATGATTCAATGCATATCTAAACTTTGGTTGATACCGCCCAATATACAAAAATGCTAAGTCACACTCCTAGTTTTGACATCATTGAAAACATGGCTAGGTTATAGAATGTACTCACACTCACATACTCCCCCTTTTTGCCTAACATATCATTTTATTATGTGCATCTTATATATTATTACTCTAACCTTCATTGGGAGTTTCATCTTATAAGAGTGCATGGTTCACCAATCTACATGAGAGGTAATATTATTCCTTTTCTTTCTCTTGCTTAGTGAGTTTTCTTATTGTTACTAGTACTTCGAATGATTAATATCCTTGATAAACGAAGTATTTTATCAACTCTCACTTCCAAACATTACTGTCATACCCCAAATTTTGACCACCTTAGATCCTCATAATCATATTAAGAATCATACATCATGAATTTATCTAACACTAATCCAGTTCAAAGTTTCATTGTGAAGTTACAGATGAAATCAGGGTTCTCGCACCGACAAATTCAAAACAATCAAGGAAGGATCAACCAATGATTTGGGCCAATTCAATCATGGAATGAAATCAAAGACAATATCAAAGTCAAATGGGAAGTCAATTTGAAGAAATTGTTTCAGAATCAAGAACAGTGCAGTCAGGAGGCCCCGATTAGGGTTTTTAACCAGTGGAAAGTCAACTGTGGTTTGACTTTGATGTTGGGAAATGTTTTAATGGTGGGAGTGAGGTCCATGAAGTTAATATAGGCTATTAAAGGCTATTCAAGAAGTGTCAAAGTCCCAGGATGTCCAGAATATCAACAGGCGACTCGATCGGCACCGATCGATCGTACGGTTGACCGAAAAGTCAACTCCTCAAATTTTGAGAATTGGAATCCAAGTTGTGAATCAAAGTTGTTCCTTATGTCATAATGGACTTGCATATCAATTTTCATGGTCATTGGATCAAAAATGAGAGAGTAATCGAGAAATCGGGAAATTAGGGTTTTGAAAAGGGCTAAACCGTATCTCCTTAACCACACATCCAATTGATTTGGTTCTAGTCTCATTTGAAAGCTCTTGACAAGTCCTACAAAAGTCCCATACTAGTCCACAACCAGAAAATGCATACTTTTTGAGATATAAGCAAAAACATTCCTAGAAGGGAAAATAACTTAGAAAATTTCTAAGTTATTTTCACCTTAAAAGCTAAAATCAGCCAACTTCAAGGGGGTTTTTCACCTAGTTTCAAATAGAATCAAGATTTCTGGCCAACATGAAAGTTTTAGTACTATGTGAGGGCTTTCTAAAAAGTACAAGAACTCCCCAAGATGATTTATGAGCTGAGAGATACATGTGTTCAAAGTTGGCAATTTGTCACTTTTGTCCCACATTGATGAATTTTGCAAGAACACCTCTAGCACTCAAGTGGATCAATTTCAATGCTACAAACTCCTTCTATCTGATATATTAATCATTCTTAGCAGGTTAGAACAAAGAAATAGCATGGAGATAGCATAGAATCAAGAATTGGAAGTTCATTGCCAAAGTTGCCATTTTTGACTTTTCCAAGCATGAGGTGTAAAGTGATTTCTGTTCCAGCCACTCTACCATGCCTCTAGGCCTTGATTTATCTGCAAAAACATCATTAAGACTTGCTAATGAAGGGAAGAGAACAGCTAGCAATCAGAAAAAGCAAAGCAAGTTGCATTTGGAAGAGAAAAATCTAAGTTTTCTTCATGGTGAAGCAAGGTTTCATAGCAAGCTCCTCACTCACTTTCCCTATAAATAGAGACATCTAACTCCTCATTATGGACATGAACATCATTCTGAAAACCTGTTAGAAGCAAGCACCTCACCATATCTCTCTCCCATTCACAAATTGCAAAAATCACCAAAGTTGTCAAAATGACCAAAATTCAGCATTTGCACTTTTGATGCTATTTTGAGTTCTATGCATTCCAAACCTCAAACAACCATCCATACACTCTCTAAATCATATATATGAGGTGTACCAACCATTAGATCACCCAAAAACTCAAGAAATCAAAAAGTCAACTTACCATGGAGCTTACTTTGACCAAAATCCATAAAACTCACCAAAACTTATTCCAAGCATCTTGTTAATGTTTTGAACTCTTGGACACATCAAATATCATATATCCAAGCTGTCTAAACCATCATTAGCCATCAGAAGTGGACAGAATTCATTTTGGCCTCTCATGTGGCTTGTTTCTTAAAGATCAAGGAAGCTTCAAAACTTGGTTTTTTGCACAAAACTGGTTTGCTGTCAAAACAGGTACCTTATACACCTTAATTTGAACATATTTAAAGTGTTTGAATGCTCATCTTGTGCTAGAAACCCTTGTATCAAGTTTCATGTCCTCATATGCATCCTTATGTGAACAATTTGCATTTAACTTAACAAAACTCATGACAGTTGCTTTCTTTGGATTTTCAATGTTTGAATCATCTTAATATCATGTATTCATGCTGTCCAAGTGATTAGTTTGCTTGAATTTGAGTTAGAACTTCATTTATCCATGATTATGCATATTGGCCAAAATGACACAAATGCACAAATGCACCAAAATATGATTGCTGCCCATAACCTGATTACTGCCAATACCAATGACTTGTACATCTTAAATTGAACATATGTGATGTGTATAAATGCTCATCTTGTGATAAAAACCATTGTGTCAAGTTTTGCCTTCTCATATGCATCATTACTTGAACAAACTTGCATTTAACTAGCCAAAACTCATGACAGTGGCTTTCTATGGATTTTTAAGGTTTGGATCATCTTAATATCATGTGTTTATGCTGTCTAAATGATTAACTTGGTTCAATTTGAGCTAGAACTTCATCTGCCTATTATCATGCTCATTTGTTCATGTCTTTACAAAATGCTTCATGTTTACATGCCAGTTTGAGTTTTCTTGCTTGTACATGTTCTATCTTTGTTTCTACAGCTTCACATGATCATATGTAATGTGTATTGATGATTCAAATCATGAAAATTTGACTGACACAAGTTTTACATCACATAATGCTTCATGATTCACATAATGCTTTAACTTGCAAAATGAATACTACATACTCATACCTATGTTCCAGTTCTGATTTTTTAATATATACACACTCCATATGATGTATTTAAGGTGTTAGAACAGGTGGAATTGCTCAAAACACTCAAGAACCAAAAATCACCTCATCATGCATTGTTATGTCATGTGATTTGCAACTTACATACAACTGTCATATTTACTCATGCCTTGGCTTCAAACTTGCTTGCTATCTGTTATATAGGATATGTGTGATGTGTATGTGACCTCACTTGACTTGTAGCATGAGTATACCAAGTGTTCATTTCATTTTGCAAGCATAAAGTCATAATTTTACACCAGCTATCGTTTTTTTCACAGGAGAATGAATTTCAAAAAACCACCTATGCCATCCTCTTCCTCTCATTTTTCTACCCAATTTACATATAAATTTTGTCTCGTTCCGATAAACGGTTAAAAAGTTATGATACAAAACGTATTTGACTAGACAGTATACTTTTACCGTACTGACAGTACAGATTCAAAACTTCACAGTATCATAACTTTCTCATTTTTTATCGTTTTTCATCCGTTCTTTTTTTGTTATGCTTGATTTAAATTGTAGTTTCATAATATGTAATCAATTTCCATTTTTGATCACTTTGAATTTCGCGCGATCCGCGCACTGACAGTATTAATTATAAGCAGCTGCAGATGAAATTTAGAACTGTTCCACTCACGTTCGTCGGAAATTTCGATTGATATCATGTTTTGATATGTTTGGCAACATATTAAAATATTTTCCTTGAATTGTTATTTTTCATTTTTTCATCTGTCTACTAACAGTCGTTTCAGGTACAGACTGTCAGCGTACCAAGACTGATATTTTAATCTCTCTGTTTTTTATTCCAATTATTCGATATGGTTGTAATAATTAATTTATTTTTAATGTTTGTATGTTGCAATATTTATTCCTGTAATGTTTGTATGTGGCCCCAAGCGCCGAAGCACGTCCAATCGCCAATATTACTGTCCTCCAAAGGAAAAAGTCTGTCCTGTTGACAATCAATGTCTTGGACCAAAAACCAATTCTATCATACCCTCGACTTTGTCAAGTCACTTTTAACCCTAATTTCATCACCTTTAGACTTTGCTTGAAGTCTAAGAAACCTGCCCGTACTAGGAGTGTTCTTCACCTAGAACCCTAGGACAGAGTTCGTCAACTCTGTGTAAGAATCATCGTCATGATATCTTACTACCCTTCAATGTAGCTTAGGGAGTTTGTCAACTCCACACAAGCATTGTCATGTTTGTTCCCCCCTGAACCTTGATCGTCATCAAGTGTTCTTTGTCCCTTGTGAGGTGAACTACGATTGCTCTGATTCTATCCTAGTCAGGATACGTAGGCAAAAGGTGCGACGCCTTTGCGAGCAAACCTAGAAAACCACTTAGGCCTTTATTTTATTTTTATCCCAATTAAACCGATGCATGTTTCACAGCCTTAGCAAGCAATGAACAGAAGGTTCCTGTAGAGTACTACAGATATTTAGGGTGCTAATACCTTCCCTAGATATAACCAACCCCCGAATCCCCGAATCTCTAAAGCGTTGTTGTTACATCGCGAAAAAGGTTCTTTCTTTCTTTAGACCTATCCTTTGGATAAATTAAAGACCGGTTGTAAAAGAAATACGGTTCAAGTTAATTAATAGCTTGATATCAAATTTTCACCGCAACAGAAAATGGCGACTTCACTGGGGAGTTTTATTGTTTGAGGGTTTAACCTATTCTGCTTATATACTTGCTATTTGTGAATATTTGTGAATATGTGCAGACTTGTTCTTTTGGCTTTTGGGAAATGAAAGATGGTGAGACAGCACTATACCCGTGCTCGAGAGTACTTATGATAGGAAGGTGGTATATTCAAGGAGGTTTATAGGGAGTTGATTCCCGAATAAGCCAACTTGAAAACCGCTGCTCAATGAAGGTCCTTTTAGAGGGTAGTGTTGTTGATCGAGTATTCGTGAAAACAATGTTACTTTCTATAAAGGGCCCATGCCATTGAGGACCTTTAGAACACATTACCCCACTTGGCCTTATTAGGATGTAGTGCGATAACTATGAGGGAGTATTTCCGAGTAGTTGATACGCGATACTACACTCAGATGAAATTCTCTTGAGAATATTATCGACCCCTGAGTTATTTGGGCAGTTGATAGTATCCGAAAGATGGATCGAGGACTCTGGGAACTTTTTTTTTAGAACCCTGTTCTACGGGTGGAAGAAAGCTCTAGTACACTCCTTATTGGGAATGGTAGACCTTGGCTCCTGATTGAATTTCCCTAAACCAAAACTTGATGTGTATATGTGAATACTTGTGTTTGCTGCATCCATGCATTCATAACATCATAACATAAAAGTTTTATGGAACTCAGTCTCTCATTTTAAAATTTTAGGAACATCATGGATCAAACAAAAAAGAAAACAATCAAGTACACATACAAGAGTCCTAAACTGGATGACATTGAAAGGTTGAGCACTTATATCACAGATGTAGAGGGTTTCAAGAGCAGATATGGTAACTTGTTGTCACTGTTGAGAACTAAGAAGAAGATGGATTTGGGGCTCCTCTCCACCTTGCTACAGTTTTATGACCCTCTCTATCATTGCTTCACATTTCCAGACTATCAGCTCGTACCAACACTTGAAGAGTATTCCTGCCTAATCGGGTTGCCCATCATTGAAGATTCTCCTTTTCCATTCACGGAGAAGGACCCTAAGAAGGAAGAGATCGCCAGAGCAATATGTGTGGGAGTAAAGGATATACAGGAAAACATGACTACCAAAGGAGGAATCTCTGGTTTACCTGCTGGGTTCTTGATCAAGAAAGCACAGTATTATGCCGACCACCTGAGTATGGACGCGTTCGAGGCAATCTTAGCCTTACTCATCTATGGGATCTTCCTGTTCCCCAACATCGACAACTTTGTGGATCTCAATGCTATTAAGATCTTTCTGAAGAAGAATCCAGTACCAACTTTGCTGGGTAGTGCTCATCATTCCATTCACCTCAGGAATCTTCACAAGGGAGGTATGATCATCTGCTGTGTTCCGTTGTTGTACAGGTGGTTCCACTCTCACATGCCCAAGGCTCATGTATTCTGGAGAGAGGGTTGGTGGTCTGAGAAGATTATGGCACTGTCACATTCTGATATTGAATGGTACAGTAGGGATTACGATGGGATAAAAATTATTGACAGCTGTGGAAACTTTGGCAACGTACCCCTCCTTACTACAGATGGAGGAATCAGCTATAATCCAGTCCTCGCCCGACGACAACTCGGGTATCCACTGAAAGACCGTCCTAACAGTGCTCGTGTTGAAAGCTTGTTCTTTTTGGGAGAATCTGAATTGAAAGGAGAGTTTCTGGAAGCTTGGAAACATGTTCACAAAAGAGGGAAAGAAAGCCTGGGAAAGCAAAACTGTGTTTCCTTCGATCCTTATCTCCAATGGGTTCGAATGAGAGCTATTCAGTTGAAGATGCCTTACGCCTTGCAAGAACCCATGGTCCTAAAAGAAGAACGCCCGTTGATTTTCTTCTCTGAGGAGGAAAAGCTGAAGATTGCATTGAGAAAATCACAACAGACGGAGGTATCTTGGAGGTATAAATATCAGGTGGTAATGGAAGAAAATGAAATGCTCCGCAAGCAGCTTCAAGAAAAGGAGGAGGAAATAAAGGCAAGCAAGAAAAGAAAGGCCCAGGAAAACTTGTTCTACTTCAGTAATCAGTCTACTCCGTGGAAGACAATGGTTGAGAAACTCATGGAAGAAAAGATTCGAGTGGAAGAAGAACTGCAAAAAGCAAATGCCACAGTGGAGTTTCTGTCAGAGGATTTCCTTTAGCACTGTTTAGTTTTCTTGTAATGTGTACTAAAAAATTTTGTAGTGCAACATCGAAAAATTAAATGAAATCCGTGACGTTTTGAATCCCGAGATCTGAGTTCCTATAAAACTTTACGCATTTGCATCCACATTTGTATTTTAAACATTCAAGGGGTTTTAAAACCATTTCACAGGTATTAAAAAAAATGGATCCAATCAACCGCAGAGTTCAAGTTCCGACAACCAGATCTGGAGAATCTGAGAATATTGGGAAGAATGGTAGAAGATCCTGAAACCTTCAAAACCCGACACGAAAAGATATTATCCTTACTTGAGATTCAGGTAGATGAGGAAATATTATCCGCGCTCGTCAAGTTCTACGATTCAACCTATCACTGTTTCACTTTCCCAGATTTCCAGCTGTTGCCAACCTTGGAAGAATACTCAGTGTTGACAGGATTAAATGTTACTCCGAGCCCGTTTTCGGGAAGAGAAAGTTTCCCTGATGAAAGAACTATCGCCGAAGCTATTCATCTTGAAGTAGCTGAAGTACGAACCCTAATGACCGCTCAAGGACACCCTTACGATCTACCTACCAGATGCTTGTTTGAAAAAGCACAGTTTCACGCCGAAGCCAAGAACTGGGAGGCATTTGAAGCTCTATTGGTGTTGTTAATCTACGGACTTTTCTTGTTCCCGTCTGACAACAGTTTCATCCACAAAAACGCAGTCAACTTGTTCCTGCTCCGAAATCCCGTTCCTACTCTCCTGGCTGATACCTACTACGCGATTCACCGCCGACACTTGTATGAGGCCAGACCGATTGAATGTTGCTCCACTCTCCTCTACAAATGGTTCATTTCACGCTTGCCAAGATATCCAGCACTGTGGGATATACGAAACAGTAACCCATGGACTGAGAGGATACTGTTACTCCAGCACACCGACATTCAATGGTACGACCCCGCTTATGGAGGGATCCCCATGATCCAGAGTTGTGGAGACTTCCCGAATGTACCACTCATAGGTACCAAAGGGTGCATCAGCTACAACCCGATCCTTGCTCGCAGACAGTTAGGGTATCCAATGATGGGCGAACCAGATTTCAACTTGATGAGGAGTTTCTGCATTCGAGACGGAAAAGACCGAGAATACAAAGCCAGGATCATCTACGCTTGGCGCCGTATCAACGTCAGGGGCATGACTGTTTTAGACTACCCTGACACGGCTGTATCAGACTCCTACCTAGCATGGGTGAAAGAGGCTTCTCTGAAAATGTTCTATACCCGATTCGAACCCGAATCAACAGAACCCACACTCGAGGAAGAATTGCAGACTACATTGGTAAAAGCAGAAGAAGAAGGAAAGACATGGAGGAACAAGTATTTCTTGGCTATGCAAGAAAAGGAAGCTCTCCAGGGTAGAGGAAGAAATCAACCAGAAGAGGGAGGACCTTCAAGTTAGAGATCACTGTGTGATGATGTAATCGCTGTTTTGTATTTCAATTTCCAACTGTTGTAAGCTCCCCAGTAGAGGGATAAAAAAAAATGATTGTAATGTTCCCCTTTTTAATATCTATGAATGACTTCTAAGAACCCCTTGAATGTTCGAAATATTGCATCCGCATGTCTGCATATCATAAGCATATCATAAACATGTCATAAGCATATCGTAAGTGTTGTTTCCTGTGTCGTGTCTCACCCCGCTGTCTGATCTTCAAACAGAGGAAAGCACACTGAATCCAACACACAAGTACAACACGAGAGCCAGAGCCCGTCAACTAATGGAGGCCCAAAATCAAGAGATTGTAAGAATTGACGACGAGCTCGGAGATCTCCGAGGCGGATTCAAGCAGATTATGGAAGCTTTACAGGTGATAAAAGCGAAGATGGATACCCAGGCTACTGTAGTTTCTGAGATTACTAGTGCTGCTATAGATCCAGTTCCAACGGCCGACACCATCGCCAACAATCCACCGTACGGCTTACACCCGGATTTTCTACATCCAACTCCAGTAAATCAGCAGAATGTTCCTTTGAGGGGGGAAATGCCCCAGGCTATCCCTACTTATGCTCCAACAGCTGTGCAAGCGCAAGTGCGCCCAATGTTTCATAATTATCAACCAGTGGGCGAAGATCAAGAAGAGTATGAAGGAGAGAATGAAGAACACGAGAGGTTGAAGGAAAGTGTCGAGACCATGGGAAGAAAGTTAAAAGCTATGGAAGGAAATGATATATTTGGGGCAGACACCCGGGATATGTGCTTGGTATCGGGGCTGATAATTCCGCCAAAATTCAAAGTTCCAAATTTTGACCAATATTCAGGGGCTTCCTGCCCACGAACACATCTTCTCATGTATTGCCGCAGGATGGCGGCTTATGTTGAAAATGACAAATTGATGATACATTGTTTCCAGGACAGTTTGAAAGGTGCACCAACAAAATGGTATTTGGGTTTGGATCAGACTAAAATTCTCAGCTTCCAAGACTTGGCCAATGCTTTCATGAGACATTACAAATATAACATGGATTTGGCGCCTGATCGAAGGCAATTACTGAGTATGTCCCAAAAAAGTTCTGAATCCTTCAAGGAGTACGCTCAACGATGGAGAGAGGTAGCTTCACAAGTGGAACCTCCGCTTAGTGAGAAAGAATTGACTGATTGGTTTGTTGACACTGTCCGACCAGAGTTCTATGAGAAGATGATCAGTAGTGTATCTGCCAGCTTCTCGGATATTGTAGCCGTGGGAGTCCGAGTAGAGCTAGGACTGAAAAACGGAAGAGTTACAGGCAGTTCCAGCAGTTCAAGTGGTCAGGTCAAGAAAACTGGTAATCCATTCCACAAGAAGAAGGAAGGCGAGACCAACGCCATCACCAGCGGAAAAAGTAGACATACGCAAAAACAACCTTACCAACAGCAACCTTATCTGAATTACAATCAACCAATACAGCCAAGTTATATGCAACAAGGTTACCCCGGAGCAATATATCCACCACAGTATGCCGCACAACCCTATGTGGCAGCTGTTACCCCTGCTTTCACTCGTCCCAACTACCAGGCAACACAACCTGCTCCCGGATATCAACCGTTTCAGCAAAGGCAACAACGAGCGCCCAACGCTCCGCCTCTCCTACAACTACAACAACAACAACCTCGAGCTCCGGCACCCCGCCAGAACTTTCAAAATAGAAGACCGACAAACAAGCCAAATTTCCCGCAGATCCCGACGACTTACACAGAATTATACCCTTCATTGGTCCAGGAAGGTTTGGTGACTACAAGGCCCCTAAACCCTGATACAACATCTCCCTTTTACAATCCAAGCGCCCACTGCGCATTCCATGAAGGAGCCGCTGGCCATGATCTAGAAAGTTGCTTTGCCTTGAAGCATTTGGTGAGGGAATTGATTGAGAAAAAGATCCTGTCATTTAATGATATTCCACCCAATGTCAAGAGTAACCCGTTACCGAACCATGGAGGGGTTAACGCTGTGGATGAGTCCTCAACTGAAAGGCTAATTACTGAAGTATCAGAGATCAAAACACCATTAAAGATGTTGCATGAAAAACTGGTGAAAACAGGTTATATCCAGGGTAATCACAACGACTGTGGGGAATGTTCTGTCAATGCTGAGGTTTGTGGTACAGTACAGAAAGACATCCAAAGTTTGATTGATGAAGGATTATTACAAGTGTGCAGTAAGGTCAAAAGTGAAAATATTGCCGTGATAAAACCATCGTTTGATCAACCCAACAAAGACAAATGGATTCAAGCACCCAAAAGTGCAGAACCTGTATTCAACAGATCAGAGATCTCTCAACGCCGAGCCATTGTAATTCAAAGGCCGAAGCCATTTCCGTACAATGATCCAAAAGCAGTTCCTTGGAAATATGGTTTAACAGTGACACCTAGAAATGCGGACCAAGAAAAGAAAGAACAGAAAGAGCAAGACGATGTTACGAACATCGTGGGCACGAGCAAGATGACCCGCAGCGGTCGAATTTATCAGCCCAAAATTACGATAGTGACTCCGAAACCCACTACCCCGGTGGAAACACAGAACAGAGAGGTGACAGATCCCGAGAAAGAAGATGATGAGTTTTTGAGGATTATCCGGAAAAGCGATTACAAGATAGTGGATCAGCTCCACCAAACGCCGGCCAAAATATCTGTCCTGTCCTTATTAATAAATTCCCCCGCTCATCGGGAGGCGCTGCAGAAGATACTCCAACAAGCCCATGTAACCAGAGATATAACACTGGGGCAATTTGATTCGGTAGTAGCCAATATCACAGCATGCAATACGTTGAGTTTCAGTGACGCTGAATTGCCAAAAGAAGGTCGTAACCACAACAAAGCCTTACATATATCCATAAAGTGCCAGGAAGATACACTCGCACGAGTCTTGGTAGATAACGGATCGTCTTTGAACGTGTTGCCCGCAAGGTCACTTGCAAGATTGGCCTATGTAGGAGCAGAAATGAGACCTACTTCCTTGATCGTGAAAGCTTTCGACGGATCAAGAAGGGCTGTTATTGGAGAGGTGGAATTACCCATCATGGTAGGACCTCACGTGTTTGATATAACGTTCCAGGTGATGGATATTAATCCCGCCTTCAGCTGTTTGTTGGGCCGACCATGGATACATGAAGCCGGGGCGGTGACATCTACTCTACATCAGCGATTAAAGTATGTGGTAAATCATCAGCTAATAATTGTGCACGGCGAGGAAGACTTTATGGTGAGTAACTTATCATCCTTCAGATACATTGAAGCGGAAGAAGGAGCGCTGGAAACCTCATTTCAAGCATTGGAAATAGCTCATGCGGTAATGGTTGAAGAAACAGTAGCCAAGGGTAATCCGTCGTTCGTTTCAGCCCAGAGCATCAAGTCAGCATTGAAAGAAGGCACTCCTGCAGGATGGGGAGAAGTTATTGAAGTACAGCCAAAGATGAACAGACAAGGGTTGGGTTACAAACCAACTCAGGATGAAGATACAACAACTGGCCAAAAGCGTCCTAGAACAATCCAGGAAGTATTCATCAGCGGAGGGTCCCAAATTAATGCAATAGGGAACGAAGAAGAAAGTGAAGATATCGGACACCTAGTATATCAGTGCAACTCCCCCTTGAACAACTGGGAGGCTATTGACATCCCTGTAGTGTGTCACGAGTTAAAGTAATTTGCTTTGTGTCTTTTTCTTGTTTTATTATTTCAAAAAACTCCATGACCGTGCCCAAGGTCATAGGAATATTTTGTACGGGCCCCGAAATTTCAAAGAATATCAATGAAAATGGACCGTTTTGCTAAATTTCCTCATTTCTTTTGATGCTTTTATCGTTTTCACTTTTAAAAAGAAAATTGGCAATCATAAAAAACCAAAAAACAATCTTCTCTTTTGTGTGCTGCATTTATCTGTGCATGTTTAATAAAATTAAACCGTTCCCACCTGCAGCCGCATTCAAAAACCCATTGACGCCCATGACCAGGCATCTCCTCCTGACTTTGATTCACCAGTTTACCAAGCTGAAGAGGAGGGCGAAAACTTTGAAATACCTGATGAACTGGTAAGACTAACTCAAGACGAAGACAGAAAGCTCGAGCCTTACAAAGAACAGGTTGAAGTCATCAACTTGGGTTCAGAAGATGACAGGAAAGAAGTCAAGATTGGGGCAAGTCTAGAGACGAATATCAAACAGCAATTAAAAGAACTTTTGAAGGAATATGTGGATGTGTTTGCTTGGTCCTATCAAGATATGCCGGGTCTAAACACTGACATAGTGGTTCACAAGCTTCCGCTCAAGCCAGAGTGCCCGCCAGTAAAACAGAAACTCCGCAGAACCAGACCAGACATGGCACTCAAAATCAGAGATGAAGTAAAAAAGCAGGTAGATGCAGGGTTCTTGGCTGTATCCAAATATCCCGAATGGGTAGCCAACATTGTCCCAGTGCCTAAGAAGGATGGTAAAGTCCGGATGTGCGTAGATTACAGAGATTTAAACAAGGCCAGTCCAAAGGATGATTTCCCGTTACCTCACATTGATACGTTAGTAGACAACACTGCTCGTTTCGAAGTTTTCTCTTTTATGGATGGTTTCTCTGGGTACAATCAGATCAAGATGGATCCCGATGATAGGGAAAAGACTACTTTCATCACCCCGTGGGGAACTTACTGTTACAAAGTCATGCCGTTCGGTTTAAAGAATGCTGGTGCCACCTACCAACGGGCCATGGTCACTCTGTTCCACGACATGATGCATAAAGAAATCGAAGTCTACGTGGATGACATGATTGCCAAATCCCAAAGTGAAGAGGGTCATCTCGAACATCTGTTAAAATTATTCAAAAGGCTCCGAAAGTACCAACTGAGGTTGAATCCTGCCAAATGTACCTTTGGGGTAAGATCAGGAAAGCTGCTTGGTTTCATTGTTAGTCAACGAGGAATTGAAGTAGATCCGGATAAAGTCCGTGCCATTCAAGACATGCCAGCTCCTCAAACTGAAAAACAAGTCAGAGGTTTTCTGGGAAGACTGAATTACATATCTCGGTTCATTTCTAACATGACACCAACCTGTGAACCCATCTTCAAACTGTTGCGCAAAGATCAGCCAGTGGTTTGGAACGAAGACTGTCAGCAGGCCTTTGACAAAATTAAAGGATATTTGCAAGAACCACCTATCCTGATACCCCCGGTCCCGGGGAGGCCATTATTTATGTACCTTACTGTCCTTGAAAATTCTATGGGCTGTATGTTGGGCCAACAGGACGAATCTGGACGAAGAGAACACGCCATTTACTACTTGAGCAAAAAGTTTACTGATTGTGAAAGCCGTTATTCGCTCCTTGAGAAGACATGTTGTGCATTAGCAGGGGCCGCCAAAAGACTAAGACAGTACATGGTCTGCCATACAACTCTACTAATTGCAAAAATGGATCCTATCAAGTATATCTTTGAAAAGCCCGCTCAGACCGGAAGACTTGCCAGATGGCACATGCTATTGTCAGAATACGACATCCAATATGTAACTCAAAAATCTATCAAAGGCAGTATCTTGTCAGATTACCTTGCCGAACAGCCAGTTGAAAATGATGAGTCTGTTAAGCTCGATTTTCCCGATGAAGACATTATGGCAGTAAAAGATTGTGAAAGGGTTGATCCTGTTGAAGACTCACCACCAAGTTCTCCTTGGAAGATGATGTTTGACGGTTCTTCAAATTACAGCGGACACGGAGTAGGGGCAGTCTTAATGAATCCTGAAGGTGGTTACACGCCATTCACGGCTCGGTTGGATTTTGATTGTACAAACAACATTGCAGAATACGAGGCATGTATCCTTGGTCTCGAAGCGGCCATTGATCTCAAAATTAAAACTCTAGAGGTGAGCGGCGATTCAGCACTAGTCATCTACCAGGTCACAGGCGAATGGGAGACCCGACATGAAAACCTGGTCCCATACAGAGCATATATTGTCGACATGATCGAGTACTTTGACGAGATTACCTTCAAGCATGTACCCAGGTCTGAAAATCACATTGCCGATGCTTTAGCCATGTTGGCTTCCATGTGGAAAGTCAGGGATGTTAATGATGCCACCCTCATCAGGATTGAGCGAAAAACAGAACCTGCTTACTGTCAGATGATCGATGAAGAGACGGATGGTAAACCGTGGTATCACGACATAAAGAACTTTCTGTTAACACAAGAATATCCGACAAATGCTACGTCTCTCGACAAGAAAACTCTGAGAAGATTAGCATCAAAGTTCTTCATCAGCAATGGTATACTCTATAAAAGAAATCATGACATGGTTCTGCTCAGATGCGTTGACAAAAGAGAAGCAGATTTATTAATGAAAGATGTCCACGAAGGAATCTTCGGCACTCACGCCAACGGGTACGCAATGTCCAGAAAAATCTTGAGAGCCGGATACTACTGGCTGACATTAGAAAATGATTGCATCCAATTCTCCAGGAAGTGCCACAAATGTCAAATCTACGCAGATAAAATGCATGTACCTCCGACATTGTTAAATGTACTGTCATCACCGTGGCCATTCTCAATGTGGGGCATCGACATGATTGGGGCAATTGAGCCGAAAGCTTCCAACGGGCACCGCTTCATCCTGGTCGCCATTGATTACTTTACCAAATGGGTCGAAGCTGCTTCCTACACCAACGTGACTCGACAGGTGGTGGCACGCTTTATCAAGAAGGAAATAATCTGCCGATACGGGATTCCCAACCGAATCATTACGGACAACGGAACCAATCTGAACAACAAAGTAATGAAAGAATTATGTGATGAGTTCAAGATTGAGCATCATAATTCTTCTCCCTACCGTCCGAAGATGAACGGAGCTGTTGAGGCAGCTAACAAAAATATCAAAAAGATCTTGCAAAAGATGGTGAAGACCTACAAAGACTGGCATGAAATGCTGCCGTTTGCCCTGCACGGATACCGAACATCCGTCCGCACTTCAACAGGGGCAACCCCTTTTTCATTAGTATACGGGATGGATGCTGTACTCCCAATTGAAGTTGAGATCCCTTCGTTAAGGGTTATCATGGAAGCTAAGCTGGAAGAAGCAGAGTGGGTCAGAGAAAGGTTTGACCAACTGAATTTAATTGATGAAAAGCGTATATCAGCAATGTGTCATGGTCAGATATACCAGAAAAGGATCAAGAGAGCCTTTGACAAGAAGGTTCGTATCCGGGAGTTCCGAGAAGGCGAACTTGTACTAAAGAAGATCTTACCAGTTCACAAAGACGCCAGAGGGAAGTGGATGCCCAATTACGATGGCCCTTTCATTGTGAAAACAGTTTTCTCAGGAGGATCATTAATCCTTACAACCATGGATGGAGAGCAACTTGCTCATCCAATAAATTCTGATGCAGTCAGAAAATATTACGCCTAAAAGAAAGCCCGATAAGTCGAAAACTCGCGAGAGCGGCTTATGCAAAAGTTAGGGTAAAAAGGAAAAAAGAGAAAAAGAGAAAAGAATTGAAAGCTCGCTAAGTTGAAAACCCGAAAGGGCGGCTTAGGCAAAAATGAGCGTCCCGGTGGATTGAAAACCCGAAAGGGCGATCCAGGCAAAAATTAGGGACAAAGGCGTTTCATTGCATCAGAAGGTTGTCACCAATGCAGCAAGTTACACAAAGAAAACTCACTTCCCATCGCTCTCGTCAGAAGCAAGGATGTTGATGAATTCTGGTCTTTAGGGGATAAATGGTCATGGGATTCAATGTAACCTTTCCACAATTGCCATTTTTCGCTTGTACAATGTTCTATGGAATCTAGCCATTGGCAAGATCTCCCTCTTAAATAAAGTCAGTCTTGAGCCATTCTTTTGTTTACAACTATTACTTTCCTTTATCATTTCTGTTATGCAAAGCGTTGTTCATTTATCAAATGATAGCTTTGAAAAACGTAAGAGGTCCAGATTTTTCATAATAAAACTTGAAAAAGATTTGCAAAAACAAACGCTTTAACTTGTGAGACACTCAGCCCGATCATATGCCCCCTGATGTCTCGAGGTGGCAGGAGCATTGATATACATGTGTGTCATTCCCCCAGTTGAAGCATTAACAAATTCGTTCACTTAGGATCGCTTTTGGTCATGTGTAGTAACCAAGACTAAAGAAACCATAATGTGAAGGTTGAAGAACTCACCCTCGACAGGGTTATCAAAAGACAGTGATCACTTGTACATTGCGGATTGACTTGATTAAAGCTCCATTCCTCAGTACAGTTTCAGATTATTTACCACTCGGCCTGGATTCAGTGTGGTTTTCCCCGCCCCCCAGTGTTGTGTTATCTCATTATTTGTTTGTTACTTCAAGTCCAGTTGTCACTGGCATCCATATATTTTATCTCGTAGTTGTCACTACAGCTTTTCAAAGTCCAGTTGTCACTGGCACCGTGTGTTTGTTGGTCGTCACCAACATTCCCTTTTGAAGTCCAGTCGTCACTGGCACCTGATATTTCTGTTGGTCGTCACCAACCTTTCCTAGTAAAGTCCAGTTGTCACTGGCACCGCAAAATCCAATTGTCATTGGTATCGTTTGTTGGTAGTCACCAACGTCCCCAGTCAAGTCCAGTTGTAACTGGCAACCTCCAACCGAACCGTGGTTTGTAATTGTTGTTATAAAATCCCCGTGAAGTCCAGTTGTCACTGGCATCATTAAATCCAATTGTCATTGGTATCTTGTGTTGGTCGTCACCAACCTCCCCATTGAAGTCCAGTCGTAACTGGCATTCTCACCCAAATTGTCATTTGTGGTTGTTACTCAGATTTCCCCAGTAAGTCCAGTTGTCACTGGCATCCTTATCCGACATCACTATTGGTCGTTACCAAATTCTGTGAAAATCCAGTTGTAACCGGTATTGTTGTTTATCCATTCGGTCGTCACCGATACAGTTAGCTAAAGTCCAGTTGTCACTGGCATTCCTTACCTTTTGCTCTGGATGGGTAGTCACCCTTATCCCGGCATGTCTTTGCTTTTCCAGTCTGGTCCTGGAGGTCTAGTAGTCACTAGTATCCCCCGTGTGTCCGGTTCTTGTTTATAGTCCATTCCTGAAGATCCCGTTTGAACTCTTCACTATAGGAAGGCCTTGACTGATCATTCCCAGCAAGGTTTGACTCATTTTCCTTTGTTTCCCCATGTGGAGTCACCCTTTCCCCGGTAAAGTTATCTTTTCCCCAGTGGAACGCATCTCTTTCCCCGGTGAAATACCCCTTTTCCCCAGTGAACGGTCGTCCTCGTCAGGTCCCGCTCCTCCAGTCAAGTTATATTCTCAGTTGTCATCATTTAGTCATGTCTGAACTATCTGATATCCAGTCTCTTTCCCCAGTGCGTGTCCTTCTATAAGGACATTCCCAGTGTGTCGAGTCTTCTGAGACTATTCCCCAGTGGATAGCAGTCTGTTTTACCTTTTGCGTGCCTTGCATCTTCATGCATCATAAATCATCATGTAGGAAGCATAGCATTTGAACATTTATCCTTTGCATAGCATCGGATCTAAGGTGCAAAATTTTTGGTTCTTCTGTATTTAAATACCTCTCACTACGATTCTCCGAGGATTGCCATCCCCAGTTCATCTAGTGAAGATATTTAAATAGGGGCAACTGTCATACCCCAAATTTTGACCACCTTAGATCCTCATAATCATATTAAGAATCATACATCATGAATTTATCTAACACTAATCCAGTTCAAAGTTTCATTGTGAAGTTACAGATGAAATCAGGGTTCTCGCACCGACAAATTCAAAACAATCAAGGAAGGATCAACCAATGATTTGGGCCAATTCAATCATGGAATGAAATCAAAGACAATATCAAAGTCAAATGGGAAGTCAATTTGAAGAAATTGTTTCAGAATCAAGAACAGTGCAGTCAGGAGGCCCCGATTAGGGTTTTTAACCAGTGGAAAGTCAACTGTGGTTTGACTTTGATGTTGGGAAATGTTTTAATGGTGGGAGTGAGGTCCATGAAGTTAATATAGGCTATTAAAGGCTATTCAAGAAGTGTCAAAGTCCCAGGATGTCCAGAATATCAACAGGCGACTCGATCGGCACCGATCGATCGTACGGTTGACCGAAAAGTCAACTCCTCAAATTTTGAGAATTGGAATCCAAGTTGTGAATCAAAGTTGTTCCTTATGTCATAATGGACTTGCATATCAATTTTCATGGTCATTGGATCAAAAATGAGAGAGTAATCGAGAAATCGGGAAATTAGGGTTTTGAAAAGGGCTAAACCGTATCTCCTTAACCACACATCCAATTGATTTGGTTCTAGTCTCATTTGAAAGCTCTTGACAAGTCCTACAAAAGTCCCATACTAGTCCACAACCAGAAAATGCATACTTTTTGAGATATAAGCAAAAACATTCCTAGAAGGGAAAATAACTTAGAAAATTTCTAAGTTATTTTCACCTTAAAAGCTAAAATCAGCCAACTTCAAGGGGGTTTTTCACCTAGTTTCAAATAGAATCAAGATTTCTGGCCAACATGAAAGTTTTAGTACTATGTGAGGGCTTTCTAAAAAGTACAAGAACTCCCCAAGATGATTTATGAGCTGAGAGATACATGTGTTCAAAGTTGGCAATTTGTCACTTTTGTCCCACATTGATGAATTTTGCAAGAACACCTCTAGCACTCAAGTGGATCAATTTCAATGCTACAAACTCCTTCTATCTGATATATTAATCATTCTTAGCAGGTTAGAACAAAGAAATAGCATGGAGATAGCATAGAATCAAGAATTGGAAGTTCATTGCCAAAGTTGCCATTTTTGACTTTTCCAAGCATGAGGTGTAAAGTGATTTCTGTTCCAGCCACTCTACCATGCCTCTAGGCCTTGATTTATCTGCAAAAACATCATTAAGACTTGCTAATGAAGGGAAGAGAACAGCTAGCAATCAGAAAAAGCAAAGCAAGTTGCATTTGGAAGAGAAAAATCTAAGTTTTCTTCATGGTGAAGCAAGGTTTCATAGCAAGCTCCTCACTCACTTTCCCTATAAATAGAGACATCTAACTCCTCATTATGGACATGAACATCATTCTGAAAACCTGTTAGAAGCAAGCACCTCACCATATCTCTCTCCCATTCACAAATTGCAAAAATCACCAAAGTTGTCAAAATGACCAAAATTCAGCATTTGCACTTTTGATGCTATTTTGAGTTCTATGCATTCCAAACCTCAAACAACCATCCATACACTCTCTAAATCATATATATGAGGTGTACCAACCATTAGATCACCCAAAAACTCAAGAAATCAAAAAGTCAACTTACCATGGAGCTTACTTTGACCAAAATCCATAAAACTCACCAAAACTTATTCCAAGCATCTTGTTAATGTTTTGAACTCTTGGACACATCAAATATCATATATCCAAGCTGTCTAAACCATCATTAGCCATCAGAAGTGGACAGAATTCATTTTGGCCTCTCATGTGGCTTGTTTCTTAAAGATCAAGGAAGCTTCAAAACTTGGTTTTTTGCACAAAACTGGTTTGCTGTCAAAACAGGTACCTTATACACCTTAATTTGAACATATTTAAAGTGTTTGAATGCTCATCTTGTGCTAGAAACCCTTGTATCAAGTTTCATGTCCTCATATGCATCCTTATGTGAACAATTTGCATTTAACTTAACAAAACTCATGACAGTTGCTTTCTTTGGATTTTCAATGTTTGAATCATCTTAATATCATGTATTCATGCTGTCCAAGTGATTAGTTTGCTTGAATTTGAGTTAGAACTTCATTTATCCATGATTATGCATATTGGCCAAAATGACACAAATGCACAAATGCACCAAAATATGATTGCTGCCCATAACCTGATTACTGCCAATACCAATGACTTGTACATCTTAAATTGAACATATGTGATGTGTATAAATGCTCATCTTGTGATAAAAACCATTGTGTCAAGTTTTGCCTTCTCATATGCATCATTACTTGAACAAACTTGCATTTAACTAGCCAAAACTCATGACAGTGGCTTTCTATGGATTTTTAAGGTTTGGATCATCTTAATATCATGTGTTTATGCTGTCTAAATGATTAACTTGGTTCAATTTGAGCTAGAACTTCATCTGCCTATTATCATGCTCATTTGTTCATGTCTTTACAAAATGCTTCATGTTTACATGCCAGTTTGAGTTTTCTTGCTTGTACATGTTCTATCTTTGTTTCTACAGCTTCACATGATCATATGTAATGTGTATTGATGATTCAAATCATGAAAATTTGACTGACACAAGTTTTACATCACATAATGCTTCATGATTCACATAATGCTTTAACTTGCAAAATGAATACTACATACTCATACCTATGTTCCAGTTCTGATTTTTTAATATATACACACTCCATATGATGTATTTAAGGTGTTAGAACAGGTGGAATTGCTCAAAACACTCAAGAACCAAAAATCACCTCATCATGCATTGTTATGTCATGTGATTTGCAACTTACATACAACTGTCATATTTACTCATGCCTTGGCTTCAAACTTGCTTGCTATCTGTTATATAGGATATGTGTGATGTGTATGTGACCTCACTTGACTTGTAGCATGAGTATACCAAGTGTTCATTTCATTTTGCAAGCATAAAGTCATAATTTTACACCAGCTATCGTTTTTTTCACAGGAGAATGAATTTCAAAAAACCACCTATGCCATCCTCTTCCTCTCATTTTTCTACCCAATTTACATATAAATTTTGTCTCGTTCCGATAAACGGTTAAAAAGTTATGATACAAAACGTATTTGACTAGACAGTATACTTTTACCGTACTGACAGTACAGATTCAAAACTTCACAGTATCATAACTTTCTCATTTTTTATCGTTTTTCATCCGTTCTTTTTTTGTTATGCTTGATTTAAATTGTAGTTTCATAATATGTAATCAATTTCCATTTTTGATCACTTTGAATTTCGCGCGATCCGCGCACTGACAGTATTAATTATAAGCAGCTGCAGATGAAATTTAGAACTGTTCCACTCACGTTCGTCGGAAATTTCGATTGATATCATGTTTTGATATGTTTGGCAACATATTAAAATATTTTCCTTGAATTGTTATTTTTCATTTTTTCATCTGTCTACTAACAGTCGTTTCAGGTACAGACTGTCAGCGTACCAAGACTGATATTTTAATCTCTCTGTTTTTTATTCCAATTATTCGATATGGTTGTAATAATTAATTTATTTTTAATGTTTGTATGTTGCAATATTTATTCCTGTAATGTTTGTATGTGGCCCCAAGCGCCGAAGCACGTCCAATCGCCAATATTACTGTCCTCCAAAGGAAAAAGTCTGTCCTGTTGACAATCAATGTCTTGGACCAAAAACCAATTCTATCATACCCTCGACTTTGTCAAGTCACTTTTAACCCTAATTTCATCACCTTTAGACTTTGCTTGAAGTCTAAGAAACCTGCCCGTACTAGGAGTGTTCTTCACCTAGAACCCTAGGACAGAGTTCGTCAACTCTGTGTAAGAATCATCGTCATGATATCTTACTACCCTTCAATGTAGCTTAGGGAGTTTGTCAACTCCACACAAGCATTGTCATGTTTGTTCCCCCCTGAACCTTGATCGTCATCAAGTGTTCTTTGTCCCTTGTGAGGTGAACTACGATTGCTCTGATTCTATCCTAGTCAGGATACGTAGGCAAAAGGTGCGACGCCTTTGCGAGCAAACCTAGAAAACCACTTAGGCCTTTATTTTATTTTTATCCCAATTAAACCGATGCATGTTTCACAGCCTTAGCAAGCAATGAACAGAAGGTTCCTGTAGAGTACTACAGATATTTAGGGTGCTAATACCTTCCCTAGATATAACCAACCCCCGAATCCCCGAATCTCTAAAGCGTTGTTGTTACATCGCGAAAAAGGTTCTTTCTTTCTTTAGACCTATCCTTTGGATAAATTAAAGACCGGTTGTAAAAGAAATACGGTTCAAGTTAATTAATAGCTTGATATCAAATTTTCACCGCAACAATTACCATTTATCTTTATCAATTACATTCTTATAGTGATGTTGCGTTACTCCTTTTATGTATTTTAAACATTTTCTTTAGTGCATTTGGCTTGTTATGTATTTTGTCATGAACTTTGGTTGAACATGTTATGATGTTAAATGAATTCTTGTTGTATGTCACCATTATGGTTACATCTTTGTTTTTGGTTTGAGTGGTGATGACTTCATTTATCACCTTGCTAGAGCACATGCGTGTGTAGCATTTTGGGAGCACCAAAAGCATATGTCACGTAATCGCGTCACTTTTGTAGCAGCTCAAGGGTTCGTTGTTACGTTATATCCTTCATTATTCATGTTATGTTATTTTATTTAGCACTATGAGTGGAAAATATGTTCTAATGTTCTTTAGTGTGATTGTATTTATGTTTAGGCATTCTAAATCAATATGCATATCATTATATGTGAGTGCTTTCATATTGATATTCTTCTCTTTGCAAATTGCCTTTGTGTGGTATTTTGTGTTTTGTTTGTGATTATTGATAGTTCTAATTATTTGCTTGTTCTCTTTTTGATGTTGTCAAAGGGGGAGAAGTATACAAGATGAAGGAGGGTGATGCACGTATTCAGGGAGAGTCTTCAAAAAGACAACAACTTCACTAAACACATCGTCTCATGTTTTTCCATCATCAAAAAGGGGGAGTATGTGAGTGATTGTATATTTTGAGTGATTTCAATACTAGGAAAGTATAGTGTTATGTATATTCAACGGTATCCTCCCATTCTAAATATGTATCTTGACATTAGAAATAATTTAAATCAGTTTGAAAAGGATTCAACATCATATGTGCATTGAAAAACATGTTTTTTTATCATTCAAAGCCATTTCAGGTCGACCTATACGAGCCTCAGCTTCAGTATAGGCCGACACATGGATCCTTCAGGTCATCTCTATGATAACCCAAATTTGCCCTACCCTGTTTATTTTCCTATACCAAGCTTTGTGATATTCCTTTAGATGATCATTTAGCCTTTGGCCATGATCCTCTAGAATTTAGGTCATGAGTATCTCGTGTGTGCTTATGGTGATTGCAAGCTCTGTCCAAGGATTTTTTTTCAAAAGGAGATAAAGGAGATATATGCCCTCACTCTCATGATCAAGTAGTTATGACATGATCATTTTCCTAAGTTATATGGATAGATCCATTTCAAGGCGTGAAAATTTGTTTTCAAGTGATTTTTGAAGCCTATTTCAACATGATTCCAAGCCTTTCTTCAATGTATTTTGAGCCATACTCCAAGATTGACACTGAGGCCAGGTGGTTAGTCAAGCTAACTTTGGTTAGATTTTTTTTTGCAAGGAATGATTATTCAAGTATTAAGGAAAGGATCATTCATCCTTAAGTCATGTAGGTTTTGATCCAAGTTTGAATTGGTTGCAAGACTAATGGAGAAGTTTAAGTTAAGATACTAATGGCACAATTAACTTGTAAGTAAGGAATGTGTTCAAGTTATGATGGATTGATGATTAAGGCATAAGGAATATGTTACACGTCATGAGGGGAAGCCATAATTAAATTCTCTAGTTGTTTCAAAATCATGTTTAAGTGATTAAGTTGTTTTAAACTTGAACTATGTTCAAGGTTATGTTTTGGGAGCAAGTTTTTTTTTCATAGGTGTCCAAGTGCTAGCTTTAGAAATCAAGTCATTGCTAATGAAGATTCAAGTATGGAACAAAATCTAATTCATGTCAAGATATATACACGCTTGATAATATTATTGAAGATAGTAGATGCAAAGTGAAAAGGTTGTTATTTGGATTCAAAATCATTCATGTTACAAGTTGTAAAAACACTTTGAGGTTACATGTGATACAAGGTTTATATTACAAAGACTCTATTGGATTCAAAGGTTACATTCCAATGTCCAAGTTCTTGCTAAGTTCTAAACCAAGGCCCCATATCAACTTGAATTCAAATTTACAAGGCATACAAGTTTCATGATCAAAATAACACCTAAGTTTAGGCCTAAGTGACAAACTCCATTGCGAATTCTCCTTGACAATATGCCAAAACTTCTTCATTTTCGTGCTTTCCATGCTTAATACTTCATCTCCAAGTTTCTTCCCCAAGCTCCTCATGAATGCTCCATGAGTATTCTAACCTTCGTGCCAAGCCAGTCCATAGTCAATCCATTCTAAAAATGACTTGCAATTTCCATTTCTTTCCAAGGCTTCATAGGTATCCTTTGTGAAGGTGTGAGAAAACACAAGAAAGGGGGGGTTTGAATTGGGCTTTCAAAAATGAAAGCTTTTTGTGAAACTCAAACAAAGATCACAAGTAAACTAAAAAGAGAGAAAGACACACGATATATCCTGGTTCACTTGAAAACTATCAAGCTAATCTAGTCCACCCGCCAAGGTGATTTCGCCTTATACACAAGGACATAATCCACTATAATCAACTTATTACACTGCACTAGCAACCGATGGTGACTAACAACACATACAAAATGTCTCTTCTTAAGGATTCTGACACAACTGGTCCTTTAAGGAATCACAATCTGCACTAGCAACCGCTGGTGACAAACAACAAAGACTAACAGTCTCTTCTTAAGGATTCTGACTCAACCAATCCCTTAAGGAGTTACAAACAACTGTTTGAACAAAGATGTTTACAATTAATTGCTTCTACATAAGCATATATAAATACTATTAATAGCTCAAATGACTTAAAGAAACTTCTACAGTATGAACAATGTTCTTTCTTTGTATTATAGTGCTTCAATACTGCTGCTTCAGTTCTTCATAAATCGTTTAATTCTTGTCATTCATTCTTTTTCAATCGTTTTTATTTTTATTTTTGATTGTTATCATTTCTTCAAGTCATCAAGTTCTTATATAGCCAGAAAAAGATCCGTTGGAAGGCAAATCAGGAATATCCCTTAGATAGATGGCGACTTGAAATAATGTTGTTAGGCAGGGATGAAAATCGTACATAAAAGTTGTCCTTTGTACCACCAAATCAGGTTAGTGGAATGGTAGTGGAATGGAACGTTGAAACATACTATGTACTATTTTCCCTCGTAAATGTTTGATATTATCTTCTGTACATCAGAGGCTTTTGAATAGAGATGATTGAAGCGTGATTAGAAGAGTTGATCACCGGGTCTTCAGAACTTGTTCACCAGAATCTTGTCTTCAGAGTCTTAAGCACTCAGTCTATAGAACCATTGGTCTTTAGTAACTTAAGTCTTCAGAATCTTCAGAATGTTGTTCAGCAGAACTTTGTCTTCAAATTCTTCAGCACTTAATCTTCAAAAACTCAAGTCTTCAGAACTTTGTTCAGCAGAACCTTGTCTTCAGAGTCTTCAACACTTAATCTTCAGAAACTCAAGTATTTAGAGTCTTCAGAACTTTGTTCAGCAGAACCTTGTCTTCAGATTCTTCAGAAGATAATGACTTCAGAAGCTAGAAAGCCTTCAGAAGTAAAACATCAAAGTCACGCTCAGAGGCAGAAACCAAGAGAGCATTGCAACAATAACATATTATCTTCTTAGAATCTTTTTTAATGTGAATAGATCAGAAGCAGACTTGCTTCTTATGGCATAGAAGCGACTTTGGTCAGATCAGAATAATGTTGCACATGGTCTCTATCAGAGTCAGAGCTTTCTCTATTAAAGTTAGAACCTGTTTGTTAATTCTTCAGAAAAATAAATGTTAGAGTACCAAAATTGTTCTCACACAAAAACTAATTTGTTATTATCAAAACTTAGAGATATCTGGCATAACCAAATATTGTTCTAACAATCTCCCCCTTTTTGATAATGACAAAATAATGTATTTTAATGACACAATTTTGTACGAAGATAATCAATAGGAAATAATAGAGATAAGTTTTAGAAATAACTTCCCTTTATCAAGCTCCCCCTGAATCTAAGACTTAAAAATATTATCAGATTTGGGATACCAAAACCTGATTATAAAGATCTTATCAAATTCAGAATAACAGAGCCTGATCATATACCAGAGCCTGATTGGTCATATAAGATCTTGTTAGATCCAGAATAACAATGCTTGATAAGTGGTAATGATTGGTTAAATCAGAGCCTGAATGCCAACCAATTTTTCCTAAAAAACATTTTAAGAAAAATTGTGTGCAATTAAAAAGTTATAATGCCAGAGCTATGATTTAGAGATAATATATTTTTATCAAAATAATTTTCCATTAATGTACTGCCCCTTTTTGTCATAATCAAAAAGGTAAATGATAGTTAGTTCAAACAATTGGAGTATTGGATTTGATTCAAGAGAAATTAGGTAAATTAAAATCAATACTTCTTCCCCTTAGTCAGCAATAAAAAAAGAATGCAATAAGATGTAACAGAAGCAATAAAAGATAAATTCTCATTGATTAAAAACAACTCTAGAGGCACAGGTACATGAGCAAGAAGCAGAACAACCATAAATAACTGACAGACAAACAAGCAAAACAAACAAAATGAAAGACCAACAAGGATACTCCCCCACCAACCATCAAAAGTATTCCACCTTATCAATCCTCTCACATACTTTCTCAACCATAGCATTTTCTGGTCCAAGTATTTTGGCTAAAACAATGATTTCACCTCTGAAAAACAACTCAGACAGAATTCTGCCATTTGGAATGAAGGACTTATGCTAATTTCTAGAGATCTTAATACACTACTTCAGATGATTGAAGATAATTTGAGGTAGGTTGACCCGGATATTGTACATCATGAAGTAGATAAAGAGTCTACCATAATGAGACAAAGCATTTGTGGCCACTCCTCGGGGTCAAAAGTTGGTTATCAGAAGTTGAAACCATATTTTCCCAGTGGGAAGGAGCCCTTCAGAATTTTAAGGTTCATATATGTTGAGAGAACCATCATGAATGTTGATGAGTTCTTCAACAAAGGAGTAGTTCAGATGAAAATCTTCGACAGTAACTCCAGATTGAACACAGTTGATAGCTTGAGCGATGGAGGTTGGTGTTATGAAGAACGGAACACCAAAAACAGAAGACCAGATAGAGTTGTTGTCATCACCAATTCTTGCATATGTCCATAATTCCCTTACAAGAACATGATAGATAGGTCCATGCAAGATTGCATAGTAGCCGGACCATCCTTGAAACTGCATGTTGGTGGATATGAGCCACCCTGAGTCTCTAACTCTAGGTAGGTTTGGCCTTTTCTCATAAATCACTTCCATGACTTCTTCATTGCCAAGAAAAGTTTTGATAGACATATCGAAGCAAAAATAGTATAGAAGGATAAACAAGTTGAATGACTGATGAAGAGAAATGAGGAGGAGTATGATATATATATATATATATATATATATATATATATATATATATATATATATATATATATATATATATATATATATATATATATATATATATATATATATATATATATATATATATACATAGAAGTTAAATTAAGATGAATCTGAAACGAAAATTCATCATTTCCAAGACAATGACGTAGAACAAATGTAGGGTGAGAGACAAATGTATTCAAATCTTGACATCAGCTAATAAAGACGAATAAATGTATACTTAAAAATGGAAGGAAGGAATCTGACAAGGAATAGTGGTTGAGAAGGAAACACTTAGATAAGAAACCTCTATCTTAAAAACATCTTAATGAATTCACAGTAACAAGGGAAGGCGTAAAGATTTAATCTATTATCAAGAATTTTATCAAACCCAATGCATTAAATGATTATTATGACAATAATAGAGAGATAGGAAATAATTACTTGAAACCTCGTCTCACGAAATCACAACACTCGAGGTGTCTCTTCAACAGTAAGATATGATTTGATTTTGGACAAGTGTCACAAACAAATCATAGTCGTTTGTTTAAGAGAACACGTTTGGTATTCCCAAAGTCAAGAATACCAAGAGGTATCTGACTAGACAAGTTTCTAATCAAGACATCTTCCAACATGTAGAAGTATCGTCAATCAGAAGGACATTAAATAAATGAGAAACAATTTGTTTAACGTCAGAATATTATCTCAGAAATCCTGGTGACTTGACACATCAAAATTTCATCTACTCGTTCTGGACACGGTTTTATAAATAAATTTTCCAGAATGAATACGAATCTATCCTCAGGAAGGGGTTTTGTGAAAATATCAACCCACTGGTGATCTGTATCCATAAATTTTAATTGAAAAACACCCTTCTGAACATAGTCACGTAAAAAGTGATGTTTTATTTCAATATGTTTATCCCTAGAATGCAAGATAGGATTTTTGGATAAACAAATAGAAGAAGTATTATTACAGAAGATATGAATGTTACTCTCATGTATCTGAAAATCGTCTAGTTGATTCTTCATCTAGAGTATCTGAGTGTTGCATAGTAACGATGAGATATATTCTGCTTCTGCAGTTGAAAGTGCAATATTTGATTGTCTTTTGCTAGCCCAAGAGACGAGGTCGTTACCCAGAAACTAACAGTTTCCAGAAGTACTTTTCCTTTCTAATCTATCTCCAGCATAATTTGCATCACAATAACCAGAAACCTTGTACTATAATGTTTTCTTATACATCAAGTCAATCTTAGTTGTTCCTTTTAGATACCTTGGGATTCTCTTAACGGCTGTTAAGTGAGTTTCCCTTGGATCTGATTGCAAACGAGCATAAAGACATACACTGAACAAAATGTCTGGACGAGAAGTAGTTAGACACAGAAGAGAGTTTATCATACTACGATAGAGCTTCTGACAAACTTTTTTACTTACTTCTTCTTTCTCTGGAGTGTTGTAGGATGCATAAGAGTTTTTGCAGGTTTACTATCTGACATATTAAACTTCTTCAGAAGTTCTCTTGCATACTTGCTCTGATGAATGTACATTCCTTCTGGACATTGATCAATCTGAATTCTCAGAAAGAATCTGAGTTCTTCCATCAAACTCATTTCAAACTCTGACTGCATTAACTTAGAAAATTCCTTGCATAAGGAAGTATTAGCAAAACTAAATAAAATATCATCAATGTAAATTTGCACAACCAGAATGTCATTTTTAAAGGTTTTGCAAAAGAGCGTTGTATCCACTTTTCCTCTAGTAAAGTCATTTTCTAAAAGAAAGTTACTTAGCCTTTCATACCAAGCTTTAGGAGTCTGTTTCAGACTGTATAACGATTTTTTAAGTTTGAAAACAAAATATGGGTTTCCAGAACTTTCAAAACCAGGAGTTTGGTGCACACACACTTCTTCTTAAATATACCCGTTTAAAAATTCACTTTTTACATCCATTTGATATAAAGTGATGTCGCGATTAACAACAAATGAAGTTAAGAGATGAATAGATTCTAACTTGGTAAATGGTGCAAAGGTTTATGTATAGTCTATCCCTTCTTGCTGACTATAACCTTATACTACCAATCGTGTTTTGTTTCTAACGATCTCACCTTTTTCATCAAGCTTGTTTATGAACACCCATTTTGTTCCAATAACGTGGACACCTTTTGGTTTCTGAACAAGATCTCAAACATATTTTCTGGTGAATTGGTCCAGTTCTTCTTGCATGGCCAAAATCCACTCATTCTCTTGAAGAGCTTCATCAATTGATGTTGTCTCTATCAGTGACACCAAACCCAAAAGAGTTTCTTCAGAAGGTTTAAATGATGAACAAGTACTGACTGGATCAACTTTGTCTCCCAGAATTAATTCTTCAGTATGAGAAGTTATTATTTTTTCTTCTTCTAATGAGATAGACTATTTGTTGTTTCTGTGTTATAGATTATGTAGCCTTTAGAGCGTTCAGAGTATCCTAATAATAAACACTTTTGATCTTTGGAGTCAAACTTGCCAAGATTCTCTTTAGTGTTCAATATAAAACAAATACAACCAAAAGGATGAAAATAAGAAATATTAGTTTTTCTATTCTTCCACAATTCATAAGGAGTCTTACCCATAATAGGTATGATAGAAATCTTGTTTAGAGTATAACATGTTGTATTTACTGCCTCTATCCAGAAGTGCTTAGCCATGCCAGTTTCTTGGATCATGGTACGAGCCATTTCTTGCAAAGTCCTATTCTTCCTTTCCACTACTCCATTCTGTTGTGGAGTTCTGGGACAGGAGAAATCATGGGACATTCCATGGGAATCAAAAAGATTTTCAAAGTATCTGTTCTCAAATTCTCCACCATGATCACTTCTGACTCTAACAATTTTGCAATCCTTCTCTGTTTGCACTTGTAAGCAAAAGGTAGAGAACACAGAATGTGACTCATCCTTTTGTTTTAAGAATTTTACCCATGTACAACGACTATAATCATCTATGATGACTAATCCATATTTTTTACCATTGATTGAGGCAGTTTTCACTGGACCAAATAGATCAATGTGTAGAAGTTCTAATGGTCTAAAAGTAGAAACAACATTTTTCACTCTAAACGAGGTTTTGGAAAACTTGCCTTTCTAACATGCTTCACAAAGAGCATCCGAAGAAAACTTCAGATTTGGCAAGCCTCTGACTAATTCAAGCTTATTTAGCTGAGAAATTTTTCTCATGCTAACATGGTCCAAACGTCTATGTAATACCCATTGCTCTTCATTTATAAACATTAGACATTTAACATCCTGGTCCTTAAGATCAGAAAGTCTGATTTTGTAAATGTTGTTTTTCCTCTTTCCATTAAAAAGGATTGAGCCATCCTTCTGACTAACAACCTTACAGGACTTTTGATTAAAAATTATATCATAACCATTGTCACTAAGTTAGCAAATTGACAATAAGTTATGCATCAAACCATCGACCAGAAGAACATTAGTAACAGAAGGAAGTTTACCATTACCAACAGTTCCAGAGCCAATGATTTTACCCTTTTGGTTTCCTCTAAAACCGACGAAGCCTCCAGTATTAAGTTCCAGACTTTGGAACATATGCCTTATTCCCATCATGTGTCGCAAGCAACCACTGTCCAGGTACCATGATTGGTGTTTCAACTGAGCTGCTAAGGAAATCCGCAACATAGATTATCTTATCCTTAGGTACCCACTTTCTGGATCCTCTTTTGTTATTTTTCCCAGAGTAATTAATAACCTTGGGTTCGTGTGCAACAGGATAATCAAGTGGAATTTGTGCATGATATTTAGGTTTAGAAATAGATTTCTGTATCAGTGGGGGTTTCTGTGCAAACTCAGAACAATCAAGCTCAGTGCCAGAAGGCACAAACTGGTCATAGAGAGGTTTTGGTTTTACATATTGACTTTCGTCATTTTCAAATGTTTCTGTACACCCCAAACCTTTCTTTACATTTCTTCTAACTCCATAAATCATGGAATCTATCTTGCTTCTATCTATGCTTTTAGCCAGAAAGTGATGGAATGCTCTATCATACTTATTGACACAATTAGTGTCAGAGATGTTTGGGACTAATTCTTCTTCTAATTTAGAAACTTTGATTTTCAAAGCACAATTACTATTTCTTAAAGAAAAAATATTTTCATTCAAAGAAGAATTATTTTGTTCAAGCTTATCTCTGACTTTCATAAGTAATTACATGGAATTTTTTAAGATTCTTGTATTTACTTTGAAGAGTTTGATATCTTTCCAGCATTTCTAAAAGACACGACTCTAATTCACAACGAGAGAGTTCAAATAATACCTCTGAGTTAGAGTATAAGTCTGATTCTGATAGCTTTTTGTCTTCTGGTTCTCCAGAGACTTCAGCGTTAACTGTTGTTGCTACTAGTGCAGCATTTGCTTGTTCTTCATCAGATTCTTCTTCTTCAAAATCAGAGTCATCCCAAGTTGCCATGAGTCCCTTCGTGACTTTCGTGAATTTCTTCTTAGGCTTCTTTTCTTTCTTTAACTTTGGACAGTCGTTCTTGTAATGGCCTGGCTCATTACACTCATAGCAGATGACTTTTTTTCCAGAACTCTGCTTCTTCTGTCCAGATGATGAGTCAGCACAAATTTTGTTTCTTCTTGATCCTCTAAACTTCCCTTTCCTATGTTTCTAGAGTTTGTTGATCCTTCTGGAGATAAGTGATAGCTCATCTTCTGAGTCTTCATCAGAATCTTCTGATTCTTCCTCGACTTCATAAGCCTTTGCCTTTTCAGGTTTAGACTTAAGAGCAATAGATTTATTCTTCTTCTGAGGTTCATCTTCCTCCAGCTCTATCTCATGACTTCTTAAAGAACTGACAAATTCTTCAAGACTTAATTTATTCAGATCCTTGGATATTTTAAGAGTAGTTACCATAGGTCTCCATTTCTTGGGAAGGCTTCTAATGATCTTTTTGACATGATCAGCAGTTGAGGATTTTTTGTCCAGAACTTTAAGTCCTGCGACTAGCATTTGAAACCTTGAAAACATATTCTCAACTGTTTCATAATCCTCCATTCTGAATGCCTCATATTTCTAGATTAAGGCAAGCGCCTTTGTCTTCTTAACTTGAGCATTTCCTTCCTGAGTCATTCTTAGAGAATCAAAAATGGACTTGGCAATATCTCTGTTTGTTATCTTCACATACTCAGTATACGAGATAGCATTTAGCAGTATAGTTCTTGCCTTGTGATAATTCTTGTAATCTTTCTTTTTTTGGTTGGTCAGAGCACTTCTAGACACTTTTACTCTTGTATCATCAACTGGGTGAGTGTAGCCATCAACTACAAAATCCCAAAGATCTACATTGTAACCAAGAAAGAAACTTTCAATTATATCTTTCCAGTAGTCAAACTTTTCACCATCAAAGACTGGTGGTTTGGCACTGTAATGATCTTTCTCTTCTTGAATAGGATTAGTATTAGTTACAGCCATGATATCTCACACAAATACTGGATTGGTACTAAACACGGTGAAGTGTTGATAAAATTTTTTATCACAATCAGAACCGGAGCTCTGATGCCAATTGAAGGAATGAGAAAACACAAGAAAGGAGGTTTGAATTGGGTTTTCAAAAATGAAAGCTTTTTATGAAACTCAAACAAAGATCACAAATAAAACAACAAGAGAGAAAGACACACGATATATCCTGGTTCACTTGAAAACTATTAAGCTAATCCAGTCCATCCACCAATGTGATTTCGCCTTATACACAAGGACTTAATCCACTATAATCAACTGATTACACTGCACTAGAAACCACTGGTGACTAACAACACAGACTAACTGTCTCTTCTTAAGGATTCTGACCCAACTGGTCCCTTAAGGAATCACAATCTGCACTAGCAACCACTAGTGACTAACAACAAAGACTAATTGTCTCTTCTTAAGGATTCTGAACCAAGTGGCCCCTTAAGGAGTTACAAACAACTATTTGAACAAAGATGTTTATAATGAATTGCTTATAGACAAGCAGATATAAAAACTATTAATAGCTCAAATGACTTAAAGAAACTTTTATAGTATGAACAATGTTCTTTCTTTGTATTGTGGTGCTTCAATATTATTGCTTCATCTCTTCATAGATCGTTTAATTCTTGTCATTCATTCTTTTTCAATCGTTTTCTTTGTTTTTGATCGTTATCATTTCTTCAAGTCATCAAGTCATTATACAGCCAGAAAAAGATCCGTTGGAGGGTACATTAGGAATATCCTTTATATAGCTGGTGACTTAAAATAATGTTATTACGCAGGAATGAAAATCATACATAAAAGTTGTCCTTTGTACCACCAAATCAGAGTAGTGAAATGGAACGTTGAAACGTATTATGTACTATTTTCCCTTATAAATGTTTGATCTTATCTTCTGTACATCAAAGGATTCTGAATAAAGATGATTGAAGCATGAGTAGAAGAGTTTATCACTGGGTTTTCAAAGTCTTGAGTCTTTAGAGTCTTCAAAATTTGTTCACCAAAACCTTGTCTTCAGAGTCTTAAGCACTCAGTCTTTAGAACCCTTAGTCTTTAGTAACTTAAGTCTTCAAAATCTTCAGAATGTTGCTCAGCAGAACTTTATCTTCAGAGTCTTTAGCACTTAATCTTTAAAAACTCAAGTCTTCAGAGTCTTCGGAACTTTGTTTAGGAGAACCTTGTCTTCAGAGTCTTCAGCACTTAATCTTCAAAAACTCAAGTCTTCAAAACTTTGTTCAGCAGAACCTTGTCTTCAGATTCTTCAGGACTTAGTCTTCAGAAGCTAGAAAGCCTTCAGAAGTAAAACATCAGACTCACACTCAAAGGCAAAAACCAAGAGAGCATTGCAGCAACAACATATTGTCTTCTTAGAATCTTTTTGAATGTGAATAGATCAGAAGTAGACTTGCTTCTTATGGTGAAAAAGCGACTTTGGTCATATCAGAGTGATGTTGCACATGGTCTCTGTCAGAGTCAGAGCTTTCTCTATCAGAGTTATAACCTGTTTGTTAATTCTTCATAAAAACAAACGTTAGAGTACCAAAATTATTCTCACACAAATACTACTTTGTTATTATCAAAACTTAGAGATATCTGGCAGAACCAAATATTGTTCTAACACTTTTTGCCAAGCTCCATGATATTTAACCTTGCACCGAACTAAATGTCTCGTGCCAAACAATGTACCATGAAAAGAAAAAGAACTAAAGTCAATCACAGCAGTACATGGAGGTTGATATCAACAAACTCAGTGTACAATGCAAAATAAATCATAGGGCAGCAACCATAACACAACTAATGTCAACCAAATTCATAAGTCATAAGTGCAGGTCATAGCAGTAGCAGGCATAAAATTTGAGACATATAATATTTAAGGACAAGCAAACAATTCTTAGCACACACAAGTAAAAGCATACAAAATACCACAAGTGACATTATTTGCAAATCACAAATGACAAGAATTTCACAGCAAGGCATATGTTCACAGTAGGGACCACACAATCATAATTTCACAAGAGGGAAAAATGCAAAATTCTGCAGCAAAAGGGAATGATTCACACATACAATCCCACATGATCAGGGTGGTACAACATCTAACGGTTTAAGTTAGCATAGAGAACACCTCATTTTTTCCCTAACAGAATCACACGTATTCACATGATTTTTCTCTGAGCCCTACCCTGATTCACATGTATGAGACTCTACTATATATACCACATCATTTTCATTCTACAGTAAGCATAAAAAAGCACCTGAGAAAGAAAATCCTAATTCAATTCCTAAACCTCACTCAAAAGCTCATAGACTGCAAATTTTTTATAGCTTTTCATTGAAGCTCTAAGAAATTAAGCTAAGCCACAACAATAAAATTAAGCAATTACAGTTCTATTTTGAAGCAAGGTGTGGAGAGGTTGAAGAAGTAGAAAAAGAGGAAGCAAAAGATCAAAGAGCTTAGGACCTTACGTTCACTAGAGGCTGGATTTGGACTTACTCCGATTTGGTGAGTTCTTCCCCTCTTTATCCATTTTTGAAGTTTGATTCGTGCTTGCCTTTCTCTAATGTTTTGAATCCATCCATCAATTGCTTGATTCCTTCTTGTTTTTATAGACCTAAGGTTTATCTGTGTTTTGGGTTTAAGAGGGTTAGGGTGAGATTTAGAGAAAACTAAGTCCAGATCTAAACTTAGCATCCTCATTTTAGTAGGGTTGAATGGTTTTGGTAGGTAGCCAGAGAGAGATGGTGGCGGCCACCACGTGTCATCGTCTTCTCCGGCAGGTTTCTCTGAGCTCTGACGTGTTTATTTGCATAGAGAAATAATAATGTGAGAGAGAGGGGGAGGTAGAAAGAGAAGGTCAGGTTGAAAATGGGATGATGCATCCCTTGGTTCCTCTTTTGTTCCCTTTGCCACACATTAGATGAGGGTGATGGTGTCAGGTTGTGTCGGTGACAAGTGTCACTAACCTTGACCTTGTTTTTAATTCCATGCGCATGCGTGCTTTTGTTCCCCACCATGTGCAATTGCTGTAGACCCTCAGATCAAGAATCCTTTGTTGACTCTAATCTGATCAAAGCCCCAAATGTATCGCTGAAGGTCAAAATGACCTAAGGGTCCACCATGGACTCTCCTATCCAGCGCGGGCCTTGGCTTCATTTATCCCTAGGTATTTTTGCTATTTGCACACCCTTTTCATTTATCCAGACTGACCCATTTAGCTTTTCTTCATTTATTTTCTTTGTTTTTTTATTTCTATTTAGTTTTTTATTTTTATTTTGTATTTTGATTTTTAATTGTTTTATATTTTTATAATATATTCTAAAAAACCTAAAAAGTATTTCTATAATTAATTTTTCATTAATTTTACAAAACCTTTATATTTAATATTAATTAATCTATTTAAAGTTTAATTTTATTAAATATTTAAGTTTAACTTAATTAATTAATATTACTAATATCTTTAATTCAAAAAAATCCAAAAATATTAATTTGTTAATTATCTTAAACGTCTTTATTTAATATTGATTAATTATTTGATTAATCTTATTAAATATTTACCTTTAATTTGATTAATGAAGTATTTCTTTTGTGTGCTTTGTTTTGTTCATTTAGTGCTTGACTTTTAGGATGCGCGTACCATTACTCATGTGTGATTTGTGATTTATATCATAATGCTTTAGATTCTCATCCACATATGCATACGTAAACTTTTTTTTCAAACTAATACCTTGATTGAATATCAAGACATTTTTCAAACATCTTGTAAGTCGATTGTTTTTACGATTGCCATCAATATTATAGCCTCCTCTTGGGCTTTCATACAATGATCCTCATTTTGCAATCCATGTGATTGTTTACATGCTTTTGTGTGATGATTTTTTGTGTGCTTTGGTTTGGATTCACCCCCATTTGAGAAAATGTATCCCCACTCCCATAAAGTATAATAATTTTCATCTTGGTGCTTTGGTTGTTAGTTTCTTAGGTTCCCCCTTAATGCAAGATAAAATCAACCACCCACTTTTTCAAAAACAAGACAAATAAGCTTGATCCAACGTCAAACATTTTTCATAAAAAAAAATAAATAGGGTTTTCCATCTCCATTAACCATTAAACCAATTACCCTCCATATTGCATTCACCTTTGTAAGTCAATTGTTTTTACGATTGCCATCAACCTACCCATTCACCAAAGCTTTTCTTAAAATAACCAATAAACCCTTAATCTAATATCAAGTGTCCTTTTCCTAATAAAATTCATAACACAATAAAATACGAGAAGAATTGTGTGCCATGAGCCTTAAGTGGTGGAGAATGGGTGAGAATGGAGCTCCCTACGTTCACTCTAATTATTTCAACACAAGGCGTTCGACTTGGTTGCTTGAAATAATCGCCTCTACCCATAGTATTTAGTGCAATTCAACTCAAGAACAAACCTTTTCAAAACCTAAAAAAAACATAACTCATCAAATTCATTTTTGTGCCCCATGGCACCACTTCCTAACCCTTTTTCAAGGTAATAAAATGAACTAACACACAACTATTTCTAATGAACTTGCTACTAACAAAGTTTTGAGGTCTTTAAGTAGGGAATGGCAACCAAAGGTCACTGCTATTAAAGAAGCAAATGATCTTAAGTCTTTTGATCTTACGACTTTGTTTGGTAAGTTGGAAGATCATAAGCAAGAGCTTACTTGCTTGGCAAAATATGAGAAGGAATACGAAAAGCAATTGAAGAGTGAGAAAGGGAAAGACAAAGATGAATGGAAAAATCCTATAGCTTTAAAGTCTTATAGCTCAAGGCTTTCATATTGTGAGCATTGTAGTAATGAGAGTGATGATGACAATAACTCTTGTGAGGAAGATGTGGGGTTGTTCATAAGGAGATATCAATGGTATATTAGGAAGAACAGTGTTAAAAATTCTAACAAGAACATAGCCAAGTTTATAAGGTTAATAAGTTCCTCCAAGGATGATGAAGATAGAAAAAGAAAGCTTAGAAGGTCTTGCTATCATTATGGTGAAATCGGTCATTATAGACTAGAATGTCCCATGAGAATAAAATATAAATAAAAAAGTCATCACAAGTCTTCTAGAAAGTCTAGAAAAGATCATGTCGCTTGGGAAAGCGCTAGTGATTCCTTTAGTGACGAAAGCACTACTTCAAGTGTGGAATCGACTCGAATTTTTCTCATGACTAAAAGGAAGAAAAGGAAGAATGTAAGTTCCTCTAAACTTGAATCCACTAATGATTTATCCTATTTTCAATTCCAAGAGGCCTTTGAAAATTCATGTAGAGAAGCCTTAAGAGCTTTTAATAAGTTAGCTTCACATGAAAAAGTGATTTTAAATTTGGAAGCTAAAGTGTTAGAATCTGAAAGGAAGTTTGAGGCTATAAGAAATCTATGATAGAAGCTCAAAGTGACAAGAAAAAGGACATAATACATCCTAGGTTCGATTGTGAGTATTGTCATAATAGACAAGAGGAAGTCAAACATCTTCAAGTCAAATTAGATGATACCTTGCAACCTAAGGTTGTGTTTACTATTGATCCTTATAAGGTTGAAAAGCCTTTGAATCATTCTAAAAATAAACATAGACATATGCATAAGGATTCTAATAGCAAGGACATGTCTCATAAAACCCTATCTTGTCATTATTGTTGCAAAAAGGGACACATCATTTAAAAGTGCAAATTTAGGAGGTTATTTGTTTCTAAAGGAGTTGTTCAATGGTTGCCTAAGAGAAACTTTGATCTCACTCACTTTTAAGGACCCAATGAAAATTGGGTACCTATTTTCTTTGTTTAAAATTTCAGGTTGAATGTCTTAAATCTACCGAAAAGATGTGGTATCTTGATAGTGGATGTTCAAGGCATATGACGGGTTACATGTCTCTTTTCATTGACTCCTGCCAAATAGGAAGGGATTCGTCACATATGGAGATAAAAACAAAGGTGCTATACTTGTAAAAGGTAGTGTAGGTAATCCCTCATCTACTACTATCTCTGATGTTATACTAGTTGATGGCCTTAAACACAATCTTCTAAGCATAAGCCAAATTTGCGACAAATGTTTCAAAGTTACCTTCACAAAATCTTCTTTCTTGTTTGTGCATGATGAAAATAAACAATGTATGTTTAAACGCTTGAGGGTAAATAATACTTATATGCTAATCCTATATGATGTATCCATATGAGGTGCTAAGTGTCTAGCCACCATGAGTGAAAATTCTTGATTGTGGCATAGACGCCTAGCTTATCTTGACTTTGATCTATTGAACAAAGTATCCTTAAAGGATTTGCTTATTGGTCTACCTAACATAAAGTTCACTAAAGACCACTTATGTGAATCTTATCAAAAGGGGAAGCAAAGGAGAATCTGTTTTAAATCTAAAAACCTTATTTCTACCTCAAGACCTCTTGAGCTTCTTCACATGGACCTTTCCGGTCCCTCTAGTGTTAGACAACAACAATGATCTAGAAGGGGGGGTTGAATAGATCATTAATTTTTTATACAGATTCGGAGCTTATAATAAATTGGTTTTTAAAACTTTTAAGCAGAAGTGGCCGAGGAACTACGATCGTATAAACGAACTCGTTACCAAAAATATCGTATATACGTTACGCCTATATGGAATATCGATTATGATGAGAAATCGAATTAAAAGTTTGAACACAAATCAATATGATTTTATTCACTCAAAGTTGTTCAATTTTCAATGCCTTGTGAAAAATAAACTCGATTGAAAAACAGCCCAAAACATTTGTGTTCAACAAATATGTCGAACACTTGGTGTGTGAGGCACTCCAAGTAAAATTCACTAAGTAAATGTAATGCTAAGCTTTTCTAATTACGATAAAAAGGATTGTAATGAGTTTTCTGAATATGTTTCAGCACTACAATAAACCAGAATTTTAATCAAGCAATTTGATGCATACAAACGTACAAATTTAGAAATGAAAAATAGCAAAAAGAGAGAACAACACTAATTTGTTAAGGCAGTTCCCCGTCGTCCTCGCTCGGGGCACGTCTTCCCTCAATTCTAAAAATATAATTGAGACCTATATAAAACCTGTTACGAAATCAAACACTCAATCCTAGTTATTGATGCTGAAACTATGCCTTCACTCCCCTTGATTCAAGATGAATCAAGTGTTAAACGACAACACTGATCTAGAAGGAGGGCTGAATAGATGGCTTATTAAAAACAGAGTTGACACTTAATAATATTTGGTTTTTAAAAATTTTTAAATGGAAGTGTCCGAGGAACTATATTTGTCTAAACGAACCTTTACCGAAAAGATCGGATATACGCAAAGCCTATATGGAATACCGATAAAGACGAGATTTAGAATCAATAATTTGAACATACATCAACCAAATTTTATTCTCTTAAAGTTGGACAATTTCCAATGTGTGTGAAATATAAACCAATTGAAAAACAACACAAGTGTTTGTGTTTACGCAATTAGTCTAACACTTGGTGTGCAAAGCACCTCAAGTATATTTCAATAGGTGAATGAAGTGTTATGTTCTTCAATTACAATCAAAAGATTGTAATGAGGTTTCTAAAAATGTTTCAGCACTAACACACACCAGAATTTTAATCAACTAATATGTTTACACACAAATTTAAAATTCAGCAATGAAAATAGTAAAAAGAGAGAACACCAATTTGTTGAGGCAGTTCCCCCATCGTCGTCGCTCGGGGTACGTCTGACCTCAATTGTAAAAATAGACTTGAGACCTGTATATATATAACCTGTTGCAAATTTTTTTTACAAGAGAAGTAGTAGAATTCAAACAATCAAACCCAATTGTTGATGCAGAGCCTATGCCTTCTCTTCCATTGATTCAAGATGAATCAAGTCCTTCGAACGTGATGAGTAAACCTCCAATTACGACACCACCTTTGAACAACCCTATGGTCTTCAAATCTTGCCCGGCTGATTTCAAACACCAACAATTTGAACCCAAACCTTCCTACCACAATCCTCCGGTTAACACTACTAAATTGACAAAACCTCTTGTTCTTCAATTACCTTCGCTCGGCTGAATCTGTGAAGGAACGATTAGTGCAAAACCCCTAAAATCCAAGATTCTTAGAGGACAAAACCCTCAAGGTTTTATTCAAGAAAAACCCGTTGATTTCTCAACCCAAACCTGATACATCAATCCTAAGTTTGGACGTTATCACCTCAAAGGTGCAGAATACACAACAAAAATGATTATGTGTAGTTGTTGAGAAAATGCAAGAAAGAGGATGAAGATGATGAGAACCAAATCAATGTATATTTTCAATTTTCTTGTTTTTTTGTGTGTAGAATGAACTAACTCGATATATATGCAAAGTTGAAATCAATTAACCAACATAACAAACACTTTAAAATGTTACACATAACAGAAATTATGTGAAAAACGCGCGAGCAGTCGACCTACAGCAAGGGGAGGGTTGACCTGAGCTCTCTCGATTTCAGGATTATGCAAAAAATAGCACTTTGCATCGACCGGAACAGGTCTATGCGTCGATGAAAAGGACCTCAATTTAGACAATGACAAATGCACACAGTATGAGTCGATCGGAGGGTCGACATGAGCTCTCCTGAGAGCAACACATGAAAAATGACTTCTGTATGAGTCGACCTAAGCAAACCATAAGTTGACTCGAAGACTCAAAACTTGCAAAAATGCAGTTTTTCATATATTTATCTACTTTTAAGAGATCCTAATGCATCTCTAACTTGACCAACATGATCAAACTTATATGGAACACACATGGTGCTTTTTCTATATGTACCTAGACATGTTTTGACCAATGTTTGACGCAAGAGAGATAAAGTATGCATATGTGACTCGATGATACCGTCCAAAGCATATTTTTCTAACTATGTATGTTTTGACATCATTAAAATAAGTATAGCTAAGTATGAGGAACTTTACCCTCACATACTCCCCCTTTTTGATGATGGAAAAACAGTAGAAACTTGGTTGAGTATAAAGCGTTGTATCATCTTCCCCCTTACTCCATGTATTTATCTAGACGCGATCTGCACGTTTGATTAGTCTTATAAAAGTGATTTGTTTTTGCTTGATATTCTTCTCCCCCTTTGACAACATCAAAAAGAAAGAAGATAGAGGTCAATGTAATGCATATTATAAAGAGATAAGCAAATTTAACAAATTTGCAACAGGATAGTCATCTACAAGCATCCATATATAATGAAGTCAATGAAGGAATATAAACAGATAAATAGAAAGACACTCAAATAAACAAAAATATGTGCTATTACATAACAACAATGAATCATGTATTAATAAAAAAACAAGCACAAGAAGAAATCCACACTAGAAGTTGATGAGCACTAGATGGTATGACATGCACAATGATATTTTCAAGGATTCCTCAAGGCCTCCTCCCGCTAAAGTGAAGGCCCCTTCCGTGAAATGCATAGTCATGAGGTGGAGGAAGTTGTTGCTCATCTATCTGTTCTGTATACTCTAGGTCAACTCGATTAAGAGTGTTGAAACTGGTAGTGAGAGCACGGTGTTAACCTGCAGCAAATTCAACCATGCCATCAAACCGACCCATCACTGCTGTTGCGAATGAGTTGAAGTTATTCGTATGAGCTTGAAGTTAATTCTACAAATTTGTGAACCACTCATCTTGGGAAATGATAAAGTTTTGTTGTTCAAGCTGCATACTCCTCATCCGTTCGAGGAGTCCGTCGTTGTTCTGTTGGGGATGCGAATGTGATAGAGGCACGTAATTCCAATCCGGGGTCTCTTGATATTCCCAATTCGTTGCTTGAGGCATGTAGTTTTCACTTAATATAGTCTAGCCTGTGTGTTGCCAGGCACCCTATCCTTGGTTGTCATCATGTTCCAAATGGGGTGATTGATCTATCCAACCGTTGTTATCTTGCTCATCAGTTTCCATGTGATTTCCACCTTCTTCTCCTTCTTCTTCTTCTTCGTTTTCATCGCTCTCATCAGATTCCTCTAAACGAGAGCTAGTGGCCTGAACAACGAATCTGTAGCGAGTTTCTCTCGGATCCCAGATATACCCCATCATAGTTAGAGTCTTTTGGAAAAACTCCTGATCGATTGTCAGGGATGTATAAGAAATACCTGGAACTGGTACATTTGCATTATTAAGAACTGATTGGATAAAGGAGCCATATGACAAGACGGTTCCTCTACCAGAATCTTTCAATGAGTAGATTAGACTCGCAATATAGTGAGGCCAGCTAATCTTGATCTTCTTTTTCATAATGTAGACCAAATGAACCTCGGCTTGATCCACCCGAGAATAACCACCTTTCTTGGGACGCAGGATGTGCGAAACGATCCACTGTAAGATTCTATCAACAGGTTTCAACTTGCTAGTGGTGATCGATTTCGGAAAAAGGTCACTAGCGAAGATGTCGGCATCATAAGGTTTCTTCAGCATAGATTTCAAGGCCTCCTTGAACTCATATCCAGTCACAGTACGATTATTCGTTACTTTAATCATCGGCTCAGCAGACAGAGGAGACATATTGAAAATATTTTTCCATACAGATTCATTGACATATACCTTGTTATTTCCAATCTTAGTATTAAACTCAAAACCCTCAAATTTTCCTTGAATGCTAGTGTAGAAAATTCTTACCAAGTCTTCATTGTATTTATTATCACATTCTAAGAAGTTGTTGAAGTTTTGCTCATCCAGAAGGTCAATCACTTCTTAAATGTGCATTTCTCAGCAGTGTTTCGATAGTAAACATGTTGCTTGACTATGGATCTTTTACTATCATTAAAGATCAGAGTATTCAAGAAGTACCAGAGTATTCAAGAGGTAAAAGAGAAATAGCGGTTACCGGTAGAGTAGCTCTAGAAGTACCAGCTTGAGCAGATGGAGCTCTGGTTGTTCTTTTCTCTGTTACTCTTCTTGTAGCCATTAGAGCAATTCTTTCAAGAGAAAGAATAGTGAAAACATAGTTTTTTTAGATTGATAGGAGAAAGTCACTTTACTTTTTGACCAGATAGAGAAATTAAGTTTTGAAGGAGACTTTGGGAAGAGGAGATGAGAGAATAGCCTTGAATAGGTGCAATGGACCAATGTAAATGCTAATGATAATGTTTTTTGAATGCATAACAAGAAAATGAATGCATTAATTGAGTTAATTAATTTGACTAGTTCATCAAAATTAGAGATTTTCCAGCATCATTGCGCGACGCGTCGACCTATGTAGGTTTTGCATCGACGCATACTGTAAAAACAAACATAGTGAGAAATTTTCAAGGTTGAGTCGACTTGGGCAGACCCGCTTCAAAAACACGAAAATTTGTTGTTTTGTGAGTTGACCGGAGTCCTGTGTAGGTCGACTCATCCAGTTAGAAATAGAACAATTCATTAATTTGTGACAATCAAGCATCCAAAAGATATATATAGACATCATACTCAAATTTCAAACATTCAAAGGGATGAAACATGCTTAATTTTTAAATAAACATCAACAATAATACCTAGCTTGATAGATCAATTTACACAAATGAAATGAATACGAGTTTACTAATAAGGAAATATAGTACCTCAGCTGCAATTGATAACAGATGCCCTCACATATGGCTCTATACTTCTTCATTTGTTAGATAAAGATATGGACAAAGCACATATATATAAAGTATGCGATAATGACCTCCTAAACACGATCCGAGATGTCGAGAACATCGAGTTCCCTACGAATGTGAAAGAAAGGCTTTGTAGCGAGTGGTTTTGTCTAGCTCAAAAATGTACCTTCTTTGAGTTGTTTGATTTGCAATCCGAGGCAATAGTAGATCTCCCTCATCATGCTCATCTCGAACTCGCCCTGCATCAATCTAGAAACATCCTTACCATATTCATGTTAGTTGATCCAAAAATAGTATCATCAACATATATTTGTACTAAGATTAAGTGTTTTCCTTGACGTTTAATGAAGAGGGTTGTGTCAACCTTTCCTCTTGAGTATCCTTGATCAAGAAGAAATCAGCTAAGACGGTTATACCAAGCCCTAGGGGCTTGTTTGATTTCGTACAAGGCTCGTTTTAACTTGTAGACATGATCAGGATACTCATGGGATTCAAACCCAAGAGGTTGGGCTACATAAACCTCTTCATTTATATATTTGTTGAGGAAAGCACTTATTACATCCATCTGAAATAACTTGAAATCTTTCGCACAAGCGAAAGCAAACAGAAGGCGTATAGCCTCGAGTCGGGCAACTGTCGCATAAGTTTCCTCATAGTCGATTCCCTCCTCTTGGTTATACCCTTGCGCGACTAACGCGTGTCGCTATGCGAAAAATGACACGGAGTCGCCACCGGATTTTATTTATCCCAAGGAGGGAAAGGGAAATAGCGATAAAACCTTTGGTAAATGATCATGGTCATCGCAACCAAGTCTTAGGGTTCGGGAGACGGTTATGCGAGGGAAAGGTATTAGCACCCCCTCGCATCCATCGTACTTGATGGGAACCTTCTAGATTGTTTAGCGTGAATGGGTGTTTTTATTAAGAGTTTGCTTGCTTAAGGAAAAGAGGGGTTGGTTTATTTATTTTAATACTCACCAAGGATTGTGACCCTTGTGCCTACGTATCCTCACTTAAAAGAAGTGAAGAATCAGAGCTCCGTAGTTTGGAGGCTTATGAAATAGTGGTTTGTTGGTTGATTTTATACCTTGAAAAAGGGTTTTTGATTGATGCCCTAAGGCGAAAAATAGTTTGATGAGTTGATGTTATTTTTAGATTTTTTGAAGGGAAATGGTTCTTGATTAGGGTTACACAAAAGGACCTTGGATAGAGATGAATGTTTCGAATAGCCAAGTCGAGCGCCTTGTATCCAAAAACATTTGGAACGAGTGTAGGAGGATTCCATTCTCATTCCTTCTCCACCACCTTAAAATCCATGGTGTACAACCCTAACCATACATTTATTGTATTTTGGGTTTTTTTATGAGAAAAAGAATCACTTGATGTTGGATCAAGGTTTATTGTTTGTAAAGATATATTTGAAGCGATACGGACAAGGTCGATGGCGATGCACAAGGCAATCGACTTACAAGGTTAAAAATGGCTCGATAAAATCGAGAGTTTGTTTTTGAAAATGGTTTTTGGAATCAAAAGTCAACAAGGACAATAGAAATATTCACATACTAAAATCATGCAAACATATGGGGTTAGTCGGCAAAAAAAAATCGAGACATGCAAAAAAAACGGGCGAACTCCTTGAGAAAAATTTTTTTGGAGGTAAAATATCGAAAAAAAGTGAAAAAAAAAAACAGTGGTGTAACACGGGTGGCCGTGTTGTGTGACACGGCCCGTGTCATAAGGTACCTGCAATATGAGTTTTGGAGGCGAGACAATGGTGCAACACGGGTGGCCGTTTCGTGTGACACGACCCGTGTTTAAAGGTGCCTGCAACAAGAGGTTTTGAGGCTTGACAGAGGTGTGACACGGGTGGCCGTGTTGTGTGACACGGCCCGTGTCAGGAGGTCTGGGAAAAAAAAAGATTTTTTGATGTAAACAGCGGTGTGACACGGGTGGCCGTGTCGTGTAACACGGCCCGTGTCAGGAGGACTGGGCCTTTTATGCCATGAAATTTCAAACAGTGGCGCAACACGGCCGACCGTGTCGTGTGACACGGCCCGTGTCAGGAGGCTTGGGTGAAAAAAATCAACTTTTTCTCGTTTTCCTTTCCTTTTTGGTGGTTCTTAAAAATGGTTTCTTAGTCCCCTTAGAACCTTACATGATATACTCAGTACAACAACACATAAAAGAGGAAGTAAAATGAATACAAAAGCAAAAAGTAAATAGAGAAAGGTTTGATGAAATGGATATCAAGAGCTTTCTATCTTTCTTGCAAGTCCTCCACTGATTTTTGTTGGATGTGTTCTCCACTCTTCACTCTATGTTGTGAAGGTTCTGCTTCTCAATGGTCCTCTTGTGCTTCTATGTCACTCTCTTTTTTCTGGTTTTTCTTCCTTTCTATTTTTTTGGTTTTTAGGGTTTCTCTTGCTCTCTCTATTTTCTGGTTTTTGCAATGTGTGTAGAATGTGTAATGAATGAATCCTTTTTGTTTACAACCCCCTCCTTCTTATCTCCCCCTCTAGGGTTTTCTCTTCTCCCCACATATCAGATTTTTTCATGGAGTAATGTCTCTTACCACCTTTTCTCATGTCACTCTCTTTCTTTCCATTTCCATGCAAGAGGCTATGCTGCATTTTTGCTGTTGCACTTTGCCTATGCTGTTTTTTTTCTGCAGCACTTTGTGCCTTGCACCCATTTTGTTGGCTTGTGCTTGGACAGCTCCTCTTGGTCAATGCTACTACTTTTTGACAGCATTTTGAAAATCTGATATTTAGATGTATTATCATACGTTATTCTCTTGATTTTGTGACATGTAGATTTTGTGACATGAGGTAATTTGCCACCTCTTGCATGGGGCTATTTTGCCCATGATTAAACATGCATATTCTTGGTCTTAAAACATTCCAATGTTGATTTAATTCTTGCATATTTCTTGGATGTTTGTAAGCACAATGTGGACTTGGTGTGGCATTATCATAATATGAATTTGATTAGAGACTTGAATGAAGATTAGAAATAAATTAATTTCTAAACATTACTTAGAGTTGGAAATCTTGCAACAAATGACATTCTTGTAATGTCATAAAATTTCTCTTTGTAATATTCTTGCCTCTGATTCATGAATTCATGATGGATTTCCCTAGAACCATTAGACTTGAAATGGATGAAGTCTTGAATTATGGACTTGTGATCTTGACTCATGCTTTGCAAATTTGGACTCCACTTGATCAAGAATTTGAAACAAAATTGGATGAAGCAATCTTGAATTTAGGCCTTGAATTTCATGTTCATTAGGAATATATCTTGAATATCCTAATATTTTTCAAGTAACTTCTCCTTGAAGAAATCTAGATGAGTAAACTTTCCAATTTAGATCAAATCTTAGATAATGAACATTTTCTTCCATGTATTCCATGATAGACAAGTTATCTCATTTGAAATGAAAAATAACAAACTGACCTAGTCCATACCTTGTGAACCCACATACTCGATATGCAATAGAACGATGTGTGATATGATGAAAGTAGGGTATAAAGGCTAAAGGTGAAAATGAGGGTGTGACAACGCGCCTTGTTGCATGTTATAACTCCGTTTTCGTCCAGTTTATTCCTAAACACCCATCGGTGCCAATTACTCGATGGTCTCGCAGAGGAGGGACAAGGTCCCAAACCTCATTTCTTTTAAACTGATTTAGTTCCTCTTGCATTGATAAGAACCAATGTTTATCGAGTAATACCTCTTTAGGGTTTTTAGGCTCAGCCTGAGAGACAAAAGCAAAGTGATAACAGAAGTTACTTAGCTTAGATCGAGTTGTCACTCCCTTTGAGATATCACCGAGAATGTTGTCGATAGGATGGTCTTTAGAAGACTTCCAAGTTGGAGGAAGGCCATCGGTGTTAGTCAGATGAACCTCCTCAATCTCCTCATCATGGTGATCTTTTTCCTCCTTAACTTTCACTAATTCAGGTTGATCAATTCCTTTCTCAGTGTCTTCTAGTATCTCTTCTAAAGATACACATGCACCATGAAACGAAATACCTTTTCCGACACTTTTCGGATAAGTTTCATCAAAAATGACATGAATAGATTCTTCAACTATAAGTAACCTCTTATTGTGTATTCTATATGCTTTACTTGACTGAGAGTATCTGAAAAAGATACCTTCATCTGCCTTGGAGTCAAATTTACCTAGACTCTCCTTACCATTGTTTAACACAAAACACTTACAACCAAAAACATGAAGGTGAGACACATTTGGCTTCCTCTCTTTCAAAAGTTCATACAGAGTCTTGTTAAGAATAGGACGGATGAACACCCTATTCAAAACATAACAAGCCGTGCTAATGGCGTCGGCCCAAAAATATTTAGGAAGTCCACTTTTATTGATCATAGTTCTTCCTAACTCTTCCAAAATTTGATTTTCACGTTCCACGACCCCATTTTGTTGAGGGGTACGTGGAGCAGAAAAATCATGATCAATTCCGTGTCTACCACAATATTCTTCAAAAATATGATTTTCAAACTCACCTCCATGATCACTTCTAATTGATATAATGTTTGTGTTCAACTTGCTTTGAGAAAGTTTAGCAAAATTTTCAAAGGCGGAGAAAGTATCGCTCTTGCTAGCCAAGAAGATAGTCCAATAAAACCTAAAGAAATTATCGACTATAACAAAACCATAGTAGTTACCACCTAGACTCTTAATTCTAGATGGTCCAAAGAGGTCCATATGAATAAGTTCAAGAGGTCTCGTAGTTGACACAATGTTTTTATATTTAAACGAGATCCTTGTTTGCTTCCCCATTTGGTATGAATCACATAAGTGATCCTTTGAAAACTTGATTTTGGGTAAGCAAATAACTAGGTCCTTAGAAACTATCTTATTTAGCAAGTCAAAATTTACATGCGTCAAACGTCTATGCCACAACCATGAGTCCTCACTCATAGTCACGAGACATTTGTCGCTACTCAATGATACTTCACTCAAATCCAGCATATAAACATTATTTACCCTCAAGCCATTAAAAACATCCCCCTTTTTATCATTATTTTCAATCATGCAACAATCTTTTGAAAATTTATTTTGTATCCCTTGTCACATAATTGACTAATGCTTATGAGATTGTGTTTAAGGCCCTCAACTAGCAATACATCAGAGATAGTAGTAGATGAGGTATTACCTACACTACCTTTTCTAAGTATTACTCCCTTGTTGTTGTCTCCATAGGTTACAAATCCCTTCTTCTTTGCCATAAAGTCAATGAAGAGAGATATGTTTCCTGTCACATGTCTTGAGCATCCACTATCGAGAACCCATCTTCTCTCCATAGGCTCAAGACTTTGTACCTATAAAAAGCAATCAACGAAAATAGGTACCCAATTGTTTATTAGGTCCTTGGTTGTGAGTGAAATCTTGTTTGCATTTAGGCAACCATTGATAAACCCCTTTATGAACTAAAAATCTCCTAAAGCGACATTTAGCAACGGTGTGACCCCTTTTGCAACAATACAAGCAAGTGGGGTTAACCTTTGTATCACATTTGTTACCTTGATTTTGATCACATATGTATATTTTTGATAAGGATTAATCATGATTTTTCTAAAATATGATCTATCAATAGAAAACGTGATCTTTGGTTCTAGAGCTTTGTTTGTTTGAGGCCAACCGTTTAAAGGCTTCCTTGGCTTCATGGTGTAAGGTATCAAAGGCAAGTTGTAATTCAGAATGAGACAATCTAGTAGAGTTTTCATATTTAGCATGTCATACCTTTTTGTTTTTCTTATTTTGATGAGCGGAGAGACAAAGGTTGACAGACTCTTCTTTGTCACTTGAACTATCATCCGCGGATGACTCACTATCGTTTTCCCAAGCGGTGTAAGCTCTTCTAGGCTTACCTTGTTTCTTTTGTGAGCGATTACTTTCCTTTCCTTTGTCCTTTTTCATCAATGGGCAATTCGACTTATAGTGTCCGACTTTTCCATAATTAAAGCACGACCCTCTTGCTTTACTTCCCTTATTTCCTTCATTCTTGGAAGACCTTGATTGTCTTCTAAAATTGACGAGATTCTTTTCGAAATGTTGGATATCATTCTTCTTACATAGCCACTGTATCGCTTCACGAACAACCCCATATCCTCATTCGTTTCTTTATCATCGTCATCACTCGAGTCGTAACCACTTAGCTATTTTGCGGAGGAATTTGAGCAAGAAGCTTTTAGAGTTATAGACTTGTTTTCCATAGTTTTGGTCTTTTCCTTTTTCTCAAATTGCTCGAGACTAAGAAGCACTTGCTCATGTTCTTGGAGCTTTTCAAAAAGAGTTGTAAGGTCTAAAGTCCTAAGATCATTTGCTTCCTTTATGGTTGTGACCTTTGGTTGCCACTCCCTGGTAAGACATCTTAAGACTTTGTTAGTAGCAACATCATTGGAAATTGGTCTACCAAGTGAATTTAGTCTATTGATTAAATGAGAAAATCTCTTTTGCATGTCGGCAATGGTTTCCTCTTGCTTCATGTGAAAGAGATCAAACTCTTGAGTCAAAGTGTTGATTCTAGCTAGTTTGACATCATTAGTTCCCTCATGGGCAACTTGCAATGAATTCCATATAGCTTTAGCAGTCATACAATGTGAAACTCTATAATATTCATCAACTCCCAAGGAGGAGATCAGAATATTTCTAGCCTTTCAATCGGAATTTTACTTTTTCTAATCTTCATCATTCCATTGTACTTCAAGCTTAGGCACAACAACATTATTTTCATCGTTCATGGTGATTTCCATAGGACTATTCAATATAACGCTCCATACCTTTCTGTCAATGGAAATTATATGCACGTGCATACAATCTTTCCAGTAATTACAGTTTTCACCGTTGAAAATAGGTGCTCTATTGTAAGCCCCTTTTGGTTCGTTTGCCATATTCTAAGAAGTTATATGCGAAGCATAGAATGAACCGGTGCTCTTGATACCACTTGTCAGAAGAGGGTTTAATAGATCACTTATTAAAAATAAAGTTGGCGCTTATTAATATTTGGTTTTTAAAAGTTTTAAGCGGAAGCTGCCGATGAACTATACTCGTCTAAATGAACAGTTACCAAAAAGATTGGATATACGCAGAGCCTATATGGAGTACCGATCATGACGAGAATTAGAATCAATAGTTTGAACACAAATCAATCAAATTTTGTTCACTTAAAGTTAGACAGTTTCCATTGTGTGTGAAATATAAACCAATTGAAAAACAACTTAAGTGTTTGTGTTCACGCAATTAGTCGAACACTTGGTGTGTGAAGCACCTCAAGTAAATTTCAATAGGTGAATGAAGTGCTATGTTCTTCAATTAAAATCAAAAGATTGTAATGAGGTTTCTAAAAATGTTTTAGCACTAACACACGCCAGAATTTTAATCAACTAATATGTTTGCACACAAACTCAAAATTCAGCAATGAAAATAGTAAAAAGAGAGAACACCAATTTGTTGAGGCAGTTCCCTCGTCTTCCTCGCTCGGGGTACGTCTTCCCTCAATTCTAAAAATAGAATTGAGACATGTATATGTTGCACCCCAAAATTTGCCCTCACAATACAAGACTTTGTGTTCCAAGAAGGTTCACAAGGTTCACAAAATTCACAATTGGTCAGAAGAGTTGACAATTCCCTCAGACAATGCACCTCCTAAGCAGTGCATCCAAAACTAGGGTTTTGACTTTAATCAGGCTAAATGGACTTCCAAGACTTCAAGTGAGCTTCATAACATCTTATATGTGTATAAGAACCCCCATGTCAAGTTTCAAGACTTTTCTCAAAAGTTTGCTCAGTCAGATGATCAGATAAGTCAAAAGCAGTCAATGCAGTTAAAAGGTCAAACTGAGGTCAACTGTGGTCAAACCAAAGTCAAACTTCATGATTTTTTTTTTTTGCCAACATCAAAGAGAGGTTGGGTGAGAAATATTATCATAATAACTGTAATACCCCAAATTTTGCCCTAAGATTTGTCGTCGCATTTCATTGCATTTAATCAATTACTAACAAATTTGTGTAGTCGTTTGACTTTTTGCAGGTAAATATCATATGGCATGCATTTTTTTTCTAAAAAGTAAAAATGGCACAATTGGCAGGAGGACATGTGTAAGGAGTTATGAGTGTGAGAGGTTGAGAGTTCGAATCTCACCTTTGTCATTTTTTTTGGTTTTTTATTATTTTTACTCTAAATTTTTCTATCTTTCATTAAAAAAATAACAAAAATAGTTTTTTATTATTATTTAATTATTATTTTCGTATTTTAATTAAATCATTTTTTAAAATATTATTTTTTTCACTTTTTTCTAAATTATTCATAAAAATATCCAAAAAATCATAAAATAAAAAATATTGAAAAAATTTTTGTTCTTTTTATAATATTTTTTATTTTAGGAATCAATAGGATTATTAGTTTTTATTTTAAGTTTATTTTAATTATTTTAAATTATTTAAATTTTATTTTTTCTTAACTAATTATTTAGTTTGGGCTTTAAAATGGGCTTTAGGGACATTATTGACAATTTGGTGTTAACCCTAATTTGTTCCCTATATATACATGTGTTGCCTTGTTGGAAAAAAGGGGAGAATGAAAAAAACCTAAGAGGAGTGAGTGTCGTTTGCCGTTATTTAGTTTTCTTCTTCATCCATTACTATTGTTTCTTTTTCTTCATCGTTTACCGTTATTTCTTTTCCTTCATCTATTACTGTTGTTTCTTTTTCTTCATCTTTTACCGTTATTTCTTTTTCTTCATCTATTACCGTTATTTCTTTTTCTTTATCTATTACTGTTACGTTTATATATATATAATTTTTAAATTGTTAGAGTTTATATATATAAGATTTTTGATCGAATTATGTCGATACGATGTTTGCACATTTGTGTGCATGACGCGTGACATTTGTGTTAGTTCGATCTGGTTGCGATGATCGCATTTTTGTGTGAGCAATAATACTATTTTTTGCTTAATTTCTTTTTCTTTGCGATAAATTTTGTTTCGTCCGATTTAGATCTGGTTGCGATGAGCGCATTTCTGCGTTAGCAACATTGTTGGTTTATTTGGCACATTTAAAATTCATTATTGCTTTATTATTATTATTATTATTATTATTATTATTATTATTATTATTATTATTATTATTATTATTATTATTATTATTATTATTATTATCATTATTTATTATTATTATCATTATTATCATTATTATTACCATTATTATTATTATTGTTATCATTAATTTATTAAAATTTGTTATAATATAAAAATCTGTTTTTTAAAATAAATAACATTAACATCTTTTCCAAATTAATATGAAAACCTATTATTTTTAAGAAAAACTTTTTTTTAGATAAATTTAAAATAATAACTAAAATCTTTTTTTAAAATAATAACTAGAACCGTTATTTATTTTATTTTATTATTGTTCAATTCAAATTTCATTATCATATTGTATCTGCTCCTCTCATGTAACCTCGCGAACTTAATAATCGCTCTTTAAATTCTGCCTTTAAATTTCTGCTTGCATGGTTTAAATTATGACATTATCTCTCTGTTTGCATGATTCAATTATCTCACGCGTTTACTATTATTTCTGTCACATTGCATACATCCGAAGGTTAGGTCTAACTGTTTGGCCGCCGCGCCAATAGTCCGTAAAACTTCACGCATTCAATTTCAAATCCTCAAAACTACAAACTGCAAACCCTAATTTTCACAAATGCCTCGCCGCAGGCAAAATTACAATTTTACCCTTAGCATTAGGTCAAAGAGCCGCCGCGCTCATTTTAGGGTTTCCCACCGTGGAATCCCTAATTTAACCCTAATTACAACTTAACATTTCAACGTAGAGATTTGGAGTTTCTACACTCCACGTAAGCGTGTCCTTAAGATGCGTTTATTCCCCTTGAGACCTTGACCACAGTCAAGAAGTTTCTAACCTCCCTATTGAGGGGAACTACGATTACTCTGATTCCACTCCCGTAAGGATACGTAGGCACAAGATGCGATGTCTTGCCGAGTAAACTTAGAATTAACCCCCTTTATTATTTATTATTGCTTATTTATATTTTATTTATCTTTGCTATTTAATTATTTTGCTTATTATTTTGTAATTGTTTCTTGGATGTAAAGTTGTTTAATTATTTAATTATTATTATGGTTAGTAATTAGGGAGTGTAACAACATGTATGTAATATTAAAATAAATTTAGATCACTTTTAAATAAAGATAATTAAAATAAACACGTCACACACGTAAGTCGATTTTAATCGCCGTCTCACTTCCTAAGGATATCCCTCAAGTTGCCTACGAATAATGGTTAAGTGGGGTGTATAAAGCAAGTCCCTCAAATAAAAAAATCATCAAAGTCCCTTATGGTTGCCTTTACGAATCAAGTCCCTTTCGAAAAATGATGATGGTCCCTTATATGTGCTTATTACATCCCACAATGGCCTTCAAAGTCAAATTGTCCCTCACATACCCCTTAACATCCAAAGTAAGGACTACCTACTCCATTATAGTAGGGATAGTCTTACTAAAGGAAAGAATGAAGAATAAGAAAGACCTTTAAACATTAGGGTAGGTTACTCCTAGGTGCTTGCTCACTTCAAAACTGTTTCGCACTTAAACAAATTTTCAACAAGTTTTCAAACAAGTTCTTAACACATCCTTACATGGATTATTTATTAACTATTCTGAAAATTTTCTATTCACACACTACAATTTCAAAACAATTCAAAAGTGAGCTTAAGTACCTAAGAGCCCATGGATAACCATGGATGAAAAGGGTGCTAACACCTTCCCTTTTCATAACCTACCCCCCGGACCCAAAATATTCTCTAAGGTCTTTCCTGTTCTTTTATAACCTTTCCTTATGGATAAAATAAAAGTCGGTGGCGACTCTTGCTATCCGCAACATTGTTTAAAGTCAGTTCTCCCACCGTGTTACAGAACTGGCGACTCTGCTGGGGATCTATTTAAGAGGGGTACCCTTAGGAATTAAGATCACTTTAAATTGTTTGCCTTGTTTGCTTTATTATTATATTGTTGGGGTGCTCTTATGTGTGAAAGGTCCTAACCCGGATCTAGTGTACCTTAGGGAAATGGCAATAGACCAAGGAAACTGTACGACGTATATCGATACGGTTGATCTGGTGGCCATAGTTAGTGCGACTTCTTGGTTGGTGCTTATATTCCTTAAGTCAAGTTGAGGATAATATTGAGGCTGCCATATGTTGTCAATGCACTAACTGACTTTTAGAACCCTAGTTAACTCATCTTGGCCTTTAGAAAGTAGTGAGGTAACCGGCTTTGGTGCAGACTGAAGTTGGTTGACACTCGATACTACGCTCATTGAGATCTTAAACTTGGAGGGTTTTGGTTGGCAAGTAAGTTGCCTTCTGAACAACCACCCTTGTGAAGGATCAATGATATTGAGATCCCTTAGAACCTGGTTACTTTTGTAGGACAGGATGAACCATCTAAATTCAGGGGAGGGTACTTGCCTTTGAACCTCATGCAAGCCTTTAAACCTAGGGCTATGGTGTGACTTGTTTGTGTGTGCCACATGTTTGTGATTGAGCATGACATCATGACATCATCATGCATCATAAGCATATCATTTTCCCTAACCATTTCAAGGACCAAAGGATTTATCTTTGTTCTTTGTTGCAGGTCATGGCTTCTGCTCGTAGAAACACCATCAGGATCAACTTTGTAGGGATACCTGCTAAGCTCAAGGAGTTGGTTTCCCTAGTGCCTGATCATTCCCAGTTCAACAAGAGACATGGTCACTTATTGGATCTAGTTACTTCAGGGTTCAGTGAAGACACGATGAGTGTGCTGTTTCAGTTCTTTGACCCTAAGCACCATTGCTTTACATTTCCTGATTATCAGTTGGTTCCAACCATGGAGGAGTTCTCTAAACTTCTGGGTATACCTGTTCTTGATCAGAAGCCATTCACAGGCTTAGAGAAGGAGCTTAAACCAGAAGTTATTGCTGCAGCTCTACATCTGAAGAAGTCCGACATTGTTCTAGAGACGAGAAGTGGAGTTAAAGGTATTCTTGCCAAGGTATTAGTGGATAAAGCTCAAATGTTCTTGAAGGCTATGAGCTACGATGCTTTTGAGGAGATCTTAGCCTTATTGATTTATGGCTTAGTGTTGTTCCCCAATCCTGATCAGTTCATAGACGTTCATGCCATCAACATATTCCTGAGTCACAATCCAGTGCCTACCTTACTTGGAGACATCCTACATTCTCTTCACACCCGTACTACAAGGGAAAGAGGAACTTTGATGTGCTGCATACCTTTACTTTCTAGGTGGTTTATTTCTCACCTTCCTCGCTCAGTAATGAAGAATGAGCAAGGGTTCAGATGGTCCAAGAGGATCATGTCACTTTCTCACTCAGACATCCATTGGTGCTCCAGATCTATGAAGAATGTCACCATCATTGACCGTTGTGGGGAGTTTCCTAATGTACCACTTCTAGGCATAAGAGGAGGCATCACCTACAACCCATCTCTAGCTTTACGACAGTTTGGTTACGCCCGGAGCGATGGTCCACATGACATGTTGATTCAGGGCATTGTGTTTGATTACGACAACGATCGTCAGGGTTACCGTCAGAGATTCATCCGAGCTTGGGGAAAGGTAAACAGGATTGACAGCAAGACACTGGAGCCTAAGTACACTATTCCTATGGAGGCTTATCTCAGATGGGTACGATCTCGTGCTCAGACACTCATGATGCCATATCCTGCCATCCTACCAGTTACCATGGAACCTGTTGCTGAAGGAGACACAGCTTATACCATCCTTCACCCAGACATGCCTACTGATATGGAAGACTTGCAGAGATCATGGATCCAACTGAAAGAGCAAAGGGATACTTTCGAGGCTCATTACAAAGCAAGCCAAGCAAGGATCCTAGAGCTAACAAAGCTACTTCATGAGGAACGAAACCTCAACTCATACCTCAACACAAAGAGGAAACGTCCATGGGAGACTTAAAACCCCATCTTTTGTACTTATTTCGTTTTCATTTTTTGTAAGCCTAAAAGGCAAAACAAGTTATTACTAATAAAAAGTTACTTTCTTGTTTGTTTAAGCAAATTTAAATCCTGCGGTCCTTGTAAACATTGCATATGCATTCCCATATCATTGCATCACAGGTTTATAATTGTGCACAGGTTTCTCATCTTCTCGCTGTTTATTTCAGCAATGGCTCTTGAACAATCAGTTAAGGATCTCCAGGCACAGAATGCACAGTTCCAAGAGCAGATCCTGAACCTATCCAAGGGGCAGGATGAATTGAAGACACTGCTGGCCAAGAAGACTAAGAAGGTTAGAAGGTCTGCTGGGTTGCTCAACATGGGAAGAAGGTTCAAAGGTCCTGTCAAGACCAAGGAACATGTTGGAGACTATGAATCTGAAGAATCTGAGCAGGAGAGAGGCAGTCTCCACAACACTATGGGGGACTCTGATTCTGAGGCTAACTACTACCATGAACCTAACGAAGACAAATTCAAGATGCTGGTGGATAGAATGGATGCTATGGAATTACAGAAATCATCTGGGCTGGATTTTGAGGATTTGAGCTTGATATCTGGGGTGGTCATACCCATTGGGTTCAAAGTTCCTACATTTGTTGTCTATGATGGGGTCTCTTGTCCCAAATTGCATCTGAGGTCTTATGTCAGAAGAATGCAACCCCACACTGCTGATAAAAAGTTGTGGATCCATTTCTTTCAAGAGAGTTTATCTGGAGCTCAGCTAGAATGGTATTATCAGTTGGAGAGTGTCAACACCAGAGATTGGAATGACCTTGCTGAAGCTTTCTACAAGCAGTATCAATACAATGCTGACTTAGCCCCCACTCGCATGCAGCTTCAAAGCATGTCTATGGGTGCCAAAGAAAGCTTTAAGGAGTATGCTCAGAAGTGGAGAGACTTAGCTGGAAGAGTTCAACCCCCTTTGACTGATAGGGAGTTGGTTGATATGTTCATGTGTACGCTGAATGGTCCGTTTTACAGTCATCTCATTGGAAGCTCATCATCTGGCTTCACTGAGTTGATCATGACAGGAGAGCGAGTAGAGAATGGTATCAAGAGTGGTAAGATCCAAGTGGGCACTTCTTCATCAGGTGTTGCAAAGAAGCCTCCCACTGGGAAGAGAGAATCTAATGCTGTGTATGGTCAGCCTGATCGTAACAGAAGGCATCAGTCTGTTAGTGCAGTTCATATTTCAAATCCAACTCCTGCAACAACAGAGCAGCCTCAAGGCAACCAACAGAGGGCTAGAAGACAGTTCACGAAGATCAACATGTCAATGGCTCAGGCATTGCAACACTTGTTGAAAGCTGAACTTATTACCCTGAGGGAGGCCCCTCAGAATCCCAATGTTACCTCTCCCAAGTACAATCCCAATGCACGATGTGCATATCATTCAAACTGTCCAGGACATGATACTAATAACTGCTGGGTCTTGAAGAACAAAATTCAAGATATGATTGATGCTGGAGAAATTGAGTTTGATCCACCAGGTACTCCAAATGTGATTACAGCTCCAATGCCAAATCACGGGAAGACTGTCAACGCCATTGATGAAGATATTGATGAAGATCTGCATGTCTATTCAGTTATGGAGTTGAGCACACCATTGTCTGTTATCAAAAAGAGGTTAGTACAAGCTGGGATCTTTCCAGGTTGTCATGAAGATTGTCTATATTGTACCTATAAGCCGAATAGTTGCTTCATTTTGAGAGATGGGATTCAACGTCTCATGGATAAATATACTATAGTGTTTGAAAGAAGACCAGCATCTATAGAAAGTATGGTGGATCATCTGACTCAGGGTAAGAAGATTGAAGAGGTTGACATGGTTGACAAAGTACCACTAAGAATCACTTCAAAGGGTCCCATTAAAATCACTCATCAGGGCCCAATCAAGATTACTGCTGAAGGTCCTGTGAAAGTTGTCGCTGAAGCCAGAGTAGCTCCTCTGATCATTACCACTCCTGGTCCTATTCCTTATACATCTGACAAAGCTGTGCCTTGGCACTATGGGTCTGATGTTTACATCCATGGTGTCAAACAGGAGCCTTTACCTGATATGCCTGTTGACATTGATAATATTGCCGGATCTAGCAAGATCACTCGTAGTGGAAGAGTCTTCTCTCCTCCAGTTGCTTCTAAGAGTGCGGTTACTCCTGCTGTTACTTCCACCACTGATGCTCGGGGCAAGGGTCCTGTTATTGAGCCTGTATCTACTGATGTGCCAGCTGCTGATGACCTCTCTAAGCAGATGGAAGAAGTATTGAAAATCATTCGCAAGAGTGATTATGATATTGTTGATCAGCTGGGGCATACTCCCTCAAAGATTTCTATGCTCTCCCTGTTATTATGTTCTGAGGCTCATGCCAAGTCATTGATCAAGTTTCTAAAGATGGCTCATGTACCCAGTGCAATTTCTGTGGACTAGTTTGAGAATTGTGTTGCTCACCTGACCTATGACAACGGGTTAGGATTTTCTGATGCTGACTTGACCCCTGCCAAGAGGGATCATAACAGGGCCTTGCATATTTCAATTGAATGCAGGGGCACTACCCTGTCTCATGTGCTGATAGACAATGGTTCCTCTCTGAATGTGTTGCCTAAGGAAGTCCTGAACAAGCTGAGTCCTAAAGATACGGTATTGAAGCCCAGTAATATTGTGGTAAAGGCTTTTGATGGTTCTAGAAGAGTAGTGCATGGGGAAATTGATCTTCCAATCAAGGTTGGCTCTCAGGTGTTTACCGCTACATTCTATGTGATGGATATTCGTCCTTCGTACTCATGTCTGCTTGGTCGTCCCTGGATCCATGGGGCAGGTGCTGTGACCTCCACATTACATCAAAAGTTGAAATATCCGGTGAATGGAAAAGTTGTTACTGTCTTTGGAGAGGAAGAATACTTTGTCAGCCATGTAAACACTTTCAAGTATCTGGAAGTAGAAGGTGAATACATTGAAACTCCATGTCAGTCATTTGAAGTGGTTCCCTGGGCTGTTAAGGATTGTGTGACTCCTCCTGCTGTGAAGAAGGTTCCTGTGGTCATCAGAAACCCTCCAACAATGGCAATGGCCTCCCTCAATGATGCAAAAGCTATGGTGGAAGAAGGTGGTTGTGCTATTTGGGGTCAGCTTCCTGATATTCCATACAAGTCTGACAAGTTTGGTTTGGGTTTCACTGCAGAGTCCCAGAAGGCTGTTCGTCGTGCTCGTGCTGTTTGTATCACCAATCAAGGGGTTATCAATGCTGTGGGAGATCAAGATGAAGACCACAACTTGGAGGCATGGATTTTTCCTACTGTGGGTGTTGGACTCAATAATTGGACAGCTGAAGATGTTATCCCTATCTCCTTTAGTCAGGAGTAAATACTATTACTGTGTTATGTTTTTAAATTTATAATTTCTGGAACAATTAAAACTTTCAAGCCATGTGCCTTACCCGGGGCACAATGGTGTGCTTGTTACGGGTTGTCATTTCATTTGCATACTTCATTCAATAAAATCAGTGGACGTTTCGTTTTCGTAAATATTGTGTTCCTTGTCTTTCTTTTTCTTTTATTTTTGCTTTATCAGCTATGTGTTCTTACACACACCCACGTCACTAAAATACAGATCCTCATCCACTCTGGATCCAGTTGATAACAGTTCTACTATTGCCAATTACAATTTCGAGAATCCGATCTATCAAACTGAAGACGGAAACGAGGACGATTGTGAAATACCTGTAGAGCTTGCTAGGTTGTTACAACAAGAAGAGAAAGCTATACAGCCACATGAAGAGCCAGTCGAAGTTGTGAATCTGGGAACTAAAGAAAACAGAAAAGAGGTCAAGATAGGGGCTGATTTAGAGGACAGTGTCAAGAGCAGGTTGGTTCAGATGCTACGTGACTATGTGGAGATCTTTGCTTGGTCTTATGAAGATATGCCAGGGTTGGATACGGACATTGTGGTTCACCGTTTTCCAGTGAAAGAAGATTGTCGTCCAAAGAAGCAGAAGGTTCGTCGTATGCGTCCTGAAATGTCAGAAAAGATCAAAGCAGAGGTAATGAAACAGTTCAATGCAGGGTTCTTGGCCGTAACTTCTTATCCTCAGTGGGTTGCAAATGTGGTACCAGTTCCTAAGAAAGATGGTAAGGTACGTATGTGTGTAGACTACAGAGATCTGAACAAGGCTAGCCCTAAAGACGACTTTCCACTTCCTCATATCGATATTCTGGTAGACAACACTGCTCAGCATAAGGTATTCTCTTTTATGGATGGTTTCTCTGGTTACAATCAAATCAAGATGGCACCTGAAGATATGGAGAAGACAACATTTGTGACACAGTGGGGCACCTTTTGCTATAAGGTAATGCCATTTGGTTTGAAGAATGCAGGGGCAACATATCAGCGTGCTATGGTGGCTTTGTTTCATGATATGATTCATCATGAGATAGAGGTATATGTGGATGATATGATAGCCAGATCTCAGAATGAAGAGCAACATCTTGATCATCTGCACAAGTTGTTTGAGAGGTTGAAGAAATACAAGTTGAGATTGAACCCAAACAAGTGTACTTTTGGAGTTAGATCTGGAAAACTCTTGGGTTTCATTGTCAGTGGAAAAGGTATTGAAGTGGATCCTGCAAAAGTGAAAGCTATACGAGAGATGCCAGCTCCCCGTACTGAGAAGGAGGTTAGAGGTTTCTTGGGACGATTGAACTACCTTGCAAGATTTATTTCCCAATTAACTACCATCTGTGAGCCAATCTTCAAGTTGTTGAAGAAAGATCAGGTGATGGAATGGAATGATGAGTGCCAGACTGCCTTTGATGAAATCAAGAGATATTTGCTAGAACCTCCAATTTTAATGCCACCAGTTGATGGAAGACCCTTGATTATGTATTTAACAGTATTAGACAACTCAATGGGGTGTGTATTGGGGCAACATGACGAGTCTGGTCGAAAAGAGCAGGCAATATACTACCTTAGCAAAAAGTTTACCGACTATGAAACAAGATACTCACTGCTCGAGAAAACTTGCTGCGCTTTGGCATGGGCTGCTCGCCGACTAAGACAGTATATGTTGACCCATACTACCTTGTTGATTTCGAAGATGGATCCAATCAAGTACATATTTGAGAAACCTGCTCTCTCCGGAAGAATTACAAGATGGCAAATGATCTTGACGGAATATGATATACAGTATACTACTCAGAAGGCCATTAAGGGGAGTGTTGTTGCTGATCATTTGGCTCATCAAGCAGTAGGTGATTACCAGTCAATGAATTTTGAGTTCCCTGATGAAGACATTATGTCTGTTACCAAAGAACCTGGACAATATGACGGACCTGAACAAGGATCCCGATGGACTATGGTTTTTGATGGTGCCTCCAATGCACATGGTAATGGTGTGGGTGTTGTGATTAGTTCCCCTGAAGGTTGTCATACCCCGATTACTGCCAGACTTTGTTTCTATTGTACCAATAACATGGCTGAGTATGAGGCATGTATCATGGGTATGCAAGTTGCTATTGATATGAAGATTCAGTTCCTTGAGGTGTATGGAGATTCAGCTCTGGTAGTAAGTCAGATTAAAGGAGATTGGGATACAAAGCATGATAATCTCATTCCTTACAGAGAACATGTGTTGTCTTTGATCCCACATTTCAAAGAGATTACTTTTGGACATATTCCACGAAGAGAGAATCAGTTGGCAGGAAGCTACAGAAATTATGGAAGAGATGCATGATGGGACCTTTGGCACTCATTCTAGTGGTCATACCATGGCAAAGAAGATTTTGAGAGCAGGTTACTATTGGTCTACCATGGAAGCTGATTGCTATCAACGCTCCAGAACATGTCACAAATGTCAAATCTATGCTGATAAAGTACATGTACCTCCATCTCCATTGAATGTGTTGACTGCTCCTTGGCCCTTTGCCATGTGGGGCATTGATATGATTGGTGAGATCAAGCCTATTGCTTCTAATGGGCATCGTTTCATCCTGGTTGCTATTGATTACTTCACGAAGTGGGTAGAGGCAGCTTCATTTGCACCTGTGACTAAGAATGTTGTGGCTCGGTTCATTAAGAATAATCTCATATGTAGGTATGGTATCCCTGAAAGGATTATCACTGACAATGGCTCTAATCTGAACAACACTATGATTACTGATCTCTGTACGCAGTTCAAGATTAAGCATCACAACTCTTCTCCGTATCGTCCAAAGATGAATGGGGCAGTTGAAGCTGCTAATAAGAACATTAAGAAGATTGTACAGAAGATGACTGTTACTTACAAGGATTGGCACGAGATGTTACCATTTGCTCTGCATGGTTATCGTACTACAATACGTACTTCAACAGGGGCAACCCCATTCTCCTTAGTCTATGGTATGGAAGCAGTTCTGCCTATTGAAGTTCAGATCCCCTCCTTGAGAATTATGAAGGATGCAGGCTTGGATGAAGATGAGTGGATTCAGACTCGACTTGACCAGATAAATTTGATTGATGAGAAAAGGTTAGCAGCAGTTTGTCATGGCCAGATGTACCAGAAACGGATGATCAAAGCTTTTAACAAGAAGGTTAAGCCAAAGGTATATCAGGCTGGTGACTTGGTAATCAAGCGTATCATATTACCACAGGGTGATCCTAGGGGCAAGTGGACTCCAACATATGAGGGACCATTTGTAGTCAAGACAGTGTTCTCAGGAGGTGCCATGATACTGACTGCAATGGATGGTGAAGACTTCCCACAACCTGTAAACGCAGACATAGTAAAAAAATACTACGTATAAAAAGAGACCCGCTAGGTTGACAGGCCTAGGCAAAATAAGGGCATCCCGGCAAACCAAAAGGGTTTGGGCAAAAATTAGGGATATATATATAAAAAGATGTACACCCGGCAAGTCGAAAACCTGAAAAGGCGGCTTGGGCAAAAAAGGGTATCCCGGTGGATTGAAAACCTGAAAGGGCAATCCAGGCAAAAGTTAGGGATTAAAGCGTATGACTATGTCTCGTTTGGATCACTCATGAAACTACAACCAGTTGTACTACTTACTCAAGCTCAAACAGATAAAGCTCAATCCAATCGTTTCCGTCTCAACAGCAAGAAGATGAGATACTTGAGGGGCAATAGTAGAATTGAAACTCAATAGGATTATTTCCCACATAGCTGATTCTTTTTGTAAAACTTCATGACAAAATTCTCTTACTAGGGTTTATGTCTCCTTGTACAAACTTACCCGTGTATGGGTCACTTTTGATATAAATAAATTCCATCTTTTGAATCCAGATTTACTTTTACCCTATTTACATAAGCGAAACGTCCATTGGTTGTGTTTGAATGTATGTATGCCTTTGAATATGATTGATGTTTACCAGAAATGCATGTATGCTTTTAATATGATTGATGTTTACCAGAAATGCATGAAAATGCAGTAATAGTATTTACTAAGGACGAACGAGGGAAGGATTTCAACGAAGCTTCGCCGGTTCATCTTTACAAGGCAGTTACAAACCATCAGTAGGACTAATCCATTTTCACAAAGTCTAATCTCCCCTGGAATTTATATCCATCTCTTTTATCCTCATACGGATATACGGGAAATTACTTTCCAATAAGGGCACGATGAACGAAGACGGGATGTTATACTTATCCTACTATCAAACGAAAACGAAGGTTATCTATACCCTACTATCCCCAACAACGGGAGGTTATCTATACCTTGTTATCCCCAACAACGGGAGGTTATCTATACCTTGTTATCCCCAGCAGACGGAGGGTTATATATTCTTCAACAACGAATCGGGATTTATTTTCCTTGGCCAGCAGTTGTTATACAAGGATATCCAGACACTTCCAGCAGTGTCATATCATACATACATCATTTACATCATACCATAACATATATGTCTATAGTACATTACCTAAGTGCATCATGTCATACATGCATACATAAAGCATAAACTAATGTTGTTATACAGAATGCTACCTTGTTTTCAGGTTAATTATCCAACAAACAAGCTTATGATCTTTGGGACTGCTTTATTGTAACCTCAGGGTTACTTTATCCTCCTGATGAGCTTCTTATTACTTTGGGACTGCTTTATTGTAACCTCAGGGTTACTTTATCCTCCTGATGAGCTTCTTATTACTTTGGGATTGCTTTATTGTAACCTCAGGGTTATTTTATCCTCCTGATAGCCTCTCATGACTTCAAGACTGCTTTAGAGCTACTGATTGCTCTATCCTCCTGAAATCATCCTATTACTTCAAGACTGCTTTAGAGCTATTCATTGCTCTATCCTCATGAGGTCATATTACTACTTCAAGACTGCTTTAGAGCTATTCATTGCTCTATCCTCCTGAAGCCATCTAATTATTTCAAGACTGCTTTAGAGTTATCCATTGCTCTATCCTCCTGAAATTACATTATTATTTCAAGACTGCTTTAGAGCTATCCATCGCTCTATCCTCCTGAAATCATTACTTCAAGACTACTTTAGAGCTATTGATTGCTCTATCCTCCTGAAATCATTACTTCAAGACTGCTTTAGAGCTATTGATTGCTCTATCCTCCTGAAGACATATCACATTATTATTTCAAGACTGCTTTAGAGCCATTCATTGTTCTATCCTCCTGAAATCATATCATTGCTTCAAGACTGCTTTAGGGTTATCACTATTGATTGCTCTATCCTCATGAAGACATGCTGCTACATCATTATTACTCCAGACTCCTGACAGTTCTCATTATACTACTGAAGAACTTTCCCCTAGTGGCATCTTTAAGCCCACTCAATCATGTTCAACCAACCATCAATATCACTCCATGCACTGGTGAGTGCAAATTTTTGGGCTTTTGTGTTCAATCCCCTTCAACCTTCCAGGTTACGACTGGCAAATATACCAATCTAACCCCTCAGGTTTCAGAAAATTGAACAGGGGCAGCTGTTGCACCCCAAAATTTGCCCTCACAATACAAGACTTTGTGTTCCAAGAAGGTTCACAAGGTTCACAAAATTCACAATTGGTCAGAAGAGTTGACAATTCCCTCAGACAATGCACCTCCTAAGCAGTGCATCCAAAACTAGGGTTTTGACTTTAATCAGGCTAAATGGACTTCCAAGACTTCAAGTGAGCTTCATAACATCTTATATGTGTATAAGAACCCCCATGTCAAGTTTCAAGACTTTTCTCAAAAGTTTGCTCAGTCAGATGATCAGATAAGTCAAAAGCAGTCAATGCAGTTAAAAGGTCAAACTGAGGTCAACTGTGGTCAAACCAAAGTCAAACTTTATGATTTTTTTTTTGCCAACATCAAAGAGAGGTTGGGTGAGAAATATTATCATAATAACTGTAATACCCCAAATTTTGCCCTAAGATTTGTCGTCGCATTTCATTGCATTTAATCAATTACTAACAAATTTGTGTAGTCGTTTGACTTTTTGCAGGTAAATATCATATGGCATGCATTTTTTTTCTAAAAAGTAAAAATGGCACAATTGGCAGGAGGACATGTGTAAGGAGTTATGAGTGTGAGAGGTTGAGAGTTCGAATCTCACCTTTGTCATTTTTTTTGGTTTTTTATTATTTTTACTCTAAATTTTTCTATCTTTCATTAAAAAAATAACAAAAATAGTTTTTTATTATTATTTAATTATTATTTTCGTATTTTAATTAAATCATTTTTTAAAATATTATTTTTTTTCACTTTTTTCTAAATTATTCATAAAAATATCCAAAAAATCATAAAATAAAAAATATTGAAAAAATTTTTGTTCTTTTTATAATATTTTTTATTTTAGGAATCAATAGGATTATTAGTTTTTATTTTAAGTTTATTTTAATTATTTTAAATTATTTAAATTTTATTTTTTCTTAACTAATTATTTAGTTTGGGCGGGCTTTAGGGACATTATTGACAATTTGGTGTTAACCCTAATTTGTTCCCTATATATACATGTGTTGCCTTGTTGGAAAAAAGGGGAGAATGAAAAAAACCTAAGAGGAGTGAGTGCCGTTATTTAGTTTTCTTCTTCATCCATTACTATTGTTTCTTTTTCTTCATCGTTTACCGTTATTTCTTTTCCTTCATCTATTACTGTTGTTTCTTTTTCTTCATCTTTTACCGTTATTTCTTTTTCTTCATCTATTACCGTTATTTCTTTTTCTTTATCTATTACTGTTACGTTTATATATATATAATTTTTAAATTGTTAGAGTTTATATATATAAGATTTTTGATCGAATTATGTCGATACGATGTTTGCACATTTGTGTGCATGACGCGTGACATTTGTGTTAGTTCGATCTGGTTGCGATGATCGCATTTTTGTGTGAGCAATAATACTATTTTTTGCTTAATTTCTTTTTCTTTGCGATAAATTTTGTTTCGTCCGATTTAGATCTGGTTGCGATGAGCGCATTTCTGCGTTAGCAACATTGTTGGTTTATTTGGCACATTTAAAATTCATTATTGCTTTATTATTATTATTATTATTATTATTATTATTATTATTATTATTATTATTATTATTATCATTATTTATTATTATTATCATTATTATCATTATTATTACCATTATTATTATTATTGTTATCATTAATTTATTAAAATTTGTTATAATATAAAAATCTGTTTTTTAAAATAAATAACATTAACATCTTTTCCAAATTAATATGAAAACCTATTATTTTTAAGAAAAACTTTTTTTTAGATAAATTTAAAATAATAACTAAAATCTTTTTTTAAAATAATAACTAGAACCGTTATTTATTTTATTTTATTATTGTTCAATTCAAATTTCATTATCATATTGTATCTGCTCCTCTCATGTAACCTCGCGAACTTAATAATCGCTCTTTAAATTCTGCCTTTAAATTTCTGCTTGCATGGTTTAAATTATGACATTATCTCTCTGTTTGCATGATTCAATTATCTCACGCGTTTACTATTATTTCTGTCACATTGCACACATCCGAAGGTTAGGTCTAACTGTTTGGCCGCCGCGCCAATAGTCCGTAAAACTTCACGCATTCAATTTCAAATCCTCAAAACTACAAACTGCAAACCCTAATTTTCACAAATGCCTCGCCGCAGGCAAAATTACAATTTTACCCTTAGCATTAGGTCAAAGAGCCGCCGCGCTCATTTTAGGGTTTCCCGCCGTGGAATCCCTAATTTAACCCTAATTACAACTTAACATTTCAACGTAGAGATTTGGAGTTTCTACACTCCACGTAAGCGTGTCCTTAAGATGCGTTTATTCCCCTTGAGACCTTGACCACAGTCAAGAAGTTTCTAACCTCCCTATTGAGGGGAACTACGATTACTCTGATTCCACTCCCGTAAGGATACGTAGGCACAAGATGCGATGTCTTGCCGAGTAAACTTAGAATTAACCCCCTTTATTATTTATTATTGCTTATTTATATTTTATTTATCTTTGCTATTTAATTATTTTGCTTATTATTTTGTAATTGTTTCTTGGATGTAAAGTTGTTTAATTATTTAATTATTATTATGGTTAGTAATTAGGGAGTGTAACAACATGTATGTAATATTAAAATAAATTTAGATCACTTTTAAATAAAGATAATTAAAATAAACACGTCACACACGTAAGTCGATTTTAATCGCCGTCTCACTTCCTAAGGATATCCCTCAAGTTGCCTATGAATAATGGTTAAGTGGGGTGTATAAAGCAAGTCCCTCAAATAAAAAAATCATCAAAGTCCCTTATGGTTGCCTTTACGAATCAAGTCCCTTTCGAAAAATGATGATGGTCCCTTATATGTGCTTATTACATCCCACAATGGCCTTCAAAGTCAAATTGTCCCTCACATACCCCTTAACATCCAAAGTAAGGACTACCTACTCCATTATAGTAGGGATAGTCTTACTAAAGGAAAGAATGAAGAATAAGAAAGACCTTTAAACATTAGGGTAGGTTACTCCTAGGTGCTTGCTCACTTCAAAACTGTTTCGCACTTAAACAAATTTTCAACAAGTTTTCAAACAAGTTCTTAACACATCCTTACATGGATTATTTATTAACTATTCTGAAAATTTTCTATTCACACACTACAATTTCAAAACAATTCAAAAGTGAGCTTAAGTACCTAAGAGCCCATGGATAACCATGGATGAAAAAGGTGCTAACACCTTCCCTTTTCATAACCTACCCCCCGGACCCAAAATATTCTCTAAGGTCTTTCCTGTTCTTTTATAACCTTTCCTTATGGATAAAATAAAAGTCGGTGGCGACTCTTGCTATCCGCAACATTGTTTAAAGTCAGTTCTCCCACCGTGTTACAGTATATATATAACCTGTTGCAAAACTTTTTTACAAGAGAAGCAGTAGAATTCAAACAATTAAACTCAATTGTTGATGCAGAGTCTACTCCTTCTCTTCCCTTGATTCAAGATGAATCAAGTCCTTCGAACGTGATGAGTAAACCTTCGATTACGACACCACCTTTGAACAACCCTCTGGTCTTCAAATCTTGCCCGGCTGATTTCAAACACCAACGATTCGAACCCAAACCTTCCTACCACAATCCTCCGTTTAACGCTACTAAATTGACAGAACCTCTCGTGCTTCAATTACCTTCGCTCGGCTGAATCTGTGAAGGAACAATTTGTGCGAAACCCCTAAAATCTAAGATTCTTGGAGGATAAAACCCTCAAGGTTTTATTCAAGAAAAACCCACTAATTTCTCAACCCAAACCCGATACATCAATCCTAAGTTTGTACGTTATCACCTCGATGATGCAAAATACACAACAAAAATGATTATGTGTAGTTGTTGAGAAAATGCAAGAAAGAGGATGAAGAGGACAAGAACCAAATCAGTGTATATATTCACTTTTCTTGTTTTTTGTTTTGTATAGAATGAACAAACTCAATATATATGAAAGGTTGAAATCAGTTAACCAACATAACAAACACTTTAAATGTTACACATAACAAAAATTCTGTAAAAAAGGCACGAGGGGTCGACCTACAACAAGGGGAGGGTCGACCTGAGCTCTCTCAATTTCAGGATTATGCAGAAAACAACTTTTTGCATCGAATGGAACAGGTCCATGCATTGACGCAAAAGACCCCAATTTAGACAATCATAAATGCACACATTAAGAGTCGATCGGAGGGTCGACACGAGCTCTTCTGAGAGAAACACATGAAAATTGACTTTTATATGAGTCCACCTAAGCAAGCCATGAGTCGACTCAAAGACTCAAAACGTGTAAAAATGAAGTTTTTCATATATTTAGCTACTTTTAAGAGATCCTAATGCATATCTAACTTGACCAACATGATCAAACTTATATGGAACACACATGATGCTTTTTCTATATATATATATATATATATATATATATATATATATATATATATATATATATATATATATATATATATATATATATATATATATATATATATATATATATATATATATATATATATATATATATATATATATATATATATATATATATATATATATATATATATATATATATATATATATATATATATATATATATATATATATATATATATATATATATATATATATATATATATATATATATATATATATATATATATATATATATATATATATATATATATATATATATATATATATATATATATATATATATATATATATATATATATATATATATATATATATATATATATATATATATATATATATATATATATATATATATATATATATATATATATATATATATATATATATATATATATATATATATATATATATATATATATATATATATATATATATACCTAGACATGTTTTGACCAATGTTTGACGCAAGAGAGATAAAGTAGGCATATGCGACTCGATGATACCGTCCAAAGTATATTTTTCTAACTATTTATGTTTTGACATCATTAAATAAGTATAGCTAAGTATGAGGAACTTTGCCCTCAAATCAAGTCTTTTGAATATGTTGGATAAACCTCTAATTCCAGCTACACGTTTGAATCACCAAACGGTCTTCAAATCTTTAGCCCGACTGATTTCAATCACACACAATTCGAACCCAAATCTTCCTTCCATAATCCTCTAGTTACCGCTGCTAAATTGACAGAACCACCTGTTCTTCAATTACCTTCACTCGTTTAATCTGTGAAGAAACAATTTGTGCAAAACCCCTAAAACCCAAGATTCTTAGAGGACAAAACCCTAACGGTTTTATTCAAGAAAAATCCACTAATCTCTCAACCCAAACCCGATACAAAGATCCTATATTTGGACGTTATCACCGCAATGATGCAGAATGATCAACAAAAATGGTTATGTATATTTGTTGAGAAAATGCAAAAAAGAGGATGAAGATGATGAGAGAAAAATCAGTGTCTATTTTCACTTTTCTTTTTATTCATGAAAGAATGAGCCAAAAACAATATATGTGAAGCTAGAACCAAGTAACCAACATAACAGTCATTTAAAAGAAAAACATAACAGAAAAATAGAGTGACACGATGAACGATCGACCTAAAGAAAAGGGGGGGTCGACTTGAGCACTCCTGCTTTCAAAATTATGCAGAAATTGTCTCTTTGCGTCGATCGGAACAGGTTCATGCATCGACGCAAAGCTGCCCAGATTTGACAAATTGAAAGGTAAACAGTATGAGTTGACCAGAGGGTCGACGCGAGCTCTCCTGAGAGCAAATCCTTAAAATTCACTATGTATGAGTCGATATAAGTAGGGCTTTGAGTCGACTCAAAGGTGCAGAACTTCCAAAAATGTTATTTTTTAACATGTCTTGCTATATCTAAGCATTTGTAATACATATCTAAGTCATCCAACGTGATCAAATTCACATAGAACGCCTATAATGCTTTTCTATATGAATAGACACATGTTTTTTATAAATGCTTGACACGAGAAAACTACGAATACATATGCGACTCGATGATACCGTACAGAGTACATGTTACTAACTAGATATGTTTTGACATCATTAAAACAAGTATTGAGACAACTTACCCTCACATACTTCCCCTTTTTGATGATGGAAAAACAGTAGAAGAAGTCGAGCATAATGAATATTATCATCCCACCCCTAACTTTATGCATTCATTTAGAAACAATCTGAACATTTGATCAATCTTGTAGGATGAATTTCTGCTTTTGCTTGGTCTCTTCTCCCTCTTTGACAACATCAAAAAGAAAGAAGCAACAGGTCAACGAAAAACACAGTATATTGAATTAAGCACATTCACATAATTTGCCACAGGTAATCATTAACAAACATTCACATATAATGGTGTTAATGGAAACGTATAAGAAGATAAATAGAAAACACAACAAATGAGCAAAAAGTAAGTGTCGTTAACAAACATTAGAATCCAACATATTTCCATGTCTTAGTTAATCAAACAAATATAATAATAAGCGAACAGTCAGATGAAATGAACAAGATATAGTATGCATGCACAACAACACACAAATGATCCTTAAGGCCTCCTACCCCTAAAATGATGGCCCCTTCCTCGGAATTGATAGTCGTGAGGTGGTGGAGGTTGTTGCTCATCCAACCGCTCCATAAGTTCCAGCACAACCTGGTTGCGAACATTGAAGCTTGTAGTGAGAGCTTTTTGACCTAAGAGGTTTCAGCCAGAGTATCAAAACGTCCCATCACGGTGGCGGCGAACGCGTTGAAGTTATTAGTCTAAGCTTGAAATTGGTTATGCAATGCCGTAAACCGTTCATCTTGTGCGGTGACAAAGTTATGTTGTTGAAGCTGCATATTTCTCATCATCTCGAGGAGTTCATCATTGTTGTGTTGAGGATGCGGAGGAGAGAGAGGCACATAATATGACTCTTGGTGATTCCAATTGTTTGTCGGTGGCATGTAGTCTGAACCAAAAGAGATACATCTTGTATGTTGCCATTCACCACATCCTTGGTTTGCATCGGAATCCAAAGGGGGTGATTGATCCAACCAACCACTAGTCTTTTTCATCAGCATTGAAATCAATATCCATTTGATTACCACCTTCTTCTTCTTCCTCTTCTTCTTTACTTTCATTAGACTCTTGTAGGTGTGAGCTGGTAGCCTTAACGATAAACCGGTAGCGCGTCTCTCATGGATCCCATATGTAACCCGTCATTGTTAAAGTCTTTTGATAGAACTCTTAGTCAGTTATCAAGTTCTTGTATGGGATACTGGGGACAATCACTTCAGCATTGTTGAGCACACATTGAATGAAGAATGCATATGATACTGCAGTGCCTCTGCCAGAATCTCCTAGAGAATAAATTTTGCTTGTGATGTAGTGATGCCAACTGATTTTTATCTTTTTTTCAAGATATACACCAAATGAGCTTCAGCTTGATCGACCCGAGAGTAACCTCCTTTCTTGGGCCGAAGTATGTGAGAAACAATCCATTGCAAAATTCTATCAACCGGTTTCAAACGAACAGTTATTACCGACTTTGCGAAAAGATCACTAGCCATGATTTGTTCAGTATATGGTTTCTTTATCATTGAGTTCAAGGCTTCCTTGAACTCGTAACCTTCCATGGTTCTAGTATCAGTGGCATTTATCAATGGAGCAGCAGAGAGTGGAGACATGTTGAAGAGATCTTTCCAAACGGTATCATTTACTGAAATTCTCTTATCTCTAATTTTACAACTAAACTCAAACCCCTTAAACTTCCCTTGAAGACCCGTATAGAAAATTCGAACTAGATCCTCATTATATTTGTTGTTGCATTCCAAAAACTAATTGAAGTTTTGAAAATCCAGAAGTTCGAGAACTTCTTGAATGTGCATTTGTTCGGTAACTTTGCGATAATAAATAAATTGTTTCACAATCGATTGTTTGCTCATATTCTTTTCATACAGTTCAACATATTCAGTGGGTAATAAAGAAAGAGCAGTTACCAGTAGACTTGCCCTTGATTGTGAGGTGTCAGCTTGTGAAGATGGAGCTCTAGTTGTTCTCTTTCCTGTGACCCTTCTTGTAGCCACGGTATTCAATAGATAAAGAAGATGAATATTAGACTGAGTTTGTGTGTTGATGAGAAACTCACTTGAATCCTTGTAGTATTTGATGAGATTAGGTCTTGATAGGCATTTTGTGAAGAGGAGAAATGGAGGATAAATATGTGTGGATGCAGTGGACCAATGCTAATGATGATGTTTGAAAACATAAAGAATGAACACATTTAATGGGTCAAGGAATTTTGAACGGTGCATCAAAATCAAGAATTTTTCTTAAAATTCGAGCGACGAGTTGACCTACATTGTCTGTGCATCGACGCATACTGGTAAATTTTAGACAATTAGAAAATTTTGCAGTTTGAGTCGACCAAAGGGTCGACCTGTGCAGACCTGCTTCTAAAACATGAAAATTTACATTTTTATGAGTCGACCGGTGACCTGTTTTGGTCGACTCAAACAATAAAAATGAGTAAAAAGCATCTTTTCAAGTCATTTATGCATCAAACAAGAATAAATATATAGGCTACACATATTTCAAACATACAAATGGATAAAACATGTTTAATCATGCAGTAAACATCAATTAAAACACCCAAATTGGTACACCAACTTACACAAATTATGCGATCAAGAAAATTTGCTAGAGAGGAACGATATTACCTCAATAACGATCGATGATAGATGCCCTCACATATGGCTCACTATTTCTTCACATTGTTAGACAAAGATATAGACAAGCGCATATGTATAGAGCAAGTAATTATGAAACCTTAAACATGATCTGAGATGTCGAGAACGCCTAAAAGACCACATCACCTTTCTCCACATGTTAGACGACGGTAATGATCTAGAAGGGGGGTTGAATAGATCACTAATTTTTTATATAGAGTTGGAACTTATGATAAATTGGTTTTTAAAACTTTTAAGCAGAAGTGGCTAAGGAACTACGCTCGTCTAAATGAACTGTTACCAAAAAGATCGGATATACGCTACACCTATATGGAATATCGATTATGATGAAAAATCAAATCAAAAGTTTGAACACAAATAAATATGATCTTATTCACTCAAAGTTTTTCAATTTCCAATTCCTTGTGAAAAATAAACTCAAGTTGAAAAACAACCCAAAACGTTTGTGTTCAAGCAATTTGTCAAACATTTGGTGTGCGAGGCATCCAAGTAAAATTCACTAAGTAAATGTAGTGCTAAGGTTTTCCAATTACAATCAAATGGGTTGTAATGAGTTTTCTAAATACATTTAAACACTACAATGAACTAGAATTTTTATCAAGCAATTTTATTGCACACAAACGTAAAAATTCAGAAATGAAAAATAGCAAAAAGAGAGAGAACAACACCCATTTGTTGAGGCAGTTCTCCCGTCGTCCTCGCTCGGGGTACGTCTGCCCTCAATTCTAAAAATAGAATAGAGACCTGTATAAAACCTGTTGCAAATTGTTTTTACAAGAGAAGCAATAGAAATTAAACACTCAATCCTAGTTGTTGATGCTGAAGTTATGCCTTCTCTCCCCTTGATTCAAGATGAATCAAGTCCTTCGAATGTGTTGAATAAACCTCTGATTCCAGCTACACGTTTGAACCACCCAACGGTCTTCAAATCTTTAGCCTGACTGATTTCAATCACACACAATGCGAACCCAAATCTTTCTTCCACAATACTCCAGTTACCGCTACTAAATTGACAGAACCACCCACTCTTCAATTACCTTCGTTCGGCTGAATCTGTGGAGAAACAATTTGTGCAAAACCCCCAAAATCCAAGATTCTTAGAGGATAAAACCCTAATGGTTTTATTCAATAAAAACCCACAAATCTCTCAACCCAAACCCGATACAAAGATCATATTTTCACTTTTCTTTTTATTCATGAAAGAATGAGCCAAAAATAATATATATGTGAAGCTAGAACCAAGTAACCAATATAACAGTCATTTGAAAGATAAACATAATAGAAAAATAAAGTGACACGAGCAAACAATTGATCTAAAGAAAAGGGGGGTCGACCGGAGCACTCCCGCTTTCAAAATTATGCAGAAATTGTCTCTTTGCATCGTCTGGAATAGGTTCATGCGTCGACACAAAGCTTCTCAGATTTGACAAATTCAAATGCAAATAGTATGAGCCGATTTGAGGATCGACGCGAGCTCTTATGAGAGCAAATCCTTAAAATTCGCTCTGTATGAGTCAACCTAAGTAGGTATTTGAGTCGACTTAAAGGTGCATAACTTCCAAAAATGCTATTTTTGACATATCTTGCTATATCTAAGCATTTATAATGCATATCTAAGTCAACCAACATGATCAAACTCACATAAAACACCTATAATGCTTTTCTATATGAATAGACACATGCTTTTGATAAATGCTTGACACGAGAGAACTACAAATGCATATAAGAATCGATGATACCGTCCAAAGTACACATTACTAACTAGATATGCTTTGACATCATTAAAACAAGTATCGAGACAACTTGCCCTCACATCTAGGACCAAAAGCATAGGTGGAAATTACTATGGCTTTGTTATTGTAGATGATTACTTGAGACTTTGTTGGGTCTTGTTCTTGTTAAGTAAAGATAAGACATATCCATCTTTTAAGCAATTTGATGGGTTATTTCAAAACAAAATGAATTTGAGAATCATTTTCATTCGAAGTGATCATGGAGGAGAGTTTCAAAATCATCTCTTTGAAAAGTATTGTGACAAACATGCGATTGAGCATAACTTTTCCGCCCCTAGAACTCCATAACAAAATGGCGTTGTGGAACGTAAAAATAAAATCATTGGGAAGCTAGCAATGACTATGCTCAATGAAGGCAATTTGCCTAAGTATTTTTGGGCGAACGCCATTAACACGGCTTGCTATGTCATGAATAGGGTACTTATACATCCTATTCTAGATAATACCTTTATGAACTAATTAGAGGTAGAAATTCTAATGTTTCTCAGCTACATGTCTTCGGATGTAAATGTTATATTTTGAACAATAATAGTGATAATCTTGGAAAATTCGATGCAAAAGCCGATGATGGTATCTTCCTTGGATATTCAAAATCTAGTAAGGCGTATAGGGTTTATAATAAGAGATTTCTTATAGTTGAGGAGTCCGTACATGTTATTTTTGATGAGCCACATTCAAAAGATGTTGGAAAAGGTGCGGTTTTTAATGATGTGGGTGTGTCTTCTCAAGATATTATCAATGGAACCGAAGAAGGAATTGATCAATCTAAAGCGGTGGATGATAAGAAGAAAGAAGATGACAATGGTGAAGAGTAAAAGGAAGAAATTCCTGCTTCAGCAGAAGGTCGACCTTTGACTTGGAAAATATCAAAGGATCACCCGATCGACAACATACTTAGAGACATCACAAAAGGAGTAACTACTCGCTCTAAGATAAGTAATTTCTATTATCACTTTGCGTTTGTGTCTCACGTAGAGCCTAAAAATGCTAAAGATGCATTGCTTAATGAGCATTGGCTTATGGCCATGCAAGATGAACTAAATAAATTTAAAATAAACGATGTTTAGGACCTTATCCCTCGTCCTAACGATCATCAAGTAATTGACACCCGATTAGTTTTTAGGAACAAACTTGATGAAAATGGGGTGATAACCCGCAATAAGGCCTGGCTAGTGGCACAAGGCTATAACCTTTATGAGGGCATAGATTATGAGGAAACTTATTCCCTGGTGGCTCGACTTGAGGCTATATGTCTTCTGCTAGCCTATGCTTATGCTAAGAATTTCAAGTTATATTAAATGGATGTGAAAAGTGTGTTTCTAAATGGCTTTATTAATGAAGAAGTGTATGTATCTCAACCCCCCAAATTTGAAAGTCATGAGTATCTAAACTATGTGTACAAGCTCAAAAGAGCTTTGTATAGTCTCAAACAAGCCCCTAGAGCTTGGTACGAGCGACTAAGAAATTTTTTAATTGACCGAGGATACTCAAGGGGAAAAGTAGACACTACTTTGTTCATTAAGCGTCAAGGGAAGCACGACTTTCTAGTTCAAGTTTACATTGATGATATTATATTTGGATTAACTAATATGCAACTTGTAGAAGAGTTCTATAAGCTTATGCAGGGAGAGTTTGATATGAGCCTCACGAGGAAGCTGAATTACTTCCTTAGGCTTCAAATCAAGTAATTGAAAGAGGGTACGTTGGTGTGTCAAATGAAGTATTGCAAATAATTTCTAAAGCATTTTGGCATGGAAGATGTAAAGTTTATCGATACACCTATGGCCGCAAATGGTAATTTAGAAAAGGACTCAAATGGTAAGGATGTAGATATGAAGAATCTAGGCCAGATATCATGTTTAGCATATACTTGAAACATTTTCTTTAGTGCATTTGGCTTCTTATGTATTTTGTCATAAACTTTGGTTGAACATGTTATGATGTTAAATCAATTCTTATTGCTTGTCACCATTATGGTTACATATTTGTTTTTAGTTTGAGTGGTGATGATTTTGTTTATCGCCTTGCTAGAGCACATGCATGTGCAGCATTTCGAGAGCACCAAAAGTATATGTCACGTAATCATGTCGCTTTTGTAGCATCTCAAGGGTTTGTTGTTACGTTATATCCTTCATTATTCATGTTTTATTATTTTATTTAGCACTATGAGTGGAAAATATGTTCTAATGTTCTTTAGTATGATTGTATTTATGTTTAGGAATTCTAAATCAATATGCATATCATTATATGTGAGTGTTTTCATATTGATGTTCTTCTCTTTGCAAATTGCTTCTGTGCGGTATTATGTGTTTTGGTTATGATTATTGATACTTTTAATTGTTTGCTTGTTCTCTTTTTGATGTTGTCAAAGGGGGAGAAGTATATAAGATGAAGGAGGATGATACACATATTCAGGGGGAGTCTTCAAAAAGACAACAATGTCACTAAACATATCGTTTCATGTTTTGCTATCATCAAAAAGGGGGAGTATGTGAGTGCTTGTATATTTTGAGTGATGTCAACACTAGGAAAGTATAGTGTTATGTATATTGGACAATATCCTTCCATTCTAGATATGTATCTTGACATTAGGAAGAAATTAAATCAGTTTGAAAAGGAGTCAACATCATATGTGCATTGGAAAACATGTTTTTGGACATTCAAATCCATTACAGGCCGACCTATACGAGCCTCAGCTTCAATATAGGCCGGCACATGGATCCTTCAGGTTGGCTCCCATGGAGAAGTATTAAAAATCTTATAGGTTCTTCCTACAGGTCGCCTCACAGGCTGCCTGATAACACGACCTATGACCTTCACAGGCCGACCTGAACAACACGCATAGGCCGACCCATTGCTTTCATAGGCCAACCTATATGTTTTTACTATCCAAAAATTTTAGTTTTGCTCCAACTTTTTACATTCCTTTTGCCCATTCATTCACATACTTATTTATACTCATACCTGCATCTTCTTCTAGGCAAGGTGGTTTCCTTGTAAGGGAGTAGCGCGAGACGATGAATTGTGTTCGGAAATCTTGGGTTTCAATAAGTTGCGTGCTTGAGATAATCAGAGGATTGTAGCCGTATTTTTGGTTCACTTGATCAAGCTTTGATCAAGGATTTGGAGGTGGAAGAATCAACACAAAATAATAGGGTTTTTGGGGTTTGCATTTTTCATCTCTTGTATAGACGATTTTGAAAATAAGGTTAATATTACTATCTCAATTCGATTTTGAATTGAGGGTAGACGTACACATAGCGAGGCTGATTGGGGAACTGCCTAAACAAATTTTGTTCTCTTTCTCTCTTCATCTCTTTATCTCTTTTATTGTTGATTTTTCAATTTACGGAGTTCTTCATTGTTTGATCAATTTGATTGGAAATTGTTTTATACTATCTTTTAAAGGTGTTGTTGTTGATATAATCATAATCACTTTGATTGTGATAAGTTTTTAACATCAACAAAACAAACTATATTTCCAATTGTTATCGATTTCACATCAAGTGTTTGATAAATTGTTTGTGCGTATTTTGCTTGTGTTTTGGTTCATTGGATATACAAGTTACGATTAGCATTTTATTTAATTGATTTATAGCTTGATCGTTGTTGAACATTTATGTTCGTTATCACTTTGTTTTGTTTACAATATGTATATTGCTTTTTGATAGTAGTTTCGGTTAGACGATTCGATCCGGGTCGTTTTTCCGCTGCACCATATTTTGAAAACAGATTTTTGCCAAAAGTTTTTTGTTGTAAAATTGATGATCTATTCACCCTCTTTAGAACGAATCTTATCGTCTAACAGGTTTGTTTACTAGAATCATGAAATTATGTAAAATTCAAGCATGAATTTGGTTCAAGATAAAGATGAAAATGCGACAACATTTGAATATAGTTACTATAAACATGTAGAATGCAACACACAACAATCACATTGAATTTTTTGGAAGTAAACACATATCAAAAAATCACACACATAGTTCATCACATACCTGTAAGAAATAAACAGGTAAAAGAAATACTTATGTACGTAACAAGAAAAAGAGATTGAAATGATATTACCTCACCGTACACGTGACAGAGGATGCACTTGCATTCCACAAAGAACTTTCAAATGAAAGTTGAAATAAATGCAACACGTTCCACAAAACACAATCGAGACTGAAATGCTCTTACCATTTTTCTTCTTGTACAAGTACTTGAAAGTTTGATTAATAATGTATCCAACAAGATTATTGATTTGATGATCATTGGAGATTCTCCAAGTCAAAAGAGGATAGTCCACTACAACTAGACTTTCAACCTTCCACTTTTCACAATTTTTATCTTCTTCTTTCTCATGTTTCTCCGCTTTAGGATGATCAATCCCTTTTTCAGTTTCTTTGAGAATGTTTTGTAAAGATATACATATATTATGAAAAAATACGCCTATCCCCAAAATTTCTTGGATAAAATATTAGTAGTAATCAACACGCTTTTACCAATTAAAGAAACATTAAACATTAACCTGATTGGTAGCACAATCTTCCTTAGTCACATAGATCAAAATAATAAGGACGTGTCATTGTGTTATGCCTTGATGCTCCACAAATGAGATCCCATACTCTCTTTCATGGAGTCAAAACATTTTCCTACATGATTAACAAATAATTCTAGGTACCCAATCTTCATTAGGTCCTTGGGGGTGAGTGAAAACAAGGTTGCATTTAGGAAATTATTAAACAACTCCTTTAGGAACAAAGAGTTGCCTAAATTTGCATCTTTCAATTGTATGTCCCTTCTTGCAACAATAATGACAAGATATTTTTTTATGAGAGATGTCCTTGCTATTTGAATTCTTATACATATATTTATTCTTCTTTTTAGAATGCTTCAAAGGCTTTTTCAACCTTATAAGAATCAATAGCAAACACCATCTTAGGTTGCAAGGCATCATCTAATTTGACTTGAAGAGATTTTACTTCCTCTTGTCTATTATGACAATATTTACAACCAAAACTATGAGGTCTTATATCCTCACTCTTGTCACTTTGAATATCTATCATTGATTTCTTAATAGCTTCGGAATTCCTTTCAGATTTTAACACTTTAGATTCTAAATTTAAAATGACTTTTTTCATGTAAAGCTAACTTGCTAAAAGCAAGGCTTATTTATGAAGATCTTAAAAGGCCCTTTGTAATTCAAAATAGGATTAATTATTTATATACTCAAGCTTAGAGAAACTTACATTTTTTTCTTTTTCTTCCCTTTTTCCATAAGACAATTTCAAGTCGATTGGACACTTGAAGTTGTGCTTTCATCACTAGAGGACCCACTTGCACTCTCCCAAGTGGCATATTCTTGAACCCTTGAACTTTGTTTTTAATTGTCCTCTTTTCCATAAAAAGTCAAGAGCATTCACTTGAAGGTTGAGTAAAAGTCAATTTGGGGAGAAGGTAAAGGAAGTATGGTAGGTGCTACAACTTTTGAAAAATTCAAGCAAATATTGAAAAATTGTGTGAATATAAAATAAATATAAAATAAAAAAGAAAAATAAAAAGAATTCTTGCTTGGAAAAGAAAATTAGTGATATAATAAGTTGTGAAATAAGAGTTGAGAGGGTTTGCGATTGAGAACAAATGGGATGAAGTTCGGATGTGTAAATAATATGTACAGTGAATGTCTCTTTTGTGTCGGCAATTTCGTTTCAATGGCCTTAGAAATATCCCTTGTTTGTGAACCCGACCAAGCTACAACCTTAAATACCTTAGTGATCTTCTTGCTTCCATATTTCATTTTTGATTGTTAGGTATTGTATGAATTGGATTGATATTGGCATTGTTTGTTAGATGAGTGAAATTATCCCCGCGGTTGCAAACGCGTAATTTCTTCAATCCTTATTCGAAGAGGAGAGATATGGTGATTCATTCAAGAAAGACATAGTTGTTGATTGATGTATGTCTTGATATTTGCTTTAAGACCTTAGTTCTTGTGCATTATTTGATTCTCAACATTTGAAACTAGTGCCTGGTTGCATTCCTTGTGTTTAAGCCATTTTATCCATTCTTGGGGGAATATTAATCTTGAGCAAATCCTCTTGTTTAAAACAAGAGGCATACTTTGCTTAAGGGCAAGCAAAGATCTAGTTGGGGAGAGTTTTTAGATTCCAAACTTTGCTTATTTGATCTATTAAATGTTGGCATCTTTCATTCTTTTTGTAGAGAAAGTGATTAGAATCATTCTTGTTCTTGATGATATGCTTCGTCATGTGAAAATGTCTTGGTTGCTTTGATTTGTATGCTATTGTGCAGGAATTTAACATTAAAATATGAAGATTAAGACACAAAAAGTGTGACAAGGAAACCAAGTCAGCATGAAAACATCAACAAGTTCACACAGCAAACTTGCTAGCAAATCTGCCTAGAAAACATCAGCAAGTTCACACAGTGAACTTGCCAGCGAAGGCCTTATAAAGCATGGTATTGTTCATCCAGAAAGAAAAGGGACCTAAGTTCGTTGTGCAAAGTGTCGCGGTGAAATTTGGATACCAAACTATTGATTAGTTTGAATCTTAATTCATTTGCAACCGAACTTTGATTTGTCCAAAGGAAGGGATAAAGATCGAAATTTCCACAATGCAATGCAAATGCAAGCTAGAGAGTTATAGGTTCGGGGGTCGGTTAAACTTAGGGAAGGTGCTAGCATCCTAAGTTTCTGTAGTACTCTACAGGAACCTCTTGTTTTAGGTTTGTTTATTGCTATGTGTTTATCTGCTTAAGGTTAAAAGACCTAGGGGTTTATTTCTAAGTATACTCGATAAGATATCGCATCTTATGCCTACATATCCTTACGGGAGTGGAATAAGAGTATATGTAGTTCCCCTAAAGGGTTTGAGGAAGTCTTTGACTATGGTCAAAGTTCCTACGGGTTTAGGGTAGTTGATTGATTGATTTTAGGAGAAAAGGTGAGTTGTCATTTTAAGGGAGATTTAACCGCCACAAGTTGTAGGAAAATAGTATTTGCATCGTCTTAAGAGAAGGGCTCAAGCACTCGGATATTGATCGACGAGTACGCCTCTATCTCTCTTAAGGAAAAGTCCCTACATATTGATTGTATTGATGTGGGTGGAGATTCTATCTCGCTTAAGATGATTAACATCTATTTCTCTATTGTGTTTGAATAATTTGTATTGAGTTGTTTTGTTTGTATCTAAGTTGTAAAAGAGGTCCTTCCTATGAGGTAGGATCTAAACTTAAGGGATCAACTTGAATGGGATCAAGGATCAAGTGGGAGTATGATGCAAATGATGTATACTACACACAAGTGTTGAATCATGTGTAGGTTTTTCCATTGGACGGATGCAATGCGGTAAAATAAATACAGTAAAGATAAATCGCGGAAATGATAAATTGCAGAAAATAAAGGCAGGTAAGTAGATTCATACACGGACGCATGAAAGCGCTAAGTGAGTGAAAGTGAAGTGTGTAGACTGAGTTGTTTATTATTTATTAAAAGATAAGAGTTATATAAAAAGGTGTTTATTATTTACTTGTAAAGTTACTTAGATATAAAACATTATTTATTTAGAAAAGAGATTGTTTAGTTATAAAAGAATGATTAGAGAATATCTAATTAAATAGTTGATTAATTAACCAAATAAAAGATTTAGTTTAATTTTATATAAAAAAAAGCTGATTAAGGTGTTAATTACTGATTAGTTGAAGGGTTAAAGTGTGGTTAGGATCGAAGGTGTACGGTGGGTGATATTGGGTGTGTGTGCGTACATACAATTATTACAACAAAATTGAATCAAAAACCCTTCTTCCCCAAATCGTTCCCCAAATCGCCTTCCTCTCCCCGTCGTTCGATCCCTATTTTCTTTCTGCGACCTCTTCTCACTTCTTCCATTTTTGCCCTCCGATTCTTCTTCCTATTTGTTCTCAAATTTCCTACGACCTATAAAGAATCCACAACAACAAACATCAGTTATGAATTCGACATGTCACTTAAGGAAAACGTTGCCCCTGATGAACAATGGAGGTGGCTCGTCGGTGAGTTTGCGGTGGTTTAGCGGCGATGGAAATGTAGAAGGGATCCGCGGCGGCTTTGGTTATTTGCGGTGAAGGACGAGGATGGAAATGGGAGTGGGGAGTTCGCCGCGGCTTTGGTTATTTGCGACGATGAAACACTTTGACGGCGGCAGATTCTAAGAACCAGATAAATCTTCCTTTCTCTTCGATTTAGGGTTTTGATTATGGGAATTTTTGTGAATGCTGAGTGTTTGGGGGATTATCGTATCTTATTTCATGTGTTCTAATTCGTCTTCTTATATAGGGTTGCAGGAGACAGAGCGAATTGAAGAGTAATTAAGGTGTTTCCAATTCAAGCGGTGCATGTTTGGACGGATTTGGAACAGATTGATGATGATGATTCTTCCCTGAGAAATTTTGAACTAGTTTCCATTTTTGAAAAGCACGTGTAGCGTCGAGTTTGATATTTCCTGTTCGTCTTAGTTATGTTTGGAACCGTCTTGGATCTGCCTCGATTAACATTAAATCTCTTTCAATGCTTTCCTTTCTTGATCCAAGATATTCGTAAATTGCTTAATCTATACTAAATGTGAATTGTCTTAAATTCTAGGAACAGAAACCGTAACTGGAGAACTCAGGAAAGGTTGAAGTCGGAAATCAAGTTAATTGTTATATTTGGTTTCCAATATGCAAGCCATTCCACTGGACCATCATCTTTAGAATCATCTTCATTATCATCAACAACCTCTGGAGTTACTTGGTCCTCACTTGAATCTGGTACTCCTGCTAACAGACTCTTCTCTCCATCTGCTTTTGACTTTGGTGAAAATACTTCAACAGGAAGTGTCCTTCCAAATGCTGCTTGAGGTTGGTATTCGGAATCACTAGAGTCAGGCGAATATCCAGATTGTGCAAAGGAAACATGAGCATATAGACTCCCATTGTGCTTCAAAGACTCAGTTGGGGGGATGTTCAAAGTAAGATTCGTTGATTGTGTTCGAGGTACGACCCTGCTTTCCATTACTAATTTCAGACACACTTGAGTTAAATTCCTCTGTCTGGTTTCTTTTGTAATTTAAGACGTAAGACGTTTGGACTGGTTTCACTAGGAAGGAGGCTTGGTTCGAGTCAACACGAAGTTGTAGCTACAGAGCTTAACTTCTCTTGAGTTTTGGTTTAACTTTAATTTCGTTATAGCTTCTGTGTAATTCGACTCATGGCCGTTTTAAATAACTGGTTCACTGGCTTCCCTTACAGATTAAATAAGTCGCCACAGCATGTCGATGGCCATGAAATTATTGGTGCTTCTTTGTTTGGATGACTTTTGATCCGTGCCACAATCGTTCGCCAATTTCTTGTTTTATTTCAGCTTATGGACAAAAACTTTGCACAACCTCAAATGGATGACATTCTTAACTAGAGTCAACACTTTCATCATGTGCTTTAACAATCTTGGGAAGACTCTTCTTACACGGGAATGGAGATTCTGATGTGTCGTTTCTCTTATGAATTCACCTTGTATTGCTTTTTGTGACTCTGTGTTGGAATAGAATTATGGCGGTAAATGGTTTTAGACATGTTTGATGGTTTTGGTTTAATTGTTGGCTTGAATAACTGATAAGCTTTCTATTTCTTTCTCAAGAACATGTTTGGTTATGATTCTGTGCTCTGCTACTTTCCAAACAAGAATGATATGGACGCCTGCTGCCGTATTGAGCGTCCTTGTTTTCTTTTGAGTTCATGTGTGATTTAAATAACTTCCTCTTTCGCTAACACTTGCTTAGGAAACGCAGGGCTGCAGAGTGCTTGACGCGTCTCGCGGTGTGGACTTTATACGCTGTTGAGGTTACGTTTATAGCAGTCTCAACATGGAGAAGTAGTATGCCAACAACAAGGCCAGGCTGCATTGGTGTTGTTAATCTCCTTTCAAAACTCGTGTTCAAAACTTGATTTCTATATTGTTGACGAAATTGATTTGTATTAGTTTATTGCAGATGAAAGGTAGCTTCGTAGCCTGAGCTGGGATTTGTAGAAGACTCGGCAATGTTCGCTGGCACATTTGGTCATGGCAAGCAGCTTCGAGCAAAATGGAGTTTGACAACTCAAACCGTTGGTTCGGTGACAGTTAGGTATGCTGGAGATAAATCTTCTCGTTGAGTCGGGCTGCCGTCTTGTGACCGTTAGATGATGTTGAGGGTACTGCTCGTGCGTAACGACAGTGGGGTTTTATACTGCTGTTGACAAACCGTGAAATTGCCTTTGTTTTAGCCATATGATTTCGTGAATGTATTGCCAAACTTGTTGTTATATTGCAGGGATTCTCTTTGGTAATAGTGGGTGATCGAGAAGCTAAAACGTCATCCAAGTTGGTTGGAAAACTGGACAGGGTCTGCTGTTAACGGAATGTCTTCGGATTCGGAATAATGGCCGCAGCTGGAAAAATGGGGCAGAATGTTACTTTGGAAATCGTCCAAACAACTTCTGTAATGGTTCGCCGACCAACTTTCGGTCAAAGCTAATGGTATGCATTACTGCTCTAGTTCAGACAAGCTCTAATTCCATATTCGAAAGAAAGGTTGTTCGCCTATTAATGTCGATTCTGCTGCAGGTTTGATGGCGGTACTTGCTAGAAAGTTGTGGCTGAAGCTCAAATTAAACGGTTCAAAAGAGACAGTTAGGACCAACACGTGAATCAGCCATGTCTCATGTTCCTAAAATGTCCTGTTGTAAACAACCGTTTGTGAATGTACCAAGGATTGTATTGAATTTACTGCCGTAATTTCTTAAGATGAAATTTAACATCCTTATGTTTTCTCTTCTTGGTTTTCATGTAGGCCAATGTCTTTTAATGGAAGCTGAGAGATGGACGAAACCGGAAAAACCGACACGGTGCAGAGACCTTCCTCCCATGATCCCTTCTTGCACTTCTGTTGACTGGTGTTTTGGTCGTTTACAGATGAAGATATTGCAGGATTGAGAAGGACTCAACGGTTGCTCAAGGAAAACTCTACGCCCAGGAATCAACTTGCTAGTGGACACGAAGCAAACTGAGGCGAGGTTTATGCGTAAGGAAAGAATAGACAGCGAGAAAGTGAGATATTGCCATGTCCAATGACCAATGTCGTTAAATGAAGTCTAGATACACAACTCTGACCTATCCCATTAGTTGTAAATACATAACTCTGACTTATCCCATTAATTGTAAATACATAACTCTGACTTTGTACCTCTTATAACCTCATGTTATACCAAGATTCCAACTGTTCAATATAGGGATTTAAGCTTTGTACTAACTTAATTTATTGAAGTATGTTGCCGCAGACAATTAATTTCCTTTATCCCTTTAATCATTTGGGTTACATTAGAATCTTGAAGTCTTCATGTGATCCCTTACAATAAAATTTGGTCGTGAACTTTAACTTGGCTTGATTAGGATTCTCGTCTTGAATTGATGATAAATTTAATGACTCTTTGACTTGGAAGCTCAACTTGGAGTTTGAGTTTTAGAAATAAGTTTCGGATGCAGGTCACATGAAAAAGAAGTCTTTAAAATGAAGAATCCTTCACGTGGGTTAGCTCTTTGTCACAGTCATGTATTTGCAAATGATGAAATTCGTCGAGGACACAGCTTAAATAAACCTTGAACGTTAAGCGGACCTTTTGACATGTCTTTAAGGAACATCTTGAATTAGAAAGGTTGCACCTTGAAGTGCTTGATGGCGAGGAATTTACTGGAGAGCATTGCACTCACATAAGCTGGTTAGTGGCAATAAGCACGAATGCAAAAGTAAAAACAAGAAATAGGAGCACAAAGGGGTGGAGTCTTAAGGTCAAAAATTAGGGTGTGACACGAAGGAGATAGAAAAGTGTTTGCTGGAGTGAAGAAAAAGCGAATGCCTAGCGAACACCCCCAGACTTGAGGCAGTAAGTATTTGGACAAGAATTCGCTGTACGAAGTTTGCAGCGAAGCCTTCGCACTGTGAATGATTCTTTGCACAGCGAGTATGTGGAAATAGCTCAGGAGCGTCTTCACTATGCACTGACACTTCAAATGCCATTTTTCATTGTTTGCAGTGCGAACATGACAACTCAGCAACATGTCTATAAGTAGTATGTGGTACTTTTTGTAAAAATATCTTTTTTCTTGTACCTTTTCTAATTAGAGATTTTTCAGAGCAAAAACCCTAATTTTTCCATTTTTCATCATCTCTTAGCCATCTTTCATAAAAAGAAGGTGGATTCTCATCCAATTTCGATTATTCAACTCGGATGTTGATCAACCTTCTTCTAAAACTTGTTGCTCAAGCTATCATGGAAATGGGTGGCTAAAACCCCTCTTTTGTCAAGGTTAGAGGTAGCTAGTTCTGATTTTATATATTCTTCTTGATCTTTTGTATGCGAACAAGGCTTTGATCAATATAGATGAATTTATTTGCTATCTTTTGGTATATTTATGGTTTGGAATGCTTTAGACATGAACTTTTCAAGTCTTGACCTAGTTTCTTCATCTATCAACTATACAAACTCTAGACATAGATTTGAAAGTTGATATTCGCTTTGTATTGATCTTAATGATTATTGTTTTAAGTGTTATTAAGAGAGATCATTTAATGGTCGAAACAATAACATTCACGAAATCGCTTTAGAGATGAACATTTTTGCGAGGATACGCGATTATGTTGGTTAAAACTAAGTTCACATATTTGATTGGTTAGATACGTTTATGACGGATTAGTGAACCCTAATCTTGGCATGCTTTTTATCAAACTAAGACCAAATTTTACTTTGTTTTAATTCTTACAAACTCTTATTATAAAATAGAAACCATTTTAGAAACCCCTCTTCTTAAATCATTAAACCGTTGAACGACAAGCATCACATATTCTCATCAATCCCTGTGGGTACGATAAAACACTACCGAAAATACTTCTAACAACAGGCTGACTTGAAATTCATATAGATCAGCCTATACTGAAGCAACAACTTCTATAGATAAACTTGAAATCATATAGGTCAGCCTATACTAAAGCAACAACATGTATAAGTCAGCTTGAAATCGTATGTGACGGCCTGTGCAAGAGTGTTCGCACATAAAACATAGTTTTTTGATGTACGAAACATGCCTAGACATTTCGAATCATTTTCAAAACCATTTATATACATCCTAATGCTAAAATGATTCAATGCACATCTAAACTTTGGTTGATACTTCCTAATATACAAAATGCTAAGTCACACTCCTAGTTTAACATCATTTAAAACATGGCTAGGTTGTAGATTGCATTCACACTCAAATTTACAAGTTGCAAGAAAATAATTATTTGAAATGGTCTCAACCCGCAAAAACAACCTTGAAAGATAAAGGGAAAGTAGGATACCTAACAGAAGAACCACCCAACAAGATAAATCCCAAGTTTTAGAAGTGTGATACAAAATATTCTGCAATAATTGAATGGTTATGGCGTTCAACATTTTATGAAATTAGTGACACTTGCATGTTCCTAATTATGACAAAGAGGGATTTGGAAAGCATTATAAGAGACTTATTCTAAAGCTAAAGATGTTGCCCAAATATGTGACGTGAGAGTTAAAACATTAGTGGAAAAACGGGGAATAAAATAGTTACAGAGTATGTTAATCATCTCAAAGCTTTGTAGATGGAGTTAGACAACTATAAAGTTATTAAAACCAAGTGTAAAGAAGATTTAACAACACTTAAGGAGTACATTGTGCAAGATAAAGTCTATGATTTTCTGGTGGTACTTAACTCTGACTTTAATCAAGTTAGAATACAAATTCATGACAAATAAAAGTACCAAACATTAATGAGGTAGTGGCTATTGTGAGAAGTGAAAAAAGTATAATGGTGTTAATGCTGACACCACCACCTATGGAGAGCTAAAAAATGCTAGTTGAGAAGAATTATACCAAGATGGTTGATCAAAATAATCGGGAGGAACCTATGTCGAGAATAAGAATGAAGAGGTGTGGTGTGCTCGTTGCAACGAACCTTGCCATACTAGATCAAAATGTTGGAAATTGAATGGAAAACCTCCTAATAGAGAGTGGGGACAAAAATGAGACTTATCAAGAAAGGGATGACATGCACAAATGGTTGGGAATACTAGTTGAGACAATATAGAAAAAAGGGTGCAACTTAATCTAAATAAAGTAGAAAAGGTAAGGTCTCTCCTCAGTAAGTTAAAGAAACCAACAGGTACTTGCACTTTAACACATTCAGGTATGTTTCTATTTCCTTTTTATTTATGGAAAATATCCATTTTCGTTCAGAATTAATGATTCACACGTCCCCTTTAAACAATATTGAATATTGAATTCTGGAGCCACTAGTCACATGACACCCTTATCCACACACTTCGCCACTTAGTCACTTTACCTTAGTAACAAAAAAATATCCACTGCAAATGGTACTCTTATAATGGTAGTAGGTCAAGGAACGATTCAAATAAACTCATCCATGACCATAAATAACGTCTTGCATAACCAAAAATTGTCTACTACCCTAATTTCCATACAAAAACTCACAAAATCTGAAGTTAGTCGTGTCTTTCCCGAGTTTCTCTCCATGGTTAAAAATTAATTTGGTATTAGTATTAAAAGGATCTAGACTGATGATGCCAAGTATTACTTTAATCATAATGTTAATTCTTTTTTTCAAAATACAGGTATCATCCACGAGTTTTCATAAGTTAAAATGCTCAAAGACATTGTTGAGAGAAAAAATGGGCATTTGATAGACCAAACACATGCTATGATATTTAAAAATAAAGTTCCCAAGAAATATTGGGGCGATGTAGTTTTAACTACATCGTATCTCATAAATTGTTTTCCTTTTACTATCACTGCCTCCAAAACTCCTATGCGAGTCTTATCCTCGTTATATCCTAATATGTCCATCTATAGTAACCTCACTCCTAGAATATTTGGGTGTACATCGTTCATCCATATCCATAGTGATGGTTGAGGGAAACTTGATCCTAGAGCTTTAAAGGGTGTCTTCATAGGATATTCTTCCACCCAAAAGAGTTACAAATGTTATCATTCACCGTCTCATAAATGCTTTGTCTCTAGAGATTTCACTTTCCATGAACAAGAAAGTTATTTCATTGAATCTCATCTTTAAGGGGAGAATGTAAATAAGGAAGATGAGTTTCTCTTGCTTCTTGACCTTACTCTCAAACTAGAATTTGACGTTGAAACTAGTAGTGACAATGTTGGAATTGAACTTGATTCTGAAAAAGATGAAAATGTTGAAACGGATGTAAGATATATGAAGAATTTAGTAAATACAAGAGTCTGATCCGACATGATATGAGGTAATTTTTGTTAGCCCTTCAAACTTTAATGATTTAATTTCTGAATTTTTCTCATGAACATGATCCATAATCCAACTCAATTCCACTACCACTACCATCACACTTTAAAGTTTTAAATCTTCCAGTTTCCCTTAGGAAAGAGACAAGAAAAAGTACCAAAAATCAATTTTACCATTTATCCAACTACCTAGGTTTTAAACACATTTCACCTATCCATAAAGCCTTCCTCACAAATTTGAACACTATAACAATATCTACCTATCTATTTGAGGTATTGTCTGACTAGAAACAAAAACAAGCCATGGACTTGGAAATGGAGGCACTGAGAACAATACTTGGGAAATGGTTTCTTTAGAAAATGGAAAGAAACTTATAGGATGTGAATGGGTATACACTATTAAATACAAGGCAAATGGGTCTATTGAGAGGTACAAGGTAAGAATGGTAGCCAAAGGATTCACTCAATTCTATGGAGTATATTATTCAGAGAAATTTTCTCCAGTTGCAAAAATGAATATTATCAGGGTGATATTATCGATGATGAACTTGAAGAAGAAATTTACACGGATGTACCTCTTGGGTTTCGTGAACATACTACCACCAACACTGTGTGCAAGTTATGAAGATCTTTATATGGATTTGGGCTTCAGATAAAGTCAATGAGATCTTACCTTATTTATCAAACATTTTGAAATAGGGTGACTATTTATGTTATTGGTGTATGTGGATGATACTATAGTCACAATTAATGATGAGGAATGCCAGCAATTGTTGAGCATACACTTAGTCAAGGAGATTGAGATTAACACCTTGGGAAATTGAAATACTTTATTGGAACTAAAGTTACCCACTCTAAAAAAGGAATTTTCATATCTCAACAAAAATACATTACTGATCTTTTGCGAGAGACTAGTAAGACAACACGCATACCTGCAAATACACCTGTTGATCCAAGTGTAAAGTTGGGAAGCACAAAAGAAGATATTGTAGTTGATAAGGAAATGTATCAGAGATTAGTCAGAAAACTCATATACCTCTCACATACTAGACCTGATTTTTCTTTTGTTGTTAGCTTAGTCAGTCAGTTCATGCACCGACTAAAGGAGATTCATTTATAAGATGCGCTTTGAATTGTACAACATTTGAAAGAAATACCGGTAGATGAATTTTATTTGAAAGAAATGAGAGTGTTGATCTTGAAGCACATATCAATGTCGATTAGGCAAAGTCAATTGTAGATAGGAGATCAACTATAGGTTATTGTATTTTCTTAGGTGGAAACCTTGTAACTTGGAAGAGTATAAAACAAAGTATAATATCAATATCTAGTGCTGCAGCAGAGTTCAAAGCAATTTTACAAGGGGGTTTGTGTTATAAATAGTAATTTCATTATCTTTATTTAGTATTATTTACATATTAATAATTATAATTTCTGTTTAGACATTTAGCAAGTCTCGTTAAATAAAGGGGTGACAATTTGACTCATACCCACTGAGTATCCGCAAAATATGTCCATACCGGGTAGGATAAAATTTGCAAAAATGGGCTCGAAAATGAGCACGAGTAAATATCCACTAAAATTAATGGGTATGGGTGTGGGTACAAGTACCTTATTACCCAACCCTCTTCATACCCGCACAAGATATATTTGTATATTATCATTTATATTATTATATAAAAATGCTTGTCTATCAACTTTTTTATTAAAAAAATATCATTATAAAGTACGACACATTTTAATATAAATATTTATTTATTTTATAACTCAACAATAAAATCTTTGAGTTTCTTTTAAATATTGTTAAAAAACTTTAAAATATATGATATTTCGTAATTGATCAATTTATTTTTACTATAAATGCAGATAATGAGTATGGGTATGGGTACTTAGGTACCCACAGAATATAGATATGGGTACAAACATTGGCGCCCATGTAAATATGAGATTGGGTACATGAATATTTTTTAAAACTCGAGTATAAAGACGGGGAAATTTTACCCCATACCCCTACAATTATACCTATACCCCTACACTAAAATTTTTGAACCAAAATACCCTCGTATGAAATGTTTTAATTTTTTGGTTTGTTTACCGAAAGACTTTTTGGAAGTCTTCCGGTTCACATTTTTTTGGTTTGTTTACCGGAAGACTTTTTGGAAGTCTTTCGGTTTATATTTTTTTTGATTTGTTTACCGGAAGACTTTTTGAAAGTCTTCCGGTTCACATTTTTTTGATTTGTTTACCGGAAGACTTTTTAGAAGTCTTCCGGTTCATGTTTATTTATTTATTTATTTTTTTAATTTTTAATTTTTTTTAATATTCAAATTACAAATATATTTATTCTATTTAGTCTATTTTAGTTAATTAATATATTTATTCTATTTACTCTATTTATTCTATTTATTTATTTAATAATAATTATTCCACTAATTTGATTTTTTATTAATTTATTCTTATTTATTTACTTAATAATAATTACTCCACTAATTTGGTATTGTTTTTTTTAATCAATAAAAATAAAAATTGTTAACTAATTTATATATTGATTGTGTTCTTTAAAGAAGAAAATTCACAATTTAATAATACGTTTATATGAAAAACAAAAATAAATATCATATTTAAATTATAATCCTATCATTTCTTCTGTCAAAAATTTTCACCAAAAAATTATAATATATAACATTTATAATTATTTAAACAATATTTTATGGGGTAAAATATTAACTTTTAAAAATATATTTTATGGGGTAAAATATACTTTTAAAAATTTTCACCATAAAATATTAACTTTTAAAATTTGTAGGGGTAAAATATTTTATGGGATAAAATATTAACTTTTAAAATATTAAAAACTAATTAAATCATAAACATTTCCTTCCGAGTAATTGTGGTGTCTCAAAATTCTCAGGCATATCTAGAATCACAAAGTCGACTGAAAATGATAGAATATCTACTCTTACCGAGACATCTTCAAGAATTCCATATGGGCATATGATTGATCTATCCGCCAGTGTTAGAATCATTTGAGTAGGTTTCTACTCACCATATTTTAACTTCCTCATCATGGACAATGACATCAGATTGATGTTAACTCCTAAATCACACAGAGAAATGCTAATATTTAGCGAACCAATAACATAAGGAATAGTGAATCTACCTGATTAATGATTTTTGGTGGAAGCTTCCTTTGGATGATTTCACTACACTCTTCTGCTAAAGCATGTTTTCATCACTCTTCTGCTAAATATTGATGATTTAATTAGTTTTTAATATTTTAAATGTTAATATTTTACCCCATAAAATATTTTACCCCTACAAATTTTAAAAGTTAATATTTTATGGTGAAAATTTTTAAAAGTATATTTTACCCCATAAAATATATTTTTAAAAGTTAATATTTTACCCCATAAAATATTGTTTAATAATTATAAATGTTATATATTATAATTTTTTGGTGAAATTTTTTGATAGAAGAAATGGTAGGATTATAATTTAAATATGATATTTATTTTATTTTTTATATAAACATATTATTAAATTGTTAATTTTCTTCTTTAAAGAACACAATCAATATATAAATTAGTTAACAATTTTAATTTTTATTGATTAAAAAAAATAATACCAAATTAATAGAGTAATTATTATTAAGTAAATAAATATAGTAAATTAATAAAAAATCAAATTAGTGAAATAATTATTATTAAATAAATAAATAGAATAAATAGAGTAAATAGAATAAATATATTAATTAACTAAAATAGAGTAAATAGAATAAATATATTTATAATTTGAATATTAAAAAAAATTAAAAATTAAAAAAAAAACATGAACCGAAAGACTTCCAAAAAGTCTTCCCGTAAACAAACCAAAAAAATGTGAACCGGAAGACTTCCAAAAAGTCTTCCGGTAAACAAACCAAAAAAAATGTAAACCGGTAGACTTCCAAAAAGTCTTCCGGTAAACAAACCAAAAAAATGTGAACCGGAGGACTTCCAAAAAGTCTTCCGGTAAACAAACCAAAAAATTATAACTTTTTATACGATGGTATTTTGGTCCAAAAAATTTTAGTGTAGGGATATGAATATAATTGTAGGGGTATGGGGTAAAATTTCCTAAAGACGGTATTACATTATTCTGTCCAAATCCTATTGTAATCTCTAATTAGATAAGAATAATGTATTTAACGATATTAATGTTCGTCTATTAATTATCATCAATAATATTCAAATTCAAACATTTTTTTTTGTTTAATTTCAAATTAGTAATTTTTAAAGCGAGATATCAATTTAATGTTAAGAGTTTGACTTTATTATATTTTAAATCTCACATGAGAGAAATTGTAAAAAGATAATTTGTGCCACTATTATTGATAATAAAAATAATTTTTTCTTCTCCATTTTTATTTTTATTTTAAAAACTAATTGTGTTTTTTAATCAAATTTTATGTATTAGTTATAATTACATTATGATTCATGAATTTAATTATTTTAGATATTTTTTATGCCTCTTTTCCATTATAAATTTTTAGAAATATTTTTACTTTCTATTCATGTTTTTTTTGTTTATAAAATTTTAGATTATTTCAACTATATTTTCCTTTTTGAAAAACTAACATCAATTTATTTCTATAATAACAATTTATTAAAAATAGATTATAATGTTTTAGTAAATGCAACATAAAAATTATTGTGGCATAAATTCAAACCAACTAATCCTAATTTTTAAAAATTTAGGTTTAATTACAATTTTGGTCTGCTATTTTATCTTATTTACGAAATTGATTTTTATATTTTAAATTTGAACAATTTTGATCTCTTTTATGTTTTTGCACTTAAAACTAACATGTTTTTATTTTTTAAAATAATAAATTTATTGTGAAATATAACAAATCATAATATATAAATCTATTATAGAACATCATAGATGAAAAAATATATATTAACAAACAAATATCTCATCAATTTTTTATAAAAAATGTGAAAGGGAATCAAAATTGTTTGAATTCAAAATAGAAAAATTAATTTTTTGAATCAAATTGAATTGGGGGACAAAAATTATAGTTTAGCCAAAAATTTTGAATGTGAATTTTTGTAAGGCTCTTTAAAAAAAAACTTTATTTAATTTCAAAGTTAGTTGTATCTCGAATATATTTTTTTATTAAAAAACTTTTATATATAAATTGATCAAATTTTATGTTTTAGTATTCATAAATAAAGTTTGATTTTTGAATTTAATTATTTCTTTTTGTTTCTTTTCGATTGTCAAATTCTAAGAATTTAACTTTGTTATTTATAAATAGGATTGCTATGTTGACACCCTTTTCTACACCCTACATCCAATTTACTGTTCACAAATACTTAAACAAATTCCTCAGAACATAGTGTTTATTTGATTGGTTAATGAAGTAGTGAAAGTGGTTAATAAATTATAAGTAAAATAATTGGCTAATGATGTAGATTTTTGTAGTTAATGCAACTCTGAAGTTGGTTAATGCACAATCTTATATTTGTGTTATAAAATAAATTTTAAAAATAAATATTTTTTTTAAAAAAATTAATATTTTAATAAAAAACACTGTTCACCATATAAATACGGTGAACAGTGTATACGGTGTAAGTATTGGGTGTAGAAAAGGTATAAGAATAACATTCTTCATTTATAAAATTTATCGTTAAATATACAACATCCTTATAATATAGGCGAATTTTGATTTATCTCATGTAAAAAAAATTGAATTCCCCCGAATTTAGTTTTTAAATTGCACGTTTAGGGAGTAAATAAATAAATAAATATATATATATATATATATATATATATATATATATATATATATATATATATATATATATATATATATATATATATATATATATATATATATATATATATATATATATATATATATATATATATATATATATATATATATATATATATATATATATATATATATATATATATATATATATATATATATAATATAGAAAAACTCAAAAAAAGAATTATAGGAGGAAATCGAACCTCATCTATATTACAACAGTGTTATATATTTAATACTATTGAATATAAAACTTACATGTATTTATTTATGGCTTTTCATGGGTGGTATTTCAAAACAGCTTTTATTTTTTTAATAAAAAAATAAAATGTATTAACGTTTATTTGATGTGTAAGATATACTATGTTAAAAATTGGATAAAAATAAAATAGAATAATAACAAAATAAGTATTTATTTTGTTATGTATTTGATGCTCCAATAATAAGAAATATAATATTATAATTTAATTATTTCATATGCGCATATATATATATATATATATATATATATATATATATATATATATATATATATATATATATATATATATATATATATATATATATATATATATATATATATATATATATATATATATATATATATATATATATATATATATATATATATATATATATATATATATATATATATATATATATATATATATATATATATATCAAATTATCAATTGAGAATAAGAATATGCATCGACTGTGTCAACCAATCATAATCATGTACACCTTAATATTTTTAAGTTAATTGTGTGGTATGGTTGAATGATGAATCCATATTTCATCAATCATATAATAACAATATTAATCAAACTTTTTCTCACTAAGGTGGGGATAGACTACATGGATCAATTTCTGCCATAATGTTCTATTCAGTACTATGTTTTTATCCAAATCATTAATATCAAGATATTTCTTAATAACTTCTCTTAAAGTTTTTAGATCTTTCTCTACCTCTAACGGTTTAAATCCTCTCCATCTGATATACTCTTCTTACCACAAAATCTAAAGTTATTCTCTCCACATGTCCAAACCATCTAAGTCTAATTTTCAACATTTTTTCTACTATAGGCAATACCCCAACATTCTCTCTAATATTGTCATTTCTAATATGTTGAGACAAGTTTGATTCATACCATGTATCCTTTAAGGTTTTGATGATAACAAAGTATTTGAAGAATAATTAAGATTTCTAACTAGTTGGTTCATGTGTACATAATTCAATTTACTTGATGAAATAAGTTCTATCACGGTAACAAGCTATTGTTCGATTATGATCAGGTTCTTATAAGAGAGTCTGACTGTAAAGTTTTCTTTTGCATATTTCAGAATCAGAAACATGCTAACCCTGCCTCTGAAACTGATGGATGTCAACTCAAGCTCAGAAATCATGGGACTCGAGAGTAGTTGACATTATCTTCAAAAGATTGTGTTGTACTTGTTTCATAGAAGAGTTCTCTAGACAAAGGCCTTGTTCAGTAGGTAATTCATTGGCTACGAGTTTCAGCACCTGCTTTATTAGAAAAGAAGATGTGTAAAAAGATTTAATTTAAATATAGTCGTTAGGTTGCTCCAACGACTCTATTTTTTCAGCTATAAAAGGAGCAAACAAGTTGAAGATCAACCAAGAGAATAACACTGCAACTACAATCGAAATATACACACACTTCACACCATTTGTATCAGCTCAAGATAAGCTCATCTTTTAAGAGTTCTTATTCTTGTATAGCTTAATAATCTTTAGTGCTAAAGTGTGTTGTATTATATTTGAACACCTCTGATTGTTAATCAAGTGGTGTTGTAAGTTATTCTTTCTCTAAACAGTTAGTTTAGATAAAGTCTCTTGCTATGGGCTTGAGCATTGAAGTCTTGGATTCGTGGAATCTGAGCAAGAAAGTCATTGACTGTAGGTCTAAGCAAGGAAGTCTTGTACTCGAGGATATAAGCAAGGAAGTCTTGAACCCAAGAGGCTTAAGCAAGGAAGTCTTAGAATCTGAGGATCTAAGCAGAAAGTCTTGATCAAACACTTATTGAGCATGAAAAACTTAGGTTATAGGTCTGAGCAGGAAAAGTCTTATACTTGAGAGTATAAGCAATTGTAATCTGTTTGATTATAGTGGAAATCTCTTATGCTTCAAGGGGACTGGACTACTCTTAGTTTAAGAGAAACCAAGATAACTTTTATGTGTTATTTATTTACTTATGTTATTTTATCCGCTCCACTTGTTAATCAGATTCTGAACTTCTGTTTAGATTCTAGACTCTAGTTCATAAGTAAAAAATAATTTGGCACACACAATTCAACCCCATTTCTTGTGTATTTTTCTCACCTTCATAATCTTATCATGTCTAGTCTTACCACACATATAACCCAATATCTTCATCTCTACTACACTTACTTTATTCCTGTGTTGCTTTTTAACCATCTAACATTTTGTCTCATGCAACAACGTGAGTTTTTATCGTAGTATGATAAAATTTTCCCTTCAGATTAAATGGTACCTTTGTGTCACATAAAATATCTCACGCCCATCCATTTCATCCACATAGCTTGATTTTTATGGTTTACATCCCCTTATATTTCCTTAACATTTGGTATTATGGAACCAATATATTTAAACTGTGTGACTTGTGGGATGGTATGATTCTTAATTTTAACTTTTAGGTTAGAAATGTTTCTCCTTTTGCTGAACTGACATTTCATATACTTTGTATTACTTCTCCTTATATGAAAGCCATGCATTTTTAAATCTCATCTCCAAGTCTTCAACCTCTCATTTAAATCTTCCTCTGACTCTTCAAGTAAGACTATATCATCTGCAAAAGAACATGCATCTCGAATCTAGCTCTTGGATGTGTTCTGTGAGCACATTCAAAATTAAAGTAAAAAGGTAGGGCTTAGATTTGAACCTTGATGAAAACCTATTGTAATGGATAAATCTCTTATCTCTCCATCCTTTGTTCGTATACTAGTCGAAACTACTTCATACATATCTTGGATATCTCAAATATATGTAATCTTAACCCTTTTCACAAAATCTCTTTAGGCATTCTATTACATGGCTTCTTCAAATCAATAAAAACTAAGTGCAAGTCTTATTGGTCCATCCGATATTGCTCTGTCACACGTCGTAGTAGATAGATTGCTTCCATGGTTGACCACTCAGGCATTAAACCAAATTTATTCTCAGTGACTTGAGTCTCTTTTCTTAGTCTTCGTTCAATCACTCTTTCCCATAACTTCATGATACGAATCATAAGTTTAATTTCCTATAATTTGCATAATTTTGTATATCCAATTTGTTCTTATAGGTGGAACTAAAGTGATTCTGCTCCATTCATCAAACATTTTCTCCGACCTTAAAATTTACTTAAAGAGTTTGGTGAGCCACTCAATACATCTATCTCCAAGAACTTTCCACACTTTAATAGGCATGTTGTTTGTCTCGACCGCCTTACTGTCACTCATCTTTTTCAATATTTCTTTTAGCTCTTATTTATGAATTTGCTGCTATTCTTCATCTTTAACACATTTCACTTGATCCAAATCTCTTGCCATTCTTTCTCATCCCTTAGCAAGCCTATATATAGATTTTCTTCCTCGTTGATTCCTAAAGATTGGTATGATCTGTCAAAAACTTGGGTTCTTACTTAATTCACCGCCTTATTAGTCTTATTCTTAACTTTATTATACTTTCCCCAAGTTTCATAATTTTTTACATTTAGACCTTTTTTTAAAATAAAAAAAAATCTTTTTTACTCTAACTTGACTCTAATCAGTTTCTTTCCACCACCACGATTCTTCATCCATAAGTCCAAAATCTCTTGATTCTTCCAACACCTCTTTACCTACTTTTATAATTTATTGGGTCATCTTATTCCATATATTATTTTTATTACTTAGTGGTTGTCTATACTCTCCCTTCAAGATATTGTGTTGGAAAGTTCCTTATTTTCACCATTCAAATGCGTCATTTGATCTAAGGCGCTCATGTGCAACTTCTTCTCTTTTCTCTCCTCTTGATTCTTACATACATAACCAATACTCTATGTTGGATAGTGAAACTCTCTCCCAAAATAATTTTACAGTCCAAGAAAATGTTCCTATTTGACTTCATAATAAGAAAGAAATCTGAGAACATATTTTCCTAAACTAGATATTAGTTATAGTAAGATCAAAAGTCGAAAAAACTTTAATATAGATTTAACCTCCATATTTACCTCTCCGAGACCATATCCCACATGCACGCCCTTAAAACCACTTGTTATACCCCCTACATGTCCATTTATATCCCCTGTTATAAAAAGTTTAATATCCTGAAGTAAGTTTTCTAAATCCTCCCAAATTTTACCTTAAGGTGTTATGCTAACCCAATCTAAGATGCATAAGCACTAATAACATTAAAGGTATTTTTTTCCACTACAAATTTCAAGGCTGTAATTACATCTCCTAGTATTTTCACATACATAATATCCTTCTTTCACTCCTTATACATAATAATCCCTACTCTATTTCTCGATCTAACTTTTTTGGTGCACGAAAGTTTAAATTTCGCGTTGTTTATTTTTTTCTCCTTTTTATCTGTCCATTTAGTTTCTTGTAGGCATATGACATTGATCTTCCTTCAAACCACAATGTCCACTATTTCCATAGATTTTCCTGTAAGCGTGTATATATTCAATGGTCTATAATGAATCATACTCTCATGAACTAACATTGTTACTCACACCCATTCATGAAAATGTGAGAACCCTCGTTTATTATTCACTGCATCCAGAAGGCGATGTTGTAGCCCTTTCTCTTTTGACATTGTGTTATTTGGATCAAACTCTTGTGTCGACAAGGGTAGTTTTTTGGTTCGACAGAAGTTGTGCATGCTGTAGTCGAAGTCTGTTATAGCATGCTATTAAAATATATTAGCTTTGTGTTTAAGTTAGATTTGAAGTGAGCCTTGCTTGTAAGCCCAATTGTTTAAGTTTGCTTGTTGCTCAAGTTATCTTAGTAGTCTATAAATAGACTATTTCTCTTAGGTTGCTAAAAGGGGTTAATTGTTGGTATTCACTTGTAATCTTTGACCCCTTATTGAGAAAGTGAATAGTAAAACATATTTAACCAATTTTGATTCTTCTTTTTCCTTATTTTATCCCTTTTGTAAAACTTAATGGATTTTCTTGTGTTTGTTCAAGAAACTCAATCTTTTTCTCATATTTTGGTTTGTTCTTGATAATATCAATTCACAACAAACTGGTGAAATGAGCATGGTGGAGAATATGCCACCAACAAAGTAAGAGATTGAGAAATTCGCCGTGTAAATGATTTTGGTTTGTGATGCTTGAAGATGCAAGCCTTTCTTGTTCAAACATGGTTTGTTAGAAGTTTTGAAAGGACCAGAGAAGATGAATGCTACTCTATCAGAGAAGGAGAAGATTACGATGGTCGAAAAAGCCCACGGTGCCATTGTATTGAGTCTTGGTGATAAGGTTCTCCGACAGGTTTCAAAGGAGAAAAATGCAGCTGGTGTGTAGATGAAACTTGAAGGTTTGTATCGTTGGTTAATCATCTCTACCTGAAGCAAACTTTGTATTAATTCAAGATGAGTAAAGACAAATCCTTGGTTGAGCAGTTGGATATGTTCCACAACTCGATTCTTGATCTTGAAAATATCGAGGTCAAGATTGATGATGAAGACCAAGCGTTGTTGTTGTTGTTGTGCTCTTTACCTAAGTCTCATGCTCACTTCAAAGAAACTCTATTGTATGGAAGAGAGTCATTGACCTTTGAAGATGTTCAATATGCCTTTCACTTTAAGGATTTGAAAAAACTAAAGGAGCACAAGCCATCCTCTGCTGGTGAAGGTTTATTTATTAAGGGGAAATTCTTGAAGAAAGATGGCAGGTTTGAGAAGAAGAATGATAAATTTCTACATAATTCTTATGGTGGTAATGCTCATACTATTAAGTGTTATCATTGTAAGAAGAAGGGTCATACAAGAAAAATATGCCCTGATGTCATACCCCAAATTTTACCCTTTTCATTTTCTATTTTATTATTATTTTTAATTATGATTAACTTAATAAATAAACTTTTTTTTAAAATCTTTTTTTTAACTAATAATAATTTAATTAAACTTTTTTTATAACTTCACTAATGTTTTTTTGTTAACCTTTTTTTTCTATTTATTTAAATCATTTTAATTTCTTTTTTACTAACTTTTAGGATTTAGATTAAAATTTAACTTTTTTTTCTTTACTTCAAGAGTACATTTTTTATATAACCTTTAATTAATTTCTAACACTTTTTTTAAAAATCAAATTCTAACACCTTTTTAAAAAAATTAAAACTAGATCTTTTTTTTCATTAAATTAACACCTTTCTTTTTTAAATTAAAATTCTAATATTTTTTTTAAAAATTAAATTCTAATATTTTTTTTAAAAATTAAATTCTAATGCCCTTTTCTTTTTTTAATTAAGATCTAACTTCCTTTTAAAATTAAATTCTAACCGTTTTTAAAATAATTCTAAATCAACATTCAAATATTTTTTTATTTTAAAATTCTAACTCTTTTTTTTTTAACTTAAAACTCTAACTTCTTTTTATTTATAAAAAAAAACTCTAATTTATTTATTTATTTATTTATTTATTTATTTTTTAACTTAAAATTTAAAACTCTAATTTTTTTTAAACTTAAAAACTCTAACTTTCTTTGCTAAAATTTTTAAAATTAAATCCCAACGCTTTTTTTATCAAATCCAATCACAATAAATCACAGATGGAGTTAAATCAAACTAATCATATCATATCATCATCATCATAAGAAATCAGATCAGCATCACCATCATTGAATCAAATCTGAAATCACCACAAAAATCCATTCAAATCAAATTCGAGATTGAAAAAGATTGAGATATTCAAATCAAATCCGAGATTGAAAAAGATTTAAAAATAAGTATAAATAGGACCCTCGATAATAGCAAAAAGGAGACCTGCAAACATCAAAGACTCTTACAGGCTTCATAAAAAATCATCATCCGTGGCCAAAACCCCGTAACTTCAAAAACCACGAAAGCCATCAACTGTAAAACCATCAAAAGAAAAATTTGTCCACCATCACCGTCATCACAAAATCGTCGCAAACCCATTTCCTTTATTTATATTTTTTATTTGTTTATTTATTTGTTTTCTTAATTCTAACTAAGCACTAGCCCTTTTCTTAAATTTTTTTAAAAAAAACTAATTACCAACCTTTTTTTTTAAAATTGAAAATAATTTTTTTAAAATTAACATCAACACTCTTTTTTTAAATTAATTATTAACTTTTTTTAAAAAAAAAATGCTAACACTTCTCTTTTTAAATTTAAAATTAACTTTTTTAAAATTAAAATTTTTTTTCTAATTTTTTTTTTAAAATCAAATCTTTTTTCTAACTTTCTTAAAAACTAAATCTAACTTTTTTTTAGAAAACTAAGTTCTAGATTTTTTAAATAATTAAATTAAAATCTCACTTTTTTTTTAAAATTAACATCAACTTTTCTTTAAAATTCTAATTTCTTTTAAATAGCTCTAACCTCTTTTATCTTCAAAAATTCTAACTTTTTTTTTACTTATTAAATTTCTTTTTTTAATTCAAACCTTTCTCTTAATTTAATCCTAATCTAATTTTCTTTTTTTATCATTAAAATTCTAACTTTTCTAATTTCACCAAAAATCCTAATTCCGTTCTAACTCCTTTTCAATTATGTGAATTCTCAATTCCTCAAAACAATTAACCACCTAACTTTTAAATTCATCAATCCCTTAATCATTCCTAACATCATTCTTGATTATCCATGAATTTGTTACTAACATTTATTTTATTTTATTTTTGTATTTACTTTTATTTGTACATTCTCTAACATTACTGTTGTTATTCACATTTCATTCATATCACTTGTACATTATTCCATGTTTCAATATCGTTGCTTATTAAATTTCACCGTTTATTATTTCTACCGTAATTCTCCTTCCGAAGGATTAGGTCCAAAACTGTTTGACCGCCGTGTCAATAATCCTCACCTTTAATCTTTTTATTTTCCAAACCCTAATAGCCCAGGCGTCCCACCGTGGACATTTTTACCCTTTACCCTAGCATTAGGTCAAAGAGTCGTCGTACTCTGTTTTAGGATTTTCCACCGTGGAATCCCTAATTTCAACCCTAATTTTTAATTAACAATTTCAACGTAGAGATTGGAGTCTCCGCACTCCATGTAAGCGTGTCCTTAAGATACGTTTATTCCCCATTGAAAACTTGACCATAGTCAAGAAGTTTCTAACCTCCCTTTCGAGGGGAACTACAATTACTCTGATTCCATTCCCGTCAGGATATGTAGGCACAAGATGCGATGTCTTGCCGAGTAAACTTAGAATTAACCCCTTAGGTCTTTTTCTTTAACTTTTAATCCCTTTGTATATACCTTAAAATATAATAAATCAAAATAGTAAAATGAACAAAAGGTTCCTGTAGAGTACTACAGAAGTTTAGGATGCTAACACCTTCCCTAAGCTTAACCAACCCCCGAACCCTAGATCTTTCCCCACATTCTTTACGATGCAAAAATAGGTTTTTCCTCTTTTGACCTTTTCCTTCGGATAAATCAAAGAGTGGTTGTGAACTAAGTTGTGATTCAAATTGATTAATAATTTGTTATCCTATTTCCACCGCAACACCTGATCATCTGAATAATCATGGTGGAAAGGATAATGGTAATGCAACCATTATGCAAGATGGTTATGAATCACCTAATGTGTTAGGGGTTTCAAGCAGCGACTCTAGCAAGGAGTGGAATATGGATTCAGGGTGTACTTGGCACATGACTTAAAACAAAGACATGTTTGAGGAATTGTGTTATCAAGATGATGGATCAGTGGTGCTGGGAAACAACAAAGCTTGTAAAATTGCAGGTATTGGGTTTGTGAGATTCAAGCTTCATGATGAATATATAAGGCTATTGACTGAAGTTAGATATGTACTTGATCTTAAGAGGAATTTGATCTCTCTTTGTGAACTCGACAAGAAAGGATATGTTTCCAAAGGACAACAAAGCATCCCAAGGGTAATAAAAGGGTTGAAGGAACAAGGCTCGAAGAAACAAGGCTTGCATACCCTTGAGGTTGAGGTTATAAGTGGTTTTGTAGATGTGGCATCCACGAAACCTGTGTCGAAGACTGAGCTATGTCACAAGATACTTGACCATGTCAGTGAAAAATCTTGTTCGAATTATCAAAATAAAATCTATTGGGTGTTGACAAGGTCAAAAAACTGAAGTTTTGTGAACCTTGTGTATTTGGTAAATCATGTAGAATGAAGTTTAACAAAGGTAAACAAATAACACACGGATCCCTTGATTACATGACCTGCAAGAAATCCTTCACACTGAGGTGCAAAGTATTTTCTATCTATAGTTGATGATTACTCCAGAAAGTTATGGGTATTCATTCAGAAGACTAAGAATGAAACTTCTGGAAATTTCAAAATTTGGAAGACTTTGGTTGAAAACTAAACTGCAAGAAAGTCAAGAGGTTGAAGACCGACAATGGTCTTGATTTTCCAATGAGGCTTTCGACAACTATTGTGACGCGTGTGGTATTTTAAGGCACAAAACTACTACAGGAACCCCCAACAAAATGGTTTGGCTGAAAGGTTTAATCGAACCATCTTGGAAAGGGTTAGATGAATGTTAGTTAGTGCAGGATTGAAGAAGGTGTATTAGGAAAAAGTTATTGTGACTGCAACATACTTGATAAATAGATGTCCTTCAACAGCCTTGGGAATAAAGACGCGTTTATGTCACACATAGGTTTCACTAGGAGCCAGTTCGATCACTGTGTTTACTTCAGATTTTGACCTGGAAATTTACTTGTTATTCTGTTGCTTTATATGGATGACATCCTCATAGAAATCAACAATATCGAAGATGTTATGAAGGTGAAGGTTGAACTCGTTAAGGAGTTCGACATGAAGGATTTGGGAGCTTCCTCCAAAATTCTTGGGATTGACATCCAAAGAGATATAAATCAGTTGAGTTTATGCTCATCTCAAGAGACATACCTGAAGAAGATTCTCGACAAGTTTAGTATGTCGAATTCAAAGTCTATTCTAACACCGACTAATCCTCAGTACAAGCTGAGTATGACTCAAATTCCTAGTACTAAAGTCGAAAGAGCATAGCATCACATATGCTAGTATAATAGATTCTTTGATGTATTCTATGGTCTTTACGAGGCCAGACAAAACATACAGAGTGAGTCTTGTAAGCAGATATATGACCAATCCTAAAAAGGTGCATTGACAAGCATTAAAGTGGATTCTTAGGTACCTCAATGGGTCTCTGAGCAGAGTCCTGATTTATGGTAGAGCCTATGGTGATGATAGAAAAGTCGAAATCAAAGGATTTATTGACTCTGATTATGCAGGTTGTATGGATTTCAGAAAATCTATTTCTAGATATGTGTTCACCATGTTCGGTATAACAATCAGTTGGAAAGCGACACCTCAAAAGGTTATTGCCTTATCAACCATTCAAGCGAAATATATTTCCTTTACTGAAGTTATGAAAGAAGCATCGTGGCTCGGAGGTTTTGCTAAGGAGCAGAAACTTCAAGGTCGAGTTATCACTGTTAAATGCGATAATCAAAGTGTAATGCACTTGTTGAAGAATTCAGCCTATAATGAGCGAAGCAAACACATCGATGTGAGGCTACACTTTATCAAAGATATAATCGAGCATGGAGAAGTTAAAATGCTAAAGGTTTTGATTGATGACAATGTTGTTGATATGATCACCAAGACATTGCCAAGTAGCAAGTTTTTCCATTGTATGCAGTTGATAAAACTGCATTATGAAAGCTAGTTTGTTCCTTTGTTTGTGTAGAGTTTGTTTCAAGGTGGAGATTTCTTGTATTTGGATTGAACTCTAGTGTCGACAAGGGTAGCTTCTTAGTTCGACATGAGTTGTGTATGCTATAGTCGAAGTCTGTTCTAGCATGCTATCGAAATATGTTAGCTTCGAGTTTAAGTTAGCATGTCGAATTGGGACTTGCTTGTAAGCCCAATTGTTTAAGTTTGCTTATTACTCAAGTTAGCTTAGTAACCTATAAATAGACTAGTTCTTTCAGGTCGTTGAGAGAGGTTAATTGTTGGTATTCACTTGTAATCTTTGAACCCTTATTAAAAAAATGAATAGTAAAACAAATTTAACCAATTTTGATTCTTCTTCTTCCTTCTTTTCTCCCTCTTGTAAAACCTAATAGAATCTCTTATGTTTGTTTAAGAAAATCAATCTTTTTCTCATATTTTAGTTTGTTTTTGTTACCAATACATCATGTTGCTTACAAACAACGACCAAGCATTCTCAATATTTTATAGTTGATTCATGTCATATATATTTGACAAAAATTTATATTGACTATCGACTAACTAATATAACCCTCTTCGTTTATCCGAGCTGAGACCAACTATATATACGAAAGCTTACATATGGATGATGTTGGGGCTATCAAATCTGGGAGTCAATATGACATAACATTTTTATTTTTGAGGTCTTTTCTTTATGAGCAACACACATTGTGAGAGACACACCACATACTCACCCAAAACTTTAAGGGGATGCTTGTTTCATGGATACAAATGCAATTTTCGAGAATGAGAAATTGAAATTCACATATTCAATTATTTGTTTTAAGTTTTAATAACTTATGCCCGAGTACATTTTATTCCCAAGAATGTTTTCATGAATTTCTTCAATTTTATTCTTATGTCAAAGTATGAGAATCTTACATTCCTATCGAAATATAAAATAACCAACCATAACTTCTCACTTTCATGTTATTTTTATCACTTTTTTTAAATTTTAAATTTTTAAAATTTAATTAAAATAAAACTTAAAAATATTTCTAAAAACTTTATTCATTTGTCAGATTGAATTTTCTTACGATAATATATTTCTAGAAATGATATTTCCAAAATTATAATTTTAATCTATAAAATATACACACTTTAAAATTATAGTAATGTAGATTCTCCCAATATTCAAATATTTACATTTCTAATTCATACACTTTTATGCAATACTCAAACTTGTTATTCCCAACCCATGATTTATATTTAAGCACACAAAATCTATAAAATTTGTTCTAAATTTACTATTTTAAATATCTTCTCTATTTCAAAATTTAGCTCGCCCTTAAGAATACTTTTTAAAGATTACTAAACCTTATCACTAATAAGTCGACACATATCTAATATAAAATTGAGTAAAAATAGGAGTAAGATAATATTTAAAAGTTGTTTATCAATACAAATAATTTTTTAATTTATTCAAAATAACCTTAAAACTATATGCATATGGAAAGAGATAATGAGTAAAAAAAAAGGTTAAATTATATTTAAAGTTTGGTTATTAAAAAAATTACTTTATAAAAAAAATTAAATGTAAAAAAACCTTAGAACATTATTTTTAAAAATTTGCTTTATAAAAAAAAAAAACAGAATAATATGCATATGGAAAGATAGAGTAAATATTTTGGTAATGATAATATCTAAACAGAAAGATTTGGATATGCTCGAAAACTACGGGATTAAAATATAATAATAATAAAAATTTTTACCTAAACTCAGTTGAATTTCAGCACTGAGTCAAGGGCCCCACGTAACTCGCTTCTTCAGAACCGCTTTTTCGACCCTATCTACATCGCACCACATTCACTACCTACTTTCTTATAATAAAAAAATAATAATTTTAATAATAAAAAATTAACTTTAATAAAAAATTAATTTAAATAAATAATTAATTTTAATAAAAAATTAATAAAATCAAATCACACCAATTAAAAAAATTGATTTGATAAGACATATCTAGAAAAAAGATTAAAGTAACCCCTTTTCTTAATTAATAAAAGTATTTTAATCTTTTAATAATCTTTTATTTAATAATATTCTTTAGCATACTTTTATTTATATGGCAACAAAATTAGTTGAATATAAAATTAAAATATAAAATATAAAAATATAATATAATATCCAATTGTAATTAATAAATATAAAGTTAGTCAAATTAAAAAGAATAAAAAAACAAAATATTTTAATTATAACCTAGAAAAAAAGAAAAGAAAACGATCACAAAGAGACACAACATTACACATCTCTTTCTTCACATCATTTCTTCTCTTCTTCTAAAACCAAATTGTGTTTTGATCAAAGTCAAAACCCATCATCACAAATCTCTCTCTCTCTCTCTCTCTCAAGTACTTCTTGTTGGAAGAGATTGAAAAGAACCAAGTTTTGATCAAACATACGGTATTGTTTTTTTTCTTACCTCAATAGTGCAACATTACGTAAAAAAAACTATTACAATCTACCATGGTAGATTGTGATAACAACATAGTATGATTAAGGTTTTGTTTTTGTTTACGTTTATGTTTTGTGTTCATGTGACACTGAATCGGCTGTTTCTTGATAATTTTCGGGTGCTTTCTTTATTCCTTAAATATCTCGGTTTTTTTTAAATTTGTTTTTTTTTTTATTTTAATTTTTTTATAAAAAAAAAAACAGGAAAAAAAGGGTCTTGGAGGTTTTTGGTGTTTTACAACACCAGAAAATGTGAAACAACGAGATTTTACAATCATAACATAACACACAACGTAATTTGTTATCGAATAGATACTTATTACGCGTGTGTTGTTTTTGTTGTTTTTTGTTACCGATTCTCTTCCCAATCCAAACCATATCATCCTTTCAATTTTGTTGCCGAATATTGATCCAATCAAGAATTTACCAAAATGGGGCACCAGAAAATGAAATGAAGAATTTGACGATTCTTTTTGATTTGAAAAAAGATTCATCTTTTTTATTGTTTTGTTCAGGGCTCAATCAAGATCAAGAACTGGTAGATGAAATGAAAAAAATTGGATTTTGATTGTTGGGGGATTGTTTTTGCTGTCTATTTCGATCTTGGTGTTGAAGGGTAGATTTGGGGTTTTAGTTTTTGTTGTTTTGGGATTGTTGAAGATGAAGTCTGGGTCACTTGATCAGTGGAGGAGTTACTTTAGATCATCCAGTTCGGATATTTTCGACATAATTGACCATGCGATTGTTGTTGCTGCTGCTGATTGTCCGAAGGAGTTTAAGTTGAGGAGAGATGGAATTGCTGAGAGGTTGTTTTCTGTTATGCTGAATCGCTGTAAGGACTGCGAGAAAGTTGAAACGCCGGTTACTGATAATGAGAATGATGAACTTTGCAAGAGAGGTTTTGTTAGAGATGGTGGGAGTAAGGAGAGTAAGGTGAATTGCGGGGAAGGTAATGGAGTGGTGGAAGTGAACCCTATTAGCAATTACACCTTTGTAGATGCGGAGGCTCTCACGGATATGCTCGAAGCGGAGTCTGAGCTTCTTGCAGAGGTTATGAGAATCAAAGAGGTTCTCAATAGCTATGAAGATGAGGTATAATCTTTTTTCGATAGTGTTTCTTGTTTGAAGGTTGAATTGATTCATGTGTTGTGTGGTTGCTGATTAGTGATGCTTGTTTCGTGTTGTTACAGTCTGACTCGGCGCTGTTTGAGTCTCTGAGGAGGCTTCAGCTGATGCATATCTCTGTGGATCTTCTTAAGGTTTGAATTGAATCTTTAGTTGTCCCAAATTGGTTTTGTTTTTTTTAAGAATGTTATCTAATAATCAGAAATTATCTTTTTCAGTCAACTGAGATTGGAAAGGCTGTCAATCCTCTTCGAAAGTATGGATCAAAGGATGTCCGTCAACTCGCACGGGTCCTCATCGAGTATGATTTAGTTTTTCATCTATAATTATGGTTTATTTTATACGATTGCTGCTGTTATGTTGATCCATATGAAAGAGTGATGCATTTGATTCCGAAATCATGGTCATTAGTTATAAGACTTGGTTAATTTTAATCAATTTCTTAGTTAGTCATGTTTCGATTAGGTTAACATTGATGATAATCTTTAGATAGGCGAATGATTTGGCGATTATTCTTTTTGATTGTTATCATTGTACCGAACAACTCGAATTCTAAACTTGTTTTATGTTTTTAACATTTTAGTGGGTGGAAAGAAATGGTCGATAATTGGGTCAACGGGAATGCAGCGAAACCTGCCGCAGGTAGAGATTTTATTATCTAACTTAGTATGGTAATGATCGGTATATATACTCATGCAGTTTTTTCATTTGATTTCAAAACTAATTCATGTCGGAAAATTTTTCATTTGATTTCAAAACTAATTCATGTCGGAAAATTGCTATTGAATGTTTGTTCTATCAGAAGGAGGCACACCGGATTCGATAAATCCGTCTGTTGTTGAGAATGCAGAAGATGAGGAGGAAGGAGGACTTCCATCACCTCCTTTAGACGACGGGGCTTTCTTTGTTTCTCAACCCGGTTCAATGGAGCTCTCACAGGTATTGTCCTTTTTCCGTTACTCGAACTTATTTTGCGCATGCTTGTATAGATTTGAAACTGAGTTCGTGTCTTCTTTGTGTTGTATGTCGTATTTGGATCATGTAAAGTTCTTCGAAGGCATGGATGATGACGGAAGTGAGTTCAATTTTCAATTTCCGAATGGTTCTTAATCTGAACTCCTCTCGTCTTATATTAATGATTGTAAATGTGGAATGTTTTTTCAGATCTTCGTAAGAGTGCACCTCCTAACAAGAACCGTGACAATGGAGGAAAGCCGACATCCGACACTCTAGTTAAGGACAAGAGGAATTTCCCGGTTTTCAATGCAACTGCTATCCCTGCCAATGACAACAAGAGTCAGCAAATGAAGAAGACTGAGGCTGCGGTCAGGCTAAACAAACCGGTAGCTGCTGATGCTGGCCGCGGAAGACCAATGAACCCGAACATTCAGCGAAAACCCAATGTAGAGCCGAGGCTGCAGCAGAAAGCCGGGAACAGTACTGTGCCAAAGAGGCCTCTCAATGCTCAGCAAGATGTAAGCAAAAAAACAAACTTTACAGCCATTAAAATTTTAAAGATTTTTTTCGTTCTCTGACATTAATTTTGTGTTTCAAAAGCCGAAATGCTCAAGTGATGCTGAAAAGCTCGAAGCTACTAAGCGGAAACTTCAAGAGCGCTATCAACAAGCTGAAAACGGTGAGTCATTGATGAAATATTCAGACACGATGTTTTCGTGTAACACATTATTCGGTTTATCATAACTAATCGACGAAATTGCTTGTTAATCGCAGCCAAGAGGCAAAGGACAATACAAGTTATGGAAATCAACGAACTTCCAAAGCAAGGAGCTGTCCAACGAAACACTAATTTCAAACCGGGAAATCACAACCGGCAATGGGCTAACGGTCGTAGATAGAGCGCGAGCGCGGCTAGTTTCGGAGAGGAAAAAGAATAGTGATAACATGTTTTTACCAAACATTTACATGATAGAAGATTGATCCATCCCCCTCCTCCTCCTCTTCCTCCTTGAGCATAGAAAATAACAATTATACATTCTTGGATAGAGTTATTTTGATTTTAGAGAGGGAAGTAAACTTTGAAAACATGGATTATTTCCCAAGTTTTAAACTTATCATGAGTACATAGGAATTTTGTTGGTCCAAGATTTTGGATTTGGATTTTTCATCCTTATCTTGGCATTCCTTGGCTTACTTGGCTTGTTCTATACATTATTGTCAATAGAAATGTTTCTTGACATTTTTCTTTTGTCACATATATTATGTTACATTAGGGTCTTATATAACATATAGTATACATGCAATGCAATTGTGCATGTTACTATAATACCCTCAATGACCTTATGTAAATATGTAATAAGCAGGTACCATAGGAATCAATGAATGAATGAATGAATGCTTTTGTAGTCTTTTGACTACAAATGTTTCCAAATTTTCAGTGCCATGGAGTTCAACATAGATGGTTGGTTCTGTCTAGAGATTAAACAATGGTTAAGGTATGTATATGTTTCTTGTAGATTAAACAAGATTTAGATTTTTTTTTTAAAAAAGAAAAATGAAAAATATTTTTTTTAGAATTATTTTTTCAATCTTAGTTTTATCATTATCAATATATACTACTTTAAAGTTTGAACATATATTTTAAGAGTATTTTTTACTCTAGTTTTATGACTAGTTTACATTTATGACTTTCAATCTTTATTGCTTTTAAGTTTGTCCAAGTCTATTCTAAAAGTTGGTCCAAGTCAAATCAATTTTCTTTTCTACTCTAAGTTTCATTTTACATTATTTTAAAAATACTTTTCATAAGTATCAAATCAACAAATAAACTTTTACTTTTAATATTATTTTTTAATTAAATAAAATTTTTAAATAAATGTTTTTTTATATTTTTTATAATTATCAAATCAAGAAATAAATTTTCTTACTTTTAAAATTATTTTTTAAATAAATATTTAATGATTTTATTAACAAATATATAATTAATATTGAATTGAATTATAAAAAAGGTAAATAAATATTTTTTTAATGGGATAAATAAAAAGAATGATGAGAATATATTTTTTATTCCTTTTATGTGATTTTGTTTGATAAAAAATAGCATAAGCATGTGAATAATAAGAGTGAAGAATGAGTGGCCTTTGATTGATGGTATAGGACAATTTGACATAGTTGAATATCCCACACTATGTTTAAAAAACAAAAAACAAAAATAGAGGTTAGATTGTATGAATATGAGTATAATTATGACTATGACTGAGAAAGAAAGAAGAACGTGCTAAAGAAAAATGGGGCATACTTTTTTCATTTTTTTTATAAATATTTGTCGGCTTGACTTTCTTTGTTTTTAATTTTTATTTTCTTCTTATTTGGCTAACAACCATTTAATTGTACTATTTATGTGATTTCCACGTGTCACAAAATTACTCAACTCAATTGTACTTTGCTATAGTGCTGTCTATTTTGACCACATCTCTTTCCTATTACTTTCCTTCGTTTTTAGGGACACGGTGAAAATTATTTTATATTGTAAATTTTCAAAAATATTTTTATTTTTAATATTAAAGATCAAACTTTGCACATTCTATTATAATTTTGATTGATTTTGTTAATTGAATAGAGAATAGATTGAGGTTGGAATTTCCTTGTTGAAAGGTTGGGTAGTTTTCTTTGAGTTGATTCGATGAAAAAGTTTCATCTTGACGTTTAGTTTTAGTTAATTATTTATTCATTTTCTTTGGGCATTGTAAAATAAAACAAACAAACATTTTATTTATTATTGTTTTTCTTAAATCCTAAAATTATTTTACAAAAGTAACAGTTCCATTAGATTGAATTACTTTTAGGAGTTTTTATCCTTATCTTCATTTTTTTCGATATCCGCAAATTCTTGTAGATCCTACTGATATTTATTACGAGTACTACACATTTTATTCTTTAAAAAATATATTTTATAAAAATCACTAATTTTTCTGTTATATATATATATATATATATATATATATATATATATATATATATATATATATATATATATATATATATATATATATATATATATATATATATATATATATATATATATATATATATATATATATATATATATATATATATATATATATATATATATATATATATATATAATTGCTAAAATGAAACAACAAAATATATTTTGAAGAGCAACTTCTCTTAATAACAAATTAAAAATGAAAAATAATAAAATATTAATAACAAAATAAAATTCAATTAATAAAAAATTAAATAAAAAAAAATAATATGAATAATTTTTTTCTTGCTAAATTAGAAGAGAGAAAAGATGAGAAAATTAAGATTGGAAGAGTAAGGATGAAAACGAGAAAAATTAAAAATGAGTTGAAGAGTGAGAAAATGTGTTAAAAAATGAAATGTGAAAATTTTGTGTATGGGGAACAAAATTGGTAGATATATAATCTTGTATGCGTCGTGGAAATCACATCGCAACTCAACGATGTGTAAATAACGTGATAATAAAAATATAACCGTTGCCTTGCGACGTGATTTTCACTCGGTATCGTTGACCTGTCACAACGGTCATATATTCCTGACCAAACCATCAACTCATTTAGAAAAGATACTCACATGAATTTGAATTTTCTGAAAAGTATGTTGGTGACGTGATTTTCATGTCATAACTTAATTTTTTTAAAATTCGAATTCTCCCATGTAAAATTTGTGACGTATTTTTTATATATTTGGAAATATATGTTGCGACGTGTTTAACACAACACAATTTTAAAATATTTTTTAATACATTCTATCATCCGAAATCTTATTAAATTATTAAAAAAGTGTTTGTCATGTGAAACTCACGTCACAAATGTCTTATTTTATCACGTTGATTCCACGTTGCAACATTATGACATTGGGAAACGTTTTTCTTGTAGTGGTTTGTAAAAATAATTAAAAAATTTCATTAGTCATTTCTCAACATTCACTTAAACCCTCATCTTTAAAAACAAGTTTATTATTAAAATGGTTAAGTTTTTAATAAAACTATTAATTTTTAAAAGAAATAATTTTTTTGCGAGTGGGGCAGGTGCGTGTGCGGGCAAACCCGTTTCCATCGAGGATGGGTTTGGGTGATAAATTTTCACGTCGACTGGGTTTGAGGGCGGGGACAGGTATGTAACAGGGAGGCGGGTGCGGATGCGGGGCTAGCTAAATCCGCCCCCGTCCCACCCCACCCCGTTGTCATGCCTAGTAACACGCTACTTATAACAATGGGTACAAAAACTACTGTTGTGAAATAATTTATAGGTCTTGGGTTCGAATCTCAGCAACGACATTATAACCTGAATATTTATAAATCGTATCAGACCAGAAACATCAATACAGTCATTTGTGAATTGAATTAAACCAAAAATAGTATTATCTCAATGACACAATTCCATTAGGAACTAAAAATTGTATATTACATCAAAACTAAAATGACAAAAAATAACCTACAATGTACACACATCATTATATTAAATAATACTATCTTGTAAACGTTTTGACTTTAAACACGTGTAATTTTAAATAATAATATTTATTAGAAAATCACATCATTGGGAGTTATAACACACAACAAATTATGAATAAAGAATATAAAATACTTATTGATTTTTTCATATACCTTTTGATGATCGTTACAAATAACATGTACACTATCTCTATAAATTTTTTCATATAAAATAAACACTTGTCTTACATAAGAAGAAGGAGAAGAAATATCAAAACTTTTATCATCATTATAAAAGTGTGTTTTTCTTTGAAAACAATCAATTATCTCTTCGATAAATTTATATGATCAATCACATGATAAATTTATATGATAAATTTGTTTTACATCAATAAATATGATGAATGATGTATTATAAATTCTCTTACCGAAATTGTATATTACATTGACTACGTGCTTTTGTATTTCTTTGTATATAAAGTTTTATTATTTATTTGTTTATTTAATACACTTTAATGCCATTAAGTTTTTGCTACATTGTGTTGATTAATGAAAAAGAGAATTCCATAAGTTCTGTTTATCAGAAATAATTTTATTCGAGACATTGTGGGGCTTTAAATGTGGACAACTCTTAGTCGAATTTAAAATCCAATTTAAGAGTCTAATTCATTTTACGAGATTTAGCCTTTGGCCATTGTTGGTAATATTGTGTAAAGGGTGCTGTTAGCCCATGCCTCTTCATTGATCATTATATTCTTTGAAAAAGTGATAATTAATATACTTAGTTATTAATTATCTCAAGTAAATTTAAATGATTCACTTCTCTTTCATAAAATACATATAATGTACTCATATGCTAGCAGAGGAAGCTGAGGACGGCTTTACCGCCGTCGCTTGCGAATTTGCATAATGTGTTTCATGTGTCTTAGTTGAGAAAATACATTTCAGATCCGTCGCATATGATTCAGATGAATGATGTACAAGTGAGAGATGATTTAACTTTTGAGGCGTTCCTGTTCGGGTTAATGAACGAGAAGTGAAACAGTTGCGAGGTAAAAGATTGCCTTGGTGAAAGTAGTTTTGGGAGGACCAGTGGAAAAAAATTGGTCTTGGGAACGTGAAGATCAGATGAAGGAGTCGTATCTGACTCTGTTTTCTTGAGATAATTTTCGAAGACGAAAATTCTTTTAAGTGGGGGAGAGTTGTAACACCCCAAATTTAATTGGAATATTTTAATTAATTTATTTCATTGAGAATATTCATTTTTCGGTGATTTTCGGTGATTTTGTAGATTATTGAGAATTGTGCATTTTTGGGGTTATTTATTTTGAATAATAGTATGTAATATGAATTTATTAATATTATTATGAATTAAAATAAATATAAGATGAATAAGGGCAATTGGGACAATTCAGAGGAGTTAGTGAGGGTATTATGGAGAAAGTTCAATTGTGAGGCCCAAGACTAGGTTTAACAAAAAGGAAATTGGAAAGGGATTAGGATTCATTTGTTAGACTGTGAAAAGTATTGAGGTCAGAGCTCTGAGGAGAGGATTGGAGGCAGAAGCTTCGAGAGATTCTCTGAAAGATTTGTGAAGGCTTTGAATTGACGATTAAGGTATGGGGAGTATTACCTTCATGATTTTTCATGTGTAACTTTCAATGTATTTAAGGTCGATTTAAGGTTTAAAGGATTTTGAGGGTGGATATGAGAAATAGTGATCTTTGGCCTTCGTGGCCTAAATCTATTATTGTGAATCTAACCGTGGAATTCATTGAGAAAAAGGAAAAGTTAGGCCTTCGTGGCAAAACCATGAATTGTTATTTGTCTAACCCTAAAGGGATATGAATATTAGATAATGAGTAACTCTAATGCCTTTGGGATAATTGTAAGGAAATTTGTGATTTAGGGCGTGAATATGATACGGGATTGGCCTAATAAACCGTAGGTTTTATGTCTTTATCGCCGTAAGACCTTAGGGATGATTTATGGATGTTTTGGGGGCATGGGAAAAGTGAATCGTGTGGACATTTGGGTGGATTTAGGTTCTGGTGCGTAGCAGAATTTGCTGTTAACGCACTATTCGCCTAGCGAATAATGCTTCGCCTAACGAACCATGTTGTTCCCAGACTCGCCTAGCGAACGTAGCAGAGTTTTACGAATGTTGATCGTGTGCAGTGATGTCTTGCCTTGATGTTTGATTCTGTGATTTCCTTGAAGAATTAACATGAGTATCACTGTGAGTTTTATGTGATGTATACATGATTACATGATGATTTCTATGATGTATTGATTGGAAAACTATGATGATGACATGAGATATGATGATGATTGTGATGATGATGAATATGATGAATGATGATGCACCATGTTGTTATTATGAGGATGATTATTGACGTGTGCATCATGCATTCATGTGCATCCGGACTTCGGTTCAGGACCTCGATTACTTTGGCTTCAATCCCATTGTGTGGATGTGAAGTGTTTTGATGTGCTCCGGTTCTCAAGTAGAATCGATCCTATTGATGGAAATCTATGGAGGGTTGATGGCCTAGTGTCCATCGCGCTGTGATGATTGGTACCACATGCATTGAGTTGAGTCTTGTTGCATTTGCATTTATGAGTTATTTGGAATAATTTATGATGTGGTGGCCTTTGAGGCCTATTGAAGGATATTAATGTGTTGAATATGAATATGACGCCGTTTTATAGGTTGATTTTTACACATTGATTATTATGAATCATTTTACTCACCTTGCATGTTTGAATGTTACCTCTATAATAATCATTTTATTCACCTTGCCTGTTTGAATGTTACCTCCACGTGGGTAACGTGCAGATGACCAAGTTTAGCCGTGGACGCCGTCGATGATATTTTTGAAGTCTTTGAGTTGTTAGCCTTTTGGTTAATTTAGAGGGTCTTACTCTGATATAACATTATTATGAGTAAAACCTTGATAATAAATAAGGATAGTTTAATAAAAATAAATAATAAATATTAATATTTTAAAAAGATAAATAATTTGAAACAATAAATAAGAATAATTTAATAAAAATAAATAATAAATATTAATATTTTAAAAACATAAATAATTTGAAACAAATAAAAAAAAATGACACATACTGTGGATGGTGGAAGTACATATTAATACAATTAAGGATTCTTAATCGGTAACTCAAGAGTATTAAATAGCATTAACCTTGTGTAAATACGCACTTCGTTTATCTCATTTTAAAAATATCAATAATAAAAGGTAGGTTCAATTACATCACACCATATTTGGATCACTTAAAAATAAATTAAAAACTTTTTGTCTCGTTAACCCACTAAACCATTTGATGAAAATAACTCAAAAATTTAATTTTTTTAAAAATTGAAAACTATTTGATTGAAAAGTTATAAATTAAATTTGTCTAATAAAAGTCATTTTACTTTGACTTATTTTTTATTTTCGGATACTATTATTTATTTTATCCTTATTAAAATCATGAATATTTCATATATTGAGAATATACCTAGTAAAAGATATCAAAATTAGAGGTGATAAACAGACATGTCCTTCCAACTAAAAAGCGAGGGTGGGATAGGAAAAGCCCGTAGGCACCTTTTAAACCTAAAAATACAACAGTTTATGTAAATGCTCGTGCTAGCAAAAGGCTGCGAAGAAAACATGGCGAGGCAGTGCAGACATATTAGAGGGTGAGGTCTAAACCCTTGGTCCAACCCGCAGTAAAGTGCGGGTAAAACAGACATGCCCAACGAGTCAGGTCCGTTTTGCCACCCCTAGTCAAAATCTTACGATGTGATAAATTAAGGTTTAAATTATGTTTAAATAAATGTTCATATATTTAACCTAAGAATATTTGGGTGAGATGGTAAAAAAACCTCTTAGAACTTAATTTTAAGTCTTGAGTTTGAATTCAAACTTAGACATACAACAATGTTAAATTCTAAATTCTTTTTAGGTTGTAAGTATGCTGGTTTTCACCACGGGACCGTTGTGATAAATTAGGTAGCACGCTATCTACACAACGACTATTATAAATAACCGCTGATATATATATATATATATATATATATATATATATATATATATATATATATATATATATATATATATATATATATATATATATATATATATATATATATATATATATATATATATATATATATATATATATATATATATATATGTCAAAAATAACCCAACAACAACAACTTAATTAAAGTACGAATACAATTAACATTTCACCACTGTTATATATTCTAGTTGTGGTGGTATATATGAGTTTATTATAAAATATATGGATTGCTTGTTTTCCCTTACCTCTCAATAAACATATAAACCATTCATATTAATTTAGAAGATAATAATCTAAAAATTTAAATTATTCTTGAAAAACAACTTAGACGCTCTATTGTTTTCCGAATTGCATGCGTATATTATAATTCATCTCTCGCTCTTTAACGTATAAAATTTGGTTCAATGCCCGAAGTTCTTCAAAGCAAGGACTCATTCTCATATATTTTATCTTACAAAACATCAATTTGTCACTACTACAAATAATACATTTCATGACGAAACTTTCACCTCACCCACCAAAAAAACTGAGGTGTAAACCATAGATGCGTCACATTTTAAATTTTTATAAAAAATACCATATGTTCCCTTGGTTGAGCTGGAAACCGAGGGGTAAAATATTTAGAGAACACGTCTTCGAATCTCAGCAACTACATTTTAGCTTCTTTTAATTTTTTTAAATTTTTTTTATGACATGTTACCTCGATTTTGCTAAAAACTGAGTGGTAAAGTATTTAGAGGACACATCTTCGAATTCCAACAACTACATTTTATCACCTTTTAATTTTTAATGGGTAAAGTAACATTTTTTAATTTTTAATTTTATTTATTACCAATTTGATGAAAAAATCAAGTAACGAATCTTTGTTATCTATTTATGAAGTAGCATTGGTCAAAACATTGTCAAATCATCAATCTACATGAAAGTTTAGTGATCCACGTGAAACTCTCATTAGCCCATTAAAACGTGAATGCCACAACTATCCATCTTGGATACAAAGTGTTAAAATTTAAAGTTAACATATTGAAAACAATGATAATGAAAGTAAGAGCATGCAAATATTTCAAGGTTGATTTTTTAATGTAATCTTTTCTCTAGTAATTCCTTGTTAAAAATGTTTAATGTTAGTTAGGAAATCATGAAAGTAACTTATTAATGTTAGTTGTAGTTGTATCAAGTAAAATGTTTAATATTGTTGTTATTGTTGAAATTTAGTATTTAACAATTTTATTGATTTTATTTATTTATTGTTGTTGTTGTTGTTGTTGTTGTTGTTGTTGTTGTTGTTGATATTTAATGATTAAAGATTCCATGGATTTTTTGTTGTTGTTATTGTTGTTGTTTTTATTGTTGTTGAAATTTAATGTTTAAGGGTTCTATTGATTTTGTTATTGTTATTGTTATTGTTGTTGTTGTTGATGATGAGGAGGAAGATTTAAAATTTGTCAACAAAGTTGATGCTTTGCAGATTAAAACGAAAAAAAAAAACAGGTTAAAACTAAAAGTTTGTAAACACTTTATCCCTCGTATATTGCTAAACTTTCATCCATCACAATGGTTGTTATTAAGGACCATGATAAAATGTCTTTCAATAAAATAATAAAAATTCAGGCGCGCGAAAATGAGATATTACTACGGTTTTATAAACGGCCGTAGTAATATGGTGTTACCAAAGATATATTTTGTAGTAGTGGTGTCACCACTCCTATGCTAAGCAATTGCAAACTCAACAAACATAGTTCTCCCATTCTCTCAGATCCTCGTTTATACCGTTCATGTTTGGAGTCCTTTAATATGTGACACTCATGAAGCTTGATATTACCTTCAGTGTGAATAAAGCTCGCCAATTCATGTTGTTTGCATTGGAGTCTCACAGGTCAGTTGTCAAAAGGATTTTGTGATATCTTAGTAGCACCATTGATCATGATTTCTTGCTTTCTCCAACTCTATTATCTCATATGTTTTCTCTAAAAGCCTACAATGACTCGATTGGAGAAGCGATCCAAATGATCTATCATATATCTACTTCAAGATCTTGCATCTTCTTTGACCCTAATTTAATTTCTTGGAGTTCCAAGAAACAACTAATTGTTGTCGGGCCAAGCACGAAGGATAAATAACATGCCTTGGCCTACACGAATTTTGTATTAGTTTGACTTGAATCACTACTCATTGAGCTTGCAGTGCCTTTCTTCCCTCATACACTTTTTTGTGATAATCTAAGTGCAATGCTATTGTCACATAATCCTATTGTCCATGCTCACACAAAGAACATTGAGCATATTCGTTTTGTTTGTGAGAGATTTATCTAAATTATTTTTTAATATAATTTGTAAGTTCTTCATTTTAGAGGTTTAATTTTATGAAAATAAAAACCATCAAAGCTAAGGGGATAGTTATCCTTTCTTCAATTTCTCCCTCCTAATTCTTTAATTCAAAGTTCTTGTTCTCTCTTATAAACTCTAAAATAAAATCTTACAAAAAATATTTTTGGTGCAGATTGATTTGAATTTGAAATATAAGAATAATTACGAGATTACGATTTGAAATGCTTTTAATGGTTACATAGTTTTCTTTTACTTTTTCCATTTTAAAATGATTGTCGTTTAAGATTTTTGTACACACATTAAATAATACAATAATATTGTCATAAGATATTATACTTTTACTAAATTAAACTTATTAAAGTATTGAAAGTAGTGTACAAAGTAATAGTTAAATGAAACAATTGAGAAATTTGTAATCATTAATATATTTAAAAGTGAGAATGACAATCATTTTGAAATAAATTTTATTTAGTAAAATGACAGTCATTATGAAACGGAGGGAGTGCCTTTTTTAATAAGACAATTTTCCCTCTCTCTGTGTTAAGTTTATTTCACATTCTAAGAGAATACAACTTCAATGCACATTATCGTGCAAAGTAGTGATTAAGAATGAGAATAGGTCAGATCGGCCTATATAGACCTATAGTCTAATCTTTTTAGGTTTGATTTTGCGTGACATGTTTAATAAAACAGGTTAAACTTAGACTTTTTAAAGTGTATTTAATTAAATATTTCTGATTTAAGCTATTAAAAAAGTCTATGAAGTCTTATAGATTGACCTATATATACTTATATATTAAAAAATATGCTAAATAGTATATAAAAGTTCATGTTATCTATTTAAAATAATAGGTAAAATAAACTATTTGAAAATCTTAATATGAAATAGGCTTTCAGGTTAAATATACGATACCCTGCAACATTAGCGAGTTTTGGTTTACCCCTTGTAATTTTTTTTTCAATTCCTACCTTATAATGTATAGATTATGTGTGTTTGGTCATTGGTTGATTATTTCAATCCAAAATCTTTTTAAAATCCTAGTCAACGTATTTTTTTTAATTTTATTTAAATTCCACATGGCATTTAAATTTTTTTTATAATATTTAAAAAAAATATAAAACGGAGGGAGTACCTTTTTTAATAAGACAATTTTTTTCTTCTCTATGTTAAGTTTATTTCAGGTTCTAAAAGAATAAAACTTTAATGCAAGTTATCATGCAAAATGGTGATTAGGAATGAGAATAGGTCAGACCGACCTATATAGACCTATAGTCTAATCTATTTAGTTTTGATCATGCGTGACTTGTTTAATAAAAATGTTAGACTTAGATTTTTTTAAAAGTGTATTTAAACAAATATATCTAATTTAAACTATTAAAAAGTCTATGAAGTCTTATAGATCGGCCTATATATACTTAAATATTAGAAAATATGTTGAATAGTATATAAAAGTTCATGTTGTCTATTTAAAATAATAGGTAAAATAAACTATTTGAAAATCTTAATATGAAATAGGCTTTTGGGTTAAATATATGATACCCATGCAATGTTAGCGAGTTTCGGTTTACCCCTGTAATACCCCTAATTTTGCCCTAAGATTTGGCGTTTCACCTGACATTCTATTGCATTTTGCATTGCATTTAACCAGTCGCTAACAGGTTTGTGTAACTGGTTTGATTTTGTAGGAAACTATCATATGGTGCGTCTTTAGCTTATGAAGGGTAAAATGGTCATTTTGTTTGCAGTCGACAGTCAATTCACGAATTTTGAGTTGCAGGCAAGAAATTTGGGCCTTTGGACGTTGGTGATGGGAGTTAGGGCCGAGGTAGTTGGAATGGTTTGGTTGCGGGAGATTTTGAGTTGTTGGACTAAATCAATTCGAGTGTTGGATTGAAATTAGCCTAAGAATATGGACATTTGAGTTTAGTCAGACCGTTGGATTTATTCGGATAAGGTTGTTATTTGAGTTGTCGGAAGGTGCAATCGGAAGTCGGGTCGGAGACGGGATTGATCGATTAATTTGGTTGAATTCGGAATTAGGAAAATTGGAATTTTATGGTGTTTTCATTTCATTTTTAAATCATGTTTATTTCATTTTCTTCCATTTTTATTTTTTTCATTCTATTTTTTAAATATTTTATTTTTAGATTTGTTTCTACTTCATTTTAAATCATTTTTTCACTTTTCTTTATTTTTAAGGTTTGTAGCTTCATTTTATTTTTAATTACTTTATTTCCTTTATTTAACTTTATTTTTATTTTATTTTCAAAATCAATTTTACTTCGTTTCAAATTTTGTTTTCTCCTAATTAATTTTATTTCTGAATATTGCTTTTTTATGTTATTTTTTAAGGATTTTGTAGGCATTTTATAAACACATAATGATAAAAGAACAAAAAATATATATGCATTTCTTGGTCATAATCTTTTTCGTTTCATTAAAGATTTTCATTAATAATAATTAAAATTACAAAAAATATTAAATAAAATAAAATTACAAAAAGACATTGCATTTCTCTAAGATTCCTAAAATTTCTAAATTTCTTCCGATTTTCTTCGATTTGTCTCGAGCTTCCGACTTTTCCAAACCTATAAAAATGAGCAAACGAGTTTTATCGGTTAGTTTTGACACTCTAGAGTAATATCATCATCGGGTGTCGGGAGGGTAACAGATTGCTCCGAAATCAGCTCCTGACTTTATTTTCGGCATTTCGGTAAATCAAGCCGTTTCTGTTCTTATTTTTTAGGCAGCCAAGAGAGAGAGAAAAGTGATTTTAGAAAAGTGATTATTCTGGAAATTGATTATCTGAAAAAGTGGTTTCTGGTTCAATGTCAAACAAGACAATCCAACGGATCCAAAACAATATGGATATCCAGATCATGAAAAGGTCTAACACACCCAAAGTCTGGATTTCTCAAATATGGATATCCAAAGATATCCACCAGTCAAAGAACCGACACCTTCAGAATCCTCAAACATCACCAAAATGGATAAACAAAAAATCCGGCAAATCATGCTCAGATCTTCAAAGCTAACTTCCCAGAAAAATGCAAGCTCATCCGTTTCAACAGCGACCAAACCTCCATAAACTCATCCAAAAATCCAGTTGTTTCTGAACCATTAAAATAGGAAAAGCAGAAAAATCACAACAAGTTCATCATCGTAAAATTTCGCAACAAATTCGGCGGAAAGATCGCAAGATCCAGGCCCAGATCCTCATAAAAAAAATCATATAAGAGAAACCAATATCAGAAATCAAATGGGGGATCCAAGCGAGATTCAGAAAACCCCCAAGGGTTTTTAATCACCATCAACGACAAGGAGGCGAACGGACGGAGTCTGAAGAAAGAAAAGGAAGAACCATCACGCGTTCAAAGTCGCGGCTCCATCACCATCACCGGCTGTCAAGGGACGATCGGCGGGAAACGAAACCCACGACCGCGAGTTAGGAGGCTCCTTACCGTCAAACTTCACGCGAGCTCAGACGTGAAGTGATCCACCGTCATCATCGTTCGAACTCATCGCCGAGCACTATAAACCACCGCGCGACCCGCTTCAAACCCATTAAAAGGTGAGCAGATCTTCCTCACGGTTTTGGTTTTGTTTTTGTTTCAGGTATTAAACTAGGAGGAGCAACATGCAAGTGGGAAAAATGAAGAGAAAAACTTTGGATCTTCAGCCATGGTCGCTGGCGTTTTGGTCAAGAAGAAGACAAAGGGGTCAAAGAAAACCCTAATGCATTAGCGGACCATATATACTCCTTGTATTCAATTATTATTTTTTTCATTTACTTATTTCTTTTTCTTTATATATATAATTAGTTATTAGTTAATTATTAGCTTAGGGATTAATTATAATAACTAATGTAGTTTCTTGTTTCATTAATTAATTAATTAATTTTAAGAAATAAAAAAAAACTTAAAGTATTTTAAAACTAAAAAAAGGGGCATTCATTATTTTAAAAAAAAGAGGAATCCAAGGATTTGAATTTTGATCAACTTTTTATTAAACTTAATGCCGAAATTAAAACATTCTTTTAAAATTTGAAAACATTTTTTATTACTTCAAAATTAAAACATTTTTTAACATTAAAATTGAAAACATCTTTTAAAATTAAAACTTTTTTCAACATTAAAATTAAAGCATTTTTTATTTATTACAACAAAATTAAAGCAGGCTTTCTTTTTTTATCCAAAATCTCAAAATCAAAACCTTTTTTTCGTTAATTAAATTAAAACAAATTTTTAAAAAAAGAAACATTAACATTAAAATAACTTCCCCTTTTCAAAAAATGCATAAATTAACTTTTCTTTTAAATAAAATTCAAAAAAATCATAATCTTGATTTAGGCGTCTCAATTTCTGTCTAACCCTCGTCATTATCTCGTTCGCTTCAGCTTATTAATCTGTCATTGGATTGTGTTGTCGCTTTTCAGTTGTAACCATGCGATGCTATCGTCGTTTATTACGTCGCTTATTTTATCTGTTTTTTGGGTTTGTAATTGTGCGAGTAATCGTCACAGTTATTTATTTTTGGCATTGTTTTTGGGATTTGTAATTTACGCGAGTGATCGTCGCGATGTTTTCTTTATTGCTTTCATTATTTCCGCATTTCAATTCCTGCCATATAATAACTCTTAGTCATTTGCATTAATTTACCGTTAACCCTCCGAAGGATTAGGTCTAGTCGTTTGACCGCCGAGTCAATAGTCCCAACCTTAACCGTTTCAAAACCCTAATCGCCTAGGCATCCCGCCGTGGACGAAAATGCCCTTTACCCTAGCATTAGGTCAAAGAGTCGCCGTACTTTGTTTTAGGGTTTCCCGCCGTGGAACATTTAGTCAACCCTAATTTCAATTAACTATTTCAACGTGGAAATAGGAGTTTCGAGACTCCACGTGAGCGCTTTCCTTAAGAAACGCTTATTCTCCATGAAACGTTGACCACAGTCAAGAAGTTTCTAACCTCCCTTTCAAGGGGAACTACGATTACTCTGATTCCATTCCCTATCCAGGATACGTAGGCACAAGATGCGAATCTTGCCGAGTAAACTTATGACTAACCCTTAGGTCTCTTTTCAGTCACTGTATCCCTTAGCGATATATTTCAAGCAAGTAATAAAATAAAAAATAGCAAAAAAAATAAACAAAAGGTTCTTGTAGAGTACTATAGAAGTTTAGGGTGCTAGACCTTCCCTAAGCTTAACCAACCTCTTACCTAGGTCTCTCCCCGCATTGTTTACGATGCAAAAATTAGGTTTTCCTTCGGATAAATCAAAGTCGGTTGTGAATCAAAGAATTGTGATTCAAACTAATTAATAGTTTGATATCCTATTTCCACCGCAACAACCCCCCTATAATTTTTTTTGGATTCCTCCCTTGTAATGTCTAAGTTATGTGTGTTTGGCCATTGGTTGATTATTTCAACCCAGAATCTTTCTTAAATCCTACATGGCTGTCAACCTGATTTTTATTTTTATTTATTTAAATTTTATGTGGCATTTTTTTAATAAATTATATATATATATATATATATATATATATATATATATATATATATATATATATATATATATATATATATATATATATATATATATATATATATATATATATATATATATATATATATATATATATATATATATATATATATATATATATATATATATATATATATATATATATATATATATATATATATATATATATATATATATATATATATATATATATATATATATATATATATATATATATATATATATATATATATATATATATATATATATATTACAATGAGGTAAATCAAAAGTCGTTTACATTACAGGGGGTAAAACATAATTTTGTTGTTTTGAATAATAAAATATTAATAAAATTCTAACTTCCGCTACCAATGGAAATCGAACTCAGTGCCTATACTTAGTGGGATTCCAAACTTATTCATTACCTTCACTAAACTATAGTAACATTATAAACTCCTAATAAATAAAGTACTACTTATACTTATAGGGGCATAATATTCTGATCTAATTACATATCACTTTACTTTGTTCTATCACTCACATGGTTTTTTATTTTATAACTAATTTTCAATATATAGAGTTTTTTTAAAAATATTTTGTTGAATCATTGTTAAAGTCATGCAACCTTTCACACACGATCTTAGTTGTTTGAGATGATGGAGCAATCAAATGCATGACATTGAGGTGTAATATGTACTCTCTAGATATAGTGGTGGTTGGTATTGGATATGATTAAGATACATAAAAGTATAGCTATAGGGAGCATTAGATTCTTAAAATGGTATCTAATGACATTTTCTTATTATTTTTACATATGTAATTCTTATGACAGAAACACTTGCTAAAGCCTTCAACAGAAGGAACCATTTTATGATAAGTTCTAGATAGTAATGATGTGAAACTTTTTTATTTTATGTGATTTATCATTCACATGTTAGAAACTTAGTGCTAGTTTCTTTAATCAATAATGACACAAAAAGTGCTATTTCACCTCATCCAAGTGACTCCCTTTCATTGTCTTCGTTGTCGCGCCCCAGTTCAAAGGATCAATGCTATTCACTTTCATGTTATTATTTTTTGCATTCGTCAAGCAGAAAAAAATCATAAATTCCATTTTTTTCTGTAATGACTGCTGCTAATGCTTCCATCTTAGTAAATTGATGCTAATGTTCTTTTGTTGTGTTTTGGTAGAGGTAGCTAGAATTTTGAGAGAATGCAAAGTAAAACTAAATGTCAAAAAATAAGCTACTATGAAATATATATTTAACATATAAATCATAAACAAAAGAAACATTAGTCTAGTGGTTACAGGGAATAAATCGAAACTCGCTAACATTGCAGGAGATATCATATATTTAACTCTAAGCTTTCAAATAAGCTTTTAGGCGATCAAACTTTTAAAAAATCAGGATTTTTTTTTATAATAGACTATAGGTCTGACACAAATTATAAAATTTATCATAAATTAGACACAAACTTTAAAAGTTTTTCATAGGTCAGACTCAAGTCTTTTAAAGTCTGACCTGACGTATTTCTAGCCTTAGTGGTGACCTAGCATTGGCGGAAAAAAATAGATTTTGAATTTTCTTATTTAAATGTTGTGTAGTTTTTTTAATAATTGATTCAATGAGAGTACTCTTTCCTTGCGTTTAATATTAGTTGTTTTTTTCCTCCTTATTTAGCAATTGCAAAATAATAAAATGTATTGTTTCATAAATAGAAATAAGGTTACAAAGATAATGATTTCAATAGGTTAAGTTAATTTATGTTTCATAAAAAAAAGGTTATATAAACATAGATTTAAAGAAATTTTTCATCTGATAAGAGAATCAAATATGCTGTAGTTGCCCTTGTTAAATATGACATTGTTTTAAACAATAATAAATATTAGATTTTTTTATATTACTTTCCTCCATTTTTATGTTGGTTGTTTTATTGCCTGATGAATGCTTTTGCATTTCCTTTTTTAGAGGATTTTATTATTATTTTTCTATGGATTTATACTAACATCTCGTAGTTTGTTGATAATCTCTTCTTCATATGATCTATAGTTAGTTTCCACGTAGAACATCTCCTTGGTTTCTATCCTAGTGGAACACCTAAAACTTTTAATGGTATTAAATCCATGCAACATGATAAGAATGTTGATGTTTCATGTAAAAAGTTATGTTCCAAACTTATTCCATATAGCTTGCTTTTAAAGAAATCAACTCTTAGAATCTAAAACGAGTTCAAACCAACGAAAAATATATTTTATACTCTAAAGATTATCCCCCGATCTATTGATAAACTAATAGATATTACAAAGATCAAGAGACGTATGACATAGGGCATACCTCATCCATAGTCTAACAACATCTTTAAAAGTAAAAATTACATAAACATAAAAAACATTAAATATAGTTTGATCACAAGTTAAGAAGACACAATCAAACCAAAAACAAACACATATCATCCATCCATCCACTCTCTTGAAAACACTAACACTAACAATATATGAGTGAAAATTCATTGTCCTTTTCCAAATCCAATTAAGGATGATTTCTTTGACCTGTGTTTGCGCATTTCAACTAACTTTCATCTCGAGATTATCCACTTTTATCAAATGTTCAAAAGTTAATTGATGATTAGAGATAATGTTGCTCAAAGACACAAAATTCGTTGGAGGCTTTTTATCAAACACCTGAAGTGCAAACTTATACCCTAAAGAACAAAAACAAAACATATACAATACTAAAATAAAAATAGATAAATTAGATAGAGTTATAATCAGCAACCTGTAGACGATCCATGGAGGCTTTGGAGGAGGGCGAAAAGCTTCCAACATCATAGGTGTTGGAGCAGATTCTGTGAATAGTGGTACACCCACAATTGTTGAGTTTAAGATGCTAAGAACAACTTTAAGAAGCTTTCCATCTCTTAGTGGTGGTGGCTCCAGCGGCGGTCCTGACAGGTGGGAGAGAGGCAGTTTGGTTTATGGTGGAAGGAGAGGGTTTCTGATGAGTGGCTTAACCCCAGTAGGAACATGAGAGTGAGGTTGAAAGAAATAGATACTACAAGGAGATATCCACCATAGAGATGGAAGAAGAAGTAAGAATGTTGTGTGACAATTTAAAATAATATTGTCCATGATTCATTTTAGCCTTGCTGCCAATACTTTTGCATTGATTTTATATAGGATCCCAACCAAGAAGATGAGTTAATACTAGTTTAGCTCTCGCAGATCGTCGGGTTTTGGAATAAAGGATAAGAACAACATTGTGATTGCCTTTGGAAGCATGTCATTTTGATGGAATTCGATCACAAATCTAACTATATCTCCCTTCATGGACCTTTAACAAGTTTTAAGAGAGCCAAATCTGAATCCATATGATCCAAGATTTTTGTTTCCTTTGTATTATCACATTGATTCATGAATCTCTTCTTTGGTAAAAAAATGATTCAACTCTTACACAATAATTCAAGCTTAATGTAACGCCCAGACTGCTTTCAAGATTACGACTAACCCTCATAAACCAACATGGGTCTTTTTAACATGTTTTGTCCTCAATCACACGCTTTTTGGGAAACTTCCCAAAAGGTCACCCATCCAAATATTGCTTCAAGTCAAACCCGCTTAACTATGAAGTTCTTATTTGTTAGGCTATCGAAAAGAATAAGCATCTTGGTTAGGGATGGCAACGGGGCGGGGCGGGGGCGGGTTTAACTATACCCGCACCCGCCTCCATATAACACACCCGCCCCCGCCCCCCAAGTTCAATCGGGGGTGAAAATTTACCACCCAGACCCGCCCCTAGTGGAGAACGGGTGCACCCGCCCCCACCCCGCCCCCACCCGTAACTTTTTTTAATTGCAATAAAAATTAATAATTTAATTAAAAAATTGATTATTTTAATAAATTAATTAATTATTTAATTAAAATTTTAATTAGTAAATGAATATTAACTTGATTATTTTGATTATTTTAATTTCAATAAAGGCATTAATAATTTAATTAAAATATAATTGATAAATGAATATTAAAATAAGTAAAATAAGAGAATTAAAGTAAAATACATTATCCGGGGGCGGGGCAGGGGCGAGTCTTAGTGTCTACCCACACCCGTAGTTAAAAACCGGGTTTCCCCCGCACCCGCACCCAATTAAATCGGGTTTTCCCCGTTAATTTCAGGGCGGGTGCGAGCGGGTCCGAGTTTGTTTGCCATCCCTAATCTTGTTAGTATATGTAGTACCAATCAATCCTTATAAGCCTTCATTCAACCATGTAGTCTCATACATGTAGAGCCTCGAGATCCCCTCATTCCGATATGACTTTGGACGACCATATTCCTCCCACTTCGGCCTTGGGTGTTACATGCCCACCAGATTCCGATTGATTCATCCCAAAACTACATCATACTGGGAGATATCTTCTTTGATACCATTTGTAACGTCCCAAACTGCTTTCAAGATTATCGAATGACCCCGCAAACCAACACGGGTCTTTTCAACATGGTTTGTCCTTAGTCACACGCTTTATGGGAAACTTCTCATAAGGCCACTCATTCAAATACTACTCCAAGTCAAGCACACTTAACTAGAGAGTTCTTATTTGTTAGTGTTGTGAATCAGATACCATGAAACAAAATATAAACGGTTTCTTTATGATCAAAAAACACACAAGGGTTAGGGTTAACAAAGAAAACAAGGTAAAACAACAAGGAACAACAAGGATTGATTATAAACTGCTATTCTTTCCTTACTCTTAGAACAAGATTACAAGTATACAAGAATAACAAAATAACCTCTCTCTTTTTCTATTAGGATTTTATCTTCCTATTTTTCCTTATGCCAAGATTGAGAAACTAGCATCTTATTTATAAGAAAAATAGCACACTAACCTAATGGGCTTTTAAAAATTATCCATTACAAGCTAACTTAAACAATTGAGCTTACAAGCAAGACCCAATTCAACATGCTAACAACCTAGCAATATTGACTAATACATGTTAGAACAAACTTTGACTACAACACATATTACTCCGACAACAGCATGCAAACAAACTTTGACCTCATGCTTAATTCTTGTTGAACCAGAAGCTACCCTTCGACCATACTAGAGTTTGATCCAACATCTCACAAATCTCCACCTTGATCCTTCATGTCGAACTCTTTATTGAGTTCAGTCTTCACCCTCATTACCTCTTCGACATTATTGCTTGCTATTAGAATATCATCCACATAGAGCAACAAAATAACAAATGAATTACCCGGTCGAAATCTGAAGTAAACACAGTGGTCGAACTGACTTCTGATGAAACTTATGCGTGCCATGAACTTTTCGAATCTCCTATTCCACTGTCGAGGAGATTTTTTCAGTCCATATAAGGATCTATTCAGCTTGCACACATAATCTTCCTTCCCTTTTTCGACATACCTTCAAGTTGTCTCATCAGGATTGTTTCATCTAAATCACCATACAAGAACGCAGTCTTCACATCCATCTGTTCTAGTTCAAGGTCGAACTGTGCCACTGTGACAAGCAACACTTAAATGGATTTGTGCTTCACAATGGGAGAGAACACATCATTGAAGTCAACACCTTCTTTATGAGTGAACCCTCTAGCAACTAATCTTGCCTTGTATCTCTTCGACGCCACTCCTTCGATTCCTTCCTTAACTTTGAAAATCCATTTACAGCTGACTAACCTGACTCCAGCATGTTTCTTGATCAGTTCCTAGGTATTGTTATCATGAAGAGATTTCATCTCATCATCCATGGCCTTCAGCCATCCGGTCTTCTTTCGACTCCTCATAACTTCCTTATAGTCTCTAGGTTCTTCATCTAGAACCTCACTTGCAGAGATTAAGGCATAAGTTATAAGATCTGCAGTTAGGCTACAGAAAAGTAGATGCATCTTATTGGTATAGGTAGTACAATCAATATTTATAAGTCTTCATTCAACCATGCAGTCTCATACCTACACAACATCAGGATCCTTTCATTCTAACGTGAATTCGTGTGACCACTCCTGACCCTATTCGACCTCAGGTGTTACAACCACTCTTCACCCTCTTCGGTCTCGGATGTTATACTTAATCTTTCAATTTCATTTCATCCATATCCAGATCGGGCAGTTATAACTAGTTTCTTATAATCTTTTTTCAAAGTGATATTTCACTTCATTTTTATTTCATCCAACTTTTCATGTCAACCAATTAGAGAATTGATGGAAACAACAATGTTCCTTCTTCTTCTTCTAGCCATTAACCATGCATGAAAAAAAAAAAGAATTTGCATTGCCTTATTTGATCCAATTCTTTTTCTAGAATTTTCTTTGATCAAACTCTCTTTAAAGTATAATTGATGTCACACAGAGTTAGAGGCTTATGCACATTGATCCACAATGACATATTTGTCAAAGTCGTTATCGTCATCAATCAAATAATGAAGTTCATTTAATTTTGTAACATCTCTACTTATCTTTAAGTCAATTCACCTGAAAACCTCCTTGTACGTATTTTTTTTGAAAATATTTAAAAAACTTAAAATTGAATTATTAAAATTTATATAAATCTTAAAAGCCCTGCTTGAATAATATATTTGAATTTTTATTTTAAAAGTTTACATTAAAAGAAACTCTCCGCTAAACTTTATCATTTCTTCTTATCCCTATTCTTTTGTTCTAAGTCCTCCCATTCTCTTTTAAACTTTCAAACATAATTTTAGAATTAGAAACTTTAGTGCATATTATCTTAAATAGTGTTTTTCTTTTATTTCAAAATTTTAAATATTCTTCTTTATTTTATTTTTTTCTTGAGCCATTTTATTAAAAAAATGAGTTAATATTATTTATTATAGTTTTTTTAAATAGAAATTTATGTTATTAAACTAACAATTTCATTAGATTTAATTAGTTTATGTTCATAAATACAAAAGGCGTCTCTAATAAATTTACATGATGAGATAACTTAATACGTTGTAGTTGCTCTTGCTATATAAGGTCTTATATTTTTATAACCTATTTATATTAATTGGTTTATTGATGGATGCCCGATATTGTATTTTTATTTTATTTTTTAGAAGATTTATTACTAGTTTAGAATGAAATTTTTATTACATAATATAAAAAAAAATATAATTCTCTCTGTTTGAAACATTAATTCCAATTATTATAAATCTAGATATGAGTGCTATGGATAGATTTTTGATGTTAGGGAGTGTAGTAGTTAGTTCGATCGTGGTCGGTCAAGAAGTAGGAAAAAGGATATATTAGATCATACTCCTATTTGAATAAAAGTCAACAACCTGAATTATGACCTAAGCTCTTCAAGGTCATCAATGGCTGGTATGATCCTCAGGAGTTGATGTCTTTTGTTGAGGAGGTGTGAGAGACAGGTGACGAGGAAGATGAACGCTGCTATGAAAATTGGAATTTTTAGAAATTTAATTGATGTCAATCGATTGCATGCGTGTTGTTTTAAAAAAATATTTAGAAAATTCAACTATGACAACGATTAATACAAGGGATTAATCGATTGCATGCAACTAATAAATGTTGCATAAATGAAAATTTGAGAAGGCAGTGAGTAAATGAATTTGATGTCAATCGATTAACATGATCTATTAATGCTAACCTAATTTTAAAATTTTTCTAAAATGAACAATGCTTTATTACCCGACCATTTTTGTCGTAACTTTGGTTCCGTAAGCTCAAATTAGGTGTTGTTTGAAGTGTTTGAGAGCTAACGCGCATAGCTAATTCATGGTAGTGCCTTTTGAGATGATTGATGGATGAATATATGTTTAATGTGTGAATATAAATTGTGAATTATACATATAATTGTGCAAATTATTATACATGCTTGTTGATGATTGATGGAGCGAGTGATTTAGAGTGAGAACTACTCATAATACGTTGAATGCATGACGAGTTTCAGTCAGAGTAAGGATGTAACCATTGCTATATTATTATTGTTGTGTGATTGTTTACAGTTAGAGTAGGGCTGTAATCATCGATTATGATGTTGTCGTTGCATGATTAAATGTCATGCATCATATATTGTCATTGTTATGAAAAGGCAAGTCACGAGTTCAGAGTGGGGGACTAGTGACTTGTTCTAATCTTAGAGTGGGGGCTAGGAGCTCAGAGTAGGGGCTCGGGGTTCAGAGTATGGATCCAGTTCATATGAAGAACCAAATGTTGAGTCGGTACTGCATGCATATAAAGTTAAGTTGTGAGTTCAGTTCAGAGTGGGGACCGCGACGAGCATGAGTTGAGTCAATGTTGCATTGCATTACATAAATATTGTGCAAATGAAATATTTGTATAATGATGAATACTCTTGTATGATTTGTGTGATTGGTGATTAATCATGATGTGGGTGAAAGATGAATACGTGATATTATGGTGCATGTATGATATGTGCATAAATTGTAATGTGTGAATCTACTCTGATTATTTTGTGTACTAATTATTTAAACGTATTCTAACTCCCTTTTTATTTTGTTGTGTCTATGATCCTCTGAAGTACAGACAATCAGGTGCATGAGTAGGAGCTTGATAATGAGGATGGTGTTGTGTCTCTTTAGTTGCTTGTTGATCGAGTTTTGTAATTGGAGTCGCTCTGATATGTAACACGAGAGAAACTTGTTGTTCTTTTATTTATTTTATGTTGCATATCTTTCCTTTTTTTTTATGAAGAACCACTTTCAAATTTATTTTATGTTGCAATTCGGGTGACCCTTCCATCCTAGATTGTAGGTGTTGGAAAAGGGTTATTCTTCTGGAAATTGGAAAATTTAGCTTCTTCACTTGACTCTTCCAAAGAGCATCTTTTGTTTGCATGTCCTCCTCCATATAAATCACACCTAAGTGCTTGTATCTGGCTCACGTTAGCTTTACTTAAGTTTCTTTCAGTTAGTTGTTTCTTTAATAATTCAATTTGAGCTAAAAGTGCAGCATGAGTATCAATAACTAACATACCTTTGGGTGTGCCTACAGTTTCATTTTGTACAGACCTTCCGCTCTTTGAATGATATTCATTCAAGCACATATTTTGAATCAAGTCTTTGACTTGTAGTTCGATCATTGATCTGATCGTGCCTCTCGCGGAAGCATCCTATAACATATGTGTTTGACTCTTTAGGCCTTTGATAAAATTATGCATTTGCTCCATATTATTCATATTATGATTTAGGCACCTAAAAAATAAAAGTTTAAACCTTTCCCATGAGGTATACAATGATTCATTGTCATGTTGCTTAAAAATTAAAATTTCTGCTCTTCGCTCAGCAAACTGAGTGGTGGTGAAAAATCCCTCTAAGAACTTATCCTTCAAGTCCTTCCATGTTCGAATTGTTCAATTTGTAAGGCATAATAATCAGTCTTTAGCCCTTCCAATTAGTGAGAAACCAAACAACTGTAGCTTGACTTAGTCTTCCATGGCATCTTCTGGTTTGCACATCGAAGCGGTTCCGTAGAAGCATGCAAGATGGGATGCACCCACGAGTCTCTGATCGTGCTCCCGTCAAAGGAATTTTCTCTTAAACCAGAAAGCACATAATTCTTAATATCAAAGTTAGTAGGGTATGCCAGTATAAACCCTCTAGAAACCTATCTGTCGTTGATTCTTTTGTAGTAATCCCCCATAGTTTGGAGTGGTGCAGCTGCCATGGTAATTTCCTCTTCAGTGTCCGAAGAAAGTAGTGGTTGATCTTCTTCTAAGATCCCTTTATCTAAAGTTGCTTCTCTAACTGCTTTCCTAATAGCACGTGCGATTCTTTCAATTTCTGGATCAAACTAGATTAATGACAATCCTAAGTTACGCATACACAAACAGGAAATACCTCAATAGCAATATGATAAACAAGAAAACAAAACAAAAATAAAAAACTAAAAACAAAACGTTGCACAAGCGTTGCCTTGTTGAAATATCAACAGTCCCCAGCAATAGTGCCAAAAACTTGATAACTTCTCGGTAAGTGTACCTCTAATGTCGCAGTAATAATAAAGATCTAATCCACAAGGACTGCTATCTAACAAGACAAAATTGTACGATGCGTAGAAAATAGTAAATTGGGGGGTTTTCAAGTTTGAATGCGAAAATAAAAGAAAGTGTTCAAATAGAATCACGAAAGTGACCAAGTTGTGTATAGAATCCCCTATTTCTCTATTATTGATGTTTAATGCCTTACATGAATAATCTTATCACTATAATCCCACGGATAATTAACAAAACCGCTATAACCAATCCCTTGTGATATAGCTCACTAATGACTACTCGAAGTTTCTTATCCCTAGTCCACTAGCATAAGCAGGATTAGGCGATGCAACAAAGCGTTAATTCAATAGCCACTAGATATTTTTTCCTCATTTTTTGGTCTTTCTTCTTTATTTTTCTCCTTTTTAACTTGTTTTAATAAGTTTCTTCGACCAAATTCATGCTATGATAGACTGTCATCAATGTGCTAGAGCTTATGAAGAGTATTCTTGAGGAAAGGAATAGAAGTGGTTTGAGAATTCATCCCAACGCTACTAAAATGTATCGAGACTTGAAGAAAATATTTTGGTGGCCATGAATGAATAAGGAAGTAGCCAAGTTCTTTTATGCGTTCTTGACTTGCCAGAAGTTGAAGATTGAATATCATAAGCCGTCGAGACTAATGCAACCATTGAGTATTCCCGAGTGAAAGTGAGACAACATTTCCATGGGTTTTGTGACAAGTTTTCCGAAGACGACAAAGAGACGTGATTTGAGTTACCATTGGTTGAGTTCACTTACAATAACTGTTTTCATTCTAGTATTAAAATGACACCATTCGAGGCGTTATTTCGTAGAATGTTTATGACACCTTTGTGTTGGTACGATTCGGGTGAGAGTGATGTGATTGGAAATGAGATAGTTCAGCAGACTGCTGAGAAAATCAAGATGATCCAAGAGAAGATGAAAGTTTCATAGAGTCATCAGAAGAGATATCATGACAAAAAGAAGGAAACCACTTGAATTTCAAAAGGGAGATCATGTGTTCCTAAGAGTTACTCTGGTAACTGGTGTTAGTCGTGCGTTAAAGTTGAAGAAACTTATGTCGTGTCTCATTGATTCGTGTCAGATTCTGTAGAGAGTAGGAGAGATGTTCTACCCAGTTGTGTTATCACCGTATATTTTAAATATTCATGATGTGTTTCATATATCTCAGCTTCGGAAGTACATTCCTCATCTGCCTCATGTGCTCCCGTTGGATGATATACAAGTTAGATAGAACTTGACAGTGGAGACTTTACCGTTGAGGATTAATGATCGAGAAGTGAAGAGATTGCTAGGCAAAAGGATCACTTTAGTGATAGTTGTCTTAGGAGGTTGTGCTGGTGGTAGTGTGATGTGGGAGCTCGAGAGTAGGATGAGGGAGTCTTATCCAGAATTCTTCCCGTCAGGTAATTTTCGAGGGTGAAAATTCTCTTATTGAGAGAGTGTGTAATACCCCAACTTAACTAGCCTTTTATTTAATTACTTATTTGATTTGATTGATTAAACTATTTAAATTATTATTTTGATTTATGACGTGTTTAGTCGATGACGACATTTGTGGTAAATTATGTTGATTTAATTAGTTTTAGTGAGAATTAATTAATTGAATAATGGGAAATTAGTAGAAAGTTGAGTGAATATTAAGAGGTGCGAAAAAGTGTAAATAATGGGAATTGGATGGTTAGTGGAGAGAACTCATGTTTGAGTTGGACCAAAAGTTGTATTAAGAGAAGTTAATTAGGTAATCTTATATATTCAAAAAATTAGAAAAAATAAGGGGTTTTTGAGAGCATTTTGTCAGAACATGAAAAAGAGAAGAAAAAGAGAGCTAGGGCTTGGAGAGTAGGAACCATAATAGCTTGCTTGCTTGTATTTTTGCTGGAATTACAAGGTTGGGGGGGGGGGGATTATTCATCTAAGGGTGCCCTAATCATGAAAGGATAGAGAGCTTTCCCATAACCTCCAATAGGATTTTCTGTTTCTTTATTGCTTGATATGAATATGATAGATGATGCTTATGATTTTATTTTCATCATGAATTGATGAGATAATTGTGTTTTATGTCATGTTGTTTTGTGTTTCATGAGTCAATTGATTAAATGATGATTTTGTGTTGAAATTGAGTGTTTTAGAGTATGAACATAATTGATCAATTCATGATAAACTAATGTTAATCAATGAGTAATTAATGTGTTGGACATAATAGAATGTGCAATTGTTGTGTTTTGAATGTTATAATGAAGGTTTGAATGAGGTATGAGATATATGTGATGAGGAAGATGAACGCTACTATGAAAACTGGGATTTCTGGAAATTTAACTAATGTCAATTGATTGACACCATATGTGAATCGATTGCATGCATGTTGTTTTAGAAGGAAAAAAAAAGAAAATTCAACTATGATAATCAATTAAAACAAGGCATTAATTGATTGCATGTAGCCAACATACAAAAAATTGAGAAGGCAGTGAGTAAATGAATTTGATATCAATCGATTGATGCTGGCTTAATTTTGAAAATTTTATGAACTTAACCATGTATTATTACCCGACTGTTTAAGCATTAGAGAGCTAACGCGCATAATTGACTCATGGTAGTGCCTTGTGAGATGATTGATGGGTGAATATATGTCCAATGTGTGAACATATGTTGTGAATTACACACACACACACACACACACACACACACACACACACACACACACACACACACACACACACACACACACACACACACACACACACACACACACACACACACACACACACACACACACACACACACACACACATATATATATATATATATATATATATATATATATATATATAATTGTGCGAATTATTATACATGCTTGCTGATGATTGATGAGGCGAGTGGGTCGGAGTGAGAACTACTCATAACACGTTGAATGTATAATGGATTCCAGTCATAGTGGGGTTGTAATAATTGTTATGTTATTTTTGTTGTCGTGTGATTGTTTACACTCAAAATGGGGGTTGTAATCATCGATTATGTTGTTATCGTTGCATGATTAAATTTCATGCATCATATGTTGTCGTTGTTGTGAAAGAGGAGAATCCCAAGTTTATAGTACGAACTAGTGACTTGTACTAAGCTCATAGTGGTGGCTTGGAGCTCAGAGTGGGGGCTTGGGGTTTAGAGTGACGACCTGGTTCGTATGAAGAATTAAATGTTGAGTCGGTATTGCATGCATTTAGAGTTAAAATGTGAGTCCGGTTCAAAGTGAGGACCGTGACGAGCATGAGTTTAGTTGATGTTGTATTGCATTACATATTGGTTATGCAAATGAAATGTTCGTGTAATAATGAATACTCTTGTATGATTTGTGTGGTTGGTGATTGATTGTGATATGCATGAAATATGAATATGTGATATTGTGGTGCATGTCTGATATGTGCATAAATTGTGATGTGTGAATCTACTCTGATTATTTTGTTCATCAATTAATAATTAAACACATGTTCACCCTTTTTTTGTATTGTTGCGTCTATGCTCCTTTGGAATACAGACAATCAGGTACCTGAGTAGGAGCTTGATGTTGATGATGGTGTTGTGCGTCTTTAGTTGCTTATCGATCGAGTCTTGTAGTTGGAGTCACTTTGATATGTAACACGAGGGGAACATGTTGTTATTTTATTTATTTTATGTTGCTTATCTTTCCTTTATTTTTTTTAATGAATAACCACCTTTCAAACTTATTGTTGTTGAGGCATTCTATGCCAACTATTTCATAATTCGGTTTCTTATCAAATGAGTAATTTTTCAAATTATGTGGTTCAAATATGGTTTGATTACTGTTTGGGTAGCATCTTATTTCAAGGATTTATGTGTTATACATGTTTTATTTAATTATTTGTCGAGTCGGGAAGTAGGGTGTTACAAGTTTCACAATAAAAAACATCTAAAAAAATTGGCATAGTCTAGAGTAAAATGGTTAAATCACTGATGGATAACACTAATGAAATTTTGCATTAAGAAATTATATACTCTAAATTTGTTCAAGTATTTTTGCTGCAGATATTAAATTTAAATATTCTTCTGAAAGCAAAAATAGATTTGAACGTTGAACTACACAAGGCTCTGAGCGTCAGAAGCATCTCATTAGAAGATTCTGAGCGCTGCCTACAAAAGACTCTGAGCGCTGCCTACAGAAGACTCTGAAGCAGAAGCTACAGAAGCATCTGAAGCGTAGACTGAAGACTTTGTATGAAGAGTTTCAAGCATTGTTTTTCAGAAGACTCTGATAGTACTGTTCGCTGCAAGTACTGAGGATCTGATCTCTAAACTCTGTTCTGATTAATTTCACGCTGAAGCACACTTGCTGCAACACTCTGATACAATAAACTCTGATGACATCAAGACTCTGATCACTCAAGGCTCTAATGTTGATTGCTGTGAAATAGAAACTTGTTGAAGAAGGTTATTCAAAGTTATATCTGTTGGTTATGCCAAACGACTCTTTCCTCTTTCATGCTAGACACAAGAACTCAAGCAAAAAGGATTTCTCTGAATGTTCTACTTCTAGGAAAGGTCAAGTGATGTAAAGACAAAAGGCTACAGCTACTTTGCAGCACACGATCTTCAAGCTTGCAACGTCTTGAACTCCTTTGACTATAAAAGCAAGTCTCCAACAACTTTCTATAGTTGACGAAAATTGAAAAAACTATTGAAAACTCTCTCAAAGCTCTCATACAAATCATATTTCTTTGTTGAATAGTTTCATACCTTCTTAATCTTAAGTGTATAAATCACAGTTGTGATATAGCTTTCTTAGAAGCATTTCAAACACTTGTTTAGTTTACATTTGATTGTAAAAGTTCCTTGAGAAGACCAAGTTGTGGTCAGTAGTTCTTGAGAAGACTAAGACAGTTGTTCTTAGTGGTTGAAATTGTAATCAGTTTGATTATAGTGGATTAAGTCCTTGTGGAGAAAGGCAAATCACTCTTGATAGGGTGGACTGGAGTAGTTGAGTTCAACGAACCAGGATAAAAATCTTTGTGTTTTTATTGCCATATTATTTTGAAAACCCTTATTCAACCCCCCTTCTAAGTATTTTCTCACCTTCATTATACATGTTTTATTTAATTATTTATCGAGTCGGGAAGTAGGGTGTTACAAGTTTCACCAATAAAAAACATCTCAAAAAATTGGCATAGTCTAGAGTAAAATGGTTAAATCACTGATGGATAAGGTAGAAGTAAATGAGCCTTTGATTACAAAAGTTATCCGAAAAAGTACGCCTTAGATGGAAAATATCAAAGAATAAATTAAGAGAGGGCTCCTAAGATTAATGCTTAGAACATAGCTGGAAGACCCACATATATATATATATATATATATATATATATATATATATATATATATATATATATATATATATATATATATATATATATATATATATATATATATATATATATGCTCATGACCCTAGATGAAGTTGGGAAGGGAAATCCTTCAAATGTCGCAAGACGGCTAGCTCAAATTTGAAAAGGGCAGTTGAATCCCTATTCTTGTAAACAAGCACTCGTTAAACGAGACCATGTAACTACAAAAAAAGATACATATTCTCTTTTCCTTCACACCGCAAGGACCAGCCACTATGAAGGGTTGCCGACCACAAAGTTAGCCTCGCCAAGGGCAGCCTCAGTGCTCGAAGCCAATGAAGTACTCTCTACCTTTGCATATACCCAATCATATATCAGTGCGTTCAGCCGATGTCAAATATTTAAATGCTCAAATTCTTAACGTCGTTAGGATCACAACTCACAATCTGCAGTTGAGCCAACAAAGCCTCTAGCAAGATCCCTCCTTTGCAAATTGACTCTTATCTACTATTTCAACAAGATAGAAGGGGGCATAAGGACCTCAACGTGGGTTATTCTTCCACCATCAATCGATATAAGGGCATTTAACGACCTGAAAGAAGAAGTTTCCCCCCAAAGGAAGTATCAAACATCCCTCCGGATCCAAAGTCGTCAGATATGGGTATAACCTCCGATCCTATACAATCATTATTAAAAGAATGGTAAGAAAAATTAGAGGATGACCCAAATAATGCTTCCACTTTATAATCTCTCACAAAGTTATCAATATTATCGCTCATTTTGGCGAGATACAACTAGAGATGTTGAAAAGCTTGAGTGAGAAAGGTACCTTGTTAAACAAGGTTGATGAAGCAAGAGTAATGAAATAGGCAAAAGCTTTAAGCAAATGTTTGAGTCACTTCTAATTGTAAATCTCAGAAAAAATGAGTGAAGATGTTTCTATGAAAAAGTAACTAAAAGCTTGAAAGTTAGAAGGTTGCGAAAAGCTTTCAAACACTCAACTTTATATTTATAATCAATAGCAGATGGATGTTCAAAACCAAATAGATCACAAGTTAGAATTTCACTCATGAAAACACGCAAACTCAAGTGCATTTAAGCGCTTTATAAACTACACAACACCTTAGTTGGTCACGTCATCGCACGTGTCAAGAATGAATGATAACGTATCAATGATGGAACCACATTAAATGTGCTTATTTTCTATTACTTTTTAAAAAACTGATCACAAACGATTCGATTTTATTATACATCAAACTACAATATAAAAGCCAATCAATAATATTTAAGGCTTTTTTCGACTTCTTCACTGTCTAGTAAAACCTTTAAGGCAATAGTTAATATAAAATTTATTTTATCGCAATTAAAAAAAATTAAAATACCCGAAATTTATTTTTAAATGAGAACAATGAGATTCTAAAATTTTGAAACATGTGCCAAGAGCCTCTGCTAAAGAAAGTTATAAAATAATAATAACTATTAAGTTAATTAATATTAAAAATTAAAAGTCTAATAAAGTGTGAGACTCAAACGGCGGTCTCACTTGGCACACATTTGAGTTGCAACGTTGAGAGTGAGTTCAAGTCCTCTCAAAAGATTGTTAACGCAATTCAACTATTTATTTTTTATAATTTGAATATTCTCTTACTTTTCTTGCAAATAGAAAAATATTCTCTTGATTTCATTATTTATGCAAATTTTGATTTGAGAGACATGATGTACTGTTTTTCACTTGACGTGCCATTCCCACTCCCTCACATACAAAAAAGTAACTTTACAGTTTCATTCCTAAGAGGCAAGCTTGTGGTGATTGAAAAGGACAAATGAAAGTTAGATTCTAATATTATTCCAATCTAATCTATTTGACACTTGTCATGTATGTGATGAAAGATAAATGACACGTAATACGTTCTATTTGGATAAATACTAATGCATGATATCGTAACGTAACTTGTATCACCCACCGTATTTATAACAAATTTAGGAAAAATATACTTGAAAGCAAGATCATAATCGATAAGGTATATCATAATCTTATCATAACACACCTAACTAAACACAAATTTCAAATAGTTGGTCAATTAATCCACTTACATATATGATATAAGCTTGTGATTTGTGAGTTGTTAATCTTCTAAGCATGACAGATACACTATGATTGTTTTAGTTGGTAGGGCAATTAAAAATTGGTAAATGGATAATATTAATAACCACTGATCAAATAAACTCTATATTATCATCACCGACGCAACACAACCAAGTAAACCATATTTTTTTAAATGCTTTGCTTGCACCTTCTTACTTTGGTTTTTACTCAATTTCAAAATTTAAAATTATTATTAATTTAACATGTTTGCGTGATGTTTTTAAGGCAAAAATTGTGGGTAAAATGTGGTGATTTAGTTGTTATTTTATATTTTAATTACTGTTCTATAATAATAATTATATATATATATATATATATATATATATATATATATATATATATATATATATATATATATATATATATATATATATATATATATATATATATATATATATATATATATATATATATATATATATATATATATAACAAATCAATAATAAACTGCATCGTTACTTTTATTTTATTTTATGACAACACCAATCCTCTTAAAAATTACATACATTGATCTATGAGTCACACCATTGTTATGCATGAATCTTTGGATTTACCGTAAAAGATTCACTATCTTTGATTTCAGGAAGGCAAAAGTAAAAAAAATGCAAATAGTATGAAAGTATGTTGATTGTTAGAACATGTTTTCTCATATTTGACCACTTTATTTAAAGTAGCTTTGAGAGTTGTTTGTCCTATAGTAAAATCTTTAATCATCGGTCCAACTAGTGGAGAGATCATAGTCAAGTCCACAAATGCATGTTTCTCTTCTACCCAATTGTACATCAAAATATCTGCTGACATAAGTGTTGACCTTCACTCCTATGGGTCATTCAAAAAATTCATAAATGTCTCTTTATTGACAAATACTCCACGAGTTGAAATATATAAAAGATGACATCTCTAACAAGGTCAATGTCATGTCTGTATTTGAAGTTCAAAACCTTCTTATAATATATTGTTTGTTCTCCAAATGTATTTGAAAATCTATTCTTGAGAGGACAAATGTCAGACACGATGTTAGGACAACTGGTCCACTGCAATATATTAGTATGACAATAGTGTATAAAGTCTTAAATTATAGAAGATGATGAAACATAAAAAGATAATGAGAACACAAAAAATTGCTAACCCAATTCGGTGAAACCACACCTATATCTGGGAGACATTCTACGCAAGAAAGGAACTCACTACTTCGAATTAGAACAATTAGTCTTATAAGAATATTTAACCGCTATGAAGTTCTAGGGGTGTGCACGGGTTGGGTTGGTCCGGGTTTGGTCTAACTCGTTACCCAACGCGTTCAAACTTCAATGAGTTGGGTTTTTCGTCCAACCCGCAATTTCATTTTCAAAACCGACTCGTTCATTTATGGGTTGGGTTGGATTCGCGAGTTGTGTTTTAAATTAAAAAAAATATTTTTTATGATTCTTTTTGTCGGTTTAAAAAAATGTAACACATCTTAATACCATCATACTCATTTATAACACTCAAATTCGATGAACATATCATATAATATCTAATAAAATTCATCAACATGACATAACACTTGATAATAGTATAAAATTCAACAAGACATGTTATTTCCATAAAATACATAAGTTCGAAATGATACAAAAGAATAAGAAATAATATTTAACTATAGAATTATATAAACTTATTGGTCTAGTAGTATTATTGGTGGACAATATTTTTTTATATAAAAATTATGGTTATTAGTGAGATATTAATTTTATATTTTATTTTAAAATAATAATAAAAATAATAAGAAATTGCTAAGGCCACATCAATGGGTTGAGTCAACGAGTTCGCAGGTTGCAAAACTCAAACCCGATACCCGGACCAAAACTATATGGGTTGCGATGGATGTACCCGTAAATGAATGGGTTTGGGTAATTTATGGGTTGGTTCGGTTTGAGTCAATTGGTTCGTGGATTGACCCGCACCCATGAACACCCCTATGAAGTTCTATGTCTCTCCCTAATCCTAGTGACTTTCTATTTAGATCCCCCCTAAATATGAGAACCCACTTACTTTCTTCAACCAATAACCCCTAGTGATAAACCTCAATAACAAGTATATTTATTGTTGAATTTACAACTCAATTAAGATAAACCAACAACTATACCATGTTACTGAAACATAGATTGGTGTACAACAAAAATTCAAGACTAATCCTTATTATGGAAGTTGTGTGAAATACAAGAAAAAATTTATTCTCAAGGTCATAAACTTAGTATCTTGGAACAAAGCTTTACAACTAACAAACTAAACTCTATGCCTTAAGATATGGAAGGAGGCGCTAGAGTGGTGCACAAAGATAAAACAAACAAAGACTCAAAAGATAAACCCTAACACTAGGTATCTTAAAAACGTGCACACCTTAAAAGTGGGTCAGAGATAAGGCCTACGATACTGGGATTGAAAGATGAGGAGGGGGTGTACCTGCAAGGCACTCTGATGCTAAAGTAAAAATCGGGAGAAAAGAAGGCAAGTACATAATATGTGTGTCTTTGGATGGATATTGAATACCTGACCCTCTTAAATGAGAGGGTTTTTATAGTGCCCCCGGAGCTTGACCATTGGTCCCTATTTTCGGGGTGAGATATTCGCTCCCCAAAGTGTTATAAATGTGTCTTAAAACCTTTGTTGGTGAAGAGAAAGAAAACATATTTAAGAGATTGCATTTACCGCGAAAATCAAAAGTTTTAGAAAGTCGGATAAAAAGTCGAGAAAAAAATCGGTCGGTGAATAATTTCGTCTACATAGATGAATAGTGACGTTCGTACGGTGAATAATTTTGTACGTATGATGAATAATATTTTTGAGTTTTCGGGCTTTTTTGATTCGGTCTATGGATCCATGTGATTTTGGACTTTGTTTGTTGGGTATTTGTCATTATAAATATGTATCACTTATATGCTCTTTGTGTGACTATCTTAGAGTTTTCACCAACAAGGGAGTTTAAAGGTATATCATAGGGTTCCAGCTATGCACAAAGAAAATCTTAGATTAAACCTTGGGTTTGAGTGATTCATATATTGAGAGTTAGAGAGGCAGGGAAACACTTGGGTAGAAAATATTCTTGGGTGCCTTCAGGGTTGTTCTTGGGAACCTGAAGGCGAAGGTTATTTTCTTGTAACTCATCTGTAATCTCTTGTAACAACTTTCTGAGTATAGTGAATTGGAGAGTTTTTCTCTCCCCTAGAGTAGATCGTTTGATCGAACTGGGTAAACAAACCTTCGATTTTTTCTTGCCTTATTCTGTTATATTATCTGTGTACGGATTATTATTGTTGAAGACCATTTATTTTGGTTGCTATTTTTTGTCCTCACAAATTAATATTGAATTTTGTCGTAATTCACAACAAGATTCATAACAAGTCGTACGGTGAGCATGGAGCAAAGAGATATTGTTGACAAGTGAGCACCATGGTTAGTAGATGACAGATCGAGAAAATTTTCCGGTAACACGAATTCGGGTTATGGAAAGTTAAGATGCAAGTAATTTTAATTCAAGAGAAGTGTATCTATGCTTTGAAGAGTGAATCATTGATGCATGCAGGGCTTACACAGGTACAGAAGACCGAGATGATGGATAAGGCCAGAAGTTCCATTATCTTGTGTCTCGGGGATAAAGTTCTAAGAGAAGTCGCCAGGGAGCAAATTTTGGTTGCTATGTCAGAAAAACTTGAATCATTGTATATGACAAAGTCTTTGCCTCACAGGTTGTATCTGAAATAACAACGCTATTCATTCTGAATGGTGGAGAATAAATCCATAGTTGAGTAGCTCACAGAATTCCGCAAGATTATCGATGATCTTGAGAATATTGAAGTGAAGATTGATGATGAGGATAAGATTTTGCTCCTATTGAGTTCATTACCTAGATCCTTTGAGCACTTTAAGGATACCCTTCTTTATGGTAAGGAAGGCACTATTATTTTGGATGAAGTCGAGACGACGATGAAATCCAAAGAATTTTTAAAGTCGGAAGATTTGAAGATTAAAGATAGTGGTGAAGGTTTAAATGTGTCAAGAGGAGGAGGTGAGCGTAAAGGGATGTCCAAATCAAAGAGGTCTGACAAGTCAAAGGTAAAATGTTTTAATTGTCAGCTAATCGGTCACTTTAAAAGGGGTTATCCTAAAATAAAGGTTAATGAAGATTTTGTTCAAGCTATAGTTGCATTGGGTGAGGAAAGTTATGAGGATGCCTAAGCACTAGTAGTATCGAGTTTGAAATTGAAGATAGTTGGGTTATTGACTAAGGTTGCTCTTATCTCATGTGTTCAAGAATAGAATACTTTGAAACTTTGAAGATGGTGCAAGCTGGAGTAGTTTGCCTTGGAAATAGTAAGGCATGCAAGTTTCATGGTATTGGTACGGTCAGATTTAAAATGCCTAATGATCGTGACTTCTTATTCACAATGTGAGGTATGTTCCATAACTCAATCGAAATTTGTTATCTATAAGTATGTTTGATTATGTAGGCTATTGTACTAGAGTTGAACGTGGAGTGTTGAAGATTTCGCGTGATGAATTGACTATTGCTAAAGGGTCTAAAATATGTGCTCTATATATTTTAGAAGGTTCAATTGTTATTATTCATTCATCGTTAACTAGTGGAGAATTTCATGACAATGAATAGCTATGGGATTTGGGTTTAAGGCGTTATGAATGCCTTGAGAAAGTTTCAGGGGAGTACAATGAATTTTGCAGAAATTGAGGGATAAAAATGCATGTCACCGTTGAGTTGTTATTGAGTTTTTGGGGAAGAGCTGGGGTTAAAACAACTTACTTGGTTGGTATAGAATTTCTTCAGAAGAAGAATAGTGAAAACCAAGGGAGAAACCTGGGAGAAACTATAACGGAGAAAACTCAATTTGAGGTGGAGTTTCCTATTATGGATGCTAGCATTAATGAGAGAACGGTTATAGAGATCTCTGATTATCATTTGACTCATGATAAGGTAAGGAGGGTTATTGTAACATCTCAAAGGGATAATTATGCTAACCTTGAATATTATGTTTTTAATGTGGCTGAAGGACTGAAAAATGAAGGAAGAAAAACCTTCAGGGAGGCATTTAAAAACAAGTGGAGTCAAGGGTGGTTAAAAAATCATACTTGTAGGCTTGCTAAATTACCTAGGTAGAAAAGGGTAATTGGGAACAAGTGAATGCAAGTTGCGAGATCAAGATTCAAGGGTTGCTTGATTGGTATAGACACGATTTAAAGTCAAGGTGGAGATTGTTGTAAATGTGCCTTAAAATCTTTGTTGATGAAGAGATAGAAAACATATCTTGGAGATTGCATTTAACACAAAATTTGGACGAAAAATTGAGAGAGAAAAAATCGGTGGGTGAATAGTGCCATTCGTACGGATGAATAGTGACATCTGTACGGTGAATAGTGTTGAATAGTGTTTTTGAGTTTTTGGGCTTTTTTTATTCGGTCCATGAATCCATGTGATTTTGGGCTTTGTTTGTTGGGTATTTGTTATTATAAATATGTATCTCTTATATGCTTGGCGTGTGACTATCTTAGAGTTTTCACCAACAAGGGATACCAAGGGTTTAAAGGTATAACATAGGGTTTCAACTATGCACAAAGAAAACCTTGGATTACACCTTGAATTTGAGTGATTCATATATTGAGAGTTGAGACATAGGGAAATACTTGGGTAGAAAATATGGTTGTTCTTGGGTGCCTTCAGGGTTGTTCTTGGGAACCTGAAGGCGCAGACTATTTTCTTGTAACTCATCTGTAATCTCTTGTAACAACTTTCTGAGTATAGTGAATTGGAGAGTTGCTCTCTCCTCCATAGTAGATTGTTTGATCGAACTGGATAAACAAACCTTCAGTTTTTTCTTGTCTTATTTTGTTATATTATCTGTGTACAAATTATTATTGCTGAAGACCATTTATTTTGGTTGCTATTGTTATTTACCTCACAAATTTATATTGAATTTTGTCATAATTCACAATAAGATTCACAAAACAAAGAATAGGTAACTGCCAGAAACTAGTTGTTGGGGCGGGTATAGGTGCCAAAAACTAGTTGTTGCCACAAGTAGAGGCACAATAACGGGCATAGGTGTCATGACTATTTCTGGATGATGGAACCGTGCGTGACAGGAAGAAACTACTGTGTGTGAAGGCAAAGCTTCTCAAGCGATTTTGATGACGATACATTCCATAACATACAAGGATGGTTCAAAGACTATCAAGAAAATCAAGTTTAAGCAACTCAATTTCATATCATTATGTCAAAGCTTGATTAGGAATGGAGACAAGGTCTACACAAAGGAAGGTACAACCTTCAAGCTACTATATACCTTAACAAAGTTTTCAACTTCATCTCTCTTTCTTGCATTTCATGTTAAAACCTTTTTAAAACTTTTCTTTGCACTTCTGCCTCTTATTCAAAACTGATTTTCTGAAAAATTGAACAGAGTAACCGGTTACTCAAACCTGGTAACCGATTACCCTTTTAAAACTTTCAATTTTTTTAGTCGTTGAGGCTGGTAACCGGTTACCCACTTATGGTAACCGATTACCACTGACGCTGTAGGCCAGAAAGTTGCACCTTTTGGCATAAAATTGTTTACATTTTTCTTCTTGAATCATGGCATCTCTTGGCCATTATGTCTCTTCTGAAAAGGTGTTTAGAGGCATATATATATATATATATATATATATATATATATATATATATATATATATATATATATATATATATATATATATATATATATATATATATATATATATATATATATATATATATATATATATATATATATATATATATATATATATATATATATATATATATATATATATATATATATATATATATATATATATATATATATATATATATTTCTAAACTAAGATTTTGAATAAAACCTTCTTGTAAAAAAAAATTTCAAATATATTTTTCATCTCTCATTCTCAATTTTTCACAAGTGTTAAAATTCTGATTTTTCAAGAGTGAAACCTGCATACTTCAACTTTCATAAACTCATCATAGTTTCACTCATTTATCTCTTGAACACTTGTTAAGATATATAAGAGTTGGAATATCAAAGAAGAAGATCGATCGAAAGATTGATATTTTGAAGACAATTGCAAAACTACTCAAAACATATTTTATTCATTTACTCTTTGATTACATACTTAGTGTTCCAGGATTATTGGAATTAAGTTTTTAAGGTTGTTACCTTACTGTCCAGGATTGTTGGAAGCAAGAGGTTCATATTGAGAGGATTGTTCTCATTGGATTTAGTTGAAAAATCCAAGAGTTGCTCTTGGTGGTTTGATTGTTTAGAATCTGTATAGAAAGACTAGGAAAAAGTCATGTCTTAGGATCTAACAATTACTGAAAATTCTCTTACGTGTTGAAAGGGGACTGGAGTACTCTCGGATTGTGAGGGGAACCAAAATACATCGCCGTGTCTCTTTACTTTCCGCATTCTGCACTTAGTAAATTTTAGGAAAGTAAAACAAGGATCCTACACCAAAGACCTGAAAATTTTAAGTACCTAATTCACCCTCCTCTTAGGTGCATTTCACACTTACAATTGGCATCAGAGGAGGTTATAGGTAACCTGTTCCTAAAAGATCCAAATGGCTTCCACTAGCGCAAATCCGGTGTTCAAAGATGGCGGTAGCAGTAATAAACCTCCTTTGTTCTCTGGTGAATATTTCGACTTTTGGAAAATTCGCATGAAGGCGCATCTAGAGGCAGTAGAAGAAGGCATATGGGAAACTGTTGAAATTAGCCCTCATATACCAATCAATGTTGTAAACGGTGTCGGTACTCCAAAGTTTCAAAGTGCATGGGACGATAATGATACGAAGAGAGTTTTAAATGAAAAGAAAGCTATCAATGTTTTACAAAGTGCTTTAAGCATGGATGAATTGTTCCAAATTTCATATTGTAAATCGGCTAGGAAATCTGAGATACTTTGGTGGAGACTCACTAAAGAACCACCGAGGTTAAAAGATCAAGGCTGAACACACTAAGTCAAGAATACGAGATGTTTCGTATGCTGCCCAGAGAATCCATTGTTGCTCTCCAGAAAAGATTTGTTCACTTGACCAATCATTTGATTGCATCAGGTAAAACATTTTCCAATGATGAATTAAATATGAAAGTGTTAATATCTTTAACAAGAGAATGGCAACCCAAAGTTACGAAAATTTTGGAGAAGAAGAGTCTCTCAACAATGACTTTCGTATCGCTTTTCGGAAAACTTCAAGAGCACGAGTTAGAAATTGGACATCTTGAGAAATATGAACATCAAGAGAAAAATTCTAAAGGAATTGCTCTAAAAGTATACTCAAAATAAGGACAAGATGATGATGCATCATAGGAAGATGAAAAATTTATGCTACTAGTTAAGAGACTTGGGAAATTCTTCAACAAAAGTGACAAACCCGTCAATTATGCAAAGAGGAAGAAACACTTCAAGAAAAGGGAGAATTCCACACCAAATCAAGATGTTACATGCTATGAGTATGGGAAGCAATGTCACATTAAAATGGATTGTCCAAGACTTCCAAAGAAGAATGGATTCAAAGGAAAAAAAGAGACAAAGAACAAGAAGGCTTATGTTGAATGGGAGGAAAATGATGAGGTTAGTACTTCTTTTTCACTTTATGATAATGATGCTCAAGAGGCTATAAACAAACTATTAAATGGATGCTAAGTTTTGTATAAAACCATATCTTCACAAAAGAAACAAATATCATCTTTAGAAGAAAAAGTTCAAACTATGGAAAAAGATGAAAAGAATGAAAAATAAAAGGTTAATGGTGAAGAAAAACAAAACTTTGTATGCAAAAATTATGAGTCGCTTTCATTCCAAATTATTCAACTTAAAAGAGTTCTTGAAAGATATGAAAAAGGATAAATTGGTTTAGAAGGGATCCTTAGCCAACAAAGATACTCAAATGATAAAAGCAGACTTGGGTATTCAAAATTTTCTAAACCAAGTTCTAACAAAATGATCTTTGTTAAGGATAGTGATCAAACTTCTAAAGAGAAATTAAGCAAGCCTAAAGTTGTGCATCGTTATCATAAAAAGAAAAAAGGTTACAAAAAAGAAATCTTTCGTTCCTAGATATAAAAGTAATTTTTTACCTACTTATTTCTATGGTGGTATCATTGGCCGTACACCTAATGCATGCTATGTTAGAAACTTTAGTATAACAAGCGGACGTTATGTGTGGGTTAAGAAGGGCACTAATTATGAAGGACCCAAAGTAACTTAGGTACCTAACAAGAAATAACTTGTTTTGTAGGTTTGCTTGAAAACTACTTCAAATCTTTGGTATCTTAATAGTGGTTGTTTGAAGCATATGACTGGTGACCTCAACAAATTTTCAAATCTAAAGCTTAAGGCCAAGGGTTATGTTACCTATGGTGACAATAACAAAGGAAGAACTCTTGGCATAGGCAAAGTTGGAGCACTACCTTTCACATCTATTTAAGATGTTCTTTATGTCGAAGGACTAAAGGACAACTTAGCATAAGCCAATTATATGACAAAGGATTCAAAGTCAAGTTTACAAAAGATGAATGCTTGATAGAAGACGAAGTCACTAAAGAGGTAAAGCTAAAAGGTAAAAGGATCAATAATATATTTATGATTTCTCTTGACAATTTTTCTTTGAAGGTTAAATGTCTCATGGCAAACAATAATGATTCATGGTTATGGCATAAGAGATATGCTCATATACACATGGAACATTTGAACAAGTTGGTTAAACATGATCTAGTTGTTGGTTTTCCTAAGGTAAAATTTATCAAGGATAAGTTGTGTAATGTATATAAAAAAGGGAAACAAACCAAATTAACTTCAAGTCAAAGAATTTGGTGTCTACTACAAGGCCACTACAATTGTTACACATGGACTTGTTTGGTCCATCGAAAACAAAGAGCTTCAGAGGTAATGTTTATGCTTTGGTTATTATTGATGATTTTTATAGATTTTGTTGGACTTACTTTTTAGTGCAGAAATGTGATGCTTTCAAAGCATTCAAGAAGTTTTCAAAACAAATAAAAAATTAGAAGTCATTAACAATTGCCTCCATAAGAAGCGATCATGGTGGAGAATTCCAAAATGCTCCTTTTGAAGAATTTTGCGAAGAATATGGAATCTCTCACAACATCTCGGCACCAAGAACTCCCCAAAAAAATGGTTTTGTAGAAAGGAAGAATAGATCATTGGTGGAACTTTGCAAGGAAAATGCTTAGCAACTCGAATCTTCCAAAATATTTTTGGGCGGATGCAGTTAGTAAGACATGCTTTGTAAGTAATCGTGTTAATATTAGAGCTATTCTTAAAAAGACTCCTTATGAACTTTTCAAAAGGAGAAAACCAAACATTGATTACTTTTATATATTTGGATGCAAGTGCTTTGTCTTGAACAATGACAAAGACAATCTGTAAGTTTGACGAGAAATCTGACAAAGGCGTATTTCTTAGCTATTCTCTCTCTAGTAAGGCTTTTAGAATTTATAATAAAAAAAATTTAACTATTGAAGAATCTATGCATGTTAAATTTGATGAATCTAACCCCTCCAAGGAGGAAGTTGTTTTATGTGTTGATGATGATGATATTGTAGATATTCCTAAAGAAGGTACTTCTCTATCAAATGATCAACCTAAGCTTTAAGAAGAACCGATTCAATAAAAGTTAAAATAAGATAATTTACCTAAGGAGTGAAGAACACATAGAGATCACCCGATTGATAAAGTTATTGGTGATATTAGTCAAGGTGTTACAACTAGACTTAACCTCAAGGATGCATGCTTGAATATGGTGTTCGTATCTCAAGTTGAACATTTCAAAGTTGATGAAGCCTTAGGAGACGGCCAATGGATTATTGTTATGCAAGAGGAGTTAAACCAATTCGAAATGAATCAAGTTTGGGAACTTGTTCTTAGGCCAAGTGATAAACACATTATAGGTACCAGATGTGTGTTTAAAAATAAACTTGATGGGAATGGGATAATTGTTCGGAACAAGGAAAAATTAGTGGCCCAAGGGTATAATCAAGAGGAAGGAGTTGATTTTGAAGAAACTTTCGCTCTGGTTGCAAGGTTAGAAGCTATTCGTTTATTACTTGCTTATGCGTGTTCATTGAATTTTCAATTGTACCAGATGGGTGTTAAGAGCGCATTCCTAAACGGATACATCAATGAAGAAGCCTACATTAAGCAACCCCCTGGCTTCGAGGACTTCAAGAATCCATCATATGTCTTTAAGTTGAGAAAGACTCTTTATGGCTTAAAACAGGCACCAAGGGCGTGGTATGCTCGACTCAGCAACTTTTTATGCAAAAAAGGATTTTAAAAGGGTAAAGTTGACAAGACTTTGTTCATCAAGCGAATCAAGGACAACACTTTATTAGTTCAAGTCTACATTGATAATGTCATATTTGTATCAACTAACAAAGATCTGTGTGAGGAATTATCGTTGATGATGCAAGGATAACTCGAGATGTCTATGATGGGAAAAATGAATTATTTCCTTGGATTACAAATAAAGAAAATGAAGGATGGCATCTTCATCAACCAAGCCTAGTATTGCAAAGAGATGTTAAGAGATTCGACATGGATAGTTGTAAAGCGATGTCTACTCCAATGGGACCCGAAACTTATGTTGACCAAGAAGAATCAGGAATTTCAGTTGATATCACAAAGTAACGAAGTATGATTGGTTCTCTATTATATTTGATGGCAAGCCGTCCTGGCATCATGTTCAGTGTTGTTTATGTGCACGGTTTCAAGAAAATCCAAAGGAATCACATCTCAATGATGTAAAGAGGATCATGAAGTATCTCAAAGGAACAACCAATGTTGGATTATGGTATCTGAAAGGTAGTATCTGTAACTTAGTAGGTTATTCTGACTCGGATTATGCAAGTTGTAAGACAGATTGCAAGAGCATAAGTGGAACATGTCATATTCTTGGAAATGTACTAGTTTCTTGGTCCTGTAAGCAGCAAACGCGTGTTGCACTTAGCATGGCTGAAGCGGAATACATTGCGGCAGGAAGTTGTTGTGCTCAGATTCTATGGCTCAAACAACAATTACATGATTATGGATTAAATCTCGGGTGCATTCCTCTAAGGTGTGACAATACAAGTGTGATCAACATTACAAAAAATCCTATCATGCATTCAAGAACAAAACATATTGATATCTAACATCACTTCCTACGAGATCATGTGTTACAAAAGGACGTTGAAGTTGCCTTCGTATATACTCATAATCAACTGGCAAACATATTCACAAAACCTCTTCCAAGAGAAGAATTTTACAAGATCCAAAGCGAGCTTGGAATCCTAGACGAAGGTGATGTATAAATCTTCAATATTGATTCATTATTTTTCCTAAAATAATGCTAAGGTAGTCTTTACTATATGCTTTCTATTCAAAATTGACAATTTTCACTTTTAACATTTTTACTTGAGGTAAATCCATTTATTTTAACTTGCTTGACTTTTCAATATGTGTATTATACTTTATAATAACTTGCTAAAATAAAAGTTTTTGGAAATCTCATGGTGGTTAAGAGAAAATGAGTTGTTGTTTTTTTGCTTACGGTAACTGGTTACCTAAAGTGAGTAACCGATTACCACTGTTTCATTTTCAATTCTGTTGGCCTTTTTGAGATAGGATAACCAATTACCCATTCTTGGTAACCGGTTACTCCTGAATGTTTTTCAAATTTTTTTAAAAACCTGAATTGTAACAGTCACTTAATTCTTTTACTTTCCCACTTCCATAAGCACTTATTCATTCACTTAAAGGCATTGTTACCTATTCTAATCATTCACTTAAAGGAATTCAAGATTGAGTCAAAGCTCTTAAAAATCCATTAACTCACTCCATTCCTTAAATACCTCACCAACATTCTTCTCTACTCACCCAAATCTGAATTTCACTCTACTCTGTCATAAACCCTAAAAAGCTTCAGAAATTATCAATGGCTCCAAAAATGCAAGATAAAGGGAAAAAGAAATTGGGAGAAAACTCAGAACCCATAGAAGAAGAACAAAAACAAACTGTCAAGGCGAGGCGGCTTAACTTCAACATTCGGAACCGACCTCTTATGCCAGTGAAATATGTGAGTTTGATTTCCTTCCCTGCTCATAGTTTTAACTTTCCAGAAATGCTAAAAAATCAAGGTGTAGATAAACTTGTGAGCAACATTGGACCAGTTTATCCGGATTTAGTAAAGGAATTTTACTCTACTTTTGTGGTTGGATACGATGATTTTGCAGATGTTTCCCTAAAATCCACTGTTAAAGGTGAATCAATTACTATGACTATAGAAGAATTGGGAAAATGTTTAAGGATTCCTTATGAAGGGGCTAATACCAAAACTGGTTTTCAATTAGAAGAGGAACCTTGGAATAATTTTTCGGCATGAACTATTATATTGATATTTCCCAAATTACACAAGAAGAGCTAATGAGTAGGTAGAACCCTGAATCTTCTCGTGTGATTAAGCTGGCCAAAAATATCACTGTTAGTGATCAGATGCTTCACTATATTCTTACATATATATTGGTTCCAAATCACTCTAATCACTCTCAGGTGAGTGATATGAAGATGCAACTGTTGTTTGCCATAAAAACAAAGTTGCAGGTGAATTTGGCATATGTTATCATGCAACATATGGGACACCTCAGAACTTTAACTGGAGGACTTCCTTACGGGCGAATTATTTATATCATTTTGGAGGCAAGTTCTATTCGGCTTCATTGGGAACCTCATACAATGATGACTTCAAAGGTCAATGAAATTAACGTTGCAACAACTACAAAGAACACAAGATTATTCAAAATGATGAAAAATAATATGTGTACAAGGATGATACTTCTTCTTCTGTTGCTGCTCCGACTCCTGAAGAAGGTTACTCGAATGAACTCATCTACAAAAGGATTGTAGTACTTGACAACAAGGTGGATCTTCACAATCAGGAACATCGGAAAGGTATGGCCTTAATGAGAAAAATGTTCAAATCCATAGCTTTGCAGCAACTTGCAGCTATTCGGAAAGAAGAAAAGAAAAGGGAAGTGAAGATGGAAATGAAGATGAAAATGAAGAAGATGATGATGAAAAGGACGCTGTGTCTGAAAGTGAATGACTAACTTTCTGTTTATTTTCTATGTTTTTAAACTTTATGGTTTATGATTATGTCTTTATGTTTGTATGGTGTAAACAAGTACAATGTTTCGTTCCGTTTTAATTAGGTGTGTTTCGTAACAAGGTGTTTCTTAAATGTTTATGATGTATTTTTTGTTTTGTATTATGTTATTTTTCTTGTTTATGTATATTTTGTCTTGTGTGTTGGTTTCCCATCCTTTTTGTTGTTGACAAAGGGGGAGAAGAAATGCATATGTGTTCTTGCTTGTCCTTGCTTTCTAACAAATTTTGCAGAAAAATCTCAAAGACTCTCTTAAGTTAATGATTAAGGGGGAGCATTATCCAAGGGGGGGCAATAGTGCATTTATTAGAAAAGCCGGTGAAAAATGAAATTTCAAGCAGAGGTTGTCATCATCAAAAAGAGGGAGACTGTGAAGGCAAAGCTTCTCAAGCGATTTTGATGACAATACATTCCACAACATACAAGGATGGTTCAAAGACTATCAAGAAAATCAAGTTTGAAGAACTCAATTTCATATCATTATGTCAAAGCTTGACCAAGAATGGATAAAAGTTCTACACAAAGGAAGGTACAATGTTTAAGCTACTATATACCTTAAACAAGTGCTCAACTTCATCTCTCTTTCTTGCATTTCATGTTAAAACCTTTTTAAAACTTTTCTTTGCACTTCTGCCTCTTTTTCAAAACTGATTTTCTGAAAAATTGAACAGAGTAACCAGTTACTCAAACCTTGTAACTAATTACCCTTTAAAAACTTTCAATTTTTTTAGTCGTTGAGACTGGTAACCAGTTACCCACTTATGGTAACCGATTACCACTAGCGCTACAGGCCAGAAAGTTGCATATTTTGGCATAAAATTGTTTTCTTTCTTCTTCTTGAATCATGGCATCTCTTGGTCATTATGGATCTTCTGAAAATGTGTTTAGAGGCATATATATATATATATATATATATATATATATATATATATATATATATATATATATATATATATATATATATATATATATATATATATATATATATATATATATATATATATATATATATATATATATATATATATATATATATATATATATATATATATATATATATATATATATATATATATATATATATATATATATATATATATATATATATATATATATATATATATATATATATATATATATATATAAACTCAAATTTTGAATAAAACCTTCTTGCGAAAAAGATTCAAATATATTTTTCATCTCTCATTCTTAAATTTTCACAAGTGTTAAAATTCTGATTCTTGAAGAGTGAAACCTGCATACTTCAACTTTCATAAATTCATCATAGTTTCACTTATTTATCTCTTAAACACTTGTTAAGATATATAAGAGTTGGAATATCAAAGAAGAAGATCGATTGCAAGATTGATATTTTGAAGACAATTGCAAAACTACTCAAAATCGATTCTATTCATTTACTCTTTGATTACATACTTAGTGTTCAAGGATTGTTGGAATTAAGTTTGTAAGGTTGTTACCTTGCTGTCAAGGATTTTTGGAAGCAAGAGGTCCATATTGAGAGGATTGTTCTCATTGGACTTAGTTGAAAAACCCAAGAGTTGTTCTTAGTCGTTTGATTGTTTAGAATTTGTATAGAAAGACTAGGTAGAAGTCTTGTCTTAGGATATAACAATTACTGAAAAATATCTTTCGTGTTGAAAGAGAACTGAAGTACTCTCGGATTGTAAGGGGAACCAGGATACATCGCCGTGTCTCTTTACTTTCCGCATTTATCGTATTCTGCAGTTAGTAAATTTTAGGAAAGTAAAACAAGGATCCTACATCAAAGACCGAAAAATATTAAGTACCTAATTCACCCTCCCCCTCTTAGGTGCATTTCACACTTACAATTGACATCAGAGCAGGTTATAGGTAACCTGTTCTTAAAAGATTCAGATGGCTTCACTGGCACAAATCCGATGTTCAAAGATGGTGGTGGTAGTAATAAACCTCCTTTGTTCTCTAGTGAATATTTCGACTTCTGTAAAATTCGCATGAAGGCACATCTAAAGGTACAAGGAGAAGGCATATGGGAAATTGTTGAAATTGGCCCTCATATACCAATCAGTATTGTAAACGGCGTCAATCTGCTTTTCAGGTAAAGGAGGTGTCACGCGAAATTGAGGATGAAATCCTAAGAGATTTGTCTAAGGAGAGCTCATCGGAGGGTAGCGGTACTGAAGATACTTCCACACTTCAGGACGCTGGTGAAACACCTCCTTTGAGGACTACCGTAGGGGAGTTGACTATTGCGGAACCCGAGGAGCATGCCTCCTGTAACACCCCAAAATGATTAGAGTATTTATTTAATTGATTTATCATAAATATTCTTATTTTTCGGTGAATTTTGGTGAAATATTTTGATGCCTGATGATTTGTGTTGTGTTAAGAGAGTATTGAGAATTCCTAGAAGTATATGATTATTAGAATTATTTTAATAGTAATAATAATGAATAATTTGAATATGTTATTATTATCATTCTAAATAAATAATTAAACACTAAGGGCAATATGGTAATGTTGGGTGGATTATGTGAGGATAAAGTTGGGAAAATCATATTAAGGGTCCTAGGGGTAAGTTGGACAAAAGGAAAAGAGGAATGGGAGAAGTTCAGTGTTGAACGATCGTGTTTTGGAGAGAACTCTGAAGAAAGAATGAGGAGAAGCTAGGGCACAAAGATAACACCGAAGAACTCAAAGGAAGGTCAAAATTGAATTGTTTAAGGTATGGGGAGTATCCATTGTCATTATAATTGATATGAGGTTAGAGATGTATGGGTAGTTGGGGTTTTAGAGGATTTTGGAATTATGATGAAGATACGATGGAATTGTTAACTTAGGAATGTGATGTGGTTGTCGTGCTGTTTTCCTTGTGATTTAAGTGTATTTTTAGACTGTATAGTGTTGGAAACATACGGAGGATTGGGTCTGAACTAGTGCAAAATCCCAACTGAGAAGTTGCAGGTTCCAAACTTTTCACCGGGAGAAGTATTTTCGCCCCAGTCTCGCCAAGCGAAAGTGGGAGCGAGAGAAAGGTGAAAAATGAGCGCTCCTGATTCTTGTATGAAGGAGAGGATTTACCCCTACTTCGCCGGGCGAAACCCAGGCGAGCAAATTGCTTCGCCAGGAAAGCAGGAGCAGTAGTTTTATTTTTTTTTCTTTTTCATTTCTTTTCTTTTCCGTTGTTTTGTTATGTTATCTTGTGCGTTGTTGTTCGTATGCCTTGAGTGGTTGACGTGTCGCTTTTTGATGAGTATAACATGTTGACGTGTGATGTAATATGAGGATTTGTGATGCATAATGATGATATAATGCCATGATGTTTTGATGGATTTTTATAAATGATGATGTTACCTTGATGACCTGGTGACGATGATGATTATGACGTTTTGCATCATGCATTTATAGCATAGTAGGACTTCAGTCCAGTGTTGATGATAGGACTTCGGTCCAGTGTTAATGATAGGACTTCGGTCCAGTATTATTGATAAAACTTCGGTCTAGTGTTGGCTTCAATCCTATTGTGTGGATTAAGGTGTTTATGTTGTGCTCCGGTTCTTGAGTAGAATCTATCCTATTGGTGGGGATCTTTGAAGGGTGATGGCCCAGTGTCCATCAAACATGTTGATTGGGTACCACATGCATGAGTCTATGTTGTTGCATTCAGGTTATGTGGCATTGCATCTATGTGAATGATTGGCATTAATGATGAGGTGATCTTAAAATGACGTGTGATGATGTTGTGACTTGAACAATTCTTGGGTGATGAGTTGTTGATTTGATGACTTTATGAATAAAGATGTATATATGATACTATGCTATGAAAGTGTGACTATAATACTTGATAGATGATGATGTATGGATTTCATGATGATGTTGCTTTTGTATGATGAATGCTATCTTAGTATATCTTATCTTTATATCTTGTATAATGATTTGTAATCACTCACCCTGCCGTTTGAATGTTTCCTCTGCATGGGTAACATACAGGTGATCAGGATTAGCTCTCTTGGTGCGTCAAGATTAGCCTTGAAGTAATTCAGTTTTTCTATCGAGTAGAGGGTCTTGCTCTGATATGTAACATTGGGTCCGGATGTTTAAGTCTAACCATTATGGTCTTTTTGTTGTTGACCTCATGATACTATGATTTTCTTGTTTTAAGACTTTTGAGTTATAATTTATTTTGAAATGTGATTTTCCGCTACGTAGTATTTAATTTAACTTATGTTTACAAAACCATGTTACAGAGTAAGACGTGAATGTGATTTTATGACGAAATGTGGCACCCTTGTGGTGATATACTCTGATATAATTGTTTTATTTATCGTGAATGTTCTTTTGGAGTAGAAGGGTGTTACATTAGTGGTATCAGAGCTTGGTTGGTCCATCCGGCCAGGTATTGTATGATGTCAGTCCCTGTTAGTCGATGAGTGTGTGTACACTGTCGATGAATTGTTCCTTCTAACATTGTTGGTGGTATACATAGTGGTTGGAAGAAACGACCATGCTATTGCTGATGTGTTGGAATCACTTGCTCAAGTGATGGCTCAGAATAATCAGAATGGAGGGACTCCTGATGAATTTCGTGCTTTGGGGAAGTTCTAGAGGAATAATCCATCAACGTTTGTAGGCACCGATGATCCAGAGAGTGCACATAAGTGGCTCAAAGTGATTGAAAAGATCTTTCGAGTGATGGCATACACTGAAGCTCAATAGGTACAGTTTAGTACTCATATGTTGTCGGAAGAGGCTGAAGATTGGTGGGATAACACCCGTCAGAGATTGGAAGATGTTGGTACTGAGATAACTTGGGCCGTATTCAAGAGAGAATTTTTGGGAAAGTATTTTCCTGAGGATGTTCATGGTAAGAAGGAGATAGAGTTCCTTGAACTGAAGCAAGGAAACATGACTATGGCAGAGTGTGCTGTCAAATTCGAGACGCTGATGAAGTTTTGTCCGCGTTACAATCATGCTGATGTTGAGATGTCTAAATGTCTCAAGTTTGAGAATAGGCTGAGATGAGAGATTAAGCAGGGTATTGGATACCAACAGATTTGCAGGTATGTTGAGCTAGTAGATAAGAGTAGGATCTATGATGAGGATAGTCGAGCTCGATCTGCTCACTACAAGCATCTTAGTGCGAAGAAAGAGAAGGGACAATTTAGAGGAAAACCTTATGTGACTCCTACTGACAAAGGGAAACAAAAGGTTTCAGATGGGAAGAAGACGAGTGGGGGAGCAGCCCCTGCTTCTGTTAAGTGTTATAGGTGTCGCGAGCAAGGACACCGTGCTGAGGTTTGCAACAATAATATGTTGAGGTGTTACAGATGTGGCAATAGAGGCCATAGAGTTATCGATTACAAGGATGAAGGTCTGACTTGTTTCAACTGCGGTGAACAAGGTTACATCAGTACCCAGTGTCAGAAGCCGAATAAGACTGCTACTGCTGCCCAGACTAATGGTAGAGTATTTTCTTTGAGTGGTTCAGAAGTTCCCAAGAAGGATAACTTGATTCAAGGTACTTGTTTTATTAACAATGTTGAGTTGGTCGCTATTATTGATACTGGTGCTACTCATTCGTTTATTTCGCTTGAATGTCCTACTAGATTGGGTTTGAAATTGTCTGATATAAATGGTAGTATGGTGATAGAAACTCCTGCTAATGGTTCTATTACTACTACTTTTGTGTGTTCGAGATGTATTTTGACGATATTTAGGAAGAGTTTCGTGATGGATTTGGTGTGTTTACCCTTACACCAAATCGATGTAATTTTGGGAATGAACTGGTTGGAGTTCAATCATGTTCATATCAACTGTTATAATAAGACTGTGGAGTTTCCTGAGTTTGGTGATAATGGAGAGTTAATGTTCTTGTCCTCTAAGAAAGTAGACAAACTTCTAGAAGACGAAGCTTCGATGTTTGCGTTGTTTGCATGGTTGCAAGTTGACTGTGAAGTTGCGAGTGTCAAATTACCTATTGTCTGTGAATTTCCAGAGGTGTTTACGGGTGACATAATTGATTTGCCTCTAGAGCGCGAAGTAGAGTTTGTAGTGGATTTGATACCAGGAACGAGTCTGGTGTCAATGGCTCCTTATCGGATGTCAGCTTCCGAGTTAAGTGAATTGAAGAAACATTTGGAAGAATTGCTTGAGAAGAAGTTTGTTCGACTGAGTGATTCTTCATGGGGTGCTCCTGTGTTGTTAGTTAAGAAGAAAGATGGTAGTATGAGGTTGTGTGTTGATTATCGGCAGTTGAAAAAAGTGACTATCAAGAATAAATATCCACTTCTGAGAATTGACGATTTGATGGATCAGTTAGTAGGCGCTTATGCGTTTAGCAAGATTGATCTAAGGTCTGGTTATCATCAGATTCAGGTTAAACTTGATGATATTCCGAAGACATCTTTCAGAACGAGGTATAGTCACTATGAATACATTGTGATTCCGTTTGGTGTGTCTAATGCACCTGGTGTGTTCATGGAGTATATGAATCGGATTTTCCATGAGTATTTGGATAAGTTTGTTGTAGTTTTCACTGATGATATACTGATATACTCAAAATCTAAAGAAGAGCATGTTGAGCATCTGAGGACTGTGTTGCAAGTATTGAAAGAGAAGAAGTTGTATGCAAAGCTGTTGAAGTGTTAATTCTGGTTGAAGGAAGTACAATTCCTTTGCCATGTGATTTCGAGTGGTGGGATTATTATGGATCCTTCTAAGATTGATGTTGTGCTACAGTGGGAGACTCTGAAGTCTTCTACTGAGATACGAAGTTTTCTAGGGTTGGCAGGTTACTATTGCAATAAAAGGTTTTTCTAGATTGGCTTTACCGTTGACTCAGTTGACTCGAAAGGGTCAAGCTTATGTGTGGGACGTTGCTTGTGAAGAGAGCTTTGTGGAATTGAAGGAGAGATCGACAACCGCTCTAGTGTTGATTTTGCCTAATCCGAATGAATCTTTTATGGTGTATTGTGATGCGTCGAAGATGGGTCTTAGTGGAGTGTTGATGCAAATGGATAAGTAGTTTCTTATGCTTCAAGAAAATTGAGAGTTCATGAAAGGAACTATTATACACATGACTTAGAGTTGGCAGTTGTGGTGTTCGTGTTGAAAATTTGGAGACACTATCTTTTTGGCTCTAAATTTGAAGTGTTTAGTGATCATAAGAGTTTGAAGTACTTATTTGACCAGAAAGAGTTGAATATGAGGCAGAGAAGGTGGTTGGAATTATTGAAGGATTATGATTTTGATTTGAGTTACCATCCAGGTAAAGCAAATGTAGTGGCTGATGTATTGAGTAGGAAGTCATTGCATATGTCGATGCTTATGGTGAGAGAATTGGAATTAATTCGAACAGTTTTGAGATCTGAATTTAGGATGTGAAGAGACTCCTGACAGTGTAAGGTTGGGTATGTTGAAACTGACTAGTGGTATTATGGAAGAAATCAGAGTGGGTCAGCAATATGACTTAAAGTTGGTTGATCAATGGATCTCAATTAACCAAGGTAACGGAGGTGAATTTCAAATTGATGGGATAAGTGTGATGAGGTTCAGAGACAGAGTGTATGTTCCAGATGTCCCAGATATTAAGTATTCATCCCGGTGCTACGAAGATGTACCAGGATTTATAGAAATTGTTTTGGTGGCTAGGTATGAAGAAGGATATTGTTGAGTTTGTATATGCGTGTTTGACTTGTCAAAAGTCGAAGATCGAGCATTAGAAGCCTTTGGGTATAATGCAACCGTTGAATATTCCAGAATGGAAATGGGATAGTATTTCTATGGATTTTTTGTCGGGATTGCCGAAAACGGTGAGAGGGAATGGTTCAATTTGGGTGATTATGGATAGATTAACTAAATTGGCTCATTTCTTACCGATGATGATTAATCATTCTATGCAGAAGTTAGCTGAGATGTACATTGAGGAAATTGTGAATTTGCATGGCATACCTTTGAGTATTGTGTTGGATAGAGACCCGAGATTTACGTCGAGGTTCTGGAAAATTTTACAAGATGCTTTGGGTACTAAGTTGAGGATGATTTCGACATATCATTCGCAGACGGATGGTCAGACAGAAATAACTATCCAATATTTGGAGGATTTGCTGAAGGCTTGTGTGTTAGACCAAGAAGGATCTTGGGATAGCCACTTGTCGTTGATTGAATTCATATACAACAATAGTTTCCATGCTAGTACTGGGATGGCTCCGTATGAAGCCTTGTGTGGAAGGAGGTGTAGGACTCCATTGTGTTGGTATGAGTCAGGCAAGAGTGATGTACTCGGACCTGAGATTATGCAGGAGACGACTGAGAAGATTAAGATGATCCAAGAAAGGATGAGAGCTTCACAGAGTCGTCAAAAGAGTTATCATTATATGAGAAGGAAAGCACTTGAATTCCAAGAGGGATATCACGTGTTTTTGAGAGTTACGTTGGTGACTGGTGTGGGATGAGCTTTGAAATCTAGGAAGCTCACTCCATGTTTTCTTGGCCTGTATCAGATTACATAGAGGATATAGGAAGTAGCTTATTGGATTGCTTTACCGTCGTCGCTTGCGAATTTGCACGATGTGTTTCATGTGTTTCAGTTGAGGAAATACGTTTCAGATCTGTCGCATGTGATCCAGATGAATAACATACAAGTGAGGGATAACCTAACTGTTGAAGCATTACCTGTGCAGATAGATGGATGAGAAGTGAAGCAATTGCGGGGTAAAGACATAGCTTTGGTGAAGGTGTTATGGGGTGGACCAGCTGGTGAGAGTTAGACTTCGGAACATGAAGATCAAATGAGAGATTCGTATCCGACTCTATTTTCTTTAGGTAATTTTCGAGGACGAAAATTCTTTAAGTGGGGGAGAGTTGTAACACTCCAAAATAATTAGAATATTTATTTAATTGATTTATTATAAATATTCATATTTTTCTTTGAATTTTGGTGAAATATTTTGATGTCTGGTGATTTGTGTTGTGAGGTATTGATGTTTTTAAGAGAGTATTGAGAATTCATAGAAGTATATGATTATTATAATTATTTTGATAGTAATAATAGAGGATAATTTGAATATATTATTATTATTATTATTATTATTATTATTATTCTAAATAAATAATTAGAACACTAAGGGAAAGATGGTAATGTTGGATGGATTAAGTGAGGATAAAGTTGGAAAAATCATACAAAGGGTCCTAGGGGTAAGTTGGACAAAAGGAAAAGAGGAATGGGAGAAGTTCAGTGTTAAACGATCGTGTTTTGGAGAGAACTCTGAAGAAAGAAGGAGGAGAAGCTAGGGCACAGAGATAACACCGAAGAACTCAAAGGGAAGGTCGAAATTGGATTGTTTAAGGTATGGGGAGTATCCATTGTCATTATAATTGATATGAGGTTAGAGATGTATGGGTAGTTGGGGTTTTAGAGGATTTTAGAATTATGATGAAGATGCGATGGAATTGTTGACTTAGGAATGTGATGTGGTTGTCGTACTGTTTTCCTTGTGATTTAAGTGTATTTTCAGACTGTATAATGTTGGAAACATATGGAGGATTGGGTCTGAACTGGTGTATTTTCAGATTGTATAGTGTCGGGCGAGTTCCTCGTGTCGTTGGGCAAAGTATTTTTACCCCAGTCTCGCCACGCGAAAGTGGGAGCGAGAAGAGGGTTAAAAATGAGCGCTCCTGGTTTTTGTATGAAGGAGGGGATTCGCCCCTGCTTCGCCAGGCGAAACCCAGGCGATCAAATTGCTTCGCCGGGCGAGCACAAGCCGAGCAAGAGCAGTGATTTTTTTTTCTTTTTCATTTCTTTTCTTTTCCATTGTTTTATTGTTTTGTCTTATGCCTTGTTGTTCGTATGCCTTGAGTGGTTGACATGTCGCATTCTGATGAGTATAACATGTTGATATGTGATGTAATATGAGGACTTGTAATGCATAATGATGATATAATGCCATGATATTTTGATGGATTTTTATGAATGATGATGCAACCTTGATGATCTGGTGACGATGATGATTATGACATTTTGCATCATGTATTCATAGCATAGCAGGACTTTGGTCCAGTGTTGATAATAGGACTTTGGTTAGTGTAGATGATAGGACTTTGGTCCAGTGTTGTTGATAGAACTTCTGTCTAGTGTTGGCTTCAATCCCATTATGTGGATTGAGGTGTTTATGTTGTGCTCCGGTTCTTGTGTAGAATTGATCCTATTGGTGGGGAACTTTGGAGAGTGATGGCCCAGTGTCCATCAAACATGTTGATTTGGTATCACATGCATGAGTCTATGTTGTTGCATTCATGTTATATGGCATTGCATCTATGTGAATGACTGACATTAATAATGAAGTGATCTTAAAATGACGTGTGATGATGTTGTGACTTAAATGATGCTTGGGTGATGAGTTGTTGATTTGATGACTTTATGAATAAAGATGTATATATGATACTATGATATGAAAGTGTGAGTATAATACTTGGTAGATGATGATGTATGGATTTCATGATGATGTTGCTTTTTTATGATGAATGCTATCTTAGTATATCTTATCTTTATATCTTATATAATGATTTGTGATCACTCACCCTACCTATTTGAATGTTTCCTCCATCTGGGTAAAATGTAGGTGATTAGGATTAGCTCTCTTGGTGCGTGAAGATTAGCCTTGAAGTAATTCAGTTTTTCTATCGAGTAGAGGGTCTTGCTTTGATATGTAACATCGGGTCGGGACGTTTGAGTCGAACCATTGTGTTCTTTTCTTTGTTGACCTCATAATACTATGAATTTCTTGTTTTAAGACTTTTGAGTTATAATTTATGTTGAAATGTGATTTTCCGCTGCGTAGTATTTGATTTAACTTATGTTGATAGAACCCATGTTACGGAGTAAGACGTTAATGTAATTTTATGACGAAATGTGGCACCCTTGCAGTGATATACTCTGATATAATCTTTTTATTTATCGTGAATGTTATTATGGGGTAGAAGGGTGTTACACCTCCCTCTTCTCCCCTTACACCAGAGACGCCCTCACGGCCGTATTTTCTCGGCATATGGGGAGAGGTTCCCTATGTATGAATATATCTTCAAAGAGATTGGGCTGAGGTTTCCCTTTACGGAGTTTGAGAGGGCAAACTTCGTGCATCTGGATCAGGCGCCTTCGCAATTACATCAAAAATCGATTTCCTTCATACGGGCATTCGAGTTGGTGTACGATTATCTGGAAATTGCATCTACCCTTCCCTTTTTCTTAACTGTCTTCCATCTTTAGTGACAAGTTTCGGAGAGGAAGTTTGGTTGGGTCTCCCTGAAGTAGGGGAGGAAGCTATTCAAGTGCTTTTCTGAGTCCATTAGGACTTTCAAGGGAAGGTTTTATATTATCGAGCCCATGTCGGAGAGGTCCACCACTCCATGTTTGTCTGGGAGGTTTCGACGGATGAGGACAGGGAAGCCCTTGTCGACGAGCAGGGAAATATACTGGCGTGGAAGTTGTTGAAGATCCCCTTCTACTAGAGTGAGGCTCATTTTACCCGACCAATCGTCAATTATCTCGCCACTCCTCACATGATGGGGGGATAATGATAGAACCAGTTATGCTAAACTAGTGGCTTTCGTGGAGGATTTTCTTTCTACCCAGTTTATGACCAGTGGAGGGAAAATTATTTATGAAGAATATGGGGGACCCAAGGTGGAAGCCCGATATATCAATATGAAGGAGCTCCTTGAGTGTAGCACTTGTGCGGAGGATTTAGAGCTTTTGGGTAGCCTTCTATTTTTTCCTACTTTGTCTGAATTGTTATATTCTTCGCATATTAATGTGCTCCTTGTTTTACAGGTAAAATGTCTTCTTCCCATGAACGAATGGTGAAGAATGCTCAGGCGAAGCTCAAGGGGGGCGTAACGATCGTAAACGGGGTCGGCGACCACCTCGTCTACCCCATCTACCGCCCAGACATTCCCCGTTCCTGTAAATTCAAGGCCCAAATGCCAAAGGACGGGCAAGATCGTGGACCTTAGCAAGGAGGGGGAGAAAAGTAGATTTGAGTTTCCCCCGTGCCTTCACAACAGGAGATTCTTCGAAGGCTCCTCTATGGAAATTCCTCGGGCGGAGTCTCTGAAGCTCGAAGAGATGGACTACCCGAGAAAAAGGACAATGCTAGTTCAGAATGCTTCTGCCTTGATAAGGGTTCTGGAAATAGCGGTGGTTAACACCAAGGAGGATTTTCACCATGAATCCGAGCTGAAAAAGGCCCAGGATACGACTGTGGACCTGGATGAAAAGTTGAAGAAGTCCCAGGAGGAGCGGGCCACGGCCATCAAGGAGGCAGAGAAAAAGTACAAGGATGAGTTAACCAAGGTCAACTGGGAGAAGGATACCTTTGCCGTGAAATAGAAAGCCGCGGAGGACCTGGTCGAGCAGTTGAAAACCGCTGCTGCTCCTGCTGAGGGTGAGAGCAAGGAAGTGAAGAGATTGAAGACTCGGGCTGAGCTGGTCGCTTGTATTACCCAGGCGGAGGATGACTGCGTAGGCATCGCAGAGGACGACTTCAACAATGTTGTGGAACAGTTGAGGATCGTGAACCCCGAGGTCAAATTATCCACCGAGGGAGTCAGGTTCCTCCATAGTGTTGTGGGTGCAGGATTGTCATTCCCGAGTTTCTTCAAATCGACGAGGAACATGCACAACCTGCCTGTGAAGAGCCTCAATAGACGGACGAGTAATTTTCCTTTCATTTGTACTTTCAGCCTGCGCGCAGTGTTTTTGTAACTTATTTTTTGTATGGGGCTTGTCCCCTTGGTAATGTAACACGTATAATTTCGGTCCTTGTGGTCGTTCTTATTATAATTTTTATTTCCGATAAATGTGGCTGGTTATGCATGATTCATTTTCGTGCATGTATTTACTTTATTTTATTTTAGCTAAGTGTCAAAATATTTCTCGAGACGCGTGTCCATCATAAGGGCTACTTTAATAAAGGATTTTTTGTTTTCGGGGTTTGCTCGACAATATATGTTCAACAGTGAGGGGAAATGGTCGAAAGGCCTGGGTAGCTTCCCGACATGAGGGAGGAGCTCAGGTCGTGTTTGTGGCATGAGTTCGTGGCGTGAACTTCCCATTAGGAGCTGGGGTTTTGCTTGTCATGGTACTTGGTCGACGGGGGCTCAGTCGAGGGACCGCCGCCGGGCATGGGTTTTCCTCGTTCCTGAGTGAAAGCATGTCTTGATGGAGTCTGTTGACAGTTAAGGCCTTAGCTATAATATTGTTTTAGCTTTTCGGAATTCCATGGTTGAGCGAGTTCTTCCCCATTAAAATGTTCTAGGTAGTAGGCTTCATTCTCAATTTTTGCTCGAACACAATAGGGCCCCTCCCAGTTAGCGGCGAGTTTGCCTTCTCGAAATTTTTTGTGATTCCTCCTTAGGACGAGACTGCCTACTTGGAACTCTCGTCGTATAACTTTGGTGTTATACCTAATTACGATTTTTTGTTTTAATGAGGCCTTGCGGAGGGCTGATCCTGACCGAAACTCTTCGAAGAGATCGAGCTCCTCCCTCAGTGCCTCACTATTTGTCTCCTTGTCTAGGGGAGCTTCAGTCTGCTTGGAGGGCACATGAATCTCAATGGGGATCACTGCCTCAATCTCGTACGCTAGACTAAAAGGGATTTCCCCGATCGAAGAGTGGGGCGTAGGATTACCCTGTTCGCCACCTCGGCTTGCCCGTTAGTATGGGGATGCCCGACACGCGAACTGTTGCTTGGCGCCCAGTTGGGCGACGAACTCTTGAAATGTTTTGTCTGTGAACTATGTCCTGTTATCGGTGACGATTGCTTGAGGGATAGAAAAGCGGGAAATGATGTTTTGCTTATAGAAGTGGAGTATGTTGTTGGCCGTTATTTTGGCCAGGGCCTCTACTTCTATCCACTTTCTAAAGCAGTTAACACCTATTATCAGGTACTTGTTCTGATTTGACCATACGATGAATGGTCATAGGATATCCAGGTCCCACCATGAGAAGGCCATGCAGTGCCAAGTGCATGTCCCCGTGTCGTTGGCATTTCTCGCATCTCTTCACATTTTCCTTTGCATCATGCTGCATGGTTGGCTAGTAATATCCTGCTCGTAGAGCCTTCATGGCGAGGGATCTCCCCACGAGGTGTTGGGTGTTGATCCCCTCATGAATCTCACAGAGGACGTGGGCGACCATCTCCTCCTCTACACATTTGAGGAGAGGGATAGAAAACCCTTGTCTGTAGAGATTATTTTTGACTAGGACGTAGAAACAGGTTCTACGCTAACTACGTTGGCTTCCTTGGAGTCGGACGGTAGTTTGTTCTTGGTGAGGTAGTTGTAGACGGGGGTCATCCAGGAGTTTCTGTCGCCGATGACATACACGTCGAGGGTCGCAGAAGCTTTCTCGATGCTGGGTCGTGGAAGTACTTCATGGATGACAGATTGGTTTCCCCTTTCTTTGTCGTGCTCGCCAACTTTGATAAAACATCCGCTCGAACATTATCTTTGCGGGGAACATGTTTCACCTCTACTGATGTGAACTTTGTTATCTTTTCCTTGACCAGGTTCAGGTATTCATATAGATTGTCATTCTTGGCCTGATATTCTCCCTGAATCTAGAGGCTACAAGTTGAAAATCAGTGCAGATGACGACTTCCTCGGCTCCTAGGTCTTCGGCGAGGCGTAGACCCGCGAGGAAGGCTTCGTATTCAGCCTGATAGTTGAAAGTGGGGAAAGAAAAGGTAAGTGAGACTTCGATGAGGATTCCTTCTTCATTTTCCAAGATGATACCTGCCTCGCTTCCTGCCGAGCTGGATGCTCCATCAACAAAGATTGTCCACTTGCGAGCCTCGTAAATGGGGGAATCGGGCAAGGTCATCTTTGCGACGAAGTCAGCCAGTGCCTGAGCCTTGAGGGCCTTTCTGCTCTCATACTGGATTTCTAACTTAGACAGTTCCAGTGACCACTTGAGCATTCTGGCGGCCATGTATGGACGACCCAATAGTTGCTTTATGGGTTGGTCCGTGCGTACCACGATTATGTGGGCCAGAAAGTAGTGCCTCATCCTTCTTGCAACATTGATAAAGGCTAATGCCACTGTCTCTATCTGTTGGTATCTCGTTTATGGTCCTTGCATCACTTTGCTCGTGAAGTAGATGGGCTTCTGCCCATCGGGCGTTTCACGAAGGAGGGTGGCGCTGACGGCCTCGGTCGCAACGGCGAGATAAAGATATAGTGTTTCCCAGTTATCTGGTCGGGAGAGGACCAGTGGTTTTGATAAAGCTTGTTTCAGGTGGAGGAGGGCTTTATTGTATTCCTCCATCCATTCAAAATCTGCCTCCTTACGGAGGATTTTGAAAATGGAGAATGCGTGTTGAGCAGATTTTGCCATGAAACGGGACAGCGAAGCGAGCATCCCGTTTAGGGATTGGATGGACTTCTTCGAGTTCGGCATAGGGAACTCGGAGAAGGCTCGGAACTTGTTAGGGTTAGCTTCAATTCCTCGCTCTGTTAGATATAAGTCGAGGAACTTGCCCGCTCGTACCCCGAACGTGCACTTCTCCGGGTCGAAGCGCATCCTGTACTTCCTATCTTGCTCAAAGACTTTCTTCAAATTCATCGTGTGATCAGATTCCTCATGGGATTTCACCATCATGTCTTCCATATAAACTTTGAGCATATCCCTGATTTCTTCTAGGAAGACCTTTTTTTATCATTCTTTGGTAGGTAGTTCCAATGTTTTTCAATCCGAAGGGCATTACATTATAGTAATAGTTGCCCGATTCAGTCATGAAAGCTGTGTACCTTTTGTCGCTTTTTACCATGGGTATTTGGTTATAACCCGAATACGCGTCCATGAAATATAACAATCAAAAACCAGCAGAATTACCAATTAATTTGTCTATGTTGGGGAGGGGATCTACGTCTTTAAGGCAGACCCTATTAAGATCGGTATAGTCAACACACATGCGCCATTAGTGTACTTGGTCTCTGAAATAAAGTTTGCCTCTAGAAGGTCTTTTACAGTTTATTGGCAGCCTCCATTTTCTCTGGAGACTGCTTTCGCCTATGTTAAGCTACTGCCCTAGCGGCGGGGTCGATAGTGAGTTGGTCGCAGGCCACATCATGATCTAGTCCAGGCATCACCGCGGTGCTCCACGTGAACAGATCTGCATTCTCCCGAAGACAGGTTTTTGGTTGTTTTATCGCTAAGTCAAAAAGTTCAGTCCCAATTTTCACTCCTCGCTAGGGGTCATCACCGAGCAGGACAAGTTCGAACTTTCTATGATATGCACTAACTTTTGAGAATTATGCATTTCCTTCAAAATTCCTGAAACAAATTTGTTAACTTTTGGAATATTAATTCTTTTGTGACTCAAAGAAAGTAATATGCCTTATAATTACAAGAATGACAGAACTTGATACATGCATATAAAATAAACAAGACTGATATGAAATAAATGAGAAATAAGAAATGGAATTAAGTAGAAGGGGCACCACACTCTTTCTAATCCAAGAGAAAATGATAAGCCTATGGATGAGGATCACCACAAGAAAAGGATTTCTTGATAAGATCAATTTTGGTCTAATCCAGAACCTAAGAGCAAATACTCTCACTTACACAATGTGTAAACTCGACAAAATTCATTGATTCAAAAAGAAGATACATGCCTCCTTTATATAGGAATGACTTAAGATGATGAAATAAGTAAACATTAACTCCTAAGAAAACAAAAGTATTTCAGCCACTAATTATCATGATAGTGGGTTGAGTTATTACAAAGAAAGTGCAAAATAAAGAAGAGATAGTGGGGTTCTTGAAAGGGCATAATAATGACAATTCTTTATTTACCACTTCTCTTGCAATTTTCGTCCATTATAGTGTGGTTATTGGTATTTCCTTTATTTTTATTTATTTATGCATTATTGGGCCTTTTATCACATGCTTGGATGATAAGAATAAACTTGGGCTCTTTTTCTTCAATCTGGCCCATGCATTCTATTGACTTGATCATGAAGTGAACTAAAGCATCATTGACTCTTCTTGCACGTGCCCTTGTCATAGGACCTCCTAAGCTTTGCATTGTATCATTTATGTCTTGGATTACGTCCTCATCATTCCCTCCTTGAAAAGAATTCGACCTCGAATTTAGACCATCATCACCTACATCAAAAGAAGATAAATCAGCCACTTTAAAAGAAGTACTTACCCCATACTCACCTGGAAGTTCTATTTTGTAGGCATTGTTATTGATCCTTGAAAGTACTTGAAATGGTCCATCTCCCCTAGGTTGAAGTTTAGACTTCCTTTGTGATGGGAATCTCTCTTTTCTCATATGTATCCAAACCCAATCCCCAGGTTCAAAAATAACTTTCTTTCGCCCTTTGTTTGCACGTTTTGCATAACTTTTATTTTTCTTTTCAATTTGCAATTTTACTTGTTCATGCAATTTTCTCACAAATTCAGCCTTAGCTTTCCCATCTTTATGCTTCAAAATAGATGTGTTAGGCAATGGTAACAAATCAAGAGGTGTTAAAGGAGTAAAACCATACACAATCTCGAAAGGTGAATGTTGCGTAGTGCTATGGACAACCCTATTGTAAGCAAACTCTACATGAGGTAACCATTCCTCCCACATTTTTAAATTCTTTTTAAGAACAACTCTAAGAAGAGTAGAAAGAGTTCTATTTACTACTTCAGTTTGTCCATCTGTTTGGGGATGACAAGTAGTGGAAAATAATAACTTTGTACCCACCTTTCCCCACAAAGTCCTCCAAAAATGGCTTAAGAACTTGGAGTCATGATCAGAGACAATGCTCCTTGGTAAGCCATGTAGGCGCACCACTTCCTTAAAGAACAAATCAGCAACATGACACGCATCATCCACCTTTTTACATGGAATAAAATGTGCCATTTTTGAAAACCTGTCCACAACTACAAAAATAGAATCTTTGCCATTCTTTGTTCTAGGCAGTCCCAAAACAAAGTCCATGGAAATGTCAATCCAAGGAAATTCAGGTACAGGCAAAGGAGTATACAAACCATGAGGCATAACTGAAGGTGAGAAAAACACTTAGAAGAGGGGGGGGGGGGGGTTGAATAAGAGTTTTAAGAAATATGGCAATAAAAACAACTCAAGATTTTTATCCAGGTTCGTTGAACTCAACTACTCCAGTCCACCTTCTCAAAGATGATTTGCCTTTCTCCACAAGGACTTAATCCACTATTAATCAACTGATTACAATAGTAAGCACTAAGAACAAATGTCTTAGTCTTCTCAAGAACTACTGACCAACCTTGGTCTTCTTAAGGAACTTCTTACAAATTAATGTAAACTAACAAGTGTTTGAATGCTTCTAATAAGCTGTATCATAACTGTGATATTTATACTTAAGATTAAGTACAACTAAAACTATACAGATTTATGAAATATCAAATGAATAAGATCTTTGTGAGATTTTCACTTTGATGAATCAAGCGTGTAAGAATATTTCTTTCTGAGTGAACTAGCAATGAGCAAGTGATGAACAGGAAATTAGCAGCTTCAAAATGTTGTAGAAGTTCTCCTTTTATAGCTTTTCCAACTACTTTGAATGATGTGCAACTGAATATAATATTATAATATAAGACTTTTCATTACCAAAAAGTATGGGCAGAGATATGCTTTCTGCAGGAAAAGTATGGTTGTAGAAGCCTTGGGATTTGCACCACGTCACTTCTTTGGACAAAATAGCCATTGGTTACTTTGGAAGTAGCACCACGTCCAATAAAGTTTACAGCTTCTTCAAAAAGCTTCCTTCAGGATGAAGTCTTCATAAACTGCACTTCAGAACTTGTAGCAAGCTTAAGGAATGAAATACTTTAAGATGATCAGAGCTAAAATGATTGAGATGTTCAGAGCCTTGATAGATGATCAGATCTTAATATATCAGAGTCTCAATCTTGATCAGAGTCTTCATCAGAGTATGCAGCAGCATGTGCTTGAGCGTGAATATTAATGATAAGAGTCTGATTATCAAAGCCTCTGTTCTTGTAGTGAAAAGAACTTCAGAGTCTGATTAGATCAAAGCTTTCAACTCTTTGTACACTTCTTTCATTAACGTTTCAGATCATTCTGTAGCTTCTGCTTCAGATCCTTCTGGCAGCGCTTCAGAATCTTCTGATAGTCTTGCATCTGATGCTTCAGAGCCTTGCATAGTTTCTTGTACTTATGTATTTTGTTTCTTTAAGAGTTTTTAATTTAATACCTGAAACAATAATACTTGAATAAATTTTAGAGTATATATTTTCTTAATACAAAATTCCATAAGAGTTATCATCAAAACATAGAGATATAAGAGACACCAATCTGTGTTCTAACAATCTCCCCCTTTTTGATGATGACAAAACATAGGGAATTTTGTTCAATAAAGAGAAGTAAAATATATAACTCCCCCTGAGATTAAGAATCTCCCCCTAAAATGAATACTCTAATAGAAGAAAACACTTCCCTTTTTGCTTGAGTATATTTCAGAACCTGGTAGAAATCCTTGTTGAGAGAAAGAATTAGAGCTTGGATGCTTTCCAGAATCAGAGTCTGATGATTTCTTTCAAATGAAGAGTCTGGTATATCTTCTAGAATCAGAGTCAAATTCTTCAATGATAAGAGCCTGGTTGGGTAATTCTCAGGGTAACTTCAGATAATTTTTGTCAGATGAAATAATAAGATCTGAAAGTCTTAAGATTCAATGTTAGATTAATACTATGTCTGAATTTCATTTTAGTATTGCTTATGGATTGAACAATCAAATTCTCTTTCTCCCCCTTTTTGTCATAATCAAAAAGAATTTAGAAAGACAGAAAAGATAACAGAAGACGAGAAAACACAACACATAAATGAAAAACATAACAGCCAGATTCATTCAGATTCAAACAGAACAAAAAGATAAGATGTTCATACAACAGATGATAGAAAATAGAACAACAGAAAACAAGTACAAAACAAGAATGCAAAAAAAAAATGGAAAAGAAAACTAGGGCTGACAAGAAGCAATCAAGGTCAGAAGATCAGTAATCTTAGCAGTGGACTCTTCTTGCTTGGCCATCCATGTCTTGATCTCTTCAGTAGTCTGTTCCTGTTTTATCATCCATGATCTGATTTCCTTGACTTCTTGGACAACATCTGGAGTCTCAGTCTTCATCTCAGATGCAGAGGGTGTAGAAGCAGATGCAGTTGCCATAGGATGATCAATCTCCATGTCAGATGCAGGAGTATCTTCTATCATTGCAGTATCTTCAGCAGGAGCATCTTCCAGAAGAAGCACTGGGGTTGTGAGAATGCTCAGCAGAGTCTGTCTGACCATTTCAGCAAACTTTGCCTTTGCATCATCAGCACAAAGTGTTCTGAGATCAGATGCAGCAGAGTTGAACTTTGAGATGAATCTGTTCCAAGAAGCTTCAGATTCAACAGGATCCATACTAGCCATGCACTCTTTCTCTACAGAAGCAATCCCCATATGCATTTCCTTCTTGAAATTCTTAAACAAGGTAGAAACATCTGATATGGGTTTGGGGTTCAGAAAGTCTTCTATGGTGACTTTTTGTGATGGTTCAGGAGGTGTTTGGTTTTGTTCAGAAGGTGGGTGATCAGATGATGGTTGTTCATATGGTTGTGGTATGGATGTTTGTAGTTCATATGGTTGTGGTATGGATGTTTGTGGTTCAGATGGTTGTGGTATGGATGTTTGTGGTATGGTGAGTTGAGGAGTAGAGGTGTCACCATCAGATGGTGTTGATGTAACAACATTAGATGAGGGTGGTAGAAAATATGTGAAGTTAAATTTTGAGCGAAAAGGGTGTTCAGAAGCAGGTAAGTCAGATGGTAGTGGTTTATAAGGATCAGAAATCTGTAAGCAAGTTGGTGAGGGGACTTCAGATTCATCAGAATCAGATGATTAAGTTGAATGACATGAAGTGGAATATAAGACATACATGGTTGCAATGGGTTGCACATCCAGAATGTCTTCAGATTGTTGTGGGATAGAGGGTTCAGGATTTGGGATGGTTGGTTCTTTTGGTGGTTAAGTAGAAGAGAGTGGTTCAGATTGTTTTTGTGGTTCAGATGAGGGTTGTTGTTATGGTTCAGATTGTGTTTATTGCGGGGGTTGTTGTTCAGAAGATTTTTGTAGAGGGGGTTCAGATGGTTGTTGAACAGAAGATGGTTGAGAATGTGTATGAGGAGATGAAATGGGTTCAGATGAATGAGGTTCAGATGGTTGAGGAAGAGATGGTGGAGGTGAAGGTGAGGGTGAAGGGGCAGAAGGTTTTGGATCAGATGTTAATACCTGTTGAGTTGTTTCTCTTATTTCCTCCAAGCTAGCTTCTGGAGGATTTTCCTTCTGCTTCTTGTCCTTCTCAGGCTTGTCAGTAGCATCAGAGGCTTTCCTCTTAGGCTGTGCAACAAATCCTTCCTCAGCTTTCCTCTTCTTACGCCTTTCTCTAAGAAGATTTGGCAATACTTCTCCTTTCTTCTAAACTATGTTGGCAGGAAGAGGAATACCATCTCTCAAACATTCAGCAATGAATGCCAAAATGATTTCCCTAGGTTCATCTGCACTGAACATGGGAAAATCTTCTAAAGGAATTCTCCTTCTGCTGACTTCCTCAGAGTTAAAATTCTTGGGTTTGCCTGCAAGCTCTGAAATGACCTTCATCCTTTTCAGAGTGTTCCCATTGATGACATATCCTACAATATAAGTCAGATCCTCTGTCACACCAGTATCAGTCAGATGCTTTACAAGACCATTCTCTGTTAGAATGTCTGATATCAGTCTTCCCATAGGGATCCAATTTCTGATCTTTCCAGCCTTAACCCTTACTTCTTCTCTTGTTTCCTTAATGTGATTTAGAAGATGACTGAACAGAAGATATGGCAGATCCACCTTCTTGCCTTTACACATACAGAACATGAAGTACATTTGTTCTGAGTTGACATAATCTGGAGAGTTTGAAGATTTTCTGTGAAAGATAGAACTCATGAAAATCTTAGCCCAGATTCTGTAAACAGGCTTAAGATCTCTGACTTTGTTAGATGGTTCCCCAGAAACACAAACTTCTTGAAAAATGTCATCCAAGTCCACACGAGCAGTAGCCATACTTGTGATTTCATCAGTTTCCTCATACTCAATCAGTTATATGATTAACTTCTCAGTGATAACAATTTCCTTTCCAAGAACAGAAGAATGAATGAACTTAGGGAAAACTTGAGCGTGTATCCAGAACTCCTTCACCAATGTTGGATAAACAAGACCCATCATCCTGTCAAAATACTTTTCCCAGTTCTTAGTTTTGATGGTTGGGTAGAGATCAAAACCATTTTCTTTAATGGATTCAAAATCCACAAAGTTCTCACACAGAACCTCAAGATCCTTGATTGGAGTGAAAAGAGTTCTCACTGGTTCCTTGTAAACAACAGCAGTTGGAGATGAAGCAACAACATTTGGAGATGATGCAGCAGCATTTGAGGTTTGCATCTGAGCAGATGTTGAAGATGATGATGCCATTGATGTTCTTGAGATGCGTTTGGGTTTACCAGAGGTTTTGGGTTTTGAAATGAGATGGAAACAATAGAGAAGACAGAAATGCATATGAGAAGTGTAAATAGTGTAAAGTGTGATTTGTGAAGTGTTGTGAGAATATATAGAGCAATTTAGGGCATGCAAAAAGACACAAGATCTCACGCGTACACATAAGCATTGAATGAATTGAAACATAATCATATCAAGCAATTAATGCAAAGAATAAAATCATATCAAGCATTTAAGATTCTGACAGAAGGGGGGAAAATCAAGAGATTTTGGATTTTCAAAGCAATACCTCAAACGTCAATTCAGTATGGTGCACTCTATCTTTCCAGATTCTGAGCTACACGTGTTTGCTTGCATGTGCCTCTGAAACTCTTTGAGAAATGAAACGTTTGGCAACATTCAGATCCTCTGAGTCTTGTTAGTTCAGATTTACACACAAATAAGTAAACACAGAATTAAAAAGAAGAAATACTTCAGAGTTTAGACATTTATCATCTGAGAAAAAATTTCATCTGATGAATATTTTATTCTGGACAGAAGTCCATACTTATATTTTTCAGAATAAATTTAAATCTATCTTCAGCAAGGGGTTTTGTAAAGATATCAGCCCACTGATGATCTGTATCCACAAAGTTTAAATTGATAATTCCCTTCTGAACATAGTCTATGATGAAATGATGTTTAATCTCTATATGCTTAGCTTTAGAGTGTAAAATGGGGTTTTTAGATAATCATATAGCAGAAGTATTATCATAGAAGATAGAAATGTTACTATCAAAAATCTGATAATCTTCCAGCTGACTTTTCATCCAGAGCATCTGGGTGCTACAACTAGCAGCAGCAATATATTCTGCCTCTGTTGTTGAAAGTGCAATTGTGGGTGGCTTCTTGCTGAACCAGGAGATCAGATGACTTCCAAGAAATTGACAGCTTCCAGAAGTACTTTTACGTTCTACTCTGTCTCCAACATAGTCAGCATCACAGAATCCAACTAATGTATACTCATCAGATCTTCTGTAACACAGACCCACATTAGTAGTACCTTTCAGATACCTTAGAATCCTCTTAACAACTGTTAAGTGAGATTCTCTAGGATCTGATTGGAATCTACCACACAGACAAACACTGAATAAAATATCAGGTCTTGAAGCAGTCAAATATAAGAGCGATCCAATCATACCTCTATAAAGTTTTTGATCAACTTTCTTACTTACCTCTTCCTTACCAAGTGTGCTTGTAGGATGCATTGGAGTCTTTGCCAATTTGCTTTCATTCAGATTGAATTTCTTCAGAAGCTCTTTGACATATTTAGTCTGGTGAATATATGTGCATTCTGGAGTCTGATTTACTTGGATTCCCAGAAAGAATCTAAGTTCTCCCATCATGCTCATTTCAAATTCAGCCTGCATAGACAAAGCAAACTCCTTTCCCATCATAATATTGGTAGATCCAAAAATAATATCATCCATATAAATTTGACAAACTAGTAAGTCTTTCTTAAATGTTTTACAGAAAAGAGTTGTGTCCACTTTGCCTCTAATAAAGTTCTTTTTTAGAAGAAAATTACTTAATCTTTCATACCAAGCTCTGGGAGCTTGTTTCAAACCATAAAGAGATTTTTTGAGTTTGAAAACATGATTTGGAAATTTATCACTTTCAAAACTAGGAGGTTGATGGAAATAAACTTCTTCTTCTATAATACCATTTAAAAAGGCACTCTTAACATCCATCTGATATAGAGTGATGTTATGTTATGCAGCAAATGAAATAAGAAGGCGTATAGATTCTAACCTTGCCATTGGAGCATAAGTTTCAGTGTAATCAATTCCTTCTTGTTGACTGTAACCTTGTGCTACTAACCTTGTTTTGTTCCTAACAACTTCTCCTTGCTCATTTAGTTTATTTCTGAATACCCACTTTGTTCCAATAATGTTGAAACCTTTTGGTCTTGGAACCAGATCCCACACATCATTTCTTGTAAATTGATTCAGCTCATCTTGCATTGCAAGTATCCAATCATTATCACTCAGAGCCTCAACCACAGATGTTGGTTCAATAATAGACACCAACCCAAGAAGTGATGTTCCAGATGATCTGATAAACGACCTTGTTCTTATAGGGCCATCTTTCTTTCCAATAATCATTTCTTCTGGATGAGAAGCTTTGATTCTGAATGATCATTTAACTGTTGGTTCTTCATAAATGTTCATGTTATTCATCTGAGTAGCCAATGGAGTTGCATCTAGCGTAGCTTCTTCTTGAGCTTTCTCTACCTCTGATTTCTCAGATTTTGTGAGAATAACTTCTCCATCTGCAGAGTTTTCAAGCTGCTTTGGCTTTTGATTGCCAAGCTTATCATCAAATCTAACATGTATAGATTCCTCCACAATCTGTGTCTCAGTATTGTATACTCTGTAGCCTTTAGAACGTTCAGAATATCCAAGCATGAAACACTTTTGTGCTTTAGAATCAAACTTGTTAAGACTCTCTTTAGTGTTCAGCATAAAACAAGTACATCCAAAAGGATGGAAATAAGAAATGTTCGGCTTTCTATTCCTCCACAATTCATTAGGAGTCTTTTCCAGAAGAGGTCTAATAGACACTCTGTTCTGAATGTAACATGTTGTGTTAATTGCTTCTGCCCAAAAATGTTTTGCCATGTTAGTCTCATTGATCATGGTTCTGGCCATCTCTTGCAATGTTCTATTTTTCCTCTCTACAACTCCATTCTGTTGTGGAGTTCTAGTACAGGAGAAATCATGAGCAATGCCATTTTCATTAAAATATTTTTCAAAATGTTTGTTTTCAAATTCATCACCATGATCACTTCTGACTTTAACAATTTTGAAATCTTTTTCAGTTTGAACTTGTTTGCAGAAGTCAAAGAACACAGAATGTGACTCATCCTTGTGTTTTAGGAATTTCACCCATGTCCATCTGCTGTAGTCATCAACAATGACTAATCCATACTTCTTGCCTCTGATGGATGCAGTTTTCACTGGTCCAAACAGATCAATGTGAAGTAACTCTAATGGTTTTGAAGTTGAAACAAAATTTTTGGATTTGAAAGATGATTTTGAAAATTTTCGTTTCTGACATGCTTCACAAAGAGCATCTGAGTTGAACATCAGATTAGGAAGTCCACTGACCAGATTAAGCTTATTAATCTGAGGTATACGTCTCTTATTAATATGACCCAATCTTCTGTGCCAGGCCCATTGCTTCTCATTTACAGACATAAGGCATTTAACATTCTGAACCTTAAGTTCTGAAAGACTAATTTTATAAATGTTGTTTTTCCTTTTACCATTAAAGAGGATTGAGCCATCCTTTTGACTAACAGCTTTGCAACACTTTTGATCAAAGATTATGTCATAACCATTGTCACTTAATTGACTTATGGACAATAGATTATGAGCTAATCCTTCAACAAGCACGACATTAGTTATGGAAGGAAGTTTACCATTGCCTATGGTTCTAGAGCCAATTATCTTGCCCTTCTGATTCCCTCCAAACTTGACATCTCCTCCAGATCTAAGCTCCAGACTTTGGAACACAAACCTTTTTCCCGTCATATGTCGTGAGCATCCAGAGTCCAGGTACCATGACTGAAGTGTTGACTTTGATGCTAAGGATGTCTGCAACATAGATTATCTTATCCTTAGGTACCCAGATTTTCTTGGGTCCTTTTGGTTAGTTGCCTTAAAGCTTTTTCTGAACTTCTGTCTTTCAACATAAGACTTGTTCTGATTAGCTTTAGATTTATTAAACACAGGTTTGTTCTGATTAGAAATTGTGTGTTTAATATCATTTAAGTGACCAAATGTAAACTGAGAGTATAAAGGAGGATACTTGATATCCAGTTTATCTACAGATTTTGGATTTGAATCTTCATAAGAGAAAGATTTATATCCAACACCTTTTATATAGTTTCTGCTAATACCATAGATCATTGAAGCCATTTTGCTTCTATCTAGGATTTTAGTTAGAAACTTCCTGAAGCTATAGTCATACTCTTGTAAAATATTTTTAGAGCATGGTTCAGACTTTGAATCAGAGTTTAGTTGAGCAGATTCTAAATTATTTTTCAATTGAAGATTTTCAGCTTTTAGCTCAGCTATTTCTGATTCAAACTTGTTACTCTCAAATTCAATATGCTTTAGAAGCGTTTTGTATTTGAGTTTAACTTTTCTATAGTTTTCAAGAATATCATATAGACTTTCAACAAGTCCTTGTGTAGAAAGTTCAACAAATACCTCTTCAGAATCAGATTCTGATCCGGATGATTCATCACTGTCTTCAATGTCAGCCATGAATGCTACATTAGCACATTCCTCTTCTGACTCTGATGACGAATCAGATGCATCTGAGTCATCCCAGGTAGCCATCAGAACTTTCTTTTTGTGATCTGACTTTCTCTTTGGGTTCTCCTTCTGAAGCTTTGGACATTCACTCTTGTAGTGCCCAGGTTCTTTGCATTCATAGCAAACAACCTCTCTTTTTCCAGATCGTTTGTGTCCAGAGGATTCTCCAGATCTTCTGTATCCAGAGTGTTCTCCAGATCTTCTGTGTCCAGAAGATTGTTTGTGTTGATCTGGTTTTCTGAAGTTCTTGAACTTCCTTTGCTTATTCTTCCAGAGTTTGTTGATTCTTTTGGACAACAAGGATAGTTCTTCTTCATCTTCAGAAGCAGACTCTTCAGATCTTTCTTCTATTACCTGCAATGCTTTAACAAATTTATTAGATTTTAAAGCAATTGACTTACCTTTCTTTAGAGGTTCATCTTCCTCTAGTTCAATCTCATGACTCCTTAGAGAACTGATTAGTTCCTCCAGCGTAATCTTGTTCAGATCTTTTGCCAGCTTCAGAGCAGTGACCATGGGTCTCCATCTGGTTGGCAAGCTTCTGATTATTTTCTTGACACGATCTGCTGTAGAGTAACCCTTTCTTTAGTGTCTGAGCCTTGAGGGCCTTTCTGCTCTCATACTGGATTTCTAACTTAGACAGTTCCAGTGACCACTTGAGCATTCTGGCGGCCATGTATGGACGACCCAATAGTTGCTTTATGGGCTGGTCCGTGTGTACCACGATTATGTGGGCCAGAAAGTAGTGCCTTAGCCTTCTTGCAACATTGATAAAGGTTAATGCCACTGTCTCTATCTGTTGGCATCTCAGTTATGGTCCTTGCATCACTTTGCTCGTGAAGTAGATGGACTTCTGCCCATCGGGCGTTTCACGAAGGAGGGTGGCGCTGACGGCCTCGGTCGCAACAGCGAGATAGAGATATAGTGTTTCCCATTTATCTGGTCGGGAGAGTGTCGCACCTCGAAAAATCACGGAGACATTTCAGAGAAACGACCCTCGCGCAAAAGGCGCGGAAATGTGGTTCGACAGAGTCGCCACCGAACTTTATTTTCCCGAATAAATGGGAGAGGAAAATATCGAGAAAACCTCTTAAAAATGAAAAGGATAGGAACAGGGCTGTCGCAACAAAGTTCCGGGTTCGGGAGTCGGTTACGTGAGGGGAAGGTATTAGCACCCCTCACGTCCGTTGTACTCAACGGGAACCTCTTAAGGTATTTTGTGGAGAGTGTTGTCTAGGTTTATTTGCTTTTCTTCTCGTTGTTAAAGGTAGAATTGGTAGGGTAAAAGGTTAAAGACACAAAGGAGAGATGGGTGGTTAGAGGATAGGGTGCTCGCCAAGGATTGGGGCCCTTGTGCCTACGTATGCTCATTCGGACGAGAATGAGAAATCAGAGCGTCGTAGTTCGACTACGGGAAGGGATGGGAAAGTGTGGAAGGAATAATGGAGGAAGATAGAAGTGTGCTCGCCAAGATCATCGCAATCTTGTGCCTACGTATCTTACATTCAAGAGTGAATGAAGAATCAGAGCAGTCGTAGTTCGTGGGACAACCACGAAATGGATACGGGGAAATGGAAAATGGAGGGGAGGTAGCTCGCAAAGATCGTCGCAATCTTGTGCCTACGTATCTTGCATTCGGACGAGAATGAAGAATCAGAGCAGTCGTAGTTCGTGGAGACGACCACGAAAATATGAAGTTTGAAATGGATTGAGAAACGAAAGAGTGACTGACAAGCAACCCAAAGGCATGCCTCAAGAGCTTGTCCCTCAAGAATTCAAGGAATGCAAGATCCCAAGAACTCAATTATTTCGGAAATTGGGTTGAAAAGAGTTGGAGATAAAGGATTGAATGTTTTGAAATCGAAAGAATGAACTAATAACAACTCAAGGGCACGCCTCAAGAGTTACTCATTCAAATATTCAAAGAATGCTAGATTCTAAGAATATCTCTCTTTGGTAACTTAAAAAAATGTTTGTAAAAAGATTGAATCGATAACGAAAAGCGAGGCAAAAGGAAGTTTGCTTGAAAGTGGCTCGACGACGTGTCGAGGATTTGACCAAAGATGGAACCGACTTGACGGCGTGTCAAGGGTTAGATTGTGAGAAATGATATTGGTCCCTAAGGGTGCTTCCAATATCAAAACCACGAGGAGTAGTGAATGCGTGTACGAAATGTGGGTTGCGAATGCGTACGAGCATTCGACTTAGGAGAACATTGGAAAATGATTGAGTTTGAAAAAGTCAAAAGGTTGAGTGAATAATAACTCAAGAGCGTGCCTCGAGAACTATTCATTCGAAAATTTGAGGAACGTTTGATTCCAAAAATCTCCTTCTTTCGGAGTTTTAATCGAGAAAGATGTTGAGAAAGTGTTTGAAAAAGTCAAAAGATTGAGTGAATAACAACTCAAGAGCGCGTCTCGAGAATTATTCACTCGAAGATTCAAGGAATGCTAGATTCCAAGAACCTCCTTCTTTCGAAGTTTGATCGGGAAAACGTTTTGAAAATGATTTGAAGCGAAATAGGGTATATGAAAAGAGTTTGTGGGTATGAGGTAAGAATATGAAATTAAATTTTGAAAATAATTTAGGAGAAGTGATAATTATTTGATAAATGAGACGTCGGCCTCACAACCAATTAATCGGAGTATTATCGAGATGCTAGATCTCGACAACACCTTTTTCATTCGAAAATGTTTGGATGAACAACGGAAATATCACACAAAATGCTAGATTCCTATGATATTTCTTTGTCCAAAATAGCGTACTAAACGAATAGTAGAACGACATATTATTTAAGGTGTACACCTCAATAATGTTCGTCCAAAAATCCAAGAAGTGCTAGACTTCAAAGATTTAATTTGCTTTGAAAAAAAGTACTCAAGGTGAGTCGAGGTTGATGGCGAGGCTTTTAAAGCACTCGACTTACATGGGTAAAAATGACTCGATAAATCGAGAGTTTATTGTTTTGAAAATTGCTTTGAGGCATTCAAGAATAATTAAGGAAAAGACAATAAAAACCATTACAATTGTGGGAGAGGGATACATTATTCAAATGGGGTTTAAGAGAATACATTATCTTTAAAGACACATAATCACCCATGATATAGAAACTGAAAGCGGTCTCCTCCTCTCAACTGGCAGTGCATCCTTAATAAGCAATGACAAACCGGCATATGAAGTACCATTTGCGGAGATGAGGAATACTTGTTAACAACCACATATATGCTAATCATTATTTCCAACAATAGTTATTATAATTAATAAGTCAATCCTATTAGTGCAACCTATGATCAAACATGATCATAAATATTGGCGATGAAAGAAACGAAACATTAACAAGGAAAGCAAAATTGCAATGACAACATTAGAAGAAAACTCAATGCTTTTCATACTCATAATACGGCAGCTAATACGAAACGCACATATCCAGTCAAATTCTGAAATCAAAATAATGCTATAATATCTGAAAACAAACATCATAACACCCAGACAAAACTAAATCAACAAATACTTCAAAAATAATATATGTTCAAAATGATGTCTACACAAAACACAGCAGCAAACCAATGGAATCCTAAAGACAAATAATTACCGAACCAATGAAAAGTAATATCCGACATCCCACACCATCATACCGATCTGTATTGTCTTAACATATTTGCCGTAAAACGAACAACCGCGCAAAAAACCAAACATTAGCTAACATGAGATAGTCCTACTAACTGAATAAAAGATTCGAAATACAGCCACCTAATCAATACCAGTAGTTGTAAACTGTGAGGGGAAACAGATCTATGTTGGGCATTAATGATCATCAAGCCAACACTCTCATGGTACCGCGGTTGTTCACGCCGGTAAAAGCTGGGTCAGGTCTGCATTCCAATCTGCGACATGGGAAAGAAGGATGCAGTTAGATACTCACCACGGCGGTACTGTCATGGCCACTGAATCGTCATCGCTAGCTGAAAAAACCATTATACTGAAGGTTGGTGATCAAACGTTGAGTTGCTGCTATAAAGAGGAGAAACTGAGTTGTTACTGTAACGGTTTTGATCCCTTAGAATGAACTTGTCCCTACGAGCTGAACTTGAGGTGATTATGTACCGTTTCTTCTGCTGAATGCTTCAACAACAGAAATGCGCCGCAACTGAACCTTTTTCAATGAATACGCGGCCTTCCGGATCCTCGTGTTGACGCTCTTTCGCTGTGGATTACGGCAACTTCTGTTCTTCCAAATGGGAAAGACAAGCCAGCAGCAGCGGTAACTCCTTCCAATCTTGCATCCGATTCGAAACCGATGCGTGGATTATTATCATCATTTCTCCGCAAGAGAACGACCTTACGGCGGGATTTATTTAATGAATAATGCTCAATGATGATTCTGCGGTGTTTGAACCTGCACATAAATGGACATGCAACCAAACAGGACAACACGACTATTCAAAAAAAATGAAAACAAAGAAGAAAAAATTAAGCTTAACATAACCCATTCTCGCTCATCTCTATCTCCATAAACTGACACCAGCTCGCCGCAGTTGTCGTAGAAGTTGTTGTTGAAGAGGTCATCACGGTTGTAACGGTGTATTCGACTCAACTCTTGAATGCTTGTGCTTCCAGCTGCAAGCATACGGGCACCCGACGAGATGATAGCGCAACCGGAACTAGCTCGACTTTACAGTCGCTTCTGCAGCACACAAACCTGCATTGAATGGAAACGCACCCAAACAGACCAGGAAACCAATACAAAAAAGAATTGAAAAACAACCAAGATCAGAATATGACCAGCACAAATAACATTGAGTTTTTTCAATACTTTCGTCCACAACAAAAGATGCAACAAAATCAAACCAGAACTGAAGATCCACCATCAATAAAATGATTCTAACTTGGTTGTTGTCACAGAGGTGTTGGCTCCGAATCAAGGTCGCACATGAGCTATGTTATTAATGCTGTCGTTGGAAACCGAAAGTCATGCAGCCTACGCGTACAATGATACTTCAAGCCCCTGCTGCATAATCTGCATAAAATCAAGGAAATAGAAAAAAAAACACTGTCGGCTCAAAACCAACCGTCCTGGATTCAAACTGCCGACACGAGCTTGACGACTCGTTTCTGCAAAATATCGCAGCTGGTATGTTGTGACTTCTTGGTCACAGAGAAGAAAACGTGAGCATGTCCTCAAAGGGCAAAACCAAAAGACTGATGGGTCCCTTCTTTTTTTATCAGAAACACAACATGACTGAGCTTTTGAACAGGTCCCAATCTGTATGCAGATACAAGTGAAGAACAGAGCAAGATCCAAAAGCGATAAAACAGTATAAGCAACTCCTAGGAGCAAACATATCTAACAATAACATGTGTATACACAAAATAAAGACTGAATGACTAAACATGATCTTCAACAAATCGACATCGAAACATATTATCGCGATATGAATTCACTTTTAACAGAAACTACCACATATTTGGATTGCTGCTGAATAAAAGCTTGTGATGTGATGTTGTCACAGCTAAGATGCAACTTTGATCCTCGCTCGGTGGTTGCAACATAACCCATGCTCTCCTCTTTCGATGAATCCACAACATAGTACGTACTGATGTACATCAGTAGAACATAGCATAATTGATTCAAATACAACGGTAGGTGGTAGTTGCAGGAGTTGTCGGCAAAACCGTTTTTCTTGCCGAGTTAAGGTTATTGAAGTTGTTGTGAACTTAGATCGAAAGCTTCGTTATTGCTCAAAATTGCAGCTAAACATTCAAGGTTGATGGTTTCAATCGAGCTGCCGCTGAAGCTGAAAATTTGCTTGTGTTGCCGCGAGTTGTTCCATGTTTCTTCCCTTTCATTCTCGCACCATCAGCTGTGTTTGTTGTTGTCAGATGAAGACAAACGTTTTTGTGAGGTAGAGTTCGGCGACATCGCAACATTGTGAAGGACTTCAATGACTAACGAAACACTACCCGATTTGGAATAAGACCTTCGAGTTTATCGCTTCATACCCAGAGAACGTGGAGTTTGAGGAACTTCCAGTTATGGTAGATTTACTTCATTTTCGGTAACTTGGAGGAGAAATTCGGTGATGGGATGGAAGTTTTTGGCGCGGAAGGGATTTTGAGAGGGTTTATTTTAAGAAAGAGGATGGACGAAGGTGGTGGTTTAAGGTTGCGAAGGCGGAGGTAAAAAATGGTGATGCAGTGAAGGATTGATTTGGGATTTTTCGCAGTTAGGGTTCAAAAGGGAGTGGCGGTGTTTGGATTATCCGGGGAGGGAGAACGGTGATGATTGAGAGGAGAGGCGGATTTGTCGGGGTTGTGGTAATGGATTTCGTGGTTTGATTGAGATGATGATGTTTAGGGTTTAATTGGGGAATCCGACGGCGTATTTAGGGTTAGAATTGGGGCAACGACCGTTTTCGAAAGAAAAGAGGATGAACAGTATTCTTATCTCCCCTCACTATGAAATTCATCTCAAATAAATATTCAGCCAACAAAATCCTAACGGGCTCCCCCACAAATGGGCCTGCCCAATTCCAATTCCCTTTTTTTTTTTTTACAATTTTTCTTTTCTTAATGCACATTAGAGCTAATATAAACTAAATATATCTTTAATAAATATTAACATCATGTAATTAGATAAATATTAACAAATATATAAAAACAAACTTAAAACTTATAAACGAAAAATAATTATTAACAAAAATTATTAGTAATGTTTTAAAACAAGAAAAAGTTTAAGAAATTAAAAAAAAAATTAAGCCACGTGTCACACTTTAATTGGTCAAGAAGATAAAGTTTGGAAAACGCCCGATTTCAGGTGGACATGTGTCTAAACGGCATGAAACAATTATGCGAAAATATTTACAAAAAGGTAGGACAAATTTAGGGTATGACAGAGAGGACCAGTGGTTTTGACAGAGCTTGTTTCAGGTGGAGGAGGGCTTTATTGTATTCCTCCATCCATTCAAAATCTGCCTCCTTACGGAGGATTTTGAAAAAGGAGAATGTGTGTTGAGCAGATTTTGCCATGAAACGGGACAGCGAAGCGAGCATCCCATTTAGGGATTGGATGGACTTCTTCGAGTTCGGCATAGGGAACTCGGAGAAGGCTCGGAACTTGTTAGGGTTAGCTTCAATTCCTCGCTCTGTTAGATAGAAGTCGAGGAACTTGCCCGCTCGTACCCCGAACGTGCACTTCTCCAAGTCGAAGCGCATCCTGTACTTCCTAGCTTGCTCAAAGACTTTCTTCAAATTCATCGTGTGATCAGATTCCTCATGGGATTTCACCATCATGTCTTCCATATAAACTTTGAGCATATCCCTGATTTCTTCTGGGAAGACCTTTTTTTATCATTCTTGGGTAGGTAGTGCCAATGTTTTTCAATCTGAAGGACATTACATTATAGTAATATTTGCCCGATTCAGTCATGAAAGCTGTGTACCTTTTGTCGCTTTTTGCCATGGGTATTTGGTTATAGCCCGAATACGCGTCCATGAAAGATAACAATTAAAAACTAGCAGAATTATCAATTAATTTGTCTATGTTGGGGAGGGGATCTACGTCTTTAAGGCAGACCCTATTAAGATCGATATAGTCAACACACATGCGCCATTAGTGTACTTGGTCCCTGAAATAAAGTTTGCCTCTAGAAGGTCTTTTACAGTTTATTGGCAGCCTCCATTTTCTCCAGAGACTGCTTTCGCCTATGTTAAGCTACTGCCCTAGCGGCAGGGTCGATAGTGAGTTGGTCACAGGCCACATCAGGATCTAGTCCAGGCATCACCGCGGTGATCCACGCAAACAGATCTGCATTCTCCCGAAGACAGGTTTTTGGTTATTTTATCGCTAAGTCAAAAAGTTCAGTCCCGATTTTCACTCCTCGCTGGGGGTCATCACCGAGCAGGACAAGTTCGAACTTGCTATGATATGCACTAACTTTTGAGAATTATTTATTTCCTTCAAAATTCCTGAAACAACTTTGTTAACTTTTGGAATATTAATTCTTTTGTGACTCAAAGAAAGTAATCTGCCTTATAATTACAAGAATGGCAGAACTTGATACATGCATATAAAATAAACAAGACTGATATGAAATAAATGAGAAATAAGAAATGGAATTAAGTAGAAGGGGCACCACACTCTTTCTAATCCAAGAGAAAATGATAAGCCTATGGATGAGGATCACCACAAGAAAAGGATTTCTTGATAAGATCAATTTTGGCCCAATCCAGAACCTAAGAGCAAATGCTCTCACTTACACAATGTGTAAACTCGACAAAATTCATTGATTCAAAAAGAAGATACATGCCTCCTTTATATAGGAATGACTTAAGATGATGAAATAAGTAAACATTAACTCCTAAGAAAAGAAAAGTATTTCAGCCACTAATTATCATGATAGTGGATTGAGTTATTACAAAGAAAGTGCAAAATAAAGAAGAGATAGTGGGGTTCTTGAAAGGGCATAATAATGGCAATTCTTTATTTACCACTTCTCTTGCAATTTTCGTCCATTATAGTGTGGTTATTGGTATTTCGTTTATTTTTATTTATTTATGCATTATTGGGCCTTTTATCACATGCTTGGATGATAAGAATAAACTTGGGCTCTTTTTCTTCAATCTGGCCCATGCATTCTATTGACTTGATCATGAAGTGAACTAAAGCATCATTGACTCTTCTTGCACGTGCCCTTTGTTGCACCCTAAAATTTGACCAACCGGTTCCCATATCTGGTTTATGTTTCAATATATTTTGCATTCGCATTCGCATACGGCATGCATTGCATTTTTATCAATCGAGATTGATTTTTATCAGGATTAGAGCCCCTGGCGTTTTAGGCAGTACATGCCAATCAGAATAAAAGTCTGTTGAGAATTGGTGCTCATCTCCCGTGTTTTCAGACCATCTCGGTGCCCGGGTTTCGCTACGGTTGCGTAATTGGATTTCATTCGATTTAATCGGTTTCCTGGCATTTTTAGGATTTTTTTGGCATTTTTCTGGATTTTTAGTGCATTTAATGGATTTTTCTAGATTTAATGGAGTTTTTAAATATTTTTTAGAGTTTAAATAAATTTTCTTTTCATCCTTTAGAAATTAATAGATTTTTTAAAGAATTTTTAGATATTATAGTTTTTTATAAATTTTAGATATTATTTTTCTTTTAATAGTTTTAATAGATAAATAGTTTTTAAAAAAAAAAAGAGTTGATTTAAAAGAAAGATAAATAGATATTCTCATTTTCCTTTAATAGAATGGTTAATAAAAAAAGATATAGATATTAGTTTGTTTTAGATTGTTTTTAAAATGATAATTGATTTTAAAAGAAAATAGAGATTAAAGGTTTTTTTAGATTTTTTTTATTTTTATTTTTCAGAATTAATTAGGATTTTAAAAAAGATTTTTTTTTTTAGATTAAATAATAGTTTTTTAGTTTTTTTTAGATTTAATTAGGTTTTATTTTTTTTATTTTCGTTTTAGATATTAATTAGGATTAATTTTAGGATTAATTAGGTTTATTAGATTTTAATTTGTTAATTTTTGTTTTACAGTAATTAGGTTTTAGTATTAATTCTGTTTTAGAGCTAATCATATTTTAATTCAGTGTTTAGCCATTAATCCAGGTTTTAATCCAATTGGGCCGTCATTATGTAGTATCCAGTATCCAAGCCCAGAGTCAAAAGTCCAAGTCCAGAGGGACACGTGTCGTATATAAAGCTCAGCCACGCGTGCACTACCTCTCTCCGCCATCTCATTTTTCTCTCTCCCTAGAACCTGCCACGTTTTCATCTCACTCTCTCTCTCTCTCTCTCTCTCTCTCTCTCAGAATCTTCCACGCGTCCCTCTTTCACTCACCACTCTCGGCCACGTGGTGCTCCACCCTTCTCCCTCTCTCACACCTGGCTTGCTCAGACTCCACCACCACCATCCTCACACGCATGCATGCCGCCTGGCGTTCACCGGTCAAACCCACCGGAAACCCTACCGCCGGCCATGCAAACTCCTCAGAACTCCACCGGTGAAATCACGCGGTGATTCCTACGGCCAAATCTCACCGGAATTTCACCGGAAATCGTCCTCCATCAATAATCGCTTGCGAACTTTTTCCAGAACTCGATCAAGATCGTGACGTTCGTTCTGTCCCGATCCACTCCGTCATCATCAGAGATTTTCATGAAAACCATCAGAAATTCAAGATTCAGCCGTTTATGCAAGAACTTCACCAAATCTTCATCGTCTTCCTCAAGAACTTCATCGTGTTCTTGAGCCTTTTTTCCAGAAGTTCAAAGTTCTTCGCATACCTTCATCCGTCCAAGTTCTCCCTCAAGAATCTTCGACCCTCGCCCAGAACTTCCTCCAGATCTCCCGTTTGGTGTAAATCTTCGCAGATCCTCTCATTTTCAAGGATCCTCAAGCGCTCATCAACGCCTCCGATCGTCTTCGATTCGTAGATCCTCGCGCATCTGGAGCGTCGTCTTCCCCGTCGTTCTTCATCATCCATCTTCCTCATCAAGATATCCAGGTTTTCTTTCTTCTCTTTCTCGAACCTGTAAGGATGCATGTGGTTAGTTTGTATAGATTTAGATTAGCTTTGATTGCTAAGATAAATCATATTGTTTAGGTTTGAGCATCAGATTGGAAGTGAAGGTTAGATTAGGGTTTGTTGAACTGGGTTTGAGGTGATGAGTGTGAGAGATTGGAGAGGGTTTCATGGGAGGTTCGTTCAGAGCGCCGTTAGGGTTAGTCTTTGAGAGGATGAACAGTATTCGTCAAGGTTGGTTAGTTTTAGGGTTTTTGTTTATGCTGAAGTTGGGTTATCATGAATCTGGGCCTTAAGCCCAATTGCGTGACTTGCTGAACCATACCCCGTTATTCCTCGTAGCACCCCCTCCCCCTTGGTTTGAATATGTTTGGGCCTAGCAGTAATTGCTACCAGCACCCCCCATTGAGGGCCCAAACAGGAATTGTAAATGAATTACTCATTATCTGCACCCCCCTCATTTTTTGTTTTTTGAAACAAAATATGGGCCTAACCCTAATTGCCATTAACACCCCCTATTGAGGGCCCAAGCGGATTAACAAACGAAATATGCGCTATTCGCACCCCCTAGGGTTTTTATTTTTGTTGTTTTTCTGGGTTGGTTACTGGGCCCAGCGCATTCCTGAGCGCACCCCCCCTCCTGGGCCCAGTTGTGTTCTGAAGTGCAATAAGCTGCTTTCTCCACCCCCCCTGTGCATGTCCATTTCAATTGAATTGTTTTAATTTTCTTCATTTGTTTAGTTTACAAATAAATTCATAAAAAATACAAAAATCATCATTTTAATATGGGATTTTTTTCTGCATTTTAATAATTGTTTCAAGAAAATTGTGAAGAAATAAAAATATTATTTTATGCATTTTTCCCTTTATGGTGATTTTTCAAACTTAATTGCTTTTATTTTCATGTTTGTTTGTACATACATTTTGGTGAATTTTGTTTAGGCATTTAAATTCGTATTTTGACTCTGTTCTTTTTGTACTAGCTAGATTAGAGTATTAAGTTCCCTTAGGAATTTATTTCACATTTTTTTGATTAAATATTGATTAGTTTTGATTAGAGAACATTAGGTTGATAATTTTAGGGCTTAAACTCAACATAGGTGCTTTCTACCATTTTATTTTTGGGTTTTTAGCATGAATTAGGTTATGGGACATATAGGGTATGTAAGGTAGATATAGAAATCCCCTTAGGATTAATCTTAGAATTTTAAATGCTATTTTACTATTTTTAGTGTATTTTTGCAAATTGTGTGGTTGTTTGGTGTTCCCACTTGGGGTTTTATCTGTCTGGTTGGGCTTTTGGGTTCTTATTTGGGGTATGGGGCTTGGTCTGAGCTTATGGAGCATGAAGACATCAAAAGAGGAGATTGAGGATAATAATCAAAGGGTGATGCATGAAGATTGCTTGGATTGAAGATGTTGATTGAAGACATAGGAAATAATAGGAATAAGCAGAGTCTTAAAATAGACTGAACTGTTTTGTGCAAACATGGATAGCTTCCTGTGCTTCCATTTCTCTCTATGACATAAAGTCCCTCTATGGTATTCACCTCCCTCCTTTGGAGGGATAAGTGGCCCTACCTTAGAGGTAGAACTTTGAGGGAAACAGTCTGTTACAATGTCAACTGTTTATCGACTTCCTTTGGTTGTCAATGAACTGTTTGGTATTCAATTTATTCTGATAAATCAATTCTCATCTGGGAGAGCTTGTCTTGAAGAAAGAAGCCACTGAAGATAGAGATGAAGATCAAAGATTGACAAAGATGAAGATTGTTCATGTCAAAGCTGTGCAACTGTTAAAGCCAGGGTTTACTGCTGTCTGGAGCTATCTGCTGTCTAATGCTGTCAACTGGTTAAGATTCTGTGCTTGCTTGAGCTTCGTGATTTCTTGAAGATGGAAGCTTATTGTAGCGTGGGTCTCATTGGAGCTTGACTTTGGGATTCATTGGGAGATTACTGTTAATCAACTGTCAGAGTTTGCGGTTTTTTCAGAGTTGGTGTGCTGTCAGAGCTGGGTTTTTGGGGTTTGTTTTCTTTGTTGTATTGTTTGTTAATTTTCCCCGTGAGGTTGAGGTGAAGCTGTTTCACTTTGCTCATTGTTTTCTAGGTTCGAGGTTGAGTGGGACTCCCTTGCCTCGCTTGTACTGCTGCATTCATGCATTTTACTGCTTTACTGTATATATGCTGTTGTTTTTCCGTTTATCCCTTAGGATCTCTGTTTCTCTCTGCGCAGGAGAGGAATATGACAGACATTAGGCTTTCATACATGCATGACAACATTAGGATAGATTTTGATCCCCTTTTCAACCATAGGTTTTAGAGTTGCTGTTTCTCTTCTATCTCAAAACAATCAGGAAAATACAATAAAAGGATAAACATCAATAAAAAACAGTTCTTGCGTAAAAGACTGTAAACCAATCAAAGAGTCATTTTTGTCCGCTTGGACGTGTAATCAGGAGAAAACCTTTTTCAGAAGGATAAAAAACAATCAAGAAAAACTTGTGTCATACGTGGCCCGAACTACGTTCGCTCTGATCTTTCATGCTGTATGGAAGTACGTAGGCATAGGATGCGACATCCTAGCGAGCAACCTTCCCCTCCTTTCCCATAGGTAGGCGAACTACGTTGACTCTGATTTCTCATTCCAAACGGGAATACGTAGGCATAAAGTGCGATACTTTGCCGAGTCATTTTCTTTTCTTTAACCCTCGACCTGTAGAGTAGATAGAATAATAATCCGTACTAGAAAACAAGCGTGGATCCCGTCGAGTACGACGGACGTGAGGGGTGCTAATACCTTCCCCTTGCGTAATCGACTCCCGAATCCAGGATTTGGTTGCGATGACCATTCCTTTCCCGTCTTTGTGGTAGGTTTACTTCGAGCGTTCCCTTTCCCTCTGTTGGGATAAATAACGCAGGTGGCGACTCTTCTGTTCAGCCGGCGCCGATTTTCGCAGTAGCGACAACTGGCGACTCTGCTGGGGACTCCAACGGTTCCCTACGTGAGTCAATCCTAGAGCTTGTTTTCCCGTCGTGGGTTTTGTATGGATTTACTTTTCAGTCATTTACTTTCAGCATTATTTTATTGTGATTATTGCTGTGGGTATGAGGGGGTTCTATGATTGAGAGATAAGCCAGACCTGGGCTTAAGTGCACCTAGAATTAGAGTGGAAATTAGTGGGCGCGTGCATGCTTTGCATGTACTAGTGTCTCATGAAATCCACGCTCGGACGAGGTTCTTCTGGTTGACTTCTTTTTCAACCCTTTGGGTTGAGGGGGTTGTTGGTTAGTTGGATTGTCGACTCCGGGGACCGATCATTTGGAAGTTGGCTAAGTGAGGCCTCTTTAGGACATGATGATGCCACACCTTCTGGGTATCATATCATCCGTCTTGAAAGTCGGTGACGCCAACGACCGCATAGGATGCCATACCTTGTGTTAGTTATTTGGACACCTACCTGTGAGAGGGGTTGGGACATGCAGGTAACTTGACCTCCAGATTACCGGTTTTCTTGATTGAGATTCAGTGGCGTGATATTTGAGGACAATGTTATTGGGTCTGTCAGAGACCAGATTGGAGCATCGTGGATGGTCTTGAGCAGTTTGTGGGTCTATTTGAGGCCAATATTGTGGATTGAGCTTCTCAGCCAGGGGCACTTGGTCCCTTGTTGCATTGTTGCATATTGCATTGTTTGCATCATCATGTGCATATCATTAACGTGTGTCTGTGCTACAGGTGCATTTTCATACTTCCCGATTCTAGTGCTCCAGACTTCTATCTGTTATTATGAGTACTTTGAGGAAGACTGTTGCGTATAAGTTGCCTACCCCTGATGTGACTTCTCTGTTGGGTCTGATTTCCCTAGCTGAAGAGGCTGTGAGGAGAAGTTTTAGAAAGAGTTATGGGAAGCTACTGAATTTGGTTTGCAGACCAACTACATATGAGATGAATGGGTTATACACATTGATGCAGTTATATGATCCCTCCTTGAGGTGTTTTATGTTCCAGGACTTCATTTTGGCTCCGACCATGGAGGAGTACGCTGAGTTTCTAGAATTGCCGGTTCAGAACAGAGTGCCCTTCATTCACTTTGACGCCAAGCCTAAGCTGGAAGACTTAGTTGTTCCCTTGCATATGGATCCTACAGAGCTGTTGTTGACTTCTTGGCATGGAGTTTCTGGTTTCTCTCTCAAGTTTTTGGTTGCCAAAGCTCAAGAATATGCCAAAAGTGGCTGCTGGATTGTGTTTAACGTTGTTCTTGCCTTGTGCATTTATGGGATTATACTGTTCCCTAATCTGCCTGAATTCGTTGATTTGGATGCATTCCACTTGTTTGCTGCAGGCAGCCCGGTGCCTACCTTGATTGGAGATTTCTATCATTCCCTGCATTATAAGAATGAAAACAGAAGGGGGAAAATGTCCATTGTTGTGTGCCTTTGCTGAATATGTGGTTTGAGGGCCATATGCCCAAGAAGGGTCCTTTTGTCGAGTCTGCACATACAACTGAATGGTCTGAGCGTCTAATGGGGCTTTCTTCAGAAGACATTGTCTGGTTCGATAGAGATTTATTGGGGTCAGAGATTATCTTCAGTTGTGTCGGGTTTCCTAATGTTCCTTTGATTGGAAGGAAGGGATGTATCAATTATAACCCATCTTTGTTGGTTCGACAGTTTGGGTATGCTTTGAAGAGTCCACCGAAGGAGGAAGAAATACAGGAATCTCTGTATTTCACTGGTGACCTGAGTGGGGAATTATTGCCCATGCTTCAGCACGCTTGGAATCATATCTGCAGAAGAGGGAAACCATTGTTAGGCAAGAATGATTGTCAAGCCTATATGCCTTACAAGGTGTGGATTCAAGAGAGGGGAAGACAGGTGCAGATGCCTTTTCCAGCAGTACCACGTCTCGTTCCCATTCCAGTGGAGGAGCCCACTACTGTAGCTATTGAGGTCTATGAGCGGGTTGTGAAAGAAAAAGAAGACTTGATAAAGATCAATGAAGAATTAGAGAAGGAATTGGCTCAGATCCGGAGCGAGAGGAACAAAGCTGTGTATTCCTTCCAACAGCAGACTGAGTTGGTAAACAGGCTAGGTGCTGAACTGACAGAAGAGAAAAAGAAGCGTGAATGCCTGGGAAAAGAATTCAGAAGCTCTAATGATATGCTAGAGTCCAAGAAGAAGTCCCTTGATGCCGCCTACCGGGAAATCTCTTTGTGCAACAAAACGTGGAATGCTACGCTCACCAACAACAAAAAGAGGGAAGATAAATTGAAGCGGCAAATTTCTGAACTCGAAGATCAGTTGAAGGCTAGCAAGAAAAAGTATGAAGAGGAGGTCATGACAAGATATAGTCTTCAGAACTCATTGAACAAAGCCATCGAGTGCAAGAAGGAGGCTGTGTCTCAGAAGCGGAAGTTAGAGGATCGCTTTGGAGAAGGGGCATGGGAGGAATCTACTGGTGATTTACGACGTGTTCTCAAGCGACGAGATCTACTTGTCGAGGGTTTGCTTACTCAACCAAATCATCCCGAGACTAAGAGGTTATTGGAGGAGTACCAGGCGTATGGTTGCGCTTGACTATCCCATGTATTGATGTGTATGCTTTATTTGCATCGTGCTGGCCATCACCAGGATTGTTGGTTGAGGTCATGCCTTCTTATTGTATGCTCATTGATATTGTATTCTTGACTTGATGGGATTTTCTGCAATGTATGAGATGTTTTTCTATGATTGAGTTTCGAGCTTCTTATTGCTATCACTGTCACCACACTGGCACATTGGCACTAGAATTGGGGAGTAATATTCCCTAATGCACAGACACATGTTGCATTTGCATACACATTCATATTGCATTACAGGTGATTATTGAACTGTATCTCATTTCCTGCATTCTCCAGGTTTTTCCAGGATTGAAAGTCAACGTCCTCACCGATACTCTACTCGTACCAACTGCAAAAGAGTTATGGACCAGGTGCAGAGCGAGATGCAGGACATGCGTGAGAAGCTGGCGCTGTTCATGCAGACGATAGAGACAATTGTGAAAGGGCAGGAAAACTTGCAAACTTTGGTGCAGCCATTGCTAGCGAGAAATGTCGGGAATGGACACGAAGGCCATAATTCTGTACGTGTTGACACCATTCATGAGGATGGTACTCCTACACCGGTGGCTCCACCTGTGGTGAATATACCTGCTGTGAACATGAACAATGGCGCTGGAGCCGGGAATGGTAATACAGGAATCGGTAATGAGACTGTCATTAACAACGTTGGATTCGGGGACGCCAATCTGGGTGGGGATAATAATGGAGGTAATGGCTTCGGTAACAACGGATTCGGCTATAACGACCAGGGGTTTGATTATGCTAACCAGGATGGAAAGTTTGGCTTCAACGCTCCGGGTTTCGGACATGATGGATTTGGTAATGCCAATCAGGGCTATGGTGGATTCGGTAACGGAAATGGTGCTGGAATGATGCCTTTTGGACCTACTGGGGTCGCTCAAGGGTATGGTAACAGGGGACGGGGGCCTGTGATGAATCAGACTAGACTTGGTCGTAATAATGGGTATGGTGGGTACAGAAATGAGAATGTTAATTGGATGGAAGACCAACTAGAGGATGCTTTCTCTGGTAGAGGTTTCGAAGGTCCTGTAGACAATACTCAGCGAATCAAGATGCTCGAGGAGCAGATGAAAGGTGTTGTGAATCAAAGTGTTGTTGGTTTGGATATGACCACAATGGGTTTGGTGCCTGGCCTGAGGGTACCGTTGAAATTTAAGGCTCCCACCTTTGACAAATATAAGGGAGATACCTGTCCCAAGGTACACGTGCGGTCATACTATAGAAGGATGTCGGCTTATTCGAACAATGAAAGAATGCTGATGCATTTCTTTCAAGACAGCTTGTCTGGTCCTTCCCTTGAATGGTACATGGGGTTGGAGCCTACTCAGATAAAGACATGGAAGCAGCTGGCTGAAGCGTTTGTGACTCATTATAAGTACAACAGTGACTTGGCACCAAACCGGGTCCAGTTACAGGGGTTGTCACAGAAGAAAGATGAGAGTTTCAAAGAATATGCGCAGAGATGGCGCGACATGGCTGCAAGGGTTCATCCTCCTTTGGTTGAGAAGGAGATGAATGATATGTTCATAGGAACGTTCACCGGTATGTTTTATGATAAGTTGTTCCCTGCTTCCTTGGGCAGTTTCTCGAATCTAATCTTGATGGGCAAGAAGATTGAAAGTAATATAAAAATGGGGAGATTCCAAGCTGAGGAGTCCACTTCAGTTGGAAGTAATAGAAAAGCTTTTAGTGGTCGTCGACAGGGTGACACAAGTGCAGTATTCGGGGGCCGAGGCCGAGGCCGGGGCAGAGGACGGAATCAGTACAATCATCCGCAACAGGTGGCAAGCGTCACCATTCCATTTCATCAACAACCAATACCACTACAACAGATACTACCACAGCAGCAGCAACAACAGCAGCAGCCACAACAGCAGCAGGGGCAGAATGCTGGCCAAAGAAGATTTCCGAATGCGAAGCCGAAAAGAGTGTTTGAAGCGCCTCCTTCCACGTACGCGGAACTCTTTCAGACACTATTGGGGCTGAATTTAGTTGAAAAGAGGACCTTGGCGCCGCCCACGGGACCAACCCTTCCTTATGGGTATGATGTTAACAAACACTGTGACTTTCACTCCGGGGCTCCCGGGCATGACATAGAGGCCTGTCATGCGTTTAAACATAAGGTTCAAGATCTACTAGATAGCAAGGCCATAAATTTCGGACGAGCAGGTCCGAATATAGTACAGCAGCCAATGCCCAACCACGGGGCCAATGCTATTTTAACTGAGGAGGGTTTGAATCTGGTTATGGATGTTGATGAACTGAAAACACCATTGTGTGAGATAAAGAGCAGGTTATTGAAAGGAGGTGTGTATCCGGGCTGCGATGAGTTTTGTCTAGAGTGTTGGACCCATGTTGGGGGTTGTGCTGAATTGAAAAAGGGTATTCAGACCTTGATAGATAAAGGCACGTTGCAATTCGACAGAACGGCAGTTGAAGAAGTTTTAGCTGATGAGCAAAGTGATGTTGCTACGGTGACAATTCCCCGAAAAATGATAACTATAACGGTGCCAGCCAGACGACCGACGATCACTATCACGAAGGCAGGGCTAACCCCTTATGAGAGCACTAAGGCAGTACCATGGACTTATGGGCTGGAAGCATACTGTGATGGGGAGAAACTTGATATCAGTAAACAGCCAGCTGGGGTTATGGACAATGTCGTCGGAATCGGAGGGATGACAAGGAGTGGGAGAATTTTTATATCGCCTGAGGTAGAGGCTGAACGATTGGAAAAAGGTAAAGGAAAAGTGAATGAGGATATTCCTGTGCAGAGGAATGAAAAAGAGACGGCACTGAAGGATGTAGAAGAGTTTATGCATCTTATTCGTAAGAGCGACTATAAAATTGTTGAGCACCTTCAACAGACGCCGTCGAAGATATCCATACTGTCGCTATTATTGTGTTCCGAAGCCCATAGGAATGCATTATTGAAAATTTTGGACACGTCGTTTGTACCCCAAGATGTTTCTGTGAACCAGTTGGAGGGGGTGATGGCGCACGTGAATGCAGGCCATAGTTTGGGATTTACGGATTTTGATTTGACCCCGAGGGGAAGAGAGCATAACATGGCGTTGCACATCTCAGTTGAATGCAGGGGCGCAGTCATGTCCCACGTGCTGGTAGATACCGGGTCTTCCTTGAACGTGCTGCCAAAAAAAGCAGTGATGAAATTGGACATCAGGGAGATCATTTGTACGCCTAGTGACTTGGTGGTCAGGGCATTTGATGGTACACGGAGGTCAGTTTTTGGATCCATAACTTTGCCTCTGCAGGTGGGGCCGGAGATTTTTGAAACTGAATTTTACATCATGGACATCCAGCCAGCATATAGCTGTCTCCTTGGACGACCATGGATCCATGGTGCTGGGGCAGTCACATCTACCTTGCACCAAAAGCTGAAGTACATGGTGGGGGACAGTGTGGTCACAGTTTGTGGAGAAGAGGATATACTGGTCAGCCATTTGTCGTCATTCAAGTACATGGAAGTCGACGGCGAAATCCATGAGACACCCTGTCAAGCCTTTGAAGGGTTTCACATCAAGGACAAAGTTCCAGGGCCGAGTAAAGCATCAGAGGTGGCAGTATCATCATACAAAGAGGCTCAGGCTCTAGTAAAGACTGGCGAGACCAAGGGTTGGGGCAAGGTTCTGGATATTCCCGTGAAAATGGATAGATTTGGGCTGGGATATCAACCGTCATCATCAATGCCTGCTGCAGGGGCACCCCGTTTCAAAGGACCAATAAAGATTACGGCTAGTGGAGTATATCACGAGACCATCAACGCTGTTTCAGATTCCGAAGAAGGAGACAGCGACTGCGACATGGACGCCTGGATTCAGCCGAGCGTGCCAGGACAAGGGCTTTGCAATTGGTCTATTCAGGAGACTGTTCCTGTGACAACTAAATAGTAATACTTTGTTTTCTTAATTGTTGGACAATCCGGTGTCCTACCCGGGGCATCGTGATTTTGCTTAGGGTTGTTTTGTTATGTACATTGCACTGGTTAATTGTTAAATAAAAAGGCGTTTTTCATGTACAAATATTATGATCTCTGTTTTTCCTGTTTCTATTTTTCACAATAAAATGGCAACGTGGTTATTCGCTTTGTATGTATTTTGAAGCATTTAACCATTTCCTTTGCAGGATTACTATTTCAGATGACATCTATGAACCGCCTATGACTCACTTCGACTTTGAGCACCCGGTATTTCAGACCGAAGAAGAGATTGTTGAAGATGGCGACATTCCAGAAGAATTGTCTTGGTTGGTAAAACAAGAAGAACGAATCATTCTGCCTCATGAGGAGGTCATTGAAATCGTCAATCTGGGGTCGGGAGGGGTTGAAAGGAACATCCGTATAGGGACCGCGCTGCAGAGCGACGTCAAGCGAAGATTGGTTGAAATGCTCAAAGAGTACAACGATATTTTTGCTTGGTCGTATGAGGACATGCCTGGGCTGGATACGGATATGGTTGTGCACCGTCTGCCGCTAAAAGAAGAATGCCCGCCGGTTAAGCAGAAGCTCCGAAGAACTAGACCGGACATGGCTGTGAAGATTAAGGAGGAGGTTCAAAAGCAGTGGGATGATGGTTTCCTAGCTGTTACAAAATATCCCTCATGGGTCGCTAATATCGTGCCAGTGCCAAAGAAAGACAGTAAAGTGAGAATGTGCGTAGATTACCGTGATCTGAACAGAGCGAGCCCGAAAGATGATTTTCCACTTCCTCACATCGATGTGCTGGTCGATAATACCGCTCAATTCTCCATATTCTCCTTCATGGATGGCTTCTCGGGCTATAACCAGATTAAAATGGCGCCAGAAGACATGGAGAAGACTACCTTCATCACTCCCTGGGGAACATTTTGTTATAAAGTGATGCCCTTCGGATTGAAGAATGCTGGAGCAACGTATCAACATGCAATGACGACTCTCTTTCATGACATGATGCATAAAGAGATCGAGGTTTATGTCGATGATATGATTGCCAAATCCCAGACGGAGGAAGAACATTTGGTGAATCTGCTGAAATTATTCAAGAGGCTTAGGAAGTTCAGGCTGAGACTGAACCCTAACAAGTGCACCTTCGGGGTGAGATCGGGTAAACTGCTGGGGTTTATCGTGAGCGAAAAAAGGAATAGAGGTTGATCCTGCAAAAATAAAAGCCATACAAGAAATGCCGACGCCTAAAACAGAAAAAGAGGTGCGCGGGTTTTTAGGGAGGTTGAACTACATCGCTCGGTTCATATCTCACCTAACAGCTACGTGTGAGCCATTATTCAAGCTGTTGAAAAAAGACCAGGCTGTAACATGGAATGAAAATTGTCAAAAGGCGTTCGATAAAATAAAGCAGTACTTGCAGGAGCCTCCTATTTTGATACCTCCGGTGGCAGGGAGACCCTTGATTATGTATTTGACCGTTCTTGAGGGGAGTATGGGTTGTGTTCTCGGTCAACATGATGATACAGGACGTAAAGAGCATGCGATATACTACCTGAGTAAGAATTTTACTGATTATGAATCTCGATACTCAATGCTCGAAAAAACTTGTTGTGCGCTAGCCTGGGCCGCCAAGCGTTTGAGGCAGTACATGCTAAATCATACAACCATGCTCATCTCGAAGATGGATCCTATCAAATACGTATTTGAAAAGCAGGCACTATCGGGGAGAATTTCCCGTTGGCAGATGGTTTTGACCGAATATGACATCTAGTATGTGTCACAGAAGGCTATAAAGGGGAGCGTGTTATCAGAATATCTTGTTGAGCAGCCTATTGAGGACTACCAATCGATGAGGTTTGATTTTCCTGACGAGGATATCATGTACCTGAAGATGAAAGATTGGGAAGAACCGTTGTCGGATGAAGGGCCAAAGACGGATTCCAAGTGGCAGTTGATATTTGACGGAGCTGTGAATTCCTATGGTAGCGGAATAGGGGCAATCATCACTACTCCACATGGGTTGCACATCCCATTTACTGCTCGATTGACCTTTCCGGTTACCAATAATGAAGCCGAATACGAAGCTTGTATCATGGGGCTTGAGGAAGCTATTGATTTGCGAATCAAAAATCTGGACGTATACGGAGACTCAGCTCTGGTGGTGAATCAAATAAAAGGAGAATGGGAGACGCGTCAGCCCAACTTGATACCGTACATGAATTACGCGAGGAGATTGTTGCCTTTCTTTGACAAGGTTGAATTGCATCATGTGCCGCGAGCAGAAAATCAGATGGCTGACGCCCTGGCCACTTTGTCTTCCATGTATAAAGTCAACTTCTGGAACGAGGCTCCCAGAATTGTTATCTCTCGGCTTGACAGACCCGCCTTCGTATTTTCCATTGACGAAGCATCCGATGATAAACCCTGGTATTTTGATATCCAGAATTTCCTGAAGAACAAGGAGTATCCGGCTGGGGCATCCAGTCGCGATTAGAAGACTCTCAGGAGATTGGCGGGTAATTTCTATCTGAATCCGGACGGTGTCCTATACAAAAGGAATCACGACTTGGTGTTACTATGTTGTGTAGACGAGAAAGAGGCGAAGTCGCTTATGGAGGAAATACACGAGGGTACATTTGGTACACATGCTGGTGGGCATGCTATGACGAGAAAGCTGTTGCGGGCAGGTTATTACTGGCTAACTATGGAAACTGACTGTTTCAAGTTTGCGAAAAGATGTCATAAGTGCCAGATCTATGCAGATAAGATCCATGTGCCTCCAAGTCCTCTGAACGTGATGTCGTCACCGTGGCCATTTTCGATGTGGGGAATTGATATGATTGGAAAGATTGAGCCGACGGCATCTAACGGACACCGATTCATTTTGGTAGCAATTGATTATTTTACCAAATGTGTAGAAGCGGCATCATATGTAAATGTGACCAAGCAGGTGGTAGCCAAGTTTATCAAACAAGATATCATTTGCAGATATGGAATCCATGAGCGGATTATTACCGACAACGGTTCAAACTTAAATAACAAGATGATGAAGGAGCTGTGTCAGAGTTTTAAGATCGAACATCACAACTCTTCTCCTTACCGACCCAAGATGAACGGAGATGTTGAAGCGGCTAATAAAAACATAAAGAAGATCGTTCAGAAGATGGTGGTGACCTATAAGGACTGGCACGAGATGCTACCTTTCGCTTTGCACGGTTATCGTACGACGGTACGCACATCAACCGGGGCCACCCCGTTCTCGTTGGTATACGGAATGGAATCAGTGTTACCACTGGAAGTTGAGATTCCTTCCCTGAGGGTATTACAAGATGTCCAACTCGACGAGGCAGAATGGGTGAAAGACAGATTGAACCAGCTGAGTTTAATGGATGAGAAGAGGCTAGCTTCTCTAGCATACGGTCGGTTGTACCAGATCCGGATGAAGAAAGCGTATGATAAGAAGATACATCCTCGGAGCTTTCAGACGGGCGACCTTGTGCTGAAAAGGATTCTCCCGCCACAGGCAGATCACAGGGGCAAGTGGACCCCTAACTACGAAGGGCCATACGTTGTCAAAAAAGTCTTTTCAGGAGGAGCTTTATTGTTGTCCACCATGGACGGTGAAGACTTTACGTCACCTGTGAATTCGGACGCAGTTAAAAAATACTTTGCTTATAAATTGACCCGATGGACAAAAAAAAGAGAGTCCAGGCAAAAATGGGGCATCCTGGCGAACCAAAAACAGAATAAAAGGTTCGGGCAAAAATTAGGGATAAAATTGAAAAAATGTACACCCGCGAAGTTGAAAACCTACACTGGGCGGCTTCGGCAAAAAAGGGTATCCCGGTGAACTGAAAACCCGCAAAGGGCGGTTCACGCAAAAGTTAGGGATTTAAAAAAGGCAAATGACTGTGGTCCGAATTCGATGTTGCATTGCATTGGTGCGGGAGAATACTTTGGGGATTCGATTATCAGATACAATCTCTTTCGAAGGATGAATACCGGGAAAGCGCCAGTGTCAGGCGAGTCATAGGAGGATCAGCTCATGATGTTTGTCTGCATCACGTCGCCGATATATGCGCAAATTTGATTTGTCATTGTATTTATGCTTCCTGTGCATACTTGTATATTTGTTATGTGTAACTTCCTCATTTCAGGAGTTACATCTAGTGTACAAAACTCTGCCTATTCAGGGGCCCAATCAATAAAACATGTTATTCAGTATTTGATGCTTGTTCTTTACTGTTTTGTATGTGAGAAACGCCAATGTTTTGATAAAACTAGCAGTTGCATAACGTTGCTGGCCCTTGCCAATAATTGCTAAAACTTCGAATTGACTGAAAACGATGTCACTAACGCTAACCTGAATAGATTTGGTTGTATAGACTTGTCTTGTCTCGTTTGTGGTGTTGCAGGGTTCTTGCCCATATGAGGTGGATGATCAGAAGATTGCAGTCCTAACCAGAGGCTCGTGATGAAAAGACTTGATCATTATGTGAAGTGAATCCCCGTGCAGGTCGCGCTTCATTCCCTGAAGCTGAGATGACAATGTTCCTTACTGAAGAAGGATCAAATTCCCCAGCTAGTCGCAGCTTATCCGAAGGACATTCTCCAGCAGGGTCGTTTACCCTCAGCAGAGTTTGGTGATTCCAAGATTGTAGGCTGTATTCAGACAGTATGGTGTCCCCCAAAGGGATTCCCTATCCCGAGCAAAGTTGTTTAGCCTCAGGAGACTAATATTTCCAAACTTGTGAGTTGTACCCCGACAGTCTACTCTCCCCAGTAGAGATTCCCTCCCCAGTAAGGCTGTTCATTCTCCCTAGCGGAGTCAGTTTATTTTCTCCAAGAGAGTTGTTTCGTCTCCAGCGGATTTCTCTCTTTTCAGCAAGTGTTTTCTTTCCTCCCAGTGGAAATTGAAGGTTTAAAGCTCTCCTCGACAGAGTTGGTTGTGTGTACTGGCATTTATTTTGCCAGAAGGCTTTGTGATACCCGTTCACTCCCCAGCAGGGTAGTATTTGCCCTCAGCATCCGTGATGAAGCGAGCTTATCAGAGCTTTTACCCAGCAGTCTGAACCTGCATTTTCATTTGCATGCATTATCATGTTTGCGTCTACCCAGCAAACGCATAGCATTTCCACGCTGTATGGAACATTACGCCATTGTCAAACATGTGCATGATGAAACATAAGCCAGGTTGGTTAACCTTTTGCTTTCAGGGGCGTTTTATCAACAGGAGTATGGAGTTCTAAAGCTCAGAGGTCTTTTCAGACAATCAAAGTCTTGATGTGAGACATATGATGATGTGATTCAGTTTATCATCATCCCCACAGAGTTACTGATCGAGGTTTTCTCGTGTCCGATAAGCGGACTGTTTTATCAGTATGTTGCTGCAGTAGCATCTCAGGGTTCCATGTATCAAAATTTCAGAAGTGGTCGCTTGTTGTCAGAATATCCCAGCTATGTTGATATAATTCCTTTGTTATTGACGAATCATTCCTCCGTGATGACGGAATATGGAGTCCTGTTGAGGACGAAGAATTATTTCTCCGTGTTGACGGAATATGGAGTCCTGATGAGGGACCGTTCATGCCTATGATGATAGGATTTATTCGTGTTGACGAATTACTTCTCCGTGTTAACGGAATATGGAGTCCTGATAGTCGCTTGCGCGAAAATAAGGTGTCGGCACAACAGAAGAGTCGCCACCTTTCGTTATTTATCCCTCAGAGCGGGAAAGGAAACGATCGGAAAAAACCTGACGAAAAAGGGTAAGACAAGGTCATCGCAACCGTTGTCTGGGTTCGGGAGTCGGTTACGCAAGGGGAAGGTATTAGCACCCCTCACGCCCGTCGTACTCGACGGGATCCTCGCTTGTTTGTTTACTTGGACGGGTTGGTTATAATCTATCTACCTATCAAGGCTGGCTGAAAAAGAAAAGAAAAACGACTCGGCAAAGCGTCGCGCTTTATGCCTACGTATTCTCATCAGAGAATGAGAAATCAGAGTCAACGTAGTTCGGCCTACGAAGGGTTGTGGGGGAAGGTAGCTCGCCAAGACATCGCCATGTTGTGCCTACGTACTCTCAACAGGCATGAGAGATCAGAGCTCACGTAGTTCGGGAAACTACGGTTTATTTCCTGTCTTTTACGAAAGAAGTGTTTTTAATTGTGTTTGCGATTTCAACCGCACTAGAGACTATGACCTGAGAGTGAATGCGTCGCATGTCACCCAAAGGGTACCATACTAAACATCCAGACTGTGGAAAAGAAGCTCTCCCACAATCCTTTCTCAGATAGCTTAAGGCTCGTAACGTACGGAAGAAATCATTCATGATTACTGTATCTTAAACTGTTTTGAGATGAGAAGAGAACAGGCCCAACTAGGAGGGAGACTATCAAGTCCTACTGTTGTCATGCCATGGATTCATCCTATGGTTGAGGTTTGAACAGGGAACTCCTAGACGTTGTCATGCATAGGTTTTAACCTAAAAGTCTATCATCAAATCCTTATCAAAGGAAATGAGAGTCCTAAGGGATCATGTCAATGATACACCAAAACAGACAAAGCATCAGCTTAACAGTAAAATGCATGCAATGCAAGTGAGGGGGGAAATGTGTGTGGGGCTTCAGCCTCCACAAGCTCGTCTCAACCTCAAGCCAGTCATGAAATAACAGTAGTCATACTGAAACATAAACAACATGCTATCAAGCAATAAACAGTAAACTGCAATCATACAGATAAAAGAAATGAAATGCCATCAGGCAAACAAACCACATGGGCAAGGGAGCTGGGCTCTACTGAATACCCGCAAGCAAAGCCACACAATAACAATACAAGCAGAGGGAGCAACTCAACCTCTAATGCAATCATGCTCCTAGATTCTACTTATTCTAGATGGACTTAATCTAATGCAACAGACAAGTCAGACAAAACACACAATACAGAAAAGAAAAACAGAAGAAAGCCTCAGCTCCTCCAACAGCAACCCAGTCTTCAGACTTCAATCAATTGCCTTCCAGATATCAACCCTACAACATGAGTTTCAACTCATCTTCTCCCTTAAGCTTCAGCTTCTTTGATCAGCTCCACCTTCAGGCTTCACCATCTTCAGGGATCTTCAAGTATCAACTTGACCTTCATGCTCTTCAAGCTTCAGCTGGAATGGCAATCTTCAAGGATTCATCCTCTTCAATAATCTTCAATGAAGTCTTCATCTTCATGCTCAGGCTCTGACAGCTCTCAAGACAAATCAAAACAGAGAGAATCACTACTGGATAAGTTGGGGGATACTGAACTGCTTATTTGATCACCAAAGGTGACCTATAAGGGTTCAACATCAGGTGAAGGGTTCCCTCAAAAGTTCTACTTCCTGGGTATAACACTAATCCCTCCAAAGGAGAGAGGTGTATACCCTGGAAGGACTTTGAATCACAGGGAGGAATGGATGTGAAGAATACTATCCATGTTTGATAAAGAAATTATCTACATCTAAGCTCTTCCTAATCCTAACCCTAAAACAACACAAAGAAAAGAAGAACAAGCTCCCCAAGCTCCTCCAATGCCTCTTCCAATCTTCTAATATGTTCCATTAAGCTCCACAATGAGATGCCAAGCTCTTCAAACCAAAGGGAAACTCCAAAGCAAAGAAAACTAAACAAAACTTGCCCTAAAGGCCACACAAACAATCATTCAATTCAAAAATCAACCAAAAATAGTATATTGTCATATTAAATCCTAATATAAATTCTAGGGGACCCTACATAACTATCCTTAAGTCCCATATATTCCCCATAGACTAAATTGCCCTAAAAAAACCTAAATCTAAAATTGTTATTGACCTATATTAAAGTTTTAATCAAATTCTATACTAACTAGAACTACCTAATTAAAACTACCCTAAATATTGTCACAAAAATATGGCATTAATTCAGGGGGAGCCTAAACCATTCATCTAATCATCCTAAAAAGATTGAACTAAAAATCCTAAGGGAACTACCCTAATTAAAATCTACAAATTAGCATACCAACTAAAAGAATTAAAAAAAGCAATTAAAAGTATAAATGTGCAAAAAATATAAAAATGAAATAAAATGGCTATTTTATGGTTTTATATTTTTCTAGACAGAAAATGAAAAATGGGAAAAAAAAGTCTCATTAAAAAATATACATTTTTCATTTTTATATGAATTTTTAAAGTTTAATGAAATTTGGAGAAAATAATAATGTGAAAATTGATGAGGGGTATGAAAAGCAATGATATTAAGTTGATTTATGCGCTTGGGCTTAACTGGGAGGTGCTGAAAGTAAATGCGCCTTGGGCCCATTAAAACTCAGAAAAACTAATTAAAAAAACAAAAGAAAAAGATCAAATAGTGGTGCGAATAGCAGGAAATCATAGGGTAAAAGCAAATGGGCCTTAAAGGGGGGGTGGCGATAACACATTCGCTAAAGCCCAGACTGGCTTTTAATGGAACGCTGCGTTCCATTCGGCTGGCTCTCCCTCCATTTTGAAATTGAATCTGGTACGTTGGATTTCCTTCCCAGTCAACCGGTCTGCACACGATCCAACGGTGGAAGAGTCTTCTTCTTCCTTTGGACATTAGGGTTTGTAATAACACCATTGAAACACACTCCATGCGCCAACTTTCCAGCTCATCGTTCTCCCTCATCCCTCCACCGATTTCACTCGTTCAAAGCCCAGATTTAACCCATTTTCCACGCTGAACATGATGGTGATCCTAGATTCCACTGAAACGCACTCTATCCTCCAAACCGAAGGGATAACCCAACCAACCTCAACATATCATCAAGTTTCGACTTCAATATTTCTTAGGTTTCTTTACACTAATATAACCACCTTGCATCACTGATCATTCTAAGCTATAGCACGCGAAATAATGCTCACTATCTAGTAAGTTCTTGATCTTTAAAGAAACCATGTCCAACTTTCAATCTTCACAGAATGCCCTCTAATCTCGCAGGATTAATCACCTAATGGTCACTAATGAATCTACACTAACCACCTAATCTAAAAGTACATAAATAAGGGTGTAGAGAAGGTTTTGCAAACCTTGTTGGTGGCTATGGCAGAGGTAGTTTCTCTCCTCTTCAATGCTTGTGCTCTTCCAAGATTACTCTTTGTATGCTTGTAGGAGTTCTGTTTGCAAAAGATTGTGTGTAGCCAGCTTGTACCACTGAATTCGAGTGTATTTTGCTCTGTTGCAATTTCCAATGCCAAGCTTCAATCTTCCCTGGATCAACCTTCAGAGCAGTATGCAAGTGCTCATGATTATCTATGGAGTAAGTTTGTGTAGAAGAAAGAAAAGAAAATGGAGAGGAATGCGAAGTTTGATCTTGAATTGCAAATGGAAGAACTTTGATCAATTCTCTCTTTTTTGCACTAACCCTCACCAATAATCATCAACTATCACCAACCCTTCACCAATTGAGATTGTAATAAATATATAGACTGATTTAGAAGGGTCTAGAATAATCTAGATCAATCTAGTAAGAACTTGAATCTTCATGACATGGTAACTTGCATTTCACTTCTCACCTCATGATATATCATGACAAATCCTTGCAACCTTACCATTATGCCTTGAATATCTCCTTACATGAGATATGTGATAAGATACAATGCACAAACACCTTGTTTATGGACTTTTTCCTTGTTTTGGTTTGGTACCCCATTATGCAAGTAACCAAATTACAAAGCAACCCCAAAATTTAAGCCTCAAATCAAAATTGTGGCTGAACCATTGTTCTTAAAATGTCCTTTGGAGTCAAAATGACCTATCATATGACCTGGTTAGGGTTTATAGCTTGGATTTTATGATTTTTCATTTCACTTGAATTAACTTATATCTCATTTTTAGGCCATTTTTATCACTTTTTGCTATGAGCCTTTCCAACATCTCATGACCACCCTACTAGCCTTAAAACATCATTCTAAGCAACTTTGATGTTGAAGGTTTTTCCATTTGAAGCTTGGAAGTAGGAGATATGGCCACATGCTTGAAATGACCTATAACTTCCAAATGACCAAAATGCCCTTGGCTTGTCAAAGCCATAACTTGAGTTATACAAATCCTATCAAGGACTTCTAGTACTCTCTAGAAATCTAAGAAGATTCTCTTCAACATTCATGTTGACCAAGAGATCATAGGAATCATCCTACTAGGGCAAAAGTTGTCTGCAAGTTGGGTGACTTTCAAGGACCCAGATTCACATACCTCAGATGACCTGTAATTTGTCAAAACCATAACTTGAGATCTGCAAATCCTATCAAGGACTTCTACCACTAAAATTAAAGCTAAGATCAAGCTCTTCAACATTCACGTTATGGGGAAGATGAGATGACAATCACATCTTGAGCTAAAACTGTCTGGAAGATAGGGATCAAACTAGGGGATTTTACACTGTCCATCCTTAGAAACCCTAGCTTAAAACTTCTCAAACTCCTCAATCATGACGAGTTGGTCTAGGAATCATCCTTATAGTATCTCAATACATCATTCCATGATCACATGGCTTTTGGGTTGGGTTTCAACCTTCTCCAAATCATCAGTTGACCTAGGGTTGACCCAGTCAAAACCCTAATTCTACCATTCATGGTTGAATCTTCTGAATTCTTGCATAATGACCTCTCTGGGATTCATGATGGCTTTCAAGACATCTCATAGGCTTTCTCAAAGCTTCAAGTTTATCCTCACAGTCTTAGAATCATCTGAGGAGCTCCCACAACTCTCAAGTTATGAGACACACAACCTTGGTTTCAACCAATTTCTCTGAGGATCTCTTGAAATTTCTGATGAAGGTATTAACCTTCAAACACTTGATGGGTAAATAAATGTTGGTCAAATTTTAGGGTGCAACAGCTGCCCCTATTCAAACGGCTTGGACCTGACTGGGTGAGAAGCGAACGACTCTCGACCAATCAAGGTGCGGGACGGTTGAATACCGGTAAACCCGAAAATTTGCCAACTGCTCACATACTTGATCCTCTGGCAGTAACGAATCTTCGAACACTGAAATACTAGCTGCACGGCGACTAGCTGGAGAAATACTGATCTGACATCGCCGTCGGAAACAAACAATACACCCAACATCGCCGTTGGAGAACTGAATTAACCAACAAAACTCTGAGAAACACCCAACATCGCCGCTGGAACACCAAATCTGACATCGCCGTCGGACAATCAAAATACCCAACATCGCCGCTGGAGAAATAGAGAATCTGACATCGCCGTCACAAACAAACATAACTCTGAGAGACATTCGGCATCGCCGTCGAACAAATATCCAACATCGCAGCTGGATAACTAGCATAATATGGGAAACACCTGACATCGCCGTCGAGTACTCAACATAATCTCTGCTGGGGAGTTAAAGAGTCTGGCATCGCCATCAAACAAACATCCAACATCGTCGCCGGAAACCAACATAATCTGACCTCGCCGTCAAAACAAACATCCAACATCGCCGCCGGAAACAAACATAATCTGACCTCGCCGTCAAAACCATCCAACATCGCCGTCGGAACCAAACATAATCTGACCTCGCCGTCAAACAACCATCCAACATCGTCGCCGGAACCAAACATAATCTGACCTCGCCGTCAAACAACCATCCAACATCGCCGCCGGAACCAAACATAATCTGACCTCGCCGTCAAACAACCATCCAACATCGCCGCCGGAACCAAACATAATCTGACCTCGCCGTCAAACAACCATCCAACATCGCCGCCGGAAACAAACATAGTCTGACCTCGCCGTCAAAACAAACATCCAACATCGCCGCCGGAAACCAACATAATCTGACCTCGCCGTCGAATCCAAAATACCCAACATCGTCGTTGGAGAACTGAAGAGTCTGACATCGCCGTCGGACAACCATCCAACATCGCCGCCGGAAACAAACATAGTCTGACCTCGCCGTCAAAACAAACATCCAACATCGCCGCCGAAAACCAACATAATCTTACCTCGCCGTCAAATCCAAACATCCAACCTCGCCGCCGGAAACAAACCTAATCTGACCTCGCCGTCAACGTGGAGAAACTTCATTGGGGAATTGGTCACATGGTAACCGGTAATACGTAGTCGATCATACCATCAGACATTCAGAGAAACTGAGAAAACCGTTTCATAAACCCGGTCGGACTTCAATCATGGAGTCTTCAAAGGGAGATTTCAACTTCGCCGTTGGAAAAACCTGTTGGGGATGACGCTTCGCCGCTGAGGAATCTGGAGAACTATCAAGTAACTCCGCTCCGGGGGTCCAGAAATCATTCTGGATGAATTAACTCTGTTGAGGACTTCAAGAATTGTCTTGAACAAATAACTCTGCCGGGGACCTTCAAGAATCATCTTGAACTGATAACCATTCTGAGAAAACACTTTGTTGGGGATTCCAGGAATTATCCTGGACAACTTTTGCCAGGGACAAACCAATCACAGCTTGAGCAGCTTCCAAGGATTCGGCTCTCTTGGAGCTTTAGGAATCATCCTGGGCGATCTTAGCTGGGGACTCTAAGTATCAACTTAAGCAACCAACTCTGGGGTCTGCACTGGGGTCTTAAGAATCATCTTAAGCAAATGGCCCTGCTGAGGGATTCAAGAATCATCTTGAACTGAAGACTTCGCTGGAGATCTCAAAAATCATATTTGGCAAACGACTTCATTGGGGAGAATTTCAGGAATCATCCTGAGCAACTGATCCTTCGGCGGAACACCTGTGAAACAAGAACGGTAACAACCTAGATCATGTTTATTATGCATATGCTTCGGCACCATGCTCCACACGGTGGAAATGCTATGCGTTTATGACAAATGCTATGCAATCATGCACAATGATGCGATCCCGTCAGCAAAATAAATGCTGGGGGGACATCCTCCTGTCAAGAAGAAAGAACTACTCGGATAGAGGAATCATCCTGCTGAGGAGAACGTGAACACGCCAATATCAATTGGACTCCGTCTGGGGAAATGATCTTCCGTTGACTGCTGCAGGGGAAACAACTTCAGCTGATTACTGCAGGGAACGAAGCTTTACGAGAACCTGGACTTGCTGAGAGAAAGTGATATCAATCGCGAGCATAAACTGCGTGGCCGTCTCGGCTACTCTTCTGGGGATGATAACTCTGTGGGGAAACAACTTCAGCTGCTCCACACTCCACTGGGGAAGAAACCGATCATGGTCTGATCAACTTCCAAGGATTCGGCTCTCTTGGATATCTGCAAACTCGGCTGAGGAAGGAGAAACCATTCTGCTTCACTGGAGAGTACGACTTTGGGGAAGTACAGCATCAGCTGTTCAACGCTCTGCTAGGGAAAACCAATCATGATCCCTACTGCTTCCAAGGATTCGGCTCTCTTGGGGACCTGCGGACTCAGCCGGGGAGAGAGAAATCATTCTACTTCACTAGAGAGAGTACGACTCTGATGAGGAATTAATTCCGTTGGGGAAGAAGGAATCATCCGACTTCGGGAGAGAATACGACTCTGATGGGGAATCTCAATTCCGCTGGAGACTTCAGTCTGGCACCATCAGTTGCTGCATACTTCGGCGTACGAATAGTTTCCTATGAAACCTGCACTTGTGACCCGGTGCGGGGGGAGACACCTGCTTCGGCGACTTTATTGGGGAAACACGAGCTTCGGCACCCGAACATTTCTATGAAACTTACACTTGTGACCCGGTGCGGGGGGAAAGAAGACATCATTCTTCAGTGCTTGACTCAGATGATGAGGTGACGTTCCTTCAGGATGCATCTGCTTGGGGAAGGGAATCATCTCTGCCTGGGGAAAAGGTAACCACCTGGTTCATGTCTAAATATGCACATGCTGGGAAATGCATGGATGAGTGTAATGCTCCGTGCAAAACGGAAATGCTACACTTTTGTTATGCAATGATGCAAGGAAATGCCCCAGCAAAATCAATGCTGGGAAGAGGAACCATCCTCTCGGGGAGAGTAACCACTCTGCTGAGAAAAAAAGCTACCCTTCAGGGAAACTGCCACCTGCGCCAATCTCAACCGGGCTTAAACCTTGGGACGACGGGCTCCTCCGGGAAGCACAACACATTAGGCTGATCAACACACCACCCTCTGCTACTCTGCATGGGGAAAGCGATAAATGCCCTGAACGGCTCTCTAGGAAACGACCCTTCTGGGGAACATAGCCTTCAGGCTACAAGACACTCATGTCATTAAGTCCTCAAACTTACGGGGATAAACAAACTTCCGCTTGCTGGACAATCCTTCAGGATCTGCTTGGGGGAACACTTCATCCGCCAACCATGGCTACGCCCGGCTGGGGATATCAATCTACCTGCCTGCTGCTGGGGAAGTGCTATGCTCTTGTTGGGGAAAAGGGCTACACTCTGTTGACGATATCAATCTTAACATGCTGAGGATAACTCTTGCACACGTCTCGCGGAGACTGACCCTTGCTGGGGACAACTGATGGACCAATTAAGTCTGAGGAGTACTCGTGTATCAACACTGCTGGGGATATCAATCTTTAGCTACTCGTTATTCACTCTGATGGAGATGTACTGATCCTATCAAGGAAACACCTCTGCCAATCGATCACTGAACTGGAATCTCACTTCACCGAGGAAGACAACCCTGAACGGTCTTTTTGAACACCTTAAGTCCTTATAGGGCACGAAGCAATCTGCAGAGAAATAACTCTTCTCGGGCTGACGTCAAAATCTACCCGTCTAGAGATTACTCAATGAGGGAATCACTGTGGACCTCTGCTTGAGGAACGAGTCAATGACCTGGACTCGGAGGGAGTCACACTCGGACTCTGTGGGGATACAACATTGCATCAGTCCCACTGCTGGGGAAATAAACCCAAATCTGCCGGTCAGGGAAAGCTTCAGTCTCAACCTACTTGGGAAAATAGCACACCAGGCTAATCAACGTTCAATGCTTGGGATGGCCATACTCTGCCGGGAATATCAATCTCGCCCTACTGAGGCTAATCTTGATCCTATTCTGATAAGGGATGAATGCCATCTCAATTTGCTGCAGTCTCAAACTGCTCAAGGGAAACAATCTCAGACTGTACATCTCTGCTGAGAAACAATCCTGGTTCAACAACGTCACCACAGGGAATACAGACTACCAATCATGGAGCCGAGTAACAGGTTAGGCTGTAGGACAACAATCCAATGACAGCAAAGCTTCTTCAGAAGGCTCAGGTTTTGGCGGGGTAATGACACGATTCCCCGACACTCAACTCTTGCTAGGGTGAACAAACTCATTTGAACAACTTGCCCCAGTATGATTCAACTTGCCCCAATCCGACTCTTGGGAATAATTCGTTCTGAACAGAAAACAGCTGGCAACAAGACGATCTTCAGATGGCTTGTCCCGACATCTGTACAACGGGAGGATTCATCCTCCACTAACCAACTCTCAGCATGGTTGGCTTCAATATCTCTGAAGTAGTTTGCCCCTGAACGAGCGATGAGCGACTCAACATGCTCTGATTGAACATTGGAGGGATCTGCCCCCCAAACCGCAAGAATTCTGGATAACTGCCCCTGATTAGGTCTCGAGAAGATTCACTTCCGGTCAACCGCTTCTTGCATAAACTGTCCCCTAATCAACCGATACTTCGAGACTTGTCCTCAGACAAACTGATTCCAACCTCACAGGAAGTCAGTGCCCCAAATTCACAGGGCTTCGCAGCATACCGTTCTGATCCAGACTTCTGACGATTCAGTCCTGATTGACTATTCCCTATTGGAGTTCCTTCGTATCAATTACCGACCTGCAATTAAAATTGTTTATTCACGAATGGTAATTTTAATGCAGTGTTCATGCAGATTTTGAAAAAATGTTGTATTGTCACTCATTTACGTGTCATGCTAGTGAGTGACGAATGAACCAAAGAGTTCAAACGTAGTGCTGATGTGATCAGTGAAAAATACAATAAAGATATGATTAGAAAATCATGAAGGAGTCAGGTTACTCAACCTTATTGTAATGCGCTTTCAGAATAAACCCTGCCTCAATTAGGTCTTTTAAAGGTTGTATCGTGGTCGGGTTCACGGTTCGTGAAACAAAGGATATTTGGCTCAAATTATGATTTGTACCCACCCCTTCTACGTGATGATCTCCGATCCTAAAGTCCAGTTAACTTAGCTCGAGCGCTCGCCTCTTCAAGAGGCATGTTGAACATTGGGAACACTGGTTAAAGAATTCACAAGGTGTTTCGGAGTGACAGTTACTCCTTTTTCGTTTTCGGCGTCTGTGTCTACACGACTTCGTCCTTGTTTGAGGATTTTTCTTTTTTATATCCTTTCTTTTTCATTCTTTTGATTCCCTAATTTTTGCCTGGACTGACCCTTCAGAGTTCTTTTCGATTTTTCTTTTGAAGTCCAGCGGGATGCCCTGATTTTTGCCTAAGTATTTGCTTTCTAGCTTTTCTTTTTTACTTAGCGGGCTTTCTTATTCCCTTTTTCTCTTTTAGAACGAGTCGTGCGACACTGGCTGTCCGGATTTATCCGAGAGGCTTGTAACTGTCTCACTCCTGATTGGTGAGGTTTAACCATTGTGTTTGACGAGGTACGACCTCTGGGGAGGAATATGATGTGATTGGTCCTCGAAGGACAACACTCCTCTATAAGACTTGAACGCTCGATCAAGCTAACTGACAACTACCCTGCCCCGGGTTAAGATGTGAGGGTTAAAAAGTCCGAAAGAAACTCTTACTTCTCGGCTCGAAGTGGTTAACAAGGGATTCTCTTCCTTATCTCTCCGGTGTTTAGGGGATTTGAAACAATGCCTTATACGTCATCGGCAAGGTTTTATCCGAAAGCATACGATCATTGGTTATGAGTATTCAGTTTCGTCATCCTCCCTCCAATCTTTGCTAATCATAGTGATAAAGTGGAGTGAATAAAATGCAAGTGTCAGTGCAATGCAGTAAATGAGTGACAACGACATAACTAATTCAGAAAAAATGCATAGTCACTTTATTAATATTACCATTCGAAACTTACAATGTTTAACAGCAAGTAGAAACTAACAGAAAAGAAACTACAAATGCAAATGGTAAAAAATCTGAGGACTGCCAATGCTGAGGACGTCTGCCTGTCTGGACCACTGGCTTCTGAACATACCCTCTGAATTTGCGAGCTCAGACAGCTGAGAGGTTGTCACGCACAACCAAAACTCCATCTGGAAAGGAAATACACCCTTTGTTGATCAATTGTTGCACTTTCGCCTGAAAAGCCTTGCAATCTTCAGTTGAATGCCCCGGAGATCCACCATGGTAACCACACTGAGCATGAGGATAGTACCCAGGAGGGTAAGGCTCTGGCACGGGCTTGAGAGCTTTTGGTTCCACCAAAGAATTCTGAATCAACTGTGGAAGAATCTGGCTATACGGCACATGCACTGGATGGAAAGAAGCATTCCTTCGTTCTAAGTGGTTGCGAGGCCTCTTTTGATTCTGGTGCTGGTATTCTTTCCGCCAAGGAGTAAGAGGTCGTCGTTTCTGAATGGCAACGGTCCCTTGTTTAGGCGCTTGCGTCCTTGAACTTGATCCAGGTAGAAACTGCGAGCGAGTCGATTCAGGCACCAAAGGTCGCGGGACATATTCAAGATCTTTCTCAGCTTCAGGCAAAGGAGTGGAATCATTCACCTCTCCTGCAGGGTACGGGATAAACTTTCCCGATGCTCTCACGCCGCCCGACACAAGCCTAATTGTCCTTGAGTCAATAAGGTCTTGAATCTTATTCTTGAGAGCCTTACATGTTTCGACATGGTGCCCCAGTGCTCCTGAGTGGAAATCACAATGTGTGCTGAGATCAACGTCTGGTGACACGTCATCCGGTGGATCCAAAGTCCGAAGCTTGAGAACACGGTTCTGAACCAACAGTGGCAACAGCTGGGCATAACTCACAGGTATTGGGTCCACAGCTCTATCCAGTAGCTTCTTCTTTTGATTATGACCTTCAGGGTTATGCTGAGATGCCTGGCGTGGCTGCCGACGAGACAGACCTCGAGCTTCATGTTGTGTAGAGGGCCCATGAGGTCCACTTGGCGTCAGCACAGGTGGCATTGACGGCAATGGAGGAAGCACTTTGGTCTCCACCTCGGGTGCTCGATCACTCTCCTTTTTTAGCATACTTCTCACCACTCCCATGAGAAAGCTCAACTGATTCTGCAGCTGCTGATTCTCTTCTCTGAGTACTTGCTGGTCCAGGCGCACTGCCTGTATGTCATTCATGACCTGCCCCAACTGGCTTTGGATTCTCCCCAACTCAGCTTGTACCTGCTCCATTAGTCTGAGTTGCTCGATTCTGGCTCAAACCTGCAAACACAAGGGTTAGAAGACAAGCCCCGACCTCCGTCATGCAAGATGAATTATGCTAATGCCATGGGTGTCTGTACGTTTAGGAGATCACCCCTAATTCTGGTGTCAACGTGCCAACATAGTGTCAATGCAGTGATAAGACTGGATCCATTCGTGGAAGAAAATATCTCATATTGTTCGGGACACCAAAATCAGGGTACGAACTGCGCCTGCAGCACAAACACCTGCTAATGGAATGCAAAATGAATATGCGAACTAATGCAAAATGCAGTCATGCAATAATATATCCGGATAGCTGTTGTTGTGGAGATTTTGTATCAATAATCACTGATGAGAAGAAAACCCCGGTGTAGGACAACAAATTTGATCTGCCAGGAACAACCATTTGATAGGACCATATACACGGGATCATAATTCTGCTCTATCGAGAACAAATGTCTGATAATAAGGACCTCGGATGTATGATCAAGAGATATCTGCTGATGAAGTCTTCAGACCCCAAATCAAAGATCTTCCCTATCAAGAACAATCATACAGCTGCTGATGAGATCTTCAGACCCCACTCAAAACCTGCTCTATCAAGAACAAACAACATCTGCTGATGAGATCTTCAGACTCCAAAAATCTGCTCTATCCAGAGCAAACAACTGATGACAATACTCCGATCAAAACCTGCTTTATCAAGAACAGACATACACCTGATGATAAGATCCTCTGATCAAAACCTGCTCTATCAAGAACAGACAAATCTGCAACTGAGAAACCCTGGTACCAACATAACTGATTCACTGTCAAGAAAACCAGGTAGTCTGAAGGTCAAGGTTCCCTGCAATAAACCCAATCCCGCTCACAGGTATGGACCTAAACTGACTCAAGGTACGACATCCTATGCGTTCATCAGCGTCACAAACTTTCAAGAGGGGTGATACGATACCCAGAAGGTGTGGCATCACCAGCTCATGAAGAGGCCTCACTTAGCTGAATCACAAATGATCGGTCCCCAGAGTCGACAATCCACCAAAACAGCAACCGTCTCAACCCAAAGGGTTGAAAGTGAAGCCAACCGGATGAACCTCGTCTGAGTGTGGATTTCATGAGATACTAGTGCCTGCAAAGCAAGCATGCGCCCACTAATTTCCACTCTAATGCTATGGTGCACTCAAGCCTGGGTCTGGCTTCTCACTCATCAGAACTCTCATCCCACAACAGCACAAATAATCATATTATACTGAAAATAAAATGCGGGAAATAAAGTGCGAGAAGTAAAAAATGCGATAAATAAACGCAACCCAACAGGTAAACATACAAGCGGTAGGATTGACTCGCACAGGGAACCGTTGGAGTCCCCAGCAGAGTCGCCAGCAGTCGCTTGCGCGAAAATAAGGTGCCGACACAACAGAAGAGTTGCCACCTTTCGTTATTTATCCCTCAGAGCGGGAAAGGAAACGATCGGAAAAAATCTGACGAAAAAGGGTAAGACAAGGTCATCGCAACCGTTGTCTGGGTTCAGGAGTCGGTTACGCAAGGGGAAGGTATTAGCACCCCTCACGCCCGTCGTACTCGACGGGATCCTCGCTTGTTTGTTTACTTGGACGGGTTGGTTATAATCTATCTACCTATCAAGGCTGGCTGAAAAAGAAAAGAAAAACGACTCGGCAAAGCGTCGCGCTTTATGCCTACGTATTCTCATCAGAGAATGAGAAATCAGAGTCAACGTAGTTCGGCCTATGAAGGGTTGTGGGGGAAGGTAGCTCGCCAAGACATCGCCATCTTGTGCCTACGTACTCTCAACAGGCATGAGAGATCAGAGCTCACGTAGTTCGGGAAACTACGGTTTATTTCCTGTCTTTTACGAAAGAAGTGTTTTTTATTGTGTTTGCGATTTCAACCGCACTAGAGACTATGACCTGAGAGTGAATGCATCGCATGTCACCCAAAGGGTACCATACTAAACATCCAGACTGTGGAAAAGAAGCTCTCCCACAATCCTTTCTCAGATAGCTTAAGGCTCGTAACGTACGGAAGAAATCATTCATGATTACTGTATCTTAAACTGTTTTGAGATGAGAAGAGAACATGCCCAACTAGGAGGGAGACTATCAAGTCCTACTGTTGTCATGCCATGGATTCATCCTATGGTTGAGGTTTGAACAGGGAACTCCTAGACGTTGTCATGCATAGGTTTCAACCTAAAAGTCTATCATCAAATCCTTATCAAAGGAAATGAGAGTCCTAAGGGATCATGTCAATGATACACCAAAACAGACAAAGCATCAACTTAACAGTACAATGCATGCAATGCAAGTAAGGGAGGAAATGTGTGTGGGGCTTCAGCCTCCACAAGCTCGTCTCAACCTCAAGCCAGTCATGAAATAACAGTAGTCATACTGAAACATAAAAAACATGCTATCAAGCAATAAACAGTAAACTGCAATCATACAGATAAAAGAAATGAAATGCCATCAGGCAAACAAACCACATGGGCAAGAGAGCTGGGCTCTACCGAATACCCGCAAGCAAAGCCACGCAGTAACAATACAAGCAGAGGGAGCAACTCAACCTCTAATGCAATCATGCTCCTAGATTCTACTTATTCTAGATGGACTTAATCTAATGCAACAGACAAGTCAGACAAAACACACAATACAGAAAAGAAAAACAGAAGAAAGCCTCAGCTCCTCCAACAGCAACCCAGTCTTCAGACTTCAATCAATTGCCTTCTAGATATCAACCCTACAACATGAGTTTCAACTCATCTTCTCCCTTAAGCTTCAGCTTCTTTGATCAGCTCCACCTTCAGGCTTCACCATCTTCAGGGATCTTCAAGTATCAACTTGACCTTCATGCTCTTCAAGCTTCAGCTGGAATGGCAATCTTCAAGGATTCATCCTCTTCAATAATCTTCAATGAAGTCTTCATCTTCATGCTCAGGCTCTGACAACTCTCAAGACAAATCAAAACAGAGAGAATCACTACTGGATAAGCTGGGGGATACTGAACTGCTTATTTGATCACCAAAGGTGACCTATAAGGGTTCAACATCAGGTGAAGGGTTCCCTCAAAAGTTCTACTTCTTGGGTATAACACTAATCCCTCCAAAGGAGAAAGGTGTATACCCTGGAAGGACTTTGAATCACAGGGAGGAATGGATGTGAAGAATACTATCCATGTTTGATAAAGAAATTATCTACATCTAAGCTCTTCCTAATCCTAACCCTAAAACAACACAAAGAAAAGAAGAACAAGCTCCCCAAGCTCCTCCAATGCCTCTTCCAATCTTCTAGTATGTTCCATTAAGCTCCACAATGAGAATCCAAGCTCTTCAAACCAAAGGGAAACTCCAAAGCAAAGAAAACTAAACAAAACTTGCCCTAAAGGCCACACAAACAATCATTCAATTCAAAAATCAACCAAAAATAGTATATTGTCATATTAAATCCTAATATAAATGCTAGGGGACCCTACATAACTACCCTTAAGTCCCATATATTCCACATAGACTAAATTGCCCTAAAAAAACCTAAATCTAAAATTGTTATTGACCTATATTAAAGTTTTAATCAAATTCTATACTAACTAGAACTACCTAATTAAAACTACCCTAAAAATTGTCACAAAAATATGGCATTAATTCAGGGGGAGCCTAAACCATTCATCTAATCATCCTAAAAAGATTGAACTCAAAATCCTAAGGGAACTACCCTAATTAAAATCTACAAATTAGCATACCAACTAAAAGAATTAAAAAAAGCAATTAAAAGTATAAATGTGCAAAAAATATAAAAATGAAATAAAATGGCTATTTTATGGTTTTATATTTTTCTAGACAGAAAATGAAAAATGGGAAAAAAAGTTTCATTAAAAAATATACATTTTTCATTTTTATATGAATTTTTAAAGTTTAATGAAATTTGGAGAAAATAATAATGTGAAAATTGATGAGGGGTATGAAAAGCAATGATATTATGTTGATTTATGCGCTTGGGCTTAACTGGGAGGTGCTGAAAGTAAACGCGCCTTGGGCCCATTAAAACTCAGAAAAACTAATTAAAAAAACAAAAGAAAAAGATCAAATAGTGGTGCGAATAGCAGGAAATCATAGGGTAAAAGCAAATGGGCCTTAAAGGGGGGGGGGGGGGGCGATAACACATTCGCTAAAGCCCAGACTGGCTTTTAATGGAACGCTGCGTTCCATCCGGCTGGCTCTCCCTCCATTTTGAAATTGAATCTGGTACGTTGGATTTCCTTCCCAGTCAACCGGTCTGCACACGATCCAACGGTGGAAGAGTCTTCTTCTTCCTTTGGACATTAGGGTTTGTAATAACACCATTGAAACACACTCCATGCGCCAACTTTCCAGCTCATCGTTCTCCCTCATCCCTCCACCGATTTCACTCGTTCAAAGCCCAGATTTAACCCATTTTCCACGCTGAACATGATGGTGATCCTAGATTCCACTGAAACGCACTCTATCCTCCAAACCGAAGGGATAACCCAACCAACCTCAACATATCATCAAGTTTCGACTTCAATATTTCTTAGGTTTCTTTACACTAATATAACCACCTTGCATCACTGATCATCCTAAGCTATAGCACGCGAAATAATGCTCACTATCTAGTGAGTTCTTGATCATTAAAGAAACCATGTCCAACTTTCAATCTTCACAGAATACCCTCTAATCTCGCAGGATTAATCACCTAATGGTCACTAATGAATCTACACTAACCACCTAATCTAAAAGTACATAAATAAGGGTGTATAGAACGTTTTGCAAACCTTGTTGGTGGCTATGGCAGAGGTAGTTTCTCTCCTCTTCAATGTTTGTGCTCTTCCAAGATTACTCTTTGTATGCTTGTAGGAGTTCTGTTTGCAAAAGATTGTGTGTAGCCAGCTTGTACCACTGAATTCGAGTGTATTTTGCTCTCTTGCAATTTCCAATGCCAAGCTTCAATCTTCCATGGATCAACCTTCAGATCAGTATGCAAGTGCTCATGATTATCTATGGAGTAAGTTTGTGTAGAAGAAAGAAAAGAAAATGGAGAGGAATGCGAAGTTTGATCTTGAATTGCAAATGGAAGAACTTTGATCAATTCTCTCTTTTTTGCACTAACCCTCACCAATAATCATCAACTATCACCAACCCTTCACCAATGGAGATTGTAATCAATATATAGACTGATTTAGAAGGGTCTAGAGTCATCTAGATCAATCTAGTAAGAACTTGAATCTTCATGACATGGTAACTTGCATTTCACTTCTCACCTCATGATATATCATGACAAATCCTTGCAACCTTACCATTCTGCCTTGAATATCTCCTTACATGAGATATGTGATAAGATACAATGCACAAACACCTTGTTTATGGACTTTTTCCTTGTTTTGGTTTGGTACCCCATTATGCAAGTAACCAAATTACAAAGCAACCCCAAAATTTAAGCCCCAAATCAAAATTGTGGCTGAACCATTGTTCTTAAAATTTCCTTTGGAGTCAAAGTGACCTATCATATGACCTGGTTAGGGTTTATAGCTTGGATTTTATGATTTTCCATTTCACTTGAATTAACTTATACCTCATTTTTAGGCCTTTTTTATCACTTTTTGCTATGAGCCTTTCCAACATCTCATGACCACCCTACTAGCCTTAAAACATCATTCTAAGCAACTTTGATGTTGAAGGTTTTTCCATTTGAAGCTTGGAAGTAGGAGATATGGCCACATGCTTGAAATGACCTATAACTTCCAAATGACCAAAATGCCCTTGGCTTGTCAAAGCCATAACTTGAGTTCTACAAATCCTATCATGGACTTATAGTACTCTATAGAAATATAAGAAGATGCTCTTCAACATTCATGTTGACCAAGAGATCATAGGAATCATCCTACTAGGGCAAACGTTGTCTGCAAGTTGGGTGACTTTCAAGGACCCAGATTCACATACCTCAGATGACCTGTAATTTGTCAAAACCATAACTTGAGCTCTGCAAATCCTATCAAGGACTTCTACCACTCAAATTAAAGCTAAGATCAATCTCTTCAACATTCATGTTATGGTGAAGATGATATGACAATCACATCTTGAGCTAAAACTGTCTGGAAGATAGGGATCAAACTAGGGGATTTTACACTGTCCATCCTTAGAAACCCTAGCTTAAAACTTCTCAAACTCCTCAATCATGATGAGTTGGTCTAAGAATCATCCTTATAGTATCTCAATACATCATTCCATGATCACATGGCTTTTGGATTGGGTTTCAACCTTCTCCAAATCATCAGTTGACCTAGGGTTGACCCAGTCAAAACCCTAATTCTACCATTCATGGCTGAATCTTCTGAATTCTTGCATAATGACCTCTCTGGGCTTCATTATGGCTTTCAAGACATCTCATAGGCTTTCTCAAAGCTTTAAGTCTATCCTCACAGTCTCAGAATCATCTGAGGAGCTCCCACAACTCTCAAGTTATGAGACACACAACCTTGGTTTCAACCAATTTCTCTGAGGATCTCTTGAACTTTATGATGAAGGTATCAACCTTCAAACACTTGATGGGTAAATAAATGTTGGTCAAATTTTAGGGTGCAACACTGATGAGGACAATTTATGCCTATGATGATAGGATTTATTCGTGTTGACGAATTATTTCTTCATGATGATGGGATATGGGGTCCTGTTGAGGACGAAGTTTGATTTCTCCGGGTTAACGGAACATGGGGTCCTGGTAAGGACGAGGTCTCTCCGTGCTGACGGAATATGGGGTCCTGATGAGGACAATTGATGCCTATATTGATGGGATTTTTCTGTGTTGACGGAATAGGGAGTCCTGATGAGGACAAGTTACGCCTATGTTGATAGGATTTTTCTGTGTTTACGGAATAGGGAGTCCTGATGAGGACAAGTTACGCCTACGTTGATAGGATTTTTCTGCGTTGACAGAATGTGGAGTCCTGATGAGGACAATATACGCCTATGCTGATAGGATTTATTCGTGTTGACGGATTACTCTCTCTGTGTTGACAGAATGTGCATCCTGATGAGGACAATTTATGATTATGTGGATAGGATTTCTTCGTGTTGACGAAATGTGAGTTCAGTGATGTACAAGAATGGTATTCCTATGATGATAGGATTTATTCATGTTAATGAATCATTTTTCCTCGTGTTGACGAGATGCAGATGGCCCATCCCCAGTGGAGTCGGCAAGTTTTGCCTCTCCATGATGATGGAATATGGAGCCCTGCTGAGGACAAATTTGAAAAGTACTGATGAGGGCAAGTTGTATTCCTATGATGATAGGATTTCCTCGTAATGACGAATTTATGGCTTTTCGGGTTGACGAAATTTAAGGGCCAGTTGTGGACAGAGGTGTTGTTGCGAAGATAGTTCAGTACCTGTGGTGTTACACGGGTGGTGGGAGTCAAAATCAGAGTTATTCTCCGACGAACAATCAGGTTCACTCGACGAATGTCGTTCCCCAAGCGGTGGTGCAGTTTATTTCTGCGGTTGGCAAATTTCAGGGTTCTTTGGTATTCAACCGTCTCGCTCTTCACCCAGTCGGGTCCAAGCCGCTTGAATAGGGGCAGCTGTTGCACCCTAAAATTTGACCAACCGGTTCCCATATCTGGTTTATGTTTCAATACATTTTGCATTCGCATTCGCATACGACATGCATTGCATTTTTATCAATCGAGATTGATTTTTATCAGGATTAGAGCCCTTGGCGTTTTAGGCAGTACAGGCCAATCAGAATAAAAGTCTGTTGAGAATTGGTGCTTATCTCCCGTGTTTTCAGACCATCTCGGTGCCCGGGTTTCGCTACGGTTGCGTAATTGGATTTCATTCGATTTAATCGGTTTTCTGGCATTTTTAGGATTTTTCTGTCATTTTTCTGGATTTTTAGTGCATTTAATGGATTTTTCTGGATTTAATGGAGTTTTTAAATATTTTTTAGAGTTTAAATAAATTTTCTTTTCATCCTTTAGAAATTAATAGATTTTTTAAAGAATTTTTAGATATTATAGTTTTTTATAAATTTTAGATATTATTTTTCTTTTAATAGTTTTAATAGATAAATAGTTTTTTTTAAAAAAAGAGTAGATTTAAAAGAAAGATAAATAGATATTCTCATTTTCCTTTAATAGAATGGTTAATAAAAAAAGATATAGATATTAGTTTGTTTTAGATTGTTTTTAAAATGATAATAGATTTTAAAAGAAAATAGAGATTAAAGGTTTTTTTAGATTTTTTTTATTTTTATTTTTCAAAATTAATTAGGATTTTAAAAAAGATTTTTTTTTAGATTAAATAATAGTTTTTTAGTTTTTTTTTTAGATTTAATTAGGTTTTATTTTTTTTATTTTCGTTTTAGATATTAATTAGGATTAATTTTAGGATTAATTAGGTTTATTAGATTTTAATTTGTTAATTTTCGTTTTACAGTAATTAGGTTTTAGTATTAATTCTGTTTTAGAGCTAATCATATTTTAATTCAGTGTTTAGCCATTAATCCAGGTTTTAATCCAATTGGGCCGTCATTATGTAGTATCCAGTATCCAAGCCCAGAGTCAAAAGTCCAAGTCCAGAGGGACACGTGTCGTATATAAAGCTCAGCCACGCGTGCACTACCTCTCTCCGCCACCTCATTTTTCTCTCTCCCCAGAACCTGCCACGTTTTCATCTCACTCACTCTCTCTCTCTCAGAATCTTCCACGCGTCCCTCTTTCACTCACCACTCTCGGCCACGTGGTGCTCCACCCTTCTCCCTCTCTCACACCTGGCTTGCCCAGACTCCACCACCACCATCCTCACACGCATGCATGCCACCTGGCGTTCACCGGTCAAACCCACCGGAAACCCTACCGCCGGTCATGCAAACTCAGAACTCCACCGGTGAAATCACGCGGTGATTCCTACGGCCAAATCTCACCGGAATTTCACCGGAAATCGTCCTCCATCAATAATTGCTTGCGAACTTTTTCCAGAACTCGATCAAGATCGTGACGTTCGTTCTGTCCCGATCCACTCCGTCATCATCAGAGAGCTTCATGAAAACCATCAGAAATTCAAGATTTAGCCGTTTATGCAAGAACTTCACCAAATCTTCATCGTCTTCCTCAAGAACTTCATCGTGTTCTTGAGCCTTTTTCCAGAAGTTCAAAGTTCTTCGCAAACCTTCATTCGTCCAAGTTCTCCCTCAAGAATCTTCGACCCTCGCCCAGAACTTCCTCTAGATCTCCCGTTTGGTGTAAATCTTCGCAGATCCTCTCATTTTCAAGGATCCTCAAGCGCTCATCAACGCCTCCGATCGTCTTCGATTCGTAGATCCTCGCGCATCTGGAGCGTCGTCTTCCCCGTCGTTCTTCATCATCCATCTTCCTCATCAAGATATCCATGTTTTCTTTCTTCACTTTCTCGAACCTGTAAGGATGCATGTGGTTAGTTTGTATAGATTTAGATTAGCTTTGATTGCTAGGATAAATCATATTGTTTAGGTTTGAGCATCAGATTGGAAGTGAAGGTTAGATTAGGGTTTGTTGAACTGGGTTTGAGGTGATGAGTGTGAGAGATTGGAGAGGGTTTCATGGGAGGTTCGTTCAGAGCGCCGTTAGGGTTAGTCTTTGAGAGGATGAACAGTATTCGTCAAGGTTGGTTAGTTTTAGGGTTTTTGTTTATGCTGAAGTTGGGTTATCATGAATCTGGGCCTTAAGCCCAATTGCGTGACTTGCTGAACCATACCCCCGTTATTCCTCGTAGCACTCCCTCCCCCTTGGTTTGAATATGTTTGGGCCTAGCAGTAATTGCTACCAGCACCCCCCATTGAGGGCCCAAACGAGAATTGTAAATGAATTACTCACTATCTGCGCCCCCCTCGTTTTTTGTTTTCTGAAACAAAATATGGGCCTAACCCTAATTGCCATTAACACCCCCCATTGAGGGCCCAAGCGGATTAACAAACTAAATATGCGCTATTCGCAACCCCTAGGGTTTTTATTTTTGTTGTTTTTCTGGGTTGGTTACTGGGCCCAGCGCATTGCTGAGCGCACCCCCCCTCCTGGACCCAGTTGTGTTCTGAAGTGCAATAAGCTGCTTTCTCCACCCCCCTTGTGCATGTCCATTTCAATTGAATTGTTTTAATTTTCTTCATTTGTTTAGTTTACAAATAAATTCATAAAAAATACAAAAATCATCATTTTAATATGGGATTTTTTTATGCATTTTAATAATTGTTTCAAGAAAATTGTGAAGAAATAAAAATATTATTTTAGGCATTTTTCCCTTTATGGTGATTTTTCAAACTTAATTGCTTTTATTTTCATGTTTGTTTGTACATACATTTTGGTGAATTTTGTTTAGGCATTTAAATTCGTATTTTGACTCCGTTCTTTTTGTACTAGCTAGATTAGAGTATTAAGTTCCCTTAGGAATTTATTTCACATTTTTGTAATTAAATCTTGATTAGTTTTGATTAGAGAACATTAGGTTGATAATTTTAGGGCTTAAACTCAACATAGGTGCTTTCTACCATTTTATTTTTGGGTTTTTAGCATGAATTAGGTTATGGGACATATAGGGTATGTAGGGTAGATATAGAAATACCCTTAGAATTAATCTTAGAATTTTAAATGCTATTTTACTATTTTTAGTGTATTTTTGCAAATTGTGTGGTTGTTTGGTGTTCCCACTTGGGGTTTTATCTGTCTACTTGGGCTTTTGGGTTCTTATTTGGGGTATGGGGCTTGGTCTGAGCTTGTGGAGCATGAAGACATCAAAATAGGAGATTGAGGATAATAATCAAAGGGTGATGCATGAAGATTGCTTGGATTGAAGATGTTGATTGATGACATAGGAAATAATAGGAATAAGCAGAGCCTTAGAATAGACTGAACTGTTTTGTGCAAACATGGATAGCTTCCTGTGCTTCCATTCCTCTCTATGACATAAAGTCCCTCTATGGTATTCACCTCCCTCCTTTGGAGGGATAAGTGGCCCTACCTTAGAGGTAGAACTTTGAGGGAAACAGTCTGTTACAATGTCAACTGTTTATCGACTTCCTTTGGTTGTCAATGAACTGTTTGGTATTCAATTTATTCTGATAAATCAATTCTCATCTGGGAGAGCTTGTCTTGAAGAAATAAGCCACTGAAGATAGAGATGAAGATCAAAGATTGACAAAGATGAAGATTGTTCATGTCAAAGCTGTGCAACTGTTAAAGCCAGGGTTTACTGCTGTCTGGAGCTATCTGCTGTCTGATGCTGTCAACTGGTTAAGATTCTGTGCTTGCTTGAGCTTCGTGATTTCTTGAAGATGGAAGCTTATTGTAGCTTGGGTCTCATTGGAGCTTGAATTTGGGATTCATTGGGAGATTAACGTTAATCAACTGTCAGAGTTTGCGGTTTTTTCAGAGTTGGTGTGCTGTCAGAGCTGGGTTTTTGGGGTTTGTTTTCTTTGCTGTATTGTTTGTTAATTTTCCCCGTGAGGTTGAGGTGAAGCTGTTTCACTTTGCTCATTGTTTTCTAGGTTTGAGGTTGAGTGGAACTCCCTTGCCTCGCTTGTACTGCTGCATTCATGCATTTTACTGCTTTACTGTATATATGCTGTTGTTTTTCCGTTTATCCCTTAGGATCTCTGTTTCTCTCTGCGCAGGAGAGGAATATGACAGACATTAGGCTTTCATCCATACATGACAACATTAGGATAGATTTTGATCCCCTTTTCAACCATAGGTTTTAGAGTTGCTGTTTCTCTTCTATCTCAAAACAATCAGGAAAATACAATAAAAGGATAAACATCAATAAAAAACAGTTCTTGCGTAAAAGACTGTAAACCAATCAAAGAGTCATTTTGTCCGCTTGGACGTGTAATCAGGAGAAAACCTTTTTCAGAAGGATAAAAAACAATCAAGACAAACTTGTGTCATACGTGGCCCGAACTACGTTCGCTCTGATCTTTCATGCTGTATGGAAGTACGTAGGCATAGGATGCGACATCCTAGCGAGCAACCTTCCCCTCCTTTCCCATAGGTAGGCGAACTACGTTGACTCTGATTTCTCGTTCCAAACGGGAATACGTAGGCATAAAATGCGATACTTTGCCGAGTCATTTTCTTTTCTTTAACCCTCGACCTATAGAGTAGATAGAATAACAATCCGTACTAGAAAACAAGCGTGGATCCCGTCGAGTACGACGGACGTGAGGGGTGCTAATACCTTCCCCTTGCGTAATCGACTCCCGAATCCAGGATTTGGTTGCGATGACCATTCCTTTCCCGTCTTTGCGGTAGGTTTACTTCGAGCGTTTCCTTTCCCTCCGTTGGGATAAATAACGCACGGTGGCGACTCTTCTGTTCAGCCGACGCCGATTGTCGCAGTAGCGACACCCTTGTCATAGGACCTCCTAAGCTTTGCATTGTATCATTTATGTCTTAGATTACGTCCTCATCATTCCCTCCTTGAAAAGAATTCGACCTCAAATTTAGACCATCATCACCTACATCAAAAGAAGATAAATCAGCCACATTAAAAGTAGTACTTACCCTATACTCACCTGGAAGTTCTATGTTGTAGGCATTGTTATTGATCCTTGAAAGTACTTGAAATGGTCCATCTCCCCTAGGTTGAAGTTTAGACTTCCTTTGTGATGGGAATCTCTCTTTTCTCATATGTATCCAAACCCAATCCCCAGGTTCAAAAATAACTTTCTTTCGCCCTTTGTTTGCACTTTTTGTATAACTTTTATTTTTCTTTTCAATTTGCAATTTTACTTGTTCATGCAATTTTCTCACAAATTCAGCCTTAGCTTTCCCATCTTTATGCTTCAAAATAGATGTGTTAGGCAATGGTAACAAATCAAGAGGTGTTAAAGGATTAAAACCATACACAATCTCGAAAGGTGAATGTTGCGTAGTGCTATGGACAACCCTATTGTAAGCAAACTCTACATGAGGTAACCATTCCTCCCACATTTTTAAATTCTTTTTAAGAACAGCTCTAAGAAGAGTAGAAAGAGTTCTATTTACTACTTCAGTTTGTCCATCTGTTTGGGGATGATAAGTAGTGGAAAATAATAACTTTGTACCCACCTTTCCCCACAAAGTCCTCCAAAAATGGCTTAAGAACTTGGAGTCATGATCAGAGACAATGCTCCTTGGTAAGCCATGTAGGCGCACCACTTCCTTAAAGAACAAATCAGCAACATGACACGCATCATCCACCTTTTTACATGGAATAAAATGTGCCATTTTTGAAAACCTGTCCACAACTACAAAAATAGAATCTTTGCCATTCTTTGTTCTAGGCAGTCCCAAAACAAAGTCCATGGAAATGTCAATCCAAGGAAATTCAAGTACAGGCAAAGGAGTATACAAACCATGAGGCATAACTGAAGGTGAGAAAAACACTTAGAAGGGGGGGGGGGGTTGAATAAGAGTTTTAAGAAATATGGCAATAAAAACAACTCTAGATTTTTATCCTGGTTCGTTGAACTCAACTACTCCAGTCCACCTTCTCAAAGATGATTTTCCTTTCTCCATAAGGACTTAATCCACTATTAATCAACTGATTACAATAGTAAGCACTAAGAACAACTGTCTTAGTCTTCTCAAGAACTACTGACCAACCTTGGTCTTCTTAAGGAACTTCTTACAAATTAATATAAACTAACAAGTGTTTGAATGCTTCTAATAAGTTGTATCACAACTGTGATATTTATACTTAAGATTAAGTACAACTAAAAGTATACAGATTTATGAAATATCAAATGAATAAGATCTTTGTGAGATTTTCACTTTGATGAATCAAGCGTGTAAGAATATTTCTTTCTGAGTGAACTAGCAATGAGCAAGTGATGAACAGGAAATTAGCAGCTTCAAAATGTTGTAGAAGTTCTCCTTTTATAGCTTTTCCAACTACTTTGAGTGATGTGCAACTGAATATAATATTAGAATATAAGACTTTTCATTACCAAAAAGTATGGGCAGAGATATGCTTTCTGCAGGAAAAGTATGGTTGTAGAAGCCTTAGGATTTGCACCACGTCACTGTCACACCCTCATTTTCACCGTTAGCCTTTTATACCCTACATTCGGCATATCATACATCATTATATTGCGTATCGAGCATGCAGGTTCACAAGGTACAAACTAGGCCGTTTGGTTGTAACTTGTCTATTTTCGGACTACATGAAAAAAGGTTCATCACCTAAGGTTTGATCTAAGGGAAAAGTCTACTCATGAAAATTTTGGCAAGGGGAAGTTACTTGACAAAATACAAGGATATTCAAGATAAATATTAATAGACATGAATGCTAGGCCAAATCCAAAGCTCCTTCATACATGTTTATTTTTATGGCATAAGTGGAGTGCAAATTATTAAGGCATGAATCAAGATCATCAATGCATAATTCAAGATTTCATTTTTAAGCACATGAGGGAATCCATCATCCAAAATTCAAGATTCATGAATGGAGATAAAAATAATACTAAGAGGAATTTTGTGACATTACAATCATGTCATTTGTTACAAAAATTCCAACTCTAGATAATGTTTAGAAATTAATCTATTTCTAAATCTTCATTCAAGTCTTTAATCAAATCTATGATATGGTACTCTTCATACTACACCATTTTTTTCATGTGCTACATTATGCTCACAAACATCCAAGAAATATGCAAGAATTAAATCAACATTGGAATATTTATGGGCCAAGATTATGCATGTTCAATCATAGGCAAAACAACCCCATGCAAGAGTTGAAGAATTACTACATGTCACAAAATCAAGAGGACAACATGTACTATGTTACAAGATCATTTTTTATGTCACAAAGTCAAGGAAATAGCATGCAAATGATATATTTACTTGCTAAATATCAGTTTGCAAATGCTGTCAAAAAGTGGTAACAATTGGCTACATGGCAAGATACAAAGCAATACCATCCAAGAGACTAATGGGCAAAAAGAGGGATAGTAGTATAGTATGCTACAGCAGAAAAATGCAGCAAGTCATACTAGAAATAGAAGGGAAAAGTGGGGTTGCACAAAAGGAAGAAAAAGGCATTGCCAAGAATGGAAAGTTGGTGATGAAAAGGTGTGCAAAGTGTGTGGCTTTAGGACAGCAGAAAAAGTTGACAGAAAAGGTGGAAAATGGGCTGCAAGCAAGCATAGAAAACATAGTATTCCTTACTATCAAAACATAGCACAACACAAGAAGCAAGCAGAGTAGAGACTACACATAGAGAGCAAAGAGTAAGAGCAAAAAACCAGAAAATAGTTAGCAAGAAACCCTCAAAAAAACAGAAAAAAAGAGAGTGAGATAGAGACACAAGAGGATCATTGAGAAACCAAACCTTCACAACATAGAGTGAAGAGGGGAGAGCACATCCAACAAAGGTCATTGGAGTACATGCAAGAAGGATAGAAAGCTCTTGGTATCCATTTCTTCAAATCTTTCTCCTTTTATTCTTTGCTTTTATATTCATTTCATTCACTCTTTTATGTGTTGTTGAACTGTATATCATGTAAGATCCCCTAAGGGACTAAGAAACCATCCTCAAGGAACCACAAAAACGAAACGAAAACATAAAAAAAAATGTGAGATTTCGACCTGGACCAGCAACACGGGCCATGTCACACGACACGGCCGGCCGTGTCACGCTACTGTATGAAGTTTTTTCCCCAAGCCTTGCAATACGGGCCGTATCACACAACACGGCCGGCCGTGTTGCATCACTGTTCCAACTTTTTTCACCCGTGTCACACCACTGTTTCCTCCAAAAAAAATTTTACCGTTTTTTTTTGTGTGTCTCGATTTTTTTGAGCCGTGTGGCTTATGTTTGTATGTGAATATTGTTATGGCCCTTGTTGACCTTTGTTTCCAAAAACTATTTTTAAAAGTAAACTCTCGATTTTATCGAGCCATTTTTGATCATGTAAGTCGGATGCCTTGTGCACCGCCATCGACCTAAATCGCATCACTTCAAATATCTTTACAAGCAATAAATCTTGATCCAACGTCAAGTGTTTCTCTTTTCGCATAAAAATACAAAAAAAAATACAATAAAATATATGATTGGAATTATGCACCATGAACTTTAAAGTGGTGGAGAAGGAATGAGAATGGAACCCTCCTACACTCATTCCGAATGTTTCGAATACAAGGCGCTCGACTTGGTTATTCGAGACATTCATCTCTATCCAAAGTCTTTTGTATAATCCTAGTCAAGAACACATTTTCTTCAAAAAAAAACTAAAAACAACATCAACTCATCAAACTATTTTTGCCTTAGGGCGTCAATCCAAAAAACCCTTTTTCAAGGTATAAAATCAACCAACAAACAACAATTTCATAAAGCCTCTGAACTACGGAGCTCTGATTCTTCACTTCTTTTAAGTGAGGATACGTAGGCACAAGGGCCACAATCCTTGGCGAGCATTAAAATAAATAAACCAATCCCTCTTTTCCTTAAACAAGCAAACTTTTAGAATAAAACACCCATTCACGCGAAATAACCTAGGAGGTTCCCATCGAGTACGATGGATGCGAGGGGGTGCTAATACCTTCCCCTCGCATAACCGACTCCCGAACCCTAAGACTTGGTTGTGATGACCACGCTCTTTTCCCAAAGGTTTTATCGCTATTTCCCTTTCCCCCCGTGGGATAAATAAAATCCGGTGGCGACTCTGTGTCATTTTTCGCGTAGCGACAGTCACTTCTTTGGACAAAATAGCTATTGGTTACTTTGGAAGTAGCACCACGTCCAATCAAGTTTACAGCTTCTTCAAAAAGCTTCCTTCAGGATGAAGTCTTCATAAACTGCACTTCAGAACTTGTAGCAAGCTTAAGGAATGAAATACTTTAAGATGATCAGAGCTAAAATGATTGAGATGTTCAGAGCCTTGATAGATGGTCAGATCTTAATATATAAGAGTCTCAATCTTGATCAGAGTCTTCATCAGAGTATGCAGCAGTATGTGTTCGAGCGTCAATATTAATGATAAGAGTCTGATTATCAAAGCCTATGTTCTTGCAGTGAAAAGAACTTCAGAGTATTATTAGATCAAAGCTTCCAACTCTTTGTACACTTCTTTCATTAACGCTTCAGATCATTTTGTAGCTTCTGCTTCAGATCCTTCTGGCAGTGCTTCAGAATCTTCTGATAGTCTTGCATCTGATGCTTCAGAGCCTTGCATAGTTTCTTGTACTTATGTATTTTGCTTCTTTAAGAGTTTTTAATTTAATACCTGAAACAATAATAATTGAACAAATTTTAGAGTATATATTTTCTTAATACAAAATTCCATAAGAGTTATCATCAAAACATAGAGATATAAGAGACATCAATCTGTGTTCTAACAATAACTTTTAATTTATCCTTTTTACACACAATGCATCTTTCACAAAGCTTTTGAACATCAATTTTCATGTGAGGCCAATAAAAATGTTCTTTTAAGAATTCTAGAGTTTTAGAAACCCCAAAATGACCCATTAGTCCTCCCTCATGCGCCTCTTTTACAAGTAATTCTCTAATGGAACCTTTAGGCACACATAGTTTTTTTTCTTTAAATAAATAGCCATTGTGCCTAAAATACCCATTGAAGGCAGTATGCTCACAAGCTAAAAATTTTGAAGAAAATTCAAGGTCACTTTCATACAAATCTTTAATATGCTCAAGACCAAAAACTTTTGTTTCAAGAGTAGAAAGCAAGATATGTCTTCTTGAGAGTGCATCTGCCACAACATTAGATTTACCTTTCTTATGCTTGATTACATAAGGAAATTGTTCAAGAAACTCAACCCACTTGGCATGTCTCTTATTCAACTTGCCTTGTCCTTTCAAATGTTTCAAGGATTCGTGATCACTATGAATGACAAACTCTTTGGGCAGCAAGTAATGTTACCAAGTTTGTAGAGCTCTCACCAAGGAATATAATTCCTTATCATATGTAGAATAATTTAGGGCAACCCCTTTTAGCTTTTCACTAAAATAAGCAAGTGGATGACCTTCCTGCAACAAAACAGCTCCAATTCCCACATTAGATGCATCACATTCAATTTCAAAAGATTTAGAAAAATTAGGCAATGCAAGAATTGGTGCTTGGGTGAGCTTTTCCTTTAGGGCAGCAAAGGCTTACTCTTGTTTTTCACCCCATTTAAAACCAACATCTTTTTTAACAATTTCATTGAGGGGTGCTGCCAAGGTACTAAAGTCCTTCACAAACCTCCTATAAAAACTAGCCAAACCATGAAAGCTTCTTACCTCACTTACATTTTTGGGAGGAGGCCACTCTCAAATGGCTTTCACCTTTTCCTCATCAACATGGACTCCTTTAAAGCTCACAATGAAACCTAAGAAAATCACATGATCGGTGCAAAAGACACATTTTTCTAGGTTGGCATACAAATTTTCATATCTTAGCACTTGCAAAACAACCCTTAAATGAATGCAATGATCATCTAAGTTCTTGCTATAAATCAAAATATCATCAAAATACACAACAACAAACTTACCCAAGAACTCCCTTAACACATGGTTCATTAGTCTCATGAAAGTACTAGGTGCATTATTTAATCCAAAAGGCATAACCATCCCATCATACAAACCAAATTTTGTTTTAAAAGTAGTTTTCCATTCATCCCCTTCCCTTATTCTAATTAGGTGATATCCACTTTTCAAATCAATTTTAAAAAATAAGCATGCACCAAACAATTCATCAAGCAAATCATCTAGTCTAGGAATAGGATGCATATATTTAATGGTAATATTGTTAATGGTCCTACAATCAGTGCACATCCTCCAACTACCATCCTTTTTAGGGACTAGAATAATAGGGACAACACAAGGAATTAAACTTTCTCTTACCCATCCTTTACTTATCAATTCAGCCACTTGCCTTTGTATCTCTTGAGTTTGTTATGGATTGCTTCTATATGATGGGCTATTAGGAAAAGATGCTCCTGGATTGAGATCAATATGATGTTTAATTCCTCTTATAGGTGGTAAACCACTTGGCACCTCTTTCGGAAATAATTCTTTAAATTCCTGTAAAAGAGACTCAACACAATTTGGCAATTTTTTTCATTAGAAATAGTGGTTAGTAAAGGCACCTCCTTGCAAAAAAGCAAGTACAAGGGCTAGTGTGACACAATTGCTTTCTTCACATCTCTTTTTTTTCAATTAAACTTTGTTTCTTTTCTCTTTTATCATTTTTTTTCTTTTCATTCTTTTCTTTTTCTTTTTCTTTTTCTTTTCTTTCTTGATCATATTTTTCTCTCATTGTCTTTTGATCTTCTCTCACCTCACTAGGATTTAACGGTACAAGATTGATCTTTTGATCATGATACATAAAAGAGTACTTATTTGAGTACCCATCATGATTGGCTTTTCTATCAAATTGCCAAGGCCTACCTAATAACAAATGACTAGCTTCCATTGGTACTTCATCACACAACACTACATCCTCATATTTTCCAATTTTAAAACAAATCTCAACTTGTTTATTAACAAGCATTTCTACACTTTCATTAAGCCATTGGAGTTTGTAAGGCTTAGGGTGAGGTTTCGTTTCCAATTTTAGTTTAGAAACCAAACGCGTGCTTGCAACATTTGTACAACTTCCTTCATCAATTATTAAAGAACAAACCTTTCCTTGCACAAAGAATCTTGTATGAAAAAGGTTTTCTCTTTGACTTGTATCCTCCTCCTTTATTTGGCTTCCCAAAATTCTTCTCACCATGAGTAAATCTCCACTAGGTATTTCTTCTTCAAACTCCTCATCATAATCACCATCCTCCTCTTCAACAATTTCTTCATTTTCTTCCATAAGCATGGTTCTCTTTGTTGGACATTGAGATGCAATATGTCCTTGGCCTTGACACTTGAAACACTTAACACTTTTGTTAGTTGAAACACTTGAAGAAGATGTAATAGTTTTACCTTTGTTTTCAACTGTGGCTTCCTTAGATGATGAAGCACCCTCCTTCTTTGTTTTGTCCTTCCAACTTTGAGAATTGAAAGTGGTGGAATTTTTCCTTGCTTGGATCTTTCTTTTGAGTTGTTGTTCCACTTTGATAGCTTGGTGTACCAATTCATCCATTTCAACATAGTGATGAAGTTCCACTATATCACTAATGTCATGATTTAGACCATGGAGAAACCTAGCCATAGTTGCTTCATCCTCCTCCTCTACATTAGCTCTAATTTTGAGAACTTCCATCTCCTTGAAATATTCTTCAACACTTTTAGAACCTTGAGTGAGTCTTTGCAATTTGTTGTGCAATTCCCTATGATAATAGGAAGGAACAAACCTTCTCCTCATGATTCTTTTCATCTCTTCCCAAGTATCAATTGGTCGTTCTGCATACCTCCTTCTATCTTTGATCAATTGATCCCACCAAACTAAGGCATACTCCTTGAACTCAATAGAAGAAACCTGCACTTTTTCAAGATTAGAATAATTGTGACAATTAAAAATTTGTTCAAGTTTAGTCTCCCATTCTAGATATGCCTCCGGGTCACTCTTCCCAACAAAAGATGGAACTTTAATTTTTATGCCCCTCAAATTATCTCTCCCTTGTCTCCTTCTACGTCTTCTTTCCTCCTCATCACCACTACCATCATTAGAATTTTGGGGCCTGCTTTCCAACTCATCAATTCTTTGTTGAAGTTGTTCACCTTGTTCTCTTAATAATCTTTCAAAATTGTCACGCATGGCGGCGATCTGAACAGTTAAAGTTGTTGTTCTAGGTGAAGGTGGACTAGACATAATTGTGAAATATTTGTGAAATTAGGAACAAGTGTTTAAAAATGGACCTCACCACTCTACTCACGTGTTTACACTCAATCACTCGTGTTTCACTCAATTTTTTTTTGGCTTTTTTTTAATAATAAAAACACTCTGCCTTTTACCACTCAATTTGCTCTTTTAGTTCTTTAGAGAAACCAAAATGAATCAACACAAAGAAATCAATTTCAGATAATAATCAACATACAAAAAAGCTTTAAAAAAACAGCAAACAAAAAAAAACCTCTAAAATAAAGGAAACCAGGAGAATTTTAAGAGTGTGGCAAGAAAAAAAATTAGAATTTTTTTTTGTTTGAATCACAATCTTTAACAATCAGATCCCTTTTTTTTTTTAATTTTTTTTATACCCTTTTTTGAGAATTATGCATTTTTGAAAAAACTTTGTTAACTTTTGGAATACTAATTCTTTTGTGACTCAAAGAAAGTAATCTGCCTTATAATTATAAGAATGGCAGAACTTGATACATGCATATAAAATAAACGAGACTGATATTAAATAAATGAGAAATAAGAAATGGAATTAAGTAGAAGGGGCACCACACTCTTTCTAATCCAAGAGATAATGATAAGCCTATGGATGAGGATCACCACAAGAAAAGGATTTCTTGATAAGATCAATTTTGGTCCAATCCAGAACCTAAGAGCAAATACTCTCACTTACACAATGTGTAAACTCGACAAAATTCATTGATTCAAAAAGAAGATACATGCCTCCTTTATATAGGAATGACTTAAGATGATGAAATAAGTAAACATTAACTCCTAAGAAAACAAAAGGATTTCAGACACTAATTATCATGATAGTGGGTTGAGTTATTACAAAGAAAGTGCAAAATAAAGAAGAGATAGTGGGGTTCTTGAAATGGCATAATAATGGCAATTCTTTATTTACCACTTCTCTTGCAATTTTCGTCCATTATAGTGTGGTTATTGGTATTTCCTTTATTTTTCTTTATTTATGCATTATTGGGCCTTTTATCACATGCTTGGATGATAAGAATAAACTTGGGCTCTTTTTCTTCAATCTGACCCATGCATTCTATTGACTTGATCATGAAGTGAACTAAAGAATCATTGACTCTTCTTGCACGTGCCCTTGTCATAGGACCTCCTAAGCTTTGCATTGTATCATTTATGTCTTGGATTACGTCCTCATCACGCTATCTGGAATTGGGCGTGTTGGATGAGAGGTCTCGCCGCTACTAGTAGATGTGGAATAACTGCTCGAACATGGTTGGATCTCCTTCCCCTTCCCTTTCGAATTCCTATGGTCGTCCTCGGAGAAGCGGCTGTCAAGGTCGACGGAGTCAACACGGGGCAACAACTTTTCCTCTTCGGAGCTGCAGAGCAGAGCAGGCTTGCTGGTACTTTTCCACTTGGCAGCGATAGTGTTCATCCCTTTGAGGCTACCTTGAAATATCTCCTCGCTGCTTCGATGTCCCTGTGTAGAGTGGCCACGAGACTCTTGGAAGTGTAGTACTTCATATTTTAGGTGAGCGGTTGAAGGTACTGCTACCAATTCGGCCAGAGTTGACCGTCTAAAGATGAATTGGTATAGGGACGGGCATTCGATGACCAGGAACTGGACGCTGGTGAACCTAGCCATTTTTGCAAACCCAAAATTCACGATCAGTTCTACGTACCCCCAAGGCTTTGTGACTGACCCGTTAAAGCCTTGTAGGTCAAAACCTATATAGGGCGTAAGGTGCGTCTCATCCAGCTGAAGGGTGGAGAATAGCTAGGAATACATGATGTCGGCCGAGCTGTCTTGATCGACCAGGATTTGGCGAACGTTAAAGTTGGCCATTTATGCACTCACGAGTAGTGGAATACTTGAGTTGGGAGCCCTACCGAGGAGTTCCTCATAATAGAAGGTAATGAGGACCGACTCTCCCTAGACTTTATTAAGAATGGAGCTTAAGTGCGAGCTTGTTTTGATTAGATGCTCGAACTTTCTCTTGACTGATCCACTAGTAACCTTGTTAAAGCCCCCTCCGGAGATGACCATGGCGGAGGGGAAGGTTTCCCATGGGCTTGCACAGCGAAGTAAGGAAGAATGTTGAGCCCCTCAGGGACTCAAAATTATCCAGGCCGCGAGATGCTCATGGAGACCTGAAGGTTGGTTTCTTCTGGGGAAGGCACCTCTTATTCGACCTTCTTGGACTCTTGGGCGTCTTGCCGAGGAGCATCCTTCTTCTTGGGAACTATTTCAGGTGCCCGTCTCTGATCAATATCTCAATGGTATCCTTCAGATGGATGCAGTCGTCGGTCATATGGCCATGGATTTTGTGGAACCGACAATACTTTGACTTGTCAGTATTTGGCTTGGGTGGTATCTGTTTAGGGAATCAGACCCCTGCTTTCCGGAACTCCGAGTTGATGCACTCAGAGAAGATCTTTTCTCAAGAGACGGTTAGAGGAGTATACTCATGGAAACGGTCAAAAGGCCCTTTGTTGTCCCGGGATTCCCGAGGGAGAACCTCGCATCTTCTATCTTCCTGTAGAGATGTCGAGGGGTCATCATACTTGGAGGACCTGACACTCTCTTAGTGCCTTAAGTCCCGGGTAGAGCTGGCATCTTCTTTCTCCTTGTATTGGATGTACGCTTGCGCCTTGAGGAGGAAGGCATCCAGCGTCGCTGGAGTTTCAATGCCAACTGCTTTGGAAAATTCTATGCAGGGATGAAGCCCTAGCTCGAGCAAGAACTTCTTCATGTCGTCGGTTGTGGAGACTTGGATAGCTTCTTTGTTGGACCTTTAGATATAGGCTCAAAGAGGTTCATCTTTCCCTTGAATGATGGCCTCAAGGGAGGTTTCGGTCTTTAGGTGTCGGCGAGAGGCCGTGAAGTTCCTGGAGAACATTCTCCCCAACTTCCTCTAAGATGTGAAGGATTCTTCGGGGAGCTTCTTGTACCAAGTCATTGCTCCCTTCCTTAGCGTGGTTGGGAACAATCTACATTTGATGGGTGTCATACCCCAAATTTTGACCCCTAGATTCCATCAAGAGGAATCATGAGGATATTTGCTTAATCAGTTAGTATCTTGGATTGATCACCAACCAATCAAGTTTTCATACACTCAAGAGGCCTCTATTCATCAAGAATCAAGTACAATTGGGTCCCACTACAACTTCATTGAAGCCTAACTTCATCTGGTCCTAAATTAGGGTTTCATCAGGAAAAGTCAATTGTGCCTTTGACTTTTGATCAAAGCATGATCCCGAGTCTTGGGACATGATTCAATATGCTCATATACATCCTTGGAGTCCATCCATGATATTTGAAAAGTTCAAGAATGTAAGATCACTGAAAATCACACAGTTGAATTCATCTGATACACAAGCCTTATCTGACAAAGTCAACCATTTGCCTTTTAGGGTTTTTGGTCCAAATTGAAGCATTCAAGCCAAATTTCGTCAAGACATGTTTGATCAATAGATTTAAACATGAAAAATCAAGATTTGGGATGTTTCTTGCAAAAGGGGAAAAGTTAAGGAAGTGAAAATTTTCTAAGTATGGAGAAAAAACCTAGTTTTGGTGCCAACTTTGAAGAATCATAACTTTTAATTCACACATCCATTCTTTGAGTTCCAAGAGTCAACTTGAAACTCTCATCACATACTACAAAAGTATAAAACTGATCCACGGTCAAAAAATGCTTAGATTTTGAGTTATGAAGCTTTAAAGTTTGAAAAAATCTTTAAACACTTTGAGAATTTTCAAGGCATATTTTATTCATCAAAAGTACCAAACTTTGGATCCATATTTCACCATGATCCCTTGATAAACAAGAAATATACTAAACATAAAAGTTATAGAGCATGTTTGGGGCTTTTCAAAAAGTATAAGAAGTCCTCCACAGAATTTGTGAGTAAGGAGTTTCGAAGAGAAGAAGTTGAGGTACTAAACTTGATTTCTAGGTCATGACCATGTTGATTCATGTTGCAAAACCACTTCAAATCTTCATGATTTCATTTTGCAGACATTGTTGCTTGTTAATCTTGTTCAAATCAGAGAAGTACACATGCTTTTGGTGCATTATCCAAGTCGTTAAGGATTTTTCTCAAAGATCATTCCATTTTTGGCACAAAGTTGACAATGCCATTCTTGTATAGCTATTTTAACCAATGTCAACTTATCTTGAGCATTATAAATGTTTCTTCTGCACTCCAAAAAATTTGTACTAAGAAGCAAAGTATCTGAACCCTTCTAACACACTAGAAAAGTATGGCACATTGCTTGGAAATGACAAAATACATGGAACCACCAAGTTGCATTTCAACCGAGCCAAAAGGTTGAGAACTTGACAATCTGGTTAGCTTCAAACCTCCACTCTTTTCTTATAAATAGAGGACTTCATTAAGTCTCAAAACACAAGAATCTCACCCCAAATCCTCGGCATTCATCCTCTCCAACAGAATTTGCAAAAACACACTATTTTGCAAGTTCTTGAGCCAAACTTATTTCCCACGTGCATCCTCCAAACAAACTTAATAAAATATCTCTAAATCTTCCATATAGCTTGTCCCAGCCATCAAACAAGTTCTGTAACACCCTACATATCACCCACCATTTTCAAACTCCATCTTGCAAGAAGACACGAGTTTTGTTCTTGAAGCTGCTTCCAATCCATTTGAACATTCAAGTTACCTTTCTAAGGACCAACAAAGCTAAGAAGGTTGTCATTTCCTTTCTGTAAAAGCATTTGAAGAGGCCTTGGACTGTCTCCAAGAGGTAAACTTCTTGCTCTTTGAACCCCATGGTTCATGCATCTTCATTGGTTTGCTTGTGAGGCAAAAATGTAGTATTTATCATGTATGAGATATTTGAAGCACTAGTTGTATTGTATGAATGCATGTGATGTTTTAACATGTGATATTTTTGTTGTGTTGCACTGTTGTGGAGCATTTTATGTGTTATACAATTAATTTTAGGTTGAGTTGATGACATATTAAGAATCCTTGTGAAAAATTCTTCAACTTTGATTTTTACAGAACTTAAAATGGTAGAGAAATGAGAGAGTTATGTAGAGTTAAAATTCTGATGATGGTGATGTTAGGGTTCGGGGAGAGAGAAAGAAAGAATGGGTGAAGGAAGAAGAAAAAGGTGAGTTGGCGCTGATGTGGAAACAAGGTGGCGCTGACTTGTCCATTTTGGTGTGCTTTTAAAATATATATTATTGTATTTAGTATAATATTGGATGAAACAGGTCACCCCAGTGGCGCAACCTTTGCCTTGTCGTGTCTTGTGAATGCTGTGTCTTGGGTTCGGTCCTCGGCGATCACCATTTTGGCTATTTTCTACGCATTTTCTTTTAGGCATTTAGAACTAGTTTGTTTATTTATTGTAACACGTGCATTTTGTTTACAAGTCATTCACATGGCTCAGTTGGTTAAAGGTTTTAACCTAAACCAAAGGGTGTGTGTTCAAGACCTGGCCAGACTATTTCCCTTTCTTTTTAATACCTAATTTCTTCCAGTTTCTTCACAACTTTGAAACATCATAACTCCTTCATTTTTTTGGATTTTTGATCCATTCTTTTTTCTATGTGTTCATGTTGCTACCTATTTTATTGTGATATCAAGAAATTTCCAAAAATACTTAATTTTATTGCACTTATGTATGTTCAAAGTAGTTAACTTTTTAGGGTTTCTTTAAGGTTTTCCCTTGTTTCTTTGATTGGTTCTTTGGTTTTCTTTGTGCACATTGACTTGTATGAACCTCTCACACTTTGTATAGACCTTATGTAATGTTATAAACTTGTGTATCCTTGTTTTATCTTGAATTTAACACTTTTTAGGTGTATGTTTACATGATAAATGTGTTTTGAAGCTTTGATTATACCATGATTCTTACTTGACCATTTTGCTCTTGATATGTGACTCTTTTCCATGTCCTATTTGAACTTGATGTGCATATGATATTTGTGTTAATCTTACCATGTTTAGGTATTCATAAATCCTTGACTTTTGTCTTAGATGCTTTTGAAATACATGTTTGCATGTTTAAACCATTGTGATGTTTCCATCTTCGCGCATGACTATGTTGAGCCCTAGCATACATGTTTAGGTTGTTACCTATTTTTCTTAACATGTCCAAACTTGTACCATGTTCAATTGTTCAATCAATGTCTCAATTTTGTTCACGTGATGCTAATGCAAGATACACATCTAGAATGGGAGAATATTGTCCAATATACACAACGCTATACATTTCTATTATTGACATCACTCAAAATACAAAAGTACTCATAGATTTAAATCATGTGAAGTGTGTTAAAGATAAAGAATGCAAAGTAAAGGATATAAAGTATAGATAAGACATATTTCTACTATTATGTTAATGAAAGATATGATATCTCACCGGAATCTAGAAGGCTCGACATTAGGGAAGAGAATCGAAATTATAATTACTATCGTCGAATTAAACAATAAGAGGTAAAATAAACATTGAAAATGATGATTAACAGTAAGGTGGTTAAACCAGATAACATATTGAAGTATGAAAAATTCTTGAAGATATATGCATTGATTAACTCACCAAAATCGTTAACAAAAGTATTATCTAAAAGAAAATGTCAGATTAATGGAGAAGAAACAATTTAGTTTTAATCTATAAGAACAAAGAGATGCATATAATTGTGAAAATTATAGGGGGGTTAAAGTTATGAGACATAGAAGTTATTAAAAATAGATATTAAACTTATGAGAGATCGACCATTAAAGTGATCTATCTACAAGATGTGCGATGAAGCGGTATTTGATGGACTAACAAGACATGCACTTAATTTTTATTGACTTGGAGAAGTTATTCGATAAAATAACTAGAGAGATTTTGTGGAAAGTCTTAGAGAAGAAAATGGTTATCGCATATATTTGAGTTGTCTAAGATATGCATGAAGGGGGTATCGATTATTATATCGATATAAGGTGGAGAGACAAAGGATTTCCCATTATAATAGGTTTGCATCAAGGTTCAACCATAAGATCTTATGAGTTTATTTTTATTTTGGATGTACTCAAGTAATACATCAAAGAGCTAACATCGAGAGCTATATTTTTTTGTAGATGATATAGTCATACTTGGAGAGTCGGAGGAGGATTTAAAAGAGAGGTTGGAGACTTGGAGATGAGATTTAGAAATGAATGGCTCTCGCCTAAGTATAAGTAAGACGAAGTATATGGAATGTAAGTTGAGCTAAAAGAGAAGTGTTTTTAACTTAGAGGTGAAAGTTAGAGACCATGTCATCCTAGAAGTCACGAGGTTTAAATTTCTTAGGTATGTAATACCAAACAATATAAAAATAAAAGGGGATGTAAGTCATTGAATTTAAGTCGGGTGACTAAAATATGGAGAACGACTTTAGGGGTTTTATGTGACACAAAGGTACAACTCAAGGTGAAAGGAAAATTTTATTGGACTTTGGTAAGACCTGCGATGTTGTACCAGACAAAATGTTAGATGGTTATAAATTAATATGAAAATAAAGTAAGTGCAGTAGAGATAATGATTTTGTGTTGGATCTGTGGTAAAATTAAACATGATAAGATTAGAAATGACAATATTAAAGAGTGTGCAAGGGTAACATCTATTTTAAAAAGGATGATGAACAATAAATTTTGGTAATTTTGTCATGTAAAGAGAAGACCTAGATTTTATAATAAGGATAATAGAGGTAAAGGAAGACCTAAAAAAATTATTAAAAAATTTATTTAAAAAATTTTCAAATTTTTAAATTTAGATTAAAAAAATATAATTATGGATAGAGTATTATTATAAAAGTTGATCTATCTAGTCGGCGGCATTAATGAAATAAAAATTAATTGTTGTTGGTGGTGCACGTATGTATTTAGTGAGAAAATTATAAGAGTTACATTGTCTAACAAATTAACATGTATAATTTTACATACCGTATAATAAAATGCTTCACTATTTTATTTTTGAGCTTTTCATTTGTTTAACACATAGATCGGATATTTTTTTCAATCTCTTTCATTCTTTTGGTCTAGAAATCAGAATCTTATTCAACTGGAATGTGTGCTTTGAGAAAATGCAGGAGCATAATATATATTCAACAACAAGAATATTCTGTTATCCCCGTAGAGTAAAAAAGAAGAGTATTCTGTTATATCAGCAAATGTCATAAGATCTTTTTGTAGAACTTTGGCAAAAAATCCTTGCTCTTGTCAAAACAATGAAACCCTCGCACTGTCACGCATGCTATATTTTAATTATTACTCATTTAAATATTTAGTGCACGCCTTAATAAGTTCATGAATGTTTAATAAACCTTGTACTCTTTGTTCACATAAGTTTTTATGCTGGCATAAAATTTTGAAGTGTCTGCATGCAAATAAATTTTAAGAAATTAATTCTCATAATTGACATGTACTGGATTAGGAATAATAATTAAGATCGTATGATTATCCGTTGTGCCCTACTATGTTTTAGATGACTAATGAAATTTAGATTTCATATAGAATTGATAACAAATTTATCAGAGTTAGATCTTATTTGGAAGGCCAAGATCCCAAGTAAAATAGAAATATTTGGATGGAAGTTGCTTCTCAATGGGCTGCCAATCTGCCATCAAAATCAGAATTTCAGCATTGTGGCTTTCTTTGTAGCACGGTTGTTAAGAGGTTTTCAATAATCTAAGTGTTGTAATCGGTTATACAGATGTGTAACGGATTATAGATATCAAAATAAGTGAAATAATTTAAAGAAAAATAATTTTGGTGTTAGTGAAATCTGTTACGCATTTGTAGTAATCGATTATCTTTTTTAGTTAATTTACGGTTTTTAGCAGCAATAATTGGTTGCAAATTTTGTTTGTATAAATGTCTTGAAAGCATCCTCTTCAATAATAGTAGTAACACCTCTAAATTTGATTAATTAATTTAGTTGAATTATTTAAAAAATTTATTTAATTATTTCGGTATTTGGTGTCCCTTTTAATAAAATTATGCGATTATATATGTGTTGTTGGAGTGTAGTGGAAATCATAGGGTGTTGTGAGAATGTAGTAGCTTGATAGAATAATTTAGAAAATAATTAGAATAATTTGTATTTTAATTAATAATAGAAATAAATTGAGAAAATTGATAAAAACAAAGAATTAAATCAGTTGTGTGATTTAAGGGAAGCATGAGGTAAGAGGAGAGAAGCTAAAAATTAGTTGGGTAATAATAATAATTAGGCAAAATAGTTAGAATCCTATATATTCTAAAAGTTAGAAAAAATTAGGTTTTAGGGAAACTTTTGTCAATAGGAGCATTTGGAAAGAAAGTTAGGTTTTGAAGGGAGAATCCATAAGAGATGCTTGATTTGCTTTTGTTGCTAGAAATCTAATGTAAGGGGGGAGAAAGGGCTCTCAATATGAGTGTAGTGCATGATGGGGGTAGAGAAGAGAGGTTATTGCTCTTATCAGGGTTCCATGATTTTGCCTTGATAAATTGTTGTTGTGTTAGAATTCTGAAATTTGTTGATTAATTGCATTTATACATGTGATTCTATGACTTAAATTATGTTTGAATAATCATGATTATGCATGTATAAAATTCTGTCATTGATGAATATTTGAGTGCTTGAGTGGTATTCATGATTGTTGATAAAATTGTTCATGAAATTGTTGATGAATTGCTATGGATCATGAGGAATATAAGGGTTGCAATGTGTGGTGGTTGTGATAACATGATTCACTGTTAAATTCATATTTTGGGTCACATATCAGAAAAATATGGTTGGTGTCATGTTTAGAGGTTTTGGAAAACAACACAGTGACAATCAATCACCTCCTAATGACAATCGATTGCACTAGTACAAATTTTGAAAAAAAAAACGGTGACAATCAATTACAGGAAAAAAAAGAATCGATTGTGTTGTCTAGAAACATATTTTTTTGAAAGTAAGTATCGAAAATCCTCTTGGTGACAATCGATTGTCACCCTATGACCATCGATTGTCATAGGCCAAATTATAAAAAATTATGTTGTCTTTTGTTGCATTGTCCGACGAATTCTGTCGTAACTTTCATTCTGTAGGTCCAAATAAGATGTTGTTTAAAGCATTGAAAATCTAACGTGCAGAGCTACCTTATGGTAGTGCTTGCTGAAATAATTGAGTTGTAATTGTATGTCCATTGTAGGGATGTATGTGATGACATGTATGATCGATTAGCGAATCGTTGTGTGCTTAATGATGTGTTGATGTTATAATGAATTAACATGATTGAATGCTTGTGAATATGCATTTGCTGAGTTGCTCTTGTTTGGCGTTGATTGTTAATTTCTGTAACATTGATTTATTGTTGCGTATTGAGAATGATGTTACACATAATGGTGATAAATTCATGGTGGTAACTTTGGTAATAATGCATGTTATTGATAGTCATACATCATGGTGTACGAGTTTCAGCCCAGTTTTGGTGTGCTCTGGTCTAGTGGTATGGATTTAGTAGCGAGTATTTAGTTTCATATAGGAATCAATGAAATGTTACTTATGGTGATAATAATGATTTGGTGTGCTCCAATCATATGGTAAGGATTCAGAAGCGAGTAACCAGTTCCATATGGGAATTGATAAAGCGTTACTTATGGTGATAATAACGATTTTGATGTGCTTTGGTCCTATGGTGGGGATTCAGAAGCATGATAGACATGTGTTACCTATGATGGTACCGCATGCATAATGAGTTAGTTATGGAGTACATTGCATACATGCTTGCATTTGTAATTAATTGTTAATGATGTTGTTAATTGGTTGGGAATACTTGACATAGTTAAGGAGTTGTTGTGAATAGTTTGTATACTTGATGAATGTGCATGTTGTTATGGATGGGTGTGAGACATTGGTGATGTTGATTTGTGTATTAAATGTGTTTTATTTTTCATGTTTCTCTTCCTTCACATTCTTTACACTGTTCATATTAAATGTTGTTTCTCACCCCTTTGATTCATGTTGTCTGTAACACCCTTTTTCTACCCCAAAAATATTAAGGCAAAATAACACAGAAATCAGAGTGAATAAATAAATCTCATTAAAAAGCCACTAAAATGGCGTACATTCCTCAAAGTCATCAAAATAGGTCCATACTCCATAACTACGGGTTTTCTCCAAAATACATCAAAACATCATAAACAGCGGAACTCAAAGCATAAATCAAGGTTTCTCCTCATAAGGGAAAATAAGTAAAATAACCCAATCAAGGTTTCTCCTCATAAGGGAAAATAAGTAAAATAACCCACTGATATAAAACCAACTCAAAGAACCCAACCCGATGTTACATATCAGAGCAAGACCCTCTAGTCACCTAAATTAACTAATAACTCAACCTTCAAAAATGACTCACCGACGGCGTCCACGGCTAAACTTGCTCATCTGCACGTTACCCACGTGGAGGTAACATTCAAACATGCAGGGTGAGTACAACAATTCATAATAATCAATGTATAACAATTAATGCATAAACGGCGTCATTTTCATATTCAACACATTCATATCCTTCAATAGGCCTCGAAGGCTACAACGTCATAATTTATACACAAAGGTTCATAAATGCAAATGCAACATAGACTAAATGTATGTGGTACCAATCATCACAGCTCGATGGACACTGGGCCATCAACCCTTCATAGATCCCCATCAATAGGATCGATTCTACTAGAGAACTGGAGCACATCATAATACTTCACATTCGCACTGTGGGATTGAAGGCAAAGTAATCGAGATCCTGAATCAAAGTCCGGATGCACATGAATTCATGATGCACACATCACAAATCATCCTCATAATAACATCATAGGTGCATCATCATTCATCATATTCATCATCATACATCATGTCATCACAGCTCATTATAATAATCATCATCATTCATCATGTCATCACAGCACATCATAATAATCAACATCATTCATCATGTCATCACAGCACATCATAATACTCATCATCACACATCATTTTCGTCATATAATTCATCATAATAATTAATCTCACACATCATGTCATCATATAATTCATCATAATAATTAATCTCACACATCATGTCATCATATAATTCATCATATAATCATCACATAAATCACCATATCTCATGTTATCACATAATTCGTCATAATAATCATCATCATCACATAAATCATCATATCTTATGTTATCATATAATTCGTCATAATAATAATCATCATCACATAAATCATCCTATAATCACGTCCAAATCACATATTAGCTCATAGTCATCCTCATGTTAGCCCATCCTATTATCACATATTAATTCATAATACTACCCCATGTTATCTCACATTAATTCATAATATTATCCCACATTATCACATATTAATTCATCAACTTATACTCGTGATAATCCTCATACTATCGCCCATTAATCACATAATTCCTCATTGCCATACTCATGGTAATCCATCCCAGAAATCCCAGAATTAAACATCAAGGCATCGCTGCAAAACGATCAAATTTCGCGAACTCTGCTACGTTTGCTGGCTTGCTCGCTAGGCGAGTCGGTAGCGAGTCTTCGCTAGCATGCTCGCTAGGAGAGTATATGGCGAGTCTTCCCTGGCATGCTCGCTAGGCGAACAATGCGATGACAGCAAAACATGTTACGACCAGAACTGATTCTTGCCCAAATACTCATACGATTCACTTACCCAATGCCCCCAAAACATCCCTAAATCATCCCTACGGTCATATGGCGATAACGGCACAAAATCTATGATTTATTAGGCCAATCTGGCAACATTTGCACTGCCTAAATCACTATTTTTCTGCAATTGCTCTGAGTGCATCAGAGTTACTCACATTTGAACATTCCTATTCCTACAGGGACAAACATATCACGATCTAAGGTTTTGGCCACGAAGGCCTAAGGTTTTTCTTTCTCATATCAATATTCAGTGTTCCATACCATTACCCCTAACCTCAAAGCCTTATCATCAAATTCCCTATTTTCCCACAACCAACCCAAAATACTTAAAATCCCAAATCAACCATAAACACACCGAAAGGCATACATAGAAAACCATGAACATCGATACTCCTCATACCTTAGCCGATTCAAAGCTTTCACGATTATCTTCGGGCATCTTCCGAAGCTTTTGCCTCCACTTCTTCCTCCTCAGAGCTATGACCTCCATTCTTTTCACGGTTAACAAAATGAATCATAAACCTTCTTAATTCTATTTTGTCAAACTTAGACTTGGGACACACAATTGGGCTTTCTCCATTATACCCTCATTTACTCCTCTCAATTGCCCAAATTACCCTTATTCCTCTTATATTTATTTTAATTCATAATAATATTAATAAATTAATATTATATACTATCAATTAAATAAATAACCCATAAATTGCATAATTCTCAATAATTCCACAAAACACTGAAAATCACCGGAAACACCCAAAATATGAATATTCTCAATTAAATAAATTAATTAAAATATTTCGATTAAATTTGGGGTGTTACATTTTCCATCATGGACATCTTGTAAATACTCAGGAGTAGGTGGCTTATTGAAGATACTCTTAGTTTCCTTTATTATCACTTTATTATACATTAGTGGTTTTTAGTACTTTGATCGTGTAACATCGGGGACACGATTTAATTATCTTTTTGAAGTTGATGTTGCTTTGTTGTTTTGAGCTTTATAACTTTATTTATGAAGTTGTTATGAAATATTTTTCTGCTAAGTAGTTTCAAATGATTTGATGTGTTTTCCAAGGTTTGTCATTGGTGACACCTTAAATTTTCGAGTAATGCTTTATTTATAGGTTCCAGGGTTTAGAATGTCAAAATAGTGGTTAATGATAATTCTCACCCTCAATATCTCTCTCTCTCTCTCTCTCTCTCTCTCTCTCTCTCTCTCTCTCTCTCTCTCAATTTATCTCTCCTTCTCCACACTAAACCATCCATTTCACCAATCAAGTGATTCCAAGTTATGACATTTGACATCAAGAGCCCGGTTCTGATCCATAACCACCTAGTGTGCAACATGAATTTTGTCTCCAATGAAATAGTCCATGCAAACCTACTCATCCTTGATGCGAGGAATTATGACAAATAATGCAAACGAATGAGGGTATTCTTTGGCTACCCATATGTTCTTGAAGTAATCTAGAATGGGGTGAATTGTCTTGTCAAATGTGCAATGAATGCATAGCGAGCAATGCATAAGGAAAATAAGAAGAAATATTTCAAGACGTTGTTTTTTATCCATCAATATGTGGATGGTAACAACTTTGAAAAAATGGTGATTGTGAATCGTCAAAGCAAGCATGTAAAATCTTAGATAAGGCATACGCAGGGGCTCATAAGGCAAATATGGTGGGGTTACAAAATCACAATCGTTATCTTAAACTAATTCAAATGGAGGAAAAGGATATGATCAATGATTTCACAATAAAAATCACTCAATTAGTGAATCAAGTGAAGGCATGTGGAGAAACACTCACAAAGCAATATGTTCTCGCAAAAGTCGTGTATTCTTTAACACTAAGATTTGACAACGTGGTTGTACCGATTGAGGAAAAGAATGATCTTGAGATGATGAGCAAAAATGAGTTGCAATGATCTCTAAAGGCTCATTAGGAAATGATGGAATAGAGAAATAATGATAAGGCAAAGGCGGAGATTGTTTTGCAAGCTCGTTTCAACGAGACGGACAAGAGATCAAAAGGAAAATGGCCCATGAAAATTAAAGGGAGTTTTATGAATTTCGGTGGAAGAGAGTCCCAAAATTCCAAGAATTCTACTTGTCAAAGGGGTGGGAGCAACTACAACAAAAATGATGGTCAAGAAAACTTTAGAGGTGGAATGAATATGATTGACAAAAGCAAGGTGTAGTGCATTGATTGTCAATGGTTTAGTCATTTTGCAAAAGAGTGCAATGTAAACAAGAATGAATATCAAAGAGATTAAGTCAAGGTTGCAAGGAAAGAGTTTGATAAGGATAATACACTTTTGATCATGATCACATAAGGGGAATGCAACAACAATAGGTTGCGGGGATGCAGTAACAGTAGTTTTGAAAACGATGCAGAAACATGTTGCAACCGATTACATAAAATGTTTAACCGGTTATAGATAGAAGGAAATGTCATGATGAGTACGAAAGGTTCAATTCATTGTAGTGAGGAATATTACTTTTAATCTGGGTTTTCTGCTCATATGAAGAGGAGGAAGGATTGGTTTGTTAAAACCAATCATGTCATGAAGAACAAAGTGAAGTTCGCGGATGACACCATTCTAACGGCTGATGGGAACAGTGATGTTTTGATCATGAGAAGGGATGGTAGACATTACTTGATCAAATATGTATTGTACATTCCAAGAATCAAACTTAACCTTCTTAGTATTGGTAAATTTCTTGAGAAGGGTTACAAGATTCACATGGAAAACAAAAGGGTTGCACGTTATGAATGCAAACGGGGTTTTGGTCCTTAAAGCTCCTATGACTGCCAATATAACCTTCAAGGTTGATTTGAAGGTTATGAAGCATATGTGTCTTGCTACAGTAGTGAGTCGATAAGAGTGGATATGGCATTATCGTATTGGGCAGCTTAATTTTTGAGATCTTAAAGACTTGCAAAAGAACGGAAATGTAACGGGGTTGCCATTGATCAACATACCAGCTGAAAATTGTGAAGAATGTGTGCAATAAATATTTTTTTCACATTCACCTATGATCATAGTAGAAAACTATAGATATACCTAATCAAGAGAAAGGATGAGGCATTTAAGGTGTTTAAGAAGTTCAAGTCCATGGTTGTGAGGCAAAGCGGTCACAAGCTCAAAGTGCTCAAAATGGATGGAGGAGGCGAATATGTCTCAAAACACTTTGAGAGGTTTTGTGATAAATAAGGGATAATACATAAGATTGTACCACCTTTTACACCGCAATAAAACATTTTTTTCCAAAAGGAAGAATCAATGGATCATGAACATGGTAAGAAGCATGTTAAAAGGGAAGAACTTTCCGAAAGAGTTATAGGGAGAAACGGTGTCCACAACTGCATATTTGTTGAATAGGTGTCCAACAAAGAATCTTGAGAACATAACACCGGAGGAAGCATGGTTGGGATTCAAACCAAATCTGAACCATTTGAGATTGTTTAGTGTCATAGTGTATTGACATGTTTCGGGGCAGCGTAGAAAAAAGTTGGATGATAAGGGAGAAATGATTAAACTTGTAGGGTATCACTTCACTGGTGGTTATGAGTTGTTTTATGTAGAAAACATGAGGTTTTGATCATCCGAGATGTTTTTCCGACGAGATAAAGCAACTGCATAATTAAGAGGTGTAGAAACTCCCATTGGCGAAGCCCTAATTGAAGAGAATGTGAGAAGATCAATAAGGAAAACATGTTTGCCTTAAAACCTCCAAGATTGTGAGTTGTTCTAAGATAAGAAAGTCAATGATGATTGTGATTTTGTCCATTATTCACTTATGGTTGAATTCAAACCCATTAAAAAATTAGTCTAGATGGACACAGGCAGGTCTGGGAAGGGGAAATAGAACTATGAGTACTCTAATTCACCGAAATAGGTGAAGAAAAACAATGTCAGTTTCCTTTTTTCAATTTTAACCCTATGTGACACTGACACGCCACACACTGACATTCATATCACACACAAGTGACTCTTACACTTCGTATTGTTTATCTTTAATCTATGTTCTCTCACAAACCATAGACTAGGTTTCCATCCTTTTTTCCTTCACTTTCACCTTCTTTCACATACCTCAACCCAAGTTGTCATCTACCGTCATCAGTCATCACCACCCACCACCATATCCAAATTTATTTTTACTAACTCAACATCTATGTGTCGTACCTCGAAAAATACGATCCTCGTGATGGACACGGAAAAAACGTTCTAATAAAGTCACCACCGAACTTTATTCATTCCAAGAAAGGAATAGGAAAATATCAATAAAACCTTTAAAGAGGTAAGGACATGGTCATCGCAATCAAGTTCTAGGTTCAGGAGTCGATTACGCAAAGGGAAGGTATTAGCACCCTCTATGTCCGTTGTACTCAATGGGAACCTCTTGATTCGATTCGAGAGAAAAGTTAGCTAAGTTTGTTTATCTTCTAAAGGATTTGCTTACTATGGGGAAATGGGTGGTTTTATTAGAGTGCTCGCCAAGGATTGGGGTCCTTGTGCCTACGTACTCCCTCGTGCAATGGGAAAGTCAGAGCATCATAGTTCATGGTACTATGGGTAAAGGTTTGCGTATTTTATGAACCATTGTTTAAGTCGCATTCTAACTGCTAAGCATTGGCTTGTTTGCTTGCTAGGGGGGCTAAAGCACTAGTTTATATGCATGGAAGAAAGGACTAAACAATGCTCTTTTAGAAAAAAAATTAATCGCACGGCGGCGAGAAATTGAATTAATGTGTTTGTATTTTGATTGGATGATGATCACTCGAAGCTTAAGAAAGGCTCCTCGGACCCAAGTGACCGAGAAAGTGAGTCAAAGATTCGACTCTATCTCTTTTTCAACCTTAATTAGTAAAATATTTTGATATAGTTAAAGCGGTTTATGAATGACGATTACTCGAGGCTTAAGAAAGGCTCCTCGGGCCCCAAGTAATCGAGAAAGTGAGTCAAAGACTTGACTCTCTCTCTCTCTCTCTCTTTTCATCTGAGTATTAGGAAAATAGGTTTTGAGTGTGCGTATTATGAAAATAGTTTGATGTAGAGTTTTGTTACAAAGTCTTTTAAAGAAGACAATTGTTTAGACTTAAGAAAGGCTCCTTGGGTCCAAACAATCGAGAAGAGGAATCGAAGATTCCATTCCAACTCCCTTTTCATCTTTTAATGAAATTGTGTTCAAGTATTGATTAAGCATATTAATTTTATTTGAAGAAAACACTCGATGTGAATCAAGGTTTGAATTTATGTGCAAAATGGTTGAGGTTTGAACTAATGGAAGGGAAGTCCTGCTGGTATAGGGTACGGTCGGCGGCGAGGCAAAAGCGCTCGACTTACAAGTTGGGTATGGTAAATGGATAAGCAATTAAGTTGTTTTTTTTAATAGTGTATACTAGCAAAGTGGGCTAGTAGGTCTCACTGTAAGGAAGCCCAGAAGTAAGCTTTGAATGTTGTGTATTGTGACTAAAAGGATGATGGAGATGCTTTGAAAGCAATCGACTTACAAGGGTGGAAAATGGCTCGACTTTGGATCGAGAGTTTATTTTAGAAATGGTTTAAAGAATTAGAGCACAATCTAGATAAACAAGTAAAGTACATACATCAGAATGGGAGCGAGGTACATGTGAGTTACACGGGATTGCGGGAAATATATGGTCTCATTGTCAGGTAGCCCAAGAGGAAGTTGTGTGTGTGCAAGGTGTCCTAAGCTAAGCCACGAGCGAGAGTCCAGAAAAAATCTCCAAATTAGGGTTTCTATACATGGTTCAAGTTTTGTTGCTCGAGAAAAGTAACCACAGTCCACCAATTAGTCTTTTAGGATTTTGATAGTTTTAATGTGTTTTTTAATAGTATAAACAAGATATGAACAATTGTGATAAGATGAATATGATATGAATAAGATGATAAATATGAAAATATAAGTATGATAAGATGAATATCAAACAAAATCAAGATAATATCCACAATTATACATGAACAATAATATGAAATCAAGATATATTGACAAAAATTAAAGCAAGAGTATATTGACGAAAATTAAAGTTAGTGGTTAATTGTTATTGAATGAATCGGGTCGACTTTAGCGCTAAACTATCGTAGCACGATCTATGACAAAGATCATACTATAGGAGGTTGTGCAAGTTGATATTCGTGCTAAAACATGATGGAGAAATGGTATTGAGGATCATTCTCCAAAGAAATCGTGCCACACGAAAAGTAAAGTGAACGGTCTCGTCTTAATCACAAACTTGCGTTGATTAATCGAAGGCAACCTATCACTATCCCAAAGTATAGAAAATGATCTCGATGATCATTTTCTACATATTTGAAATAATGAAGGTTAAGCAACCTCAACCACCAACATCTATGATATTAAAGACTTCATTGACCAAAAGTAAAATCTAAATAGAGTATAATTAAAAATGAGAAAACAAAATAATATTTAACAAAATATCTAATAAAGTCATTACCAAAAATATTACTAATAATTAACAACAACTCAACAAGAAAATTTTAGCCAAAATAACTAACAGAAATTGTTAACAAAATTGATTAACAAAGTTATTAAAAGAGGTATCAAAGATGTTAAAATATAATTAACAAGATAAGTAACAAAAAAATTTAAAATAATAACAAAAGGCTAACAAGAATTATAGCAAGAACAATTAGATTATAAAAAAAAATAATTAACAAAAATTAGTAAAATAGTTTAAAAGAAGAACATCAAAAATAAAATGTATTAAAAAGAAGAGAAAAAAAAAGGAAAACTTGAAAACAAAGAAAGAGGTGTGCAGATATGAATCACATGACGATCATATGGGCTCACAAGCCTATCACCTCTTCATAAGAACATGGTAGGTAGAAACAAGGGTGGATAGAAAACAATACGGGCTTGAATCATAAGCCCATACTTCTAACGAAACTCAAAGCACGGTCCAAGACCCGTCAATAGTTTTAAAAAAGAAAATAAATAACGGAAGAATAAGAAGCTCCTAGTCAAAGAACCTTGTCAATTTTCAAAGGGGAAATCAAAATAGGGTATAGTTTTAGAATCAAAAACTTCATCATTCTAAAATGAAAGAAAAAAATCGGATTAAAGACAACAGGGTTCAGGATCAACAACAAGAAAGAATAATGAACATCTCCAGTCCCAACCTTCTTCGCAATTTTCTCGTCCTGGCTCAATCTCCCTCTTCTGTTTTGCTCACAGTCGACTCCTTTTGCTTTGGTTCTGCATGATTTGTCTTCGATTCAGGTTTGTGTGATTTGTCCGTGTTTGTTTTGGTTTTCGTGTGATTTAGGTTCTACTTCTTTTTCTCACTCTTTCTTCTTCTCTTTTTTTCTTCTGATTCGGAATGGGTCCGGTTTTTGTGGTGGGTGTTTGGATTTTAAAATATGGTTGAAGGTGGGTTAATGTTTGTTGAGTAATAGGTTGATGATGATTCAAGGTTATAGAAGAAAATGGGCAGAGGTTTGGTGGCTGATGATCCTGGAATTTAAGGGTGAAAATAAAGTTCCTTTATAGAGTGAGTCGAGGGTGAATTGGGGAATGAGAAGAAATTGGTGAGCTGGAATTTTCGTTTCGCTCCGCACTGCGGAATTGTTGTTGCTGGGGAGTGTCGCTACTGCGAAAATCGAGGTCGGCATTGACAGAAGAGTCGCCACTGTGCGTTATTTATCCCAAGAGAGGGAAAGGATACGCTCAGAGAAAACCTGACGAAAAGAGGGATAAGATCGGTCATCGCAACCAAATCTCGGGTTCGGGAGTCGGTTACGCAAGGGGAAGGTATTAGCACCCCTCACGTCCGTCATACTCGACGGGATCCACACTTGTTGTCTCTCTAAAAGGGTGATTGAAACTATCTAACTACAGGCTTGAGGACAAAAGAAAAGAAATGACTCGACAAAGCAACGGCGCTTTGTGCCTACGTATCTCATCTGAAGTGAGAAGTCAGAGTCAACGCAGTTCGACTAACTACGGGTGAAAGGGGGGGAGGTTGCTCGCCAAGACATCGCGTCTTGTGCCTACGTACTTTCATCTGGTATGAAAGATCAAAGCAAATGTAGTTCGGGCTAAAAGGGGAACACATGTTTGTTCAACTCGTTCTTTAGGCCCGAGTAGGGCTAACAAGTAGTTCTAGCAGTTGATGTATGCAGCTCGAGCTTGGGAGACTTAGGCGTTACCGTTTGCGATAGAACTAAGAGTTAACGACACTCTCTTTGTGAAAAGATTTTCCTGATTAAAGGCCCCAAAGGGCAAAAATGGTTTGAATGATTTGTTTTTGTGTTTTTTGTTAAGACAAAGAAGTGGATTGAGTTATGGTTTGAAACTCATGTCGCACTAAAGACTATGACTCAAGGGAGAATGCGTCGCATATCGCCCAAAGGGCATATGCTAAACACTCTAGACAATTGAGAGGAGGCCCCCCAACCATCATTCCTCGAATACTTAAGGCTCGTAGTGTACGACATAAATCTTTCTTTATTAGGTGTTTTGAAATATTTAAGAGATGAGGAGAGAAAGACTCAAGCTAAGGGGAAACTGGACCCTAAAGTTATCATGCACAATACTCCTAAAGTTGGGGTGAAAGGGAATGAAACTATCATAATGTTATCATGCAAATGATTAAATGTCTAATGTCTCTCCTACTCCCACCCTAAACGGATGGACTAGGAATCCTAGGGGGATCATGGCACAAGGTCAAGTAAACATCACATAACTCAATCACAAGTGAAGTGAAATGAAAGAAATAAAATAAAATTAAGATCCAAAATAAAAATAATAAAATAGAATGAAAAATGAAATAAAAAGATGGAAAATAAAATAACACATTGAAATAACAAAAAAGATTTTTTGGGTTTTTATAATATTTAAAATAAAAATAAAATAAAAACAAGAAAAGAAGTAAATAAAAATAAAAGAAATAAAAGAAATGAAACAAATAAGTGTTTAAAAAAGAAATGTCTATACTAGGGCTTGAACACATGACCTTGGAACTGACAACACAACACATAACCACCAAGCCATTTTCACACGCATGACAAGTAATGGGAGAAGAAAGAGAAAACATAAAATATGGAAAATAAAATAAAACAAAGCAAAAAATGGCCCGAGCCGGGCTCGAACTCAGTACATGGCATTGCAAGGTGACTTAAGGCATGGCAAATAACCGCTGGGGTGGCGATACATCCGTGTATTTATGCCACCTCAGAAATACATAACCTTCAAAACACGCGATTTCTGGGCACAAACACAAGGCAAACAAAGCAAAGATATCATCATGCATTTTGATTCACAACTTCCTCATACCCCAACCAAATTGGACAAACTTTATATCAAACTTAACCAGAATTTCATGAGGGAGAGGATGGCATCATTAGTTTTTCCAAATACTGAACAGAACAAAAAAACGAAGGCTCACGCAAAGAGGTGTTTTGAGATGCGTTTTGAAACTTGATGATCAAAATTGATGAGTCTAAGAAAAGTTGGGGGTCTGTACACGATCTAAACAGACTGTTCACGGATTGGATTCAAGGAAAGGTCTCAGTTTGCCATGAATCTGAATATTGTTATCAAGTCACGAATTGGTGAAATGGTTCTTGTCAAAACCAAACTTGTGTCTAAATAATGTTGAAATAACAATTCAATGTCAGCATAATGTTTCACAACCCAAACTACAACTGGTCTCACGCACAAAAATGCAACAGTTCAAAAAGAAATTGTTGGCATTAGAGGTTAATAAACCTCAAAGTAAGAGTTAGCAGAATTGGAAATCTCACAACAGGTATGGATTGTATGAGCTCACAATAGAACAATCATGCCACCATGACAGTGTTCAACTCAAATAAATTAATGACAGTTCAAATGTTGAACCTATCCTCAATCAAAGATACTTACACATTCAGCCTGCACAAATCAAGCAATGCCTTATCATTCCTAACTCAGCCACTACTTCCCAAAGCAACAACAAGCTACCAAAGGCTAAAACAACCTTATGAGCTCAAATCTAATCAGCACTACACTCACAAGAGGGTCATCAACCCTGAGCACCACAAGAACTAACAGTCTCAAAACTCAATAATAGCAGGCCCCTGAATGCTATAAAAAGTTGCAACAGAATTTGAACACCATCAACCACATGGCTAGTAGCAGGACAAGCACCAATTCAGACCAAATGGGAGCTCAAAAAGTTCAAATAAACCAATGATCTAAATGCCAACGGGATCAACTCATGTCAAAATTCAAACATAACTAGTGCAACACTTATTCATAATCTGCTCCTGCAGACAGTTATCCAACAAGACCAGCCTCAGAGATATGCAATCACACAACAGCAGCAGTGAATAATCAGCCATCAACCTTAATTTCAGTCAAAATCCCCTAATGCACCAACAGGCTGCTAAAGACTAAACAGCAACAAGAGCTCAATGCCAATCACCTATATACTCAGACTAAACAGCCAGACCAAACAACTGTCTTCCAAAGATCTGAATAGCACACAATAACCTTAAACCTTCATGACAGCACCAGCCTTCTATCCCAATGCCATAACTCACACTTGTTCAAAAAACTGCTAGATAAGAACTCCCCAACAAAACACAACCAATTGGCATAAGCAAAAGACCTAAACAACCATTAATGAATTGGAAAATTCAATCCTTAAAACAAATCCTGCCAACAACTGAGGATCTTAATACAATAAGGCCTTTATCCAAAAACCATAAGTCCAAATCTTGTTCACAAATGCGAGTTCACCAACTTATGACAGTGAGCATCCTAAATGCAACCAAACAAAATCAAACCGAAACAGCCCTAAGACACTAAACCAGACTGTAGGGGATCAAGGGTTCACTGCAACAAAAATGAGCTTGAGGGTACCAGAGGTCATTGAGCCTTAGAGCAGTAAGGCTGGCAGATTTAGTGTATTAACTTACATAGGCAGAGAGAAGCTACTGAGTCTTAAACCCCTAGTCTTATCTAGTCTACCTAGAACCACCCTTGTCAATGCCTGGAAAAACATGAGGCACACCCCTGCCTTACCAAATGCAGAGGGCTGACTGTAACAATCCTCGCCTCATAACAGCAATAATTGGTCATCACCATAATGCCAAACACTAGCACAGGTCATTGCCTTTATAACAGTCATCAATGTAAGCACACAGAGGTTGGACAGACCTACTCAAACACAAATTCAACCAAAAGTTGCAAACCTACACAAAACATCCAAACATCCATCCTTCCACAAGAGTAGACAAGACAAACAAGGCTCTTAAAACCAAACAAAACATTTAGTCTTAAACTGAAATCAAGATCTAGGATATGCTTGGCATGATTGGAAAAAAAAGGTTATGACAACATTATGTAGCAGCTTGCTCATGAATCAGACCTATAAGCCACTCTAACATAAAATCCATTTCAAAGAGAAACAGCCACACACTTTGACATCTAGCAGCAAGTTTCAAGCAAAGAAGAAAACCAAGGGCAGTCACAAAATACACATATACATAACCTTAAACATTCATCCAAGTTGATCTCAACAACAGCCAGCAAATTTGTATACTTAACATGATCAGTAGGTAACACAAACAAGCATTACACATGGAAATCCAGCAGACAACACAACTGTGATGAATTTTGGAAATCAAAAAAAATTACAATCCAGTTCAAACAGACTTGCACATGCCTTAAATATGGTATGGATCATGTTTTAGCAGAAAGATGATTCAATAAGTCACTAGAACAAGAGAAAACACATGAGTTACAACATAATGAATCAAGAGTTGAACATAACCAAAGCAGAATGGTCAAGGCAGATTTAACATGACAATAGCATTTTGAGAACTAAATCTGTTAGGCAAAGGCTAAACATTGCGACCTATTATACTAGCAAACAATTCATGGCAAAATGCGAACATGATTCACAAATCAGGTCATAACAACATGGTAAAGACAGATATTTATCTGCTCATGGTAGTTGACAAAACACCAGCCCAAGGACATGCTTACAACAGGTAGCACAATACAAAACTAAGCAGACATTCACATCAAACTACATCATCATGCATCAGGGGTCACCACAGCCAGTGTCCTTATTAAAACCAAACATACTCACACTATTCCAACAGCAAACTAACTGTCTTAACCAAGTCACACAAACAAAATCTAGCAAAAGCCTCACACAAGGCTCTAAAAGCAAACACACACAAAACATGGTCTCAACCAGAAGAAAAAAAGCATGACAAACAAACATGACAAAATCAGAATTGAAAATCCATATCCTCAAGCATACAAAAGCTTGACAGCAAAACCAAACAGCCAAAGTCTAAAGTTTTAAGCTACAGCTCATGATGTTAAAAATGAAACTCTAAAGAACAGTCACAAACAGAAATTACCACAGCTGCATATTTTCATACAAAAACAACCAAACACATGAATCCATATTGGTGACCATAATGATAGAACCAAAACATTCAAAACAGAACCCAACCAATGATTCACAACCCAAGGACAAGACATGTTAAAGCATACTCAAAAGGATGTTCATACTCAAAATGGTCAGTCAACAACAAAACAGAAACAACACATGCTTTTAATGCTAATGATGCAATAAACAAAGAGTTGTGTGATGCTTACCTCTTGTAGCCTCCAAAGCAAACCAGCAGCAAAACTCAGAGTTTCAAGCTCCTAGTTTCTTACAATCCACCAATTGACTTCAGAATATCTTGAAAAAGAGAAAAGTCACCAACTTCTCCCTTTTGCATAAACCTTCCCAGCAGTGTTGGATAACAGGGTTATGGTGAAAAGTTTGAGGAAAGATTGAAGAGGCAAGTGATTTTTTCATGGGAATTTCAAAGGAGTGCAAATATGTAAAATCTGATTTCTCTCAAATGGTGGCTAGGGTTTGGTTCCAATGTTCTGCAGCTTATATAGGGTGTGAAAAATGGAATTTGAGGGATTTACTGAGGTGAAAGATTAAGGGACCAGATCATACATATCCATGGCTGTTGGGATCAAATGGTGAGGGAATGAACAGTACAAGAGGGGACAAATTGTTGAGCTACAGCTAGGGGTGGCTGGTTGCAATAGAGAAAGCAAACTTGTCTCTTCCTCTCTTGGGTAAAAGATTCAAAATATCTTCATGAAGGGTACAAGCTTTGTCCCTCTTGTTTGGGTAAAGTTTGGTGGGAAAAAATACCAATTCCATGCGCATGGTTTTGGGGGAAAGGCTGATATTTTTTTCATGAATCAAAATATAAGTTTTGAAAATATGCTCAAACCCCCAACTTTGATCAATGATATCTTGGCACTCAAAAATCCAATTGCCCTAAACTTGAGTTCTTGGTAAATAGGGCATGGAATAGAACAACTTTAATATTGATGAAAGTTCCATTGGATCATTGGAAGACCATGAAATTTCGGGTTGAAAACCATGCCACGAAATCTGTCCACAAATAACTTAGAAAAATTCTAAGTTATGAATTTTGTCTTATTTTTTCTCAACTTTGATTGATCATAACTCGAGCTCCAAATACCCTATGATTATAAACCGGTACTCAAAAGAAAGCTTGAAACACAAGGAACAACTTTAATGTTGGCCAGAAGTTCATTTGAAACCTCTATCATGAAGCAAAATGGCTTTGAATATGGCTATTCCAAACATAAAACTTTCCATAAATGGAAAGTTCTAAAACCCTAATTCCCAAAAAAAGGAAACTTTCAACAACTCTTGACTTTTCTTGATCAAATTTCATCCATTGGTCATATTGAAATTGAGGATCATAATCTTGACCTCAAAAAGTCAGGAGTTGACTTTTTCGCTTCACAGTTGACTTTTCTCCGCATCTCCCGATTTTCAATCAACTGATCAATTGGAGCTCTTCTGATAAAAATTCATGATCGATCTTTCATCCTCAAACACCTTAGGGCATGTGGAGGTCCATGGAAACAATCTGGCCTCAAGAAACAAATTTTATCCTGATAAAAATCGAAACCCTAATTTCATCTTTCTTGGCCTAGAGCCTTGTGCAAATGAACCGAATAACCTTTCCTCTCCACCACAACTTTTGAGACACTCAACAAACTTATATCTCATGCTCCCGCCAATGATAAAACCTTATGTACCCCTTGACAGTCTTCTGATGGTTTATACCAGTGCCTTTGCTTGAGCTCGAAGCCAATAAAGGTTTTCCTCTTGAGTGGTGCACAGACAAACACTTGATCCCCTGTAAATGCGAAATGCTATGCAATGCAATATGCTAGAACAATGAAATGAAACATAAACCAAGTAAATAAGAGGTTGGTAAAATTTGGGGTGCAATAGGGAGTCGTGGGAAAATCGAGTGTGTAAAAATCATTTTGTCGTGTAGCTAAATATTAGTGTGAAGGAAGTTGTCACATGGGATGGTTTTGTTGCGTCGTGGTTAGCTTGATGTGTGTTGTCTTTTGGTTTTGTTGGCTTTGCTAGAATAATTTATGCAGGTGTGTGAAGGTTAGGATTTACTTTTGCTTTTGTGCATCGGTTGTAGGTCATCATGTATTATGGGGCCATAAGCTTTGAGGTAGGTAGAAGTCCGTACAAGGCTTCAAGTTGTTGGCTTCTGAAAAAACTCGGTTTAGCGTAATACATATTTATTGTTGCAACAACTTGAGATTTGTGATTGTTTCATTGCGTGGCTGAAACATTTAGGTGTGTATTGATTTGCATTGAAACCTGCTTTGTCTTTTGTTGCAGGTTTTGTTAGGATATTTGCCAAAATTCATCACCATTTTCCCCTTTTTCTTTGTAAAAAAAAAAAAATTGACCCTGCATGTCATGCGTACCATTATAATATCATAGGTACTCATGATATCTCCATTAACGTGACACATTCAAATGATACAGGAAATGTCTTAGAGATTTCCTTTTTAAAAACCTCTTAAAACCTTAGCTTGTATGAGTTCCTTTAGGATTAAAAAAATCTCCATGACTTGAAAACTGAATGTGCACTAAGCATGGCTTGAAAAGACTTCATCATTCAAAAAACCAATTGACCATAGCTTGGTAAAATTTAAACACATATTGAAATGTTACATTGTAGATAAGCCTAAACAAACTCAATTTATGATTCTGAAGCAATTCTAACGCGTCTCAAAAACAATCCAAGTATGATTTATGCACAAATTAATCCAATAATGCAGTCATGAATTTGAAATAAGGTTCGAGATTGAGTAACGCAAGTCATATGGCTTGGATTATGGCTCGAGAATAGGTAATTATCCACTTGAAACCGATCAATCAGACCTTGTCTAATTAACTACAAGAGTATGGACTTATTCTTCTTGAATTTTCATGTTGATACCTATTGACTTGAATCCAATAAATCACTTAAAACCAGCTTCCCAACATCTTTGAACATTTCTTGAACCAGTGCCTTGACTCAAACTTTAAGAACTGAACCAAAAAAAAAGAATAGATCTTGAACTCATAGCCATTTGGATCATGATGAATTAAAACCTTCACATGCCTTGAAATCATAAAACTATGACTTGACACAAGAACCTTCATACAACGCATGAAACCCTAGCTGGAAACATTTTAGTCCTTGATGATACTCAGATGTAGCACTTAGATTTGATTCTTGGTACAAAACCCTGATCTGGATCCTCATCCATAAGTACCAAAATTCAACCCCCACTTGTCCTCAAAATAGCCCATGATAGAGATGACTTAAGATACTAATTGCACTGCCACTTCATAAAACTTTAATTGAAATTTAACTGCCCCTGATGATTATCCACCTTGAAACAACTGCCTTTGCCATAGCCTGATAACTTAATCCTAAAACAAACCACTTGTTTGACCAAGATTAGGTCAAACATGTGACGAATTTCCACCTAATATTGCACGTACCCTTGACCTGATTTTAAGTGAATCTGAATTGAATATCACCTCTTTTCAAACAAAAGAGGGATAGGAAACCTTAATCTCCCTAATGAAGATACAATTTCAGTTGTCTAAAGGAATGAATACCCTGATCGACAACCTTCTCAATTAGATCAAAGATGACACCCCAAACACCTGATTCTCTTGACAAATATTGAAGAAAATAAACTTGATACAGCCTGAGAACTTAATCTTGAAACACATTCTTTCCTAACTAAGATTAGGTCAAGACTAGATGAACCTCCACACATACTCCTAACTTGATATCCTAACATGAATCTGGGATTTAGGCAATAGGAAAGATGAAAGTAACTTCAACATATTTTTGGATTTTCTGAATATGGTTGGCGGATGGAAATGCAGATGAGAATTATACACAGGTAGGACAAATTTGGGGTATGACACTATGATCACTCATTTTCATGAGACACAAACCTCACACACATATGTCAAACTAAAAAATATCAAGTATATTCTTAAATCTTTATAATTTTAAGTTTTTTATTAAGATTTTCTAAAAATTAATGTTGGGGAGAAAGAAAAATTTTTGAAAATAAAATCAAGTAATAATGACAAAAAGAAAGAAAAGAATATGCTTTGACAAAAATTAAGAGAACAAAATAAACGAAAAAAGAAATCAAATGTCAAAGCATAGAAAAGAAAGTCACCCAAAGAAAGTGGTTTAAAGTGGAAATAAAATAAAATATACTTTTTGAAAACCAAGTAATATACAAAAAAAAATGTACTCTCTTATCTTTAAGCTTTTTGAATCCAAAGAAAAATCAATCTCTTTTTAGCTCAGCCATATTACAGCTAAAAGAAAGACCTTATTAATCTAAGACTGGTTATGGTAATGGTTATATAAAATGAAAAATGTTTCTATAGTTTACGGATTGTCCAACAATAAGGGAAACACTAACAATTTTTTAGAGATAATCACTGAGAATATGATTCTAATGAATGATTGATTGTTAATATGATTTTAAAATCTTACTTTGGGAAAGCACATTGTTCATCTCCATGTTATGGTTTGATGATAACTATAATTATAATTATGAACTCAAATTATAAAGAAAATCATGTTACGAAATTATGCTTTTTCAAAAGTTCTTGATCGAGTCAGTAAACCTCTAACGAAATATGCATTTTGAAATCAATTTCTGAACCATTTGAACGGATTTTGTGAGGAAAGGATAAGTTTGGGAGATTTCATAAGTGCTAAAAATGCGTTAAATATGTAGGCACTTATTAACTTATTTTACAAATAATCAATGAAAAAACCCTTAATTAATCAATGAACGGTTATAAAACGCTTGTTTGGACATTTTAATAGCATATTAACTAAAAACATGTACAAGGACTAAGAGTTCATAAAAGCAATACAAACACTATGCCAAAGAACTTTCTCTATAAGCATGACTTGCTAAGTCAAGAACTAAGAGACGCTTAGTGGAAAAGGCGACAAAATAGGACTTGATGGCCAAGCAACTTCAAGGTTAAGAAAAATGACCCCTTTAAGCCAAGAACATAGGTGCACTTAGCAATCAAAGAAGGTTCATGACTTTAGGGCTAAGTTAATTCAAGGAGAAGGAAGATATTATGCTCTAGGCGAGTACGGGCGGAAGCTTGAGGCGACAAAGCAAGTTGCATGAGAGAATAAGAGAGGAAGATTGAGGGCAGAATCTCTACTCGAGGAATTATTATAGTTGTTGTTTAACTTGTTTCTTATAGGGTTTGATTGTAAAGCTACGATGAGTAAGCGTAGCTAAGTTTCTATTTTGTTGGGGTTAGATGTAGTTGTCTTATTATTCATGTTTTGATCTTAACCATGGCATTTTATGTAATCTTCTTATGTTTTAATATTGATGGATTCTTTGTTCTTAATGCTTGTTTTGGATGAGCTATCTAAAGCACATTTTCATGGTATGACTTGATATTTGAAATGTATTGTACTAAATCAAAGTCTTTCATTTATTGGATGCCAATGTCTAGACATATATTTAGGTTAATTATCCATTTTAATTGTTGAAAATTAATATTGCATATTGGTTAATAGTCTGGGATATCGTTTCTTAGGCAATACGGTTGATCTCACGCCGTTGACTCAGACATGAACTATGATGAGAACTTCAGGAGATAATATTAATAACTGATCAGATTTTCATATTAATAGTCAAGGATGCTACATGATAATAGATAAACGAAATATAATCCTAACATATTTTCTCACTGTTAACACTGTAAGTTCAATCTATTTTCTGTTACTTCAATTTCACAAACAAACAACTTTAATGAACACATTCTTAGAATTATAGAAACTATTTAATTAACACATTCTTAGAATTATAAAAACTATTGAATGGTATTTAAAAAATAATCATTCCATATGGAGATGATAATTAAAACTTGCTTTCGAGCTACAATATGGTTAAAAATAGAACGTCTTTATTAGAAACAAAAACACATGTGTCCAAATGATTGAATGTCCAATTAATTTGAAAAATTATCATAAAGGGTCTGTTTATTCCATAAAAATTGACTATCTAAAGCATTTTCTTATCCCATGTGATCAAGGGTCTATAAGGTTTAATCAAAGGTTCATTTTTTAAATAAAAAACTTTCTTTCATAGGATTACAAATTAATTATTTTATAATAAATACGTAAAGAGTTAAAAGATGAATATAATATACCTATTTACCTTTTGCTTCAAAGAACTCTTTTTGTCAACAAATATATGTTATATTTAACTTTTGTACTAAAACCACTGTTCTTCCCTTATCAGTTTTCTCCAATTTGCATAGTTCCTTCCTTCTTTGTTATTTGTATATGGATAACTTCCAGAGGTTGTAGCCATTAGTGCTACATTTTATTCTTTTTCATCCTTTTCTTCTTCAAATTCATCATGTGTTGCCAAGAAACCCTTCTTTTTTATTCCTTTAAAGCATGCATCTTTGGGCTTCTCTTTCTAAAGTTATGGACAATCATTCTATAAGTGTTTATGCTTGTTGCAACTATAGCATACCTTCAAATCTTATTTTAAGGGATTGGATGTTGATCCTCTGTAGACTGTTCCATATGAGGAACCTTTTCTTTTGTGCATGTTTTGGATCCTTTTGATGAGAAATAATATCTTATTATCATCTGGTCTTCAAACATCTTTATCATCTGGGGTCTTATTATCTGACTCCATTTTCTCAAATTTGAGTTCTTTGGCGTTGATAGTTTTACCCTTTTGACTTTTGAGAAATTAATTCTACCTTCCTTAGAGGTTTATTTGCATCTTAATCAAGCTCATGAATCTTTAGAGAGTTTATGAGTTGTTATATGCCAAAGTGTTCGAAACTTCTTCCTTTTAAAAGGAAGTGATTTTGGGTCAATTTGATATAACAACTTTTGAGAGATTTCTTTACATGGTTTGTGTTAGCGTGTCTATTTTCTAGGACAAGCAATCCAGAAACTAGAGTTTAAAATTTTGAGAACATGTTTTCAATGTCTTCATCATCCTTCATCTTGAATAACATGTACTATTGAATTTGAAACACAACTTTTAATTCTTTGATTTGTTGATTTCCTTAATGGGTGCTAATTGAGAGAGTTATAAACACCCTTAGTAGTAGATTGGTCACGATTTTTGAGAAACGCCTTGAAAGAGATAGTGTTCACCATTATGGTTCTACTTTTTGACAAAATTTATATTTTTCTTATCTTCGGGTGATAGTCTTTTTCTTTCTGGAACAACTTTTTGCTTATTAACATGTTTAATATGACCATCTTCATGTATGTACGAAAGATATTCTTCTTGAGACATTAAGAAACTATATAATTTATGTTTACATATTGTTGAACATCTCCATTGAATACAAGTTTTTTAGAAAGAAAAAATGTGATTACAATTATTTTCAGAGTTGAAGGGGCCAGAGGTAAAGGCTAGATTTCCATCCATATTTTTTTTATAGAATCTTTTACTCCTACACGATTAATTTCTCAAATAAATGATCATCGCTCTAATGTTAAATAAAAGTCTAGAAAACATACAAAATTGAGGGTTTGAAATGTGTTGGTTTAAAAATAAAAATTAGATATTCTCAACTACAAAGTACTAATGCGTTGAAAAGTAAAGAGAATATAGAAGAGAATGAAAAACAAAAATTTCAATGTATCACCTAGATAAATAGAGGTTAATCAAGACTCACCATACTTGAGATATTTCTACTATAGTAAAATTTAATTACAGACAATCACTAAGACAACATAGTCTTAGATTTTCTTGTCTCGCATTATAGGACTTATTTGTCTTACAACCTGTAAAAACTTCTTTTACCTCGCATTAGAAAAATTACTTTCCTTAAACTTTCAAGAACTTTTTTTCCTCACATGAGAGGTAGATATGGCAACGGGGCAGGTGATGTGGTTTTCATCATTACCAGCCCAGTCCACGCATCCCAGTACTGCTCCCACCCTACCTTGAAACCTCGTTGAGGATGATCATTTATTCAAACTTGTTGACTCATATGCATATAAATGTTTTCTTTTTTTGGGTGCAGATGATCATTTAGACTCGATGTCTTAATTCTCAAATTTGTTGACTCTCGTGCAGTGGCCATTTACTCGACATGCGATGATGACTATATTTTTGATAGATTTTTATAAATTCTTCTACACATTAAAACAAATACATTAAAATATTAATTATTCTTAATTATATTATTATTATCAAAATTGTATAAATAAAGATTATTGTTTATCAAACCATATTTGATACTACAAAATAGTCTTAAAAATTAGTTTTTTTCAAGTAAAATCACAAGTGGCCTGTGGTTTTATTCAACAAAATGGTCTTAAAATTTAGTTTTTTCGAGTAAAATCGCAATTAAGTTGTGAACTCTACGAGTAGATTCATAATACTACTTCATTAAAAACCTAGTTCTAATTGAGTATAATTTTCCCCTTTATTTTCCCTTGTATCCAGAGTCGTCAAAATGGGATAGCCCATATGGGCGGACTTGCTAAGCTCGAGAAATTATAGGGATAGGACCTTAAAAATTAGAGCTCATATTTTTAGGGTTTTTTATCCCGATTTTAAAAAGTTCACTACCCATTAGGACTACCCCGTATAGATCCTGGATAGCTTGTTAGGCTCACATAACTACAAATTTAAAAAAATTATCATAATATTTATGTTGTCTAACTCCAAAATAATATATTGATTTTTCTCACCTCACTAATTTGTATCTATATTATGTTTATGTTTGGTTTGACGTCAGAATGAGTAAAATCACATCAAAAAAGTGTGTCAGTGGAGAAGCTCCATTTTGTAGCTTTTGGTTTTTCAAGTTAAATTGATCTCGAAACGCAAAAATTGAAGGCCAAATGAATTTCTAATCAGACATTATATTCAATCTTTTTTTTTATAAATATTATACATTAATATAATCAAATTACTATTCGATTGTTTTGTGTTTAAGTCACAAATTTCTTATTTTAATAATTTGATTTTATATATATATATATATATATATATATATATATATATATATATATATATATATATATATATATATATATATATATATATATATATATATATATATATATATATATATATATATATATATATATATATATATATATATATATATATATATATATATATATATATATATATATATATATATATATATAATTTTTTAAAGCATAATACCCTTTTAAGTTTTTTATTACTTTTTATAAATACTATAGTGTATATATATATATAATAGAATGTTTTGGGTATTTTTTAATGCACCCTATATATTACTAGAACACCACGTAAAAATACAAAAATGCTCACAGTTTTCAGAGATGCATATTTGGGCGCACCCTGAGTAAATAGAATTATGACTTAACTTAAAAAACTTTGGAGATGCATCTTCGGACATCATTGGAGCATAAATTGCGCCAAAACTCTTCTTCTTCCTCATTTCTAAAAAACATGTTTCTCAAACTCTCTCAAAGGTTCTTTCATCAACCAACTTCAAAATCAAATAATCAAGCTCAAAGGTTTTTCAATCAACATCGACTACGCCAGAGACATCATTTAACACTGAAGTAAACTCTAAATTTGTAAGTTTTAGACGTTTTGAAATTTTTTTTTTTAGTTTTTGTATAAATGAGTAGAAATTAATTATTTAAGTAAGAAATGAGTAGAAATTGCATGAACCATAGTTTATGCATACTGTAAAACATGTTTGTTGGTTGAAAATAAAAATTAAACCATTATTTTTGGGGTTTGGTGATCTACATTAACGCCAATGACAGACCTAAAAAGTTGTAAAACATTCCGGAGATGCGTTTCCGAAAATTTTCAAATTTTGGATTGCATAGTAACAGAAGATGCATCTCCATAAATTATCAGTGTTTTTTGCTTTTCTTGCTTGTCTTTCTTGTACTAATTGTCTGGTTTAATTATAGGCATTGTGGCTGATAGAGATCACAGACTGAGGCATGGGAGGATTGCATAACATGAATCAGACCAAAGGGAGAAGAGCCAGATTTCAGAGGCTCCAATTCACTATATCTTGGAACATGAGGAGGAATCGACTTTTGGGGCTCATACTTCTCCATCTTCTTCTTCCTGTGGGAGATTAGTGTCACCTACTGACGTTTCACAACCTTCATCCTCCTGCAGGCAACATATTTCACTTATTTAAGCGCCAGAGATACCTGAGTCACCGGTGGTACCTAAGGCGCCAATGCCACCCTAGATACAGGAGGGACCTCATGCTGATGAGCCAGTGTCCCCTCTGGCTGGTGAGGTTATTGAGGATGATTAGCCAGTACCACCTTAGGAATTTTGAGGAGACCCTGCAGAGTTTTCATTGTTGCCTCTGTATCCAGACCATACTATCAGATATATCTGAGACTGAGAGGTGAAGTTAGTTGGATTCATTCTTTTTAAATTACGTTTATTATTATATTACAAGTTTCTAATATTGATTTATTTTTTTTCAAGGTCGTGATTCGCTAAAGTTTATCAACCATGGGCGGAAGATTATTGGCTTGCCTCAACCGAATGAGGAGTGGTTTAATATTGTTTTGTCCCTATCTGGGATAAAGGGTTTGTGCGTCACCAATTATGTTATGTTCAACCACGGGATGCTTAATGCATTCGTGGAGATGTGGTATGTCGAGACCTTGTCATTTCATCTCTGACTTGGTGAGATGTTTATCACACTCGACTATTTGTCATATTTTCTGCATCTTTTGATCAGGGGGAAACTTCTAGATCATGGGAGGATTAGCATAGACGAGGCACTCGAGATTATGGTAGACTATCTGGGAGTTGATCTAGAGGGTGCCATGAGAAAGTTTGAAAAAACCAGAGGGACTCATGCTAGGTTTGAATTCCTGAAAAATGTATATACATATGGCACACTGAGACCTCGTCATTTCATCTCCCGCTTGGTGAGATGTCTATCACACTCAACAATATGTCGTGTTTCCTGCATCTTTCAATCAGGGGGAAACTGCTAGATCATGGAAGGATTAGCATAGACGAGGCACTTGAGATGATGGTAGAATATCTGAGAGTTGACCCAAAGGATGCCAAGGATATGCATTTCACCAGCTAGGTTGATCACCGTGAGATGCGGCCATTTGACGACATAGTGTTATTGTGGGGATGGTTTGCTTGTGGCTCACACCTCACATTTCCTCATTTGCCTGAGCGCGTCATGCTGCAATTCAGATACACTCAGATTATTCCCAAACATCTTAATGTATGTGCTCCTCCCGCGTTGACACATAGAGAGGTAGATGCCATGTTTGATGATTATCTTAGTCATCTGGTACTATAGAAGGCACGAAGTAACATAGCTGAGAGCGACCAAAGTTATGTCGACAGGTACATTGGGTGATTATTCAAGGTGTTTTATCTGTATATGGTGCAAGCTTCTCCAAGAGATCCACCTAGGCCAGCTCATCAAGAGATACTAGAGGAGAGGCATGCACGATTAGATCATGCCCATGATGTCTTTCCTAGATGTCTTTGCTTAGTAGAAATTGTGCATGCGTGCATTGACGGAGGTATCTTCCCTGATGGGTTTGAGATGAGGCGGGTCCTAGATGCCATTAAGGCGGAGGCACAAAAGGCACGAGAGGCACTGATGTACCGGAGACAGCGTCAGAGGACATAGGGAAGTGGATGCCGATTTGCACAAGGTGTCAGAAAAGCTACAGTCCGACATACGCATTAGTATATAATAGTTGCAATTTGGATTCATTGTGGATTGTATTTTATTTTCACTTCATTATACTTTATCGTGTATGTCAACTTTATTTATATATGTCATTTTTGAACCATCTGAATTTATATGTATCATTTTTTGCATATTAATTGTATAATTTAAATCTCATCAGATAACAAGGTTCTTAACATTTACAAATCATCACTTTCAACTGCATAACCATAAAACAAACATAATCTGCATTGTTCTGATAGGGTACGAAGATGCATCTTTGTAAATCCTAAACAGAGATGCATCTCCAGAACATTAAACTTGTAAAATGAGTTTCAGAGTAGGATACATGGTATATGATTTAAAATATTTCAAAAATACATCTCCGAATTAATTAACATTTTGGCTTAAAATAATATGCATTCGAAGTTATATCTTTAGAATCTAAGAGACATTTTTTATTTTCTATAGTGTTTTTTCATCCTATAAAGTGGAATAAGAAATTTTTATTTTTATTTTACCCAATTTTAAAAAATTCAAAACCTTTTTAAAATAAATAGTCCGTTTAGATAATTCTATGTGTACCTCTTATCTTTCGAAGGACTCGACAAATTAATAATTGAAATGAACCCAGAAGCATTATGGTTATCACTTGTTCCTCATAGAGTCACGTTTTTAATGACATATATGTGTTTGAACAAAAACCAATTTGATAGTAAAAGATTGTAAAAATAATATGGTTTGTGGGCCCCACACGGTATTCTCTTAATTTTCTTTGACCGGTAAATTGTTTTTTCTTGCGCGAAAGTAGGAAAATATCCCATGGTGAGGAGGATTCAATACAACGTAGGACCTGCGTCAATGGTCTTGCAAGAAAATAAACACGTGGTATGGTATCCGTATGAGACTCAGTCACTCTATCTATCAGTCAAGTCAAGCAAGCCGCGTTAGTTCGTTTTTACAACTCATCACATGTTCTTGTACTGCCTCGGACTTAATAATATGACTCATCTTTAACTAAAACCAAAAACTACTCTACTGATTTATTATGACTCAGCATGCATGTTCACTATTCAATGGTAACAGGAGTTTCTCATTTGCTTTCATGTTTGGTTACATGTTTAAAACACTCACATTAATCTTGGAAAAGATCCAATTACAAAGAGGAACGACAAACATTAGTGTATTTGACATGTTAATAATGCTCATCATTTAGTTAAACTAATTACATACCTACTCTATTTTAAAATGATTGTTGTTTAAAGTTTTTAAATATAGATTAAAGAATATAATGATGTTGTTATAAAATAATGTATTTTTATTAAATTAGTCATATTAATGTGTTGAAAATAATGTATAGAGTAATTATTAGGTGACAATTGAAAAAATAACAATTACTATTGCATTGAAAAGTAAGAATGACATTTATTTTGAAATAAAAAAAATTTTCTAAAACGATAGTCATTTTGAAATGAATGAAGTATTTTTTAAAAACTTAAATGCACTTTTAATCCCCCAAATTTTGAAGTTTTGTAATTTAATCTCCCTTTTTAAAATTCAACGTTTTGGTCACTAAAGTTTATCTCACTTTAGATTTACATGGTTCCTTTCCACTTGACTGTCTCATTAATGACATGACACATGAGTTGAACATTCACGTCATGTTTAATGAATATTTTAATTTACAATAATTAATTTTGGTATTCTCTCTGTCCCACAATGAGTGACACATTTAGAATAAAAGAGTGTGCCAAAATGAATGACCCATTTTAATTTTCAATGCATCTCTTCTTATTTTACCCTCTAATTAATATTATTTTCACCATTCTCAATACGATAAGCGTAATTTAGTAAAAATATCATTTTCTCTTTCATTTATTCCTTTTTCGTAATCTGTGTGAAATGTCAATCGGATCACTGAATGTGGGACAAAGGGATTAAAAGACATTTTTAAATTAAATAATGATTTTAAATGAATTTTTATTATTGCCTTAATTATTAATGGAAACCTCCCATTGTTGTCATAGTTGTCTTCCTCTCAGCTTGCACATTTGAAATCTATTTCCTTTTTCATCTTTTCCACTCTTCAATCCTCCATTTTCGTTTCCTTCTTCACATTTCCAATATTCAACCTTCTAAATTTGTTTCCATAAAATGTATGAGAAATCAATTTCAAAAAGTAGTACAGAAATTGTTCATTGAGGTATGAATGTCATTGTGGTATGGATGCTCCATTGATGACAACATGGATTGATGCCAACCCATGACGTTTTTTCTATGATTATAGAATGTATAAGGTGTGATTTCTTTTAGGATGCTTTTGAAATTCTACTCATTCATGTTTTCTTTATGGACTGATGTGTCTTCACTATACTCAATTGATTTTTCCATATGCAAGGTTACAAGAAGTGTAGTCACTTTGTTTGCTTGGATGAAGAAATGAACCCAAGGGCAAAGGAAGTTATTTCGTCATTACTGCATAATTTGAATGATGAGAAGCAAAAGGTGAAAGATGCCATCAAGTAAGATGTTGAAATGAATATGAAGATGAAATTATTGAAGAAGCATTTAAAACTCATTTGGATGATTACCATGGCCTTGTTAATTGCATATGTTATTTCAACAGTAATGAAATAGGATATGTCCAACATGTTTAGGTTATGTGTTGTAACATGTTTAAGTTTATTGGTCCAATATGTTGGTTCGGTTGTGTTCCTTTTTGTATCAATGTGTTTAGGTTATGTGTTGTAACATTGTCTAACTTTTTGATAATGAAATGAAATTACAAGTTTGTGTATCAATGATTAAGTTCTGTTCATTTTTGTAACAATGGTTCGGTTGCATAACAAATCATAACTTGTTCATAAATTGTTCATAACAATTGAATAATCATAACAGTTGAATAACCATAACAGTTGAATATTATATTAAAAGATCATAACATATCATATTACAACTTGTTCATAAACATAGCATATTGGTTCATGACAGACCAAATTACATCAAAAATATCATGGTCCATAAACATAGCATATTGGTTCATAAACATACCACATTACATCAAAAGACCATGGTTCATGCACAGTCCATATTGGTTCATAAACATAGCATATTAGTTCATAAACATACCACATTACATTAAAAAAGACCATGGTTCATACACAGGCCACATTGGTTTATAAATCCCACTTTCTACATAAACAAACCATATCGGTTCATAAATAATGCATGGGATTACATAACAGCATGGTATCCCAGACAAATCTCACTTTCTACATGAGTATGTTTCATTTTTCATATTGACACAATAGGTCTCAATCCCATTTGTCACACCAAAAATAAAAAGATCATCATCTCCAGACCATGTTAGAGTCCACCCATATGCATGTTTTTTATTCTTCTCAATTACAAGTCGGATCCTTTGACATATAACTCCATCATACCCTTGAAACAACTCCTTTTGTTTTGTGATCCTCTTTGTTATATAACGTTTGATTCCCTCCAATAAAGTTATTATTGGCTTGTCTATGTGTTCTGATATTGCCCTGTTAAAAGCCTCGCACATGTTGTTTACTTGCATATCACATTTTGTGTATGTCTTGAAATGTGATCTGGTCCAAAGTTTTACAGGGGTATCCATCATGTCCATCCATGCACCTTCATTCAATTCTTTCATTTTTTACATTGCCCCTTCCCACATTGGGATTGTAGTTACCTTAGTTGTTGCCCACATCACCTCCTTTAACTCTAAACTAGGTTATTTCTTCTTCCAATTACCATATAGATGCTTCATACAAAGTCTCTGCTCCACATGGGCACTAATGCCTTGAATTACTGAAACCAACCCTTCACATATAAGGAAAATAAAACGACACAAGACAACATAAGATATTATACATGACATAAGGAGACAAAAAAATGAAATATCATAATATACCTTATGTTGGTCAGAAATAAAGTCATATGCTTTTTTATTGAATGCGCTTAAATATTCCAATAGCAGGTGTAAAAACCATTCCCATGAATGTTTGGTCTCTGCTTCAACCACTGCATATGCAATTGGAAATATTTGGTTTTTGCCATCCCTGCCCACTGCAGACATTAATGTCCATGATATTCCCCCTTCAAAAAGCAAGCATATAATCCAATGAGAGGCCTACAGGTCTTGGCAAAGTCTTCTTTGCAAGCCTCTAAGCATATATAAATCCTTTCAAATACATGGTCCCCTTTGCTCTCAGCACATTGTATATACACAGTGCTCTTAGGATTTGACTTTAACAACTCATCAGCATAACTCCTCACATGATTAAATTGATCAAAACCTACATCTTGAATCAAATCTATGGCCTTCATCTTTGCCCTATATGCTTGATCTTGTGAAATCTTCACTCCCCACCTCTCAAGGGATTCAGCCATGAGACTTGTTGGCTTAATATAAGGATTATGCCTTAAGACATTTGCAATTTTTTTTGGTAAGCCAAGTAGTCTTAGCATTCCTATTATGTGCAGTTCTGTGACATGTATGGTCATCAACATAACTAACGAATTGCCAATATTTTTGTTCATTCCTTTTATTAATCCTTAGATAGAACTTACAACTAGTCATACACCTAATTACCATCCTCTTGGTATCATTCTTCTTTATGAACACATTTTATAATTTTCCATTCCATACTCTTTGATAGCATCTCTTATCATCTCTTTGTTTGTAAACATCATTCGCAATTGAAACCCATTTCCCTCACCATTCTTGTAAGTTGGAAACTTGACTACATCTTCATCATCCTCACTACCAGGGGTGTGTATAAATGATCATAATCCTCACAGTCCTCGTGTTGCATATCATATAGCCCTTTGCTTCCACTAGCCTCACCTAACGTTTCAGGAGGTAGCATTTTAGTCCAATTCATCTCATCAGAGTCTTCACTGACCCCATCAATTTCATCATCACTGTACTCATTAAAGTCACTTGCAACATAATTATCATCATTAAATTCATCTTGTTCATTAGGATCATTGACTTTAACATTAGGCTTATTGTCATTAACATTAGTCTCATTGACTTCAACATTAGGCTCATTGTCATTAGCATTAGTCTCGTTGACTTCAATATTAAGCTCACTAACATTAGGCTCATTGACTTCAATTTTAGGCTCACTAACATTCTTATTGACTTCAGCATTATCCTCACTAGCATTACCCTCACTAGCATTACTCTCACTAACATTAGACTGACAAAACCAGTATATTGTCCCTCATCCTCATCAATGTAGTTTTCTATTCCACTTGGATCCACAATCACATGGGGGGTCAGATACTTTGTGCTCCACATATACATCCACCACCTCGTGTCCTACAACATATTTCGCAAACTCCAACACATCCCTATCATTATTCAATGTCCTAAGACTGCGTGCAAAGCTGAAGACAAGGTTCCAATACCACAAACATTTTATGTCTACATAACCCTCACTTTTAATCAACCTCTCCACATCCATGTATGACATGAAACCCACATCCCATCGCCAATTCATCTCAGTTACCTCTCCACCAACATACCACTCAATAGGTTCATAAACTAATTTTTCTCTATGGTGTATTATTAACCTAACCTTATTACTCTAACTTGGCCTAAAATTTATTGCATATATTTGGAATAACATCAGAATAAGTTAACATTCAGTGGGACCACAGCAAAATGTTAAACAAACATGGTGGATCACAACATCAGAATAATACATGTATACAATAAACAACTATAGGACCACAGTAAAACATTAAACAAACATGGTAGACCACACGAAAAACACGACAAACAAAACATGACACATGCTGACACTCCAAAGGGAACAAGAAAACATACCTTAAACAGAACTTGACTTGTCCACTAGTCATGTTCACGAATCCCAGAAATACGCGTTTGTTGTTTGAACTTGTGTGATTGAGTGAGTGGAATTAGTGTGAGTGGATTTAGGATTCTTCTTCAGCGAGACAAAGGAGAGAGGTGAAGAATCAATTTAGGGTTCAAATAAAATTGGTACTTCACAAAATGAAACGTTGAAATTTTATAATGTTTAAAACTAAATCAAAATGATTTACATAATTTTAAATTATTTAGAAAATGAATTATAAGTTCAGATTAATTAAATAATTAAAAATGGTGACATGGATCCACAATGTTATTGCCACATCGTTATGAGACTTCCTGTAATCAAAAGTGGAGGAGGACCATGGAAATTCCAAGTGAGGTAAACTTTAGGGAGCAAAAAGCTGGTTTTTAAAATGAGGGGACTAAATTTTAAAAACTTCAAAATAGGGGGGCCAAAAGTGCATTTAAGCCTTTTTTTAATTATACGCTTAATTATGCAGACGAACTCTCCAAATAGGAGTTTTATTTTACGATTTTAAAAATATTTCACAGTAGGAATAACCAGGTTGAGTTGCGGATTATGTCGTTCTCTTTAACACGTTTCACAGCTCTATCTAAACTGTATATGGCAGGCGATCAATCACGACACCTCTTGGATAAAATAACTCAATTCAAAATTGATATAATTACTACTTCACAATAGATCATCAGTATAAAAATACACCCTCAATAATGATCGTTTAATCATCCTAAGTAATTTATCAAACTAGGAGAAATTAAAATGATTTCTCAAAGAGAATTCAATAATGGTTGTTTGACCACCCTAAATAATTTCTCGAATGAAGAGAAATTAAAATAATTTTCTAAAAAGAATCCAAAAAAGTTCTTGAAAGATGCAAAGAGTGGAAAGAAAATGGAAGAAGTCAGTGTTTCAACAATTCGAGAACGTAGAGAAAAGAGAATGAGGAAGGAAAAACTCAAAAGTAATATTTGGTGTGTTTTAGAATGAAACATGTCAATTTCTTATATATAAAAAATAAGCTAACCAAGGTATGTAATCTAAACAATGAAGAACTTATTTTTTTTTTCTTATAAAATGTTGAAACTAACTATGTGTAAGTTAAGAAATGTGGAACATTGAGTTGTTCTCGATTAACACACAAACACATATAGTTTTCTAATAATATGGACTTACAAATCTTTTCAAATTCATCCCCGAATTGGAATTTTGACATGTTCCAACAATCTTCCACTTGTATTTAAAAATTATTTTAGAAACAATGTCAAATGTTTCTAAGAGTGTGCAGAAACATAGATGACTACGGCTTGAAACTTGGCATAGCAAGTACAATTCTGATTCAACAAGATTGACTTGTAGTCTTGAACTTCATTTCATACATCAAATCCACACACAATATTTTTTTAGGGTGTACTCCCTCCGATCACTATTATAAGCACACACAAAAAAATCTTAAATCTTGGTCACTATTATAAGCAAAAATCATTAATTTTCAAACTAATTAATGCTTGTATTACTAGTATATCCCTTATTTAATTCACATCATTTAATATTTGTGGTTGATTCATCAATATAACTAAGGATATTATAGTAAAATTTACTTTGAGAGACTTCATGCTATTTGAGAGATTGCATTACCGCTATGTTTGGAACTATTTAGAAAAAATTTCCGAAAAATTCTGAATTTTTTTGGAAAATAAAATAATTAGTTTTTTTTTTGAAAATTAAATAAAAAATTAAATTATTCTAAATTTTTTTCAGAAAAAAAAAATCAATTTTTTCCGAATTTTTTTTATTTTTCAAATATTATTAAAATGTTTTTTTAATTAAATTTTTTGTATCAAATTAAAAAAAATTGATTTTAAAAGAGTTCAAATTATAAAATTGATTTATAATTGTAAACTTATTATAAACTAATTTATAAGCACAAATTAGTTATAAACTAGTTTTAAACTAAATTAAAATTAAAATTTTAACTGCATCTTTATTGAAATGGTTATTTAATTTGAACTGAACCATAAATATAATTTGTCTCAGTGCAGTTGGACACATTCATCTTTTCAAAACAACAAATTTCTAGTGATTGCACTTAAACATAATCTACTTTCTCAAAGTCTCACCTTTGTCTCCCTCTTGATCCCTCCATGATAATTATCCTTACTCTTCAATTTATCAATTAGGTTAATAAACATATATCATATACATTTAACCACTGTATTAAAAATAATTAGAATAGGAATGCAGTAGAGTCATCTGAAACGTATTCCAAATTCATTAGGAAGTTTATTCTACAGAAATTTTAAAATAAATTCGAATTTAAACTCTCATTACGAGACTGTTATATATTTATTCAATTGACATTAGAGTTTTCAAATAATTTAAGCACCAAACAAGGGTTTGAAGAAAATATTTAAAAACAAATCATGTTAAATGATAGATTCATTTCAAAAAGAAAGATCATTAACTAGACCCCTATTCTTTAATGAACAAACAATTATTTTTAAATAAAAAATACAATTATTTCTTAAATCTCGATATATAGGAATGTGCCGTGTCAGCACTTATACATGAATGTAATTGTTTTCTATAAGTTTTTGGAGAATGTCACTTGCAAGTTGCAAGTTTATCGATGTATTATTGTCAAAATTTGTTGATTTTTTCTTCTCAACATTTATTCATTTGGAGTAGGCTAAGGTTCTGAAGAATGTGTCTAGCTTTAACAAAAACAGAGAAGGTTAATTTGTAGGAATTGTTGTGTATGATCCCTACATTGCCAAAGAGTTCTTAAGGAGAGGCTCTAGCGCTATTAGAGACTTTACACTAGAAAACGTTGATCCTTTGATTTCCTTTCAACTGTCTGGCATTGAATCTATCAAAAAGTAGGAAATCCAACGACAATACTTCTGGTTCTAAAAAAGTAGCACAACTAATATTTTTTTCAGAACTGTAGAGCTACTAAAACAAAAAGTTTGAGAGACTCAAACAGACAATAATTACATTGCCTAATTGCAAATCATCCTCTATTCTCCTAAAACAAAACGGAGATCCTCTATGCCCATACCAACAACATCCTTTGATCTCCTCCCTGATCCACGGCTTGTTATGTCTTTCTTCTTCTCTTGCAACATTAATATTTTTTCTTCTATGCTATTTTTAGCTATCAGTCTAACAATCTTCACTTCTTCTTTCTGTCCAATGCGGTGGACACGATCCATTGCCTGTTCTTCGACTGCTGGGTTCCACCACGGCTCCATTAAGTACACTCTAGAGGCAGCAGTTAGATTTATGCCTGTACTTGAAGCCCTTAGACTGGCAAGGAGAATCATTGGTTCATCTACTTCTGAGAGTTGAAATTGTTCAATAACTTGAGCCCTTTGTTTAGCATTCATTGCCCCATCAAGACGCAATGTTTTAAAGCCAGCAGCTTTCAGAGGTTCTTCTAACAATGGCAGCATCTTGCGGAATTGTGAAAATACAACAGATTTGGTAGCTGGATTTTGATCCCTTGATTCTGTAAGAAGCTTTATCAAAGTAGAGACTTTTGTGGATGACCTTACTTCTGGTGTACACGGTTCAGTAGTATCAGTCTTGAGAGAGGGAACTGAGAATAAGTCAGATTCTGAAAGGGAGTGCCGACAAAGTGGACAGCTAGAGTTGCTGCGCTGTAGAGTTTTCAGAATACATTCTCGGCAGAAAATATGAGCACAGCATGTAATTACAACATCAGATGGGGGAGATAAACAAATTGGACAATCAAAATCTTCACAATCTTGTAGCATCCCAATTAATGTTTGCAGCAATTCAGGGTTCTCTGAAACATCTGCTTTGAAAAAATTATGTATGGTGGTTAGTACAATAAAATAATACTTCATACTATTCATTATTCAAAACTCCCCTTGATATTGATGTTAGGATTCAATGTATGGTAGAACAAAATCATAGTGTAAATGTTTCTTACATAAAGGCCTAGTTGAAATCGACTTAACTTGAATATCTGTTTCATGGCAATTTGACCAACAATGACGACCAAGCCTTATCCCACTAAGTAGGGTCGGCTACATGGATCAAATTTTGGCATAATGTTCTATCTAATTTATATCATATCATTAAAATCAATAGACTTTGCAAAAATCTAAATGTGAGGATGAAGAAAATCTTCCAATTTCTCATCACAAGTAGCCTTGAGCAGATTTCCCAAAGAAAAATATTATTCACCGTTTGTCTGTAACAGTTGGCACTTAGTACATGTCTCGGACTTGAATGTAATGTAATCATAAAGTTGGAAGTTCATCATCTTAAAGTTAGACTCATTGTATGTAGTGTGCACCCACATTCCAAAATGATTTCAGCTCAACGGGAACTCTCAGCATTTTACTTGAAGCAATCTTTTCATGCACCAATTAGACAATAAGAAATCTTTATACTAGAAGTACACAAATCATTCCACCATATATATTTTGAGAGGTTCTTGAGAGAGAGGGAGAGGTTTATTCAATGTTTTTATTGAGAAAAGGTATTCTACAATTGACTCCAACCCTTCCCTTATAAACTGACTATATCAGTTACGAACAGTTACAACAAAATAATAAAGCAATTCACTAACCAACTAACTAACTTTTAGATTAAACTTAGTTTTGCAGCCTCTAGCTATGTCTTCCCACACAACATTTGGGATTGGTAAAGTTTGTAACAGGCCCTCCTGAGGATGTTGGCAAGTATTTGCTGCATTGGCAGATATGACACCCGGCCATAAATTTCATAACAGTCCCCTTCATATCCTTTCAGTATAGCCAGTGTGCCAGTCATCTGTATGTTCCATAAACTCTTGAATAACCCACCAGACACAATAGTATGAAACAACAACAACTAAGTCTTATCGCACTAAGGGGGGTCGGTTACATGGATTAAATGACATCATAATGTCCTATCAAATATCATACATCAATTAACACATTAATCGCGAGGTCTTTCTTAATAGTTTCATATAGTTTTCTAGGTCTTCCTTTACTTCTAGTGGTTTGATTATCCTTCATCTCATCTATTCTCCTTACTACAAAATCTATAGGGTCTTCTTTCTACATGTCCTAACCACCCAAGTCTAGTTTCCACCGTCTTTTCAACTATAGGTATTATTCCAACTCCCTCGTTAATGTTGTCATTTCTAATTCTATCTCATCTAGTTTTACATCAAACACAGAATCATCTTTGCTACATTTAATTTATTTTCTTGTTGGTTCTTTACAGTCCACCACTCTGTCTCAAAGAATATTGCCAGTCTTACAGTTGTGTGGTAGACTTTCACTTTCAGTTTGTGCGGTTCTTTCATATCACATTAAATCTGAGGCTTTGCTCCATTTCAACCACTCATCTTGAATTTCATGGTTTACACCTTCTATTTCTTCATTGTTTGGTACAATGAACCCAAGATATTTAAATTGTGTAACTTGTGGTATGATATGATCTCTCACTTTCACCTCTAAATAGACTCAGACGTGGGCCTTTGTCGGTCTGGCTGGTCTATTTCTATTTTTCATGTTGCCTCTCATCAAAATATTTGGTGAAAGATCAGAGGTTAGCATATTGAAGAGAATGTAAATGCTACGCCAATCTAATGTTGCAGAGGAGTATGCAAGAGGTTTTGAGTCCCTGTTATTCATACGCTAACAACGAAACCGACGGATAACTAACAACTGCTCCTTCCATGCTCAGAAAAGCAAGTCCGGGCTTCTCTTTCGTTGGAATCTCGTGAATTTCAAAGAAAAATTGCCTTTGCAATCCACCCAGTTGAGTATTTTCCTTCTAAGCAAGGTAATTTGATTTTCTTGATCCATATGTGACTCTTTTTGCCTATCTAAAAGCTATCCTTCGGTGTTGTGTGTGATAAGGTAGAATTTCTATTACGTTTTTCAACTCTAATCGTCTTCCAAGGAATACTCTTTTATTCATGATGATTACAATATTTTCTTGATGATTACAATACTTTCTTATAACTTTGCAAGTTGCAAAGTGTTGTTGGGTGACCGGTTTTTTATGAACTCCATTGTCATCGCCAAGGTGTCCAATCACTGGTTTTCTCATAGAATCGACATGTTGGGACCAATAGAAGTTCAAGAGAGAAGAATAGGAACAAAGAGAAAGATAAGAAAGAAGAATCAAAGAATGATATAAGGTAATTATCTGCAAAAAGAACTCTTCCCTTTCCCAACTTAAACAGTTCATAAGGTAATTAACAGTTTATAAGAGTTTATTAACAAATCAAAGAAACAAGAACATAATGCCCAAGCAAAACCCAAAAACTGGCTTTTCTGAAAATTGAGAGACAGTACTCTCTACAGTCTGCGGCATAACAAAAGTAGGAATCTAACTTCCTAAGAATGTGATTTGTGATGCATACATGAGATGATAGTGGCAAGATGAAGATCCAAAGGAACAATAAGTGTTTTGGAAAATCTTGAACTGATGACATTACACACTACAAAAATAAGACTATTCAACAACAAATGTGATGTTCGCCGGCATCTGTTTACCAATTGGCTTTGCTGCATATCAATTTCACAGAAATGAAATATGTGACAAGGTTTTGAAGCATCAACTTTAACCAATAAAATGATATTCTTTAGCCATGAAATAATTGATTGAAACTATTAATGTAATTAGCCTTCTTTAGACACTACTGATATTGAAGATTCCTATCACATCTCCATCATCACCAACGATGCCCCCAACAAATTGAAGGTAACAAATTGTTAATTGACAGTTAACATTCTAGCTCTGCCAAGAAACATATACAATATGAGGTGCTGTCTCTAGTAACAACATGGTAGACAAACATGATCATAATGTATTATGATTCAAGAATGCATAACATTAATATATGCATTTGTCATATAATCTCGTGTTTCCTCTTCCTAAGCTTCCAACAAATAATATATCAATTTACTGCCTATTTTATAAAAAAATTATCAATGTGCACATATGGCTAAACGTAATTGCTAGTAAAGGTTTATTTTGAATAGTTAAAAAATATGCTAAAATTAATGCTTGAAAGCAAAATTCATGCTCCAGGAATTATGAACATGAAAAATAAGCTAACAAGTAAATAAATGTGTAATCCTTGAAATGAAAGGGGAAATATACCTTCAATTTCAGTTGAAGAAAACAGACATGACTTGAAATCCGAAGGGCACATCGATAAATCAGCACAAATCTGACGAAGTCTTAGAGTCATACTTAGTATAGTAGAATAACTATATACTAGTCTGTCATTGTTCACAAGTGACCTTATTTCCTCTTTAACCTCATCATAGAGTTTACGTTCTTCACGTGAAAGTTCAACATAACAAGTCTCTACAATCTTAGGTGGAAGCCCCACCAATGCAGTGTCTTTTGTTCTTCGTAATGATATTGCCGCCATTAAAACCTACCAAAAAGAGTAAGTAAAATAAAATCATACAAATAAACAAGCTTACAAAAAGAGCATAGAAAGCCAAAACGACACAAGAATAATGATTAACCAAGACTGAATTTCAAATTCAACTAACTGATAAAAAAGAAACTCATAGTTGATGTATGAAATTGAAATTCAATTCAATGCATTGTGATTGAATTATACCTGCAATCGGTTGAGCCCTGTCTGTTTGCCTTGATTAAGAGGACGTTGAACCAAGCTTTGCCAATAACTCTTAATTGAAAAAGGCTCAAAATGCAAAAATGCCATAAGTGAAAACAAATCATATGAACCATTCTGTATAGGTGTTCCAGTAACAGCCCATCTCCTCTTAGCATTCAAAGCAATAACAGCTTGACTCTGTGCAGCATTAACATTCTTAATCATATGTGCTTCATCCAAAACAATTCTCCTCCACCCCAATTTCTTCACTGCAGTATCCGGCCACTGCAATTCAGCTCCCAAAGTAGAATAAGTAGTCAACACAATATCATACTTTCGCAGTTCTTCAGCATCTTGAGTCCTTCTATCACCATAATACATGTAAACCTTCATCGCACCACGGTTTGTATGCTCTTCCAATTGAGTTATCCAAGTTGAAATAACAGAAGGAGGACACACAATCAATGTAGCATTTGTCTCTACAACATTCCTACCTCTTTTCTTTCCACCTTTCATTTTCATCTTATCATAAGCAATCAATGAAAGTAGTGTTAAAGTCTTCCCTAATCCCATACCATCTGCAAATATCCCTCCCCGGAGTGGCTCTGGTCGTGTGTTGGTTTGGTAATTTGTCAACACATTGACGAAACTACCCTCCTTCTCTTCCCAAAACTGCGGTAAATCCTCAGAACTTTCACGGTGGAAAAGCCATCCTAGGGCTTCTTTTTGGTGTTGGAGAAGCTCTGATTTGATTATGTTAGAAGGAGGGTTTAACGGTTCATGAATTTGATTTTTGGAAGCTAGGTTTTCACGGACGAGTTTAAAGATTTGGTCTAGGTTTTTATTACTGGTTTTCTTCGTCGCGGTGGATTCAGCGAATTCAGCGCGGGTTTCTTTAACAGCGGCGGCGTTCGAAAGAGTAAAAGAAGGATCCGAATGCGAAATGAAATGAACAGGTGAATCGGAAAAAGCGTCATGAACAGCATCAAAAGCCGAGAAATGAGCGAAAACATGAACCTGACAAGGGATACGAAATCTACTGTTATTATTGGAGCGAGGGTTAGTTTGAACGATGGCTTCAACGTGGATGAGTGAAGCGTCGATGAGAGGCGAAAGAACGGCGGCGACGGAGCGTTCGATGTAACCGACTTGGAGAGATTGAGTGTTGAGAACTTTGATGGCGTTTGAGTCGTACGGGTTGAAAGGCTCCCGGAGTAGGCCGACCATTTCACGGCCGGTTATTGCGCCGGAGTAGTGCTTTATGCCGACGATGTTGGCCATGACGAAGCCAGCTAGGTAGGTTTCGGTTTCGGACTGCGAAAAGGGTTCTTGGGAATCCATGGGTTTGTTTTTTGGATTTTCTTTGTGATGTGTTGCTGTGTTGAAATGACCTAGAAGGGGGAAAGATAAACGGTGCTCTTTTTGTTTCTGATATAGAATTTGAATCTTTAGCGATGATTGTAGGGGCGGGTTTTATTGGGATTAAAATTATAACGTATTTGAAGTTTAAATTTTTATTATAACTGAACTTTTCATTGTAATATTAATATTTTGTATGAGAAAAAAAGAATATGTCCTGTAAAATATCTGTATAGTGTGAATTATTGTATGTATTCCATCAAGTCATAAATTTAATTTTAAAATATATTTTAAAATATTGATATGACATTCACGAAATATTATAATTTTATTGGATGATGATATAAGCGTTTATTTTAATCTCTTTTTTTTTTATATATTATCTATTGCTTCTTCTTTTATTTATAATTAATGAATTTGAATATTATAAGAGTTATATATAATTTCTCTTTTTTATATAAAATTTATTTAGTTATTTAACTTTCATGAAATATTCAAAACATTTTATAATTTTTTATAAAATTAAAAAATATAATGAGATATAGCTATATGTTTGTAATTTGTCTGAATGTTATAAGTTTTTGTCTTTTGGTCTACGCCAAAAAGCAGTTATCAACTCCCTCGTTAGAAATAAGGAGAGAAAAGAATTGTTCTCCCTTGGATCATGGAGGAGACATTTTTCCTTCTTGACTCTCTCGTTAGGTCATTATAGTTTGAACATGTCATCTCCCACGTTTATTTAGTAAATAGGTAATGAATTTAGCTCGATGGCCCAATGGGCAGCCTGTATTTTCACTCATATGCGACCTATATTGCCACTCATTCATTGTTAGTGTGTCGAGCCCTTTGTTGATTATTGATGAATTGTCCTCTTTTGGTCCTATTAAAATTATCTGAGCACATATTCCTTCAAGCATGAATTATAGGAAAAGGCAAAATGATTTAATGCAGACAAAAGATAATTTATTTATGGGCGAGACTTTGATAGTCGCGTCTCTCAAGCAATACTTGGATAATCGAGTCCCTCGTCCAATACATAGAATGACAAATCTCTTAGACGAGACTTAGATAGTTGATTTCCTCAAACGAGACTTAGATAGTCGAGTCCCTTACGCGAAACTTCGTAAAGGTGTGTTTGTCCAACTTTTATGTGATTGCTCGTAGTCGAGTCCCTCGAGTGTTGCTTGGGATGCATTTAATGTTTTAGGTATTTGTACTTTTATTCACCATTCATATTCCCTTATTTGTGGGGCCCTTCTTTTAATTAGTTTCAAGGCGTACTCCTTTTATGGTACCCTAAACGAGTTTGTTTATCCTATTAGGTGGGTCCCTCAAGTATTGTTTGAGTTTCTTTAGTGAGGATCTTTCAATGAAGATCCAACATTTGAATTCCCTCTAAGGGTGAAAAAGATTCATCTTTGAGGATCTAGCATTCACATTGAATCTAAGGGCGACAAAGATATCTCTTTGAGGATCCAGCATTCATATTTCTCTTTAACGCGACAAGGATTCCTCTTTGAGGATCCAACACTCGCATTGCCTCTGAGGGCGTCAAGGAGGATCCAACATTCACATTGCCTTTGAGGCAACAAGGAGTCCTCTCTAAGGATCCAACATTCACATTACCTCTAAGGGCGGCAAGGACTCCTCTTCGAGGATCCAACATTCACATTACCTTTAAGGGCAACAAAGACTCTTCTTTGAGGATCCAACATTCATATTCCCTTATACGGCGACAAGGTTTCCTCTTTATGGATCCAACATTCATATTACCCTTTATGGCGAAAAAGAGTCCTCTTTAAGGATCTAACATTCATATTGCCTATGAAGGTGGAAAAGAGCCCTCTTTAAGGATCTAACATTCAATAGCCTCGTGGAAGTCAAGGATGACTTATTAAGGCTCCAACATAATTCATGGACACTTGAGCGGCAGTAAGGCCTCATTAAGGTTATAGTATAATTCATTTCCACTTGGGGAATAACATTGAGTCTCCAACATAATTCATTGCCAGTTGAGCAAAAATGATGCCCCGTTGAGGCCCAACCATTCAATCGTCATATCCTATAAAATTAAACAAAGATGTACGCAAATATATATAAAATGTGATGCGGCCAATTAAAACCCATTGCCCTCACAAAGGGAAAGAGTAACGGCTCTTTATTACAAGAAAATGTGTCTTTAAAGGAATTATACAACCAAGAGAGATGATATATCACCTTAATCAACCAAACTGATAAAATAATTAAAGAAAATATGACATTTAATACATCACCTCTAGGTTCACCTCAACATGCTTACTTGATAAGTCCACGCTTGTTTGGAACAGTGTAGTCAATTTATCCTCATCAGATCTCATATGTGACCATCTTGAGTGGGCGATTTATCTAGATGCATCACCTTTTTTCCCTCGGGCACTGTTGCAGACTTCACGTCTACAATGTTCACCTTCTACACCTCAAGTTGCTGAGGGTGAGCCATAGTCATAGTTGCCTTCTTCAGCCTCAAGTTGTACTGGTAGCATCTCTTAAAGGTCTCTTGTTCACCTTGGATGACTCTTACCCGTCCGTAGGGAAGCGGGTACTTCATACATAGATTTAATGTAGATTGGGTGGCTCCCAAAAGGTTAAAAGTAGACCGTATAACACCCTAGAACCCCACGATTCTTATTTAATTTAAAATCATGAAAACAAAACATATTAAAGCACAAAAGGTGTTACGCATCTCTTTTAACATAAACATGCTTCTCAAAACTTTCTCAAAAAAAACACAGCGGATAATCTCAAGCAGGTTCAACTGAATAAATCCAAACAGATAGTTCAATACTCGAGCATGAGGGAAACTGATCTAACTCGTTGATCAGAATAGGTGGCCAGCAACACGTCTGCGATCTTGACGGTCGACCAAAAGTGGGGGTGCCTACAGACACTCTAATACTTAAGTCAGTTCGGATAAAGAGGTGAGCAAGAAAGTGTAAAAAATAGAATACCTGGCCCTTCTTGCAGAGGAGGGTTTTTATAGTGAGCCTCCAGGGCATGGTCAATGGTCTATGTTGTGGGCTGTGTAACACCCCCTTCTATACCCCAAATAAATGCATATAAAACACTTAAGCATATACAGATTCATCAGAGTAAAAGTTTTCGAGTAAGGTATAAAAGAAGAATGTCACAACTTGACCAATAAAACACTTGCTCCATAAAATATGTAACATTTTCAATTTAAGCGGAAGATAAAGTCATTTGATCGTTTTTCAAAATATTAATTCAAATGCACATAAGTCATCCAGAATAATACATCATATCAGTTAGATTACAAAACCACATCAGCTGATACATCGCAATGTATCACAAAAGAATGACTATACTAGTCTAACTACCCGGTGTTACATATCAGAGCAGCAGACTCAAAAGAATGAAGACTAACTTCACGAAAGGACTCCAGCATCCTAATCTGCAATGCCTCATAGAGCATTATAAAACAGCAGAAGGGTGAGAAATATAACCATAATAATCAAGGCATAAGATTACGTATATATAGGTATCATATAACACATATTCACATTTCTCACCACACTTCATTCTCATAATCATAAATCATATTTTGTTCACATATATCAACATTATGAACATTCACAAGCACATCCCTTCATGCTTAATTTCACAATCATTCACAAGCACATCCCTTCATGCTTAATTTCACAATCATTCACAAGCACATTTGTACAACAACAATATTATGCAATGTGACTCGACATATCCAATGCAACTCATGCAATGCGGTACCGACATTAGTTATCTTTTTTCGGTTTTCACTCTAAACCGGGTCCACCCTTCTAGACCGATAACTTGTTATCATTTTTCGGTTTTTACTTTAAACCGGGTCCACCCTTCTAGACCGATAACAACCAAGCCCGTCCCCTAGGCTTCAAACCCACCCTTCTAGGTTTGGGACAAGCCATTAGTTTCCACGAAACTAACAAACATTGCCTCTTGACTGAATGATGCATGTACAATCAACCAATCACGATAAATGCACTTAAGACCGTTCCCGCGTCTTAATCCCATGCATTCGAATAATTCACCCCTTCGAGAATTTCATTATGATTGCACATACAACATATATCAAACATTTATCAATGTATTCATTTCACACATCATCATCATATTCAACAACAATGCACACATATCACATATATTCCCATGCATTCACACAATCAATCGCATATAAATATGCACTCACAATTCATTAGACGATACACATACATTCCTCATTGTATTCCCATGTATCTCTAATTATCACAACAATCAAGGTATTCACAACTCATCAATTAATACACACATAATCCTCATTATGTTCTCATGTATTTTAACCGATTACAATTAATCATTCATATCACAACTCTAGGATTCACGCCCGAAGGCTACCCACAGCACATGTTATCATAATAGTTCACATACTCATTCATAACATAGAAGTATAAACATATACGAATCAACCAAACAATCCCCATTTGGATAACACAGCAAAGAAAATATACTGTCACATTCGCCTTCATTCGCCTGGCGAACCCTCGCAGCGAACCTTCGCCTGGCCTTCGCCTGGTGAACTCTCTCAGCGAACACTCGCTAGGCTTCGCCTGGCGAAACTCCCCAGCGAGCCCAAGTCAGTAGCTACTGACTTCATTCGCCACCACTCGCCAGCACCTTCGCTGGGCGAACCTTCGCTATCCAACTTCGCCTGGCGAACCCACCAGCGAAGTCCACTGGGACTTAAATATAATTATTCGCCAACATTCGCTAGGCTTCGCCTGGCGAAGCTTCGCCTTCGCTCGCCTGGCGAGAGCCAGCGAACCTGCGCAGAACAGAACCCTATTCTGTTCCACCTCCACCATCCACCATCATCCAACTTCTCACACAACAAAATTAGTACAAACAGCATCAACACATGTTACCCAACTATTCTACGGCATTATTGCTCAGTTTCAACCGATTAAATCATCAATCTACCGATTATTCCAACTTTTGCCCTAATTGGAAAGTGATGAAAACTCTACCAAAACCCCAACCCAACATACATAACATCATACAATGATCAAATAGAAACATTTCTCACCCTTACCTCGATTAATCGGAGCTTTGATGTTGGTTCTTGATGATTTCCACTTTTCCTCTTCTTCTCCTCTCTTTCTCTCCTTTCTTCTTCTTTCCTCTTTCTTTCCAAATGTTTTCTATCTTTCTTTTCTTTTCTTTCTCTCTTATATATTCCTTTATTTTCCTTCCTTCCAATTTCCTTCTCAATTCTCTATTAATTCCAATTAATAAAAATAAATTTCCAATATTAATAAAAATCCCACTAAATCAATTAATTACTACAATTAATTATTTAATGAAATTTGGGCTGTTACAACCCTCCCCCACTTTAGGAATTTTCGTCCTCGAAAATGTTACCTGATTCAAACAGTTCTGGATAAGACTCCTTCATCCGACTCTCAAGCTCCCAAGTAACATCTCCACCAGCCGGTCCTCCCCAAGCGACCTTCACTAAAGCAATCTCTTTACCTCGAAGCTGCTTCAATTTCCGATCCTCAATCCGCATAGGTGATGTCTCAACAGTCAGGTTATCTCTCACCTGCACATCATCTATTTGGACTACATGAGACGGATCCGCAATATATTTCCTCAACTGAGATACATGGAATACGTCATGAAGATTAGCAAGCGACGGTGGTAAAGCCACACGATAGGCCACTTCTCCTATCCTTTGCAAAATCTGATAAGGACCAATGAAACGCGGCGACAACTTGCGCGACTTCAGTGCCCTACCAACACCTGTCATCGGAGTGACTCAAAGAAACACATGATCTCCCTCTTGAAATTCAAGTGCCTTCCTCCTCTTGTCATAATAACTCTTCTGACGACTCTGAGTAATTCTCATCTTCTCTTGAATCATCTTGATCTTATCAGTAGTCTGTTGAACTAACTCGGGTCCAACAACCGAACTCTCTTCGGACTCGAACCAACACAATGGTGTCCTACACCGCCTACCATACAACGCCTCAAATGGTGCCATACCAATACTCGAATGGAAACTGTTGTTGTAGGTAAACTCAATCAAAGGCAAGTAGCTATCCCAAGCTCCTCCTTTTTCCAATACACAAGCTCTCAAAAGATCTTCAAGCGACTGAATCGTCCTCTCCGTCTGACCATCAGTCTGAGGATGATACGCTGAACTCAAACGCAACTTAGTACCCAAAGCACTCTGCAGGCTCTCCCAAAATCTCGAAGTAAACCGCGGATCTCTATCCGAAACAATACTCAGCGGAATACCATGCAGGCACACAATCCTTTCAATATACAACTTAGCCAACTTCTCCAAAGGGTAATCCATACGCATAGGAATAAAGTGAGCAGATTTAGTCAACCTATCCATGATAACCCAAACAGCCTCAAAATTACTCGGCGTCCTCGGCAAACCCGATACAAAATCCATGGAGATACTATCCCATTTCCACTCAGGAATAAACAACGGCTTCATCAAACCCGATGGCTTCTGATGCTCAATCTTCGACTTCTGGCAAGTCAAACAAGAATACACAAATTCCGCAATATCTTTCTTCATACTAGGCCACCAAAATACTTTCTTCAAATCCTGATACATCTTAGTAGCACCCGGATGAATACTCAATCCGCTACGATGTCCTTCCTCAAGGATGCTCTTCTTAAGCTCAACCATGTTCGGAACACAAACTCGATCCCGACATCTCATAATACCATTCTCATCAATCCGAAAATCACCACCTTGGCCTTGGTTGATTAAAGTCAACCGATCAACTAAGCTCAAATCCGATTTCTGTCCTTCTCGAATTTCGTCCAAAATACCACTCGTAAGCTTTAACATACCCAACTTAAATCCAAAAGAAGTTCTCTCACATACCAAACTCAAATCTCGAAATTGCTCGACCAATTCTAATTCTTTCACCATCAATGCCGACATATGCAATGTTTTCCGACTCAATGCATCCGCTACTACATTCGCTTTACCCGGATGGTAGTTCAAGCCAAAATCAAAATCCTTCAAAAGTTCAAGCCATCTTCTTTGTCTTGCGTTCAATTCCTTTTGATCAAAAAGATATCTCAAACTCTTGTGGTCACTAAACACTTCAAATCTTGCGCCAAATAAATAATGCCTCCAAAGTTTCAGCACGAACACAACGGCGGCCAACTCTAAGTCATGCGTCGGATAATTCCTCTCATGCACTTTGAGTTGCCTCGAAGCATAAGCTACAACTTGGTTATTCTGCATCAACACACCTCCTAAACCCATCAAAGAAGCATCACAATACACAACGAATGGTTCTTCTGGATTTGGCAAAATCAAAACAGGAGCTATCGTCAACCTTCGTTTAAGTTCTTGAAAACTCGCCTCACACTTGGCGTCCCAAACAAAGGCTTGACCTTTCCTAGTCAACTGTGTCAACGGCAACGATAACTTAGCAAATCCTTCAATAAACTTCCGATAATAACCGGCTAAACCAAGAAAACTTCTGATCTCAAAAACTGACTTCGGAGTCTCCCATCGCGACACCGCTTCAACCTTCGACGGATCAACCGCAACACCATTACTTGAAATCACATGACCCAGGAAACTAACTTCCTTCAACCAAAACTCACACTTAGAAAGCTTTGCAAACAATTGCTTCTCTCTCAACACAGATAACACAATCTTCAGATGCTCGACATGCTCTCCTTCGCTCTTCGAATAAACCAAGATGTCGTCGATAAACACCACCACAAACTTATCCAAATAAGGATGGAAAATCCTATTCATGTACTCCATAAATACACCTGGTGCATTAGTCACACCAAATGGCATCACGGAATACTCATAGTGTCCATACCTCGTCCGAAAGGTCGTCTTCTGAATATCCTCAGCTTTCACACGGATCTGATGATACCCAGATCTCAAATCAATCTTGCTGAACACGCTTGCACCAACCAACTGATCCATCAGATCATCAATCCTTGGAAGTGGATACTTATTCTTAATAGTCACCTTGTTCAACTGTCTGTAATCCACACAGAGCCTCATAGAACCCTCTTTCTTCTTAACCAACAAGACCGGTGCACCCCACGGTGACACGCTCGGACGAATAAACCTCTTTTCAAGCAAATCCTCTAGTTGACTCTTCAACTCTTTTAACTCTGAGGCCGACATACAATATGGAGCCATCGATATCGGGCTAGTTCCAGGAATCAAATCTATCGAAAACACTACTTCTCGCTCCGGCGGTAAATTCTTTATCTCGTCAGGGAATACTTCCGGAAAATCTCTAACAATGGGCAAAGCCTCAATCTCTTCACTTTCACTAGTCCTCAAAGTTGCCATGAGCATAAATACCTTAGCCCCATCTTGCACCGATTCCCTCACTTGTTTCCTCGTCATAAACAAATCCCTTTCAACATCCGAATCGGGAAAAATAACCGTTTTGTCAAAACAGTTAATATACACACGATTGAATTTTAACCAATTCATTCCAAGAATGACATCCAGTTGATCCAAATGAAGACACACTAAATCAATCCCAAAATCTCTACCGAAAATACTCAACGGGCAATTCAAGCAAACATACGGTGTAGTTACCGAACCCATAGCAGGAGTATCAATAACCATACCGCCACCAATCACAGACAACTCAAGATTCAACCTTCTAACACAGTCCAAAGAAATAAAAGAATGCGTAGCTCCGGTATCAATTATAGCGATCAAAGATATACCATTAATAAAACACGTACCTCTGATCAATCGATCGTCGCTAGCAGTCTCAGATCCAGATAGAGCGAACACTTTCCCGCTCCCTTGATTCTTCTTCGGCTTATCGCACTTAGTACTGATGTGCCCTTGCTCACCACAGTTATAGCAAGTAACACCCGCACCGCTTCTGCACTCAAGAGCCTTGTGGCCTGGCTTGCCACACTTAAAACATGCCTTCTCAACACTTTTGCATTCGGGAGCACGATGTCCCGCTTCACCGCACCTATAACATCTCACCGGAGTAGAAACTCCCCCACTTGGCCTCTTGCCATAACCCGTTCTCTGCCTCCCTTTGTCTGCAGGAGTCACATAAGGTTTTCCTCTGAATTGACCTTTTGCTTTCTTATCACTTAGGCTCTTGTAGTGACTAGACCTAGCCCTACTGTCTTCGTCATAAATTCTGCTCTTGTTAACCAACTCAGAAAACCGTCTGATTTCCTGGTATCCGATAGCTTGTCTAATCTCGGGTCTCAAACCATTTACAAACTTGAGGCACTTAGACCTCTCAGCATTACCAGTATTATAGTGAGGACAAAATTTGATCAACTCCTCAAATTTCGCCGCATACTCAGCAACCGTCGAATTACCTTGCTTCAACTCAAGAAATTCGATCTCTTTCTTCCCCCGCACATCCTCTGGAAAATACTTATCCAGAAAGGTTTCTCTAAACAAATCCCAAGTAATCACAATATCATCTTCCTCAAATCTTTGGCGAGTATTACCCCACCAATCTTCAGCTTCTTCTTCGAGCATATGAGTCCCAAACTGCACCTTCTGTGCATCCGAGCAATTCATAACTCGAAAAATCTTTTCCACAGCTTTCAACCAAATTTGTGCCTTGTCCGGTTCATGAGTTCCCTTGAAGACCGGAGGGTTATTCTTTTGGAATTTCCCCAAAGCACGGAATCCATCATCAGCATGATCCCTCACATTCACATTGGCCGGAGGATTCTGCCCAATTGCCCCCGCCAATCTCGTCAATGCCTCCGCAATCGCTTCATCGTTCCTCCCTGCAACCATCTTACTAATTCCAACAACAGAACCACGTAAGAACAACCAATATTGATAATGCATCACACGCATATCAATAACACACAGGGAAAAACACTCTAACAACTTGGCTGGACGGACCGACCTGCTCTGATACCACTATTGTAACACCCCCTTCTATACCCCAAATAAATGCATATAAAACACTTAAGCATATACAGATTCATCAGAGTAAAAGTTTTCGAGTAAGGTATAAAAGAAGAATGTCACAACTTGACCAATAAAACACTTGCTCCATAAAATATGTAACATTTTCAATTTAAGCGGAAGATAAAGTCATTTGATCGTTTTTCAAAATATTAATTCAAATGCACATAAGTCATCCAGAATAATACATCATATCAGTTAGATTACAAAACCACATCAGCTGATACATCGCAATGTATCACAAAAGAATGACTATACTAGTCTAACTACCCGGTGTTACATATCAGAGCAGCAGACTCAAAAGAATGAAGACTAACTTCACGAAAGGACTCCAGCATCCTAATCTGCAATGCCTCATAGAGCATTATAAAACAGCAGAAGGGTAAGAAATATAACCATAATAATCAAGGCATAAGATTACGTATATATAGGTATCATATAACACATATTCACATTTCTCACCACACTTCATTCTCATAATCATAAATCATATTTTGTTCACATATATCAACATTATGAACATTCACAAGCACATCCCTTCATGCTTAATTTCACAATCATTCACAAGCACATTTGTACAACAACAATATTATGCAATGTGACTCGACATATCCAATGCAACTCATGCAATGCGGTACCGACATTAGTTATCTTTTTTCGGTTTTCACTCTAAACCGGGTCCACCCTTCTAGACCGATAACTTGTTATCATTTTTCGGTTTTTACTTTAAACCGGATCCACCCTTCTAGACCGATAACAACCAAGCCCGTCCCCTAGGCTTCAAACCCACCCTTCTAGGTTTGGGACAAGCCATTAGTTTCCACGAAACTAACAAACATTGCCTCTTGACTGAATGATGCATGTACAATCAACCAATCACGATAAATGCACTTAAGACCGTTCCCGCGTCTTAATCCCATGCATTCGAATAATTCACCCCTTCGAGAATTTCATTATGATTGCACATACAACATATATCAAACATTTATCAATGTATTCATTTCACACATCATCATCATATTCAACAACAATGCACACATATCACATATATTCCCATGCATTCACACAATCAATCGCATATAAATATGCACTCACAATTCATTAGACGATACACATACATTCCTCATTGTATTCCCATGTATCTCTAATTATCACAACAATCAAGGTATTCACAACTCATCAATTAATACACACATAATCCTCATTATGTTCTCATGTATTTTAACCGATTACAATTAATCATTCATATCACAACTCTAGGATTCACGCCCGAAGGCTACCCATAGCACATGTTATCATAATAGTTCACATACTCATTCATAACATAGAAGTATAAACATATGCGAATCAACCAAACAATCCCCATTTGGATAACACAGCAAAGAAAATATACTGTCACATTCGCCTTCATTCGCCTGGCGAACCCTCGCAGCGAACCTTCGCCTGGCCTTCGCCTGGCGAACTCTCTCAGCGAACACTCGCTAGGCTTCGCCTGGCGAAACTCCCCAACGAGCCCAAGTCAGTAGCTACTGACTTCATTCGCCACCACTCGCCAGCACCTTCGCTGGGCGAACCTTCGCTATCCAACTTCGCCTGGCGAACCCACCAGCGAAGTCCACTGGGACTTAAATATAATTATTCGCCAACATTCGCTAGGCTTCGCCTGGCGAAGCTTCGCCTTCGCTCGCCTGGCGAGAGCCAGCGAACCTGCGCAGAACAGAACCCTATTCTGTTCCACCTCCACCATCCACCATCATCCAACTTCTCACACAACAAAATCAGTACAAACAACATCAACACATGTTACCCAACTATTCTACGGCATTATTGCTCAGTTTCAACCGATTAAATCATCAATCTACCGATTATTCCAACTTTTGCCCTAATTGGAAAGTGATGAAAACTCTACCAAAACCCCAACCCAACATACATAACATCATACAATGATCAAATAGAAACATTTCTCACCCTTACCTCGATTAATCGGAGCTTTGATGTTGGTTCTTGATGATTTCCACTTTTCCTCTTCTTCTCTTCTCTTTCTCTCCTTTCTTCTTCTTTCCTCTTTCTTTCCAAATGTTTTCTATCTTTCTTTTCTTTTCTTTCTCTCTTATATATTCCTTTATTTTCCTTCCTTCCAATTTCCTTCTCAATTCTCTATTAATTCCAATTAATAAAAATAAATTTCCAATATTAATAAAAATCCCACTAAATCAATTAATTACTACAATTAATTATTTAATGAAATTTGGGCTGTTACAGGCTGAGTCCCTAGGCCCATAACGGATGACTACCAGGACTTCTACGTGAGAGTAGGAATGAGCAGCTCGTGCTCATCGTCCTAGGTCAACCGCTTTGCATTCCCGTGTAGTGGATGGACTTTCCCGTTACGAAGGGTAGAATGGTTCCACAAGGCGTGCGGGTCAGTTAGTGACATGCGCTTGGATGAGGGGCACGTGGGGAGCATTTTTTCCATTGGCCTTAATGGGTTAGACCAGCATTATGGGTCGTCCTTGACGTAGAACTAGCTTGGGATGTGCTCGACGTTGGGTTAGCCACAGGCCCAGTCCAGGACAAGAGCCCCCCAAGTCGTTACCATCAGGCATGGGGTCAATGACTTAGAGTCAGTCCGAGTGTCAAGGAGAAGCAAGGGACTCTGTGCAAGGAGAACTTTCATTTGGGTTTCATGAATATGAGCTCGTTTCACCAAGGATGTTGTTTGCACAATCACGCCCTCTAACGATGCTTTGCTCGTGACTCGTTGAATTTATCCTTCAAGGAAGATGTGTCGTGCATGGACTATGGTCAGGAACTTAACATATGCTCACATTGAGCGTTTGGCTATGCTCGCGAGTTGCCAAGCTGTCTGTAAATTTGCTTCAAATTTTTCGTCAGGGCCATGCTCGCGAATGAATGCGAAAGTTTGTCATCTGTGTTCGACAAAGGGTGTTCGACATCTTAGAGTCCAGGAGGTTGACGGGACTTGAAGAGACAGCATTTCGTCTCCTCAAGTCGCGTGTTAAAGTTATTTAATGCATAATTATGACATATGAGTAGGGGTACTCATGAGCTAGGCGGTGACACGTTTATATATGCCACGTATTTGGCTTATAAATAGGGAGAAATGTAGGGCCATTCTCATATTTTTGTATTCACTCTTCCCTCTACTTTCCATCAAGCTTCAGAGCGTTTTCTATGTTGTCGCTGTCGTCATCGTCACCAACCTTCAATCACTCTTCAAATCAAGTAAGTCTCTTTGTCTAATCTTTAGAGCAATGCATGCTTGTTTTATATTGTAGGTTATTTTTAGAATGCATGTTTTTTCTCTATGTTGGGTTCCGGCGGGTGTTGGTGTTTGGTGGTGGTTTGGCCATTTCCAAACACCGACGGTAGGAGAGTTTATACTAGAACATCCTGGTTTTGAGTAGAAAACCACTCTGACACCGCCGTTCAGGAAGTGAATAGGGTTTGGGCCAGTGGAGCTTATGAGTTTTCCAATGAAGCTCTGTGTTGTGGAGGCTCTTCCTCGCGAAGCTCATGAGTTTTTGATGAAGCCTCATGTCTAAGAGGCTCTTCCTCATGAAGTTCATGAATTTTATGATGAATATTTGGGTATTTTTTGATGAATCCTCGCGTTGAGGAGGATTTTCCTCATGAAGTTCATGAATTTTATGATGAATATATGTGTATTTTATGATGAATTCTCTCATCAAGGAGGATTTTCCTCATGATTTTGTCGATGGGTCGACTGAGACCTCCGTCAAGAAGAAGATCCTCGTGACTTCCTCGCTCTTCGTTGAGTAAGGGCTTTGGTCGTTGGCAGCGTCCTTGTGCCTATATTCGCCCTTTCACTTGATTTGCAGTGGAAAGGTGGATTTGATTTGATCGTCGAATTCACTATTGTCCTTTGCATTTCAGGTTTCTATGGCTCGCATTGCTGAGGGTATTCAACTAGTCGACACTATCATCGATATCGAATTTTCTTAGGTCGGGCTGGAGCCCTGAGGGATAGCCTCGCGCTTCGCTGACTTTTTGGAGTGCGCGTTTACACTAGTCGAGGAAGGCACGAGGGTTCCAGGGGCCCCAGAGAACTGGGCAGATTACAAGACTGAATGAGAAGAGCAGATCTGCTTGCCTTTCTTGGGGAAATGTTTCGCCATGTATGAGTACGCCTTTAAAGAGCTAGGGCTCTGATTGTCGTTCAGTGGTTTTCAAGTCGGTATTGTTGACCAGCTAGAATTAGCACCTTCTCAATTGCACCCGAATTCGATCGCTTTTATTTGGGCCTTCGAGATTGTATGTTGATATCTCGAGATCGGCGCCACTGTTCCCCTTTTATTTTGTTGTTTCCATCTTCAACGACATACTTCGCATGGGAAGCACAATTAGGTTTCCCTCAAACCGCCGAAGAAGTTGTTCAGGACCTTCACGAGCTCCATTCGTACCTTCAAGGATAGGTATTATATGGTCAAGCCCGTGTCACGAGTGGCACTCGATTTTGTGTTCAAGCGTATGGTCGTAACTGAGGACGGGAAGCAGGTGACGAATTCAGTTTTGAGGTTCACTCTCTGTTGGACTAACACCCACTTTAAGGAAAGCATAGACTACTACATCATGAAGCCTAATAAGCTGGACCCCGAGGACCAACGTAGCTACGACAAGCTCGTGAAGTTCGTGGATGGCTTTGCTCTTACTGAGTGGCAGACCAAAAACGAGGAGGATGTCCTTGACGAGCGTGGCGAAGCCATATACGAGGATCGGTTCATTAATACTAAGGAGTTCCTAGAGTGTAATACCATAAAGGAAGCTATATTTATTTTAGGTAGTTGTTTTTCCTTTAATTTGTTTGTGTTTATACTTTCTTAGTATATTGACATTTATTCCTCATTTGTCACAGGTAACATGGCAAACCTTCAGGAACGCATGCTCAAGATGGAGATGACCAAAGGGAATGCTTCGAAAGGAGGAAAGAGGGGTTCCAATAATAGACTTATTAACATCCTGAACCAATCCAAGGTTGACTATGGCCTTGACTCTTCTTCTTCCTCGGGGGACGACCAACCTTCTCCTCAATAGGACAAGCACACTCTGACCAAGAAGAGGCAGCAAGAGAATGATATTATAGATATAGATCTGACGGAGGGGGTTCTGACAACAAGTTTGTGCTGCCTCCTTGCTTTTCCAACAAGGGGTTCTTAGAATGGGCCCATTCTCTAGCCGTTTCTCAGGCAGATTCTTCGACCATCCTGGGCCTTGATGTAGTGGGTAAAAGAAAAGAATTGGATCAGAATGCATCCGCTCTGATGAGGATCTTGGAGGTGGCCCTGGTCCTCAACAACAAGGAGACTTGTTCTGTTGTCGAGCTAGAGAAGATCTAGGCAGCGAATGCGAAGCTTGAAATGGAGGAGATCAGGTTGGAGACCACCTTTGATGACTACAAAGAGAAATATCAGATCCATACCGAGATCGTCACCGAGCTGTGCCAAAAGAAAGAGGAGTTGGCTAAGTTAGATGCGACCATGGATGCCTTAAGGCTCAAGCATGATGCTGAAAACAAGGTCTTCAAGGACATGATCTTCATTTTAGAAGTTGTTGCGGCCCCCGCTGAGGACGAGGATGACAACCTGAAGGCCTTGCAGACCCGTGCTGAGCTGGTTTCCCAGATCAGATGTCTCAAACAAGATTGTATGGATGAAATCATGATGAGCTTCGATAATTTCGTGGCTAAACTCTGAATCGCTAACCTCGGGATCGAGCTCGCCACTGAGGGACCGGGTTCCTGCACAGGGTGGTCAACGGTCAGATAGTCGCCCCTCCCAGCTTGCTTACTAGCAACGTCGAGGAAGACGAAGAGCTCACCAATGAGGGGGAGCATAATGTTTGATTTGCATATTTTGTTGTATTTGTTCTGGCCTGAGCGCCATGGTTTGTAACATTTGGGTAGTGTGTGTGATCAGGTGTAAACCAACTAACTGCAAGTGCACAATCTATCGTATAGTTTTAAAAGATATTGATCCCACAGAGACCAAAAGTTAAAACCTATCTTTACTGATTTCTACAGTGTTTATTTAAGGCGAACAATAAGGGGGTTGATTGCGGAAATAAAAGTGCGTTAAAATAAGGTGTATTAAATAAATTAGACAGACAATGCAGAGATACGGGATCTACTAATTAAATGTACTTTCGTTGTTTTTTACAAGAATTTCTCAAAGGGGCAATGTTTCCTATTTCGAAAAGAATTGATTTAATGGGAACTGTTGCTTCCGCAGACAGAACCAAATTTATTCCCTAATTTATACTCTTCCATCATCACTCATGGTGGGAGTCTATTACATTAAAGTAATCAACCCATTTTCAAGAAATCAAATTCTTTATTAATTAGAAAAGTTATTTTTGATTGGAAAGTATAATTTAAAAAGGGTTCATAAGCTTTTACTTAAGTACTGAATCTTAAACCTATAAACGTGCGCGTTCGTAAACTGTTTTAAAATCACTTTGCTAGAAATCTTAAAATTTCCTGATTAATTAATAAAAAGGCTTTCGTGAAATTTAATAATCAAGGACTTAACAATTTAAATTACTCGTACCGGGTGTCTTTCGATCTTACATGGTGTTTCTCCGTTTCACTTACGTGAAGGCTGATCAAAACGAGGCTCAGTAAAATTGATTAAAAAGCAAAGCACCCCCAAAGGAAATTTTACATGAGCAATGAAGGTATATTTAATTAAAGTCCTACATCCCAAAACTTATAAAATTAGTTCGACATAATTATAAAATAAGTAAGCGCAATGATTTTGATAACAGAACGAAACATAAACTGTGTAATTAAAGAAATACGGTATTAAGCGAAAGTAGAAGGTGTACGAGAAATTAAATAAAAGCAACAAAAATAAATAAAGCAATTAAATAAAAACCTGCTCCGAAGAGGCTTTTGTCTAGATATAGAGAAAGAAAACTTGAATAAAGGCTAGTAGGCTTCAAAGTGATAAAGAATTAAAAGTTGTATAGGGTTGCTCCAAGTTTGATACAAACTCAATCGACTTTTGCGATAACCCTTCAATGTGAAAGGTTAAGGCTTACAAATGGGAAAATATATGCCTAAAGTGTAGGAGAATATTTTACTAAACTTGGATACCTCTAACAGTGAACTACATACCTATTTATAATGAACCAATAACCCTAATTTTTCTCCAAAGCTGTTGAATTCGTGTGTGAAAATGTAGGAGAAGATTTTGATACTTGGGGACCAAGGTTAGCCCACTTTGTGACCGTTGGGCACTTTAAGGTGTGGCAACCGCCACACCCCTATGGCGAGCACCATGCTTGAAAAATGGGGGTGACATGGTCTTAAATCCTCTAGCACGTGAACCACTCATGGCCACCGCATGGTGAACGCCACTAGTGTAAACCATTCTTGATTTCTCATTCTTTCAAATGCTTTTGCTTTGTTTCTTCGCATATGACTCTAAAGTAGTTAAATACCTAAAAATAAACCAAATACCAACATAACAGTGCAAATACAAATGAAAACAACTAGAAAACATGCATAAATCAAGTCAAATAAGCGATATACTCTCACGTCATCAAACTCTGCCACACTTGAGCCTTTACTTGTCCTCAAGCAATACTCATGTAACTAGAAGGAAACAATGATTCTTATAGTGACTAGGCTATGGCCTTTGCTTCGGACACGGTCACGTTGATAGGTATTAACTCGAAAAACTAAGGATATCGTAACAACACACTTCACATTTTACGATCATAATTTTGTTTCCTATATCCACCAATTCACATCATGTCATTATGCTTAGGCCAAACTTACTCATCTCATTTTTAGTCTCTTTTCATTCGGGTGCAATCATATTAAGCCCGTTATCTTGTACTTTCATGGTGAGCAAACATGTTGGTGATTATGATCCCGCATCTCAGCATTTTTTTCTATTTTCAACACAGATACATAAGCATAATTTTTCCAAGGTTCCCCTACCGTTGGGCCAAATAACCTGGTGAGAGTTACCTGACTCAGAAGGTGGATTCTCTTTTTGATTCTCTTGTTATTTATTAATTCTTTTGGGATCAATTACCTATTTGCATCGGTTCATTCACTTAGAAGTAACTTAGATGGTGCTGACTGCTGAAATAAACTACTTAATACTAATTTAGAGATGGGAATTCAAGGCCTTTGAATAATGAGTATGCAAATCGATTTCTATAATCACGAGACTTACAATGTTGGGATTGTAATACCCCAAAATTTACCCTTAGATTAGTCGGTTCATTTCGCATTTCATCTCATTTTGCATTGCGCTTCATCTAACCACTATCCGGTTTGCTCAGTTTGTTGGTTTTACAGGAAAAATCACATTGTGCACTCTTTAACTTATGAAGGGCAAAATGATCATTAATTTGCAGCTTGCTGACAATTTATGAAACCAAGTCGTCATCAAGGGTTCCTCAAGTGGAGTTTCAGATAAATCTCTTTGGTCGTGTAGTACTTCATCTTCAAGTGGATGACACAACGATTAGTTCGGCCAGAGTTGCTCTTCCTAGAATGCACTGGTATAGAGAAGGGCAGTCTATAACCAGGAATTGGACTTTGACCGACTTGGAGGTCTCAGCTGCTTCGACCGTGACAATCAATTCGATATAACTCCAAGACTTTATGGTCACGTAGTTGAAGCCCTGCAGATCAGAGCCCACGTAGGGTGTCAAATGTATTTCGTCGAGTTGCAATGTCAGAAACAACTAGGAGTACATGATGTTGACTGAGCTTCCCTGGTTGACCAGTATGCGGCGAACGTTGAAGTTTGCCATTCGTGCTCTCACAAGCAAATGGATGTTGAAGTTAGGGGATCCACCGGGGAGCTCCTCGCAGTAGAACGTGATAGGCACTGAGCTTCCCTAACATTTGTCCAAGGTAGAATTTTGGCTCGAGCTCGCATCGATGAGTTGCTCAAACTTCCTTTTCATTGATCCTTTTGTGAGCTTGTTGAATCCTCCACCAGATATGACCATGTAGGAGGGGAAGGTTTCCCATGTGTTATGCGCTGTAAAATGGAGGGGGTTTTTGGCCTTGTCGGGGACGTAGAAGTCCTCAGGCCGGGAGATGGACATGGCGATATGCAAGTTGGCGGTGTCGTCAGAAGGTGGCTTCTCCTCCTCGATCTTCTTCGCTTCTCGGGTGTCTTACCGAGGAGCCTCTCTTCTCTTGGTGTACTGCTTCAAATGTATGTCCCTGATGAGGATTTCAATTGCATCCTTGAGGTGGATGCACTCTTCAGTAACTCACCTGTGGATCTTGTGGAAACGACAATACATGGTTTTGTCCAGGATAGGCTTAGGAGGTATTTTCCTAGGAAAACAGACTCCATCCTAAAGGAACTCTGAATTCGCACACTTAGATAGAATACGGTGGCAAGAGGCAGTCAGCGGCGTGTACTCAGAAAAACCTCTGACATGTCCTTTATATTCCCGAGACGCACGAGGCTTATCCTCTTTCCTCTTCTCTCCTCCTCTACGAGGCTCCATGGGGTCATCGTGCCTCGAAACTCTGGCATTTTATGATGTTGCGAGTCTTGACCATTGTTGGCAGTTTCTTTTTACTTGTATTGAGTATAGGCCTGGACCTCGAGGAGTAGGGCATCCAGCGATGCAGGTATTTTGATGTCGACGACCTTGGCGAAGTCACTGCAGGGGCGCATTTCCCGCTCGAACAAGTACTTCTTCATGTCATCAGTCGTGGAGACCTGAACAACTTCTCAATTGAACCTTTCAATGTAGGCTCAGAAGGATTTATCTTTCCCCTACATGACTTCTTCTAGCGTCGCCTCTGACTTTGGAAGGCGATGAGAAGCGGTAAAGTGCCTCAAAATTGCTTTCCTAGGTCTCTCCAGGAAGTGATGGATTCGTCAACGAGGCTTTTGTACCATGTCATGGCGCCCTTCCTTAGAGTAGTAAGGATCAGGCTGCATTTGATGGCGCCTCTAACACCATGATAATCAAGCAAAACATCAATGTTTTCAATGTTCTTGTCGGGATCTGTCGTTCCATCGTATGTTCCTAGGTTTGGTGGTTTATCCAGTCCGATGGGAAGAGGAGCGTCCATGATTATTCGAGATAATGGACCGTGGAGGTCATCTTCGTCGCTCCAAATTGGCGAGCGTAGCGGAGAATAGTCGTACTTATCTCACCGGAGGCGATCGGCAGTTATCCGCTCGTCCACTGGCCTTGCTCTTCTTGGAAACTAGGGAGCATCGGTCCTCGTGAGGAGGAGTGCAGTTATGCTTCAGCGGTTGTGGCCTCTCTAACTGCGGGCGGTGACTTGGTCATCGTGGCGACGGGCTTCGGGACTCATACCGTTGGTGTCTCCTTCGGGGAGAGCATGAACTGCCGTCCTTCTCTAACGCTCTGATCCTTTCATTCTGTTGGTAGATCAGCGTGTTGATCTGGTCCAATGTTGTGAATAGGGCCACCATGGTTGGGTCGGCGTTGGATGGCGCCGAAATCCGTTGAAATTTTGTTGGCGCCTTCTCTAGAGCTTTGTGAGTTTCGACATGTTGGACGTCGTAATCGGCCGCATCAATGGAGAAGGGGAGGCGGTGCGCCTGTCTCTCCTTGGTGGAGTAGTTTCCTCTAGAAAGGGCATACCATTGTTGTTGTTGGCGTCATGGACGGGAGAGAGGATGATTTCGTGACCGTTGTTGTTATCATTTTGTTGACCGACTATGGTTTGTTTTTGATGTTTTTGTTTTAATATTTTGGTTTCAATGAAAGAAAAGATAGGGAAATAGGGTTCCCACAGACAACACCACTAATCTAACTTGTCGATCAGAATAGGTGGCCAGCAACACGTTTGGAGTCTTGACGGTCGACTTAAAAAGGGGTACCTGAAGACACTCCAATGATTAAGTCAATTCGGGTGAAGAGATGAGCAAGAAAGAGTAAAGAACAGAGTACCTAACCCTCATGCAGAGGAGGGTTTTTATAGTGAGCCCCTAACACATGGCCAATGGTCTTCGCTGTGGCCTGAGTGTCCAAGTCCACAATGGATGACATTCAGGACTTCCACGTGAGAGTAGGAATGAGCAGCTCGTGCTCATCGTCCTGTGTCAACCACTCCACATTCCCCGGTTAGTGGATGGACTTGCCTATTACGAAGGGCGAAATGGTTCCACGAGGCGTGCAGGTCAGTTGGTGAGGTGTCCTCGAATGAAGGGCACGTGAGGAACATGTTCTCCACTTGCCTTAGTGGGTTGGGCCAACACTCTAGACCGTCCTCGATGTAGAACTGGATTGGACTGTGCTCAATGCCGGGTCAGCCACAGGCCTAGTCCAGAACAGAAACAATCCCATAAATCTTAGAAAAACAAAACACAAATCAAAACAAATATCGTCACAATGTTATATATCAAAGCGACATCGTGTAACTAAATGAAACTCGAAAATGTAAATAAAGAAGAAGACAATATGTGCCATTCTCCAACTCATAGCTATTGTGCGCTACATGCATATGAAACATAGGCATAACGAGCCACACAACAACAAAAAATGGGTGAAAATAACTTTACAGAAGTTGTTGGTGTATTAGTTAGCAAGGATAACATTCACAGACATAACACAAATCATACACATTAATTCTCATCCACAAATGATTATAATGCAAATGTGAGATGCTATGAAATTTTCCTCCAATTTGTAAGTGGCATCAAAGGTTTGAATGTCTGAGTTATGATATTAAATTATTAACATCTCCAATTCGTCTCTGGAAAATGTTCCCTCTGAACAATGAGACTGTCATTGGCTCTTTCTGAGCGTCTGACCTCGTTGGACCGAAGTCTTACTTATCTCTAATATACATGAATGCATGAACATATAATTCCAATCACAACTCATACTCAATCAACAAATGACATCTCGTATCTCATATGAACAGGGTCATCTCTGAATCCACAATTAGCCAATATAAGACTAACATTGTAATTTTCTATGAATTACATAACTCAACAATGTAAGTAAATCTCAATAATTATATTAAAAATAATAGAGTAAAATTATATTGTTACTCAGTAACTCGAAACACTTAGCAACTCAATCTTCCACATCAACTCATAAAATTGCTCAAAAACAAACCGATAAAGTAATAATTATTATTGTATACTTGGTACTCATTAAAAGGGTAACAATTCTTATCTTTTACTCAACAGAGTTCTCAAAGGAACTCTAAACAGATCTACAACAATCTGTGCAACTCCAAAACAACTCTAAAATTCTCAAATCATAACTTTTGCATATAAAGATAACTCTTATGAACTCTATTGGTCGACGACCTGACTCAAATAATAATAAAACAATCCTAAGGTCACAATTTGAACCTCGAACTTATCAAAATGCTAGTGAAAGGTCACTGAACTTAAAATTACTCGAAATTTACCCAATTAGACCGCGAAACGTCTCCGTCCACCAGACCGCCGCCCGACCCACTGTCGTCGCAGCCGCGCGCCCCCCCTAACTGTCGTCATGGCTCTGTCGCGTGGGCCCTATTTTCCGGCTGATACGAGCCCCTTTCTCCCAATTTTTATTTTTTATTTTTGACTTTTTCTCGACTTTTTTTTTATTTTAATACTTTAGGGCTTTTTTTAATGATTTTCCGGAAAAATAATGATATTTTGGATTCTTCATGAAAAATAGGACATTTAAGATTCAATTATCGACCGCTCAGAAATATGCCATTTATGAACACGATGGTGGTGTTCTTGAGATAGGTTGAGAGTAGAGAGAGTGCTGAAGGGTTTTAAATTGAAGAGAGAGAGAGAGAGAGAGAGAGAGAGAGAGAGAGAGAGAGAGAGAGAGAGAGAGAGAGAGAGAGAGAGAGAGAGAGAGAGAGAGAGAGAGAGAGAGAGAGAGAGAGAGTTCTCAGAATTGCACTAAGTGGTGCCTTGCTAGTTTTCTGATGGAGGGTTGATTGGAGTCAACAAGGGGATTCTATGAGGTAATTCGCGCTCTTAGCTCTGAGGGCCCGCGTTTCATCCCCTTTTAAATCCTGTTTGACCCAAAATCATGTAGATCTAATACTCCTGATTGAATCAACTTGAGTTTACTCCCAGGTGGGCTTGGAGACTATTGAGCCTATCCACATGACTTCCTGCACCCTTCAGATGGCTTTGTGCACTTTCCTCCTATTTTTTTGGTTGTTTCTATTTGGCCCGTTGTCTTTTTTTTTTAACTTCTTTTTATTATATTACTTTTTGTTAATAAATTAAAAATTAGAGTAATTTAAAATTATACAAAAAATATATAAATATTTATCATTTCAAAAAGAAAAAAAAACAATTTCATTTTATTTTTGCAAATAATGAATTTTATTAAATTAGAATACAAAAAAAAACTTTCACATTTTTCTAAGGAAAACACAAAGAAAACTTATTCAAAAAGAAATTATTTTTGCTCTTACTTGTAATTAATAATCAATTTTATCTTGTTTTTTATTTTATTTTATTTCTTTTGGTTGAGTAGTTATATGTTGTTGTTATTATTGTTGTTTTTATTATTATTATTATTATTATTATTATTATTATTATTATTATTATTATTATTATTATTATTATTATTATTATTATTATTATTATTATTATTATTAGAGTGGAGATCAACTTACTTCAAAAGTAAATTTTTTTAGCTTGCTCTAAATCACAGCCTTTGGTTTGTATGTTTTTGTCATTATTGTGGTTTTTGCCGATATTATTATTATTATTATTATTATTATTATTATTATTATTATTATTATTATTATTATTATTTTATTTTCCTTTATTTCATTTCTTAAATGACAAATGTACCCCACCCCATCCATTTGATTGTAATTTTTATTTATTTATTGCTTATATTTTTGTCTTTAGATAGTTAGTTTAATTGAACTAATTAAATAATTGACCAAAAATAAAATCAACCATTTTCTAGAATAAGTAAAAACCTTGATCAACATCAATATTTTTTTTTCAAAACTAATAAAATCAATCATTTTGAGACAAAAAAAAACACTTGGCCAACACCAAGTTTCCATGTCAAGATCCAACTTTCAAACATTTCACAATCACTCAAATTTCATTCTATTTCATCTCGCAACCAAATAAAAATGTTTGACCCAACATCAAGTGATTTTTTCAAATAAATTCAAAATGATTAACTTAAACAACTTTGATCATTTTCAACAATAATGGAAGAAAAAGACTACCTAGGTGTAAGGTCCATTCATACTCCCGAGTATTAGACTCAAGTTGTAAGAGCTTGCAAGTCCAAATATTTGTCTTTCCCCAAATAACTTTCAAATGTGTCTTCCTTTCATAATAAATTGGATGAAAAAGACTACTTGGGTGTAAGGTTCAATACTAGTCTTGAATACTAGGTCCAAGTTGTAGAAACTTGTAAGCCCAGATGTTCGTTTTCCACTCAAAACACTTATAAATATCCCAAACCTTTTCATAACAAAAAATGAAAGAAAAAGACTACATGAGTGTAAGGTCCAGTACTAGTCCCGATTACTAATCTCAAGCCGTAATAGCTTGAAAATCACAAATACTCGTCTTCCAACCCAAAAATATATCCAACACATCAAAACCATTTTACTTTTTGGCACACCTTCAAACTTTTTTTAAAATGAAAGTTGTTTTATCTCGAGACGATGCAAAACAACACCTCATCCACATATGTACAATGAGATAAGTGATATTTTCCCACGAATGTTGATACTAGAAATCCATTACGTTGTGATGCAAACACCCACCCCTCTAACTATTTTGGGTTTGATTGTGACAACGATAACTCTTACTAAAATCGATCCACAAATAAACATTTTCTACCCAGAACTACGTAGCCTTTATTTCTCCATTGCACCTAGAAATACGTAGGAGCGAGATTCAAAGTCTTGTCAAGCACCCTAATAAAAAACTTACCTTTTAGTTCTAATATTTTTCTCTTTTAATAACTCGAGGAAAGCCAAAACCATTTTTACGCTAACACTTAGGCGCAAAACTAACTAAATGGTTCCTGTTGAGTATAACGGACGTGAAGAATCCTAATACATTCCCCTTACATAATCGACTTCGGAACCCAATTTAGTTACGACGATCATATCATTATTGTTTTTTAGGGGTTTATTGATATTTTTCCTTTTCCTTTTTGGGAATAAATAAAATTCGATGGCGAATTTGTTAGTTATTCCATAAGCGTGTGACGCGCATGCAAGGTTGTATTTTTTTAGATACGACAGATGGAGACTCTACTGGGGAAGTAGTTCCCTTAAGAGAGTCAAACATAGTTTGGTATTGTCATACCCCAATTTTGCCCCAAAGATTTTCATTCATTGTAATTGCATAATTAGTCGATCATTCATGCATTAGGATGACCACAAGTCAACTTAGGTCAACATTTACACCATTTAAAGGTAAAAAATGACCAAAATCGCATCTCACACATTTTTATCTATTTACACCTCCTCATGCATTACGCGAAGTTGATCAACATCCAACCAGAATAAAATTTCGGTTCTACATGCATACTGGTAAAAGTGATTCAACATTGTGCATAAAATTAGAGAGCAAAATATTTCGAGTTTTAACCCATATCAAATTGTTTTACAAAACTATGTTGTACGTAGATCGTGATGGTGTGTTTGTTTTATTTTTCTGACTCCGTTTGCGGTCACCTTTTTATATCAGTCAGAGCCTGTTTATCTGAGTATTTCTAATTGTGATTCGGATCATTTCTAGTCTATTTTAATAAACTTCGTAACGCGTAAATTAAACCACTCAAATGTGATCCATTCGATGCAAAATAAACAAACATTTTAGCCTCCAAGAGCGAGCAACAAGCAAAGGTTTAACTGATCAAAATTTCTAACACGTCACTCTTTAAAATCAACCAACCAATTTATGGTTTTCTACCATGAACTATGGATCTCTGATTTTCTTATTGCACCGTGAGAATACGTAGACACATGATTCTGAAATCTTGGCGAGCACAATAATATAAAACTTAGGTTTAGTCTATTTCTTTCTTTCTTTTTCCTCACACAACAAGTAGAAGGTCACAAGTAAATATCACGCTAACACTCAATCACAAGTTTAACTAAAAGGTTACCATTGAGTATAATAGGCGTGAGGGATGCTAATACCTTCCCCTTGTGTAATCGACTCCCGAATCTAAATATGGTTGCAAAGACCATTTTCTCTTAAGGATTTTATCGATATTTTCCCTTTCCTTCATTAGAATAAATAAAGTTTGGCGGAGACTTTGTTCGAATCAATTTTTTGCGAATGTGTAATACGCTTCATGAAGGATCATGTTTTTCGAGATGTGACAACTAGAGACTCTACTGGGGAAAATAACTCCAATATAGAGAGAGTCAAGCCTAACTTAGTTTAATTTGTGATTGAATGTTGATCTTGTTCATTTGTTTTCTTCTGTTTTCTCCTTTATCTCCTTTGTGCTTTTATTGGTCATTGGCCCTGGTTTTATTAAAGATGTTCTAATTGCTCAGTATACTTTGTGAGATAGACTCTCGACTCGAGTATTGAGAAAAACATTTAGATAGGACATGGTTGCATAGTGTTGGTATGCCATACTCACTTGTCTTGTTAGGGTAACACGAGAACCACACTTAGAGTAGATCTTATTGAGGGCATTGTTAATTGGCAAGTAATTTTTCTTGTTGGATCGTGACTCTGAGAACCTTTTAGAACTCGAGACACTGTGGTTGCTTAGTGTTGCTACTGAAAGTTAATGGAGCGTTTAAAACTGAATCAAGTTGCGTTAAGAGAAGACATGGATGCTGTGAACCATAAGGTGGGATAAATGTTGAAATCTCTACTAGCATTGTCGAAGAATAATTTCCAGCATGTTATTAAGGAGAATTTTGATCTTACATCAAGCTTTACTATGGTGATTAACCCATTGTATATTTTTCCTATGTAAATGGATGATCTTATCCAACTTCAGCCAGTGAACAACGCTGTATCCAATAAAATCTCTACGGTGCGAGGATGTTCTACTAATCAAGTTGGGTATTATCCCACCTCCTCACGCCACTGAAAACCCTCAAGAGGTAATTCCAATATCAATTTCACAACTCATCAGGATACTGAAGTTGTTCAAAAGTATCGTGTTCTGGGTGAATAAATAAGAGCCATAGAAGGAAAAGATGCCAATGGTATGGATGTTGTTGACATGTGCTCAATGTCAGACATCATAATCTCGCCAAAGTTTAAGATTCTAGATTTTTATGAAATAAAAAGGAGTTAGCTGTCCAAAAACTCATTTGATGATGTTTATTCAAAAGATGATCGCGTACGCTCGTGATGACAGGTTTCTCATCCTTTTTTTTCAAGATAGTCTTAGTGGGGTGTAATTGGAATGGTATATGCAACTGAAAATAGACAATACCCACACTTGGAAAGACTTGGCTATGGAATTCTTAAAGCAGTACCAATACAATACTGATATAGCTCCTAGTCATACTCAATTGCAAAATATTTCTCAAAAGATCAGTAACGAGTCAATCAAGGAGTATGCCCAAAGATAGAGAGAGTTAGCTTATCGCGTTCAACCACCAATGCTTGATAGGGAGCTAGTTGATGTGTTTCTGAGTACCTTGTAGAGCTCGTACTTAGAAAAAATGATAGGCATTATTTCATCAGGCTTCTCTGATCTGGTGATAGTTGTAGAGTACATTGAGAGTGGTCTCAAAAGCGAAAAAAACTCCAAGTTGGCTCGAGTAGCCAGACTAGTTAGAAGGAATCTTCTAGCAATTCACAAAAGAAATAGAATGATGAAACTGATAAAATGTGGGAAGCTCTACAAGCTTTGGTACCATATGGTCAACATCTGTATGCAACGACTATTCAGTGCCAGCAACCACTATTTCTCTGTCCTCTGTACCAGCCACCATGGGTTGTTCCTCACGCAATTTGGCAAGCTCGGGGCTGCACATATCACAATCAACACCAAAATCAGTACAAACCTTGAAACAATCTAGAAAGAAGGAATAATCCTCTAGATCCAATCCCTATGACATACAGTCAGCTTCTGCCACATCTGGTTAAAAGCTTGCTGGTGGTTCCTAAATTTCTTAAGTCGCTGCCATAACCATTCCCACATGGGTATGATCCCAATGTGCAATACATATATAATGCTGGATTAGTAGGGCACTCGACCAAGGATTGCAATTCTTTCAAAGCAAAAGAACAACAGTTGATTGACAAGAAGTACTTAACCATTCAAGGAGGAAACCTGTTAGTGAACGGTAACCCCATACTCGACTGACTACTAAGAATGCAAGAAGCATTTCCTGAAGCTTGTGAATTAAAAGGGCGACTCATCCTCAAATTTGATGATCCTTAGGCCATATTTTTTCATTTTATTTGCAATTTCTTTTATTGTTAAAGTACTATTGCTTTTGAGTTTATTGTTTTTTAAATGATAATATTAATGAAATAAGCATGCATTTTCTAAACAATCTATTTATATTCACTTTGCACATATTCATTCTTCATAAAAAGAAAAAACAATAACAATATTTCTCCCCTTCACTTTTTCTTTATCAAACTTTTGTTTAAGCAAAGATTGGAGGGAGAATGACAAAAATGAAATACCCAAAATCGCTGACAGGTATGCTTTCGAATAAAACTTTGCTGATGATCTAAGTCATTATTTCAATTCCAAAACACCGAAGATATAAGGTAGATGATCCCTCATCAACCCATTTTGATCTTAGAATTTTGTGTTTTTTCTATACAGAAAAAACCTTAATATGAACCAGGGGCAGAATAGTCTTCAGTTAGTTTGGCTATGTATTTAAAATCCATTTTTTTTTTAGTTTTTCTTGATTTTCACAATTTTCTCGATTTTTCTTCTTTATGACTTTTTTGTTTATGATTTTTCAAAAAAGAGTGATATTTGATATTTTTCATGAAAATAGGCTATTTGGGATTCAGTTATCAATCGCTCAGAAAAAATAACAATTACACAACACAACAGATCATAACCAAATTATCAGCAAGAATCTTTAAAGGGGCACATCCATAGATCAATAACAACAATATCAGCAATATCAACAATATCATCATAGATTCTAAGCAAATTAATTCAATTTAATATAATCAAATTGTTAATTCAAAGGGGTTTGAGACAAATCCTTTTTTTGCCACAAACATACGATCATACAAAACAAAGTATAAAATAGGGGAAGAAGAAGACATAACGGTTAGGACCCCTCGCTATCTGACTGCGTAAACACCCAACATGTAAAGAACTCCCCCTTACCTCGAAAGTGATGATCGTTGAATTTTTCTGCCATTGAGATTATGAGTATGTTTGGTAAGACACAAAAAAGAGCTTTTAACTTTTACCTTATAGCTTTTTAGCTCGTATTAATAAAAAAAAACTTTGTTTGGTAACTCTCTTTTAGCTTTTACTTTAGAACTTTTTTACTAGCTTTTAACTTTTTTTTCAAAAGCTATTTGAAGTAGCTTTTGAGCTTATAACTTTTAGCTTATAAATTTTTCTTCCATTTGTACCCTCACTATTTTATCAAAAGTTCATTTTCACCTTTTATATTATAATGATTTAAATTAAAATAATTGTGTTTTAGTTGAGGGAATAAGAAATGTTAGTTATTATTTATACCGAACAAATACACGATGCAATCCATCTTCCATTTTGTTATTAGTTGAATATTTTGACTCATTACATTGAATTTTTTTATTACTTTTAAATTATTATTTTAATTATTTATTATTTGAATTTTTATTATTAATGTATAATTCTTATAAATATGATAATGAGTGATTGAATATATTTGTTCATTATCAGGCATGTCATAGATTTTAAGAGAGAAAAAAAGAGAAGAAAGTATGCATTTTATTGAAATATAAGATCAAATTACAATATTATTATTTTAGATATTTAAATTTCTTTACAAAATATATATATAAGTGTTTAATATATTTTTGTATTATGTTTAATTTTATATTTATATTTAAAATATTTTGCATTTAATTGTTAATATGTTTATTTTTATTTAATAAATAACATCAGTAATTTTTTTTAAATTTAGAATATCCTTTTATGTCATTTTGTATTTATCAGCTAGTGTAACCGTTAATTTACCAAACACTCAAATTAGCTTATCAGCTATAAGCTACCAGTCATCAACTATAAGCTATCAGCTACTAGTCATCAACTGCCAGCTACCAGCTAGCTTATCAGCTATCAATTAGTTTTACCAAACATAGCTTATACCTCACTCTTATTCCTACAAATCATTTTCTTAGGTTTTTCCTGCTCTTTTCCATAATTTCATGTTCTATACAGAAATCACATCTAACTTATCTATTTATATTACCCTAATTCATTTATTTTATTTAAAAAAATCTAATATTTTATTATTTTAATCAAATAATAATTATATCACTAATAATAATGCTTATTTTATTACATGTCCAAGTTCTCTAATTTTATATAAAAAATATCACAAATGATTAATTATTCAAATAAAATTAATTATTTACCTCAACTCTAATATTCCTCTAAGTTCTATCATTAATTAAATTACCAAAATACCCTTAATTCCATAAAACACATGAATCACTCAATAAATAGAATAAATTAAATAATTTAAATGAAAATAATAGTTGACTAAAGTCAGGGTGTTACAGACTGTCTTATGATCATGTTGTATGAGGAAGGGGCATCTATCATGAGGTATCTCACATTTATCATTTTCACACTTTTTATATCTCAAACATGGTTTTTAGGTTGATGTAGCCTTTTACCTGTACATGTTTGCCACATAATCAAACTAGTGAACTTTGAAAATATTTGAGGTCGTTTATGTATATGAGGAGTCTCTCGAAGGCATCTTAATAGAGAATTCATACAAAACTTCCTTAATCAATGAACATTTGCTTAATTTCTCAATTGTCGCACTCTACAATTATGACCATGGGATCATTGTCATGGGGATGGATTCTTGCTCCATCCTTCCCTGAGAAGGTGATTTAAGAATCTAGAGTCTCTTGTGAGCTTAAGGTTGGTAGATGAACCTTCAAACGTCATGATCTAGAGAATATATCTCTTGCGGACAGAGTTGGATTCCCCACCCTTATGCTGTAGTTTTAAGGGTATGACACATGGGTCCGTCTTCATCTTCTCTAATTTGAAAGGTGATGTCAATAAGAATCAACAATCCAAGTTTGGATCTAATTATTGTATAACCTACATATGTTTTTCATTTATCAACAAAATTGAGTGTTACTTATTTCACCATACTGTTTGGTGATGATCATCAAAGTGTTTGGTGATTATGAAAAAAGTTCTTTAACTTGGGGTGATTAAGAGTCAACCATAGTATTTGGTGTTTGTTGTGTAAATAAAGAAGTGGCGTACTTTCTTATGTGTGTATTATAAGTTTGTTTGAGAGAAGTCTTTGTGTGATACTTGCAACATAATTTCTATACATAGACGAAAATCCTCTAAGGAGATAGAGGGACTGAATTAGCCTTCAATTGGACAAGGTGAACCAGAATAATTATGTTTGTATTCTTCTCTTCCATTAAATTTTACATTCTGCACTTTAAATTTTTGCGCAATAGTTCTTTGTTATTTTTGAACAAGTTACATAATCACAACATCGCTTTCGGCAAAATCATATATTCAGAAATTAGCGCTTAATGTTAGATAAATCTGGAAAAACTAATTCAACTTCCTATTAGGTTGCATCTAATATTTACATATGCAAAATTCATCACGTATCATTATCTCTTTCATGGAAGCGGTAGGTCTTTAGGCAAGGGATTCATTAAAGTGGCTGACCTTTAATATATTCTTGTAAGCTTCTACGAATATCTCTTGGTTTGGGTGGATGACCTTGACAGTAACCTCAATGAACCGAGTGAGATACTCCCTTAAGAATTTTGAAGGACCCTAACAAATATTGAACAAATTAATGGTTGGCATTTTCCTGTGTCTACTCACTGAGAATTCGTGGACCAACTTTTTTACCAGGTCCTGATAACTAGTGAATGATAGTCGCGACAGGCTCATATACCACCTCAGAGAAATGTCCTTGAAGGTGTTAGAGAGGATCTTGCACTTCAAAGAGTTTGAAGCTCCAATTATCACCATTTAGGTGTTAATGGAGGTAACATGCTCTTGGGGATCGCTTATTTCATCAAATTTGGCGTGCAAAGGCGACTTGAAACTTCCGGGGTACTAGCTCTTCCCCCCCCCCAAATCTCATCAGAGAGATGTTATAATCCAGTTTTCATGTTTCCTTAGTGGGATCTGTCACCCACTGGTGCTGCTAGAGATTAAGGATGTTATCCTCTAAAGTCTGGTTGTGGCGACCTAAGTCGTCCATAGTAGCACAAATCTTTGTTATGGCCTCATGGTGTCGCCAGAGCTGTTGTCGATTGAAGTCACTGCTCGCCTATTCACCATGTTGAAGAAGATTAAGAAGACATGCAATGAGTCGATCGTTGATTATGAAGGTGGTCCAAGTTCGTTTTACCAGGTTTACTAGTTTTACTAGGGCTTCCACTAGGGAAAAAACAACTAGAAAAATGTTAGTGTTACCGTTTTATGCCACAACCATAAGTAATGTTTCCTTATATTTACTGTATAACCATGTTTCATTAATTTGAACAACAAGTTTGTAGTATACAAAATCTCAAATGCATGGTTGAAACTCCCAGAATAACGAGTGGAAAACTTTGGTTCCATCAACACAAGTGTCATCACCTATATATGTCGATAATGTCTTCATTACACCCATTGTACCATGAACACATTTATCAAGTGCCAATAAATAATGTGGAAGTTCATTGTTTGAAGTATCTGAATTACCGTAAACAAGTTCATATGCCTTATTCCTCACGATCCATGCTTTTGTAAGAGTGAGTGTAATTGAATTGGAAAATAATATGGATGATTATGGTACTCACCTAGACTGACAGATCTTTGCCCACAAGAATGTTTTGTCATATTAATTGAGAGCTTAGTTTACGATAATCTTGTAAGAGATTGGTGGTATTACAACTATCGATAGAACATATATCCTAAGTATCACTTCTCTTTTTAAAGGTGTTCCTAAGAGAAAATTGCAAAGCTCGTTACAACAAATAACCACGCACCTCAGTGCATCTGAGTGTTATACATTATAATCAACAAAGTGTTTCATATGAAATTTTTCATGGCTAGCACACACTCAACTTTTGTGCGAACTCAGTATCCCATATTTAAGCCCACTTTCAACGGGATAACATTATTCCACATGTGCAACAAATTAAATTACATTAGTGCGACAATAAATCTGAAATTTGACTCATTCCGAGATATTATTTTTACATATGATGGCACAAGGACTTCTTCTTAGTCCCCTAAGAAGAACTAAGCGAGACCTCGACGATAATTAGCATTTCGTCGATGTGGAATCGATAATCACTTAGATGGACTACATCGAGAACGTAAAAAATTATAATGTAATTTTTAGATTTAATTATAACTTTGGTCCCCCTATTTTATCTGATTGACGAAATTGGTCCTTTATTTTAAATTTAAACAATTTTGATCTCCTTAATTTAAATTTAAACAACTTTAGTCTCCCTCTCATATTTGTGTACTTAAAACCAACAGTGTTTTTATTTTTTAAATGACAAGTTACTTGTGAAACATGACAAATCATCGTATATAAAGGGACCGAAATTGCTAAACTTTATAGATCAAAATATATGTTAAAAAACAAATATCTCATTGATTTTCTATGAAAAAACATGAGAGGAGGACCAAAGCTGTTTGAATTTAAAATAGCGAAACCAAAACTATTTGACTTTAAAATAGAGAAACTAATTTCGTGAATCAGATAAAATTGGGGGACTAAACTGTATTTTAACTTAATTTTTACTTATATTTGAATAATATTTTATTAATTTGCATAATTAATATTTTTACTAATTATTTTTATCTAACATTTTCTTATGAAAATTTAAATAATAATCATAATTAACAATAATTAAATAAGAATATTGTATTAAATAATAATTAAAAATAATAATTAATTAAAATTAAACAAATAAAACTATAATTAGGAGTACAAGGAGACACCACCAATAGTATTTGTGACACTGATAAAAAGTGTGTGAAAGTGCGATAATTTGAAATTTATGCTGAAAAGTTGGAAATTGTAACTATTTGAGTTGGGAAAGTGGAGCATTTGGGTCAAAATCTCGCATTTGACTATAAAGAAAAGTGGTAAATGATATACAGTTTATATAAAAATAAAATAAAATAACAAATGATACTATATAAAGCAAAAAAAATTACACCTTTATTTAGAACAAGGAGCTGAAACAGTTGCTATTTTTTCTAGTCAGCTTCAACGACAAGACAATAAATTAAGGATGGAAACATAGTAAAATATGATTCTTATGACTAATACTCTAATGCTACTATTACATTAGCACTGCCTGAGACAAAACAACCTTGTTGATGACAGTATTGTTGGTCAATGAAGGCTCAGGTTCCTCATCCTACAAATGAAAGAAAACAGTAAAATTGGCTACAGAGTTATAGTATTGACATTTAACTATAGTGATTATGTTATGATACCTTTTCTCTTCTTGAGAGACTGAATTTTTCTTGTAATTTGGAAACGGAACTTTCCCCGACTCAATACGCTTAACATCTTCAACAAGACGCTCATAGTGTTTCTTAACTTCCTCTGGAGTTTTGCTACCGACAGCATGAGCTACATTGTACCAACGATCTGGCGTGTCTTTGTCGTAAACAGCTAGAGCTCTTTCAAAGGCTTTGTTGTCCTTAACACTCCATGAGCTAGACGCTGACATTGAGCTAGATGCCATTTCTTGGTATGAGGAGTTTGAAGATAGAGACTTGAAGGAAATGGTAACAATATGTGATGTTTTAAATAAGCAGAAGTGGAAATATGAGATGGGGTTGTGCCAGTTGGCATCAAAATCTTGTTGCTAAAAATGAAATGGAATTATAATGATTTGTCTCTTTAGGAACCACAGAAAATAACTGGCTCAAGAAACTCAGCAACAGGAGCAAACAAGGAGAAGAGAATCAGTATCTTCATGACAGTAAAAAAATAGGTCCATTTGTAGATAAGAATATTGAACCAGCAAATAGGCAAAGTGGTCATATTCACGTTGATCTCACGCCAATGCATCACACAAGGGACTAATTTAACTATGAAATTTTGGGTTCTCATGTACTAATTTTGTTGGTAATTGATTAGAAATGAACTAATAATTGAATAACCCGCCAATAAGTTTCAATTCCGTTTGAGTTTTTAATTGGAAGTCTTTTGTTAGTCAATATAAAGGTTTCAATGGCATCTTCTTCACCTTTCACAGGGTTCTGGTCGATCTAAAGTTCATGTTGTAAATGCGTCTTAAAACCTTTGTTGATGAAGAGAAAGAAAATATATTTTGAAAATTGTATTTATTGTGAAAATCGGACGAAAAGACGAGAAAAAAATCGGCCAGTGAATAGTATCGTCAGTACGGTAAATAGTGTTATTCGTACGAATGAATAGTCACGTTCGTACGGTGAATAGTGTTGTCCGTACGGTGAATAGTGTTTTCGAGTTTTTTTCGATTCGGTCCATGAATCCATGTGATTTTGGACTTTGTTTGTTGGGTATTTGCTATTATAAATATGTATCTTTTATATGTTTAGTGTGTGACAATTTTTGAGTTTTCACCAATAAGAGAGACCAAGAGTTTGTTGAGTATTTACTATTATAAATATGTAACTCATCTGTAATCTTGGGAACCTGAAGTCGAAGGTTATTTTCTTATAACTCATGTGTAATCTCTTGTAACAACTTTCTGAATATAGTGAATTGGAGAGCTGCTATCTCCCCCAGAGTAGATCATTTGATCGAACTGGGTAAACAAACTTTTGATTTTTTCTTGCCTTATTCTGTTATATTATCTGTGTACGGATTATTATTGCTGAAGATCATTTATTTTGGTTGCTATTGTCCTTTGTCTTACAAATTGATATTTAATTTATTCGTAATTCACAACAAGATTCACAATAAGTAGTGCGATGAGCGTGGAGCAAAGAGATATTGTTGACAAGTGAGCACCATGGTTAGTAGATGACAGATCGATAAATTTTCCAGTAACAACGACTTTGGATTGTGGAAAATTAATATACAAGCAGTTTTAATTCAAGAGAAGTGTATCGATGCTTTGAAGAGTGAAACATTGATGCCTGCAGGGCTTACATAAGTACAGAAGACCGAGATGGTGGATAAGGCCAGAAGTGTCATTATCTTGTGCCTCAAGGATAAAGTTCTAAGAGAAGTCGCCAGGGAGCAAACTGCGGTTGCTATGTGGGCAAAACTTGAATAATTGTATATGACAAAGTCTTTGGCTCACAGGTTGTATATGAAACAACAACTTTATTCATTCCGAATGGTGGAGAACAAATCCATAGTTGAGCAGCTCATAGAATTTCACAAGATTATCGATGATCTTGAGAGTATTGAAGTGAAGATTGATTGAGGACAAGACTTTGCTCCTGTTGAGTTCATTACCCAGATCCTTTGAGCACTTTAAGGACGCCATTCTTTATGGTAAGAAAGATACTATTACTTTGGATGAAGTCCAGACGACAGTTAAATTTAAAGAATTTTTAAAGTCGAAAGATTTGAAGATTGAAGATAGTGATGAAGGCTTAAATGTGTCAAGAGGAGGAGGTGAGCGTAAATGGATGTCCAAATCAAAGAGGTTTGAAAAGTCAAAGGTAAAATATTTTAATTGTTAGAAAATCGGTCACTTTAAAAGGGATTGTCCTAAAAGAAAGGTCAATGAAGATTATGTTCAAGTTGTAGTTGCATTGGGTGAGGAAAATTATGAGGACGCTGAAGCACTAGTAGTATCGAGTTTGGAAACTGAAGATAGTTGGGTCATTGACTCAGGTTGCTCTTATCACATGTGCCCAAGAATATAATACTTTGAAACTTTGAAGATGGTGCAAGGTGGAGTAGTTTGCCTTGGTAATAATAAGGCATGCAAGGTTCATGGTGTTGGTACGGTCAGATTTAAAATGTTAAATGATCGTGAACTTCTTATTCACAATGTGAGGTATGTTCTAGAAATCAAGCGATTTTTTTTTATCTATAAGTATGTTTGATGATCTAAGCTATTGTACTAGAGTTGAACGTGGATTATTGAAAATTTCGCGTGATGAATTTATTATTGCTAAAGGGTCTAAAATATGTGGTCTATCTATTTTAGAAGGTTCAAATGTTATTATTCATTCATCGTTAACTAGTGGAGACTTTCATGAAAAAGAAGAGCTATGAGATTTGAGTTTAAGGCATTATGAATGCCTTGAGAAAGTTTCAGAGGATTACAATAAATTTTGCAAAAATCAAGGGATAAAAATGCATGTTACCACTGAGTTGTTATTGAGTTTTTGGGGAAGAGTTGAGGTTAAAACAACTTACTTGGTTGATAGAGAATTTCTTTAGAAGAAGAACAGTGAAAATTAAGGGAGAAACCTGGGAGAAACTATAACAGAGAAAACTCAGTTTGAGATGGAGTTTCCTACTATGGATGCTAGCAGTAGTGCGGAAACAGTTACAAAGATCTCTGATTATCATTTGACTCATGATAAGGTAAGGATGGTTATTGTAGCATCTCAAAGGGACAATTATGCTAGCCTTGGATATTATATTTTTAATGTGGCTGAAGGACTACAAAATAAAAGAAGAAAAACTTTTAGGGAGGCATTTGAAAACAGGTGTGTCGCGGTGAAAATCGGATACCAACCTATTGATTAGCTTGAACCTTAATTCATTACAACCGGTCTTTAATTTGTCCAAAGGAAGGGAAAAATATCGAATTACCCACAATGCAATGCAAATGCAAAGGCTAGAGTGTTATAGGTTTGGGGGTTGGTTAAACTAAGGGAAGGTGCTAGCATCCTAAATTTCTGTAGTACTCTACAAGAACCTCTTGTTTTATGTTGTTTATTGCTAATGGTTATCTGCTTAAGGATAAAAGACCTAGTGGTTTATTTCTAAATATACTCGCCAAGACGTCGCATCTTGTGCCTACATATCCTGACAAGAATGGAATCAGAGTATTTGTAGTTCCCCTAAAGGGTTTAAGGAGCTCTTTGACTGTGGTCAAAGTTCCTAAGGGATAAAGGGTAGTTGATTGATTGGTTCTAGGAGAAAAGACGAGTTGTCATCTTAAGGGAGATTACTCGAATGGGATCAAGGATCTAACTTGTAAAAGATAAAAGAAAAGGTCCTCCTTAAGGGTGAGGATCTAACTTAGAATGATCGACTTGAATGGGATCAAGGATCAAATGGGGGATTATGATGCAAATGAAATGCATGCGCACAAGCTTTACGTCATGCGCGGATTCTTCATTTGGACGTGCAATGCGATAAAATAAATTGCGGAAAGGATAAAAGACAAATAAATAAATCCATACAAGGATAAAAGTGCTAAAATTCAAGCCAAGTGTGGGAGTTGTGAATATGTGAATGGAATCGGAATGGGAACGCAAGCGTGCACGATTAATTAAGTTATGGCGAAGTTGAATTTTATGTGGATTGATTTTAGAAAATTGTTGAATTAAAAGGGAGATGTTTTTAAGGAGAAATTAGCTTAGTGAAATTAATTAAAGTTTTTATAAATTAATTAGGTTTTTTTTAGGTAGAAATAATTTTAAATAAAAGGTTTATTAAATAGAAAAAAGATTTTATTAAATATGTAGATATTTCTTTATTATTATTAATAATTATAAGTTATTTTTAAAGTTATGAAATAAGTCTTCTTATTATTAAATAAAATACACTTAGTTATTATTGTATTCTTTTAGGAGATCCTATTAAATACATAGTTATATTATAAAATATTTTTATTGAATTTAATGGTTAAATAGGTTTTTGTCATTTAAATGAATAGGTAACATAATTATTTATCTAAAATATGAAAAAAAGGGTTTTTTTATTTATATAATAATATGATATTAAAAAGTGCTGGTGAAATATTAAATTAATTAAGTGGATTACTTAATAAAAAGGGCTAATTAAAAAAGGTTATTAAAAAAAGATTTAATTATTGGTTATTAGTTTATATTTTTTATAAAAAAAAGATTGATTAAGCTTGATAATTAATTAAATTGATTACTTGGTTAATGAGTGGATTAAGGTGGTTAATGGTTAATTAACGGTTAGATTAAGGGATTAGATGATGGTGGGGTGAGTGATCTGGTGAGGTACGTGGGTGAGGGTTTACGGTGGAATGCAACGTGGGACGTTTGATCTGGTGATCAGGCGAGATGTGTGGTGATGCGATGAGGTGCACGGTGGTTGTGGTGTGTGTGCGTACGTGGAATTATATTACAATACAACAAAAATAAAAAATAAAAACCCTAAATCCCTAAATCTTCTTCCTCAACCGTCGATTGCTCTCCCTTCTCTCTCGCCACTTCCCTTCCCTGTTCTTTCATTTTCTTCTTCGATCGTCTCTTCGACTTCTTCTTCCCCTTTCGTGATTCCTTCTTCTTCTCCTCTAAATCTTCACATCTCCCTTTCCATGAAACCTAGCAAAAAAACACAAAACAAAATCAATCACGAAATAAAAATATCAGTTGAAGAAAACGTTACCCATGATGACGATAACTATGGCTTTGCTGATGACTTCGCGGGATTCCGACAGGGTTTGCGAAGTGGAGGGCAGTTGAAGTTCGCGGATGATGAGGTTTGACGGCGGAAGTGGCGATCTTCGGTAGGGTTTGGTCGTACGGTCAAAGCATGGGTTTGAGGGTGAAGATTCTTCCGGCGATGAATGTGGCGATGCTAAGAGGATAAGTCTTTATTTTCGATTTACAAATTAGGGTTGATTTGGGATATTTGTATTGGATTTGCGAGTCTGTTAGTGTTCTGCCCCTCCCTCTAATTCGTTTTGTGAATCCTTTTATAGTTTCAACAATTCTTCTGCTAATAATTCTCGGTTAAAAACGTTACTAAATTCGTATGGACATGCTGGATATTGTTTTGGCAAGTTGAAATTGTTTCTGTTTTTAGATTAATCTGTTGAATTGGGTTTTATACATCTGATACGTTAATTTCTTGCCTTGAATATGTTTCCTTTCCAGATGAAACAAGCTCTGCTTAGAAATTAAAGTTCTTGATTCTACTCCATTCTTTGATTTATGTTTAATACGGTTTTGGAAACTAATTGATTTGTCTCAATCTTGTCTTGGAATAGTGTTGATTCCATTACTTCACTTTTGAACCTTGTGTTCTTTTCCCATTGAGAACTCACTATGTATCTTTTCTTCTTGACCTCAGGTTGTTGCTGCATGTACTTCTTCACGAAGAACAAACTCATCAAGGCTTGGTTCTTCTGAAATCTCGACCAGAAGTTAGCTAGCTTATGTCTCTTCAAATGATCAAACTGGTAAGTGTGTTGAATCCTTCTGTTTTGGTCTGCTTTTCTCAATTATCTTGTGACAACAATCTCATGGCTCTAATGTGACATTTCCTTGTTTATTGGCAGGTTCTGGAACTATGTCGGCGTAAGCTTATAGGATGATATGTGTTACACGATGCCTTGAGAAAATATCCTCAAATCTTCCACCATAATTATCATGCAGCTCCGCAGTTCCTGGCTGGAAGGAATGGTGAAACCATCAACAAAAATTGAAACCGACGGATAACGGCTTTTTAGACGCAGAGTCGCTAAACAGAGACGTTGAAGCATCGGCGTTAGTAGAACTTTTTAGAAGGATAATGTATGATGTTGGCTTGTCCGTAATTCAAAACGGTTGGACCAACTTGGCAACACAGTTGATAGCTCTTGAATCTTTTCAATGTATCTACTTTGATTTTATTGTAACTCTTATTGATAATATTGGTGAAATACATATTCAGTTTAATAAATCACCCCTTTTTGTTGCAATAAAGCTGCATATGAACTTAGAAAGAATTACCAAATATTGCTCGAAATAATTTTGCAGAGAATCCCATTGTTGTATAACTAAATAAATTCATGAAATCCTTCACCAATTGTAATTTTACTAGACCAAAACCAAAGATATCATAAAGTGAGTCACTTGGGCAGTACAATTGGGTGCTTTTCAATGTTGTGTCCAGTCCAAGCCAAGTTCTATATCAGTGTTTTTTTCTTACAGTGACCCTTATGAGCTGCCTTTCTACAAATTACTTCTCAAGCTACTAATGTTAGATTCTTCCTCGCACAAATCTCGGATACTTGAAAAGCCATGAACCTTGCCGAGACTTGGCATCCCTTAACTTATATTTTTCTTTTGCAATTCCACTCCAAAGACAAAATGAAAAAGCAGAGATAAAGAAATGGAGGTTTGGATTTGAGTTCTAATCTGAGCTTGTTGAAGAACGAAAGTCTTGAAATTCCATAACAACTAACAAAAGTCGGGTAATTAGATGCTCACATGTACGTCAATAATAACCGTGATCCACATGAACATGACTTTAAGGATTTCTCGTACCCGGGTGTTACAACCTTAGTATATTCACCAATTATACCCACATACAGTGCACCAAATCAAATCTAATGTGATACGCGTTAAATTCTTCACCACAAACCAAATAACACCACTCGATAAAATTGCAACCGCTGGATTCACAACTCAACGAATGATATTCAAATTTTGAATCCAAGATATCTTGCACTACAGATGTCTCAATTACCATGAGCCCGTGATCTCAATTCCTGTACGAGTCCTGTCTTGACAAACCTTTCTGGGTAAGGAAATCTAATCATAAAAATCCGCCAGAGACGTCCTTAAAGCAAAATAACCCTGCACACACTCGTTAGTCGCACATGAAAGTAGAAAGATAAAACGTATGAAAACACACAAGGAGGTGGGATCTTAAGGTCAAAAATTAGGGTGCGACAAATGCCCCTATTTAAGTTTCTTCTATCCGGAGATATGGAGATTGAAATCTCCGTCTCGACAAGATAGGAGGGACTTAAATACAAACATTGCACGAATTTTTGGCCCTAAGAAGCCACCGAATGCATATGATATGAGATGATATGAGAATGCAAGACACAGGTCCTATGAAGAAAAGATATCACAGGAGAAAAACTAAATATGACACACGAAGAACAGGCTCAACAAAGCAAGACTCCACGGAGGAAGATCGACAATTGACAATCATAAGGCCTCTTCAGACATATCATGGAGAATTTGGTGAGAAAATCCACTTGGAGAACCTACTGGATAGGTCAAATGTAATTATTCCAAGATATCAGCCGGCGAAGTCTGCTGCCGAGACTTATGACACAATTTGAGAATACTTTTGCCAAAGTGTCTACTGTTAACTTTTAACGGAATCTGCTGCCGAGATTCTATGTTGAAGTCTGCTGGAGATATACTTCTGTCGAAGTCTTCTGGAAATCTTCTACCGAGATTTTTCAGGAAATGAAATAGCAATACCTATTGCCGAGGTTTTCTGGAAATCTACTTCTGTCGAAGTTTTGTGGAAATCTTCTGCCGAGACTTGCCAGGAAATAAAAGAAAATACCTACTGCCGAGGTCTTTTGGAAATCTACTGCCGAGATTAGCCAGGAAAAGAGATGTCTTCGAATAACTGTTCAAAAGGATGATAAACCTCCCCACACTTCAAGGCTTGTGTGCCTTGAACAGGTCTAAGTTTCTTGAAATAAACCTCCCCATCGCTTCATGGTTTGTGTGCCATGAACGGGTCTCAGTTCCTTGAAATAAACCTCCCCACGCCTCATGGTTTGTGTGCCATGAACGAGTCTCAGTTTTTTTTGAAATGATGAGTGCTCGAGAGCATCTTCATAGTGGATTGAAATTTTCACTAGGGATAAATGACTTCAGCGGTAATCCATAATGTACTGGAGATTGTAAAATTTCATCAGGGATCTTCGAAAGAGATGTAGGCCGATTGATTTGCAAAATACGTCTTCTCAAATAAAGAGAGATCAGTTGTAATAATCTTCACCAAACTTCTCGGGAGAGATGCCATTTTATGGAAGTAGACTTGCGTAATGAACTCACTGGGGAATACATTCCTGAGGAGTATCTCTTGTTGTAGTTGTAAAAAAGTATTGGAACTCTTGAAGTGAGAATTCTCAAATAAAGAGAAATATCTGTTAAAGTCTTCGACAAACTTCTCTGACAGATTTCCATAGAGATGCCATTTGACGAGTTGATAATCTTGATAAAACCCACTGGGGAGGGACAAATTGTCCTGAGGAGATTACCATTTGTCATTTTTGATAGAAAACTTGATCAAACGAGTTGCTCAAATAAAGAGCTACTTGAAATTCCGTTGAGAAAGTATGGTAATACTATTTGAGAAATATCCGTCTTTAATAGTTATCTTCATAAAAATTCTCTTGAGTGCAAAATAAATGTGCACTTATTCTAGGTTCAAAAGTTGGAGATATCCACAAATGTGATTGCCAAGGATCGAAGTTCACTTCGGGAAATAACCGAAGAGAAACTGTCAAGCAAGACCCAACCATTGAGGCATGAACTCCAATGGGATGTACTAAAATAACCGTCTTCCACGAGGATCAAACTTCACGGAGAAATATAAATATTGCGCTTTTTTCTGCCTAAAGCTAACAACTCTAATTGGAAGGAGAAGACGCGCCCAGTCACTCGGGATAAACACGGCCAAAGTGACAGAACAAACAAAAAGATGCAGGATGCATATGCCATGCTATCTATCTATATGCTATGCATATGCTTATGCTGACAAAACAAACAACAAGAGGCAACCAGAGATACAACATCTCGGAACAAACATCCGACCAATCTTCAAAGATAGAAGTATCACTGGGGATAAGTGGAGAACTGAATGTGGGATCACAATCCTACTTCAAGGTCTTAAAACTCATATGGGGAATAGAGCACATTCCACTTGGGGGCATAACGTCTGGATCAGTCTTGGTTATCCTGTTGAAAATTAGAATAAAGATCTACTAGGAGGCGGATCAAACTCATAATCGGAGAACTTTCACGGATAGAATAAATATCTGTCTCCCTGGAAAGATTCATACTGGAGTTGTAGATAGGGATACCCGAACTGAGGTTTTATAGGGAATAAAATAAATGTCCACTTCAAATGGAGAAACCTGGGTCAACATAGCTGTTGAAGATGTCGGAGTCGAACTCAAAGGGGATGAAATAAACATCCGCTTTACTGGAGAAGACTGGCGTTGTAAAAGATCCACTGGGGAGTAGAATAAAAACTACTTCACTGGGAAGGTGAAGTTAAGAGGATTCGCTGAGGATTAAAATATCATCCACTTCATTGGGGAGGTGAAGTTGAGCAAATCACTGGGAATTCTTGCATCGAAAAGGTTCATTGAAGAAATGTCATGACCACCTGAAGAAAAAATTTACCGGGGACATGAATAAAGAAATGTTGTAAGAACAAAGTAATTTTGCATTGATGAACCACATGGTAGTTGCCATTTTGAACAAAATAATGCCCCAGAGTACAAGCTTTATGAGAAGAAGCATCCTCAAGAGGATTTTACAGAAAACATGGCGTCTGAAATGCTTCAATGTCTTCAAACTCTTTTAGAGATTCGTCGAATCTCGACGTAACTGGACCTGATTGACGATAGTAGGTATAACCGGGTCTTTGAAAATAGCTCTTGTTTAGCAAAATCTTCAAGTTTCAATAGAACAAACTTAACGTCGAGGTTTATATGTAAGCTTACTATGACATCAAGCAAATCAACATGCATGAAATGTTAATTCTGAAACTGTTAATGCAATATATGTTTGTCTTGAAGTTTTTGAAAAGAGACATCACGATAACTTGTGACAAAGTCACTAGTTAGGATATAAATTTATTTTATAAAGCCAATCATCAAATTGAGCATAGCTCATAGGAGTCAGGAAACATTATCTCATTGAGTATGCTTTCGAATTAAACCTTACTTCAATTAGGACTTTTGAGGTTATATCAGGGCTTAGTTTAAGATTTGTGAAACAAAGGAAATAAGGGTCAAAGCTTATTTGCACCCACCCATTTTTGAAGGTTCACTATTTTTGAAAGTTGAATGTTCAATCAAGCTGATTGAAAATTGCCTTGCCCCAGGTTAAAAATGAGGTTGAAAAGGGTTAAAAAAGGATTTGACTTCCTTATATCTCTGGTGTTTGAGAGGTTCAAAATAATGCCTTACATCATCAGTAGGGTTTTATTCAAAAGCATACAACAGGAGACCTTGCGTTTTTGATTCGTCATCCTCCTTCCAATTCTTTCTCAAAGTGAGAAAAGAAAAAAATGGATAAAGTTGGCATTATAAGTCATGAAAAACATTTTACGAGTGAATACAAATGGATTTCTTAAAGACAAACCTTTATTGTATCAACGTTCAAAATAAACAAGTTCTTACATGCCAATTATGCTTTTAATCAAAGAAATAAAAAGGAAGTACACATAAGCAAACAAAATAAACAGCTGATGAGCCCTTCTCAGTATTTTCTAGAGTTTTCCCTTATATTAGCATAACGGTATTCCATTCATGACTGGGTTTCCTCCTTTGAAAGTCAGCACTTCGTCATCTATCATTTCTTGAACTTTCTCTTGGAAAACTTTGCATTCTTCAATCGAATTCCCCAATACTCCATCATGAAATTCACAGCTAGCGTTCGAGTTGAACCACGGTGGGTGAGACTTCATGGTTCTAGTCTTTCTGGGCGTCATTACCGAGTTTCTAACAAAATAAGACCAAAGATGTCTGTAAGTTAACGGGATTGGATCACACTGGCGAGTTTCTTTTTCGAAATTCTTAGAGGTATCTCCTGATTCTGAAACCGTCTTCGAACCCGTTGATTCTGATGTTGATCTGGAGAAATCAACCTTCGTTTATGAGGTAGTCGTTGCTTGCACTGAGTAGGCGCTACATACTGATGTTGAGGATAAGATACTGGAACTGAATCTGGCAGGATTTGAGAGGAATCCCGAGTTGCATTAACATCAACACTTCCTTCCTCTTGGGAACCACTAACTGAAATTTATTCATTAGCTTGCCCATTCGAGTCATCTTGAATTCTTCCACTTTTGAGTGCGTTCTCAATGTTTACTCCAACTTCCATAATTTTGGAGAAATCTAACGACACAATGCCTACCATCCTATCATAATAAGATTCATTGTCATTCTTACTCACGTTCATCAATTGATCACTGTCTGGGGCCATATCTAAATTGTAATTGTACTGCTTCACAAAAGCATCAGCTAAATCTCTCCACGACTGAATACAGTTCCTTTGTAGCTTCATATACCACATCAAGGATGCCCCACATAAACTTTCTTGAAAGCAGTGAATCATCAGTTTGTCATTGTCAACATAAGCAGTCATCTTCCGACAAAACATCGTCAAATGGTACCTCAGACAACTAACTCCCTTGTATACTTCAAAGACAGGCATCTTGAACTTTGGAGGAATAATTATGCCTGGAACTAAACATAGGTCATGAGCATCAAGACCAGATGCATTAGCTTCTTTCATCACCTTCAACTGTTCTTCAAGATCGCGAAATCCTTTCTCAATTGCCAAAAATCTGGGATCGTCCATCTTCATCTTAGCATGAACATTCAGAGGATTCGGTATACACCACAGAAACTGGGAATCTCTTCTATCAACTTGACCAACCAGGTTATCTTGCCCAGGATGAGGTTGTGTAGGAACATCCACTTGTTGAACATTATCATCAGAGGGAAGATCAAATAAAGGATTAGTCTTTACTCTGAAGCCAGTCATGGAATCCATATCTTTCGTTCTCTGTTACTATCCTTTAGTGAATACTTCGAGCTTGGTCAGATGGTCAAGATGTCAGCTGACAAGGACAGAAGATCAGATGAGGACGCAGCGGAGAAGAGACACATGCACATGCAAGATGCTAAATGCAGGATGCTATGCAAAATGCAGAAATGAAAGGTTTCATGGAACTCAAGTTCTTATAAACGTTACAGAATACCAAAGAAAATTCATTTATTATTTTTTTTGATATCGATTACAAATAAATATTCTTATAAGAGTCCTGACATAATGGCTAAATAAAAGCTAAATAAGTCCTAAGGAAGTCCTTCATCGCGCTTGTTGATTTGCTATTCTATCTGGACTTTCTTGAATATAAGTTTGTCCACGATCAATGCTCAAAGAGTAGTGTGATAGAGGAAAATAAATCACCAATCTCTCTTTTTTTCTTGCCAGGAAGTAAGGAAGGAAACCCTTGTTTACTTGGATCTTTAATATTGATGAAAGTTTTTTTTAACTATTATTGATCTTCAATGATAATGGAAGCCTTTTGTATTTGTCTTTTGATTCTTCAATCAGTGCCCTTAACTTCCTTAGGTCATCCAAGTTAGGACTCTTAAAAGAATATTTCAAAATATTTTCTTTTGTAATCCCTATTGGTTCTATAATGTTTATAAATAAACTCGGGATTTCGTGAAACCAATGCAATATGATGCTATATGGATGCAACAAACACAAGTAGGCACATATGGATACAAAGATAAACAAACAAGGAGACCTTAGGTTTTCAACGAGCATGGAGCAAAAGGTATACCCATTCCCAAAGGATGTGGACTAAAGGCTGATGCTACCTGCGGAACAATGTTCTAAAGAGGGTGCCCAAAGTCATTAGTCCATCTTTCGGATATTATCAATTTCCCAATTACTCGGTGGTTAATAATATTCTCAAGAGAACCTCTTTTGAGTGTAGCATCGCGTAGCAACTATTTTGGGAATACTCCCTCATAGTCCTCGCACTACGTCCTAGTAAAGGCCAAAGTGGGGTTAAAGGTAACTACGGTCCTCAATATCATAGGTTCCAAGGTCGAAAATAGTGAATGTTTTCACGATTAACTCGTTCAACAGTACTATTTTCAAGAGGGCCTCAATTGAGCGTGATTCAACTCCCTATAAGCCTCGTCGAATATATCAACATCCTATCTTAAGTTCACTCAAGTCTGGGTGTAGGACTTTATCTCACCACTCAAAGATATTAACCCAAAAGTATAAACAAATATATAAATAAGCAGATAAGCAAATATATATATGTAACAATAAACAAGCATAATAAAACAAGTTAGGGAAACCCACGAGGTCGTCCCCAGTGAAGTCACCATTTCTGTCGCGGTGAAAATTGGATACCAAGCTATTAATTAGCTTGAACCTTAATTCATTACAACCGGTCTTTAATTTGTCCAAAGGAAGGGAAAAGATCGAATTACCCATAATGCAATGCAAATGCAAAGGCTAGAGAGTTATAGGTTCGGGGGTTGGTTAAACTTAGGGAAGGTGCTAGCATCCTAAGTTTCTGTAGTACTCTACAGGAACCTCTTGTTTTATGTTGTTTATTGCTAAGGGTTATCTGCTTAAGGATAAAAGACCTAGTGGTTAATGAAGGTAGGAAAACACTTAGAGGGGGGGGGGGGGGGGGGGTTGAATAAGGGGTTTTCAAAAACAATTATGACAATAGAAAATAGCAAGTTATTTTTATCCTGTTTCGTTTGAACTCAAACTACTCCAGTCCACCCGGCCAAGGTGATTTCGCCTCTCTCAAACGAGGACTTAATCCAGTAAATCAAAACCTGATTACAGTGATATCCCTAAGACAAATTGTCTTAGTCTTCTCAAGAATCATGACCACAACTTGGTCTCTCAAGGAACTTTTACTAAGATAAAATACAATGTGTTTAAGTGCTTCTAAAAAGCTATTATCACAACTGTGATTTTTGCACAAAATAAAGAAAAAATAAAACAAGTTTGTTGAAGAAAGTTGTTTGAATATGTTCTTTGATTGTTTTGGAATTCTTCTTGGATTTGTTGTACTTGAAGTGCTGATGGAGACTTATTTATATACTCCACTTTCTCAAATAGTGTGTAGATGAAAATACTGTAGGATGTAGATAGAAAGGACAAATACTTTTTGTCTTGATTTGACATTCCCTTTTTGCCTGAATTCCTGTGCCATATGTAACACCCCAATCTAACCCGATGGATAATTAAGGAAAACAGAATCAGAGTGCAACAAGTTTTGTAAACATGACGGTCGTAAGGGGCTGTCACGACTGTGACGGTCATGACGATCGTAATGAAGGTGTGACGACCGTCACATCAGCAAATTCTGGGCGTTACAATTTCAACTCACAGAAACATACATTTCACAATTCCATTAGACAGCATGCATTTAGTAATGATACATAGCACAGAAGCTTGGATGAACATACAACAATAACTTGATTAACATTTTGATCACAAGGCATCTTATTAATTTGCAGCGGAATATAAAACATTTCCAACATTTAGCATGATTAAAGTAAGATCATGAAACTTGCAACAAAACTCCATTAAAATTCAGCAAGTAATTATCTTGCATCAATTCAACATAAACAACAGGTTTCAACCATAAAAATCAGCACTACTAATTGATCGACATAGTGCATCCAACCAACATTTGGCACTTAACAGCTGCCACTAATTTAATGAAAAATACTTGATAAAATTCAGCAACAAGGAAATTAAAAAAAGCAATAACATCAATCGTTCATCCCCCCAAGAGTGCTACGTATCAGAGCGACCAACAACCTTAAACGAAAAGCTACACTTTATTCTGGATTACCTACAAGTTACCACCAATGGAGGTAACATACAATGTAAAGGGTGAGATATCAACAATATAACATAAGGCATGATAAAAGTCATGTAAGAATATTATCACAACATTATAATTCCAGCAGTTCGCATAAATATTAGTAATAATAAACTACAACCACCCTTTATTCATAACCACAACAATTATCATCATATCTCAGCAACTCATCAGGACAACTCGACAACGCAACTCAACAATGCGACTCAACTGTGCATATGCATGTGGTACCAGATTTGGGAGACAACTCTCCATAACCATTCAGGAGACAACACTTCACAATAATTCGGGAGACAACACTCCATAATAATTTGGGAGACAACACTCCACAATAATTTGGGAGACAACACTCCACAATAATTCGGGAGACAACTCTCCACAATCATTTTATTTTGTCATTAAAGACACAACCGTCGCCAATCCAGGCCAAATGATATGCTATGAGATGCAACTATTATGGACTATAACACAACAACAACAATTGTGCAACAACCGTGCAACAAGGCATCAAGCCTACAACCAATTATCCATAACAGAACATCACATTTCGCATATATTATGGATTCACCATTTCAACCTGTTCATATCAGAGAACAAATAACAATATCGTTCCTACGAATAAGACTCTAACACATTTTCGCAGAGAACAATTAAAAACAACCTCGTCTCTACAATTGAGAACTCAACAGTATTTTCATATACTTTCATACGGGTAATATAACTACAACTTCTCAACATAATCCAAGGAGAATATTATAATAACATTTTCTCAACAATGACATAACAACTTCATATGCATCAAATATTCATCATTCCAATCTGTTCATGTAGGGGAACAATAACAACATACTTTCGACAATTAAGAATTCAACACATTATCGTAAGAACAACATTATAACTTTTACCCACTAAATTAATTATAGTTCCTGAAAAGGTTCGTTAACTACGGGGCAACTAATCTTGCCTCATTAAGGGCAACCATACAACATCGTACAACACTGACGATATAACACATTCATTCCTATATAGAAAAACCTCGTCCCTAACATTTATCGAGTAACGAGAACTATATCTATGATTCGATTCCCTACCTGAAGTCGATCAAGTAAGAGCATAATAACAACCTTTTCTCAACAAATGGGAAATTAGCGCGTGTCGGCGCCGATTCTCAACATTACTACATAAACTAAGGACATAAACACTGATGCAGGCGTAGACAAACATTAACCCTTAATATTTCTCAACCTACGGGAACATTTACCCTTAATATTCCCTTAATATTTCTCAACCTACGGGAACATTTACCCTTAATATTCCCTTAATATTTCTCAACCTACGGGAACATTACTACGAGAACATTTCCACGAGAATATTACTACGGGAACATTAATCCTTAATATTTCTTCAACTTACGGGAACATTACTCCTTAATATTTATCGATCTACAGGAACATTAATCCTTAATATTTATCGATCTACAGGAACATTAATCCTATGATTCAATTCCCTACATGAAATCGATCATACCCACAGTTATAGAATTGAACCCCACCCTTACCTTTGGAATTGAGGACAACTCTAAACTTCCGGTTCCGGTTTGCTCTCCCGGTGATCTTCTGCAACAACCTTCAATTCTCTCCAGCGGTTAATTCTTCTGTTATTCCTTTCTCCACAACCACGTCTTTTTTCCTCTTTTCTCAGCCTTTTTTCTCCAATTTGGTTTTCTGAGCAGTTTATCGTGATAATCCTCTTTCTCCCACAACTTCTCTAATAACTCCCCTTCTCTCATTCCATCCACTAATAATAATAATAATAATAATAATAGTAGTAGTAATAATAATAATAATAATAATAATAATAATAATAATAATAATAATATTACTAGTTATTAAATTATCATCATTATTAATTATATTATATTATTATTAAACTCAATGATTTATTAAATGGTTTCCTATACTTTAAGGACACCCACCAACGCTCTCAGACACACTCCCACATAAAGGCACTCCAACAATTCATAAATAATTTAATTAAAAATAAACGGGCGTTACAACTCTCCACTACTTAAAAGAATTTCGTCCTCGAAATTACCTCAATCAAACAGCTCCCAACCAGACCACTTTCACCAAAGCAATCTCTTCACCTCGAAGTTGCTTCTCGTTCATCCACCTGAACTAGCAACGCCTCAACAGTCAAATTACCTTTCACTTGTACACCATCTATCTGAATCAATGTACTTCTTCAACTTAGGCACATACCACATCATGTAAATTCTCACGAGTGACAGCGGTAAAACAGTCTAACCTGCTATTTTTCCCACGCTTCCGCTGCGCCACTCTGGTACAGATCAACAAAATACAGTGTGCTTCCGAGACCTCAAGCTCGGCCAACACCAGTTACTATCGTAACTCTCAAAACACGTCTTTCTTGGATCCTTTGGATCTTTAGTTCCTCAGATTCAACCAATCTACCAACTCAAACCAGAGTTCTGACCTTATCGAATCTCGTCAAGAATACCACTAGTAAGGTCCAACATACTAAGCTTAACTCCATAAGAAGTCTCTTCACAAACCAACTCATACCATAAAATTGCTCAATCAATCCTAACTCTTTTCACCACCATCATCGGCATATGCAAGGATTTCCAAGTCAATGCATATAACTACCACGTTTTGATTTCCCTACTGGAAATTCAATCCAAACCATAATTCTTCCGGAGTCCCAATTATTTTCTATGCCTCACATATTCAACCCTTCCGAATCAAATAAATACCTTAAGCTCTTGAGGTCGCCAAACATTTCAAATCTCAACTAACTAATTGAAGCCTCTAATTCCGGCACAACCACCACAACAACCAATCTAAATCACTCGTCAGGTGATTCCTCTTATGTACTTCAAGTTGCCTTAAAGCATAACCCAAAACTCGCTGACGTTTCACTTATCATATCAACAAGGCATCATAAACACAACAAATGGTCCTGTCGGGTTCGGCAAAAATCAACACATGATACATTTTCAATTTTCTGCTATAATTGAACCAGTTACAGGCCTCAAAACAATTTTTCCTAGAAAGAGCATCTCGTTAGCTTTCTAACGCTTCAAACGGGGGTCAAAACCGACTTACGGATCAAGAGATATGAATTTTTGAAGTTTCTCCAAAACAGAATTTTTTCTGCATAAAGACTGCTACGGGTTTGAGCATTTTCGCCCGAAAATCCGACCGATTCAATTATTTTCTTCGAAACAACCACATACTCATTCACACCAAACATATATTAGTGATTTAGAACCATCAAACGTGAAATCTACGACTTTCACTTTCAATCCGAATCTTAAACCCTCAAATCTCCAAAATGCAAAAACATACAAAAATCAATCAAATTCGATAAAACAAGCATACTCGATCCCGACCTAACATTACCTGACACAACGGCGTAATCTATTCCAACTTTCATCCGTAAAAACATTGATTCCGTAAAAAGCTGCGATCTCGGAATTCGACGTACGACAATAATTTCACACTTAGAAGGTCATTCGACACATCTTCAACTCTTGGAATATCTAAAGGTTTAATTATACCAATATTGCATTCCACATCTTACTTTCTTTAATAGTCACCAGAAGTCACTGTCCACCTTTAATCTACTTGACCTCACACTCTGTTGCCTTAATACACACACCAGACACAAGTCTCAAAGCTACTTAATCAATTTAATTCCTTGACCATCCAAACAGACATGAAATATGGAGCTCTCACTCTCAGACTAGTTGCCGTAACTAAGTCGGTCACAACACCACTTCACGTCCTGGCTGTACATCACTATCTTGTCAGGATAACTTCCAGCCAACCACAATTAATCGGCAAATCGCCAACTTCTCACTTTCATTATAACTCAAAAATTCCCATCAAAATTAAACACCTCAGCACCCTCCTGCACCAACTCATCAAAACCATTCTTAAGCACTTAGCTTAACTCAAGACAATTCTCTGCTCACGCCATCCAAGCTTGTAAGACACACATATCCCATCTAACATGACTCCGTCCACTATCAACAAGAGATTAAGGGTGATCAGTTCCTCAATTTGTCAATAGACAACCGAGAATCATGATAGGGTATAAACCATCTTTACCAAACTATAAAAGCATTCAACCACACACCGAGCTACAACTCCACACTTGCAGCATCCTGGAGAAGCACAAGCTTCTCCCCCACTTGAATCATTCTCACTCCTGTAGACAAAGGTTCTACAACAGAACATGTACCGACAATGTTTTCACACACATGTCGCATACCACTGAATACACAACATTAAACAAATTGGCCGGACGGACCGACCTGCTCTGATACCACTAATGTAACACCCCAATCTAACCCGACAGATAATTAAGAAAAACAGAATCAGAGTGCAACAAGTTTTGTAAACATGACGGTCGTAAGGGGCTGTCACGATCGTGACGGTCATGACGATCGTAATGAAGGTGTGACGACCGTCACATCAGCAAATTCTGGGCGTTACAATTTCAACTCACAGAAACATACATTTCACAATTCCATTAGACAACATGCATTTAGTAATGATACATAGCACAGAAGCTTGGATGAACATACAACAATAACTTGATTAACATTTTGATCACAAGGCATCTTATTAATTTGCAGCAGAATATAAAACATTTCCAACATTTAGCATGATTAAAGCAAGATCATGAAACTTGCAACAAAACTCCATTAAAATTCAGCAAGTAATTATCTTGCATCAATTCAACATAAATAACGGGTTTCAACCATAAAAATCAGCACTACTAATTGATCGGCATAGTGCATCCAACCAACATTTGACACTTAACAACTGCCACTAATTTAATGAAAAATACTTGATAAAATTCAGCAACAAGGAAATTAAAAAAAGCAATAACATCAATCGTTCATCCCCCCAAGAGTGTTACGTATCAGAGCGACCAATAACCTTAAACGAAAAGCTACACTTTATTCCGGATTACCTGCAAGTTACCACCAATGGAGGTAACATACAACGTAAAGGGTGAGATATCAACAATATAACATAAGACATGATAAAAGTCATGTAAGAATATTATCACAGCATTATAATTCCAACAGTTCGCATAAATATTAGTAATAATAAACTACAACCACCCTTTATTTATAACCACAACAATTATCATCATATCTCAGCAACTCATCAGGACAACTCGGCAACGCAACTCAACAATGCGACTCAACTGTACATATGCATGTGGTACCAAATTTGGGAGACAACTCTCCACAACCACCCAGGAGACAACACTCCACCATAATTTGGGAGACAACACTCTACAATAACTCGGGAGACAACACTCCACAATAATTCGGGAGACAACACTCCACAATAATTCGGGAGACAACACTCCACAATCATTTTATTTTAACACAACAACAACAACTGTGCAACAACCGTGCAACAAGGCATCAAGCCTACAACCAATTATCCATAACAGACCATCACATTTCGCATATATTATGGACTCACCATTTCAACCTGTTCATATCAGAGAACAAATAACAATATCGTTCCTACGAATAAGACTCTAACACATTTTTGCAGAGAACAATTAAAAACAACCTCGTCTCTACAATTGAGAACTCAACAGTATTTTCATATACTTTCATACGGGTAATATAACTACAACTTCTCAACATAATCCAAGGAGAATATTATAATAACATTTTCTCAACAATGACATAACAACTTCATTTGCATCAAATATTCATCATTTCAATCTGTTCATGTAGGGGAACAATAACAACATATTTTCGACAATTAAGAATTCAACACATTATCGTAAGAACAACATTACAACTTTTACCCACTAAATTAATTATAGTTCCTAAAAAGGTTCGTTATCTACGAGGCAACTAATCTTGCCTCATTAAGGGCAACCATACAGCATCGTACAACACTGACGATATAACACATTCATTCCTATATAGAAAAACCTCATCCCTAACATTTATCGAGTAACGAGAACTATATCTATGATTCGGTTCCCTACCTGAAGTCGATCAAGTAAGAGCATAATAACAACCTTTTCTCAACAAATGGGAAATTAGCGCGTGTCGGCGCCGATTCCCAACATTACTACATAAACTAAGGACATAAACACTGATGCAGGCGTAGACAAACATTAACCCTTAATATTTCTCAACCTACGGGAATATTTACCCTTAATATTCCCTTAATATTTCTCAACCTACGGGAACATTACTACGGGAACATTAATCCTTAATATTTCTTCAACTTACGGGAACATTACTCCTTAATATTTATAGATCTACAGGAACGTTAATCCTTAATATTTATCGATCTACAGGAACATTAATCCTATGATTCAATTCCCTATATAAAATCGATCATACCCACAGTTATAGAATTGAACCCCACCCCTACCTTTGGAATTGAGGACAACTCTAAACTTCCGGTTCCGGTTTGCTCTCCCGGTGACTCTTCTGCAACAACCTTCAATTCTCTCCGGCGGTTAGTTCTTCTGTTCTTCCTTTCTCCACAGCCACGTCCTTTTTCCTCTTTTCTCAACCTTTTTTCTCCAATTTGGTTTTCTGAGCAGTTTATCGTGATAATTATCTTTCTCCCACAACTTCTCTAATAACTCCCCTTCTCTCATTCCATCTAATAATAATAATAATAATAATAATAATAATAATAATAATAATAATAATAATAATAATAATAATAATAATAATAATAATAATATTACTACTAGTTATTAAATTATCATCATTATTAATTATATTATATTATTATCAAACTCAATAATTTATTAAATGGTTTTTTATACTTTAAGGACACCCACCAACGCTCTCAGACACACTCCCACATAAAGGCACACCTACAATTCATAAATAATTTAATTAAAAATAAACGGGCATTACACCATACACGAATGAGAAATAGTGCCGTTGGAAGACATTGAGTTTAGCAACGTATCTTTCTTGAACAATATCTTTTCAAATGGACATATATGAAAAATAATCTTGCATCAGATCCTCTGATGATGTTCCTTGTTCTTCTTTATCAGAGTCACTCTATCCATAGTTTTGCAGCAAAGTTATTAGCGTGAATGTTTGATCAGAGTTGACTTGATTCTCAGAGCCTTTGTAGGTTGCAGCGTTTAGTTCTCACAGAGTCTTCTGAATACTGAATCTTTATACTCTGCGCTCAGAGTCTTCTGTAGGTAACGCTTCAGAGTCTTCTGTAGCTTTGCTCAGAGTCTTCTGTGCTGCGCTTCAGAGTCTTCTGCGCTGCGCTTCAAAGTCTTCTGCAGCTGCGCTTCAGAATCTTCTGTAGCTAAGCTTTTACGCTCAGAGCCTTGCGTTACATAATGTTCAGAGGAATTATTTTTGTCTTCAGATGAATATTTATTTGATATCTGAAACAAAAACACTTGAACAAAATTAGAGTATATATTTTCTTTATACAAAATTTTATTAATGTTATCATCAAAACATTGAGATATATTAAGAACCAATCTGTGTTCTAACAGTTTATTTCTAAGTATACTCGCCAAGATGTCGCATCTTGTGTCTACATATCCTGACGGGAATGGAATCAGAGTATTTGTAGTTCCCCTAAAGGGTTTAAGGAGCTCTTTGACCGTGGTCAAAGTTCCTAAGGGATAAAGGGTAGTTGATTGATTGGTTCTAGGAGAAAAGACGAGTTGTCATCTTAAGGGAGATTACTCGACTTAACCACCACAACTTTGTAGGATATGGTCTTTGCATCGTCTTAAGAGAAGGGCTCAAGCACTCGGATTGTCAACGAGTATGCCACTATCTCCCTTAAGCGGAAAAGATCCTACATAATGATTGTATTGTTATGGGGCAGGAGATTTATCTCGACTTTCAAGATGACTAACATCTTATTCTCTAATGGTTTGAATAGTTTGATTTGAGTTGATTGTTGTTTTTTATCTAAGTTGTAAAAGATAAAAGAAAAGGTCATCCTTAAAGGGTAGGATCTAACTTAGAATGATCGACTTGAATAGGATCAAGAATCAAATGGGGGATTATGATGCAAATGAAATGCATGCGCACAAGTTTTACGTCATGCGCAGATTCTTCCTTTGGACGTGCAATGTGATAAAATAAATTGCAGAAAGGATAAAAGGCAAATAAATAAGTCCATACCAGGATAAAAGTGCTAAAATGCAAGCCAAGTGTGAGAGTTGTGAATATGTGAATGGAATCGGAGCGGGAACGCGAGCGTGTACGATTAATTAAGTTATGGCGAAGTTGAATTTTATGTGGATTGATTTTAGGAAATTGTTGAATTAAAGGGGAGATGTTTTTAAGGAGAAATTAGCTTAGTGAAATTAATTAAAGTTTTTATAAGTTAATTAGGTTTTTTTTAGGTAGAAATAATTTTAAATAAAAGGTTTATTAAATAGAAAAAAGATTTTATTAAATATGTAGATATTTCTTTATTATTATTATTATTATTATTATTATTATTATTATTATTATTATTATTATTATTATTATTATTATTAATTATAAGTTATTTTTAAAGTTATGAAATAAGTCTTCTTATTATTAAATAAAATACACTTAGTTATTATTGTATTTTTTTAGGAGATCCTATTAAATACATAGTTATATTATAAAATATTTTTATTGAATTAAATGATTAAATAGGTTTTTGTCATTTAAATGAATAGGTAACATAATTATTTATCTAAAATATGAAAAAAGGGTTTTGTATTTATAATAATATGATATTAAAAAGTGTTAATGAAATATTAAATTAATTAAATGGATTACTTAATAAAAAGGGCTAATTAAGAAAGGTTATTAAAAAAAGATTTAATTATTGGTTATTAGTTTATATTTTTTATAAAAAAAAAAGATTGATTAAGGTTGATAATTAATTAAAATTGATTACTTGGTTAATGAGTGGATTTGGGTGGTTAAGAGGGTTAATGGTTAATTAACGGTTAGATTAAGGGATTAGATGATGGTGGGGCGAATGATCTGGTGAGGTACGTGGGTGAGGGTTTACAGTGGATTGCAACGTGGGACGCTTGATCTGGTGATCAGGCGAGATGTGTGGTGATGCGATGAGGTGCACGGTGGTTGTGGTGTGTGTGCGTACGTGGAATTATATTACAATACAACAAAAATAAAAAATAAAAACCCTAAATCCCTAAATCTTCTTCCTCAACCGTCGATTGCTCTCCATTCTCTCTTGCCACTTCCCTTCCCTGTTCTTTCATTTTCTTCTCTGATCGTCTCTTCGACTTCTCCTTCCCCTTTCGTGATTCCTTCTTCTTCTCCTCTAAATCTTCACGTCTCCCTTTCCATGAAACCTAGAAAAAAACAAAAAACAAAATCAATCACGAAATAAAAATATCACTTGAAGAAAATGTTACCCATGATGACGATAACTATGGCTTCGCTGATGACTTCGCGGTGGCTTCGCGGGATTTCGAAGGGGTTTGCGAACTGGAGGGTAGTTGAAGTTCGCGGAGGATGACGTTTAACGGCGGAAGTGGCGATCTTCAATAGGGTTTAGTCGTACGGTCAAAGCGTGGGTTTGAGAGTGAAGATTCTTCCGACGATGAATGTGGTGATGCTAAGAGGATAAGTCTTTATTTTCGATTTACAAATTAGGGTTGATTTGGGATTTTTGTATTGGATTTGCGAGTCTGTTAGCGTTCTGCCCCTCCCTCCAATTCGTTTTGTGAATCCTTTTATAGTTTCAACAATTCTTCTGCTAATAATTCTCGGTTAAAAACGTTACCAAATTCGTATGGACATGCTGGACATTGTTTTGGGAAGTTGAAATTGTTTCTCTTTTTAGATTAATCCGTTGAATTGGGTTTTACTCATCTGATACGTTAAATTCTTGCCTTGAATATGTTTCCTTTCCAGATGAAACAAGCTCTGCTTAGAAATTAAAGTTCTTGATTCTACTCCAGTCTTTGATTTATGTTTAATACGGTTTTGGAAACTAATTGATTTGTCTCAATCTTGTCTTGGAATAGTGTTGATTCCAATACTTCACTTTTGAACCTTGTGTTCTTTTCCCGTTGAGAACTCACTATGTATCTTTTCTTCTTGACCTCAGGTTGTTGTTGCATGTACTTCTTCACGAAGAACAAATTCATCAATGCTTGGTTCTTCTGAAATCTCAACCAGAAGTTAGCTAGCTTATGTCTCTTCAAATGATCAAACTGGTAAGTGTGTTGAATCCTTCTATTTTGGTCTGCTTTCCTCAATTATCTTGTGACAACAATCTCATGGCTCTAATTTGACATTTTCTTGTTTATTGGCAGGTTCTGGAACTATGTCGGCGTAAGCTTACAAGATGATATGTGTTACACGATGCCTTGAGAAAAGATCCTAAAATCTTCCACCATAATTATCATGCAGCTCCGCAGTTCCTGGCTAGAAGTAATGGTGAAACCATCAACAAAAATTGAAACCGGAGGATAACGACTTTTCAGACGCAGAGTCGCTAAGCAGAGATGTTGAAGCATCGACGTTAGTAGAACTTTTTAGAAGGATAATGTATGATGTTGGCTTGTCTGTAATTCAAAACGGTTGGACCAACTTGGCAACACAGTTGATAGCTCTTGAATCTTTTCAATGTATCTACTTTGATTTTATTGTAACTCTTATTGATCATATTGGTGAAATACATATTCAGTTTAATAAATCGCCCCTTTTTGTTGCAATAAAGCTGCATATGAACTTAGAAAGAATTACCAAATATTGCTCGAAATAATTTTGCAGAGAATCCCATTGTTGTATAACTAAATAAATTCATGAAATCCTTCACCAATTGTAATTTTACTAGACCAAATCCAAAGATATCATAAAGTGAGTCACTTGGGCAGTACAATTGGGTGCTTTTCAATGTTGTGTCCTGTCCAAGCCAAGTTCTATATCAGTGTTTTTCTTACAGTGACCCTTCTGAGCTGCCTTTCTACAAATTACTTCTCAAGCTACTAATGTTAGATTCTTCCTCGTACAAATCTCGGATACTTGAAAAGCCATGAACCTTGCCGAGACTTGGCCTCCCTTAACTTATATTTTTTTTTTGCAATTCCACTCCAAAGACAAAATGAAAAAGCCGAGATAAAGACATGGAGGTTTGGATTTGAGTTCTAATATGAGCTTGTTAAAGAACGAAAGTCTTGAAATTCCATAACAACTAACAAAAGTCGGGTAATTAGATGCTCACACGTACGTCAATAATAACTGTGATCCACATGAACATGACTTTAAGGATTTCTCGTACCCGGGTGTTACAACCTTAGTATACTCACCAATTATACCCACATACAGTGCACCAAATCAAATCTAATGTGATACGTGTTAAATTCTTCACCATAAACCAAATAACACCACTCGATTAAATTGCAACCGCTGGATTCACAACTCAACGAATGATCCTCAAATTTTGAATCCAAGATATCTTGCACTACAGATGTCTCAATTACCATGAGCCCGTGATCTTAATTCCTGTACGAGTCCTGTCTTGACAAACCTTCTGAGATAAGGAGATCTAATCATAAAAATCCGCCAGAGACGTCCTTAAAGCAAAATAACCCTGCACACACTCGTTAGTCGCACATGAAAGTAGAAAGATAAAACGTAAGAAAACACACAAGGAGGTGGGATCTTAAGGTAAAAAATTAGGGTGCGACAAGGTGGAGTCGAGGGTGGTTGAAAAATCATACTTGTAGGCTTGTTAAATTACCTAGGCAGAAAATGGTAATTGGGAATAAGTGGATTCAAGTTGCGATATCAAGATTCAAGGGTTGTTTGAATTTGATCAAAGTTATTGATTAAAATTTCACCTTGGTAGAGAGCAGCAATGTTGTCGATTGGTATCAACACAGTTTAAAGTCAAGATGGAGATTGTTGTAAATGTGCCTTAAAACCTTTGTTGATGAAGAGAAAGAAAGCATATTTTGGAGATTGCATTTACTGCGAAAATCAGAAGTTTTAGAAAGTCGGACGAAAAGTCGGAAAAACAATGAAAAAAAATCGGTCGGTGAATAGTGTTATCCGTACGGATGAATAGTGATGTCCGTATAATAAATAGTATTTTCGGACTTTTTCGATTCGGTCCATGGATCCATATGATTTTGGGCTTTGTTTGTTGGGTATTTGCTATTATAAATATGTATCTCTTATATGTTTGGTGTGTGACAATCTTAGAGTTTTCACCAACAAGGAAGACCAAAGGTTTAAAGGTATATCGCAGGGTTTCAGCTATGTACAAAGAAAACCTTGGATTACACATTGGATTTGAGTGATTCATATATTGAGAGTTAGAGAGGTAGAGAAACACTTGGATATAAAATATGGTTGTTCTTGGGCCCCTTCAGGGTTGTTCTTGGGAACCTGAAGGCGAAGACTATTTTCTTGTAACTCATCTGTAATCTCTTGTAACAACTTTTTGAGTATAGTGAATTAGAGAGTTGCTCTCTCCCCCAGAGTAGATCGTTTGATTGAACTGTGTAAACAAATCTTCGATTTTTTCTTGCCTTATTTTGTTATATTATCTGTGTACATATTATTATTGCGGAAGACCATTTATTTTGGTTGCTATTGTCCTTTGCCTCACAAATTAATATTGAATTTTGTCGTAATTCTCAACAATTATAAATCCATTATTTTAATTCTTGTGTGCATTTTTTTTAGATCTACAAATATATAAAATAACTTTTAAGAAACAATTGACCATTAATCACGACTCCTGAAGTTGGAACTAGAATAATTGTTCGATAGATAATAGTTTTAGAATTATTGAATTGTCTATTGTGATGGAATAAATTAGTGTACGTTAAAATCTATAACATATATAAAGGCAAAACACGGTATTTTGGTGTAGCCTATTTTTCTACTAATTTTTCCCTTTTAATGTATAATTTACAATAACTTCCATTAAAACCACTATTATCATCTTTCACATAACTTCCTATTATTAACTTTCTATCTAACTTCATACTAACTTCCTATCTAACTTCATACTATTAACGGTTTACATAATTTTCATTTAAAATTAATATTAAATAAAAAATATCATTTAAATTTTTACGTGTGTTAATTAAAAAAACGGACAACGTGTCCGGACGCTAATTATTTATAATATCAATATGTTTAAGAAATTAAGAATTTCTATTAGAAAAAAAAGTGGGCATGATCCAATGAATTGACCTTAACCTATTTTGTTAGTTTGTCATTATTTTATACGAGGGATTATGGAAACTAGAATGCGATTACAAATTAGTAATACATGAGAAAATTTGATGAATCCAAATACCAATTAGTGATACAAGAGCAAATTTGAAGAATCCAAATAATTTTCATCTATAATCTCTTTTATCAATTTTACTTAGAACACTTTATTTACTTTTATCACAAATGATTTCTAATAAAAATCCCATTTGTTCTAAGTATAATTACAATTATTACATTGTTTTAATTAATCGTTGTCATACTCTAATTTTATCCGAATTTTTAAATTCATTTAATATATATTAATTTGTAAAATTTTACATTTTTTATCCATATACATTTCCATCATCAAATAATGTCAACCAAATATCAACATTTAATGTATTATGAAATTTTACTAAAAATTCATGCATCATTGATCATTATCATACACCATAATAAAATTTAAAGAAGAGTCAACATTTCACATGTTGAAGAATTTGACTAAATTTTCATTTTTTACTATGCATTATCATGATCATTTGATTTATCATCATAATATTCATTTGAATTTTATTAATCATTTTCATGCATCATAAAACAAAAAATCAATATTTTTAGAAGGCCCAAAATATCTCTTGTTAGAACTTTGGGTCACAAATATATCATTTAAGGTGTTAGTGTCATTATTTTAATTAGTCAATACTTAAAATGGTCTAACTATTACTACCTCCGTTCTTTTTTATAATAGACAACTCAGTTTTTAGATTCATTACATTGATTATTCAATGAATCCAAAAAATGAGTTGTCTCTTATATAAAGGAACGAAGGTAGTATAATATTAAGTTTGTGGCTAAAATGATAAATGTCATGAAATGTCAGGTTATTGTGTATATACCGTAAGTCAATATCTAATTTGATGAGGGGTCAAATTAAAATAATAAAAACTAAGAAATAATCCTAGGGTTATTTAAATGGGTTATGGTCCCCATTTGTAGAGCGCAATAAAAAATTAAGGTTTATCAGGTTTTCTCTTTTCATTTTCATAAGAGAAGATTCAAAGAACCCTAAGGAACTCTACAAATCGTAACATCACATATTCGTAACCTTCAACGATTTCAATGCCAAATTCATATTTGTTTTTGAGAATTTTTTGATATTAGGGTTTTAAAATTGAGTTTTTTTCATCTTCCAATTTATATAAGGTTTATGTTTTTTTTATATTGGTAAATCAATTTTTTTTCTGTTACGTTTCTGTTCTGGCCTGGGCCCCGGCTTGGCCAGGCAGGCCCAGCCCAATAATATTCTGCCAAGCCCAGTCTAGCTTGGGCGGCAGCCGTCGAGCACAAGATCCCCTACGAGCAGGTAATATCCCTCCGCGGGCAGGACCTGCCTCAGCTACGTCGGGCACAAGACTCCCCCACCGACCAAACACTGCCCCCTCCGCGGGCAGGACCTGCCCCTCGGGCAGAACCTGCTCCCCTGTCGAGCAGGATAACGTGTCTTTCACACATTCTCCACGTGCCCCCTCCGTGGGGACACGTCACCGACCAACTGCCCACCTCCGAAAAAGCAGGTCAAACCCACTTTCCGGAGATCATAGGACAGTTGGACTAGGGCGAAGACCGCGTCCTGGTCTTCACTACGCCACGTAAGTCCTAGCAGTCACCTGGGTTGGGCCTAACAATCCAGCCCAACACAAGTGACCGTTGGCCCAGCGCCGGGGTCTCTCTATAAATACCCTCTTTCACATGAGGGTCAGGTAATTCACTTCTTACCCCTTTTCTGTACTTGTGATGACTCTGTCCAACTTCTTACTTTGACATCGGAGTGCCTTGCAGGTACACCCCTCATCTCCTTTCCCCATCACCGGTGAGCAGGCAGCAGATCAACGGCGTGTGACACGTCACAGGCAGCAGATCAACGGCGTGTGACAAGTCATTGGTCCCCTTCTAATCAGGTCAGATCAGTTTCTTATTAGAATTTTGGTATAAGAATTTATTCGATTATCCAGTTGTTATTATTATTATTATATTTTGAAATATCAATTGTTTTCATTACTATGAATCAAAATTTCAAATGAGAGAATTATATTACATTAAAATATCAATTGTTTCCATTGTTATGATCCAAGCTTTCAGTGTTTGATGAATTTTACCTGATGAGTTGGCTTTTGTATGCTGTGAAATTCTATGAATGAATATTTATTCATGTTGTTCTCATTCGGATATATTAGAGAATCACCTAGCTATATATTTATATACATACATAAAGAATTGTTACATAATAGCAACACATGTCCGATTTGATAACGATACAAAAACATATTTCTCCAGATCTTGTGATTTTTTATTCTAATAATTTTATTTATTTAATAAATAAATACTTTTGATAAATTTATTTTTTATTATCCTTTTTTTATGATAACAAATAATATGCCCTATAATAAAAGAAAACAAATTTTTCTTTTATTATTAATATATTATTGATATGCGATATATTATTTGTTATTGTTTTTGTTGTGCTTTGCATAATAAATTGAATAAATTTTGGTATAAATTTGTTCAAATTTTAGCTACGATTTATAAATTTATACAGGAATTTAACTTTTGAATGAGTAATTAAAATGAAAAAGTCGCCAAAGTGATCTCTTTTATAATAATTGCCTATGAAAAATGTTAAATTTTTTATGGTTTGTGTGTATGTTTGTCCATGCGAGCATGAATTGACCCAAAGGACAATTGGTGGTTGACCGATTTTCATACGTGTTTGTGATGGTAAACATGTGATAATTATGAGGTCCTACATGTGAATAATAAATCAATCCAAAAAGAGGTTTATTATTCGACATGTTTTTATTATCAATGTTTGATCGTTACAACAAGAGTATCACTAGAAATTAATAAGACTCAATATTGATAGTGCACTAGGTATCTTGAGATGGGTTATGCATTTATTTGAACAACATTGATGATTCATTATTTATTTATGTGAGTATATTTAAAATGTTTATTTTTGTTCTTTTTCAACTACATTTGCTTCAATATCTGCTAATATGAATAAGGTTCAAATCCTTAATGGGATAGATTTTAAGGATTGGAATGAGAACATGGAAATTGTTCTTTCCTACATGGATCTTGACGTTGCATTAAGGATGGAGCAACCACATTCTCCTACGGAATCTAGTACCTCTAAACAGAGGAAAAATTATGAGAAGTGGGATCATTCCAATTGCACGAGTCATGGTTTGGTCTCTTTTAAGGCCAATTTAGCTTTAATGCCTAGAAACACTTGGTGGTTAAACTCTGGTGCAACTACTAACATCAGTGTTTCAATAAAGGGTTGTCTGAACTACCGAAAGCCAAATGATATTGAAAGATACATCTATGTTGGAGATGACAAGTTGGTGGAAGTGGAAGCTATAGGGAATTTTAGATTATTAACGAGTACCAGATTTTATTTGGATTTGAAAGACACTTTTGTGGTTCCGTCATTTAAATGGAATTTAATTTCAGTTTCTTATTTGGACAAATCATGTTATTTTTGTTCATTTGAAAACAATGTGTTCAAGTCGTCCTTCAATTCAAATATTGTTGGGACCGATTCACTTATCGGTCATGATAATCTACATTTGCTTGACACAATAGCTACCTATTATGGATCCTTGAATGTGGAATCATGTGGTACTAAGCGTAAAATTAAGGATAACAATTCAGGAGCATAATGGCACAAACGCCTAGGTCACATCTCTAAAAATAGAGTTGAGCGACTAAATATGCAAACATAACTCTTATACATGAAAAGTATCAGTCATTGGATGTGTTCAAATCGTTTAAGGTTGAAGTTGAGAATCAACTAGACAAAAGAATTAGGAAAGTCAAATTCGACTGTGGCGGTGAATATTATATTAGATATGACGGTTCAGATGAACAACGTTAAGGGCCTTTTGCCAAATACCTAGAGGAATATGGAATCGTCCCACAGTACACCATGCCAGGATCTCCTAGCATGAATGGTGTTGATGAAAGATGAAATTAGACTCTTAAAGATATGGTAAGAAGTATGATTTTTCATTCTACCCTGCCAGAGTCACTCTGGAGAGAGACACTAAAGACTACAACTTATATTCTAAATAGAGCACCAACAAAAGTAGTTGCCAAAACACCTTATGAGCTTTGGACCGGGCGAAAGCTTAGTCTCAAAAATTTTCATGTGTGAGGATGTCCAGCTGAGGCAAGGCCTTATAGGCCAAATAAAAAGAAATTGGACTCTCGAACATCGAACAACTACTTTATTGGTTATTCTTAAAGATCTACGGGCTACAAATTGTATGATCCCAAATTAAATTAAATTTTTGAGACGGGAACAACCACTTTCTTTGAGGATATTTAGTTTCAGGGAAGAATAAGGTTAGAGACTTTATCTTAGAGGAATAATCAATAAAAATTCCAGAATCGATTCATATAGTTGCTTTTGATCAAGAAAGTACGGAACCTACACAAGACATTGTTGCAATTCTTCAAACTCAAGATGATTTGGTAATTCATGAAGAACAAACTCAAAATCCTCAAGAATAAGTGTTACAAGAACCAATACCTTTGCGAAGATCCACTAGAGAAAGGAGAAATGCTATTACGGATGATTACATAGTCTTTCTCCAAGAACATGAGGAAAATAATGGTATGATGGAAGATGATCCAATCAAGTTCCGTCAAGCCATACAGGATTCCAACTCGGAAAAGTGGATTTAAGCAATAAAGGGGGAGTAAAGTCCATGCAAGACAATAAAGTTTGGGAACTTGTCCCATTACTTGAAGGTGTGAAACCCATTGGTTGCAAATGGATTTTTAAGACCAAACGAGATTCTAGCGGTAATGTGGAGAGGTATAAGACTCGTCTTGTGGCTAAGGGCTATACTCAAAAGGAAGGAATTGAACTTAAAGAGACTTTCTCTCTAGTTTCATCAAAAGACTCTTTTAGGACGATCATGGCTCTTGTTGCACATTATGATTTGGAACTTCATCAAATGGATGTCAAGACAACTTTTCTTAATGGCAACATTGATGAAATAATCTATATGATGCCACCAGAAAACTTTGTTTCAGGAGACTCAAAGAATATGGTTTGCAAATTGACAAAATCCATTTATGGACTAAAGCAGGCATCTCGTCAGTGGTATCATAAGTTTCATGACGTAATTCTCTCATTTAGTTTTGAGGTGAATGTTGTTGAAAATTGTGTGTATCACAAATTTAGTGGGAGCAAGTACATTTTCTTAGTCTTGTATGTAGTTGACATACTACTTACCACAAATGATATAGGAATGATGCACAAAACTAAGAAATTTCTATAAAGAAATTTTGAAATGAAAGATCTTGGTGATGCCTCCTTTGTATTATGAATTCAGATACATCGAGACCGATCTCGTGGTATTCTAGGATTATCACAAAGGAGCTATATCAAAAAGGTACTTAAAAGGTTTGACATGCAGGAATGTAAATCAAGAGATACTCCAATTGTTAAGGGAGACAAATTCAGTTTCAGTCAGTACCCAAAAGGAAACTTAGAAATTCAAGACATGCAAAAGATTCCTTATGCGTCGGCAGTAGGGAGTCTGATGTATGCCCAAGTGTGCACGTGTCCGGATATTGCGTTCATAGTTGGGATGTTAGAAAGATATTTGAGCAATCCAGGAATGGATCATTGGAAAGCATCCAAAAAGGTTATAAGATATTTAAAGATAGAAAAAGACTATGTGCTCACATATAAGAGGTCAGACTAGTTAGAGATCACTGGATACTCTAACTCAGATTTTGCTGGATGCTAAGACAGTAAAAGATCCATTTCATGCTATATTTACATGTTGACTGGTGGTGCAGTTTCTTGGCGCAGTGTTCAGCAAACTCTTACATCTTCATCCACCATGGCACCAGAGTTTATAGCATGTTATGAGGCATCCAACCATGGGATTTGGCTGAGAAATCTTGTCACTGGACTGCGAATTGTGGAAGGAATTGAAAGGCCACTTAAGTTATAATGTGACAACAAATCAGCCGTCCTGTATTCCAACAATAATAGGAGTTCGACTAAGTCAAAATATATTGACATCAAGTTCCTAGTTATTAAGGAAGGGGTACAAAGTGGAAAAATTTCCATAGAACACTTGGGGACAAACTCCATGATAACATATCCTCTTATAAAAGGTCTTCCACCCAAGGTCTTTAATGAACACACTGCTCGCATGGGTGTTTTATCGTTAGAAGAGTCTTTGGTTTAGTGGCAGTTAGTCGATTATGAATTTCATGTTCTATGTTTGATATTATGTATGCATACTATGATTTTGGATATTTTTTTAATTAATAAAGACTGATATTCAGTAGTTTACATTTTGTACAATAAAGTTACTGAATGATCTCACTACAGTAAAGTAAGACCAGTTGAAAATCGACATATAAAGACCAACTTCATGTGATTTTCATGCTACATATTTCATGATGGATCTATGTCAGTTAATTGTGTCACTATCAGTGATCATTGATGGGTTTAGTTATGATTGATATAATGAAAATCACCTTTATTATGTATATTGACATGACTAATGGACGGGATACTTTGGATATGTTTAAAGAATATAATGACAAATTTTAAGCTCATAAAGTCTAACACATGTGTAAAGTTACACATGTGACAAGTGAAAGATTGTTAGAACTTTGGGTCACAAATGTAACATTTAAGGTGTTAGTGTCATTATTTTAATTAGTCAAGACTTAAAAGGGTCTAACTAATATAATATTAAGTTTGTGGCTAAAATCATAAATGTCATGAAAGGTCAGGTTATTGTGTAGATACTGTAAGTTAATATCTAATTTGATGAGGGGATAAATTAGAATATTGAAAATTAAGAAATAACTCTAGGGTTATTTAAATGGGTTACGGTCTCCATTTGTAGAGTGCAATAAAAAAAGTAAGGTTTATCCGGTTTTTTTCTCTTCATCCCCATCAGAGGAGATTCAAGGAACCCTACAAATTGGAAGATCACATACCCGAAACCTTCAATAATTTCAATGGAAAATTCAGGTACGCTTCCGCCTTCATTCTCTTTGCACCTTGTTTGGTCCAACATCCCTTTTTCATTTTATTTCTTTTTCTTGTTTTTCTTATATGTTTTGTCATTTTACTTTTTCATCTCAATTTTATTTTTCTTTTTTTATGCACTTCTTAATTTCAATTATTCATATATTAAAAACGTAATAAAATATTTTTATTTTATTAAGTAATTAATTGCATGTTTTTCCTTTTTTATCATTTCTTTTATGCTTTATTTGTTTTGTTTTACTCATGTATTAATAATACATCTCCCTCTATTTTTATGCAATTTATTCTTACTCATGTGTTGATATTGCATCCTCGTCCCTTTTATTATTTCTTTTACACTTCACTTATTTATTTATTTATTTTTGTATTTTTCTTTATTTTCTTTAATTGCTCACACATTATTTATTGATAGTGTATCCCTCTCCCTTTTATTAGTTCCTTTATTGAAAATAGTTTATTTATTTTTGATCAACTATTGTATTGATAGTTCAACCCTCTCCCTTATATATTTATTGCTTTTATTTTTATTACTTTAGTTTATTTTATTGTTTCTTTAGCTTCTGCATGATAGTTAATACAAGAAAATAAAGGGCGATTAAAAATTAATCTCTTCAAAATAAAACACTTGATAAACATAAAGTAACATTCAAAGTTGATCGTACATGATCAGAAAGAAGTCAGTAGCCTGCCACACGTCATGAGTTGTTGCCTTCACCGGTGTTATAGAGGAGAAAGAGGGTGTACCTGCAAGATACTCTGATGTTTAAGTGAACAACAAAACTAGAGAGAGAGCAAGTACAAAGAGAATGTGTAGTGAATAAGATACCTAACCCTCAAGTGAAAAAGGGTATTTATAATGTGCCCCCAACGCAGGGCTAACGGTTACATTACGGTGGACCGGATTGCCAAGCCCAACATAAGTAACTGCTAGGGCACGTAGTGAAGACCAGCACATGGTCTTCGCCCTGGATCAACTGTCCCGTGATCTTCGGAAGGTGGGCTGGCCAACTCTTTTGAATGTGGGTAGTTGCCTGATGATGTGTCCTCGGGTGGGGGGCACATGGAGTCTATGGAGAAAGCGTATGAGCTCTCCCCATGTCAGATAATGCTCTGCCCGACTATTGTGCCTTATTGGGGCTTGTGCTCGACAGAGAGGAATGGGCCTTGTTGGGCCTCATCAACATAATATTAGGTTGGGCCTTCCCATCTGAGGGGCAGGTCCCGACCCAGTCTAGAACAGGAGCTCCCTAAGTCGTTGCTCCTAGGTGGAGGAGTAATGACTTAAGGGCAACTCGAAATATCGAGGACCTCTTCGGGAGAAGGTATTTGCCCAACGCATAGAATTGGGAGTCGTGTACCAGGCCGGGAGCGGAAGATGCTTGACGGAGAGGTGGACAGTCGTGAAGGAAGTTCCCGCTCTTCGAGCCCAAAAGGGAGACGAATGGACGCGAAGATTCTGGTGCTGCCATGTGTTGTACCCCAAAATTTATCCTCCCATATTCAAGACATTATGTCCTAAGAGGTTACTTAATAGTCACAAGATTCACAATTGGTCAAAGGGATTGAAGGTTTCATCAAAGCCTCCTCCTGAATAGTGGATCTTAGAACTAGGGTTTTGAGTCTCCCTGAGCAAAATGGACTTCATAACACCCCACATACTTCAAAGAATCCCCATGTCAAGTTTCAGAGCTTTCCTCACAAGTTTGGCCAGTCAGATGCTCAGATACTTGAAAATCAATTAATTTGGTCAAAAAGTCAACTGAGGACAACTGTGGTCAACTCAAAGTCAAACTTCAAGATTTTTGGTCAACATCAAGATTACAAGGTGAAATTCATCATTTGATCAAGGTTCGATCATGATTCATCAGGGGAACCTCAGATCATCAAGAATCGAAAGTTGCTAAATTAGAGTTTTGTGTAGGAAAAGTCAACTGAACTTTGACCAACCATAACTTTCACATGTTTCATCAAATATTTCCCATCCAAAGCTCATTTTGAAGGAAGTTTAATTCGATACAACTTTGTGTCTCACAAGCCAAGCCTAAAAATGCTTCATTTGAAAGATATGAGCCAAGACATTATAGGTCCTTTTGAAAGTCAACAAAAAGTCAACTTTTTCCAAAGCTCATAATTTGAAAATGGTAAAAAAATATGGACATGGGACCAAAAAGGTTGATTATAGGATACCCTAATATTTCTAAAAAGTCTTAGAACACCACCATAACATTAAAATTGAGGAAGTTATGCATTGTCAAAGTTGGTAATTTTTCAAGGGGTGTATGAAGTAAAAAGGGCCATAACTCCAATTCTTTCCAAATAGGCCCATAAGATTGCAACCCAAACTTGAAGATAGAGTCATTCATGACCCAATGACCATATTTTCTGATTTTAATCATTTATTTTATATTATTTTTGATTTTTATCATTTAAAATCATTTTTAATTAAAATAAATTATAAAAAATCAAAGATTTGATTTAAGATTTATTTTGGGATCAAATATATGGTATTCAAAGTGATTAAAGTCATCCAAATTCGTTCAAGACCAATATGATATGATTTAAGATGCTTTTTTTCGACAATTATGATAATTGGCTCCTTCATCTTCAAGCAACCCATAAACTCCAACCAAGGCCCAATTGTTTACCCTAATTTACACTACTTTATATACACAATAAAGTCAGAATGAAAAGGGAGGAGATAATTTTTTTTTGAAAGCCATAAGAACCTTAGAAAAATCTTAAAACAACTTTGCAATAAGATTCAATCAGCTCTACAAGTCCATTCACATTCCTCAAGATCCTAGGAACCTATCCCATAAAGACTTGAAGGTTGAGACCTTACGAAGTGCATCCCATGAACATGCTGCCTCTCATTCTTCTTTTTTTTGCTTTCAAATCTTTGATTTCATTGCACTTTATCATATTTTCTGTTCATAATCATGTTTAGGTTTGTTTTGATCATTTGTTTGCAAGATATGATGCAGGTTTCAAGAAGTGCCATGGTTAAGGCATAAGCTTTTCAAGAGTCGAAACTCTTCGTACGGACATTTTCAGGCCTTCCCCCATTTATTTTTAGTGAATTTCTTCCTTTTTTTATGTTTTATAATAATAATTATTAAAACATTATTATTAATTTAATTAACCATTAATGTTTACTAACTGCTCACTAATTATTTTTTCTTAAAGTAAATTTTATAATATAATTTTATATTTTTTTTCTCTCACATAACTTTTTTTTAATTTATTAATTAAAGTTGTAAATGAATATAACTAGGTTTAGATCAATTTAAAAACCCTAAATTTTCACTAACCCTAATTAGACCCTCATTTTCTAAACTTGATCTTTTTTTTAAACAATTAATTTCCTAATTTAATTTATTTTCATTGCTTTATTTATATTATTTAGAGGATTGTATAGGATTTTCCTTATGTAATTTATTTTTTCGCATCGATTATTCTGTAATTGCCCCGAAACCGTGTAATAGTTTAGGATTTTATTTCTTGTTTTTTTTCTTATTTCTGTAAATATTTAATTGCTTGGTTAGTAATCTAGGGCGTGAAAAGATCTAATTGAATAAATTGGACTTAGAGAATCAATAATAAAAGAAATATCCGAAAATAATCACTCACACACGTAAGTCGACCGTTCCACGATCGCCATCTACACCTCCTAGGGTTACCCCTCTTAGTTTCCTTAATATGGTCAAGTCCCTCAAACGTAGGGGTGTCTTAAGCGATGTCCCTGCAAATAGATAAATCATCAAGTCCCTTTAAATTTAAAAGGATCATAGTCCCTTCGAAGTTGCCTACGGAAAAAAATGATCTTGTCCCTCGACGACCCTACAAAAATGATGATAGTCCCTTCAAATTACTAAGACACCCCTACATGTTGCCTTCTTTGACCATACGATGACCCTACGCCCGTCCCTTAATATCCAAGGTAAAGACTATTTACTCACTAATAGTAAGGACAGTCTTACCCTTAAAGAAAATAAATAACAAGAAAGACCTTACAAACTTAGGGTAGGTAGCACTTAAATACTTGCTCACTTTTTAAAAAAAAACATTCTTTACACCCCACTTTCAAAATATTTCCAAACTCAAGGCTTTGTATACATCCATACAAGGATCACTACAAAGAACTTTTGAAAATCTTTTTCAAACACACACTTCACATTACTTTTCAAACAAACAAGTGAGCTAAGTAACTAAGAGCCCATGGATAAACATGGATATAAAGGGTGCTAACACCTTCCCTTTATATAACCTACCCCCCGAACTCAAAATATTTTCAAAAAGGTCTTTCCTGTTCTTTTATAGCCTTTCCTATTGGATAAAATAAAAGTTGGTGGCGACTCTTGCTATCTGCACATGTTTTTGTCAAACAAAAACACCAAGTCAGTTCTCCCACCGTGTTACACCATGTGGCAGAAAATCATTGCTTAGCTAGGGCGGCTAGGGGTAGGGGCGTTTGAGTGCCTAGGGGAGCCTCGAGTCCCGTGCTAGGCTTATAAATAGGACCAAGTTTGCTTCATTTCTCACTTTTCGCTTCTACCGTTCAAGACGCTTCCTCTTCTTCTTGTCACGCTTCTCAAACTTCAGCATCGAGACGTCCGTTGTCCGCCATCATATCGTCCTCCAAGAACCGTCATACCAAGTAAGTCTCGGCTGCCTTACCCTCGTTCTTCCTATTTTCTGACGGTTTCTCTGGTGGACTTGATGAATGCCCCGGGGAGACTGTGAAGTTTTTAGCAAATACGTTGAAACTTCTTTGAATTAACATAGAGTTAGGATGAAGCTCTCTAGGACAAGCGATGAAGCCCCCAGGGGCGTATGATAGTTTTGGACGAATCTCTCGGGGATAAACGATGAAGTCCCCAGGGACGTAGGATAGTTTTACATGAACGTCTCGGGGACAAGCAACGAAGTCCCCGAGGACGTAGGATAGTTTTGGATGAATATCCTGGGGACAAGCGATGGAAGTCTCAGGGGTCAGCTCTCGTCTGTCTAGGCGGGAGAAGCCCTGTCCCTAGGGGTCTCCCCTCTTCACCCTTTCACTTGATCTGCGGTGGAAAAGTGGATTTGATTTGTGTCGCTACTCGAAAAATGCATCGTGCAACGACGGGGAGGCGAAAGGACAGAAGAGTCGCCACCGAACTTTATTTATCCCATGAGGGGAAAGGAAAATATCGAGAAAACCTTAAGAAAGAAATGGATAAGATGGTCTCGCAACCATGAACAGGTTCGGAAGCCGGTTATGCGAAGGGAAGGTATTAGCACCCCTCGCATCCATCGTACTCGATGGGAACCTTTTGTTTGTCGATGTGTGATTATATTTGCTAAAATATTATGCTATAAAAGTGTGTTCTTAGGGGTAAAGAGAAGAGTGAGAAACGGGAAAATAGAGGTAACGGGGGAAGAAGAGAGAAAGAACTGACTCGGTAGGACTTCGCAGTCCTAGGCCTACGTATTCTCAACAGATGTGAGAAAATCAGAGTCGACGTAGTTCGGGGAACTACAGATATGGGGGGATGTGCTCGGCAAGGATTGTGGCCCTTGTGCCTACGTATCTTTACTTAAAAGAAGTAAAGAATCAGAGCAGCCGTAGTTCGGCCTACGGTTTGTTGATGTTTTTATGGATGATGCTATCGTGCGCATTCTAGCATCTCTAGGTGTTTTGCTGCTCGCTCGTTGGAGACTTAGGCGTTACCTGTTTGCGGTAGAACGGACGTAACATATCCTTTTTGAAAGATTAGGTTTTCGCCACGCGAGGCAAGAAGTCACGTTTGATTGATTGGATTGTTTTTTAGGGGGCGAGACATGTCCTCGGATAGTAACCCCTACGGGTAGTACCCAATTCTTTGTCTCAAAGTTTTTGTTATAAAAAGGTGTGGCGAACGAGGCATCTTCGTATTGAAAGACGAGCGTCGAAACCACCCTCACTACAGTGGGCATTCCAACACTCGAAGAAGAAGAGGTCTACACCCAATCCTCTCTCTTTAATTCAACATAAAGAGAGCTTCGTTCTCTTATTAAATTGTTTTTGGTTTTGAACGGTAAGTACTTTGGCGACAGAGAACCCTACGGTAAACGTCAGCACTCGAGATAGGAGAAGGCCTACGCCTAACCACTCCACGACCGTTCAAATTTTATTGTAAAAAGAAGTTTGAAAGTGCACTCGGTACGGGACCGAGGTTTTAGGTGAGAAAGGTTACGGAATGAAGTTGCAAAAGTGAGATGTGGTGGATAAAGTCGCGTCTTCGTATTGAAAGACGAGTGTCGAAACCACCCTCACTACAGTGGGCATCCTAACACTCGGAGAAGAAGAGGTCTACACCCAATCCTCTCTCTTTAATTCAACATAAAGAGAAAATAGTTTATTGAAAGTGTGCTCGGTACGGGACCGAGGTTTTAGGAGGAAAAGTTTAGAAGCGTCTTCGTATTGAAAGACGAGTGTCGAAACCACCCTCACTACAGTGGGCATCACAACACTCGGAGAAGAAGAGGTCTACACCCAATCCTCTCTTTTTAATTCAATACAAAGAAATTGTTTTAAAAAATGGTTTGAAAGTGGACGGAAAGCGTTGAAAATAAATGGTCTCAGATCCAACGTTATTTATCAACAGTTTGACTTAATAACGGTTTACGGAGGTCTCGTCATCGACCTAAATAAATGAAATGGAATAAAAAGTGTCCAATAACAAAAGAAGAATAAAATATAACTTCTAAAAAGAAAATATTATTTAAAAAAATCTAAATAGAAAATGCTAAGAAATTTGAATAAAACTCTAAATATCTAAAAATATTACATAAAAAATATAACATATATACTTTATTTATAAAATAGATATTAATATATTTACAAAACTATATATTACAAAATGAAAAACGTTTTTTTTTTTCTTTTTAAAGTATAAAAAAACTTACAAATCGAATTCTCTTCTTCTCCGTATTCACCCTGTAGCTTTCATCTCATCACCCTTTCGGTCACGATTTGCTTTTCGCCTCGATCTCGTCTCATCAAAGCACAGATTCTGGTTCAGTTGTTGAAACTAAAGGTGCGATGGGCTCTTCTCGACGGATTTCTCTCACGCGGTGGTTAATCGATTCACAAGGAACAAAGTTCAACATAACATCACCATCATCCTGGTCTTAATTCATTCAACAGTTTTCATATCGGCTTTGTTTGTGTCACCATCTTGCTTCTCCTTCTTATTTGTATTCAATTTGGATTTTGTTGAAGGATTAGGTACATGGGTTTCTGAAGAGTTGATGAATAGGGTTGGGTTGTAGTGATTTTCGGAAGAGATTTGTTGGGGTACGGTGAAGGTTCGAGGAAGGTTCAGTTTCTGGGAGGAGCGGATGGTGGAGGAAGAAGCGCGTACGGCTGTGGAAGGGGTTTCGCGAAGAGTTTGAACAAGATGACGATAAGGGTTTTCGATTTTCGGCGAAGGATTCTGGGATGGTGATTTGAACCAAGTGATGAAACGATGAAGTTGTGAGCTGAATGGTAATGGCAGAAACTGATAAAGGTTTATGAGTTGTGAAATGAGAGGGTTATCTTGGCAAGGTTAGCTGTGTGGATTGGATTTTGGTGAATGAGTTGTCGTTGAAGATAATGATCCCCAAAGAACACTCGAATGTCATTCCAACCTTCTTTCGTGATGCCGCCGTTTCCTCGATCTCTTGCAATACTATTGAAATGATAGTCTCAGAGACATCACAGAAACGGTACTTTAGTGATTCTAGTTTGCCCTTACTCACTGATGAGTTCCTCTGATGAAGCTGAACAAATCATTGGATTTGAATCCTTTAAAGTGAATCCTTGGTGTACATCGTGAGAAGCCGATTTGGAGAAACAGAGTATGATGTAAGAACAGTTTTTTTATGTTTTGTTTTTGTTCAATGAGGCTGGTGTTGTATTCAGAATGGGAAGCAATGTTATTGTTGTGTCAATGATGGCAAAGGAAGCGTCGAAACGGTGGATGCAGCTAGAATATGTTGTGGCGATGGATATGTGAAAGTTGTGAGGTGGGTGGAGCGGAAATAAGGCGTGAGCAGGGGATGTTGCAAGATTTAGAGAGGAGTTGTATGGTTCAATGTTGTAGTTGTTGTTTACGGATCTGCGGAGGTGGATTTTGGATTATATGTTCTCAAATCAAAGCTTGCTCACTATCCAAACCACAACAGCAAAATGCAGGTGAACTTCTTGTGTTGAGTGAAGCGCTACAGTGATATTGGTGTTTAACCGTTATTGTTGCAATGCATAACTCTAGTAAAAAGGATAACTGAAGTGGAGTCGGATTTGTCGCATTATTGCTTGGAACACGTTGAGTTGTTGAAGCACAACTGTGTTGTTGCTGCCAATGAATAAACCAGAGTTGTTGGACTGATGAAAGAAGTTGACATATGAAGAAATATGGGTTTGAGGAAGTTATTTGCAGGGAGATGAAGTGTAAGAGGGATGTCGTGACTTGGTGAGTTCGAAAGCGAAGCGATTCTGGGTTTGAAGAAGTTTTTTCTTTTTAAAGGTTTGTTGGAAGAACAGGGGAAGCAACGGTTGATAAGGTTGAGTGTTGGAAGGTTGATAGAAGGTGGAAGCTTGTAGCTAGTTTCTGGGCTTTTGGAGAAGATGAGTTTGAAGGTTGAATGGGGTTGAAGATGGAAGCAGCAGAAGGTTGCTTGATGGTTCTGTGATGAAGATGTGAAGGTGATGAGGTGCAACTCAAGTTAATGAAATAGTATAGGAGCTGGACAATAATGGCGGCATAAAATCGAAAGAGGAAGTTTGAATTTGTGTTGCTGTTGTTTGTTTATGGTTGACAGAGTTATAGTTGAAAGCTTGAAGGAGGTTGAAGTGGACTTGGAAGTGTTTCCGAGATTTGATGTTGCGGATGGCTGAAGTGGATTATGAAGTTCTTTTTGGAGTGATTGTTGATGATTCGGTTTATTGAGGAAGGTTATGATTTAAAGTTGAGGATGGTAAGGAAGGGTTGGTGAAGTATATGAGAGGTGGTTTGGAGAAAGTGGGGAGCTGCGACAAAGGGAAACAACTGATGTAGTTGAGTTGTCTTTGCTGTGTTATGCAGGTACAGTTTGGAGTGCTGTTGCATTTTGACAGAGCTGGTCTGGTGTGGCTTATGTTTGGAGTCTTGTGGAAATGGTGCAGGCAAGTATGGTAGGGAGCAGAGTTGTCTGGCATGGCTTGTGTAGGTTGGAGGTTGTGTTGGTTGGTTGTAAGTTGGAGCTCTGCAGGTTTTGTACAATTTTGTCAGATTTTGTCTGGTGCATCTCTCGGCTGAAAATGGGCAGCGTGTCATTTGTACATCATGGTTATGCAGGTAATATAATGGCCTCTCTTAATTTTTCCTCTTGGTTTATACCGTTGCATTCTTACAAGAAAAACAAGGCTGCAGGTAACATTTCGTGACCGGTGTGTGGTACGAAACGAATTCCCCACTTGTTGGCTGCATAGTATGTTGTCAAACGACAAGGCTTTTTCTATGGTAATGGATGTGTCGTTTACGGTTCGCAACTTTTATGGTTATGTGGATGTACCATCTTTTAACTCAAGGCATGAAATCTTTTATGCAACTGTGATGCGTTGCTGCGTGAAATTAATGTTGGTGCCGCTTGTGCAGGTGAATCAAAAGCTGGTTTGTGAGCCAAGTTAGTGAGGTCGTATGAAGGAAGTACGGTGCGAGTCGTGCGGCTTGTCACATGTGGTACGCGTAATTAAAATGGCTCTTGACTGCTACGTTTTTATTGCCTTTGGTTGTTTTGCAGCTGTAACATTTTTGATTTCGTCTCTTCATCGCAGGATATGGGCTGTTATGAAGTGTGTATACGGGGTACGGTTCTACACAACTGATGGATGTATGGTTCTGCGTAACGGTTATTGTGTGGTATGTGCAGAACATGACGGTTTTGCCGCGTGAAGTCCATCGCGTGATGGTTTTTCATATGAGGAAATCGGTACCCTGATAAAGTTATCATATTTGGAATATTTAGACAACAGCTTGGCACACAATGACGACAATCATAAAGCAGGTATGAGTTGTTCTTATGAACTTCTTTCTTCTGTCCATTAGTTTTGGTATGATAATCCTGTGCTGATAGAAATGTCTTGCACATCCCTATTGTTGTTCCTCTCGAATCAATGTTTTTTTCTCTGTTAACCTCTTTCCATTCTTCTTTTTCACATACATTCCACGAGTCTGATGTAAGGGTCCGGTACACGTCCTACAATCAAGGCCTGAAGTTTGCATTGGGAGAGGAATTCAGGAGAAGAACTTGGTGTGAAATGGAGCTCTATGACTTGTTTTCATGCAAAAAAATGTCCAAGGATCCCATTAGTTTTGTATGAAAAAGTAACATATCCTCTGTTGTATTTGTGAATTCAGAATTAATTACTGCGGTTACTTTGTATAAATCAAAATTTGCGAGCTCTTGAATCTTATTGCAAACCGTACACAAATTGCCCCGGTGTAAAAAATCATTTCAACATTTCTGTAGTTGTAATCACCTAATGTATGTACCATGATCCTTTATTTAATACTGTACTTGAAATCCACATTTGGAACTTAATTTGGGACAGGGATTAGAAAATGGCCGCTTGGAATTTAGTTGAGACCACTTGGATAACTGGAGATTAAATTTCACAATCACTTGTCATACTACATCCTCATTGGTTCTCACTATATAGTTTTGAACTTAGAGATAGCACTTCAACATGACTAGCATAATGAACATGAAGCTAGTTCATCCACACTTGATCTTTCACACACTTGTATATACATTAGCCCTCTTTGTGATACCATGGGACAACGAGTGCAAACCCCCTAGAAACCATTTTGGATTTTTCTTGAGTTTTTTTCCTAAGCAATATGAGTGCTTGTGTAAAATGAACTAATATCACCCTGTTGTAATGTAGAGTAAGCTTTGAAAAAGAATGAATCTTTGCATGGTATTCTTCCAAAAAGAAGTGGTGATGGTACACTTCAACATTAAATCATTCTTGATAAACACTTGGTATCCTTTTTCAAATATGACTTATGAGTGACCTAGACATGGCTCGCATTATGACTTTGAGCTTGAAATCCAATCCAAAATAAATATGTTTTAAGCTTGAGGCATCTTAATATTATCTTAGCCATAAATCCACAAAGCTCGAAACAACCCGTCCAATAACATCTTATAGAAAACAAATGAACCAATTGAAACAAAGTAGGTCGCCTTGTACCATGACTCCAACTTGAAATTAACTCATGCCTTATAATTGAATGTATAGAAAGGTTAACGATCCACATAACCACTTGGTATAAGGAACTCTCAACAGGTAGGACAAATTTGGGGTATGACAGATGCCCCTATCTAATTGACTTTGACCTAGTAAGATGAACGGTTCTGACGCTCACTCTTTCAAGGTAAAAGGCAATTTAGATATAAAGAAGACCCTGAATTTGTCCGAGAAGAAAAGAAATGCTCAAGAATTGAAAATGTTGGTGTACTTCCGAGTAAACTGTAAATAACAGGAGAAAGGCCGTCATCACCAAAAGGGTGATGGAAAGAAATGAACACAGTTATTACTACCAAAGGGCGGTAGAGCAAAACACAATCGCACAGTCTGACATCGACGAAATGCCAGACCTACCACCAAGAGGATGACGGAGCGAAACTCACATCAAGCAATATTGCACACTCTATCATTAATGACTATGATAGACCCACCACCAAAAGGATGACGGAAAATATGCTAGTCATGACACCAAAAGGATGCCAGACCCATCACCGAAAGGATGATGGAGCGAGAACGCTAGTCATAACACCAAAAGGATGCTAGACCCATCACCAAAAGGATGATGGAGCGGGACAGAATCAACCCTAACACCAAAAGGATGATAGGAGTCCATTACCAAAAGGATAATGGAAAACACGCTAGTCATGACACCAAAAGGATGCCAGACCCATCACCGAAAGGATGATGGAGCGAGAACGCTAGTCATAACACCAAAAGGATGCTAGACCCATCACCAAAAGGATGATGGAGCGAAACAAGGCAAACCCGACACCAAAAGGATGCAAGGAGTCCATTACCGAAAGGATAATGGAAAACACGCTAGTCATGACACCAAAAGGATGTCAGACCCATCACCAAAAGGATGATGGAGCGAAGCAAGATTAACCCTAACACCAAAAGGATGTAAGGGGATAAGCTTCTCTGAAGAGATTGCCACTTATCACTGAAGATGGATAAGCTTCTCTGAAGAGATTGCCACTTATCGCTGAAGATGGATAAGCTTCTCTGAAGAGATTGCCACTTATCGCTGAAGATGGATAAGCTTCTCTGAAGAGATTGCCACTTATCGCTGAAGATGGATAAGCTTCTCTGAAGAGATTGCCACTTATCGCTGAAGATGGATAAGCTTCTCTGAAGAGATTGCCACTTACCGCTGAAGATGGATAAGCTTCTCTGAAGAGATTGCCACTTATCGCTGAAGATAGATAAGCTTCTCTGAAGAGATTGCCACTTATCGTTGAAGATGGATAAGCTTCTCTGAAGAGATTGCCACTTATCGTTGAAGATGGATAAGCTTCTCTGAAGAGATTGCCACTTATCGCTGAAGATGGATAAGCTTCTCTGAAGAGATTGCCACTTATCGCTGAAGATGGATAAGCTTCTCTGAAGAGATTGCCACTTATCGTTGAAGATGGATAAGCTTCTCTGAAGAGATTGCCACTTATCGCTGAAGATGGATAAGCTTCTCTGAAGAGATTTCCACTTATCGTTGAAGATGGATAAGCTTCTCTGAAGAGATTGCCACTTATCGTTGAAGATGGATAAGCTTCTCTGAAGAGATTGCCACTTATCGTTGAAGATGGATAAGCTTCTCTGAAGAGATTGCCACTTATCGCTGAAGATGGATAAGCTTCTCTGAAGAGATTGCCACTTATCGTTGAAGATGGATAAGCTTCTCTGAAGAGATTGCCACTTATCGCTGAAGATGGATAAGCTTCTCTGAAGAGATTGCCACTTATCGTTGAAGATGGATAAGCTTCTCTGAAGAGATTGCCACTTATCACTGAAGATGGATAAGCTTCTCTGAAGAGATTGCCACTTATCGTTGAAGATGGATAAGCTTCTCTGAAGAGATTGCCACTTATCGCTGAAGATGGATAAGCTTCTCTGAAGAGATTGCCACTTATCGCTGAAGATGGATAAGCTTCTCTGAAGAGATTGCCACTTATCGTTGAAGGGTCAAGTCTGTCGGAGACAAAGCACTGGGGATTGCCCATGACTTTACTGGAGATGCCCCTGTCTAGGCTGAATGTTGATTTGAAAATTTGATTAACCACAGGGTTGAAATATGTCATGCAATACACCCACGGTTTTGAAAAGACGCCCTTGGTTTGGGCTGAATTTTGCTTTAGTGATCTTGAATTTTGTGGGAGGACCCACGGCTTTTTCAGATAATCCCCCTGACTGGGTTGATGGCTATTTCGAAGCCCAAAAAGCTGCACAACTTCGTGGGGAATGCCCATAGTCTTGTGGAGAATGCCCCTGATTGGGCTCAATCTTGTCTTGATATCTTCTGACTCTAGTAAGAGAAACCCACGGTCTTGCAAGAGGTGCCCCTGTCTGGGCTGATGATCTTGGAAATCTTTGTGATCGATCCTGGACCTGAACTCGCATATGTGAATGCTTGATGATAATGACGTTCCATAACGAATGGAGATGCAAATGCAAATGCTAACACGCGGTGATGCAAGAGCTGAGGAAAGTATGATGTAATCATAGGTATGTGTATGATGCAAGATGCTTATGAAGCAAGATGCTTATGACGTCAAATGCGATGCGTATGATGCATATGATTGCGGACGGGTAATTGGGAATGCAGGTGCCGACGTGGCGGACTTTTGGTAGTTGCCAATGCGGATTGAACTCTGGGTTATATGGGAAAGTGGAGGACAAGCCTGACTTCCTGACATCGCTTTAAACTTAACAGTTGTTGACGAGAATGAACTTGCTTGAGTGGCTTGCCATGAGACGAACTCGAGATGGTCTGTCCCAGAGTTTGTACCACAAATGGATTCATCATTGATTAGTCGATTCTTGTGGTAGCTGGCTTCAATGTACTATTGGAGTAGCTTTCCCCTGAAAGAGCGTGGAAGCGACTTAACCTATCTCGATTGAACATTTGAGGGATATGCCCTTAGCTCGAAGAAACTCTGGGTTGACTGCCCCTGATCAGTATGATCTTGAGATGATTCACTTTTGATCAACCGCTTCTTGAATGATTTGCCCCATGACCAACTGATGTTTGGGAATTTGCCTTAAGCTGACTATTTCTGAAATCTTGGGATAGCAATGCCCCAGATCCATAAGGTCATATGGTATGCTCGATTCTGGTCCAGGCCGCTGAGTAATCCAGTCCTGCTTGAGTGCTCCCTGTTGGAATTTCCTTGATGCCAACTACTGACTTGCAAATAAAATTGTTTGTTCACGAATGGTAATTTTAATGCGAAGTTCATGCAAGTTTTAAGAGAAGTGTCGTTTATTTAAGTGTCGTGAGAGTGAAACGAATGGACCCTTTAGTCCAAACGTTGTGCTAACTGGATTGGCGTGAAAGATATAGCAAGGATACCGACACCAATGTTGATGATTAGCAAAATTGTAAGGAGTCAGGTTACGCAACCTCGCAATAGTATTCTTTCAGAATAAACCCCGCCTCAATTAGGTCTTTCGAGGGTTGTAACGTGGTCTGGTTCGCGGTTATAGAAACAAAGGATATTAGGCTCAAAGTTAATTTGTACCCACCCCTTCTTCTTGATGATCTCCATACCTACATTCAGCTAATTCTGCACGTGCTTGATGGTTCAAGGTTTGTTCGAAATGGCAGTCACTTTATTTGATGGATGTCAGTGACCCTTTGATTTGGGTGGCCGCTGAACTTTTGTTTTTGTTGAGGGTTTGAGGACCTCTTTTGATTTTGATCCCTAACTTTTGCATGGACTGATTTTGCTTGTCAGATCCATCGGTATTGCCTTGATTCTTGCCTAAGTCTCCTTTGAAATGCTTGACTTAGCAGGCTTTTGATTTTTTTTGAATTTTGTTGGAAGATAGTGACTGCCATGTCATGAGACATTGATGAACAACCGTCATGTCTTTGGATTTTGGGTGCGAGGTTGGATGAACTGAATAACTACCCTGCCCCAGGTTGAGTGTTAAGGGTTTGAATATACAAAGGAAACTCCTACTTCTAGGCTCGAAGTGATTGACTAGGGATTAACTCCTTATATCTCCGGTGTTTAGGGGATTTGAAACAATGCCTGTACATCATTGACGAGATTTTGTCTGAAAGCATACGATTTGCAATTATGGGTACTTCGTTTTCGTCATCCCCCCTCCAATATTGCTAAACAACAGTGAAAAAGTGGAGTGGACAAAAATATATGTGTCTGTGATTGTGATAGGTGGAAATAATGAGCGAATGCGACATAATTAATTCGGAAAATGCATAATCATTTCATTAATGTTACCATTCAACATAACAATGTTTAAATAACAAGTAGCAATTGACAGAAAATAAACTACAAATGCAAATGATAAAAGCGCCTAAGGACTGCTAATGTTGAAGATGTCTGCCAGCTTGGACCACTGGATTTTGGAGATGACCACAGGATTCTTCAATCATATTTGTCGAGTGATGAGTTGACATTGGACTAGTTTTGATGTTTAGGGGTGTTTCGGGTAAAGTTTATCGCCTTTGAATCGAGGAGATCTTGTACAATGTGCTTCAGAGTCTTGCAATTTTCAATGTCATGGCCTGGGGAGCCAGAATGGAATTCACATTTGGCATTGACATCAAATCCAAAAGGAAGAACCTCCGGAGGATCCCTCATTTCCCTAAGCTGAACAAGACCTCCCTTCAATAGGAATGACAATAACTTGGCGTATGTAGACGGGATTGGATCAAATATTCTTTCTGGCCTCCTCTGTCTTTGTAGACCCTGGTATTGATTTTGTCTTGGTTGATAGGATTGTTGTTGCCTGTTTGGTTGAAACACGGGTTGATTTGCTGGAATGGACAACGGCTGTTGTGGAGCTACAACAGCAACATGGTGATAACCCTGATGAGTTCTTCCTCTGTTGGTGAACACTGCACTAGCTTCGCCTTCCCTTTTCTTAACGAAACCCTGATAAGGCTTCTTGACCCCGCTTGCAGATTCGCCTGCATTCTGAATTTTTCCCGTCTTCATGAAATTTTCTAATCTTTCTCCAGCCATGACAAGTTCAGAAAACACTGTGGATGTTGAGGATGCTAACCGCTCAAAGATCGGTCCTTGTAGCGTGCCCATGAATAGGTCTGTCAGTTCTTTCTCCATCAGTGGAGGTTGTACCCTTGCAGCTACTCCCATCCATCTTTGCGCGAAGTCCTTAAAACACTCATTCGGCTTCTGAGTCAAATTCTGAAGCTGCATACGATTCGGAGCCATGTCAGTATTATACTGATAATGCTTCACGAAAGCGTCTGCTAACTCCTTCCAGCTTCTTACGTTGGATCGTTCAAGGTGCATATACCATTCTAGGGATGCCTCTGTTAAGATATCTTGAAAGAAATGGATTAGTAGCTTCTCGTCATCAGAATAGGCGGCCATCTTCCTACAGTAAGACCTTATGTGGGTCTTAGGACAACTGTTACCCTTGTACTTCTCGAAGATTGGAATTACAAACTTTGGAGGTATCTTAACTCCGGGTACAAGACATATTTCAGCGGCATCCAGTCCCAAAACATCGGGGCCTTGCAATGTCTTCACCATCTCCTGTAAAGCATTAAATTTCTTCTCTAATTCGGCGGTCTGTGGTCCATATGCTTCACCTGAATTCTCATAGAAACCTTCATGATCGTCGTACTGGACTTGTGTTGGGATCGTAGTACCATGAGGATGTGTAGTACCGACTGGCGGAGGGACGGTGTTGATAGGTACGGCGCCGGCAGAAGTAGGAATTGCCCCAACAGGGGTTGGGGTGGCTTCAGCGGGAATTGGAATTGCACCGCTTGCATTGGGAATTGCACCCGCCAAAGTCTGATTAGCGCTCCTCTCTGCTGCTTGCCTCATCTCCTCTTGACTCCTGGCCATGTTCTGAATCACCTCCATGAGTTGATTCATCTGCGTCTTCATGCCTAGCATCTCGCTCCTCATAGTAGCCTGGTCTTGCTCTATCTGATCCATGACTCTTCTCTGATTATTCCTTGTATTATACCGATGTCGTGAAGTCAGCCTGCTTTACACTCTCTGAAAGGGTAAGCGGCGTGTAAGGTCGGGTTATAAGGAATGCAAGAAATGATGCAGAGATGCTTATGCAAATGTAATGTAATGAGCACATGATGAAAGAACAATAGCGAGATCAAAGTCATAGGTCCTGCAAAACAACAAAAAACATCTCTCCCATCGGGTAGGTTATCTATTGGTTTGTAGGAGGGCATCCCAAAGGCTTTTAAACAAAGTCCCATGCACTAGCCCTCGAAAGTTTTCCATCATAACGACTACTCGTAAGACGGTAATCCCTTCAAAGGATGAACACAGAGTCATGTTCTAGCAACCTTCAGAATAAGGTTCTAAAAGGTCCTCAGAGTCACGGACTCCCAAGTTGGAAATAAAAATGCCATTACGACTACACGTAAGACATAATCATCCCAAAGGGGTCTATCTGAGCGGTGGGATTCGATCCAACTCAACGAGTCCTAAGTCTCGCAAATCAGAAAGAAACCACCTCCTAATCTTAGTGTATACTCGAAAGCTCGGGCAGAAAACTTTATCTCACAAACCATCCAAATAAACCCAACAGTTAGTGAACATAACATAATAAAAAATAAAAGCAAATAAAACACAAACACGACAAACAAATTAGGTCTGGCTCGCTAGGTTTCCCCAGCAGAGTCGCCAGCTGTCGCTACTCGAAAAATGCATCGTGCAACGACGGGGAGGCGAAAGGACAGAAGAGTCGCCACCGAACTTTATTTATCCCATGAAGGGAAAGGAAAATATCGAGAAAACCTTAAGAAAGAAATGGATAAGATGGTCTCGCAACCATGAACAGGTTCGGAAGCCGGTTATGCGAAGGGAAGGTATTAGCACCCCTCGCATCCATCGTACTCGATGGGAACCTTTTGTTTGTCGATGTGTGATTATATTTGCTAAAATATTATGCTATAAAAGTGTGTTCTTAGGGGTAAAGAGAAGAGTGAGAAACGGGAAAATAGAGGTAACGGGGGAAGAAGAGAGAAAGAACTGACTCGGTAGGACTTCGCAGTCCTAGGCCTACGTATTCTCAACAGATGTGAGAAAATCAGAGTCGACGTAGTTCGGGGAACTACAGATATGGGGGGATGTGCTCGGCAAGGATTGTGGCCCTTGTGCCTACGTATCTTTACTTAAAAGAAGTAAAGAATCAGAGCAGCCGTAGTTCGGCCTACGGTTTGTTGATGTTTTTATGGATGATGCTATCGTGCGCATTCTAGCATCTTTAGGTGTTTTGCTGCTCGCTCGTTGGAGACTTAGGCGTTACCTGTTTGCGGTAGAACGGACGTAACATATCCTTTTTGAAAGATTAGGTTTTCGCCACGCGAGGCAAGAAGTCACGTTTGATTGATTGGATTGTTTTTTAGGGGGCGAGACATGTCCTCGGATAGTAACCCCTACGGGTAGTACCCAATTCTTTGTCTCAAAGTTTTTGTTATAAAAAGGTGTGGCGAACGAGGCATCTTCGTATTGAAAGACGAGCGTCGAAACCACCCTCACTACAGTGGGCATCCCAACACTCGAAGAAGAAGAGGTCTACACCCAATCCTCTCTCTTTAATTCAACATAAAGAGAGCTTCGTTCTCTTATTAAATTGTTTTTGGTTTTGAACGGTAAGTACTTTGGCGACAGAGAACCCTACGGTAAACGTCAGCACTCGAGATAGGAGAAGGCCTACGCCTAACCACTCCACGACCGTTCAAATTTTATTGTAAAAAGAAGTTTGAAAGTGCACTCGGTACGGGACCGAGGTTTTAGGTGAGAAAGGTTACGGAATGAAGTTGCAAAAGTGAGATGTGGTGGATAAAGTCGCGTCTTCGTATTGAAAGACGAGTGTCGAAACCACCCTCACTACAGTGGGCATCCTAACACTCGGAGAAGAAGAGGTCTACACCCAATCCTCTCTCTTTAATTCAACATAAAGAGAAAATAGTTTATTGAAAGTGTGCTCGGTACGGGACCGAGGTTTTAGGAGGAAAAGTTTAGAAGCGTCTTCGTATTGAAAGACGAGTGTCGAAACCACCCTCACTACAGTGGGCATCACAACACTCGGAGAAGAAGAGGTCTACACCCAATCCTCTCTTTTTAATTCAATACAAAGAAATTGTTTTAAAAAATGGTTTGAAAGTGGACGGAAAGCGTTGAAAATAAATGGTCTCAGATCCAACGTTATTTATCAACAGTTTGACTTAATAACGGTTTACGGAGGTCTCGTCATCGACCTAAATAAATGAAATGGAATAAAAAGTGTCCAATAACAAAAGAAGAATAAAATATAACTTCTAAAAATAAAATATTATTTAAAAAAATCTAAATAGAAAATGCTAAGAAATTTGAATAAAACTCTAAATATCTAAAAATATTACATAAAAAATATAACATATATACTTTATTTATAAAATAGATATTAATATATTTACAAAACTATATATTACAAAATGAAAAACGTTTTTTTTTTCTTTTTAAAGTATAAAAAAACTTACAAATCGAATTCTCTTCTTCTCCGTATTCACCCTGTAGCTTTCATCTCATCACCCTTTCGGTCACGATTTGCTTTTCGCCTCGGTCTCGTCTCATCAAAGCACAGATTCTGGTTCAGTTATTGAAACTAAAGGTGCGATGGGCTCTTCTCGACGGATTTCTCTCACGCGGTGGTTAATCGATTCACAAGGAACAAAGTTCAACATAACATCACCATCATCCTGGTCTTAATTCATTCAACAGTTTTCATATCGGCTTTGTTTGTGTCACCATCTTGCTTCTCCTTCTTATTTGTATTCGATTTGGATTTTGTTGAAGGATTAGGTACATGGGTTTCTGAAGAGTTGATGAATAGGGTTGGGTTGTAGTGATTTTCGGAAGAGATTTGTTGGGGTACGGTGAAGGTTCGAGGAAGGTTCAGTTTCTGGGAGGAGCGGATGGTGGAGGAAGAAGCGCGTACGGCTGTGGAAGGGGTTTCGCGAAGAGTTTGAACAAGATGACGATAAGGGTTTTCGATTTTCGGCGAAGGATTCTGGGATGGTGATTTGAACCAAGTGATGAAACGATGAAGTTGTGAGCTGAATGGTAATGGCAGAAACTGATAAAGGTTTATGAGTTGTGAAATGAGAGGGTTATCTTGGCAAGGTTAGCTGTGTGGATTGGATTTTGGTGAATGAGTTGTCGTTGAAGATAATGATCCCCAAAGAACACTCGAATGTCATTCCAACCTTCTTTCGTGATGCCGCCGTTTCCTCGATCTCTTGCAATACTATTGAAATGATAGTCTCAGAGACATCACAGAAACGGTACTTTAGTGATTCTAGTTTGCCCTTACTCACTGATGAGTTCCTCTGATGAAGCTGAACAAATCATTGGATTTGAATCCTTTAAAGTGAATCCTTGGTGTACATCGTGAGAAGCCGATTTGGAGAAACAGAGTATGATGTAAGAACAGTTTTTTTATGTTTTGTTTTTGTTCAATGAGGCTGGTGTTGTATTCAGAATGGGAAGCAATGTTATTGTTGTGTCAATGATGGCAAAGGAAGCGTCGAAACGGTGGATGCAGCTAGAATATGTTGTGGCGATGGATATGTGAAAGTTGTGAGGTGGGTGGAGCGGAAATAAGGTGTGAGCAGGGGATGTTGCAAGATTTAGAGAGGAGTTGTATGGTTCAATGTTGTAGTTGTTGTTTACGGATCTGCGGAGGTGGATTTTGGATTATATGTTCTCAAATCAAAGCTTGCTCACTATCCAAACCACAACAGCAAAATGCAGGTGAACTTCTTGTGTTGAGTGAAGCGCTACAGTGATATTGGTGTTTAACCGTTATTGTTGCAATGCATAACTCTAGTAAAAAGGATAACTGAAGTGGAGTCGGATTTGTCGCATTATTGCTTGGAACACGTTGAGTTGTTGAAGCACAACTGTGTTGTTGCTGCCAATGAATAAACCAGAGTTGTTGGACTGATGAAAGAAGTTGACATATGAAGAAATATGGGTTTGAGGAAGTTATTTGCAGGGAGATGAAGTGTAAGAGGGATGTCGTGACTTGGTGAGTTCGAAAGCGAAGCGATTCTGGGTTTGAAGAAGTTTTTTCTTTTTAAAGGTTTGTTGGAAGAACAGGGGAAGCAACGGTTGATAAGGTTGAGTGTTGGAAGGTTGATAGAAGGTGGAAGCTTGTAGCTAGTTTCTGGGCTTTTGGAGAAGATGAGTTTGAAGGTTGAATGGGGTTGAAGATGGAAGCAGCAGAAGGTTGCTTGATGGTTCTGTGATGAAGATGTGAAGGTGATGAGGTGCAACTCAAGTTAATGAAATAGTATAGGAGCTGGACAATAATGGCGGCATAAAATCGAAAGAGGAAGTTTGAATTTGTGTTGCTGTTGTTTGTTTATGGTTGACAGAGTTATAGTTGAAAGCTTGAAGGAGGTTGAAGTGGACTTGGAAGTGTTTCCGAGATTTGATGTTGCGGATGGCTGAAGTGGATTATGAAGTTCTTTTTGGAGTGATTGTTGATGATTCGGTTTATTGAGGAAGGTTATGATTTAAAGTTGAGGATGGTAAGGAAGGGTTGGTGAAGTATATGAGAGGTGGTTTGGAGAAAGTGGGGAGCTGCGACAAAGGGAAACAACTGATGTAGTTGAGTTGTCTTTGCTGTGTTATGCAGGTACAGTTTGGAGTGCTGTTGCATTTTGACAGAGCTGGTCTGGTGTGGCTTATGTTTGGAGTCTTGTGGAAATGGTGCAGGCAAGTATGGTAGGGAGCAGAGTTGTCTGGCATGGCTTGTGTAGGTTGGAGGTTGTGTTGGTTGGTTGTAAGTTGGAGCTCTGCAGGTTTTGTACAATTTTGTCAGATTTTGTCTGGTGCATCTCTTGGCTGAAAATGGGCAGCGTGTCATTTGTACATCATGGTTATGCAGGTAATATAATGGCCTCTCTTAATTTTTCCTCTTGGTTTATACCGTTGCATTCTTACAAGAAAAACAAGGCTGCAGGTAACATTTCGTGACCGGTGTGTGGTACGAAACGAATTCCCCACTTGTTGGCTGCATAGTATGTTGTCAAACGACAAGGCTTTTTCTATGGTAATGGATGTGTCGTTTACGGTTCGCAACTTTTATGGTTATGTGGATGTACCATCTTTTAACTCAAGGCATGAAATCTTTTATGCAACTGTGATGCGTTGCTGCGTGAAATTAATGTTGGTGCCGCTTGTGCAGGTGAATCAAAAGCTGGTTTGTGAGCCAAGTTAGTGAGGTCGTATGAAGGAAGTACGGTGCGAGTCGTGCGGCTTGTCACATGTGGTACGCGTAATTAAAATGGCTCTTGACTGCTACGTTTTTATTGCCTTTGGTTGTTTTGCAGCTGTAACATTTTTGATTTCGTCTCTTCATCGCAGGATATGGGCTGTTATGAAGTGTGTATACGGGGTACGGTTCTACACAACTGATGGATGTATGGTTCTGCGTAACGGTTATTGTGTGGTATGTGCAGAACATGACGGTTTTGCCGCGTGAAGTCCATCGCGTGATGGTTTTTCATATGAGGAAATCGGTACCCTGATAAAGTTATCATATTTGGAATATTTAGACAACAGCTTGGCACACAATGACGACAATCATAAAGCAGGTATGAGTTGTTCTTATGAACTTCTTTCTTCTGTCCATTAGTTTTGGTATGATAATCCTGTGCTGATAGAAATGTCTTGCACATCCCTATTGTTGTTCCTCTCGAATCAATGTTTTTTTCTCTGTTAACCTCTTTCCATTCTTCTTTTTCACATACATTCCACGAGTCTGATGTAAGGGTCCGGTACACGTCCTACAATCAAGGCCTGAAGTTTGCATTGGGAGAGGAATTCAGGAGAAGAACTTGGTGTGAAATGGAGCTCTATGACTTGTTTTCATGCAAAAAAATGTCCAAGGATCCCATTAGTTTTGTATGAAAAAGTAACATATCCTCTGTTGTATTTGTGAATTCAGAATTAATTACTGCGGTTACTTTGTATAAATCAAAATTTGCGAGCTCTTGAATCTTATTGCAAACCGTACACAAATTGCCCCGGTGTAAAAAATCATTTCAACATTTCTGTAGTTGTAATCACCTAATGTATGTACCATGATCCTTTATTTAATACTGTACTTGAAATCCACATTTGGAACTTAATTTGGGACAGGGATTAGAAAATGGCCGCTTGGAATTTAGTTGAGACCACTTGGATAACTGGAGATTAAATTTCACAATCACTTGTCATACTACATCCTCATTGGTTCTCACTATATAGTTTTGAACTTAGAGATAGCACTTCAACATGACTAGCATAATGAACATGAAGCTAGTTCATCCACACTTGATCTTTCACACACTTGTATATACATTAGCCCTCTTTGTGATACCATGGGACAACGAGTGCAAACCCCCTAGAAACCATTTTGGATTTTTCTTGAGTTTTTTTCCTAAGCAATATGAGTGCTTGTGTAAAATGAACTAATATCACCCTGTTGTAATGTAGAGTAAGCTTTGAAAAAGAATGAATCTTTGCATGGTATTCTTCCAAAAAGAAGTGGTGATGGTACACTTCAACATTAAATCATTCTTGATAAACACTTGGTATCCTTTTTCAAATATGACTTATGAGTGACCTAGACATGGCTCGCATTATGACTTTGAGCTTGAAATCCAATCCAAAAGAAATATGTTTTAAGCTTGAGGCATCTTAATATTATCTTAGCCATAAATCCACAAAGCTCGAAACAACCCGTCCAATAACATCTTATAGAAAACAAATGAACCAATTGAAACAAAGTAGGTCGCCTTGTACCATGACTCCAACTTGAAATTAACTCATGCCTTATAATTGAATGTATAGAAAGGTTAACGATCCACATAACCACTTGGTATAAGGAACTCTCAACAGGTAGGACAAATTTGGGGTATGACAATTTAGAATGTCGAATTCACCATTTTCCTCTACTTTTCAGGTGTAAATGGATGCTTGGGTACATGGGGTTATTGAAACCGATGACGAGCCTGATTCCCCGATGGTGCAGGGCAGTGAATAGAAAAAAAGGTCTGCTGCGGATTGGGACGGGGAGGAGCCCCTGAGTGTCTCTTCTCACTTTGTCGTGGATGAGTCTGGCGCCTATGCTAATGTCGAGGACCGCCGTGAGGGTTCTCTTGTGAACTGGAAAATGTATAAACCACGAGTAAACCATCAGATATGCTTAGCTTATAAGGGGATGAGGTTCCCCATGTATGAGTTTACCTTCTGGGAAGCGAGATTGCGTCTGCCCTTCACCGACTTCCAACTAGGAGTTTTTAACTGGCTTCGGCTGGCGCCCTCGCAACTAGATCCTAACATGATTGCGTTCATGCGGGTGTATGAGCTCATCTATCAACATCTCAATGTTGGGGCCACTCTTTAAAGACAAACACTCGATGGTCGACACAGCTGGGTGTCTTTGAAGCAAACGAGGAGGCTTTTCCGGGCGTACATGGATTCCATCCGAACTTTCAAGGACCAATATTACGTTGTCAAGCCTGTCACTCACACGTTCATGGACTCGTTTTTCAACCTCGAGGTCCAGGAAAAAGACGGGAAACCTGAGGAAGTCTTGGTGCCAAAGATTCCGCTGATTTGGACAGAGGAACATTTTGACAAGGGCATGTACAACTACATAATGCGGGCATGCTCGTTGGATGCCGATGACCAGATGGCCTATCAGAAACTGGTCGCATTTGTGGCTAGTTTCACCCCTACAAAGTGCGTGACACCGGACGAGAATTTTATCCTTGACTCGAACGGGGAGATTCTTAGGGAGTCGCGATTGATTAATACGAGGGCCCTCCTCGAGTGTACGTCAGATGAGGAAGCTCTACGTCTTTTAGGTAGTGGGTCCACCTTCGGCTCGGGCCTTGTATATGCATTCGCTATTTCTTTTTTACTGACTTTGTTTATTTTTCTTTGGCAGGAGAAATGTCAAGCATGCATGAGCGCGTGAAGAGGTTGGCGGCCAGCAGGGGCATGAAGAAATATGGTAAGGGGAGGATTGCCCAGGTACAGTAGATGCCTAGTCGCTACCAGGGGCCCGGTGGCTCCTCTTCTTTCCCCCAGGGCAGCCAGTCCCCCTCCTCACAGAGGACATCTAAGAGGGCGTAAGTTAATAAGCCCGAGACCGTCGACATCACCGATGGTAGTACCGAGGAGAGGTTCTTGCTTTCGCCTTGTCATTTGCAGCCCGCGTTCTTTTGTGGGGCCAACTCCCCAATGGTGGGTGCCGCAGAGACCAAATCCATCTTAGGCGCTGACCAGAAGACGAGGAAGAAGGCTCTGACGGAGGACCTGACTGCGGTGATACGGGTCTTTGAGACGGCTCTGGTCCTCAATGATGAGGCTTGCTTTTCAGCCGACCTCTCCAAATTGCAGGATGACCTTACGATCGTTGAGGCAAAGAGGAACAAGCTGGCTACTGATCTTGACCAGGCCAAAAAAAAGAGTGCTGCCCAGATTAAGCTCCACGAAGAGGTGGAAAAGCAGTTGAAGGCCGCAGGTGAAGAGAGAATGAGGCTCTTGGTGCAGATTACAGAATTGGAGGCGGCTTCCTAGCCTGTGAAGGAAGAGACTGCTGAGGAAAAACTCATGGCATCTCGGGCGGCTCTAGTGTTTAGAATCCGACAGCTCGAGCAGGATTGCATGGGGGCTCTCGAGGTGGGCTACGACAATGTCGTGGAGTAACTCCAGATCGTGAGTCCGGATGTTCCTTATCACCAAAGGGATTGGGCTCTTCCATCAGGTCGTCGAGGGTCGCGTGGTCGCGTCGAGAGCCGAGGAGGAAGACGATGGCCCGGTCGAGATGGGCGATGAGCAGGAGGAGAATGAAGCCTCTTAGTTTTGTTTTTATCTTTCTGGACTGCGCGCCTATGTTATTTACTGGCCTGCATACCTACCTTTGATGTATATGTTTTTGGCATGCGTGTCATTCTTGTTATTTTTGAACAACGAGCTTTCCGCTATTTTGGGAATGTAGTAACTTTATTTTTATGCTGCGTGTGCTTGATTTTCTATGTTTACTTGTTTTCTATGTATTAATTGCATTACTATTTGTTTTCTTGCTCGACCTGTTTGGTGACCAACTGTGCGGGGAACTGGTCGGGTGATCGGAGTTGGTATCCGATCGATGATGGGACCAAGATCTCGGTCGAGGTCTTTTACCTGGGCGTGAACTTTCCATCGCGAGCTAGGTGTTCTGCCTCAATGGTACGACAACGATGGGGCTCGGTTGAGGGATTCCCCGCTGTATCAAGGGTCTTGCCCGCACACGCAAAGGGTTGACTCTTGTCTTTTTGTTTTTAAAATTAGGAGTCGCGTCTGTATCATTTCGCGCCCCTGTGGTCGCGACCCCAATGGGTCGCAAGCAGTGTCTAACTGTAGTATTGCTTGATTTTTTTTCATGTTCCATGGTCGATCAAGTTCTTTCCCATGTAGGTTTTTTAGGTAATAGGCCCCGTTGCCTGTTTTGTTTGGGACACGGTAGGGGCCCTCCCAATTTGCGGTGAGCTTGCCCTCGTGTGAATCCTTCTAGTTCCTTTGTAGGACCAGGCTGCCCACTTGGAATTTGTGCTTGCTGACTTTGTTGTCGTGCCACAAGGCTATCCTTTATTTCAGCGAGGCTTTCCGTAGGGAGGCCCCCGACCTAATTTCCTCGACTAGGTCGAGTTCTTCCCTGAGTGCCTCGTCGTTTTCCTCCTCGGCGTTGGGGGACTCAATTCTCCTGGAAGGTTCCCTTATTTCCACCGGAATCACTGGCTCAGTCTCGTAGGTCAGTCGAAATGGGGTGTCCCTGGTTGTCGAGTGCGGGGTGGTTCTGTAAGCCCAGAGGACGTTGTGTAACTCCCCAACCCATCTTTTCTTGGCGCCGCTTAGTCTTTGCTTCAGGCCGCATAACATCACTCTGTTAGCGGCTTCGGCCTGCCCGTTCATCTGCGGGTGTTCGACCGACGTGAAGTGTTGCTTCGTGCCCATTCTGGTGATGAAATCCTAGAAGTTCTTGTCGGTGAACTGCGTCCCGTTGTCAGTGATGATGGCTCGGGGCACGCCGAACTGGGAAAGTATGTTCCATTTGTAGAAACAGAGTATGTTTTAGGCTGTAATTTTGGCTAAGGGTTCAACCTCTATCCATTTAGTGAAGTAGTCGATGCCTACTATCAAATATTTATTTTGGTAGGATCCGATGGTGAAGGGCTCGAGGATGTCCATCCCCCACCATGAAAATGGCCATGGCGACAAAAGTGTTTTGAGCTCGTTTGGTGGGGCCAGGTGTATGTCTTCGTGCCCTTGGCATTCGTTGCACTTCTTGACATACTCTTTGGCGTCTTGCTGCATGATGGGCCAATAATATCTCGCTTCTAGGGCCTTGCGGGAAGGTGATCTTTTGCCGAAGTGTTGGGCATTGATCTCTTTGTGGATCTCTTGGATTATGCCTGGTACCTTGGATTCGTCAACGCACTTGAGGAGGGGGATGGAGAATCCCCGTCTGTACAGTTTTTCCTTGATCAAGATGTATGAGCAGGCTCGACGTCTAACCATGCTCGCCTCTTTGGCATCATCGGGCAGTCGTCCCATGCTGAGGTAGGCATACACAGGGGTCATCTAGCAATCACTATCGCTGATAGCATTTACCTCGGCAGTTATCGACCCCTCTCGATGCTGGGGCAAGAAAGGACCTCTTGGCTTACAGACTTATTTCTGCCCTTCTTCTTCGTGCTAGCCAGTTTCGACAAGATGTCTGCCCGGGTGTTGTGTTCGTGTGGAACGTGTCGTACCTCTGCGGAATCGAAGCTTTTCATTCTTTCTCTTACCAAGGAGAGGTACTCGACAATGTTGTCATTCTTGGCTTGATACTCTCCCCGTACCTAGCATGCCACGAGTTAGGAGTCGGTAAAGATCTTTACCTCCTTCACCCCGAGGTCTTCAGCCAAACGAAGTCCTGCAAGGAACGCCTCAAACTCAACTTGGTTGTTCAACGTCGGGAACTCCAAGGCGAGAGAGACTTCTACCAGGATACCTTCCTCGTTTTCAAGTATGATGCCCACTTCACTTTCTGTCGAGCTAGAGGCGCCATCCATAAAGACGATCCATTTGTGCGCCCCTGGGGTTGGGGACTCTGTGGACGCCATCTCCATAATGAATTCGGCTATGACTTGAGCCTTGAGGAATTTTCTACTATCGTATTGGATGTTGAACTCGGAGAGTTTGAGTGACCATTTGAGCATTCTCCTCGACATGTCTGACTGCCCGATTAGCTATTTGACGGGTTGGTCGGTTCTGACTATGATCGTACGGGCTAGGAAGTAATGTTGTAACCTTATGACTGCATTGATGAGGGCCATAGCGACCTTCTCGATTTGTTGGTATCTAAGGTCGGGACCTTGGAGGGCTTTGCTCGTGAAGTATATCAGATTTTGCCCTTCAGGAGTTTCGCGGATCAAGGCTGAGCTGACGGCCTCCGTGGTGACAGCGAGATATATGTACATGGTTTCCCCGACTTCGAGCATCCCTATTCACTCATTCTTCCCGAGGATCATCAGGTTGGTCTAGTTGATCGCCATGAACAGGGTCACCATGGTAGGGTCGGTGCCTCCTGGCATCGGGATGGGCTGATAGACATCAGGGCTTTCGAAGTGCTGGGCGACGTTGAAGGCCGCATCTTCTGAGGAGGGAGAGGCGGTGCGCCCGTCCCTGTAGTTTCCTTCTTCTTTGCGGACGGTCGCGTTGGGGTCGTGACCGTCTCCGTTGGTGAAGGGGATGAAGGCGGTTTCAGGAGAAGTGTCGTTGCATGGGCTGGCCATGATTAGAATGGAAGTTGAAGGCTACTTTGGTTCTTGAGCTTCTATGCTTGGACATGAGAAATAACGGGGAAGCAAAAAGTTTCCCACAGACGACGCCACTAATCATACCTGATCAGAAAGGAGTCAGTAGCCTACCACGCGTCGTGAGTTGCTTCTTTCACCGGTGTTGTAGAGGAGAAATTGGGTGTACCTGCAAGATGCTCCAATGCTTAAGTGAGTAGCGGAACTAGAGAGAGAGCAAGTACAAAGAGAAGGTGTAGTGAATAAGATACCTGGCCTTCTAGTGAAAGAGGCTCTTTATAATGTGCCTCCAGCGCAGGGCCAACAGTTACATTGTGGTGGGCCAGATTGTCAAGCCCAACACAAGTAACTTCCAAGGCTTACATGGTGTAATGAAGACCAGCACGTGGTCTTTGTCCTGGATCAACTGCCCTGTGATCTTCGAAAGGTGGGTTGACCAACTCTTTTGGAAGTGGGTAGTTGTCTGATAATGTGTCCCTGTGTGGGGGGCACGTGGAGTCCGTGGGGAAAGCGCGTGAGCTCTCCCCGTGTCAGATAATGCTCTGCTCGACTAGTGTGCCTTGTTGGGGCTTGTGCTCGACAAATAGGATTGGGCCTTATTGGGCCTCATCATAATAGTATTGGGTTGGGCCTGCCCGTCTGAGGGGCAGGTCCCGGCCCAATCCGGAACAAAAGTATTTCGTCACTCCCCCCGTCATTTTCACCATTTTCACCACAACTTCATTTCAAACCATTCCATAATTATTTCTTATCTCTATAACGCAAATGAAAACCTCGATCAACATTGGATGCCTTTTTCCAATTCAAAGTTAAAACATTTAATCATACTTAAACACTATTTCAAAGGATGAAAACGGAGATGATCTAGAGCCTTCTATTTCTCTACTCGATTGTTTGGATACTAGTTGTCTTACTCGAGCATTCGAGCAATCGTCGTCCATTAAAAACTTTAAACCCGATCCGCTTCAAACCTTTCCGTAATAAAGCTTAAGCAAAATCATTTTTCGTAATAACTTGGACGAAAAAGGAGGTGGTATAGAGTCTTTTATTCCCTTCCCCGAGTACTTGGATACTAGTTGCCTAACTCGACCATTCGAGTATTCTTTGTCCATCCAAGATACCTTAACAATATCCAAACCATTTTTGCAATTAAGTTTGAAAATGAAGATGGTCTAGAGCCTTCTATTCCCCTCCTCTATTGTTTGGATATGAGTTTCCTAACTTGACCATTCAAGCAATCGTCATCCACTCAGCAAACTTTAACACATCAAACATATTTTTTCTCGCCCCCATGCAATAATTTTTTTTTCATAATGAAATATGCTACATTTATTCTGAGACGTTGCAAATAAACTTTATTCATACATGTGCGATAAGTTAGAAATCTTTTCGCTCGAATGTGACGAGAACAAAGTTGTGAGAATTTGGATTATACTATCCATTCTGATGCGATGTCAATATTCATTTCTCCATGTTTTGGGTAGAAAATAATGTTTTTTTTTCCGAATGAAAATAAGTACCTTTTGCTAAAATTGACTAACACACAAACATTTGCTACCAAGAACTACGTAGCCTTAAGTTATCCATCACACTCGAGATACGTAGGAGCAAGACCCGCAATCTTATCAGGCACATTAATAAAAACTTTTTTGCGACCTCTTTTCTTTTCTTTTTTACACTTTTAATAACTTGAAGAAAACAAGTAATATGAGATAACATTCAATCAAAAGTTTAACTAAAAGCCTCCCATTGAGTACAACAGACGTGAGGGGTACTAATACATTCTCATTGCGTAATCGACTCCTGAACTCGAATTTGGTTACGATGACCATTTTCATTTCTTAAGAGTTTTATTGATATTTTACCTTTTCTTATTTGGAATAAATAAAGTTTTTGGAGATGCATCTCTGAGTGCATCGTTTCCTTATTTTGCCTAAATTAAATTCGAAGATGCATATGAGAAAGTGTTTGTTCGCAGATGCATCTTTGGATTAACCCTTAATTTTAAATTCAGAGGTTATTCAAAAATGCATCTCCGAACATGTTTAATGTATATATAACATGCGCCAGACCCTCCCTATTCTTCTTCTTCAATTTCTTAAACTTTCTTGAGATACCATTAATGCCCGTGAGCAACATACATCCAATCTATTTTCAAGCTTCTTCAACGATAAACACTACTTCTACTTCAAGCATTTCAATCCCATGTAACTCCACTTATTCACCTCAACACTTTTAATGAGTAAGTTTCTCATTTAACTTATTTTGAGTTTTGTTTAATGTATTAGGTAAAATAGTTTGTTATAAATGTGTTATGTAGTAGTCAAATTTGTAATAGAGAGCTGTTAGAGACATGCATTATGGACTTGGTTGCATTTTAGGTTGATAGGGAAAGATTGGTATCAGTTTCTGCCATTGTTGTAGGCATGAGCTTTTTTGGAGATGCATTTCCGAATTGCATCCTTACTGGTTTTCGGAGATCCATATTTGAAACTATTTTGGATGCAAATTGATGTCTTTTTCTCATATTGTTTCAAGAGAAATGAGTTCGAACAACGATGACAGATGAAGACTTAGCCGTAAAACCTAGCACGAGTTTGTTCAATATGAGAGGGCTAGGCTTCAGAGTGAGCAAGCGAGAGTTAGGCAGGGGACCATCCCCAAGCCTCATGAGGGGGAAGCATCGACTTCTAGGATTCACATGTCATAAGGGTCCTCATCCCAGGGGCACGTTTCCCTTGATCACATAGATCGCGACGAAGCTCCCACTGTTGCACATAATGATGTTCCTCTACTTGCATACCCTTTTCCAGGAGGCCTCTATAACACCTCCTTACTGATATACTATAGTGATAATGTTGTTGGGCATGTCTGGGATGGAGATGTATTTTTGTTAACGATTGTTATTTATATGTTTTAAACACTTGCCTTGTGACTGATATTTTATTTTTTTAACAGGAGTGCAATTGTTTGAAGTTTGTTAACCATAATATAAAGATTTTAAAACTTTATCAACATAAAGATCATTGGTCCTATAGTGTTACAGACATATGTTGCTTCGGGTACAAGACCATTAACTATGGAATGCATACGACTTTTGCTGAGAGATGTCATAAGGAAACATCTTCTTTCCACTTCCCCATTGGCGAGATGATGATCACCCTAGAAGATGTTGCTCTCCTTCTATACCTTCCCATCAGAGGGAGGTTACTTGATCATTCCAAGATCAAACGTGACGAAGCCTAAAAGATGATGGTCATTTATTTGAAATTTGACCTAATGGATGACATGATGTAGTGTGAGAGCACCATAAGGGCACATGCAAAATTTCTTACTTGGAGACGCTTTATCAAAACAACTTGGAGTTGGCTGAGAATGCCAACAAAGATGATCTACATGTTACCTATGACATGGAGTGTGCTTTGAGGTGTTTGCTCCTATTCTTTGTTGCCACATCCAATTTTGTGGACAAAAGTGAAACTTACATTGATGTGACATACCTTAAGTATTTCATCAACTTGTCGGTCATTCACGAGTGGAACTAAAGGGCCACCTGTTTGGTATATATATACTCCAAGATGAGTGAATGTTCTCTTTGGACGACAAAGTGAATGACAAGCTCCTACACCCCACTAGCGGTAATTTCCATAGCCACTATTAATATTAAAACCAAAATTTTTTACACTTGTTACAAATACTTTTTTCTTATTCGTTTTCAGGGATGGATTTTATCCCACTATCACAACATACATGAGTTTGATCATGTGCTAGAGTATACTGAGGATTAGCCACATGCTTGCCTATATTGCTCGCAGAGAGGGAATGATTTTGTGCGGCTGTTCCGTGTGTATATTGACCTGACTCAACATGATAACACGACTGGACATCATACATCACTCACCATGACATTTTCCCTTAGACCCTATTTCATTTTAATCGTGATGGATGGCATGTGGGACAAATTTTATGTGCAACTATCTTCTAGAGTGATGCACGCGTCAGTTCGGATACATGCAGATCATTCTGAAACACCCCCTTCGTGGTTGATCCTAACAGCATCGTCTGCAGACATCTTGATGACATACTAGTGGATTATGAGAGACATCTGGTACCAAAAGAGTATCGGAGTATGGCCTCCACAAGTTAGTGGTCTTATGTGGACAGTTACATGACTTGTTTTTATACTATGTCACACCCTGCCAAGACACCATATGCTCCTTGACGTCCACCTAGGCCTACTCATGAGGAGATCCTGGAGAATGCCATTGATTTGTTGTTGAATGTCAGAATATTATGTGGATTACGCGTGAGGGCATAGAGTCTGGGCTATTTGAGAGAGGCAACGATGATGCAGTTGCTTTAGCATGTTTCATTCTTATCGAGGCACGTAATTCCACGGGTTACCGACGACAGAGGAGGAGCCAGAGGGTTAGGATTAGGCATATATGGTCGAGTATGCTTTTATTTGTATTTTGGGATGTTTTTGTAGTTTTTTTTTCATACTTTGAGAAATTTTTTTGTAATATGATTGAATACTTTTTTAATTAATGCATTACCTTGTTCTATGATGTTCGTGTTTATTATTGTTTGAACAAATAATGCCAATGTTAGTCAAATTAAAATGACTTTGATTGGAAAAAATTCAAACTTAGGACAATGTTTCTTCCCAAAAAAACATGCATAGAAAATTTCAGAGATGCATCTGCGAATTTACTCCACAAATATTCGCAGATGCACTTGCGGACTAAATTTTGGCCAAAATGGGCTTTGGTGCGTTCAGATATGCATATTCTAAAAACAATAGGTGCGACCCACACCTTAAGGGTGGGAAAAGAAATTTCCTACCAATATAACCGCCAACAGGTCTTAGGAAATTAAGGAATTGATTAGGGTTGTAACTAGTATAGTAGGCTCTAAAAGATACGTTGTTGGATAAATAGGCACATGTGGGTATTAATCCCATTATTGTTGAGTTGAATAATGCCTAACTAGTTTTTTACTTTTTCTATTGGGCCAAATACTCATCCTTTACATTGATATATCTTCTTCGTATGCATATTGATGACATAAGACATAATTTAAGACATATGAATTTATGTTACTACTTTTGGAGGATGGGCTAAAAGATTTGGAATTTACAGAAATTATGGTAGATCATTATGTCTTTGAGATTCTAACCATTATTGTGTTGAACATTATAGTTAACTGATAATTCATTATTTGTGAGATATTCAGACCTTTAACTCTTAATTTTTGTAGAAATCTTGAGGTTAGTTAGAAGTAATTAGGTAGGTTTTCTGATTTTTAGCTTAGTTGTAGTTGAGCAAACTAGGTTATCCCTTTTGTATGTTTTATGTGTATGTGCATATGTATGATGAGCACTCTAGTGATAAGCTTTAGTGTGTCAGGAACTTCATACCTCAAGACAGCTGGCTCTTGAGCTAGAAGATGCTGAAATGAACAAATTATCTCAAAGTTAGAACAACCATGGCAAACTTTTGAGAATGGAAGGAAAGGCTAAGCTAGAGAGTTAAATGGATTAGGACGATTTACATGACAAAACTCTACGAAAGGTTGTATGATGAAGAAACTGCGCACTTCGTGTCACTCTACACAACATGCCTACCAGAAGATGAGTTTTCTCCTGCATGCGTTGTGTACTACTCTTAAAACTGATACAAAAGGATAAAAAGGGAAATACCCTAAGTTTTATGGGACAAATCAAAAGACAACCAAGAGGCCCATGATCCATTGTCGAGGAAAAAACCTAAAAGGAATGAGGCTATAAAAAGATCATCTTGAAGTAGAATAATAAGGTTTAAAAGTTAAGACACTTGAGAAAAACACATAAAATTACAAAGAAGAAGGCTGAACTAGATTTTGAGGCAAAATTCCACTATTACTTCCCTTGAAAAATGTAGTGCACTTAGGTGTGACAGAGCTCGCCTCTTGCTGATTGAAGATTGCTAGAAATAGTGGTGTTACTTTTAGGTTTATGTTTTTTTTTCTTTTTTAGTATTGTCTAAAAAATGTTAAGCTTGAAAACTTGTTTTGCTATATTTTCCATGCTCACTATCAACTAAACTCTTTATCTTGAACAATGTGAAGTTTAATACAAAATAATATTTAGATTGAGATGATGTTATTTTTAGTGATGTTTTTCATCATGTAATTTAGTGTTATATTTTTGTTTATTTTGACTGATCATCTTAGAAATAGGTAAAAACTTGTTAATGTTGACAAATTCTTTAACAAGTGGAACTCACTATAAGTATAGTTGAAAATAGTAGAATATAAATATTTGATAAATAGTTACTTTAGGAATAAATAACTACAACCACAAAGGAAAGCACAATTTATGAAATGTGTGCACTAATATTAATGCGATACTTAGGAATTTTGTTCCTTACTTTAGTTGCATTAGATCACTTTCTAATCTCATTTTCCATGACAAATCTCATCACTCTTACACAATATATGAAAAACATTAAATTGATCATTTCTCTACATGCCTCTTACAATTGTTCAAACTCTTATAATCTTGCATCTTATTATTTAACTCTAAATTTGTGACACAATCATTATTATTGTCTTTTGCTCATGACTATTCACAAAATATTCATCTTGAAGAATCAATTTAAGTTAAACTAGTCCTTGTGGGAATGATACTCTTACTCTTCTATCACTCGCTACTATTAGACTATGTATTCTTGCATATGTGTTTATGGAATAATTAAATTAAAACCAATAAGTTTTGGGTGTTGTTGTCAGGGATTGAGTAATTAACATTTTGATTTTCTTAAAAATAGTTTTATATGAAAAGTACATTTGAGATTTTATTATTTTTCTGTTTCCTGGTGACACGAAAGATGTGTGATTACTTCATGTGCAGGTTGCTGAACCCAGTTTAAAGAGAAGACTCTGAACCAGAAAGAATACTTAGACTTTTGAGGAGATACCATATTGCACTTTAACAACTCGAAACATTTGTCAATGTGTTTTTTAGTTGAACATCTAGAAGAAGAACTTGGAGACAATTACTAGGAAGAAGTAATGAATGAGACGGACATCATAGAAGAAAATCATTAAGGAGAAGTATGTTGTCTTTGATCCAAATGCTATGGACACTGAGATTATTAGGCCTGAAATCATTGTATCTAAATTTAAGTTTAAGCTTACAATGTTCCAAATGTTACAAGCAATTGGACAGTACTCAAGAGCTACTACTGATAATCCTCATCTCCAATTGAGGTAATTTCTGGAGGTTGCAAGCAATTTTAAGATCCCTAGAATTTCTGATGATCCTTTTAGGTTAAGGTTGTTTCTATACATCCTAGAATTCCCTGAAGTCGAGTTGGTGGAAAAGCTGAGTATGAAGAGGCTAGAAAGTCGGAAGATCATGCTCATACCTACAAATTAGAATCCGGTTAAGAGCACTAATACAAGAAAATCGGAGCCAATCTTATTCATACAAGTCAGGGGAGACCTCGTTCATGCAAGCCGGGTCTAATGTTAATATTAGAATGCCATCTGAAGAGTAGAAAGTGATAGTTACATGATGTTGCATGATGACATGAGAGTTATAATTATTGATGGAAGATACGTTACATGGAAAATATATGGGCATTAGACGTTACCTAAGGATGCATTTATGAGGGATACAAAAGAGTAAACATTGATGAATGGGGGAAGTTCGAGCCATATAAATAGTAGATTACTTGGAGGGTGTAGGGGGATCAGAAAAGAAACACACAACATACACTACAACTAATCATTTTAGGGTCTCCTTGACTGATAACAAGGAAGTCAACCTTTTAGTGTTTTTTAGCAAAAACATTTGGTGCCCACTGTGGGGCCTTGGTAAAACTTACCCAGGCCACACAAAAAGCATTATCAAAATCACTAATAACCCAACTGTGCAATGTTCAAATCATCTCCCAATCAAAGCGATCAACCTTAGCCATCGGATATAGCCTAATTACTCGCAGTAGTGGAGTGCTCCGTCAGCAAAATGAAACATTGCAAGACACTGTTTAGGTTTTGCAAACAAAAATTCAATAGGAAGGGGATTAGAGGAGGAGCCTCTAGATTCCCAACCTTTGTACGAGGCTATCTGGGATTATCGGGTCCCAGAGAATTTCAAACCACCACCGTTGGTGTCTTTCAGTGTTAAAACTGATCCACAGGAGCATATTATTGCGATCAATAGCCCGATGGAAATAGTAGGGGCTTCTGACTCCCTTAAGTGTAAACTCATGGCCGGGACCTTTAAAGAAGAAGCTCTGTGATGGTTTATGAGCTTACCCAGATGCTCGGTCATTAGCTACCAGGACTTAACCAAAACGATGCTACAACATTTATCAGCAAGCAAGCATAAAAAAGTGTCAACTACCAGATCATGTAACGTCCGACAAGGGTACTTGGAATCTCTCATGGAATACCTGGTAAGGTTCAATGAAGAAATAATTAAAGTATTGAATCAGGAAATGTTCGTTGGAGCATTTCAGCACAACCTCAAAGTCGGGCAGTTCAATGAATCCCTAGCTCAAAAGCTGACATCTAGCATGTATGAGGTTATTACTAGAGCATAATTCTACATAAAAATGGAAGAAAGTAACATTTAAAAGAGATCTCGAGATGCCAAAGAAAATGTTTGAGTTGAAAAGGAAGGGTCGAGGCATATAATGACTCTCCTAAGTTCGGACTCAGAGATCGGGCAATGATGAGGTAATCCCGACGCCTGTTTGACAAAAAAAGCTGAGTACACACCATTAAATGGAAGACAAACGAATATCTTGAGAGAAGTTTATCATCTCAAGTCAATTCTCATACCATGCAGCCACAAGGGGTGTCCATGTTGTAATGGGAAAAGATGGCAGTGCACAGTGCGCATACCACAAAACTCGTGGACACCACACAAAGAATTTTCATCAGTTAAAAAAGAAATTGAGGTCTTAATTCAGAGAGGTCGACTATTGTCCTATGTTAAAGACATTGGAGGACAATCAAGAAAGAAAATCCTCCCCGAGAGGATATCAGCTCAGACAACCCTACACAGAAGAAAGAAAAGTACACAGATGAAGTTCACGAAGCTCGAGTGACTTGTCATACATTAAACACCATTGCTGGGGGATTCACAGGAGGAGGAGAAACTAGTTCGGCTAGAAAAAGGTATGCCTGGACAGTGATGCATGTCAAGCAGAAGCCGCCTTCAGAAGAAAAGGAAAACCAGGCAACAACCATTTTCTTTAAAGAGATACCGAAGGAGTTTTAACCCACGAAAATGACCTAATGGTGATCAAAGTGAAAATCCAAGACTGAAGCGTTAAACAAGTTCTATTAGATCTGGGAAGTTCAAAAAACGTTTTGTATTAGGAGGCATTAAAGGCAATGAATTTTGATACCACCGGGTTGTTACCCTTTAAAGGTACTTTAGTCGGACTCTCAAGAGAGAAAGTGCAGGTATTGGGACATTTTCCTATGATAACAACTTTTGGTAGTGGAGAAAATGCGAAAAGTGTCCAGGTGAGGTACTTAATTGTCAACGCTACATCTTTCTACAATATCATTATGGGCAGGCCATCATTCAATGTCTTGGAGGCAGCATTATCCACTTTATACCTCACATTGAAATATCCTCTCAAATATGGCCAAGTAGGAGTAGTAAAGGGTGATCAGGGATTAGCAAGGAAGTATTATAAAGACAGTCTGAAACTCAAAAAGAAGTCTTGAATTGACGGATCAATAAAAGATGATTATTTGAAAGTAAACCTAGTTGATATTGATCCAAGGGGGGAACTGGTATAGGATAGTGTGACACCTATTGAGGATGTAAAAACAGTACAAATTGGCGCCCAATCATCGCAAACAACTCAGATTGGCTCTAGTATGTCTCCCGAGGAGGAAGACGAGATCATCAGAACCTTGAGGGAAAATGTACACATGTTCGTATGGGAACCAACTGATATGCCCAGAATTGAACCAAGCATAGTATGTCACCATCTAGAGCTTTATTCGGCCATCAAGCCAGTAGCACAAAGAAAACTGAAGGATGACGAAAAGAAGAGAAGGGATGTAGAAGATGAAGTCGAAAAGCTCATGAAGGACGGTTTTATTCAGAAGATCAGGTATCCAACTTGGTTAGCTAACATAGTTATGGTGAAGAAGAAATCAAGAAAGTGGCGAATGTGTGTGGACTTCATCGACTTGAATAAAACATGTCTTAAAGATCCATATCTGCTTCCTCACATTGATAGACTCATTGATGGGGCTTCCGGTTTCAGTCTTCTGAGTTTTTTGGATGCCTACTTAGGTTATAATTAGATACAAATGAATCCGTTAGATGGCCCCAAAATGGTGTTTATGATGAACAAGAATAATTACTACTATGAGGTGATGCCCTTTGGGCTAAAAAATGAAGGGGCTACCTACTAGAGATTGGTCGGTACAATGTTTGCTTCATAGATAGGACGAAACCTAGAGGTGTACATGAATGATATGGTAGTAAAAACCCCAGAAGACCGAAAACACATCAAAGATTTAGAAGAGACATTTTCATCAATCAGAGGTTACAACATGAGACTAAACCCGCAGAAATGTACTTTAGGAGTACAATCGGGGAAGTTCATTGGACTTATGTTAACCAACCAAGGAATAGAAGCGAGCCAAGATAAATTCCAAGAAATCATTGATATGAGAAGTCCATCGACAGTAAAAGAGATACAACAGTTAACAGGATGTTTGGCCACTTTATCTCATTTTTTAAATCTTGTGCAGGGATAAGTAAACCTATTTCTTCAATGTGGTAAGGAAATCAACGAAGTTCCAATGGACAGAGGAGTGTGAAGATGCTTTGAAAGAGGTAAAGTGTTTCTTATCTACACCTCCCATCTTGATATGGCCAAAGGAAAATCAACCAGTTATCCTATACTTAGCTATATCAGACAAGGCTATGAGTTATATATTAGTTCAAGGGACGGAGGAGGGAGAAAAGCCAATATATTTTGTTAGTAAGATGCTAAGAGAAGTAGAGTTGCGTTACCAGAAGATTGAGTGTCTTGTAATAGAAATAGTAATTAGAACCCGAAAGTTGAGATACTACTTTCAATGACACTCCATCATTTTCAAAACCAATTACCCCATTAAACAAGTCTTGAAGAAGCCAGATTTGGCAGGAAGAATGGAAGCCTGGGTGGTATAACTGCCAGAACATGATATAAAGTTCGTACCTCGAAGTAGCATTAAGTCCCAAGTACTTGCCAACTTCTTGTTTGAATTAAGCGCTCCGATTTCAGTATCATGCAAGGGGACTCTATCTATGGATGGATCCTCTAATATAAAAACAAGTGAGGTTGGAATAGTATTAGAAGGATTGAGTGGCCTGGACCTTGAATATTATTTGTGTTTTAATTTTCGGACTAGCAACAACCAGGCGGAATATGAAGCTTTGATTGTAGGAATGAAGTTAACAAAGGAAGTCGGAGTGACGCATTTGTTGGTCCAAACTGACTCTCAGTTGATTGCCAGCCAAGTCAAGGGAGAGTTTTATAAAAAGGATCTGTCATTGACCAAATACCTTCAAAAATCCCTCGAGATGTCTCAGACATTTGAAGAATTTGAGATAAACCACATCCCCAGGGAGGAGAATGTCAGAGTCGATCTCTTGGCACGGTTGGCAAGCACCAAAGGTACGAGTTTAAACAAAATAGTAATTCAAGAAACCCTAGAAACACCGAGTAAGAAGGTTGAGGAAATTATGACACTGGATAGGGGTAGGGGATGAATGGTACCTATTGTTCGATATTTGACTTAGAATGAGATGTTAGAAGAAGAAGTGGAGGCCATGCGCGTTAAAAGGATATCTACGAGATATCTCATCGTGGCCGACCAATTTTATAAGATGGGAAGATCATATCCAATGCTGAGGTGAATCTTGGAAGAGGACACAGTTTTTGTCAAGAAGGAAGTACATGATGGGATTTATGGCAGTCACATCAGAGGAAGGGCACTATAAGGAAAAATACTTAGAGAAGGATATTACTGGCCGAGCATGTTGCAGGATTGCACACAATTTGTAAGCCGGTGTCAGAAATGTTAAGTGTTCATTCCTTTCATCCATTCTCTTGTAGAATTACTGCATTCAGTATTTTCACCATGGTCGTTCTATCAATGGGGGGGGGGGGGGGGGATATCCTGGGTCCATTTCTAGTGGTAGTCGTACAACTGAAGTTCTTAATAGTAGATGTCGATTACTTCACTAAATGGGTGAAGGCATAAGTAGTGGCACGAATCATAACATAAATAGTATGCCGATCTATTGGAGAAACATAATATGTCGGTTCGACCTTCCCAGGGTTATTGTATCACACAAATACGCACAATTTTTGTGTGCATCAGTTAGAGAATTATGCAAAGATTTGAGAATACACAATCAATTCATTTCGGTGGAACATTCTCAAGCAAACGGGCAGGCAGAGGTGGCAAACAAGATCATTTTATCTGGGATGAAGAAGAAACTGGATGAAGCCAAGGGATTATGGGCCGAGTACTTACATGAAATTTTGTAGTCTTATCATACTACACCACATTCAACCACTCGGGAGACTCCTTTCAAGATGGTTTATGGATCCGACGCAATGATACCGATTGAGATTAATACTCCGACTTGGAGACATATTGCTTTTGACGAAAGTGACAAATCAGAAGGTCTAGATAATTCAACATATTTATTGGATGAAATCAGGGAAACAACCCACATCAGGGAATTCACAGTCAAACAAAGAATTTCTAGGAGGTTTAATATCAAAGTGAGGCAAATGGGATTTCACAAAGGAGATCTAGTGGTGAAGAGGGTGACTGACCCCACAAAGAAAGGCAAGCTAGCTCCAAATTAGGAAGGACCATACCATATCTGTTAGAGGTTGAATAATGAGGCTTACAAGTTAAAGAGTTTAAAGGGTGTTAAAATACCTAGGAACTGGAATATAACTAGTCTTAAGTTTTATCTCAACTAGACTATGTAATAAATATTATGAATAAAAATTATGGGAATGCATTATTTTCCCTTACAAAGGAAAGGGTTTTTAATGAGGCGCTCATAGTTAAAACAAATGTTTTTTTATAAAGCAGGTAAAGTAGATCCTAGGACACGATCCAGGATAAATTACAAGCAACTTGAAACCTCTATCATAATCGGCTACGGTCAACCAATGTTAATAAAACCTCTGGCCTAATTGAAGTCCAAGAAATTTGAAGCCTCTGGCATAATCGGCGACCGGAAAGGTAAACATTAATAAGGCTTTCGGTTTAAAAGCCTTCTATGGCCAAGACAGGTAAATATGTATTCCGACCTATGTAGCCAGCTAAAGTCTATGGCCAGGGGCTCAAATTATGTGACTCAGATAAAGGACAAACAAGATATTAGTAATCAAATGAAACATACAGAAAAGTAAAGAAACTACGTCATCATAAAAAGAGCCTTTGAAAGGCTTAATTGTTTGACAAAGAAAAAGCAAAATATTGTTCAAAGAAATACAAAGTGCACATCACCTCTGATGACCAATAATGCAATTTAGGTAAATTTAAACTTCAGGTTCTTCTACTCGAGCTTCCGATGTCGAATTATCCGTAGTCACGTCCTTGGAGATTTTTGCTTCAGGATAAGCTTCTTCCATATCGACTAGCTGCCTATCCACCACCGTTTTGAAAAAATCCATCATTGACACATCTAGGTCTGGTGTGTTGCATAAGGCCTGGGCTTTGGCCCTTTCAAAAGCCTCATCACTAGTGGAAATCACGTTCACCTGGGAATCTTGTAGAGATTTATTTAAAGTCTCATTAAGAGGCTGAGTTTGTTTCGCTTCCTTGGTTAAATCGGCGTTAGATGTTTCCAGCTCCAAGCATTTGGACTCGATGATTTCCTTCTGTTTGGTCATCTTTGATAACTGGGACTCCCAGGTCTCCTTTTGCTTATTCATCTCTGAAAGCTACTTGCTCAATTCCTCCACCTTGTCGGTTTGAAACTTTAAATCGACCTTCACCCAAGTCATATCCTTGGAAATACGAGCCTTATTTTGCTCATAAGCATCAACCACTTTAAACAAACTCCGAGTCATCACTCTACATCTCATCAAGTATGCCACTAGGTTCTTGGTCAATTGCTGAGCACCTATGGACTTCACCTTCTCAACGTCCTCGGTTGCATTCATATGATCATAGGGATATCTTAATATGTAAAGCTATTGGACAAAAACTAAAACTCAGAAGAGGGTTTAGATTGATGAATGCTACCTGAATCCTACATCAGGGTAGTAATTGTGAGGCCAGCTTTACTAACATCATCACTCATCAGGGTCCTCATTTTCTTTGGAGAACTTGGCTTTAAGTCCTCAGGGGTAGGAGCAGAGATTGGTCGGGGCTCAGATATGACAGGAGTCTCTTTAGCAACATCCAACTTCTTTCTTTAACGGCCCAAGTCTGAATATCCACGAGGGCACTCTTAGAAGCGGATTGATCCCATCGCCTCGCCCTGGCTTCAATCGTTTTCTTTTTTTCTAAGAGTTTGAGATTTGTCATGTTGGCTGAAATATAAGACCAAGACCAATGAACATGATGACTATTAATATTTATATCATAATAGAACAATAAATAAACATGTGTAAGAATTACCTAAAAAATTAGAAACTTATTCGGAGTCATCAGCCATCTATAAAAGATCTTTGACTTTCACTATCCAGAAAGCATCCTAAATGGCTAAAGACTGGATTTCCAAGTCATTCAATTTGTTATAGTTAAAACCAGAGACAGGTAAGGGACTATCCGACCAATAGATCAGGAAATGATAGTTCCCATATAACACATACATAACCTGGGGTCATCTTTTCCCATTTTTAACTTGGAGGAATTTGTCCTTAAAACCCTTATAATTGGTAGTGTATGCTTGTAGGAAGCTTTTTCCCGGAATTCTGCTGAAGGAAACCCAACCTCATTTTTCTGCACCCTTTAATTCAAAAAACGAGAAAAATAATCCTAAGGCCGACGTTATGTCCATTGTATCACAAACATTCTCAAAAGCCTTGATAAAGCCCAAACCATTGGGGTAACTGATAATAAGCTATATTTAGGGTTTTAAGAAGATTAGACTCATCATCGATAAATGGAATACAAATTTTAAAGTCCTTGATGACTCCTGAATATAAATAGAAATACTTCTTTAACACTCCTTTTAGACGTGATACAAACCCTCTCACCAACTACGCAGGGTTCAAGTATAACATCTTCTTCATTCCCGGTTGAAGAGATTAAGGTAGTGGAACAAAGCTTTGAGATGTAGCTTTCGTCAATAATACTATGGTCGTAAATCGTAACCTTTTTGTCTATCAAAGATCCTGTTGCTTCCATCTGAATATCCGAGAAACCTGAGGAGGAAGACTCTAAATCAATGTCACTAGTAGGTGAAAAGGTTTCACCATAAACTTCTCTAATAATTCGGTCAAAATATGCTCTACTCAAGTAACCCTCACACTCTCACATACAGGCATTCCAAATTCTATTTCTGTCACTAGCAGTAAGAAAAATTAAACATTCTTTAGGGTAAATATCATTTAGAAATGAAGACATAATAAAAGGAGTAGAAAAGAAATGATACATGAAACTTGAAGGAACGAACGACAAAAGAAAGAATATCAGTTTGTAAGTGCTCAGGAAGAAGGTCGCTTGGAAGAGATATCTGAATTAAAAACTAAGCCTTTTAAAGTAATAGAGTTGTAACGATCATGAATTTTTATCAAAGGGTAATGATGAAAGTGGAAGTTCCCATAAAAATCATCATGAACATGAGAGAGAAAAGGCTTATCATCATTAAATAGCTTACACTCACTGTGCAAGAAGTTTGTCTCGAAGAAAGGGAATTCCGAGATTGTTTTATTCGAACATTTCACTTTGAAATGACCTCGTGATCAGGGGGCTTATCTACATCCCATAATTCTCTGAAGCCGAGTTGATGGAAAAACCAAGTAAGAAGAGGCTAGAAAGTCAGATGATCATGTTCATACCTACAAATCAGAGTTTTCTCTATTAATTCTTCTAGTTGTTGTGTTTGGTTGAGAGTTTTCTTTGTTAATTCTTAAAGAATATCCCAGTTGTTGTTTTGTTGAGAGTTTTCTTTATTAATTCTCAGAGAATCTCCCAGTTGTTGATTGTTTTGTCTATTGAGGGTTTTTTCTGTTAATTCTCTAAGAATCCTCCAATTTTTGTTTATTCAGTCTATTAAGATTTTTCTCTATTAATTCTCAGAGAATCTCCCAGTTGTTGATTGATTTATTTGTTGATGGTTTTCTCATTTAATTCCAAAAGAATCCCCTAGTTGTTTTTTGTTCTTCCTGTTGAGAGTTTTCTCTGTTAATTCTCAAAGAACCTATCAGTTTTTGTTTATTTCCGAAGTTTGTTATTGAAGGCAAAGCCGTAACCGGTGGGTGGAGGCACACTCTTCATATCCCTAACAAAGTTGACCCTTCATAAATTTAGCCTCCTCATTACCATTCCTTTAAAGGACAAAATTTGGATATTTTCGTATTTAATTATCTTCCACCCCGAATGTATGAAGACTATTGTCATTCAAACTCCCGGGTTCAAGGTAATTAAATAAGAGAAACTGTCATACCCTAATTTTATCCCAAATTTATTAATCATTTCATGTATACTATTTACATTAGGTCAAGTGTTACCTCATTTGAAATTGCAAAAATATTCTAAAAACACTACATGCATCATATGTCATGCATCATTCAAAATTCATTCATTTCAAGTTAATTTCATCGAAGCTCAACTAAAAATTAACATTTGATCATTTGAATAATTCTATGGTTGCATCATAAAAAAATATCATATTGTTCAACATGTGCATATTGCATCATTTAGAAAAAGCCAAAGTCAACAAAAACCAAAAAGTGAACATTTGGTTCAAGATTTTTTTCTAATTATTTTTTTATTTTTTATTCATTCTCATGGCATATGCTATCTTATCCATACAAGTTAAGAGGAAAGCCATAATTCTAAGTACATAAGCCATTATCCAAAATACATTTCACCATACATAAGCCATGATAATTTATTCCCCATACATAAGCAATAATGCAAAGTACAAGTTTGAATTTTATTCATTCATTTCACCATAATCATAACATTACATTACCATGTATTACATGATCAAACATTGAATCACATTTGTGGCACATCATCATCATCATCCAAGTTCAACATAAACCAAGTTTGGATTTTATCCCATACATCTCATTCACATCATCCACCATCACCCAAAAATTTAAACCAAATGCAAAACAAACAAATGAAAAGAAAAAGAATTAAAACTGAAACAAAATAAGTATCAATCATTTGCATCCAATCATGATCTCATTACATCACATAGCATCACATACACATACACGAGTTTACAAAATGTGCACATGATTTACAAGTTAAGGGCACACGATTTTTTTTATTGTTTTCCCTCCACAAATACAACTGCAAAGTGCACATTAACCACAATGATTTTAGCATGCTCACCATCCACAAATTCACATTTCACCAAAAAGCTTTAATCACTCTGCAGTTTGAGAAGTTGTTCTTGATCGTGAACAACTTCCAAAGTTTGCATTAATTTGAAAATACGCTTGTGGCGACTTTATAATTATTTCGACTATGCGAACGTTTAGATTTTTTTGCGTCGTGACTTTTAAAAATGCTTTTTAATCCCTCTTAGATATCTTCATGGATTTTCCAAAATTTAAAAACACACTCTTAAGAATTACGTTGTCTATCTAAGATTACTACTAGGTTTTTCAAACATTTTTTTCTTCCGTTTTCAGCTCTAAAGTTCTGAGGATTTTGATAACAAGAATACAAAAGATATATATTTATAATGGCTGATATCTAACAAATAAAAAACTCAACACATTAACAAATAGATCTACGAGTCAAAACAAAACAAAAATCTAAAACACACGAATCAAGAAAACCATACGGTATGACTGAAAACTCAACCCTTACAAACTAACCTGAATTGCCTCCGCCAATCAACTGCGACTCAAGGGAGCTCTATCGAGTCTGAGTTCCGACTGCCAAACCGCAGTTGTGCAACTCTGGCACAACCACTGGACACCCAGACATATATTAGTATATGTTTGATGGTTATAAATTACTCCCTCCGTTACTTTTTAAGTATAGTTTTTTTAAAACTTTTTATGCATACTAATACAATTAATAATTGTTGTTATTTTTCAAACAATAATTTTTTTTCTACAATACCTTTAACTTTTTAAAATTTTATTTAACTTTTTTCTCTCTCTTTAATAAATAACTAAAAGTAATTTTGATAATACTACAATCAATTGTACTTTGAAATGACACTCAAAAAAAAATAACACTTAAAAAAATATTTTTTTCCTTCCAAAACATGACACTTAAAAGGAAAAGACAAAGAACTATCTACATAGCATATACACCAGATGCTATAGACAATATTATATTTTACATAGCATATAAAGAGCATATCTTGGTATATGTTTCATAGTTACAAATTACCATGTATTACATCATACAAATTAACAATAATCATAAACAAATATATTATTCAACATATTTTATAACGTTTACTGTACATGTGTAAATAGTATATTAATATTTGAGAATAAAAAAAATAAATGACACATATGTTTCCATAAAATATAATGTTATATATGTTATGATAATTAAGCCAACAAAATTACAACTTTATTTAGAACAAAGAGCTGAATCAGTTACTAATTCTTCTAGTCTGCTTCAACGACAAGAAAGTAAATTAAGGATGGAATCATAGTAAAACAAAAAAGACAATATGTTTTCTTGTTGATGACAGTTGTTGGTCAATGACGGTTCAGGTTCCTCATCCTACAAATGAAAGTAAACAGTATTGATCAAATCAAACAGTAAATTCAGAAAAATTATATATATATATATATATATATATATATATATATATATATATATATATATATATATATATATATATATATATATATATATATATATATATATATATATATATATATATATATATATATATATAAAGAAAAGTTGATTGTATAAGGGTATTGATGTTTAGATTATGATACCTTTTCTCTTCTTGAGAGCCTGAAATTTTCTTGTAGTTTGGGAAAGGAACTTTCCCTGATTCAATATGCTTAACATCTTCAACAAGAAGTTCATAGTGTTTCTTAACTTCTTCTGGAGTTTTGCTACCAACAGCATGAGCTACATTGTACCAACGATCTGGTGTGTCTTTGTCATAAACAGCTAGAGCTCTTTCAAAGGCTTTGTTGTCCTTAACACTCCATGAGCCAGAAGCTGACATTGAACTAGATGCCATTTCTTAAATAATTAAAGGTAGGAGGGAGGAATAATAAGCTAGTTTTGGTTTGAGAATCACTTATAGAGAGTGGTGTATGAGATTAAGATGATATGTACAACAATGTGTGTTCCTTTTATAAGCATAAGGAGAGGTATATGAGATAGGGTGGTGCCAGTTGGCATCAAAATCTTGTGCTAAAATGGAGAAGTAGAATTATCATGATTTGTCTCTCTAGGAACCACTCAAAATCTGGCCCATGAAATTCAGCTGCAGCAATATGGGAGAATCAGTATCTCCATGACAGTAAAAATAAGTCCATTAATGGATAGGAATTTTAAAGCAACTAAGAGTAAAATTACAATTTAGTCTTTCATATTAGCAAACATCATGTTTATATTTATAGAAAATTACAATTTTGATGAATAATATGGTGATTTAGAGTGATACAATAACAATCAAGTTTTATTTCATTAGATGAGATTGGTTTTTTTTTTTACCGTTCAGCATTTTGTCTAATACATCATCATCGGTCTTACTGTTGTCCGATAAAAACCTCTCTTCAGTTTAAGTGGTACTTTCTTTCACATAAAAAAGACTTGAGACTCTCCTTCATTTTCACTCAGATTGAATTTAATGGTTTCCGCCTTTTTATATTTCTCTTTCCTTGAATCCAAATATTTAAACCGCGTAATTTTTGATAAAATATGATCGTCAATTTTCACCGATAGATTGAAAACGCTTCTCTTTTTACTAAACTTACATTTCATATACATTATCTTAATTCTGGTTAGGCGAAAGTCATAGACTTCTAAAATTTGTCTCCAACCTCTTATTTAAATGATCATTTGACTCTCTAAGTCAAACTATATCATTTGCAAAAATCATACATTTTAGTGCTACCTCTTGAATATGTTATGTAACTACAACCAAAACTAAAGTAAAAATGCAATGGTTTAGAGTTGAACCTTAGAACAATCATATTTTAATGGATAAGTTATTCGTCTCTCCACCTTGTGTTTGCACACTAATAACAATCTCCTCATACATATCTTGAATAACTCAAATATAGACATTTCTAACTCTTTTATTCCCTAAGGGTTTAACAAAATACCTTTAGGTACTCTATCATACGCCTTCTTCAAGTCAATAAAAACTATGTACATGTCTTATTGATCCATATAATACCTCAACATAACCTCTTGTAGTAAATAGACTGCTTCCATGGTCGACCTCCTAGATATAAAACCAAAATTAATTTTATTAACTTGAACTTTGTTTGTTAGTCTGCATTCAATAACTTCTCCTCATAACTTCATGATATGACTCATAAGTTTAATCTTTATATAACTTCCACAATTTTGAATCTCCCTATTGTTCTTATGAATAGGAATTAAAGTGATTTTTTTTCATTCATTTAGAGTTTTCTTTGACCAATTTTATTCCACCACCACGACTCTTTGCTCTTAGATCCAAAACCTCTTGATTTTTTCAATGTCTCTTTTGATACTTTTCTAATCTCTTGTGTCATCTTGTTCCACACATTATTTGCGCTTTCTCGTGGCTGCACAAAACCTCAATTAAAGATCTTATGTTAGATTATTTTCTCCATTTAAATTACACTGTTGTAATAAAAACAAATGCATAGAGAAAAAAAGGACCACAATAACAACATTAGAAAGTAACGTGAAAACTCCAAAAGTGGGGAAAAATCATGACTGTTGTCAAATGACAATCAGAGAATATCACTATGTGAAAATTGTTACAATATATAGACTACCCTCAAATACCCCAATGTCTCACTCACACTCTTCAAAAACATATTTAATTGTCTTTCACAACACTCTAACACAAGAGTATAATAGAAAATAGAAAGAGTCAAATACAAGTTTAAAGTGCTTTTGATAGGTAAGTTTTGTAAAGAAGAACTTGAATATTTTATATAACATTGGACTCCCTCTTCCTTTACATAACTAAATAATGTGAGACTTCTTCAACATGTATACTTTCAACAAATCCCAACAATGTCCACTTTAATTGAAAATAATACATCAACTTTCATTCTCTTCACCAACAATCATACTCTACCATAAATAGTACAGTCACTTAATGTTACACCACTCCAAGAATTTTCACATTGACTTCACCGACAATCATAGTTTAAAAACTATTATACTCTAGCTAAATAAGATTATACTTCACTTGAAGTTAAATCACTTCAAGAATTTCCACTTGTCGAAAACTAGGTTGAAAACTTACGGTGCAACTTTCATTTTGGTAGGAATCTCTTCAACCATTGACATAGTCTCACAACACACTTTGCATCAACGTACATGTGTTAATCTAATAACAATAACTCGTCATTTCCATGACAATAGAAATGTCATGAAGAAAAACTTCTCAATTTTTTTGAGAAGATCATCATCTTCCACAAAGAGGGAGACATTGCTAGTATTTGACTCATAACTCTTCTTTGATGCTTCCCTATCATAACAATTATACTTTACATGACCAATCTTTCCATATTTCCAGCATCTCACACCTGTTTTATTATATTTCTTCACATGAATACTTCCTTTTGCAACCAACACTAAGTTTGATAAAGTATTATCCTCACTCTTCAATCTTTTTTCTTCAGAAATAAGTTTACTAGAAACTTCTTCAAAACTCAAAGTTTCCTTCTAATATATCAAATTAGGTTTAATATGCTCATAGGAAGATGGAAAATCCATAAGAGTATCAAAGCTTTATCTTAATTCATCATCAATATTGACTCCAATAGTTTCTAATTCATAAAGAATACCATTGAGAATACTTAGATGATCAAATAGTTTAATATGTTCATCCATGTGCAGGCTATGAAATAGTTTAGATGATCAAAATTGAAATAGTTTAGTATCTTTAGTTTGAATTTCCTCAAGTCAAAATTGATTCTTCCATCAAATTTGTCTAAGTCAATCTTCATAGCACTTGAAAAATATGATATTGCAGCCAAAACCTTTCATGCAACAAATTTTTCCCAACTAACCGAGAGTTTAAAATTTATTTTATGATGTAGAAGACTAGACAAAACAACAATCATAGAGCATACTAGAAAATTAAAACCCCATCAAACCAAGGCACTTGATACCAATTGTTAGGGAAACATGTGCATAGAGAAAACGAGGAGCACAATAACAACACTAGAATTTAACATGGGAACTCCAAAACTAGAGAAAAACCACGACTGTTGTCAAATGACAACCTGAGAATAACTCTAAGTGAAAACTGTTACAACTCATAAACTACCCTCAAACACCCCAAGACCCTAATACACCAACACTCTTCAAAGTAAATATTTAACTATCCCTCACAGTACTCTAACACAAGAATATAAGAGAAAATATAAAAATTCAAATACAAGCTTAAAGTGCTTTTGACTTGTATGTTTTGTAACGAAGAACTTGAATTCTTTATATAGCATTGGACTCTCTATTCCTTTACAAAACTAATCGACGTGAGACTTCTTCAACATGTATATTTTCACCAACCCTAACACTGTTTGACCCATGGTGTTCCCATGTGGCTTTTTCTATTTGCTCTCCTCTTGTGTCTTATATCCATAACCAATATTCTATGTTAGGTAGTCAATATTTCTCTAGGTATAACTTTAAAGTCCAAACAAATCTTTAAATCTGATTTCCTGATAAGAATGAAATATATCTGAGAACATGTCATCTCACTCTTATATGTGATAAAATGTTTGTTTATTTTCCTAAAACATGTATTAGTTATAATAAGAACAAAATTCAATGAAAAATCTAGGTTGAATTTACCATATACATTTACCTCCCTGAGACCATACCTTGATGTGCCTTCAACACATTTTGATACACTTCTTACATGACCATTCAGACCTCCTCATAGAAAAATCATTTTTCTTTGAGGGTGTATCCTAAAATAAGTGTTTTTAATCTTCTAAAATTTTTACGTTAAGGTGTTCTTCTAACCCAACATAAGGTGCATAAGTGCTAATAATATTAAATGTGTCTTACTCAACTACATATTTCAGAGCTATAATTTGATCTCCTACCCTTTTTACATCCACGTTATCCTTCTTCCATTCTTTGTCTACAGTAATTTCCACCCTATTTCTCGATCCGACTTTGATAGTGTACTAAAACTTAAATCATGTGTTGTCCATTTTTTTGGCATTTTCATTTGTGGACTTAGTTTTTTGTAGGAACATAAAATTATTTTTCCTCATAACCATATTGTCAACTATTTCTATATAACTTTCTTGTAAGTTTTCATATATTTCATCACTACTATGAAAAATCTCTTTTACCTCGGTTGAAAAATGGTTTTATGTCGTTTTCATAGGCGAGATAACAAATGACGTCATAAAAAGTTCTCACTTTTTCATTCGATTTTGAATGCACCGAGGGAAAATTATACTGCTCATGGGTTCGAACCCCAGCCACAACAATTTTCCATTTTATTAAAAACACAAACCTTTTTCTCTTGATGTTAAAACTAACCGAGGTGATATATATATATATATATATATATATATATATATATATATATATATATATATATATATATATATATATATAGATATATATATATATATATATATATATATATATAAATATATATATTGATCTGACCTGATCAGGAGGGGATCACGGACTGGCCACACTCTGTTGGGCCGCTACCTGTTCACCGGGGTGAGAAAGAGGAGGGGGTGTACCTGCAAGACACTCCGATGCCCAAGTAAGAAGTTGGACAGAGAGGAAGCAATAGTACAGAAAAAGGGGCAAGAAGAGTTACCTGACCCTCTTGAAGAAGAGGGTATTTATAGAGAGACCCCAGCGCTGGGCCAACGGTCATTCGAGGTGGACTGGATGACCAGGCCCAACCCTAATGACTGCTAGGGCTTACGTGGCGTAGTGAAGACCAGGACGTGGTCTTCGCCCTAGTTCAACTGCCCCTAGATCCCCGGAAAGTGGGTTTGACCTGCTCTTTCGGGGGTGGGCAGCTGGCCGGTGACGTGTCCCCGCGGAGGGGAGCACGTGGAGAACGTGCGCCGAGCACGTTATTCTCCCCGCGGAGGGGAGCCCGGGCGGTTCTGCTTGTCCGGCGTGGTGGACGACAAAAAGGGTGCGGAGACGTAGCTTGTGTTCGGCGGCCTGCCCTGCTCGTCTCGAAGGGGGCGCGTGCCTAGCGTGCCTAGCGTGCCCGGTTCGCTTGTTGGGCCGCACGCGGTATTGGGCCTGCCGGGGTTAGGCCCATACCGGAACAGCTGACCTGATCAGGAGGGGATCACGGACTGGCCACACTCTGTTGGGCCGCTACCTGTTCACCGGGGTGAGAAAGAGGAGGGGGGTGTACCTGCAAGACACTCCGATGCCCAAGTAAGAAGTTGGATAGAGAGGAAGCAATAGTACAGAAAAAGGGGCAAGAAGAGTTACCTGACCCTCTTGAAGAAGAGGGTATTTATAGAGAGACCCCAGCGCTGGGCCAACGGTCATTCGTGGTGGGCTGGATGACCAGGCCCAACCCTAATGACTGCTAGGGCTTACGTGGCGTAGTGAAGACCAGGACGTGGTCTTCGCCCTAGTTCAACTGCCCCTAGATCCCCGGAAAGTGGGTTTGACCTGCTCTTTCGGGGGTGGGCAGCTGGCCGGTGACGTGTCCCCGCGGAGGGGAGCACGTGGAGAACGTGCGCCGAGCACGTTATTCTCCCCGCGGAGGGGAGCCCGGGCGGTTCTGCTTGTCCGGCGTGGTGGACGACAAAAAGGGTGCGGAGACGTAGCTTGTGTTCGGCGGCCTGCCCTGCTCGTCTCGAAGGGGGCGCGTGCCTGGCGTGCCCGGTTCGCTTGTTGGGCCGCACGCGGTATTGGGCCTGCCGGGGTTAGGCCCATACCGGAACAGGAGCCCCCCAAGTCGAAGCTCTGGGGAAAGAGCGAGGACTTAAGGTCGTCGCATCTGGAGCGGGCACTCGCACGAAGATCTCCGGTCGTCGGCAGAACGGGGAGGAGGCAGGTGAAGGGACGCGACTGTCAGGTTGCCGCCACGTGTCTCGCGTTAAGCGGTCGTAGGGGCGGCTACCCTATGTCATTAATGAGCCTAGGGTCGCTTCGAGTCCCGCGCCGGGTTATAAATATGGAGGTCCCCGCTCATTCTGTTACTTTTCTCTCTGCGAAGCTTTATCGTCTCTGCTCGTCCGCCGCTTACCGCCGACCGCCGCCGTACCGTTGATCTTTTCTTCCGTCCGCCGCCGTTACAAGTGAGTCCCTCTTTTCCCTCCTTTTTATTTCCGTCGTTTAATTGGAACGTGTGGTCGGGGCGTGATGAGCGCCCCGAGGAGGGACGCGAGTTCCGCCGTGTCTGGTGAGTTTTCTGATGAATGTCCCGGGGAGGGTAGGCTGGTTCCGATGAATGCCCCGAGGACGAGAGCTTTTTCTGATGAATGCCCCGAGGACGGGGGGCTTTCTCCGATGAATGCCCCGAGGACGGGGGCTTTCTCCGATGAATGCCCCGGGGAGAAGTACCTTCTCCGATGGCCGTCCCGAGAGGGGGCGAGGGGTCGGTCTTTGATCCCTGAGGAGGGTAGACGGGGAGCGAGTGTTTGCTCGTCGCTTCCCGGCCTTTGTCGCCCTTTCACTTGACTTGCGGTGGAAGGGTGGATTTGATCCTGGCTATCGAATTCACCGATGTCCTCTGCTTTCAGGTGTAGATGTCGGCTCTGGTGCCAGGGATAATGGTCGAAGACAATGAACCTGAGGTTCCGGAGTATGACGACGAGCGTATTGCCCCGTCCGAGGAGTGGGCGGCCGAGGAGCCACTTTCTACCCCTTCTTGCTTTGTGGCCGACGCGTCCGACGTGTATGCCACGGTCGAGGACACGCCCATAGGAGAACCACAACACTGGCAGGTGTACCGGCCAAAAGAACATCACCGCATCTGTTCGCGATATGGGCGGCGGATGTTCCCGATGCATGAATTCTACTTTAAAGAAGCTCGGATCCGGTTACCGTTTTCTGCCTTCCATCTGGGGCTTTTTGACTGGTTGCGTCTTGCCCCGTCCCAGCTGCACCCTAACGCCTTGGCCTTCATCCGGGCTTTCGAGGTGGTGTGTTTCTACCTCTCGGTGGAGTCGACGGTGCCGTTATTTTTCCGTATCTTCCATTTGCAGCGGCAGACGGTGCGCGGTCGCCACGGATGGGTCTCCTTCAAGCAATCGACCAAAATTTTCAAAGCGTATAGCGATTCTGTCAAAGACTTCAAAAATCGGTTCTACCTCGTCAAACCGATCACGCAGCACGGCTCGGACACTCTCTTCGACGAGGGCGAGCGAACGGTAGATGGCCAGCGGTTCCGCGCGTGGCTTCCTAAGATACATCTACTGTGGACTGCGGAGCATTTCAGCCGAGGGACGGATAGGTATATCGTCCGGGCGGGGACCCTCGAGGAGAAGGACATGGCCGCCTATTTGAAAATAATTGCCTTTGTGCGGTCTCTCCCTCCGTCGAAGCTGGTGACGCCCGACGGTCGGTATATCCTTGACGCTCAGGGGAACATACGCACCAAGAAGCGTTTGATAAATACTAAGACTTTGCTCGGTTGTGCGACCGGGGCGGCCGCTCTGGATTATCTAGGTAGGGATGTTCGTTTCCCCCCCGTGGTCGGGGTTTTTGATCGTCGCTAACCCATTTCTTTATTTTTGCAGCGAACATGTCTTCCGTCGATGAGCGGGTGAAGCAGTTGCGCGCTGCTAGGAATGCCGTGGCCCCGAGGACGAGGGTGAGTCAGCTGGTCGGACAGGAGGTCGCGACGCAGGGGGGGCAAACTTCATCCTCGTCGCCTCAAGAGAGCCAATCTCCTGTGTCCCAAGGAGCGTCGAAGAGGCAAAGGTCCGAGGAGCCTCGGGTGGTGGATCTGACGGTCGGCGCCGTCGAGGAAGGTTATGTCGTCCCTCCCTGCCACCAGCATCCGGGATATTTTCATGGTGCCCGTTCTCCCACTGTTTCCGACGGGGAGGTGAAGGCTGTTCATCAGGCTGATCGAGAGACCCGTCGACGTGTCCTGGCTGAGGACTTGGCCGCAATGATGCAGACGTTCACGACGGCTCTCGTGCTGAACGAGGAGGGCTGCTCCGCTGCTGAGCTATCCAAACTGCAAGGGGATCTCACTTTCACGCAGTCGCGGTTGGCCAAGCTCACTGAGGAGTTGGAGAAGAGCCAGAAGGATGTTGCCGAGCAGCGGAAACGGGCAGAGGGTGCTGAGGGGAAGGTGACTTCGCTGGAGGAAAAACTGGGGACAGCGACGACCGAGGTGCAGGCGCTGAAGGTTCGCACAGAGGTTTTGGACAGCGCTGTTCGTCCGACCGAGGACGAGACTGACGGGGATCGACGGTTAATCACCCGTGCTGACCTGATCGCTCGTATCCGGGTGTTGGAGAGCGATTGTCTGGAGGCTGTTGAGATCGGGTTCAAGAATGTCGTCGAGCAGATTCAGGTCGCCAACCCTGGTGTCGTGCTGGCCGTGGACGGGATAGGGCCGTACCACGAGATTGTTGATGGGAAGGTGATCGATCCCTATCTTGTTATCCCCAAGGAGGAACCCGTGGCTGCTGACCGGGCGGACGAGGAAGCATAGGTTGCCGGGCCTGCGTGCTCGTTGTTTTTGTGGCCTGCGTGCCGATGTTTGTTATCTCTTTTCTTTGGGCCTGCGTGCTCTGTATTTGTACCATTGACTACTGGGCTGGTGCCCGCTTTTGTTTAATATATTTATCGTGGATTTCTAAGTGTGCGCTCGTTATTTGCATGTCGTTTTATGCTCGTTTTTCGTATTTGTTTGAATTCCTCTGATGTGTATGACATTTCTTGTAAATTTTCTAAGTGTGCGCTCGGTGTGTTTAGCTCGACAATTTTGTTACCGGTAGTGCAGGGAACTGGCCGGTTTGGCCGGCGATGTAGCCGGGCCGTTTCGGGGGTAGTTTTCCCCGGGGCGTGGACGGCCCATCGCGAGCTGGGTGTCCTGCCTCTTTTGGTACGGCGGCGAGGAGCCTCGGTCGAGGTATTCCCTGCCGAGCAAGGCCTTCTGCCCGCGTACACTAGAGGCAGGGCTTGCTTTTCTTTGGTCGCTAGTGGACGCGGGGGTGTGCGGTGGTACCATGTTGCCCCCCAGTGGTCGGGACGATGGGTCGTCGCGGGCAATGTTTTAACTGTAGTACCGCTTAAGTTTCGCGGCGTTCCATGGTCGAGCTAGTTGTTCACCGTGTAGGTTTTCGAGGTAATAGGCCCCGTGCTCCGTTTTGTCCCGGACTCGGTATGGGCCTTCCCAGTTCGCAGCCAGTTTGCCCTCGTGGGAGTCTTTCTGGTTTCTGCGTAGAACTAAGTCGCCTGTTTGAAAGTCGCGTTTTATGACTTTGTTGTTATGGCGAAGTGTGACTTGTTGCTTCAGCCGGGCTTCCCGGAGAGCTGCTCCTGAGCGGATTTCTTCGACGAGGTCGAGCTCTTCTCGGAGGGAGCCGTCGTTGTCGTCGGTGTCCAGGGGAGCTTCCGTTTGTCTGGACGGTTCGCGGATTTCGACCGGTATCACAGCCTCGGTTCCGTACGTGAGGCGAAATGGGGTTTCCCCCGTGGTTGAGTGGGGGGTAGTACGGTATGCCCAGAGGACGCTGTGGAGTTCTTCGACCCATGCTCGTTTGGCGTCGCCGAGTCGTCGTCTGAGTCCTCTGAGTATAACTCTGTTCTCCGACTCCGCCTGGCCGTTTGTCTGAGGATGTTCGACCGAGGCGAAGTGATGTTTGGTTCCGAGTTTGGTGACGAAGTCGCGGAAGTTTTTGTCTGTGAATTGTGTGCCGTTGTCGGTGACAATGGCGAGCGGTACCCCGAATCTGGCGAGGATGTTGCGTTTGTAGAATCGGAGTATGTTGTGGGCGGTGATTTTGGCCAGAGCTTCGGCCTCGATCCACTTGGTGAAGTAATCGAATCCCACGATGAGGTACTTGTTCTGGTATGAACCGAGGGGGAAGGGCCCGAGGATGTCCAGCCCCCACCAAGCGAACGGCCACGGAGATGAGAGGGACGTGAGGTCGGTTGGGGGGCGAGGTGAATGTCCCCGTGTCGTTGACATCTATCACATCGTTTGACATGTTCCTTCGCGTCGGACTGCATTGATGGCCAGTAGTAGCCTGCGTGTAGGGCCTTGCGCGCTAGGGATCTGCCGCCGAGGTGCTGCGCGTTGATACCTTCGTGGATTTCTTCCAGAACGGTCGTACTCTGGGACTTATCTATGCATTTGAGGAGTGGGATTGCGAAGCCTCGGCAGTATAGTCGTCCCTCGAGGAGGACGTACGAGCAGGCCCGTCGTTTCGTCGCGTTGGCCTCGCTAGAGTTGGCCGGCAGACGGCCGGTGCTGAGATAGGTGTGGAGGGGGGTCATCCAGCAGTCCGCGTCTCCAATGGCGTTGATGTCGAGGGGTGTGGTGGTCGGGCTGGTACTTGGTTGGGACAAGATTTCTTGAATGACCGATTTGTGGCCGCCTCGCTTTTTGGTGCTTGCCAGTTTGGAGAGGATGTCGGCGCGGGTGTTCTGCTCCCGAGGAACGTGCTGAATTTCTGCTGAGTCGAACCCTCTCAGTTTTTCATTGATGAGCGTGAGGTATCCGGCGAGGGTGTCGTTTTTTGCTTGGTATTCGCCTCGGACTTGCGAAGCGACCAGCTGGGAATCCGTGTAGATTCGGATGTCCCTGGCTCCCAGGTCGGATGCTAGGCGAAGGCCGGCGAGAAATGCTTCGTATTCGGCCTGGTTGTTAGTCGTTGGAAAAGCTAGTGTAAGGGAGACTTCGATGACTGTACCCTCGTCGTTATCGAGGACGATGCCGGCGCCGCTCCCCGTAGAGTTGGAGGAGCCATCCACAAAGATGGTCCAAAGGTGGTTCCCGGCGGTAGGGTCGGGGGGCGTGGTCATCTCGGCGACGAAGTCGGCCAAAGCTTGAGCCTTGATGGCGTGCCGGCTCTCGTAGGTGATGTCGAACTCGGAGAGTTCTAGCGACCATTTCAGCATGCGTCCAGCCATGTTGGGGCAGCCGAGTAGCTGGCGGATGGGTTGGTCGGTGCGGAGCACGATGGTGTGTGCTAGAAAATAATGTCGGAGTCGGCGTGCCGCTGTCACGAGGGCCAGGGCGACTTTCTCGATCAGCTGGTATCGGACCTCCGGGCCGTGGAGAGCTTTACTAGTAAAGTAAATGGGCTTTTGTCCTTCTCCGGCTTCGCTCACGAGGACGGCGCTGACGGCTTCGTTGGAGACGGCCAGATATAAATACAGGGTTTCGCCCGTCGCGGGGCGCGTCAGCACTGGCGGTTCGGATAGGACGCGTTTGAGGTGGCAAAGGGCTTTCTCACACTCGTCCGTCCATTCGAACTTGGTCTCTTTCCTGAGCAGTTTGAAGAACGGGAGGGCGTGTTGGGCCGATCTCGCGATGAATCGCGAGAGGGAGGCTAGTACGCCGTTGAGGGACTGGATGGCACGCTTCGTGGTCGGCGTGGTTATATTGGAGAAGGCGTGGCATTTGTCCGGATTGGCTTCGATCCCCCGTTCGGTCAAGTAGTAGCCGAGGAATTTACCGGCGCAGACGCCGAATGTGCATTTCTCCGGGTTAAAACGCATGCGACATGATCTCGCGGTCTCGAAGACCTTCTGGAGGTGTGCCGCGTGGTCGTCCTCCGCGCCGGATTTGACGATCATGTCGTCCATATATACTTCGAGCATGTCCCCGATTTCGTCGCGGAAGACATGGTTCATCATCCGTTGGTACGTGGCCCCGGCGTTTTTGAGGCCGAAGGGCATCACGTTGTAATAGTAATTGCCCGACGCCGTCATGAAGGCCGTGGCTTGTTTGTCGTGTTCGGCCATCGGGATCTGGTTGTATCCCGAGTATGCGTCCATGAAGGATAAAAGTTTGAAGCCCGCAGAGTTGTCGACGAGCTTGTCGATATTGGGGAGGGGGTAGGCGTCCTTAGGACATGCCCGGTTGAGGTCAGTGTAGTCAACACACATGCGCCATTTTCTATTATTCTTTTTAACGAGTACAACGTTGGACAGCCAGGTGGAATACCGGGCTTCCGAAATAAAATTTGCCTCTAAGAGGTCTTTTACAGCTTGTTCGGCCGCTGCCGATTTTTCGGGGGACTGGCGACGTCGGTGTTGTACCACGACCTTTGCGGTTGGGTTGATGGACAGCTGGTGGCAGGCGTCCTCGGGGTCGAGTCCCGGCATTTCCGCGGCGCTCCAGGCGAAGAGGTCGGCATTCTCGCGGAGGCAGGCTTGGAGCTGACGTTTCGCGAGGTCTGGGAGTCCTGCGCCTATCCTCACGGTTCTGCTCGTGTCTTCCCCGAGGGGAATGAGCTCGAATTCTCCATCCGGGATGGGGCGCGCTGGGTGTGGGGGCTGCCCGTTGACTTCGTCGGTCTTTGCTTTATTGTCGAGCTCGTCGGTGAAGCGACTGTCGAGCTCAACGGATCCGACCAGCTCTGTCGGTTTGTCCTTTGGTGTAGCGCTTGACGCTTTCTTTTTGGTCGGTGGAGCGATGGAGTCGAGGCCTTTCAGCGCGGCTTCGAAACATCTTCGGGCAGCTTCGATGTCTCCGTTGAGGGTGACCACGGCTCCCCTTCTCGTGTAATATTTCATCTTCAGGTGGACGGTGGAGGGTACCGCGGTGAGTTCTGTTATCATCGTCCTGCCCAGGATGCAGTTATAGAGGGACGGGCATTCGATGACTAAGAAGCGGACGCTGATGTCCCTGGCCGTTTCCTCTTCTCCGAAGGTGACTTTCAATTCCACGTATCCCCAAGGTCTCGTCGTCGTCCCGTTGAACCCCTGGAGGTCAGAGCCTACGTAGGGGGAGAGGTTGGATTCGTCGAGCTGGAGAGTTGTGAACAGATGTGAGTACATTATGTCAACCGAGCTCCCGCCGTCGACGAGGAGGCGCATGACGTCGAAGTTTTCCATTCGGGCACGTATGAGCAAGGGTATGTTGGAATTGGGAGATCCCCCGGGTAGTTCCTCGAGGTAAAATGTGATCGGGTTGGAGCGGCCCCGGAATTTGTCGAGCGTGCTCATCTTGCCGGAGTTGCTCGCGATGAGTTCGTCGAATTTCCTTTTCACAGATCCTATGGACAGACTCCTCGTGGCTCCATCAGAGATGACCATGGCTCTGGGGAAGTATTCCCATCGGCTGGTTGGTCGGATTGGCTCGTCGACTAGGCTGGGTCCTTCGGGGATGCCGAATTCTCTGCTCGCGAACCAATCCTCGGGGCGGCTGACGCACAACGCGACCTGGAGTCTGCCGCTGTCCTCTGGAGAGGGGAGTTCCTCGATTTTCTTAGCTTCCGGAGCCTCTGACCTGGGTGGTTCACCTCCTCGGGTGTATCGCTTTAGGTGCCCGTCTTTGATTAGGATTTCGATCGCATCTTTGAGATGGATGCAGTCTTCCGTCACGTGCCCGTGGGTCCTGTGGAATCGGCAGTATTTTGACTTGTCCACGTTGGGTTTGGGCGGCGTTGGTCGCGGAAAACGGACACCTCCCTGAACAAACTCGGTTTTAGCGCATTCGGCCAGTATGCGTTCGCGTGAAGCGACCAAGGCTGTGTACTCTGTGAATCTTCCTGCCGGGCCGCGTGGTTCGCGTTGTTCGCGGGGCTCGCGGGGGCGGTCTTCCCGACGGCGGTCCCCTCCTCGTCGATGGCTCGAAGCTCCGTCGTCTCGGTGCCCGCGGGGGGCCTCTCTGTCTCGAGTGTCGCGAGCGGAGTTGGCCGCTTGTGTTTCCTCGAACCGGATGTAATGCGCGGCTCTGTCGAGGAAATCTTGGAGGGACGTGGGCCGGTGTATGCCTACGGCCTCGTAGAATTTGGAGTCGTGGCGCAGGCCTTGTTCCATTAAGTAGCGTTTCATTTCGTCGGAAGTTGTCACCTGCACGGCTTCCCGAGTAAACCTTTCGATGTATTTCCGGAGAGGTTCGTCGGGGCCTTGGATGATTGCCCCGAGGACTGCTTCCGTCTTCGGGTGACGTCGGGATGCCGTGAAGTGTTTGGAGAACAGGTCCTTCAAGATCCTCCACGACGTAATTGATTCGGGCTCCAGACTTTTGTACCAGGTCATAACGCCTTTCCTCAGAGTCGTCGGGAAGAGTCTGCATTTGATAGCTCCCCGGACGTTTCGGTAGTCGAGCATAGCCTCGATATCTTCCAGGTGATCGTCCGGGTCGGAGGTGCCGTCGTATGTCGACAGTGTCGGTGGTTTCTCCATCCCCTGGGGTATGGGGGCTGCCATGATCTCCCGGGATAGCGGGGTGCGGTAGTCATCCTCGTCGCTGTGCGCCGGGGATCTGTGGGGAGATGAGCCGTTCACGGTGTGCCCCGGGTTTCGGGTCCTCGATCTCCTGCCTGAGTTCTCGCCTCGGGGTTCCTCGGGTTGGGATCGCCGCGGCGTTCTGGTTCCTCCCGCGACCGTGTCTCGCCGGGGATCTGGTGCGTTCTCGTGTCGCCTGCGGGCGGTGTCTCTCCAGCCGTGGTCGGCGGTTCCTGGGTCGAGGTGAGGGGCTCCTCGAACCTCCGTTCTGGTTTTCCCGCTGGGGGTATCTCGGAGGGTCGATGCGTTCTAATGCCCCAATTCTCGCATTTTGTTTGAACAGCAGCTGGTTCGTCTGGTTGATGGCTGTAAAGAGAGCGGCCACCGTCGGGTCTGCTCCCGCCGGGATGGGAACGGGGTGGAATGCTGGCGGGCTCGGGGGGCGGTGGTCGGCCTGTAGGGGCCGTTCCTCGGATGATGGTGAAGCAGTTTGCCCGTCCCTTTCATCGGCTTCCGTCGGACGTGCCGTTCCTGTCTGCTTCCCGTTGGTGGCGACGTTGAGCGCAAGGTCGTGCGGAGTGTCATCGCGGCGTGGGCTAGCCTTGATCGTGGAGGTTTGGTGAAACTTTTGGTTTTCTGCTCGGAGTAACGGGGAAGTTTCAGATTCCCACAGACGGCGCCACTGATCTGACCTGATCAGGAGGGGATCACGGACTGGCCACACTTTGTTGGGCCGCTACCTGTTCACCGGGGTGAGAAAGAGGAGGGGGTGTACCTGCAAGACACTCCGATGCCCAAGTAAGAAGTTGGACAGAGAGGAAGCAATAGTACAGAAAAAGGGGCAAGAAGAGTTACCTGACCCTCTTGAAGAAGAGGGTATTTATAGAGAGACCCCAACGCTGGGCCAACGGTCATTCGAGGTGGGCTGGATGACCACGCCCAACCCTAATGACTGCTAGGGCTTACGTGGCGTAGTGAAGACCAGGACGTGGTCTTCGCCCTAGTTCAACTGCCCCTAGATCCCCGGAAAGTGGGTTTGACCTGCTCTTTCGGGGGTGGGCAGCTGGCCGGTGACGTGTCCCCGCAGAGGGGAGCACGTGGAGAACGTGCGCCGAGCACGTTATTCTCCCCGCGGAGGGGAGCCCGGGCGGTTCTGCTCGTCCGACGTGGTGGACGACAAAAAGGGTGCGGAGACGTAGCTTGTGTTCGGCGGCCTGCCCTGCTCGTCTCGAAGGGGGCGCGTGCCTGGCGTGCCCGGTTCGCTTGTTGGGCCGCACGCGGTATTGGACCTGCCGGGGTTAGGCCCATACCGGAACATATATATATATATATATATATATATATATATATATATATATATATATATATATATATATATATATATATATATATATATATATATATATATATATATATATATATATATATATATATATATATATATATATATATATATATATATATATATATATATATATATATATATATATATATATATATATATATATATATATATATATATATATATATATATATATATATATATATATATATATATATATATATATATATATATATATGTTTCACATGTTTCATTGAAATACAAGTTTTTATAGTTTTACGTTATTTTTTTTTAAATCTACAAGTACAATTTAGAAGAAAAATCTTAAAATATCTTCATCATCCTTGTGAATTTTGGTGAAGAGAAAATACTGTTGCATATCCGTATATTGTAATATGTGTTAGGGAAGATTTTTCACTAGAGAGCATTTGACATTTTGGGACTACTTTTCTAGAGAAACACCTTTGTGAGAGACACACCACATACTCACCCAAAATCTTAAGGTGATAGGAGTGTGAGTTCTCTCACTTATAAATGCTCAAGTTGCCACATTTATATCCAATGTGGGACTATTATCTACACTACTCACACTTGTTATACTTAACACTCCCCCTCAAGTGTGAGTCTATTCATAATGCTTCCAATATGCTCCCCTTTAAGCGGAAGCTCTTTTCATCCATATACACTTGTACCGCCATTGACAATCTTCAACGGGTACAAGTGATCTGGTCCTTCACACGAACCAAAGGTTCATGATACCTCTGTTAGGGGAGATTCTCACTAGGGAGCATTGAACATTGTAGGACTTTCCTTTCTCTATAACAACACCTTTGTGAGAGACACACCACATATTCACCTAAAATCTTAAGGTAATAGGTGAGTGTATTCTCTCACTTATAAATGTTCAAGTCACCACATTCCTATCTAATGTGAGACTATTATCCACACTACTCACACTTGTTATACTTAACACTCCCCCTTAAGTGTGATTCTATCCGCAATGCTCTCCATTAAGCGGAAGCTCTTATCATTCACATACACTTGTACCGCTGTTGACACTCTTCAACTTGACACCTCCTAACCAACATTTGTGGGGAGTACTCTTCAACGTGACACTCTTCAACGTTGACACTATTCATGATACCACTGTTGGGGGAGTTTTTTACTAGGAAACATTAAATATTGTGGGACTTTCCTTTTTAGAGAAATACCTTTATGAGAGACTCACCACATACTCACCTAAAAGCTTAAGGTAATAGGTGTGTGAGTTCTCTCACTTATAAATGCTCAAGTCACCATATATATTCCTATCTAATGTGAGACTATTATCTACATTACTCACACTTGTTATACTTAACAATATATTCTCAATGGATTCTCATTCATTTGTTTATGGTATAAAATTAACAAAGGTTAGATAAGAAAAATAATTTATCATGTATAAAGAGAAGGGATTATATAAAGAACACAAATCTTGAACCAATACTATTTTCTACTTGTGCAATCCATCACAAACATTATTTCTACACTCCTTTAAGTTTCAATTCTTTCAATCCTAATGTTTTCATTATCAATGTTTGTGATTTAGAAAGTTTGTGATTCCATATATATAGTGTGGCATTCGCGTTCTGAATGGCTGTCATGACGGTTTCACGCGCATCACTAAGTTTCTTGTGGATTAATATTTTGACAGAGTCTTGAGCGTAGATACTCAATAAATCGACGAACAAGATTTTTTCATGGACGACAAGTATTTGTTTATGAAATAAAATAATGACATTTCCTATCGGTTTTCAAACCATCTGAGGGGATATATTAGTTTTATCTCGAAAGAAAATGGTGTAGTCTAAGGTATATATCTTAAAGATTTTTATCATCCACCATTTTCTTTTTGGGTTGCAATATTTTGAACTATGATTAAGAATATGTTTCTTAATATTTTCAAACAAGAAAAGAACAACAACGATATTCCATGAGATGGATTGCAAGAGTAGGAAAATGTTTGATCAAGGTTGGTAAATAACAACAAGAACTACAACAAGAACAACACATAACCTTAAAAGATTTCCTAACTAATTAAGAAACCTTAACTATTTTTCTATCTAGCAATCCATCTAAGAGAATGATGTTTACGAGTTTGAAGGACATCAGATGTATTAGGTTAGGGAAAAACTTATTGAACAAATGCTTTTATAAAAAACACTGAGTAATATTTCCTTTCGGTTGTTAAGATAATCGAAGAAATAAAATAAAATTAAAAGAAAATAAAACATAGATTGTAGTTGTTAGGATTCAGAGCGTGTCCATTAGTTATTTTATCCATCAATTTTTCATTGCAATCGAGGGAATAGATTTATATTTTTTTAATAAAAAAATGTGGCGTGCCCAGGATTTATACCTTGGTTTTTTTGTTAAGTGAGATGAAAGTTTTGTCATAAAATATATTATTTGTAGCCGTGCATCTTTCAAAACGAATTCTACTTTCACAAACTAACCTCTTTATGCACACTCATTCCCTAAATGTGAAAATAATCTAACATTCACATTATTACATAATTGATCCATATCATAGAAGTTAGACAAAATTTTAGTTAGTCGTCGACTATCTAACCCTCTCCTTTTATCCGCACGTAAGGCCAACTATGTACATAAAAGTTAATATAAGAAGATTGTCTATCTCAAGTACTAGAAAAACTATATTTTTATTATTCTTTTTATAACACATTTTTTTTATAAATTGAGATTTTTTTGACAATAGATGTATCCGTCGGATCGAAATGGACAATTAAGATGATTGTAGTTTGGAACCAAAATTAAAATTTAAATTGTTAAATCTCAAATTAACGCGAATCTCTTAATCTATTAAAGAGAATTTAAATATATTGAGAAAAATACATGCGAGTCTCTTACTTTAAAATATGTGTGACATAAAATCGCAAAACTCTCATTAGTTTAATCCAATAAATGATAAAGTATTAAGTGATCATAAGACTCTTATTCACTCAAGTTAAAATGTACTGAGCTAGTGAATTTAGGAGCTTATGAAATTCATTCCTTGTTGATAAACTTTGTTGAAGAAAGTAAAAATGTGAATATTCTAAAGCAGTACAAGTAGTTCAGCAAATGGACAGAATGAACCAGTATGTTACAGACAGTAACTTTGAATTGTGGTTCAGATTATACACAGAACCCACTATCTTCTATGTCATCAAATCTTCATCATTATTTTATTCTCTTATTTGCAGCCAGGGTTTTAAGTGGGTCCAAACTGAATCCCACAGAATCAATAAATAGCAGCAACAATTGTGGATACAATACAAACTACTACCATATGCTAGTTATGTGCATTAATTTACACCATTTAAAAAAGCTAAAATGGGACCAAATGTTATCCAAAGGTTTAATAGTAAATAAGTACTTTTGTTAATATTCAATTCATCTTATCTAAATCATGTTGATAGGTGCAGTGCAAATAAATTTGTACAAAGCATTAATATTAATATCAACTAAAACAAGGGTACAAACTTGAAACTTCAATGCATGCAACAAAACAAAGAAGCACAAGAATATATATTGTACAAAAGGATTGGATTGCATATAAAAGGCACTGTGTTTTCATCATAGCTACGTGATCCTGTATCAATATTTTTGTACTAAAAAACATTAATTCCAAAACTCTTGCTTGCTGGCTACTCATGTTCGTACAATTATTGTTTTGTAAATTTACCACTTCACTACTATTTTTTAAATACATTCTGAATTTACTTTCTTGAAATCAAGTCTTGCTATCATTAGAGTATCCATATCCAAAGTCGTTTTAAATTTATGGAGATCAGGTAAAGATTTATCACAATTTAATTATAATAAAATAAATATAAGTTTTATTTTATTATGATTTGACTGTAAAAATATTTTCTAAAGTTCTATTTAACCATAATTTAATTTAGATAGTTTTTGGATCATTTGCTATAATTTGTACACGATCATATTCATATCCATAATATATTTAAAAAATACATAATATATATATATATATATATATATATATATATATATATATATATATATATATATATATATATATATATATATATATATATATATATATATATATATATATATATATATATATATATATATATATATATATATATATATATATATATATATATATATATATATATATATATATATATTACTTAACACAATACATGACACAAATGATTTATCAAAAATACATTAAAAACGTACATAAACGTTAAACTAAATTAGTAACACAAAATACAATAAAAAGATAGATATTATTTTTAATTATTGTTATTCTCATGTCTAAAATATTGTCATATATGTTCTATCGAGTCTTGTTGAAGACGTCAATGAATTTATTTATCATGAACATATGTAGAAATCTTGAAAATAAATATTAGAATTATTCAGCAATGTTGTCGCGTCATTGCCTAGATGATCATATGAAAAATTAAAATTTCACCATTCGTGGCATGTTCATTTTCAATTATCAAGTTGTTTAATATGACGTGTGTATTCATTATATGTTGGATTGCATCTAAGTGCAAAGATCGATTCAGATTATGTATGATCACGAATTGGGATGAGAGAACTCCAGATGGCCATTTAACACCATTTCTTGCCCCTTATTGATGTTGGGCAAACATTTTTTCTTATCACCTTGTGGCATTGGGATTCTTATAGTTCATGTTATATTTAGTACAATTCATTGTATAATGAACCTCGGGAGCTCCATTTGTAGAATATCATTAAAAAGTTGTACTAGTTCAATACATTAATATCAATTGTTTGAACATCGTTAAATGTGAAGCTACTACTTCAAGCATAATATTGAACATCGTTCAATATTTTTTGGAGGATCCAATGGTTTACAGTACTTTGAAGGTGAGCATGTAACAAGAGTAGGGTCGTCAGGTGGCAACCGGTTTTCTTTACTAAGGATTTTAAAGGCTCCCTCATAGATAGGAAGAGATTTTTTTCCTATGAATTCCTACCCATGAATCATTATCTGGATCAAATCTTCTCTGAGGAGGAGGAGATGGTTTGTACGTCCCTTTGTTCTTTCTTTTGGGGAGGATAATTTCTCTATCAATATCATCATTGTGCATTCAACATTCACATTTTGGGTTGCATTTTTTAGGATCAACGTCCCAAATGAAATGGCCATATATTTTTGTCAGTATAGACGGGTTTTCCTTCCATCATGACAACATGGACTGAACACCAATCTTATTTAAGTATTGGTTTAATCATCATGGTTTGGAAAATCGGAGAAATTGAATTTGACCCGTCATATGGCTTTTTGAAAATCGTTTTGACAATTTTGTCCATGTATCTTCTGAAGGTAGCCTCTTGATATTGTATTGGTCTTTTGTCAAGATGGATGTTTTTTCATAATTTGTCATCCATTTGAGGGGAATTAGTTGAGTTAATTCTTCCCTTGTGACCCTTCTTGGTATCTGAATATTATAGGGTATATCGTCTTCTCTGCTAGTAACGACCAACATCGAATCAGAAGAGCATTCCGTGAGAGGCAAATCTACCAAATGATTTTGTAGATGATAGATTATTTGGTGATGAAGAGTGGCATACATAGCTTCTAGAAATGGACCATATCCAGTGATTTAGACTTGTACTTTTAGTCACATGGACAGAATACTATCGTTGAGGCTTTCATTATAATTTTAAAAAAACAGTAAGTACAACACTTCCCGCATGGAGTGTGGTTAGAACAGTTCATGTTACAACATTTTCATAATGGAGATAATTAGAATCTAGAAGAGCTATCTTGCAGAAGACAAGTTGATTTTTTTTTCCATGAAGAGATAGGATGAGCCTAACAACTCCAAAATGTAAAGTTGTGTATCCTTCAGATTTCCAATGATTAATGAGACTCCGAGGAATATCTAAATCTATATATTGGTTTTGGTTTGAAGCTCTAAGACTACATTGGTCTAGTCGAGATGACTGGACATACTCTTTCATATGAAGGCGGTTTGTAGAGATTAGGTTTATGATGGATCTGGTAATTATTTTTTGTATTTTGAAGATATTATAAAGACTTAAAATGGAAGGTATTGTTTCGGAAATTTGAGCAACTTTTGGAACAAAAGCAACTCGATAAGGTTATCTATTTTGTGAGAAAATATTTTTTAGAGTTTAGGAAGCGATGGGGAAAAGGTGGTAGTAATGGGTTGAGTGTGTGTTTCTGGTGTTTCCATGATTAAGTAACTTTCTCCCTTACTCACTATCTTTATTATATTCATACCATATTCAACTCCTTTTCTTGTCGTGGTTTAATTGATTCTCATATAATCATCCACACTATCAATAAATGATCATATTCATATCCATAATATTCATTTGAGTTTTTTTATTAAAAATAAATTTCACTCATTTTTTCACATTATTTTATATTTTTTAAAATTATTTAAACAAACCAATTACACTTTTTTTAATATCAATACAACTCATAAAGTTTTAAATAAATTAAATAGGCCCTATAATATACCCTATATTTATGTTATATAAAAGTATACTTGAAATAAATTAATTAAAATATATCAAAATATATTTTAAAAAACAAATATTTAAAATAAATCAAAATAGAGTAAATATATATTACTTAACACAATACATGACACAAATGATTTATCAAAAATACATTATAAACGTACATAAATGTTAAACTAAATTAGTAACACAAAATACAAGAAAAAGGTAGATATAACATTTTTAGTTATTGTTATTCTCATGTCTAAAATTTTGTCATAAATCTATCGAGTCTTGTTGAAGACGTTAATGAATTTGTTTATCATGAACATATTTAAAAAATCTTGAAAATCAATATTAGAATTATTCAGCAATATTGCTGCATCATTGCCTAGATGATCATATGAGAAATTAAAATTTCCACCATTCGTGGCATGTTCATTTTCAATTATCAAGTTGTTTAATATGATGTATGTATTCATTATATGTTGGACTACATCTAAGTGCAAAGATCGAGTCAGGTTATGTATGATCACAAATTCCTATCTCTAGTAGGAATTTGATGTCTTCATTGTTTGTCTTTCACAAATATTGTTCCACAAAGTCTCAAGCCCAAACTAACAATTAAATTGACTTCCCATAATAGCGCGAACCGTAGCATAGATCGATAGTAAGATGTTTTCTGATACACAAGATCCTCATTTCTGAGGCAAGTGTACAACATACTTGAATTTCCATGGGGGAAATTATGATATTAACATATAAGACATCCCCTTTTATAGATAATGAGATATACAAAAGACAGGTGTCATACCCCAAATTTGTCCTACTTCGGTATTTAATGGAGGTTTGACTGCTTCACGACTTCTGGCCATGATTCTCTAAGACTTCGTTTATAAAGACTTTATATGTACTCATTGTGGTTATAATCTCTAGCAATTTATGCTGAATTCTTGTTGGAGGAGCGCGCCTCCAGCCCCTTGTACCCAAACTCATGTGTGTCATCGCTCTCATGATCAGACAGATATGATATGTTCAATAACATCAAATACATGATTGGATCTATCTCGTAACTGAATTGTTGGTTTTCAAGGAATTTAAACCCACTTTCCACTTAACTACAAGATTCTCTAACAGTTGTTTAAGCATCACTACAAATTGATTCAAGTTGATTCAAGGATACTTCACATGATGCTTCTAGACACAGTCAATTTGGCCACAAGCTTTGTTCGAATCAATTGCAAGCGCCAAGCTATGTTTGGATTCTAAATCAGTTTGTGACAAACTTAAATTTAGTTTGCAAATTTCAAGTCATGATTAAATACAATTAGTCCAGGAGCGATTCCGAATTGTGGATAATGTCTTTCAATTCGCGCTTTAAGGCCATGATTGTAGTACACCTTTCAAACCATACCAAATTTTATTACAATTATGATGGAGTCTAAGAGCAACTTAGGATTGGCAGTAGCATATTTGGCTTCGAGATATTTTGGTTTGCAACCAGAAGTGCTAAAGGTAATTGTGGCCAAGTAAGGATCATTGTCAAAACATATAAATTAATTTATAGTTGTTTCAGATTAAGTAGAACGTATTGGCATGGAATCACACAGTTCTACCAGAAAAGGAAGACTATAATGCCAATATTATGATATTAGTGATGAAAGCTGCAAGCAAAATGTCAACAGTATGGAAAGCCGGTTTATCAAACAAGCAACATGGAGGAATCCTCTCATTCACTAGAACACATTTCATGCTCACAAAGCTACATAAAGATACCGTAAAATTGGAAATACTCCTTTCAAATCAAATGAAATCATTACAAACTAGAAATCACATCACAATTCCTAATGCTATTGCATAAATGTTACAAAGATGAAATCTCACTTATAATTTAGTTACAAACTCTGTCCCGCGGCAGCTCATTGAGTTAACGAAACAAAACCATAGCGACAAAAAAATGCAGACGGATTGGAATTCAACGAAAGAACTTAGGCTACAAACTATAGCCCGTCGCAGAGTGGGGGGATCACCTTCATTCTTCCAGCAAAACTCTTCTACTCAAATACGCATTTTTGCACCTTCAATCTGTTTCCATAGAGCTTCTTCATCAGTCTTCAACTACCAGCTGCCATCATGCCAAAACCTCCACAGAGCTGCACCAATTCTATTACCGAAACAATTGTCAACCATTTTGATGATTATCTTCATGCTCCCACCATGACTAGCTCTCATACATTCTCCACCCTTCAAGTTTCCATGCTGAATGTGTACAAAATGAAGACACAGGGTTAGTTCAAGCCTTACAATTAATTTTCAAAGCATCACACTAATTCCAGTTACATAAGTCATATGGAAAAATACATGGATAGAGATCATATCATACAATGTTGATTAGAATGATTTAGTGTACAAGATGGCGAGTTGTTATCCCCGGTGTTGCATCGAAATTCTGACTTGATATTGCTACTCGGCTGTTGTGGCGAGTTTATCCTGGAAGCTATTCTCGTGTGTTTCTGTTGGTCTTTGGGCAGGGCTTATCATGGGATTTGTGACTGAGTACTATACCAGTAATGCATACAGCCCTGTGCAAGATGTTGCTGATTCCTGCAGGACTGATGCTGCTACCAATGTTATCTTTGGCCTTGCCTTGGGATACAGGTCTGTTATCATTCCAATTTTTGCCATTGCAATTAGTATTTTTGTTAGTTTCAATTTTGCTGCCATATACGGTGTTGTTGTTGCTACCCTTGTTATGTTGAGCACTATAGCAACAGGACTAGCCATTGATGCATATGGTCCAATCAGTGACAATGCCAGAGGTATTGCTGAGATGGCTGGAACGAGTCACAAAATTCGTGAGAGAACCGATGCACTTGATGCTGCTGGAAACACAAACCTGCCACTCAAATTGAAAAGATGGATCTGTTCATAACAGGGATGTTTTGATCAGAAGGATAACAATAAGTATTGGGTTGATGTTCAACTTCGGTGGGGCGATTATGATTCTTACGATATTGAGCGTTACACCAGGACAACATACAACACACCAATTTGAACCATAAAAGAGCAATATGCATCATTCGTTACCATATATGGTTCTCTAACTCTGCAGACAAAACATGAACATCCTTTCCCTTTATTACATAAACACAAGCCATGTTGATCGATTCCTATGCAACAACATTCAAGAAAAATATCCTTTGAGTTTAAGAAAATTGTCCAATATATAGTATAGTGTCACTGTTATGCAATAGATGATAGTGAGTGGATTAATGGTTACCTTGAGGCTATACTATCAACTGGCGGAGGTGCTTCTAGCACTGTCGAAGAGCAGCAAAGAGTGGCAGCTGCTGCGAGAGAAAGCAGTGATCAGTTCAATCCAACTAAGTACTTTGTGGAAGAAACAGGATACAATAGTACAAAGTCTTCAACAACAACCTTCTTGTCCAGGACTGTCGAGTCCACTCACCGGTCCAGCAAGGTCCGCAATTCTTTCAAGCATGATACCTAAAGCAAGAGAAGATACAGGTGGTTAGTACAATATGTAAACCAGATGACTATGAACCAAATAATACGCCAAAATTCCAAACTACCAAGTTAGGGCCATTGCAAGAACTCAACAGCCATCATACCACCTGAAAGTTCCCTTCAATCTTCATGTTACATTTTTTTCAAAACGGTATAAGCAGTGCCTGAAAGTATCGTCCCAAAACTCGTTCAAATGGGCAGCATCATATCTGCAAAATAATGTTAACACATGATTAGTTCAAGATCAATGATTTATACACCAGAGCATTACACAACAAGTTTACATACCATTTCTCCTTATAGGGAACACCAACCATCCGCAACTTTGTCAACCACCTAACAAACTTTCCACCAATGTTCTGACACTCTTCAAATCACTAAACAACATTGAGAGCTACCGGTAAAGATTCTTGATCCTCTTCACCGTTTTTACCTTGCCAAACACTAAGGACCAGTAGGTGTTACAACCTGCAATGACTACTCAACATTAGCAACATATGAAGAAGAAAGAGCATGACAGTTATAACAGAATATGGCAACAAGAACAAAATTTTTTAAGTCAAATAAAGACTCCCATGTCAGCAAATTGATAAGCAGTAAAAGAAACACTTTCACACAGTAAAAAACCAGGGTAAAACTAGATATTTTTCTTCCTCACTACAGACAAAGAAAAGGTCACTATCAAGTCCCAGAAAAGCAGAAATCATGGTATAAACCTCTAACAGAATTGTACTACCAAAATACACCTCGCCTCACACGATACCAAACGTTTCCTTCAGCAAATTTCAAATTTTCACACGTATCAAAAAACCCTAAAATCTCCTATAAATACACTCCTAACCATTGGCAAAAAAGGGGAAAAACCCTAAGAAAACTCTGCCAAAATCAACCTCTAAACACTCCTAAAAGCTCATCATTTAAACCTCCTCAGAGCTCACATCAGAACACTGAGCGAGGTGAGCTCGGCCACACACTCACGCACTCTTATCAAGACACAGAAGCAGATAAAAAATCAAAACCACTGCGAAATAAGAGGAGAAAGAGAAAGTAGAGATGAAGCGAAAGTGAGAAGAAGAAGCAATTACCTTGTAGCGGCTCAGGGTCGACGTTTTCACTTCCAGGTACCATTCCATTAACTTCTAAGACCAGTGAAAACATGACGAATTTGGGGGTATGGGATTCCGATTGGGATTAAGGGTTTATTTCAAATTTTCATTCTATGATATTTGTCTTGATTCATGCTTGCTGTGATGTTTGATTTGAGGTCGTAGTTGAGTCTTATGAATGTTTTGAAATGTTAAGAATGGCGGGTTCACGAATCGTTACGGTTTAAGAGTTTTGTTTTTTTGAGGAAAGTTTAGAATGGGAGAGAGAGAGAGAGAGAGAGAGAGAGAGAGAGAGAGAGAGAGAGAGAGAGAGAGAGAGATAATTGTAGAGGAATTGTGATGGTGTGGGCAGTGAATTAATGGAGTTATCCTTTTGGTCTTATCTACTTAATAAGTCTTTTCCCAATACAACTTTTAAATGATACCATTAAGGGATATCTGACACGCCACCCTTGGGAAGAAGTCAAACAGACCTCTCATTTCTTGCCTATTTAATTTATTTAACAACATAACATATTTTGATTTTGAGAGGTTAATGGGTCTCCGACCCAACCCGATTAGAGGCAAGATCTGTGGGCCTCTGCAGTTAGCTTTTTGGACTCACACCCTTCTTTTTCTATATATCCCCGGTCTGTTTAAGATTTAATTGATTATGTTTTAGTAGCTTACAGATATAATTATTTTTATTCCAATTCTTGGATAATTACTTTAAAAGGTTTTAGTAATTTAATTTAATTATTTTTATTCCAAATCTTGGATAATTTTTAAAATGAATAAAATAGTCAAACTTTTAAGAAAATGTTATCTTTATAAATTAAAGTTATAATAATTATTTTAAAAGAACTTGCCTCATTAATTTATGAAGGTAGTGAGCTCTTGAGATCTAGCACCTCTTGGGCTCTTAAGCGACCGCTCTCGAGGTGCACACCTTGAGTTGTGGTCGTTTCGTCTTTCATCGTTAAAATACCTCAACTTTGTCTAAACCTTTCAAAGTAGGCGAACCCTAACTCGAATAATATGCCTACCCTAGTTTAACCCACATACGCTAATATTTCCAAATTATTTTCTTAAATTAAATTGTGAAAGTATCAAGTTCTTGGAGTCGCGCATTCTTTGAATTCGAGAGTGACAAATATTGAGGCGTACGCCTCGAATAGCGTGTCATTTGAACTTTCGTTTCTAAAACACTCTCCCTAATTATTTGGACAAGTACAGTCACTGTCCAACAAATACTATTTCATAATTATTGGAATGAAAAAAAGATGTCGTTGGGATCTAGCATTCCAACGATATCCCGACTAATTGGTTACGAGGCTGACGTCTCGCTTATCGAATAGTCGTCATTCCTCCTAAACATATAACCCGTCTAACCTCGTTTCTCACCCTCGTGTGATTAAATCTAAATCTCCCCAAATATAAACCCTAGCACGTGTCTAAACCATACGTCAAATTCAAACTATTTTCTTAAGCAAATTGCGAAAGAATTGAGTTCTTGGAGTCTCGCATTCCTTTAATTCTTGAGTAACCACTCTTGGGGCGTACGCTTTAGGTTGTGGATTACTGACCTTTCGTATATAAACTACATGCCCTAACTATTTGGACAAATATCGTCAATGTCCATTCAAAAACATATTTCATAATTAATGGAATGGAAAAGATGTCGTTGGGATCTAACATTCCAACGATATCCCGATTAATTGGTTACGAGGCTGACGTCTCGCTTATCGAATAGTCGTCATTCCTCCCAAATTTTCAACCCGTCTAACCTCGTTCCTCACCTTTGTGCGATCGAGTCTAAACCCTAGTATGTCTTTAAACCATACGTCAAATCCAAACTATTTTCTTAATTAAAATTACGAAAGAATGGAGTTCCTAGAGTCTCGCATTCCTTGAATTCTTGAGTAACCACTCTTGAGGCGTACGCTTTAGGTTGTGGATTACCCGACCTTTCGCCTATAAAACACATGCCCTAATTATTTGGACAAATATCGTCATTGTCCATTCAAATAAAATTTCATAATTATTCGAATGAAAAAGGTGTTGTTGGGATCTAGCATTCCAACGATATCCCGACTAATTGGTTGCGAGACTGACGTCTCGTTTATCGAGTAGTTGTCATTTTCCCTTAAAATATTCAACCATTCCAATTCCTTTCTCGCTCTCGTGCGATTGAATCCTTCTTAAACACTAAATTCCTCGCCCTCGTGCGATTTCCAATCCAAATACCTTTTACCAAAGAACATTGTTTATCCCCTTCTTCCGCGCATACAAACTCGTGCTTCAGCCTCCCCTAGCAAGCAGACAAGCCAATGTTTAGCAGTTAGAATGCGACATAAACACTCGTTCGTTCACAAACCTTTTACCGTAGTTAGCCGAACTACGGCTGCTCTGATTTCTCATTTATCAATGAGAATACGTAGGCACAAGATTGCGATGATCTTGGCGAGCACAATCCCCTTTTTTCCTGTAGTCCCACGAACTACGAATGCTCTGATTTTCCACTTCTTACAAGTGAAGATACGTAGGCACAAGGGCCCCAATCCTTGGCGAGCACCCTATCTTAAAACCACCCATTCCCCCCATAGGAGAATCTTTAGAAGAAAACAAATAATTTAGCTAACTTTACTCTCGAATCGAATCAAGAGGTTCCCGTTGAGTACAACGGACATGAAGGGTGCTAATACCTTCCCCTCATGTAATCGACTCCCGAACCTAGAATATTGGTTGCGATGACCATGTTCTTATCTCCTTAAAGGTTTTATCGATATTTTCCTATTCCATCCGTGGAATGAATAAAGTTCGGTGGCGACTCTGTTCGAACGTATTTTCCGCGTCCATCGCGAGGATCGTATTTTTCGAGGTACGACAACAGGAAACACATTATTTTCAAGCATACCATCATAAGCATTATTTGAATGCTTTTTACAAATGACCAACATACTTTTGACCATAATGATACATTATTGTAGTACTTTTACACAAGAAGATAAAACACAACTATTCATAAAACACGCTTGCGACACTTAATGGACACTTGTCAACTATTCATAAACAAACTTGTGATACTGAATGGAAACTTGTCAAATCAGTCTTTAAAGAAGGGCTCGTGACTTGGAGACATATTTTGATCAGATAAGTATTCTTCTAAAAAAGTAACCTGGATAAGGAGATGAGTCATACTGCCGAGTGTCATCAAACATTTTCCTTATGGTTTCTTCCATGTGTCCTTCCAATGGCTCAGCTTCCATTGGAAAATTTTGGTTTTTCTAAAGCGTCGCCCAAGCTTTCTCCAATTTCTTATATTCTAATCCTTTCATGACTTAGGCAGGTCGTATCAACTTTGATTTTTTCTTGATCATGGAGATTGACGAAGTTGACATAATCCATTAATTCCTTTTTAACTTTTAAACTTGAAGAATAATCATCAATAGTTTCCCATAGATCAACATAATGCTTACAAACGAGAAGTTTAGTTATGGAATCCATCTGATATGGCCGATGTAGGAAGAAAACAGTCTTGAGTTTGACAACAGCTTCTAGCGCTAACCTTCTTTTCTTGACTTCGTCTACGACTAGTTTTAATTGATTTCTCCATCGTTTCAATGGAAAACGCCATTCAAGAGTAGTCTGGATTAAAGAATTATGGTTCTTTGGATTCATTATATGGCTATACATGGCTTCAGTTGGAATAAGGATATGCATAACATATAAATAGGTTGCACACCAAATTTACCATAAATTGTTTTTTGTAAATTTAAAGTTTGGCTTTATTAATGAATGGTAGAAGAAAAGGTGTGCCTGGGAAGAATGGGGTATGATCTGGGAGTTTCATTTTTATAATCTTTGTCATGAAATAAAAAATATTTTATTTGGAATATTCTTTGAGTTTGGATAGTGGGGAGGATAAATCTACCCCAGGAGGAAGATTCTTAGTCGTAGATGCATGAGCTCATAGAGGTTTGACCATAAGAATCATAGAAAAAATGTGCTTGGTAGTAATGATCTGGATGGGTTTCATAGGTATGAAGAGCAAATCAAAGATGACATTTTGAGTTCCTTTGATTGTTTTACACTAAAATCATATCTGGAAAGCCAATCTTTGAGTCGAAGAGTTTGAGGAATTAGAGGCATTTTATTTTTAAATTCAAGGATATTAGGAAAGGATGAATTATCTATCTGGACTGCAAACTGATAGCCTTTCAAGTGGAAGTCAAATTTTTGGATACCTAACTTAACTTCAAGAGCTTCCTTATAAGTCGTGTGATAATGTTTTTCAGCTTATTTTAATTGAACACTAGCATGACTGCAATAATACTTTATCCCATCAATTTCTTCTATTAAGGTTTCAACCCAATAATTATTATTGGAATCAGTTTGTAAAATTCTCTTACCATCCTCCGGGATTTTCAGGGTAAGAGGAGTTTGTGCGATATTTTTCAAAGCCTTTACTGCTTCGGTTTGCTTTGTTCCCCATGATGGTGGTTTTTTCTTGAGTAATTGGGACATGGGACTCGTATATCTGGCTAGCTTTGGTAGGTAATCTCTGATATAATTAATTATACCAAGAAATTACTAAATCTTCTAAACGGTGAGATTTTCATTAGGAAAGTTTAACAATTCTTGAGCAATATAAGGTCGAGGTTGATATTTCATTTGGGAGATATGCATTTCTAGAAAATCAATTTATGTTTGGCTCAATTGGCTCTTCTTTTAGAGAGCATCATTCCATGCTTTTGAGTTATTTGAAAGAATTGGTCCAATAACTGTTTATGAGCTTTTTGTTCTTTTGAGAATAATAGCACATCATCAATATAGATGACGGTACTATTGAAAATGGGCTAAAAAATTCTAGTCATGACCTTTTAAAATAGCGATGGGAATAATTTAAGCCCAAATGATAACACTGTACATTGGTACTGGGCGTTAGGAATGCAGAACATTGTCTTTTAACAGTCTTTAGGATCAACACCTATTTGCTAAAGCCCTGAATTAATATCGAACTTTGAGAAGATCAGAGCATCTTTGATTAAAATATTTAAGGACAAGGCTTTTGGAATGGGAAATTTATCATCACTTAGAAAATGATTTTGAGGTTTGTAATAAATTATTAGCCTCTTTTTCCATCTCATCTTTTCAGATTTCTTCTCCACATAGAAAGCTTAGGAAGCCCACTCATATTTAGTGGGTTTTATCAGACCTTGTATGAGCATCTGGTTGCATTCTTCCCCAGCCAATGTGTAATATGATGGACTCGTTCATGGATGAGTGACCTTGGTTGGATTAACATATTAATTGAGCTTAAAAGGAAGTTGGATAAAAAAATCTTTATTTTTCCATTGAGGTTTTGGATGGAATAATTTTCATGGCTGTCTGCACAGAGTTTGAGTAAGTTGGACTTGATTTCTTCATACCCAGCAGGAACTTTAGAAAGGGAATGTAGTTTCAATTTTCTAGAATAGGGTTTGAGTCTCTTTTGAATTTGATTTCCGTGGGGATAATTTGAAGCCTATTTGTTGCTGAATAGACATCCATTACTATAACAATATCTTTATTTGGAAAGTTACTATCAATGACCTTTGTCCAGATTATGCAGTCTGGGAAAAATTTGATTCCCACCTTCCTGAAATATTTTCCATCTACTGCTACAAAGTATGCATCATGTGTCACCCATGATTAGGTCCGGAGGATGTTTAGATTCATCATTTTTATCTAGGAACCAATATCCATATAAGCTATAACTTTCTTAGGGAGGGAAAATTTTGATGTGAGGACATGAATTTCAACACAAGAAAGATGAGGAGTAGGAAGAGAAATCCTAATTTATTTGAAGGAGTAAACAGGGAAATGCTCGTCATCTCCTAATTTTGAAAAGGATACTTCGTCAGACAAAGAGTTTTAAAGGGAAAAATTGTTTCTTCATTAGCAAAGCTTTGCTCAGAATACAAAGACTCTAGATCTTCCCCTAGAGGTTGAAGAGAGTTAACCATCTTTACGACTTTGTTGGTATTATTAGGATATTCCTTAGAAAAGTGCCCCCTTTTCCATAAATAAAGCAACTTTGATTTTTCCTTTTTCCTCTAGATGGTTTTCTCTTAAGGAACTTCATAGATTTATTTTTCTTTCCCTTTAAGATCCTATGATGTTTGGTGTATTTTTGCTGATGATGTTTCTTTTTTTTTTTCTCGCACAACTATACATTAGTTTACATTTGATTTTCAGGTAAGGCTTCTTGGATGCCTTAGTGAACTTATACTTTTGTTCTACAACTTCTGAGAAATATTATTGCAATTTGCATATCTTTTCAAGTGCTTCTAAAGTTACTTGATGAATTTGGTCGAGAATCATGGCTTTAATATCTTTTTGAGTTGTTGCTAACATTATGAAGTTCTGGTTGAAGCTCTTGAGGTAGAGAGGAGACATGTGTATTTTTTAGACTAGGGTCATCAAATCCATTGAGGATATAATACTTTTGTGTTGCTATATGATAATGTTTGTGAAGTTTTTTTTGTTGTGAGGAAATAACACTTCATCTCAAAAAAAAAATTGTTTTCTTTTTCTATCAAATATCTCCATATCACCAATAAATTAATGGTGAATAACTTCAAGGATACTAGCAGTATTTTCCAGTCTCTGCAGCTCATCTTGTTTGAATGCTCCAAGGTTATGATAGAATTATTTCATAGTGTATGTCATTATACACCAAAATTCTTTAATGACTTTATAACTGTCTGCACTTGTTTTCATCATATGAGTGCCAATCTAAGCCCTAAATTCGAGGAGTCTTTTTTTCCAATGACAGGGTGGGATATCATCAAGCATGAACCATGGACCACTATTTAATTTTGTCCTTTTAGTGACTAAAGTCTCTTCAGGTGGTTCTTCATAAAAATATTCTTCCTCTTTTATATTTGCCATGAAGAGTCTAGGAATATAATTCTCTTTATACTGTGACTCTAATGAAAAGGATCTCAGTGTCTCATCAGCGGATGCATCTTGATAAGAATCGTTTTTATCATCTGAGGAGGAATCTTCACCCTTTTATGTTGAGGAATCAACATGAGGTTGATTTTCTTGGGGGGATTCGTAATTTCCTATGATTTCCAAGGCTTGGGAACCTTTATCAAGATTTTCTTCTTCTTTTTGGAATTTTGAAGGAGGTATTTCAGGAACATCCCGAGAGTCCGAGGATGAAGCTCTCAAACAGACAACTTTCCCTTTTGTTTTAGCGGTTGAGGTAGCATTGGTTCTTTTAGACTTTGATCTATAAGACGCATGTATATATTTGACATAATCTGGTAGAGATGAGATATAGGTATGGTAGAAAGGAGAAGACTTTTCGGGTGTTGTGAAATATGTAGGGAAAGTATGAGGTTTAAAGAAAGAGTTTTCAACATGCTTGGGTTTTCTTTCATGATAAGCTCTCAAGAAATCATATATCTCTTTTACTTGACCTTGTAGATTTATGATTTCTCTTTCCTTTTGTTCAAAAGTCTTACCAAAAGTTCTTACTTCTAACATTTTTCCTAAATCACGGTCCAGCTGGGAGACTTAAGGTTTTAGGCTTCTGTAATGCTTTTTCATTTTTTTTTGAGACAAAGCCTTGAGATAATCATTTATTTCGTATATTTTCTCAACAATCTTATCCACCTTTTTGTCAAGATTCTAAAGAATATCATTTTGGGGAATCATATCTTCCAATTTCCAATTTAAAACTTCTTCAACTTGAGTTAAAGGTGTATTTTTCCATCAGGATGAAGCTCATTAGGATTAATGAAGGGTTTGGATGTTCTGCTTGTAATTCGGTACACTTTCCTTTCTAGAGCATGAAATTGTTGGTTATAATCTGATGTTGTAGCTGAGTACACAAAACAAGGGATTGGCTCAATATTTTTTTGGAGGATCCAATGGATAACAATAATTTGAAGGTGAGCATGTAACAAGAGTAGGGTCGTCAGGTGGCAACAAATTGTCTTTACTAAGGATTTTAAAGGCTCCCTCATAGATAGGGAGAGGTTTTTTTTCCTATGAATTCCTACCCAAGGACCATTATCTGGATCAAATCTTCTCTGAGGAGGAGGAGATGGTTTTTACATCCCTTTGTTTTTTATTTTGGGGAGGATAATTTCTTAATCAATATCATCATCGTGCATTCAACAGTCACATCTTGGGTTGCATTTTTTAGGATCAACGTCCCAAATGAAATGGCCATCTATCTTGTCAGTATAGATGGGTTTTCCTTCCATCATGACATCATGGACTGGACACCAACCTTATTTAAGTATTAGTTTAATCATCATGGTTTGGAAAATCAGAGAAAATGAATTTGACCCTTCATCTGGCTTTTTGAAAATTGTTTTGACAATTTTGTTCATGTATCTTTTGAAGGTAGCCTCTTGAGATTGTATTGGTCTTTTGTCAAGATGGATTTTTTTTCTTCATAATTTTTCATCCATTTAAAGGGAATTATTTTATTTAATTCTTCCCTTGTAACCGTTCTTGGTATCTGAATAGTAGAGGGTATATCGTCTTCTATGTTAGCAACGACCAACAATGAATCAGAAGAGCATCCTGAGAGAGGCAAATCTACCGAATGATTTTGTAGATGATATATTATTTGGTCATGAATAGTGGCATACATAGCTTCTAGAACTTAATCATATCCAATGATTTAGACCTGTACTTTTAGTCTCGTGGATAAAATACTATCGTTAAGGCTTACATTATAATTTGGAAAAATAGTAAGTACAACACTTCCCACATGGAGTATGGTTAGAACAACCCCTTTTACAACATTTTCATAATGGAGATAGCTAGAATCTAGAAGAGCTATCTTGCAGAAGACAAGTTGATTTTTCCTTCCATGAAGAGAGAGGATGAGCCTAACAACTCTAAAATGTAAAGTTGTGTATCCTTCATATTTTCGATGATTTATGAGACTCTGAGGAATATCTAAATCTACATATTACTTTTGGTTTGTAGCTCTCAGACTACATTGGTCTAGTCGAAATGGCTGGAAATACTCTTTCATATGAGGGCGGTTTGTAGAGATTAGGTTTCTGACGGATCTGGTAATTGTGTTTTGTCTTTTGAAGATATTATAAGGACTTAAAATGGAGGGTATTGTTTCAGAAATTTGAGCAACTTCTGGAACAAAAGCATACTCAATAAGGTTATCTATTTTGTGAGAATCAGTATTTTTGATAGAGTTTAGGAAGCGATGGGGAAAAGGTGGTAGTAATGGGTTGAGCGTGTTTATGATGTTTTCATGATTAAGTAATTTTCTCCCTTACTTACTATCTTTATTATATTCATACCATATGCACCTCTTCTTCTTGTCGCGGTTTCATTGATTCTCATATAGTCATCCATACTATTAATAGATGTTCCATATGCCAACATACAAATAATCACAACGCAATTTTGTAGTAGTGAAAGACTTCATCTACTAGTTGCATCAATTCTCATTTGAAAAATACTTATCATGATGACCCAAAGCGTTGACAATACAAAGGAGCATATGTTTATTTATTGGTACCTTCAACTAAACTACTCATTTGTATATATTGGATTTTTTGAAAAATTATCATTAACAATCAATCATGCCTCTCTTCACGATTCCTCTCTATATTCATTTTTTCATGTCTATGCCTTTTACAACTTAAGGGTTTTTCTTTCTTTTAATTTCCAAAGACAAGTATCACAAGTTCTTCACCCATATCATCATTCAGGTGATAAATGAACATTTTTGAAATGCACCCCATTTTTTGTATTTAATTAATTGTGCCATTTTACTTAAATTTGTGATGTGTTGGTGAATTATTTTATTTTATGTGTTAAGGGGGGTAGATGTCCTAAGATGAGAGAACACACAATTTAGAAATAAAATGGGATTTTTATTTAATTTTAATTGATTTAATTATTTAATTTGATAAAATAGAGTGCGGGGGACAAATTAGAGGTTTAGTAGAGTTTTGGAGTGTGGGGGTAATTAATGAGAAGTGGAGGCATCATGAGTAAAATTAGAAACAAATAATTAGGTTTTATTTGTTCTATTTAAATATAAAAATTGAGAGAAAAATAGGTTTTGGGAATCAGTAAATGAATTTGGCAAGAGTTAGAGCAAAGGTTCGGGAGAGAGAGAGAGAGAGTTAGGAGGCAACATCATAACCAAAAGCTTAGGAATTCTTCAAATTTAAGGTAAGTGAGAGAAACTATTCATGTGTGAGTACTTAGGCAAATAGGATAAGTAGGATTCCTTACCGTCCTCCTTTGGAGTTTTTCTAATTTCACCATTGTTGACGTTTGGAGCTTGAGATGAGTTTTCATTAAAACTTTTTCATGATTTCTATGTTATTGTGTTAATTTCGTATTCTGAATTGCATACCAAATTCGTGTAAATTAATCTTATTGATTATGAGAATTGTTATTTGTTGCACCCCAAAATTTGCCCAACCTTTTTTAACCTAGGTTTATGTTTCAATTGCATAGTCATTTGCATTGGCATCATGTACATAGTGTATTCATCTGCATAGCATAGCATAAGCAAGCTAATCTTAATCAGGGGATCAAGTACCATTCTTGTCTCAAGAGGCATATTCAAGGGGTTTCATTCATATTCAAGACTACTCAGGTCATCAGGGAAGAATTTTAGTTTTGAAGTGTTGACAGATCACTCATTGGGTTCTCCCCTATCTTGAGGTTATTTGGGGATCATCAGAGGGTGTATGAGCTATGAGCCAAGAGCATGGAGTGTGTATGGATGTTGTGGAAAGTCTAGATGATCATTGTGAAGAAGAGCCAGGTCATTGGAATGATTGCAAGAGCCTCAGTTGAAGTCAGTCAACTAGGGTTTTATCTGGGTCAACACTAGGTCAACCCTAGGTCAAAGACTTGTTTTGAAAGGTATCAATGCTCATTTGAAGGATATGGGATTCATTATTTGATACATGGATATGGATGTGGTGTTGTGCCAAAGAAAAATCAACAGGAGTCAAGGAGAAGAGGAGTTACCAAATTAGGGTTTCAGTGTAAAATCCCCTGATTTAGGTCAAACTTCCAAGCAGTGTAATTCAAAATGCAAGCTTCATATGAACTTTTGGTCCACATGAGACTTGTAGAGTATCTTCATAGATTTAATTTGAGTGGTGGAAGTCATCAAGATGATTTATAGAACTCAATTTATAGCTCTTGCAAGTTACAGGTCATCTGAGGACACTGAAATTTGTCTGTGAAAGTTGCCTGTCTTCCAAGCAACTTTTGACCTTCAAGGAGTTTTCAAATGGATTTCTGGTCAACATGAGAGTTGTTCCTCATTGTCTTAGCTTTCTAGGAAGGTAGGGTATGCCTTCATATGATTTGTGGAACTTTACCTATGCCCTTGGCAAGCAAAGGGTATTTTGGTCATTTGAGAATTACAGGTCATTTCAAGCCTATGCCTAAAACTCCTACAAGGAAGCTTCAAATGAAAAACTTCACAACATCAAAGTTGCTCAAAATGGCATTTTAAGTCTAGAAAATAGGTCATGGAAGTTTGGAAATGCATGGAACAAGAATTGACAAAAGGTGGTGAAAATGGCTTAAAAATGGCATATAACTTGAAAAAGTTCAAATGGAAAATTGGTTTGGGCAATCTACAAATCCAAAATGGGTCATGTAATATACCAAATTGAGTCTAAGCAACATTTTAAAGACTTTGGTTCAGCCACAATTTTGATATAGGGCTTTAAAAATGGAGTTGCTTTGTAAATCCATTACTTGCATAATAAGGTATTCATGTGAAACTCAACATAAGGCAAAGGAATCCCTTGTTTTTCACTCATACTCCTCCATATTGTCATGTAATGAGATTTTCAAGGGGTTGCAAAGAGATTAAGGTGAGATATCATGAGATTTCAAAGTACCATATCATGAGAAATTCTTGAAGTTTCTAGAAGCATCTTAGATTGAGCTAGAAGCCTCTAGATCTTTCCATCCTCTCCTATATATTGGATTGGGATCATTGGTGAAAAAGGTTGGTGAGAAGAGAGAGAGGAGAGAGAGGATTCCATTGTTACTTCAATTGCAAGCAAGAGTGAATTCACACAATCAGCATCAGTTCTGTTCATTCTTCTTCTCCATTCACAATCTATTGGCATTATTGAGTACATACAAGCTGATTCAGGGACCTATCCATGGAGGATTGAAGAGTTAGAGTTGAAATTGCAAGAATCCATACCAGAATTGCAGCCATTACTACAAGCTGTTTCACACGATTCCATTGCATACAGAAGCAACAATACCTTCTAAGGAACCTTCTTGAAGCTTTGCAAGACTTGGGAGGCACGATTCCACAACTGTTTTCATCAAGATAGCAGGTATGTATCTTGATCCATACAGCTTTAATTATGTCATTTTAGTCTGAATTATTAGGTTAGATTTGTTAGGTTTAAGGAGATGATGATGTGCACAAACTTTGAGAACCATTAGTGAAGTTTTACCTTAGGGCAGTTGAACTTTAGTGACCTAGAACTTGTGGTTTAGGAGGTATTAACCTTAGTGTAATGGCATAGAATAGCCAGTGTAACATGGGGAACACATTAGTGCCAAGAAGTATCAAGAATAACCAAGTGCATGTCAGTAGAAACTTGTGAACCATGGATTTCTACCTATCGGGTTTCACTCTAGGGTTGGTTTCAATCCAAACTTTTGGCACAGTCGTGTTCAGGGGAGAGAGTAGATTAATTTTGCTCTTTATAGTTTAGGTTTTCATGCTGAATTGAGAGAGAACGAGGGAGAGAAAGATCCATGCATGGAGACTGTTTTCTCTGAAACCCTAGGTTCCAAGGTAGGAGACGACTCCTCTACCGTTGGATTAGGTTGAAACCTTTGACCTGGAACGTGATCCAACGCGTGAGATTCAAACAGAAATGAGAGGGAGAGTCTGAACTATGAAACGATGCGTTTCATTAAAAAAAACCATCCTGGGCTTAGTGAACTTCGCTATCAACACCACTCTCGTGAGCCCATTTCAATTTTACATTAAAATTTGTTACTATATGCACCGTTACCTTTCCTTTTTCTTTGGATTTAATCATTTGATTTTCTGAATTTTAGTGGGCCTTAGGCGCCTCACTATTACCACCTCCCCTGATAAGCCCATACGCATATACACATGATCCAGTTACTGAATACACCTCCCTCTCTCATTTTCTTTAACTTCTTTGATTTTATTTCTTTTATTTTTCTTGCCTCTTTAAAAATTCATAAGTAAATGAAAAATGAATATTTTTAATTGCTTCTTTTTGTGTTAGTTTCATAATTCTGTTAAGAAAATTAAAAAATATTAAAATTAACATTTCTTTTCATTTTAGTATTTTTTGTGTATTTTTCATTTAAATAGCTTTTTAAGTGATTTAGGTTTATACATAAGTTTGTGGATTTTAGTTTAGTTAGATACGTTTGTATTTTGAACCTATTCTTTTTAGGACATTTCACTTAGGACTTTAACTTGTATGTAGGATTTTATTCTTAATTTTTAAGATTAATTGTGAGGTACTTTGATTAGGTGAGACTAGTGTAATGAAATTAGGGTTTTTAGGTGAGCATAGGTGAAGTAAATCATTTCTTTTAGGAGTTTTAGTTTGATTTTGGGTATGAGACTATAGGGATACTATGGGTAGGTGTAATAGACCCTTGTGAATAAATATTAGATTTTTCCCTTTGACTTTAGTATTTTTAGGGTATTTTCTGATTTGATTGATTGTATTGGATGCTTTATGATGATTGTCTGTCTTTGGGGTTTCATTTGGGGTTTCATTTGGGAGATTTGTTTTGGGGGCTTTGCTTGCTTGAAGACCTTGGTGAAGGAGCATGACGAGGAGAAGATTGAAGACTAGAGATCCAGAAGTTGAAGTTGTTTGAAGCTTGCTGGTAGCTGTTGAAGACCATAAGGTTTAGGAGCTAGGTAGAGCTCTAGATTAGAGATTTGATTCATGAAACATGGAATGCTTCCTGTGCTTCCATCCCTTCCCAGTGACTAAAAGTCCTTCTAAGAACTCACCTCCCTCCTTTGGAGGGATAAGTGATTGGTCTTAGAGGTAGAACTTTGAGGGAACATGTCCCACTATGCTAATCCCTTGTGAGCTTCTTTTGGTTGTTCATGAGCTGCTTAGCATGCCAAACTGTATCTCTTGATTTTAATTCTGTTATCCTGGAGTGCTTACCCTTGAAGATGGAAATCATTGAAGATGAAGATTGTCAAAGCAAGAAGCTAGCTAGAGCTTGGGGGTCCAATGATGAAGATTGAGCTTGGAGATTCATTTGAAAGAGGATGTGCTGTGCATCAACTTGGGAGTTAGCTGTCAGAGCTTGGGGCTTTTGCTGTATTGTGTGTATTAATTCCCCTAGGTTTAAAGTGAAATGTGCTTCACTTTTACCTATTGTGTTCAGGTAGAGGAAAAGTTTGGCTCCCTTGCCTAGCTTGTTTGCTGTATTCCTCATATTTTACTGTTTACTGTATCTGCTTTTGCTTTCCGTTTATTCCCTTAGGAGCTCTGTTTCTCTCTGTGCAAGAGAGTAACATGACAGACATTAAGAGCTAACCCATGTATGATAACATTAGGGTAGATTTTGTTCCCTTTTTAACCCTAGGATTTTAGAGTGTCACCTCTTCTTTCTTCAAACAACAGAAAAACATTTATAAAGGTTATAACAGAGATCAATTCATTTCTTCCGTCAAAAGATTTGAACAAACACAAACCTTTTTGCAATAAGAAAACCCTTGTTTAAGGTGAGATTTTTCATAAAAGACATTTGAACAGCTTGTGTCGTGCGTAGCCCGAACTACGTTTGCTCTGATCTTCCATGCTGTGTGGAAGTACGTAGGCATAGGATGTGATATCCTAGCGAGCAACCTTCACCCACCTTCACCCGTAGTTAGGCGAACTACGTTGACTCTGATTTCTCGTTTCAGACGGGAATACGTAGGCATAAAGTGCGATGCTTTGCCGAGTCATGTTTTCTTTTCTTTTCAGACCTCATCATTTAGTTTATATAGAAGTGTAATCCGTCCAAACAAGCAAGCGTGGATCCCATCGAGTACGATGGACGTGAGGGGTGCTAATACCTTCCCCTTGCGTAACCGACTCCCGAATCCAGGTTTTGGTTGCGATGACCATACCTTTTCCCGTTTTTGCGTTAGGTTTACTTCGAGCGTTTCCTTTCCCTCCTTTGGGATAAATAACGCACGGTGGCGACTCTTCTGTATTGCCGGCGCCGATTTTCACAGTAGCGACAGCTGGCGACTCTGCTGGGGACTCCAACGGTTCCCTACGCGAGTCAATCCTAGCGCTTGTTTTCCCGTCGTGGGCTTTGTATGGATTTACATTTCTGTATTTACATTTCAGCATTTTATTATCATTATTATTGTTGTATTGTGGGTTTGATGGGGGTTCTATGATGAAGAGATAAGCCGGACCTGAGCTTGAGTGCACCTAGAATTAGAGTAGAGATTAGTGGGGGTGTGCATGCTTTGCATGTACTAGCTTCCCGCGAAATCTACACTCGGACGAGGTCTTTCTGGTTGACTTCCTGTTTCACCCTTTGGGTGCAGTGGGCTGTTGGTTAGTTGGATTGTCGACTCCGGGGACCGATCATTTGGAAGTTGGCTAAGTGAGGCCTCTTCAAGATTTGATGATGCCACTCCTTCTAGGAATCGTATCATCAACCCTGAAAGTCTGTGACGCCAACGACCACATAGGATGTCGTACCTTGTGCCAGTTATAGGGACATCTACCTGTGAGAGGGACTTGGGGCGTGCAGGTAACTTGACCTTCAGACTACCGGTTTATTTCTCATGAGATACAGGATTGTGGATATTTTATGGGCCGTTATCAGGGTCTGTCAGAGACCAGGTGTGGGGTATATTATTGGGACTATCCGAGACCAGGCTGGAGTTCTTTGTGAGGTCTGTCTGAGACCAGGGTTTGATGAGTATTGGAGGGTCTGTCTGAGACCTGTTCTTGGTGTGACTTGGGCTTCTTATTCAGGGCACTTGATCCCCTGTTGCAGCTGTTTGCATTGCATTGTTTGCATACCCATTTATCATTGCATTTCATTAACGTGTGTCTGTGCTGCAGGTGCATTACATACTTCCCTGTTCTAGTGCTCCGGATTTCTGATTGTTGATATGGATAGTGTGCGAAAGACAGTTGCGTATAAGCTGCCCACTCCGGATGTGAACTCTTTATTGGGTTTGATTGCTCTTGCTGATGATGATGTTAGGGCTAGCTTCAAGAAGAGTTATGGGAGACTTTTGAGCTTGGTTTGTAGACCCAGTGCACATGATTTGAATGGATTGTATACATTGCTGTAGTTTTACGATCCTGCTTTGAGATGCTTCACGTTTACAGATTTCCTTATGGGTCCTACTATGGAGGAATATGCAGAATTCCTTAGTTTGCCAGTACAGAACAAGGTCCCGTTCATTCATTTTGGCGCTAAACCTAAGTTGGAGGATCTAGCGGTGTCTTTGCATATGGATGCTTCTGAGCTGTTAGTGACTTCTTGGTACGGGATTCCTGGATTCGCTCTTAATTTTCTGGTTAGCAAGGCGCGAGAGTATGCCAAGAGTGGTTGTTGGGTGGTATTCAACGCTTTGTTGGCTTTGTGTATATATGGGATAGTGCTATTCCCAAACCTTCCAGACTTTGTTGACTTTGACGCACTTCATCTATTTGCTGCCAGCAATCCGGTACCGACATTGATTGGGGATTTCTACCATTCCCTCCATTACAAGAATGAGAACCGGCGAGGGAAGAGTGTTCATTGTTGCGTGCCTTTACTGAAGCTGTGGTTTGATAAACACTTACCGAAGAAGGGTCCTTTCGTAGAGCTTGCAAATGAGTCTGATTTGTCTGAACGCCTTATGAGATTGACTTCTGAGGAGATGGTTTGGTTTGATAGGAATTTGCTGGGTTTCGAGATTATTTTTAGCTGTGCAGGATATCCAAACGTGCCCTTAATTGGGAGGAAAGGATGTATCAATTACAATCCTTCTTTGCTTGTCCGTCAGTTTGGATATGCATTGAAGAGCCCGCCGAAGGCAGAAGAGGTACAGGAATCTCTGTACTTCACAGGTGACCTGAGTGGAGACTTATTGGCCAAGCTGCAGCACGCTTGGAATCACATCTCTAGAAGGGGAAAACCAGTGTTGGGAAGGAACGACTGTCAGGCTTATCCTCCGTACAAAGCTTGGATGCGAGAAAGGGTCAAGCAGATTCAGATGCCCTATCCTTTTGTGTCATCTCCTGTTCCTCCTCCGGTAGAGGAACCCACGACTGTCCCCATTGAGGTTTATGAGCAAGTGGTGAAGGAAAAGGAAGCTTTGTTGGTGGTTAATGAAGAGCTAGAAAGGGAATTGGCCCAGATTCGAAGTGAGAGGATCGAAGCTGCGTACTCCCTTCAATAACAAACTGAGATGGTAACCTTGTCAAAGACTAAGTTGGTTAAAGAAAAGGAGAAGCGGGAACGCCTGGGACAAGACTTTAAGAGCTCTCATGACATGATGGAAGCTAAGAAGAAGTCGTTGGACATCGCTTACCGAGAGATCGCTTCATTCAATAAGATGTGGAATATCACTCTTACTAACAACAAGGAACGGGAGGATAAGTTGAAGCAACAGATCTCCGATCTTCAGGACCAATTGAAGGCCACCAGGAGGCAGCATGAAGAAGAAGTCATGACTAGATATGCTCTTCAAGATGCACTGAAGCAAGTTGATGCCCGCAGAAAGGAAGCTCGATCCCAGAAGAGGAAGCTAGATGAGTGCTTTGGTGAAGGCACATGGGAAGAGTCCATCGACGACTTGCGGCGAGTTCTTAAGCAGAGGAGTCTACTCATAGAGGGATGGCTTGTTCAGCCTGATCATCCCAAGACAAAGAAGCTATTAGGGGAGTATATGGATTATGGGCATACCTGATTTGTTCATGCTTTATTGTATGTTGACCATCACCCGGCTTGTGGGTTGAGGTCATGCTTTTGGTTCGTCTTGTGATACATTGGTGTTATACTTTTGCCTTTGAAGGCCTGTTCAATATATGAGTTGTTTTCTCTTTTGTGATTGAATTTCAACTTCTTGCAACTTTTGTCACCGCACTGTCACGGCGCCACCCTGTATTAAATGTATTAGCACTAGAATGGGGGGAGTAATATTCCCCAATGCACACATGCACGTTAGCATTTTTTGTATTCTGTCTGCATAAATCACATTGCATAGCATTTCTCTAGCTGGCCAGAGCGCTTATCCAGCCTTTGTTCTATCCAGAGGGTGATTCTCGGGGGATTGTTCGAGGCAAGTGTGGAGTGTTGAAGACGACCAAGGGGTTGAAGCAGATTTGAGCAGAATCAAGCAGTGAAGTCAGTTGACAGTGGTTGGGAGCTATGTCAGAGAGCAGCTTCCAGTTTGTTGATACCTTGTCAGGTTTCACTGTGATGTCCAATCCCTTGTATGGATCTACGCGTGACAAAGACTTTCCGCAAGTGAACAACCTCATTGCAGCTCAGCTTGTACAGCCGTCTGTTGGAGACCAAGGTCTAGGTGAGCAGTCTGTTGTCCGAAGTGAACGTTATCCTTCTGTTGATACTCCAGACTACCAGAGTGTTGCTTTCCCTATGCCAAAGTCCCGAAGAGAAGTCCTGATGGCAAAGACTGAAGACCCATTAGCTCCCGGGTGTGCTAGGAGGTCTCGTGCATTGGATGAAAGATTCAAAGCCTTGAAGGGTAAAGACACTGTTAACCCTAATGCTGCAGACATGTGTCTGGTTCCTGGCCTAGTGTTACCTCCGGAGTTCAGAATGCCGGAGGTTGAAAAGTACAAAGGAGACAGTTGCCCGAAGCAACACTTGGTGATGTTCTGCCGAAGAATGACTCCATTCGTGCATAACGACAAGTTGATGATTCACTGCTTTCAGGATAGTCTGACTGGGGCATCTCTGAGTTGGTATATGCAGTTAGAGAGTAATCAGATTCGATCATGGGTGGATTTAGCCAGAGCTTTCCTGGAGCAGTATGACTACAATCTTGTTGAAGCTTCTAGTCGCGTGCAACTGCAAGAATTGTCTCAAGGGAACAATGAACCTTTCAGAAAGTATGTTCAGAGATGGAGAGAATTTGCTGCTAGAGTGCAACCACCGCTTCAAGACCGAGAGTTGAAAAGCATGTTCGTAAACTCCTTGCAGAGTTCGTACTTTGAAGGAATGATTGGAGTCGCACCAAATTTCTCTGAATGGGTAAGGGCAGGAGAGCGCATCGAGTACGGTGTAAAGACTAGAAAAATCCAGAATGTTGCAGGCGGTCAGGCTCGTCAAGCCGAAGAAGGAGTTATGGGCAACGCAGTCAGGAATGATGTTGGGTATCCTCGAGACGAATCGGTGAAATCTGTTGGTTCTTCGTCTTCTCAGCGACCAGTATCTTCTGCGTATCGTTATTCTGGATAGACCACTGTGCCTGGGGCACCATATCAGGAGTCTTATGTCGCTCAGCGAACTCGTGGCCAAGGTTATCAGACTCAGCGTCAGAATCGGCACAGACCTCGTAGCAATTTGAAACGAAGGAATGGTCCTTCCCACCCAGTTCCTGTGCCGTACAGTCAGCTTTTGCCACAGTTGGTTCAGAACGCTTTGGTGGAGCCGAAAGTTCTCAAGCCTGTGCCAGAACCTTACCCTCCTGGGTACAATCCCCAAGTTCAGTGTGGTTACCATGGTGGCTCTCCAGGGCATGCAACTGAAGATTGTAAAGTTTTTCGGGCGAAGGTACAACAGTTGATCGACCAGGATTGCATTTCCTTTCGAGAAGGATTTCTGTTTGTTCATACTAACTTCTCAGGTGTCTAAGCTCGTAGACTCGGAAAGTATTCCCCAGCGAAAGCCAGTGGTCCAGACAGGCAGGCGCCCTCAGCATTGGCAATCCTCAGACTTTATATCATTTGTATTTGTAGTTTCTTTTCTGTTAGTTACTACTTGTTGTAAACATTGTATGTTTCGAATGGTAATAATAATAAAGTGACTATGCATTTTTCTGAATTAATCATGTCGCTGTCGCTCATTTACTGCATTGCACTGACACTTGCATTTTATCCACTCCACTTTATCACGGTAATTAGCAAAGATTGGAGGGAGGATGACGAAATAAACTCATAACCGGTGATCGTATACTTTCAGATAAAACCTTGCCGATGACGTACAAGGCATTGTTTCAAATCCCCCAAACACTGGAGATATAAGGAGTTAGTCCCTTGTTAACCACTTCGAGCCAGGAAGTAGAAGTTTTTTCGGATTTTTAAACCCTCACATCCTAACCCGGGGCAGGGTAGTTGTCAGTTAGCTTGACCGAGCATTCAAGTCTTACAGAGGAGTGTTGTCTTTCGAGGACCAATTACAGTTTATGCCTCTCAAGAGGTTGTACCTCGTTAACCACAGTGGTTAAACCTCACTAATCAGGAGTGAGACAGTTACAATCCTTTCGAAGCAATCAAGACAACCAATGTCACACGACTTTGGTCCAAAAGAAAGAAAAAGAAAGCCCGCTAAGTAAAAAGAAAGAAAAAGCTAGTAAGCAAATACTTAGGCAAAAATCAGGGCATCCCGCTGGACTTCAAAAGAAAAAATCGAAAAGAACTCAAAAGGAGTCAGTCCAGGCAAAAATTAGGGAATCAAAAAGAATGGAAAAGAAGGGATAGAAAAAATATATATAGATCCCCAGTGAAAGACAAAGTCGTGTATACAGACACCGAAAACGAAGAAGGAGTAACTGTCACTCCGAAAAACACTGTGAGTTCCTTAACTGTGTTCCTAATATTCAACATACCTCTCGAAGAGGCGAGCGCTCGAGCTAAGTTAGCTGAACTGTAGGAGTAGAGAACATCACGTAGAAGGGGTGGGTACAAATCAAAATTTGAGCCAAATATCCTTTGTTTCATGAACCGTGAACCCGACCACGATACAACCCTTAAAAGACCTAATTGAGGCAGGGTTCATTCTGAAAGCGCATTACGATAAGGTTGAGTAACCTGACTCCTTCGTGACTTGCTAGTCACATCCTTGTTGTGTTTTTCACTGACCACGTAAGCACTACGTTTGAACTTTGGTTCATTTGTCACTCAATCATGACGTGTAAATGAGTGACAGCACAAATTTCTTCAAAATCTGCATAAACATTGCATTAGAATTACCATTCATGAACAAACGATTTTTACTTGCAGGTTAGTAGTTGACATGAAGGAGATTCCAACAGGGAATAATCGAGCAGGACTGAGTAATTCAGCAGTCTGAACCAGCATGGCGTATGTTGTGAAACCCAGTGAATCAGGGGCATTGACTTCCATTGAGTTCGGAATCAGTTAGTCTGAGGACAAGTCCCGAAGCTTCAGTTGATCAAGGGGCAGTATGCTTGAGAGGCAACTAATCAGAAGTGAGTCTTCTCGAGATCCAATCAGGGGCAGTCATACAGAACGTGGAGATTTGAAAGCAGATACTTCAGGTGGATAATCAGATCAGGATAAGTTGCTAGAACGCTCATTCAGGGGCAAGTCACCGCAGAGAACGTTGAAACCAACTGGGTTGATCAGGGTTTAATGGAGATTGAATCTTTTTGTCGTATAGATACCGGGGCAAGTAATCTCGAGGTCGTCTCATAGCAAGCTGTTCAGAGCAAGTATTCCCAGGAGTTAAATAGGGGCAGGTTGAGTGCACTGGGGCAAGTTATTCAAGCCAGTCTGTTTATCCCCGCCAGAGTCCGTGGCAGGTTAGTACCCTCTCCAGAGGATGAATGTTGTGCCTTTCCCCGGTGAAGTCGCCCCAGGCAAAATTGAATGTTGTCTCCCCAGGAGAGTGGAGATTGCGTCAAAGGAAAAGATCAATGTACCTTCAGTAGTTCAGAATTGGCTTATCGAGCAGAGCAGAGTCCTCCCCAGCGAAGGTTGAGATGGATACGATTAACTTCCCCAAAGAGTTTCTTGCGTAGTGCGAACCAGAGCACGCCGGTCAATCCCCAGCTCAGTGATAGCAGGATGAAGTATCCCCACAGGGCGTAATCAGAGTGTTGTTACCTTTGAAAGCAGTTTCCGGGATTGCTTTTCTCTTTCCTCAACAGGTTGATCCTTCCTCGTCAGGACGATCATCTTCAGCAGAGGTTGAAGTTTTGAGTTTGTGAGCTACTTTCCCAGCAGGATGGTCATCCCCAGTGGAGTTAGTTCATCTTTCCAACATTTATTTTGTTGGAAGGGTATCGGTAGTATTCCGGTTATCCCCAGCGGATCCAGTTTGTCTTCAGCATTTATTTTGCTGAAGTAACTCTTTGCATAAGCATGCATCATCATACTTTGCATTTTACCCGAATATGTAGCATTTCCATGCAGTATGGAAGCATTACGTCACTATCAAACGTGCATTTTTGAAACATAAGCCAGGTGGTTACCTCTTCGGTTTCAGATGTGTTGTTCCCTGCCGATAAGAGAAATCGTGATTCAGGTAGATGCTGTTTTATGGTCAAAGTACGCAGTGATCGTATTTGTACCATCTATGGGGTTCATGCTGTAGGAAACGCAGTGATCGTGTTGATCTTGGTATGTGTATTTGTGGTCGAATGGCGCAGTGATCGTGTTCGTCCCGATCTAAGAAGATTGTTTTGTAAGGCACACAGTGATCGTGTTGGTATCGTCTCGGGGGTTTATTGGGCAGGACACGCAGTGATCGTGTTCACTCTATTGGTGGTGCGAAACACGCGGTGATCGTGTTTACCGTATCATGCGATGTTTGCTGGTTGATATGCGCAGTGATCGTATTCGTCCGTTATATAGTGGGTATAGATTGACACGCAGTGATCGTGTTCATCCAGTTTTTGTGGGTCAGTATACGTAGTGATCGTATTCCTCCGTTATACGGGTTGGTTATAGGGTGAGGCACGCAGTGAACGTGTTCATCTGGTTGTTTGTGGCCGAAGTACGCAGTGATCATATTCGCCCCATGTTTGAAGTTGTGTCACAAGGCATGCAGTGATCGTGTTTTCTCCAGTCAAGAGGGCCGTGACATGAAACGCGCAGTGATCGCGTTCACCCTATGTATGGTTAGAACGTGCAGTGATCGTATTCGTCCAGTTATGTGGGTTAGTTGAGACACACAGCACGCAGTGATCGTGTTTTCTCCAGTCAAGAGGATCGTGGCTCAGAACACGCAGTGATCGTGTTCAAACACGCAGTGATCGTGTTCAAGATACGCAGTGATCGTATTCGTATAGCACGCAGTGATCGTGTTGATAGAACCATTTGAACTTGTGGCGCGAAGCACGCAGTGATCGTGTTGACATCATTTTGGGGGTTTGTCGGTCAATACACGCAGTGAACGTGTTTGTCCTATTACAGCACACGCAGTGATCGTGTTCATCATGTTTGTGGTCGAAGCACGCAGTGAACGTGTTAGCCTCATCTATGTGAGTTTATTTCGTCTGGCACGCAGTGATCGTGTTTCCTCCTGTCAAGAGGATTGTGGTGTAAAGTACGCAGTGATCGTATTCATCCCGTAGGGTTGGTTTGTGGCACAAGGCGCGCAGAGATCGTGTTTTCTCCTGTCAAGAGAGTTGTGGCGCAGGGCCCGCGGTGCTCGTGGTCATCGTTATATTGTGGGGTTTTCGCGGAAGAGGTACGCAGTGATCGTATTCATCCCGTATGTTTGGTTGCGGCACAGACGCGCAGTGATCGTGTTCTCTCCTGTCAAGAGAGTTGTGGCGCAGGGCACGCAGTGATCATGGTCATCGTTATGTTATGGGGTTTTTTTCGGAAGAGATACACAGTGATCGTATTCGTCCTATACGTGGTTTTGTTTGCAACGCCAAGACGCGCAGTGATCGGGTTTCCTCCTGTCGAGAGGGTTGTGGTGTAGAATACGCAGTGATCGTGTTCATCTTGTTACAGAGGGTTGTTGAGCCAGGCACGCAGTGATCGTGTTCGTCATGTCATATTCCCCTAGCATAGTTTGCTTGGTCAAGCACCTTTTTCCCCAGCTGAGTCTTTCTCAGGATGCTGTGGTGTCAACATTAGAAGATGATAATGCAGATTTTTGGGTGGTTACCCGTAGTTCCCCCAGCAGAGTTATGTTCTCCAGCAGGATGTTACTTCAATGAATTACTTGGTTAAGTCCCTTATAGTCCCCAGCAGGGTATTCGCCTCGGAGTTGTTTGGTTAAATTCCTCTTATTTTTCAACAAGGTTATTCTTGTCGGGGTGCTTGGTTAAGTTCCTAATTTCCCCAGCAGGTGTTTGACGGCAGTCGTCAGAATTGCCCTCTCAGAGTTGCTTGGTTAAGTTTCTCGTGTCCCCGCAGGATGCTCGTTCAGGTACGAACGAAAGGTTGATCAGTGAAGTCAACATGACAAGTGAAGTCAATATTCTCCCGCTGGTTAGCGTGTGCTTCGTTGATAAGTGAGATCAACAGAGGTTGATAAGTGAGATCAACAATTTCTCGTTGTGTGGTATATGCCCATTTCTTCGGAATAGAGTGATCTGCGGACAATATCAGATTATTTTACAAAAATAGATTGACAGATGGATGGTTAGTTGTTGCTGTGACAACAGAAGCCAATTCCCAGGGTTTTCCCAAGCAGTAGTCGTATACGCAATTTATGTTGCGGTTGGTAAATTTCCGGGTTCTTTCGTATTCAACTGTCTCGTACCTCGAATGTCTGAAGGCTACATGCTCTTCATCCAGTCGGGCCCAAGCCGCTTGAATAGGGGCAGCTGTTGCACCCCAAAATTTGCCCAACCTTTTTTAACCTAGGTTTATGTTTCAATTGCATAGTCATTTGCATTGGCATCATGTACATAGTGTATTCATCTGCATAGCATAGCATAAGCAAGCTAATCTTAATCAGGGGATCAAGTACCATTCTTGTCTCAAGAGGCATATTCAAGGGGTTTCATTCATATTCAAGACTACTCAGGTCATCAGGGAAGAATTTGAGTTTTGAAGTGTTGACAGATCACTCATTGGGTTCTCCCCTATCTTGAGGTTATTTGGGGATCATCAGAGGGTGTATGAGCTATGAGCCAAGAGCATGGAGTGTGTATGGATGTTGTGGAAAGTCTAGATGATCATTGTGAAGAAGAGCCAGGTCATTGGAATGATTGCAAGAGCCTCAGTTGAAGTCAGTCAACTAGGGTTTTATCTGGGTTAACACTAGGTCAACCCTAGGTCAAAGACTTGTTTTGAAAGGTATCAAGGCTCATTTGAAGGATATGGGATTCATTATTTGATACATGGATATGGATGTGGTGTTGTGCCAAAGAAAAATCAACAGGAGTCAAGGAGAAGAGGAGTTACCAAATTAGGGTTTCAGTGTAAAATCCCCTGATTTAGGTCAAACTTCCAAGCAGTGTAATTCAAAATGCAAGCTTCATATGAACTTTTGGTCCACATGAGACTTGTAGAGTATCTTCATAGCTTTAATTTTAGTGGTGGAAGTCATCAAGATGATTTATAGAACTCAAGTTATAGCTCTTGCAAGTTACAGGTCATCTGAGGACACTGAAATTTGTCTGTGAAAGTTACCTGTCTTCCAAGCAACTTTTGACCTTCAAGGAGTTTTCAAATGGATTTCTGGTCAACATGAGAGTTGTTCCTCATTGTCTTAGATTTCTAGGAAGGTATGGTATGCCTTAATATGATTTGTGGAACTTTACCTATGCCCTTGGCAAGCAAAGGGTATTTTGGTCATTTGAGAATTACAGGTCATTTCAAGCCTATGCCTAAAACTCCTACAAGGAAGCTTCAAATGAAAAACTTCACAACATCAAAGTTGCTCAAAATGGCATTTTAAGTCTATAAAAGAGGTCATGGAAGTTTGTAAATGCATGGAACAAGAATTGACAAAAGGTGGTGAAAATGGCTTAAAAATGGCATATAACTTGAAAAAGTTCAAATGGAAAATTGGTTTGGGCAATCTACAAATCCAAAATGGGTCATGTAATATACCAAATTGAGTCTAAGCAACATTTTAAAGACTTTGGTTCAGCCACAATTTTGAGATAGGGCTTTAAAAATAGAGTTGCTTTGTAAATCCATTACTTGCATAATAAGGTATTCATGTGAAACTCAACATAAGGCAAAGGAATCCCTTGTTTTTCACTCATACTCCTCCATATTGTCATGTAATGAGATTTTCAAGGGGTTGCAAAGAGATTAAGGTGAGATATCATGAGATTTCAAAGTACCATATCATGAGAAATTCTTGAAGTTTCTAGAAGCATCTTAGATTGAGCTAGAAGCCTCTAGATCTTTCCATCCTCTCCTATATATTGGATTGGGATCATTGGTGAAAAAGGTTGGTGAGAAGAGAGAGAGGAGAGAGAGGATTCCATTGTTACTTCAATTGCAAGCAAGAGTGAATTCACACAATCAGCATCAGTTCTGTTCATTCTTCTTCTCCATTCACAATCTATTGGCATTATTGAGTACATACAAGCTGATTCAGGGACCTATCCATGGAGGATTGAAGAGTTAGAGTTGAAATTGCAAGAATCCATACCAGAATTGCAGCCATTACTACAAGTTGTTTCACACGATTCCATTGCATACAGAAGCAACAATACCTTCTAAGGAACCTTCTTGAAGCTTTGCAAGACTTGGGAGGCACGATTCCACAACTGTTTTCATCAAGATAGCAGGTATGTATCTTGATCCATACAGCTTTAATTATGTCATTTTAGTCTGAATTATTAGGTTAGATTTGTTAGGTTTAAGGAGATGATGATGTGCACAAACTTTGAGAACCATTAGTGAAGTTTTACCTTAGGGCAGTTGAACTTTAGTGACCTAGAACTTGTGGTTTAGGAGGTATTAACCTTAGTGTAATGGCATAGAATAGCCAGTGTAACATGGGGAACACATTAGTGCCAAGAAGTATCAAGAATAACCAAGTGCATGTCAGTAGAAACTTGTGAACCATGGATTTCTACCTATCGGGTTTCACTCTAGGGTTGGTTTCAATCCAAACTTTTGGCACAGTCGTGTTCAGGGGAGAGAGTAGATTAATTTTGCTCTTTATAGTTTAGGTTTTCATGCTGAATTGAGAGAGAACGAGGGAGAGAAAGATCCATGCATGGAGACTGTTTTCTCTGAAACCCTAGGTTCCAAGGTAGGAGACGACTCCTCTACCGTTGGATTAGGTTGAAACCTTTGACCTGGAACGTGATCCAACGCGTGAGATTCAAACAGAAATGAGAGGGAGAGTCTGAACTATGAAACGATGCGTTTCATTAAAAAAAACCATCCTGGGCTTAGTGAACTTCGCTATCAACACCACCCTCGTGAGCCCATTTCAATTTTACATTAAAATCTGTTACTATATGCACCGTTACCTTTCCTTTTTCTTTGGATTTAATCATTTGATTTTCTGAATTTTAGTGGGCCTTAGGCGCCTCACTATTACCACCTCCCCTGATAAGCCCATACGCATATACACATGATCCAGTTACTGAATACACCTCCCTCTCTCATTTTCTTTAATTTCTTTGATTTTATTTCTTTTATTTTTCTTGCCTCTTTAAAAATTCATAAGTAAATGAAAAATGAATATTTTTAATTGCTTCTTTTTGTGTTAGTTTCATAATTCTGTTAAGCAAATTAACAAATATTAAAATTAGCATTTCTTTTCATTTTAGTATTTTTTGTGTATTTTTCATTTAAATAGCTTTTTAAGTGATTTAGGTTTATACATAAGTTTGTGGATTTTAGTTTAGTTAGATACGTTTGTATTTTGAACCTATTATTTTTAGGACATTTCACTTAGGACTTTAACTTGTATGTAGGATTTTATTCTTAATTTTTAAGATTAATTGTGAGGTACTTTGATTAGGTGAGACTAGTGTAATGAAATTAGGGTTTTTAGGTGAGCATAGGTGAAGTAAATCATTTCTTTTAGGAGTTTTAGTTTGATTTTGGGTATGGGACTATAGGGATACTATGGGTAGGTGTAATAGACCCTTGTGAATAAATATTAGATTTTTCCCTTTGACTTTAGTATTTTTAGGGTATTTTCTGATTTGATTGATTGTATTGGATGCTTTATGATGATTGTCTGTCTTTGGGGTTTCATTTGGGGTTTCATTTGGGAGATTTGTTTTGGGGGCTTTGCTTGCTTGAAGACCTTGGTGAAGGAGCATGACGAGGAGAAGATTGAAGACTAGAGATCCAGAAGTTGAAGATGTTTGAAGCTTGCTGGTAGCTGTTGAAGACCATAAGGTTTAGGAGCTAGGTAGAGCTCTAGATTAGAGATTTGATTCATGAAACATGGAATGCTTCCTGTGCTTCCATCCCTTCCCAGTGACTAAAAGTCCTTCTAAGAACTCACCTCCCTCCTTTGGAGGGATAAGTGATTGGTCTTAGAGGTAGAACTTTGAGGGAACATGTCCCACTATGCTAATCCCTTGTGAGCTTCCTTTGGTTGTTCATGAGCTGCTTAGCATGCCAAACTGTATCTCTTGATTTTAATTCTGTTATCCTGGAGTGCTTACCCTTGAAGATGGAAATCATTGAAGATGAAGATTGTCAAAGCAAGAAGCTAGCTAGAGCTTGGGGGTCCAATGATGAAGAAAGAGCTTGGAGATTCATTTGAAAGAGGATGTGTTGTGCATCAACTTGGGAGTTAGCTGTCAGAGCTTGGGGCTTTTGCTGTATTGTGTGTATTAATTCCCCTAGGTTTAAAGTGAAATGTGCTTCACTTTTACCTATTGTGTTCAGGTAGAGGAAGAGTTTGGCTCCCTTGCCTAGCTTGTTTGCTGTATTCCTCATATTTTACTGTTTACTGTATCTGCTTTTGCTTTCTGTTTATTCCCTTAGGAGCTCTGTTTCTCTCTGTGCAAGAGATTAACATGACAGACATTAGGAGCTAACCCATGTATGATAACATTAGGGTAGATTTTGTTCCCTTTTTAACCCTAGGATTTTAGAGTGTCACCTCTTCTTTCTTCAAACAACAGAAAAACATTAATAAAGGTTATAACAGAGATCAATTCATTTCTTCCGTCAAAAGATTTGAACAAACACAAACCTTTTTGCAATAAGAAAACCCTTGTTTAAGGTGAGATTTTTCATAAAAGACATTTGAATAGCTTGTGTCGTGCGTAGCCCGAACTACGTTTGCTCTGATTTTCCATGCTGTGTGGAAGTACGTAGGCATATGATGCGATATCCTAGCGAGCAACCTTCACCCACCTTCACCCGTAGTTAGGCGAACTACGTTGACTCTGATTTCTCGTTCCAGACGGGAATACGTAGGCATAAAGTGCGATGCTTTGCCGAGTCATGTTTTCTTTTCTTTTCAGACCTCATCCTTTAGTTTAGATAGAAGTGTAATCCGTCCAAACAAGCAAGCGTGGATCCCATCGAGTACGATGGACGTGAGGGGTGCTAATACCTTCCCCTTGCGTAACCGACTCCCGAATCCAGGTTTTGGTTGCGATGACCATACCTTTTCCCGTCTTTGCGTTAGGTTTACTTCGAGCGTTTCCTTTCCCTCCTTTGGGATAAATAACGCACGGTGGCGACTCTTCTGTATTGCCGGCGCCGATTTTCGCAGTAGCGACATTATTCTTATTGGTTGTGTTAAAAAGTGTTGAAGATGATGATGAGTTTTAATCAAATTGATGTAATATATGTTAATTTGTGCCTATTTGATTGTTTTTAATACTCTTTTAACATGTTTGATTGAACTTCGTATGTTTGGGATCAATTGGGATCCAAATTGGAGCTTTGATAGGGCTCCAATGGTGGAAATCGTGCTTATTAACGTTGTTGTTTCCGGGCTCTCGCGCTTAGCATGGTTGAAGCACCGCTTAGCGAGATTTCGCTCAGCGCGAGGAGGGCTTGCCAACCGAGATACCCTATTTCTAGGATTTTTGGAGTTTATGTTTAGTGAGCAAAAGTTTCACTATGTGAACCTGTGCTTAGCAAGCTCTGGATGCGCTTTACGAGGATGACAATGCAGAGTTTGTTGTTTTCTGATTGATATTTTTGATAGGATGAGTGTTCTAGTTTTTCTGTGAGTTGCATTTAGCGAGTGACTCGACACTCAATGAGAACTCACTTATAGAGAAATGTCTCATTTAGTGAGATATGCATAGTGAGGAATTTTCTGGGTTCTGAGATGCGCGCCTAGCAAGGGCTCACTTAACGAGCTGTAGGTCGCTCAACGAGAGTGATAGCTCATAACTAAGTCGTTTTTGAGTTATTTTTGTGACAATGTGTTACTTTGATGATTAATTGGTATTATCATGTACTATTTGAGATTATTTGATTTTGTTTGATATGAATCGGTGCATTTTATTAAATTGATAATTATTACGTATGCAATTGTTGAGTTTATGTTGAGTTGTGATCAATTGATTGATAATGAGCATTTATGAGTTTCATGGTGAGTTTCCATGAAAGAGTAATAGTTGAGATGTAATGAGTCTTGTTCAGAGAGGGGACTATGACGAGCATTAATAGAGTTGAGTTGCATTACATGCATTCATGAGTTATAGAGCTTCCCAGTTTGAGAGAGGCGGAATTTGGGGCGGCCTGATTTAGAGTGGGGACTGTGGCGGGATGGAAATCAATAACATAACTCTGATCATCCAAAACTTGGCACCACATGCATACAGAGTTAGGGAGTCAAATATTATTTACGCATCTGCATTGAGTATGAGTAATTTGTTTATATGAGTTGATGTGAGTGAGTAATTGATTGTATGAGTTGATTTGGTTGTTTTGTAAGAGTTTATGTTATCAAATTTTGTCCTGGTAGTCAATATGAGTTATGAGACAAATAACATGTTGATTATGTAGATTATCTATATCTGAATGTATTCTCACTCCCTGTTATCTTTGGTGTTTGTACTTTACCCCGGTGGTGTATATACTTGAGTAGATGAGCCTTAGAAGTTGTTGGCTTAGAGGATGGCATATTAGGCCTCTTTATTTATGTTTTTCATTTTAAGTTATTAGTTGCGTTTCTCTAATAGTGTAACACTTGGGGGAGACGTTTCTATTTTGTTTCGAGTTTGAGAGTATTTTGTTTTGAGCACTATTTGCTTTGTTTGAGAAGTTTTGAGATGATTTTAAATTATGAGATATTTGAATTATTTAATGAGATTACTAGAGTTAGTTTATTTTGTTAATTTCATTGCGATAAATCTAATAAAGATGAACATGTGATGATGGAGTGTATGTGACACCCTATGTTTGAGTATTTGAAATTAGCTACAATTCTATATATTTTAAGTGGGGTTTTTAGGGTGTTAGTGAAATGATTGGAAGGACTCATGCGAATAGAAGTTTGATATTGAATAATAGATGGTAACAAGTTGTATAGAGTGAAAGAGGATGACAATGCTTATGGAGCTTATTTTCTTACTAGTGATTATTTATAGAACTGGTTTTTAACAGTTAGTTTGAATTGTTAACCAAATGAATCCAAGCAGGGGGGATTGAACTGTGTTATTCAAAAATCTCGAAAAATGGTTCATAAAAACTCTTGATATTAAAATATATATTTTCAAAAGAAATAATAAAAGTAGCAGAATAGAATAAATAGATAAATAAGTAGAGGAAAATATAAATGATAGAAAATAATGAGATAAGGGATAGAAATATAACACTAGAAAATTATATTGGTTCACGTTAACCATTTGGCGTACTCCATTTCCTAAGAGTTTCCTCTTGAGATTTCTACTAAGATCCAACTTGAGCTTTTTAAAAGATCAACCCAAAAAAAATTTCAACAGAACTTGAGATTTTGCATATAATCAACCCAAAAACCTTCTACAAACAAAAAAAGCTTTTATATATAGGCTTAGCTCAAAATCTAAACCAGAGTTTTTCACAAGTTTAACTTAACAACCTTCACTAGAGCTTTTATACATGCTACACTCAAAACTTAAACCTAAGATTTTAACAGGTTAATCTTAGGACCTTCAAATACTATTATAAATTAATCAAAAGAGATTATGCTTTTTAATAAGACTTTCAACATAAAACCAGTACAAAAACTCCTAGAAGAAAATTTTCACTCTCTTGGAACTGAGGCAAATTTAGCGAAAAAAAACACTTATAAAAGAATGAGATAAGTAAATGATATAAGTGTTTCTATTAAAAAAACATGTGTTTTTAACTAAGAAGAAACCTCCTTTATATAGGAAAAAATCAGGATAAAAAAGAAAATAATCCATGAGCCATTTTAATAAGGTAATCAATTAAACCCATAAATTAATCAATTATCCAAGATAGATTAGGAAAGTTTGAAAAAGTATGTCACTTAAATGATTATTAATTGTGAATCTATATTTTTGCAGGTTCAACTATCTGCACCATAGTGATTTTGATGATGACAACACCTAATGTCAAATGACATTCAATGAAGTCTTTGAAGGTATGTGATATTTGTGATCTATGATGAAGGCGTATATCAAATAATCTATATCAAACCATATAAGTCAGACATTCAATTTCCATATGAAGTGCAAAATCAATGATGATTAGGGGAGGGAACTTAAAGCTTCAAGGTTGTGAAAGTTTTCCTTGTCATGTGTCTTAGTGACCAGTCTAATGTAAATGTATAAAAGTAACTCTTGAGATACTAAGGAAGATCATGCATACACTTAAAAATGTTTTGAAGTCTCTCTCATCTTGATGAAACGCCTGATACAGTTTGTACGCATGTACCTAAGTGATTAATGGCTTGCTTAAATAATTAGGAGTACGTTTTACACTAGTAACCGATTAACACATTAAGGTTAATAAATTAACTCATTTATAACGCCTCTAAATCATTTAAGGATGCCTTTAATTGATTAGTGACAACGTATTTCAAAAAACTTGCGTACTTAGTTTATCTAATCAATTAACAACCAGTGTTAATCAATTAGATCATTAAAAAAGCTCATTGATCTTTTTCCTTTTTGAGCAAAATCTTCTTCTATAAATAGAGGGCTTGTCCTCATTCCAATTTACACCAGCTTTTAAAATTGAAACTATATTATGCTATTTTCTATTCTCTTCTTTTCTATTTTCTTATTCTTCTCTAAAGTTGTTTTAGTGCATAGAGAGTGAAAAATATTTGTGAATTTGATTGTACTAGTGGGGGTTACATTTGTTCTTCTTCAAGGGTAAATCATCTTAAGAAATATTATTGTTTGGTTCTTGTGATTAACCAATTAAAATATTTTTTTGGTTCTGTAGATCAATCGATTAAATTTTCTATTTGGTTTATGAGCCCAGCCTATTAAAAGCCTTGTTTGGTTTATGGATCAGTGATAACTCATTTACTATGAGATATTTAAACCCTTAATCTTTAAATTAGTTAGCAAAGTTATAATTATTTAAGGTTATTCATTCATGTGTGTGTTTATATTTAGCTTAAATAGTGATGAGCACACTATGTGCTCTTTCTTTTAATTTTTATGTTGCTCCTAGTGCACAGGAGTAACTTTAGTGATGAGCTCTCTCATGCCAGAAATCTATGACCAATACTCAACAGACCTTGACCCATAAGATGCTAGTATAAATTTTAAATGGAAATGTTAGGGTTGACATGGCAAAGTTGAAAGGAAAACATTTAAGGATGAGTTGTAAAGTTAAAGGGATAAGGATGAAAATTAGAGGGAAATTTTTTGAAAAGTTGTTTTTTAGCGTTGTCACATCCACCCATCAGAATGTATACCTGACCTACTATGAGTTGTCTACCCCATGCAGTGTATGCTACCATAGTATCAGTACTATTAGACAAGAATATGATTTATTCCTTGGGTTTAACCATTGGATAATTAAAAAGCCCAAGACCTAAGTCTGGAGACAACACCACATCTGATGAACACATATAAAAGGATATGCATTCGGATAATAAAACACTTTAGAAACTTAGAGAAAAAATAGTTCATAACAAAGAAGGAAGGTTGACCCATAGTCTGACGCATATCTCATCCTACCATTTCTGAAGAATATATGGCAATCAGGTGTGACACAAGATACCTCTTGCTTGTTGAAGACTGCAAGTAGTTGAATGTCACTTTCAGATTTATCTTTTCTTTTCTTTACTATTAATAAATTTTAAGCTTAGGATCATGTATTGTTTTAGTTCTTTTGCTTACCATGAGGTAAACTCCTTGTGTTGGTCAATGTAAAGTTTAATGAAAAGAAATATTTGTGTGTGATATGAATTAATTTTAATAACTTGCTTTTTAATATGCACTAGTTCTACATATTTTTGTTTCTTTGCCTGATCATATTATAAATGGATAAAGATGTACTAGTGTTGAGGAATGCTCTAATAAATGGACATCATGACAAATATGGATACTAAAAATCAAGTATGAATAGTTTGTAATTTAGTTACTTTTGGGAATAAGAACTAAAACGATTGGGAAGGCATAAATATTTTTTTTTTAAAATTCATAAATGCTATGGCCAGGCTTAGGAATTTGTTCCATATTTATTTATTACATATAGTTAGATATTGTAGGCAAACGCCACTAGGTCACGTTATGGTCTCATCTGTCACGACAAATTATACCATACTCACACACTAGGTGAAATTGTTAAGTGGATCATTGTCTTACATGCTTTGAATTTGTGTTGAGTATCTTTACTTCTTAATTTCTATTTATTATTATGACCAAGTTACAACAATATATTATTAGTTACTTTTGTTGATGTTTTTTTCACAAATTCTTGTATTGAAAATCAATTTAAGTTGATACGCTCTGCGTGGGATCGATAGTCTTACTTTTAACACTTGCTACCACTCTGTCTGTGCATATTAGCACATAAAAAGAACCCAACATGTTTTTGGCGCTGTTCTCGGAGATTGTGTCATTAACACTTTGGTTTTCGTTGAAATTATAAAAGTTACATTTGAGCTTTTTACATTTTCTGACTTCTAATGTCACGTCATATGTGTAGCTATGCATATATTGTTACATCTAATTTACAGAGGAGACCCGAAGGCAGAAAGAACATTCATACTTTTGAGGAGATATCAAGTTCCCAATCAACTTCCAGAAACCATTTGTTTTTGCTATTTTGTTTGAAAACTTGAAGGGAGTCAACAAGGATAAGAATAAGCCATGGATGAAACTAACATCATTGGATTGATAACTATTAGACAATAAACATTAGAGATTATGTTATATTTGACCCTATTGCCATGAACATTGAATTATAATCCCATAGATCATTATGGCGGAGTTTGAGATTAAACCAATAATTTTCCAAATGCTTCAAACCATTGGTCAATTCTCAGGCACTTCCACTGATGATCCTCATTTACATTTTAGCCAATTTGTGAAGTTTTCTAGTAATTTTAAGATCTTTGGAGTCACTAATGATGCTTTTAGGTTGATACAACTTCCATATTCTCAAAGGGATAGAGCTAAAGGTTGGCTCAATTCGTTAAAATCAAATTCCATAGCCACATGAAATGACTTGGATGAAACGTTGTTAGCCAAATGCTTCCTTCATGTCAAGAATGATAAGATGAGAAATAAGATATCCTCATTCACACAAGGGGAGGATGAATCTTTATATAATTCTTGAAAGGAATTTCAAGAGTCGTTGAGACAATTTTCCCACCATGGCATTCCAATATGTGTTCAACTAGAAACATTTTATAATGGCTTAGTTCCATGATCAAGAAACACGTTCGATGCATCGTGTGGTGGTACATTATTTTCCAAATCCTACCAATAAGGATATGATTTGAATGAGAATATTACTCTTAACACATACCAATGGCTAGTCACAAGAGCTACAACTACCATAGTTCAAAAGAAGTCAGCCGATGTCAATGAAGTCACTAAGACTACAACCCTTTACTGCTCAGGTGGATCAAATTCGCCAAATAATTAAGACTATGCTGATAACTTCTAACACGCCAATTGCCAAGTTTATCAATGTTGTGACAGATGTTGCTAAAGTGGCTGTTGTTTACTATGTGGTGCACACTTCTTTGAAGAGTGTTATTCCAATCATGTATTTGTGAACTATGCGGGAAATAACAAATTCAATAACTCATATAGTAACACACACAAGACATAAGGTAGGAACCATCTAAAATTTTTATGGAGTAATACCCAAAATCAACTAAGACCTCAAGCACCACATATTCCTTCTGGCTTTTCTTCACCAAACACTGTTGTGAATATACATGGAAACAATAAGTTGGAAGAAATTTTGAAGTCCTTCATACAAGATATAAAGAACCAATTTCAAGCTCAATGAGTAATCATCAAGGATTTAGAAACTCTGATGGGGAAAATTGCTATTGCATTAAGTTTAAGAGTCATTGGAACTTTTCCTAGCACCACTAAATCACCGCCTCTACTTCTAGCTCCAAGGGTATTGAAACTTGCAAGTCCGTTTCTTTAAGAAGTGGTAAAGAATATGAAAGACCAATTCATGAAAGTCAATACAAGAATAAACAAAGGAAAAATAAGAGATCCTAAAATGAATATGAGGGTGAGAAAGCTGCAACTAATGAAGAATCTCCCTTGGTTGAACAATCTGAAGACTCCTGCCATGACTCTGCTAGTGAAGAGATGTATCCTAACGTGCCAACAGTCAATACAACAATAATATTTGTGCAAGAAATATCACACCACCTTTTCCTCAAAGAATCATAAAAGCCAAAGAAGAGAAAAAATTTGGTAAATTTATGGAGATACTGAAGCACCTTCTGCATCAACATAACATTGATTGATGTTATACAAAAAAATCAAAATTACTTTAATTTCATGAAAGATGTATTGACAAAGAGGAAAAGAGTGAGATAATTTTCTATTGTAGCATTAACTGAAGAATGCAACCAATTTGTTCAAGGGAAACTACCTCCAATGTTAAAGGATCCAAGAAGCATCACAACCCCTTGAAATGACAGATACACCTTTTGTAGAAGAGCTTTGTGGGATTTAAGGGATAACATTAATCCAAAGTCAAACATGATGAATATAAGAGGTATGTTTACAAACCAAGAGCATGCTAGCATTTAACAATATCAAGCTAGGATTATGAACAAGGAAAATGGTTACCACCAATGTAAACAAAGACATTACAATATCTAAAGAGAGGTTCTTACAAGACTCAACATAAGAAATAAATGACATATTTTGACAAAGATGAAGGTACATCTAAACAAAGATGAAAGTAACAAATAAATGCAAACAAGTCACAACTTTAGGTAAGCATGTTATAGGTCAAAGGATGTCATATGTAACAACATAAGAGCAAAAATCATACATTTTGATGACAATCAAGTATAGGCAATCAAACAATGTCACAACAATGTAAACAAGTATTATAATACTTCATGGAGACAATCATAAGTTTAAAGATGAATCACTTAGACGCTTTACAAGCAAAGTTTGAAATTCAAAACTCAAGCACACAAGAGAGCTAACAAGCCAAGTTATATCAATTTCAAGTTAAATTCAAAGAACATTAAATTAAGAGTTTTTGAAATGAAGAATGAAAGATAGGAGGGTGAAAACCCTAAAAAGGATCACAACTTTCTCTCAATGTAAAGTGTTTCTAAAATGGGAATTTTAGAATTATTTAAACATTATATGAAAATATGTAATAAAATAAGATCTTAGCAAAAATAACCATTTAAAAATGATTAAAATTGAAGAAGTTATGTTAATTTGAAATTTAAATAAAAATCAAATAAAATGGTCATTAAAAATAAGGAAATGTCTCACTCAAGGCTTGAACTCAAGACCTTAGGATAATGGATTCAAAACTTAGCCAATTTTACCACTTCATGTGTGTGGTCATTGAATGGGAAAAGAAAGAGAAATAATGAAAACACTAAAATCAAGAAAAATAACCAAAAAGTGCACTCGCTGAGGGTCGAACTCGGTACAATGGACATGGCAAGATACTTGAGTGCAAGGTAACAACCACTAGGGTGGCGATACATCCAATGTATCAAGCCACCCCAGTTAAACATATACCTAAAAAGGCATGTTTTCTGGGCAAAGCTGCAAGGCAACTCAAGGTGAAAACTCAAAAACAGTTTGATTCTAAAATTCTCAAAACTTAACCAAATTTAACAAAATAAAAGTCAAACTCACTTGTTTTAAAGAGAGGAATAAGATGGTGCTACCCAATTTTTGAAATAAATCACTCAACTTAAAACACGATTGAATATGCTAGTTATGAGTTTAACATGCATTTTGAAACTTCAAGACTAAAATAGATGCAATTAAAGACAGGTAAAGGCCTGAGCAAATTCGAAATATGATATGGAATGAGTTCCAACAGGAAAGTCTGTTCAAAATACCTTAGAGTAAAATAGTGGTATGTGAGTTGCAATGATAAATATGAGTTAACTATGACCAACACAAGAGGATCAAAACAGGTTTCTCAAGATCAAACAAGGGTCTAATGCAAGTTGTAAATACAATCTTCATGAATAAATTTAAAGGAAGAACTCAGTTTCTGCCATGAATCACAAGATGATCATCAATTTGAAATTGAGTGAAATGGTTTAAAAAAATAGATTATGCAGTCCTATTACAATGTTAAATCAATGCACAAAGGCATCAACCACTTCTCAATCCAAAATGCCAATAATTATGCACTCAATACACATAAGTGCAACAGTTAAAAATGAAGCTTTAAAGGACAACATAGATTAAACAAATCTCAAGACCAAAAGCTGACAGTAAATCAAAGCACCAACCTATTCAACATTTGCTTTACAGCCACACAAAGTAAAAGCAAAAACCTAACAATCTAACTACCTCAACCAAGGGAAATGAGTTAAACCTAAAAGGGTTTCTAAATGTCAATTGCAAATCTGATGATAATCCAAGTAGACGATCCTCCCAACAACATTGTGGATAACAGACATAATATCAAAACACTATGTCAACAAAGTTTGAAATTCCAAACTGTCCTGCACTCAAAGAGACCAGACCTATAATGACAGCCCTCTCCTCATCACATCACCAGCAAAGAAAAACTACTGAGTCCTAGCCTCAACTAGCCTATCAAAAACAAATTGGTATCAATGCTCAGCAAACCTGAGACATTCAAAAGACCTCCCACTTGCAGCAGGCTGACTTCATTAACCAGTCCACAACTCCTATGACAATAAACCTGATCATCCACCTCTGTTCCAAACAAACATCCTTATATGGAAACCACGACATAAACCAACTCTTAGTATGAGGAACTAACCTTGGCAACAAACAGGCGTGAGTTAACAAACTCAACCCTCCAAAACGAACATTGACAACATGGTTATAACCTAAACTTTGTCAAAGTCTAATCTAATCCATCACAGCATGAAGTTACAACTCCACTAATCCAACAATGAAACTAAGTTAGACCTAGACAGCACCACAAATATGACATCACAAAGCTAAGTCAAGGATAATGTAATATAAAATGAAGAGTCAACAATCCTAAGCATATCAACATGAATTGACAGGTTCAAACTTAACACAACCTATAGTAGTGACAAATGCAAACAAAACATGAAAGCAGTTAACTCATTCAAAAAGAACCAATCTTGGTTAAAATATTAACAGGCTCAGCCATGGAAACATTGTTTGGCAGCAACAAGCATAAACATTGACATCACAATGTCAAACCTAACCCTCACCAACTGTTCAATAGTAAACAACACCATCCTTCCAAAAGCAAACAAACCACAAACATTATCCTAAAGACAACCTAAAATCAAACTAACATGAGTTGAACAAGCTCACAAGGTCAACATAAATTGACAGCACCACTGTAAGTTACAAAATCCAAATCACTCAAACTATTCAAAACCTACATGATAGGGTATTTGACATTCCACTAACAAGTTAGTATGAGAAATAGGTTTGATAGCAACAACAAGAGTTCAACATAACAATGTTAACCTCAACTTAGCCTATGCTTCAATGGCATATATAAGCATTTTTACAATAAAGCAAAATCATACACATACTTCCTTAATGGAAGTCTTCCATTTAACAACCAAACATCTAACATGAGAGATGAGTTTCAACAACAACTGCCATGAGTTCAACAAACTCAGATTTCAAAAAGGCAAAGAATACAATTTCAACATAATAATGTTCAACTCATTCCACAAGTCAAGAAAATACATACATGATGCATATTAGTGAATAAGCATAAAATGACATACCTCTTATAGTCTTCCCACACTATGCTAGCTGCAAGAACAAGAATTCTTTCCTTTGAGCAAGCTTGTGAATGTTACTTCTTCTTGAAGAAACAATGCAACCTTATGGGCAGTTGGACCAAATGAACCTCCAGTTGCTTTTTGAGACTTTAAACAACTAATATAACATGAAAATGAGGTGTTCCAAATGTTACAATGATGGAAAATGACTTAAGTAGTAATTTGGTGTGAAAGTTGCACAAAAGTCAAACTATAGTGTGTAGAAAGTTGACTTTTTGATCTAGGGTTCTTTTGATGAAACTAATGGTGGGAATAGCTTCAAATGGTCATTTTAAGTGTGTGTGTGTGTGTGTGTGTGTGTGTGTGGTTTTTGAAGTGGTGGAATGTTTAGAAATGGTGTTGGGGTGAAAATTGCAAAGAGACAACTTTGGTGTTTTATGGTTTTTTTCACTTACAAGCAAAGATGGATGGAATGAGAGTTGTGTTTCTCTTGTGTTTTTGAATAACTCTGGTGTGTAGAATAGATTGGAATGGATCCTCTATTTATAGACCAAGTGAAGGTTGGGGCAGAATTGGCATTTAGCAAGGCAAGTAGCATTTTGGTGGGAAAAACTTTAGTGTTTCAAATGTGAGATTTCCATCTGCAGGTTTTAAATTGCTTCCAACAGTTATTACCCTAAAAAAAATCTTCCTTTAAGCTGATATGAAGTGACTATAGAGGTGTTAAAGCAAGCCCTCTATGTTGCAGCCAAAACCATACTCTCTCTCATGTGTACTTTTGTACCTTTTATATTAAACAAATGGATTATGGATGGATCTTTGGTTTTACTTTGATTCCCTTCTGATTTAGTTCCTTCCTCCCTCTAAAACATCACATCAAATGCCTTCTCATGGTTAAAAATGAAGTACATAGTTGGAAATCAAGTTTGTGTTGGGTTTTGACAAGATGACAATCAAGTGTTTAGGCCCAACTTGTCCAATTCGAAACTCTCATCTCACAAGGGCTATGGAGGAGTTCTTGGACTTTTAGGAAAGCCCTCATGGTACTCTACAACTTTCATGTTTACTGAATTTTCAGATTCCAAGTGGAATTAGGTAAAAAAAAACCCTCAAATTTGGCTGAAAACATGTCTAAAAATGCTAAAAACTTGGAATTTTTCGTAAGTGTTTCTCCCTCTTGTGATGATTTTGACTATAACTCCAAATCTATGTATTTTTCCCCATAGGTCAGCTTTACACTTTTGCAGGGCTTGCCAAGACCTTTCCAACAAGCTTTGAACCTACCTCATTTGGATGTGTGGTTAGGAAGTTATGGTCTTGCCCCTTTCAAAACCCTAATTATCGACTTTTTCGATTACTCCTTAATGCTTGATCCAATGGTAATGAAAATTCATGGCTAGGTGTAATATTTTATTAGGAACATATTTGCTTCAAACTTTAAGGTCAAATTCCCTTTGGTCAAAGAGTTGACTTTTTAGTCAAACGAACCGATCAATCGATAACCACCAGATCGACTGTTGATGTTTTGGGTCTTTTGAGGTCTTGAAACTTCTTGAGTAGACTTCACTATGCCATATGAGCTTCATGGACCATGATTCCATCATTGGAACACCTTTTAAATCAAAAGCCAAACTACAATTGACTTTTCCTGATCAAAAATCCTAATCGGGTGTCCTGGACTGCACTGTTCTTGATCTTTGGGTGACAACCTCAAATTGAATTCATACTTGATCCAATATAGTATCTTTGATGATGTAGAGGCTTTTACCATGGAGAATCAATCCAAGACATTGACTGATCAAACCATTGAAACCTCGATTTCTGACTGTATGGAACTCTAATTCACCTGTATCTTGACAAAGATAAACTTGAACTAGGTTAAGGTTAGATAAGCAAATTATGATGCTCTTAGAATGATGATGGAGATCTAAGGGGTCAAATTTTGGGGTGCAACACCCATCATGAAGGAAGTTGTGAAGAAAAAAGATATCATTAAATGGTTGGATGCGAAAATAATTTTTCCTATATCTGAAAGTGTTAGGGTGAGTCCTATATAATGTGTATCAAATAAAGGTGGCATGACAATAATGGAGAATAAAAATAATGAGTTAATACACACTAGAGTTATCACTGGTTTGATGATATGCATAAATTATAGGAAGATGAACAAAGAAACCAAGAAAGATCATTTCCCCTACCTTTCATTGACTACATGTTGGATAGATTGGATGGAAAAGAATGCTATTTATTCCTAGATGGTCATTCATGGTATAATCAAATTTCCATAGCTCTTGAAGATCAAGAGAAGACTGCTTTTACATGTCCTTATGTAACATTTTCTTTTAGAAGAATGTAATTTGTACTATGTAATGAACATGCCTCTTTTCAAAAATAACCTTATTTCCACATCTAATTAAATAATCAGTGGAAGTATTCATGGATGACTTCTTTGTTTTTATAGAGTCATTTTAAAAGTGTTTATACAACCTAGAGTTAGTTTTTCAAAAATGTGAAGAAATAAAATTGATGTTGAGTTTATAGAAATGTCACTTCATGGTGAAGAAGGGCATAGTTCTAGGACATTGTATTTCAAAGGATTAGAAGTAGCTCAAGACAAAGTTGAAGTCATTGAAAAGAAGCCACCACCTTCTAATATCAAGGCAATCAAAATTTTCCTCGGACATGCTGGTTTTTACAAAAGGTTCAATTAATTATTTTTATAGATTCCGAAACCTTTGTGTCAACTAGTGAAACACGGCGTGCCATATCTCTTTAGTGAGAAGTGTGGGCAAGCGTTCAAAACTTTGAAGAATGCATTGATTTCCACTCCTATTGCTAAAACACCAAATAAAATAAGGCCATTTAAGTTGACATGTAATATAAGTGACTTTGTTATTGGATGTGTTCAAGGCCAAAGGTATGATATACTATTTCACACAATTTATTATGCAAGCAAGACATTGGTAGAAGCCCAGATTAACTACACCACCCCAAAAAGGAATTATTAGTTTTTTTTTTTTGCTTTTGACAAATTGAGATCCTACAAGGTGGGCAAGAAGGCGGTGGTTTACACGGATCATGCAACAAATAAGTACCTCATTGCTAATAAAGATGTAAAACCAAGGTTGATTAGATGGGTATTGCTACTGCAAGATTTTGATTTGGAGATAAGAGACAAAAAAGGAGTGTATAATTTGGTGGAAGACCATCTACCACATCTCCTTGATAAATCACATAGTCTTAACAGAGAGGACATCAAAGAAGAATTTATTGATGATCAGTTGCTCCTTATGACTACTTTTGTGGCTCATTGGTATACTGATATAGTCAATAATCTGGTAAGCAGATATGTGCATCCATACATCAATTTCCAACAAAGAAAAATATTTTTTCACGTGTCAAAGAATTACTTCTGGGATGAGCCTTTCCTATACAAGAAGTGTGTTGGCCAATTGATGAAAAGGTGTGTAGATGACTCAGAGACATGCCAGATCTTATCATCTTTCCATAATGCACCTTACGGATGACACTTTGGAGGAACCAGATATGAAGCTAAGGTTTTAAAATAAGGTTACTTATGGTATTCTTTATTCAAAGATGTACTTGAATTTGCTAGAGCTTGTGTAAATGCCAAAGAGTAAGGAACATTTCAATGAAACAAGAAATTCTACTTTCAAATATTTTAAAAATTGAGTTGGTTAATGTATGGGCCATATATTTCATGGGATCATTCCCTCAATCTTCTGGTAAGTTATATATATATTATTGTATTTATTTATTATGTGTCTAAGTGGATAGAGGCAATTACAACTCCAAATAATGATGCCAAGGTATGATGCCAAGGTATGATGCCAAGGTAGTAACTAATTTCTTAATCAAAAATATTTTCACTAAATTTGGAACACTTAGGGCTATCATTAGTGTTGAGGGAACTCATTTCCATAATAGCTTGTTTGAAGATTTAATGGCTACATATGGGGGTCAAAAACAAAGTTGTCACAACCTACCATCCACAAAGTAGTGGTCAAGCATAATTATCCAATAGAGAAATTAAAAGAATCCTTGAAAAGGTAGTTAACCTTTTTAGAAATGAATGGTCCAAGCACCTTGATGATGCCTTGCGTGCCTATACAAATGCTTTCAAAACAACTTTAGGGATGTTTCCATTTATATTAGTCTATAGAAAATCTTCCTACTTACCCATTATATTTGGAAACATTAAGCCTTTTGGGCCATTAAGAAAATGAATTTTAATTTGCAAGGTGATGGGCAAGTAAGGCTGCTGCAACTCAATGAGTTGGAAGAGTATATGTTGTTTTCTTATTGGAATTCAAAAATTTATAAGGCCAAAACTAAGAAATGACATAATAGATGATAAGTACAAGATTTTGAGATTGGAATTAATTTTGGTAAAACTAATTTGACAGGAAGATGTTGGACAAGATGTCCTAACATAAAGAACAAACTGAAGAGCAAGATGTTGGACAAGATGTCTTATCATGATGATTTGAAATCTTTGTCTGTTACTTTGCAGTTTTGATACTGCTAATTTATTTCCAGATTTAGAGTATTGTGGGAATATTTATTTATCCTAGGTGGCTTTCAAGATTGAGGAATCAGATATTCCGCTTGAATTTGAAGATGTCGTTTTCTAAGTGTGGAGACATTTTAGGAAACTTTGGATTGAAGAAACTATTCTTGCGGAGAATAAGTTGCAGATTCTGTGTAATAGAATTGCTACATTTTTTAAGCCCAAATCTAGTCTAGTTTATGGTTATAAATAGGATGGATTTAACCTAATCAAAGTGTGGAAAATACATTGTTGCTTAGTGAGTTTTGGGGTTTGTGTATTTGTGAGCATCTCTTGTATCGTGATGATATTAGAGCTGGACTGTTTGAATTGAGTTGTAATTTCTATCACTGTTGTGATTAAAAGGGAATTGAGAAGGGTCTCATACCTAAGAGAGTCTTAGGTAAAATTTAAGCACGGGTAGTGATTAAGTGATAAGTTGTAAACCAGAGGTTGTTTAGGTTAGAAATAATACTATCTAGTGGATTTCATTCCTCGCTTGATAGCCCCCTAGACGTAGGTGTTGTTGTACACCGAACTGGGTTAACAACTACTGTGTGCTCATTTACTTTATGCCATTTTATTGTGCTCTTTCTTGTCATTATGTTTAAAGAAGAGATCAAGTGTCTCAACATCCCTTAGGATATCTGAGATATGTATACCATAATTTCAATTGGTATCAGAGCAGACATCCTGCTCTGTATTTGGGTGAGATTCATGGAAGTTACTTTTTGGTGCACTGGACAAGGAATGAGGATTATTTAACAGACCACCCATCCTTGATGGATCCAATTATGAAAATTAGAAAGTGCGCATGGTGACCCTTATTAAGTTCATGGATGGTAAAGCTTAGAAATCTGTGGTCAAAGGATGAGATCCACCAAAGGCTAAAGATCAGGAAGGTAAAATTACTGATATGATAAAGCCTGAGGAAGCCTGGGATGATGAAGATGACAAGCTAGCTCAGGTTAATTCCATAGCATTGAATGTCTTATTCAATGGAGTGGACAAGAACATCTTTAAATTGATAAAGAATTGTACTGTTGCCAAAGATGCTTGAGAAATTCTGAAGACTGCTCATGGAGGAACTTCTAGGGTGAAATCATTAAGACGTCAACTTCTTACAACCAAGTTTGAGAACTTGAAGATGAAGGAGGATGAAAGTATTCAAGAGTTTCACATGAACATTGTTGATATAACCAATACTTCAAGTGATCTAAGAGAAAAGATTCCAAAAGCTAAGTTGGTCCAAAAAAATCCTAAGATCTCTTCCAAAGAAATTTGACATGAAGGTAACTGCTATTGAAGAAGCTCAAGACATAAATACCATAAAGGTGGATGAACTCATGGGATCTCTTCAGAATTTTGAATTGGAAATCAGTGAAAAATCTGAAAAGAAGAAAAGCATAGCCTTGGTGTCTAATCAAGGTGAATGTGAACCAAATTCCAAGGAAGAATTGTCTTAGGCTGTTGTGTTACTTGGAAAACTGTACAACTAATTATTAAAGAGGATGGACAGGGAGTCAAGATCAAATGTCAAGACTCAATCATCCGACATCAACAAAAGGAAGGATTTTGGAATAAGGTCCAAAACTGAAGAGAGAGATAATAAAGGCAAAGGAATCTAATGCTATGAATGCGAAGGATTTCGACACATCAAATCCGAGTGTCCTACCTTTCTCAAGAATGAGAAGAAAGGCTTGTCTATATCATGGTCTGAAGATGATTTTTCAAGTGAAGGAGAATCTTCTAAATAGGTTTCTGCTCTTACTGGAGTATATGATTCTGATAAAGAACCAGATGGTGAAGAACTCACTTTTGATGAACTGGTTGCCTCGTACAAGGAGTTGTGCATCAAAAGTGCAGAAGTATGTCAACTAGGAAAGGATCAACAAAATATTATTTTTCAACTTCATAATGAAATATTGAAGTACTTGGCTGTCATGTCTGACCTGGAGGATGAAGTTGTGTTGCTCAACTCTAAACTTGACAATATGACTAAATCTGTAAGAATGATCAATAGCAGTTCTGATATGCTGGACGCAATTCTTTAATCAGAAAGGCATGCTGGAAATGTTAAAGGGCTTGGTTATAATGATCAAGTTGAGAATAAAGGAAAAGGGCCTGCCATAAATTCTTCTCAACCTAAAAGAAAGCAGAATCGAAATATGTCAAGTAAGAGGTCTCAACATCAACAAAGACATCAGAAGAGTTCCTCAAGAAGAAAGAACCAAGACTGGAAATGTCATCATTATGGTAAGCTTGGCCATATAAAACTTGACTTCTACAAGATACATGGTTATCCCAAATCTGCGACTCAATCCTGAAGGAAAGAGGCCGCTATTAAAACATAGAAGAAGTGGATTCCCAAGAATGGCACTGTTGGTCTCATAGCGCACACACGTCTCTAAGAGCTTCTGCTAAAGAAGACTGGTATTTTGATTGTGGTTGTTCTAGATACATGACAGGTGTCAAGATATTTTTGGTGGATATTAAACCATATTCCACTAGCTATGTCACCTTTGGAGATGGATCAAAAGGTGAAATAAAAGGTGTTGGGAAACTGGACTATACTGGGTAGCCTAGTCTTGATAAGGTGTTGTTTGTCAAAGGACTGACTGCTAATCTAATAAGTATTAGTCAAGTATGTAACCAAGGTCTCAAGGTTAACTTTACTAAATTTGAGTGTCTAGTAACAAATGACAAAGATGAAGTTATCATGAAGTGAGCCAGATCTAAGGATAATTGTTACTTGTGGACTCTTCTAGAAACAAAGTGTTCATCCATCTGCTTGATGTCAAAAGAAGATGAGGTGAAGATGTGGCAACAGAAACTTGGCCACTTACTCTTGAAGGGAATGAAGGAATTCTTGTCAAAGGAAGTTGTTAGAGGTATTCCTAATCTGAAAATTAATGAAGGAAGAGTATGTGGTGAATGTCAAATTAGAAAGCAGACAAGGATGTCACATAAGAAGCTTCAACATCTGACCACTTTAAAAATTTTGGAGCTACTTCATATGGACTTAATGGGACATATGCAGGTTGAAAGTCTTGGAGGAAAGAGGTATGCTTATGTTATGATTGATGACTTTTGAAGATTCACCTGGGTGAATTTTATCAAAGAGAAGTCCGAGGTGTTTGAAGTGGTCAAAGAACTTTGCCAAAAACTTCATAAAGAGAAGGATTATGGCATAATTAGAATTAGAAGTAAGCATGGGAAGGAATTTGAAAACAACAAGTTTGATGATTTCTGTTCCTCTGAAGGAATTAGTCATGAGTTCTTTTCACCCATCACTCCTCATCAGAATGGTGTGGTTAAGAGAAAGAATAGGACAATTCAAGAATGTGCAAGGGTCATGCTTCATGCCAAGAATCTTCCATATTATTTTTGGGCTAGATCCATGAATACTGCTTGTTATATCTTAAATAGAGTAATCATCAGATCTGACACATCTGTTACTTTATATGAGCTATGGAAAGGAAGAAAGCCAATTGTGAAGTACTTCTATGTCTTTGGAAGAAAATGTTACATTTTGGCTGACCGTGAGCAAAAGAGAAAAATGGACCCTAAAATTGATGAAGGAATATTTCTAGGATACTCTACAAATAGCAGATCCTATAGAGTATTCAACTCCAGAACTAATGTTGTGTTGGAATCTATAAATGTTGTGGTTGATGACTCAACTACAGAAGTTGTTGTCATATATGATATTGGAAAATTCTTTCTCATGAGTGATGTTCCTGAAGATGTCACAGAAGATGTTGGAACATTGCATGATGTTCTTGAAGATGCTGCAGACTCAAGTGTTAATCATGAACCTGCAGAGACTGAGACAGTAGACAAGAGACCCTCCATCAAAATTCAAAAAGATCATCCTAAGGAGCTTATCGTAACGGTGGAAGAATGACTAGATCAAGAGAAGTTATTGCTGGTGCTTGCTTTGTGTAAAAATTGGAACCCAAGAATGTCAAGGAGGCCTTAACTGATGAATTTTGGATCAATACTATGCAAGAGGCACTGGAGCAGTTCAAAAGGCACGAGGTCTGGGATCTTGTGCCAAGATTTGAAGGGTAAAATGTTATTGGTACAAGATGGGTGTCTAAAAGTAAGTATGATGAGAAAGGTGTGATCACCAGAAACAAGGCTACACTTATTACTCAAGGGTACACTCAAATTGAAGAGGTGGACTTTGATGAAGCTTTTGCTCATGTTGCTAGGCTGGAGTCTGTTAGATTGTTACTTGGAGTGGCTTATTTTTTAAAATTTAAGTTGTCTCAAATGGATGTTAAGAGTGCCTTTCTAAAGGGATACTTGAATGAAGAAGTGTATGTGGAACAACCAAAAGGGTTTGTTGATCCTACATTTCCAGATCATGTGCTCAAATTGAAGAAGGCCTTGTATGGGTTGAAACAAGCTCCAAGAGCTTGGTATGAGAGGCTAGCTGAGTTTGTCACCAACCATCGATATAGAAAAGGTGGAATTGACCAAACTCTCTTTGTTAAAGAGAAGGATGGAAAACTCATGATAACTCAAATTTATGTAGATGATATTGTGTTTGGAGGGATGTCGGATGAGATGGTTCAACATTTTATCAAGCAAATGCAATCTAAGTTTGAGATGAGTTTGGTGGGTGAATTAACCTACTTTCTTTGTCTCCAAGTCAAACAAATGGAAGACTCCATACTTCTTTGTCAAGGGAAATATGCAAAGAGAATTGTGAAGAAGTTTGGTTTAGAGAATGCTAGCCACAAAAGGACTCCTGCTCCTACATACTTAAAGTTGTCTAAGGATGAAAATGGTGTTAGTATTGATCAGAGTTTATATAGAAGCATGATTGGCAGTCTTCTATACCTTACTGCAAGAAGACCTGACATAAATTTGTTGTTGTAGTTTGTGTTAGATATCAAGCTGAACCTAAAGTGAGTCATATCAATCAAGTCAAAAGGATTTTGAAGTAGGTGAATGGTACATGTGACAAAGGTCTGTTGTATTCTCATAATTCTAATTCCATGTTGATGGGATATTGTGATGCTGATTGGGCTGATAGTGTTGATGATATGAAGAGCACCTCTGAAGGATATTTATTTTTGGGAAACTACTTGATTTTGTGGTTCAGTAAGAAGCAGAATTGTGTTTCTCTATCTACTACTAAGGCTGAGTACATAGCAGCAGGTAACAGTTGTTCTCAAATGATGTGTAAGAAGCAAATGCTGGTTGAGTATAATGTCACACAAGATGTCATGACAATATTCTGTGACAACTTGAGTGCCATCAATATTTCAAAGAATCATATTAATCACATTAGAACCAAACATATTTACATCGGGCATCATTTCATTAGAAATCTTGTGGAAGACAAAGTTATAACATTGGAGCATGTTGCCACAGAGAATCAGCTAGCTGGTATCTATACTAAAGCTTTGGATGCTAATCAATTTGAGGTGTTGAGGGGAAAAAATGGGATTTGCCTCTCTAAAGATTTATAGCAGTTAATTTGGTGTGGGAATACTATTCGAGTGAATGCATGTGTATTCCCACCTAAAGCTAGCAAAATTATACCTGAGTGAATCACACACTCAAAGATACAACAGAGACACCACCTAACTTTATTTAGTCCCAAAGGACAGGGAAAATATCGATAAAACCCAAGGGAAGAGAAACGGGAAAGAGGGTCGGTTATGCAAAAGGAAGGTACTAGCACCTTAAGCATCCGCCGTACCCGACAAGAACCATTTCGCTTGCTTCTAGGCTTGGATGAGTTATCTATCTAAAGGCTACTAGCTAAAAAGGAAAGAAAAGAGAGAAAAAGAAAGAGAAAGGAAGAAAGTGCTCGCGGAGGATTGGGGACCTCGTGCCTACGTACCCTCATAGTGCAATGAAGAAGTCAGAGCTCTCTAGTTCAAGGAACCAAGGAAAAGAAGAGGATCTGGACGAACAAGAGAGACAGAAGAAGAAGATGGAGGAAGGTGGCTCGCCAAGATTTCTCAATCTTGTGCCTACGTACCCTCATAGTGCAATGAGGAAATCAGAGCCTACATAGTTCGGGGAACTAACACTGAGAAAGAAAACAAAGACGGCGTCAAAGCCAAGAGCTAAAAGAGAAAGCAAGACCCAACTGGGGAATGCAAGAGGAATGGTGTCAAAACCAAGAAAACTATGTTGAGGAAAGGAGAAGCAATGTAAGAACTCTGCCAAGGAATGCTGAAGAAAAGAGATGACTCCACTAGGGAGGAGACAAAAGAATGGCGACAGAGCCAAGAGAATAAAGGAGTAAAGGACAAGGATCAAAATAAAGGTAAGATCCACGGGGGATTCAGTGCATTAACTGGTAATCAGTGATAACTGAAGAAAGACGAGAGTAAAACTTTATGGGGGGAAAGCAAAAAGGTTGGTGTCAACACACAGACTGCGACGAACCAGAAGAAAGAGAGTACTGAACTAAAGGGAGGTGTTTGAACTTGAGGGAAAATTGTTATATTAACTAATAAACAGTGGTTAACTGGAAGGAGAAAGGAGTTAGTTTTAACTGATAAACGGTGATAAACCAAGAGACAGGTGTGGAACCAAGCAAAGGTTGTGACCCAAAGAACGGGTGTGGAACCAAGCGAAGGTTGTGACCCAAAGAACGGTACACTGACTGAACAAACAACACTTGACCAAAGGAAAGGATATTCAAACCGAACAAAGTTTAGTAACCCAAAGCTCGCAGTGTTTAAACCAAAGAAAGGTTGCTAACTGTAATGGGGTTTGGTGCTTAACAGACGGACTGTGATTAACCAAAAAGAATGAGCGATTAACGAAAAGAAGGTGATTAACTCAAAAGAAACTCAATATCTTAACAGAAGGACTGTGGTTAAGTGAGAAAAAGGGTGATTGGTTCAAATAGGCGGACTATGATTGACCAAAAGGTGGGTGATTAACCAAGAGAAGGTGATTATCCCAAAGAAAAAACTGGTTTTAACGGGCAGACCGTGATCAACCAAAGATTGGGTGATTATTCGGAAGAAGGCGATTAATCTAAAGAAAGTTTAGTATTAACAGATGGACTGTGATTAACTGAGGAAAAGATGACTGAAGTTTAACTGACAGGCAGTGATTAACCAAACAAGAAAGAGAGAGAACTGAGAGAAGGTTGTGAACTCTGATAGGGACTAGGTTTGAACAGGGAGACTGTGTAAACCGGAGAAGAAAGATTGATTTCCCTGAGGATGAAGAGAATTTGGTTTTAATCGAAGAATGGTTGATCAACCAAGGAAAGAATTGACTACAAGACTCTGGGTGAACCAAGAATGGATTGGCCCCAAGAGAAAAGAGTGTTGAATTGAAAGGAGGAAGTCACTTCCAAAGAGGGAATAAAGGTGCAAGTGATCAATGATCGACTCGATTGAAGAAACAGGGATACCATAGTAAGGAGATAGAGGCGGCTATTCCAAGCACAAGGTCATTCGCCCCTACCCAAAATAGTCATAATGAGTGTAGGAATTCTCCACACCCATTCCTTCTCTAACACCAAAGTGCGGTGCAAGAAACGAATACACAACACAACGGTGCCAAATTTGTACAGTGCTCTAATATGTTGCGAATCTTCAACTCCACGGGAAAAGAGAGGACAAAGCTCTAGAAGATCCAAAGGAGAAGGAAAAAGGAAGGATCGACTAATCGAAGAGAAGCTTCAATTAATCAATCAAAAGGGGAAGATGCTAACAATTTTCCAAAGGGATGAATATCATTGAAGCAAAGGATGAATTATTGATTGTATAAGACTAAGTTCATTCCAATGAGGAACAAACTTAATGCAAACATGAATAGAAGTGTAAAACAATACCAAATGCAGTTTAGTATGCATCACGAATCATGTAGCATGTGATCAAAGAATGTGCAAGAAAGACCATGATCATACAATGTCAAAAATGAAAATAATCGAGAATCGAATAATCACACATTGAAAGTTTGCATGTATGCCTCAAAGAAAAGGTGAAAAACTCATAAAACATCCACAAATACCAAGCATATCAAGCCATGAAAGTCACATGAGGAAAGAATAGCAAACAAGCTTGAAAATAGGCAAAAATGACATTTTGTCACTATGGTAACCGCTTACCACATGCAAGTAATTAGTTACCTGCTTAAAAATGTAAAAATCACGTGAAAATTGTGTAAGGTAACCGGTTACCACATATAGGTAATCGATTACCACTGTAACAGTGGCAAAATTAGCTTTTAAAAAAATATTTTCAGCAACCAAAACACTTATCCAATCATCCACATGCTATGATTAACATTTGAGCACAAAAAATGAAGTCCAAAATCACTTAGGCATCAATTAAACATCAATTGAAAGAATTAAACATGAAGATAAAAGATCAAACAATCACATGATCAATCAACCGAAAAACGATCGAACTACATTGTAAACGTGTGAAAGTGATCAAAACAGTAAATCAAGTGTGAATTACCAACCTACAAGGAGGAGGATTGCCTTGGTGATTGTTGCTATTGATATGCGATGAGAAATAAGCAAAGAAAACCAGAGAATTCCAAGCTTGAGATCAAATCATAGTGAAATCAATGAGAACGCGATAAATGCTCCAAATACCGATTTGCAACGAAGAAGCTTTGAGATGATTTCTTGAATTGGAGAAGAACTACTGCAAATCCAGAAATCCAAGTAGGAATATGGTGGAATGAGGTTTAGCTCAAGAGAATAACAATTCTGATGTGAAGATTGTTACACTCTAATGGTGGAAATTGAGCTTTTGTGAGGGTTTTTGGGAGAGGATGAAGATGAATGTTAAAATGTTGTAGAAAATTCAGAGAGAATGTGAGAGAATTAAGAGTGAGGAATATTGAGAAGATGATTGAGGGTGAAGAATTTGGAAATTGAGAAAAATGATTGAACCCCTTGTGAAATGGTGGTGATTTGCTTATATAGAGTTTTGCTTCGGAGTTGCTAGGTTCGGAGTGAGATTTGGATGTAGCCTTGGAGTTAGTTAGCATCAACTCACTGAGTTGGAGGTTAACTTAGTTAGTTAGGTAATTGACTCAGTAACCATCCCAATGCAAACTTAAATCTAAGGGCTCACATGCTTGGGAAGGAAGCAACATGACGGTCTTAATCCAAATTGATGTATTGGAGCAAATGCCTTGAAGTGTCTTGAAAGGTCTTGAATTGTCTAGAGATGTCTAGAATGTTCCATACAATTCTAGAACCATGTAGACCCCAAAATGGTAGAGTGAAAGTGTTGTCACAAAAATGCAGCAAAAACAACATTTTTACACAAGGTAACCGATTACCCTACTTTGCCTAGCAGAGTGGTAATCGGTTACCACAGGCAAAACTTGCCAAATTTGCTTGCAAAATGGTGTTGTGGCCACGGTTCCTATTTTCTACCTTTTTATTTGATTAATAGGCATATAAACCTTCATTTTATGCTTATTTTGATGATTTGATATCTTTGAGAGGATGTGATTAATCAGGCTTGAAAAACCTGAATATTCCTGCAACAAAAAATCACAGAGAAAAAGTGTGAATGCGTATGCCAATGATGCGAATGCACATGCTTATGCAAAAAGAAAAATGGGAGGTCAAATTTTGGATTACGATACCACCAAATAAAGAGAGGTTTTCAAATTCAACTCTCATTTGTAGCATAATTCTTCAACAATATCCTGGTATTTTGCTGAATGATGATAAAGTTATGAAAAGGGAGTCTCCTTTGACTTTGCATCACAAATTATTTGTTGGTGATCATCTCCAAGACATTTTCACATCAAATGTTATTGCTGATGAAGATGTTGAGTCAGATGGTGAAGACCTTGCAGAGGACGAGGAAAAGGATGATGAGGCTATTGAAGATGATGTTTGTTAGTAGTGTTCATTTTTGTGTGGTTATATTTTGTAAGGGCTAAATGCCCAGGATATTTTTGGCACTTAATATGCTTCATATGTAATTTAAACTCTTGTTCTGCTTGTGTTAATGTTTGGTTTTTTAGTTAGTTAACTACCTTTGTCATATTATAGCTAAAAGGGGGGGGGGGGGGGGGGGGGGGGTAACACTAACTTAACTAACCACTACTAACCACTGGCTGTTGTTGAGGGGGAGTAACCCTAACTTAACTAACCACTGGTTGCTGTTGAGGGGGAGAGTCCTAACCACTTGCTACAGAAGAAGAAACTTATTAAGGGGGGTGCTATATTACTTCCGTTGTTGTTCTGATTTTTGCCTCTAACTTTTTGTGTATTTGTATGCAAGGGTTATGTAGTTAGTTTTAGCCAAAATCGCCAAAGGGAGAGATTGACATTAATTTTGGTAAAACTAACTTGACAGCAAGATGTTGGACAAAATGTCCTAACATGAAGAACAAACTGAAGAACAAGATGTTGGACAAGATGTCCTATCATGATGATTCAACATCTTTGTCTGTTACTTTGCAGTTTTGATATTGCTAATTTATTTCCAGATTTCAAAATATTGTGGGAATATTTGTTTATCCTATGTCGTGTTCAAGATTGAGGAATCAAAGATTATGTTTGAATTTGAAGATGCCATTTTCTAAGTGTGGAGATATTTTAGGAAACTTTGGATTGAAGAAACTATTCTTGAGGAGAATAAGTTGCAGATTATGTGTAACATAATTGCTGCGTTTTTCAAGCCCAAATTCAGTCTAGTTTATGGTTATAAATAGGATGGATTTAACCTAATCAAAGTGTGGAAAATACATTGTTGCTTAGTGATTTTAGGGTTTGTGTATTTGTGAGCATCTCTTGTATTGTGTTGATACTAGAGCTGGACTGTTTTCATTGAGTTGTAATTTCCGTCACTGTTGTGATCAAAAGGGAATTGAGAAGGGTCACATACTTAGGAGAGTCTTAGGTAGAAATTAACCACGAGTAGTTATTAAGTAATAAGTTGTAAGCTGGAGGTTGTTTAGCTTAGAATTAATACTATCTAGTGGATTTCATTCCTGGCTTGGTAGCCTCCATACGTAGGTGTTGCTGTACACCAAATTGGGTTAACAATTACTGTGTGTTCATTTACTTTATGTAATTTTTATTATGCTCCTTCTTGTCATTATGTTTAAAGCAGATATCAAGTGTTTCGACATCTCTTAGGACATCTGAGATCTGCATACCAGAATTTCAATAGAAAATGCCAGAAAAGAGAGCCAATGAAAGGATAACAAATCATTCTCTACCATTCAAGATCTAAACTATTTCCTCGTAAATTAAAGTCGAGATGATCAAACACTTTAAAAATTCTTAAGGTATATCCTCACAGGGATATAGAACTTCTCAATGAGAAAATAGAAAATGAGTTTAAGGTCAATGGCCAAAGAGTGAAGACCTACCTTGGTGATTATTTGAGTGATACAAGGATTGCCATGGATCTGGAAGATTAATGATCATGTTTAAAGTTGGGCTAAGAGACTCTAAAATAGCGCTACCGAGAGGCGGCCCAAAATAATGTAATGTATTTTTTTAGTTTTCATGGTGATAGGTTAGAAAAGAAAAGTTCTACCATAAAGACTTCAGTCATGATAAAAGCTTGGAGTTCTTAAGACTGATGTTGTTAGGATTTCCAATGAGGGATTAATGTGGAAAAGAAGTAAAGTGAAAAGTAGTCGTGCTGATAATTAAAATAAAAGGAAAAAAAATTAAAAGGGGAAAATGAGGAGGAAGAAAAAGAAATTAGTGTGTGAGAAAAGACACAACCTTGGGATTGTGCACATGGTCTGCTACATCGTACATAGTTGAAGCCATAATGGTGTTGTCCCTGTTATTACATATACATTTAAGTCAAAATATTTGGATAACAATTGCAATAATTTGTGAAACATGCACCAATTACTTTTAAGCTCAAAAATTCAAATTCAAATTTACCCCATTTCTCACTTTTACTTTATCACTTACATTATAATTGTACCAAATTTCTCTCTCTCTCTCTCTCATGTTCCCATATATTTATTCCTTATCCCTAAAAGCAAACCCACTTTAGACTCATACCTCTCTCTCTCTCTCTCTCTCTCTCTCAATGAGAAAATAGAAAATGAGTTTAAGGACAAGGCAAAGAAAGTTTGAGCAAAATTGAGGCAGAATACGTGAAGACTGCATAAATAGGAGGTGCTAGTACAACAAACTAGAGCCAATTAGGTCTTGGTCGTAGCAGTTGCTACGATGTAGATCCTCACCCTTACTATTTTTAACTTAGTGCAAAGAACCAGAGACCATTTGGCATTCTTGAAATTCTAGCACATAGATACCAGATGTCGAGATAGACGTCACAACACTAGGATCAAAACACGGCTTGAACACACAACAACCAAAAACTGTAACTTGCAGAAAATAAATAACAACAAATTTGTTAACCCAGTTCGGTGCAACTCACCTACGTCTGAGGGCTATAAAGCCTGGAAGGAAATCCACTGTTAGTAGTATTAATTCGAAGCTAAACAATCCAAGTTTACAACTCCTCACTTAATCCCTACCCAGTGCAACTTCTGCCTAGGAACTCCTAGATATGAGAACCCCTCTCACTCCCTAATCACCTCAGTGATATCAAACAATCATAATCCCAGTGATTGTATACAAAACAACCCAATAAAGCAGAAGATCACACTTCCAAAACAATACTCGGTTTTGCTTAAAAGCTTCAACCAAGAACAATACACTGTTTGCTTAAAAGCTTATAGTGAAAAATGAACAATAAGTCAAACTCAATGCATCAAAAGATACATGAGTGACATACAATTAACAAACGAAAACCCTAGGGACCAAACAAAATAATGGCTAATCCTAATTCTCTAAATTCTTCACGATATGCTCTCTTATTTCAATAGGATTTTTCTTCTCTTTAAATAGCCTTCAAACCTACTAGACTTAGGCTTCTTGAGGCACACAAATAGCAACAATCAGTATAAACTGGCTGCAAATCGACCTGCATAATAATAGGAGAAAAATACAAACTTTCCTAAAAAGGCTCAAGGATCCTTTTTTTTATGAAAATTAACAGAATCTGCAATAATAGAAATTCCCACAATATACTCCCATAAAAGTCGTCCATGTGTGCATTAGAACACACTCAAAAATCACACTAAAATTACCAAAATAGTCATGCCCTAACTATCTGGTATAACATATCATGGAACATGTCACAACATCATGTAGAACATGATGTCTGACTGACATGGCAGAAAATCTGGTTCAATATCTTGCTAACAGCATGTTGTTTTACCAAAATGCAGCCAATCCAAAAACCACAGGACTTAGAATCCCCCCCCCTTTGGAAAATTTTGGCTAAAACAACCTTAGCCTACATCAGAGATACACAAATGAAAACAAAAATACAAACATAGAAACCCAAAAAACAATGATGTCAAACCAATAAAGAAAAAAATCTGACAGCACAATGTCAAGACATTAGGTCTGACATCACAAACCAACACAAGCTACATGAGAACATGTAAGCTTTGTACAAAATACAATATTTCAGCAGCAAAATAGACAGGTACACTACTCTCCCTGTCACACATAATCATTTCTCCCTCTGAAAGAGAAAACCAAAAATAGAAAAACTTGAACAATTCAAGTTTCCATAAAGAGCAGTAACAACCACCTCATCTTCATTCCCCCTGAAGACTACAACCTACTGCAGAGAATAATAACTTCTCCCAGATACAGCAAAGCTCCCTCTAAATAGTTTCACACAAGCAACAACTAACTACTCTTCCTAAGCAGTAATACAAACATACATAAAGTCATGACATCTGATTTAACATCAGAAACAACAAACAAAACAACACTTTACTCCACCTTTTTAGCCAAAAATTGACAAAAAGAAATAAGTCAATATAAAAATAAATGGAATCACACATAATGGAAGCACAAAAATAACAAAATTCATACATCACAAGTTCAGATGGAAACACAAAAAACCAGATGGAAACAAAAATAACAACAATCAGTGCTTCCTTTAGGATACCAAGCACAACAGAACTACAAATCAATTACTAGTGGAATCATCTGTGTTGTCAGTAGCATAACTTGTATCATCATTATTATCATTGTTCCCTTCAGCGGCATGCCCTTCTTCATTCAGGGACTTGATCAGTCTCTCAAATTTGAGCTTCTTCTCGGTGCTTGCACGAATTACATTATCCAGCTCCTTGCAAGCTTCTTTCAGCTCAGTTATAATTCCAACCTTTGAAGTTGAATACTCAGTCTCCTTAGCTGATGCCATAATAATGTCTGGGACATGTGTTCCTGCAAAGAGTTTATAGTGGTGGGACACAGTAGATTCCACTTTGCAGACATCGTCAGCGCTGGTCAAGATACCAGAGTGCTGATTTAGGATGATGCCACAAATAAGGGAAGGAAAGGATATTGGCATCTTTACTGCATAATTTCTAGCATGCTTTAAAGTTTGGTAAAAAAATGTAAGCCCCATAATCAAAGTTAGCCTTTGTCCCAACGACATAGATGAATCTACCCAAACAGGTAGAAATGGTCGATGTGTGTTTGGTGGGCACCCAATTAGCTGTTATAATTCTATGTAGAATGACATACTTCACACTCAGCTTTACAACCGAGAGTCTCCATTTTCTAGGCCAATGTTCAACCTGATTTGTAGTAATTTCCTTACAAATCTTGTTGTCTGACTCTTCGAGCTCATCTTGGGGGTCTTCACCTCTTCCCAAGTACCTGTTAATTATGGAGGGAGAAAACTCAACACACTTGCCTCTTACAAACCCCTTTCTAAAGTATTGACTCCTCCTGCCATCACACTCAGAAGGGACATTCACCATAAATAATTTTACCAGAACCTCATAGCATTTAGCAAACTTAGTTATTGATCTAATCAATCTAGCATGTTCTATAAGATCCATGACTTCCTTGCACTCTAAGGCATCCTGTCCTAATTCTCGTTTTAGAGTTATCCTCCTCTAGTACACATATTTCTATCTCTCCACATTCTCAATAGAGTGAAAAGAGATGTTGCCCAAGGGTGCATCAGGTACATTGACAAAGGCTCTCTTGACCACATATCTTTTAGCAGGCATGATGTCATGGACATCATCCTCGACATCATAGTCTGACTCACTAACAGAGACAACCTTCCTCTTCTTAGAGGGAGTAACCACTTTACTCCAAGTTTTGGCAAAACTAACAACTGATTTCTTTTTAAGGCTTCTTGAGGGTGTGGTCTCAATAACTTAACCCTTCCTATTCTTTAGCCTTTTGGAAATTCCTGGGGCAAGATTTTTTGTGATGACCTCTTCATCCGATATCATTTCATCAATATCAATAACGTTAGTAGGCACATCCTTTCTCCTACTATGACTTCTTTCCTTCTCAGACTTGCCCTGATCCTTTATACAATCTGGGTCCTAGTGTTCAGAAGCATCAGGTGCAATATCCTTGGTTCACTTAGTTAGTACCTGTCACTTCATCCCTGGTTTAACTTAGAAGTCCTTTTATCCAAATCATTCGTTGATACCACCTTTTTTCTGTCATGAGCTATAAAGTGTTTTGCTTGAGGACAAGCAAAGGTCTAAGTGTGGGAGAATTTGATAACACTGAATCATACCATATATTTGACTCAGATTGCACATGTTTCTTAGGATTTTATTGCTATTTCCTTGTGTTATGCTTTTGTTTTATTTTGTTTTTAGGATTTTGTATTCCCAGAGCTCCTCGTGAGGAAATGAAGAAAAACGGGCAAGAAAGACCAGTTTTTGAAGAAATTGTACACATGGCATCCACCATGGCGGGCGCCATAGGGTAGGCCATGACTTGGATAAAAGTCCAACTGCTGTCAACTGCCACGACCCCCACTTCTTACTCCTCTGGTTCACATGGCGGGCGCCATGAGGGTGTGGCGGGCGCCACCCTTGTATTATGCTTTCCCTCCCAAAAGAAGTTGGGGGGCACTTTAGTCTTTCCATGTATTTTTCCTAGGCTATAAATAGATGAGTTCTTGTTCATTTCTAATCATCCAAGCTTAGTTATAGAACTCAAGCCATATATTTCCAGTATTGTAAAGTGATAAACCTCTCACATCGAGAAGTTATCGCATTGCCCGATCGAGTCTGTAATCGAGTTTGGAGCATTCTTGTAGAAGTTAATCCTGCCGCTATTTCCTTTCCAGTCATTTATTTCTAGTTGTACTAGATTTAAAACCTCCCGTTTGGTGGGGCTAATAATGATGGTACCAGCAGTGGCATCTTCATGTTCCATCGATGTTTCAACATCTGACGCACCTTCTTCCCTAACCCCTTTCAACACATAATCAACAAACCTACGGATGTTCATATCAATATCCTTTTTTTCAATTCATCATGATTAAGGTTTTCAGTCACAAGTGCATAAAGTTTCTTAGAATTAACTTTAGTGGTCTCAGCTCTAATAGAGTCAATATATAGACTCGTCATAGTATGAACTTTCTTTACAACAGAGAGAGTTGTAGAGTACTTACCTTTTATATAGCTCTTTGAAGTATTGAAAGGTAGAGTTTTATCTTTCCTTTGTATGTTATCAACACAAGGCACCATTGGTAGGGGCATTGCATCAAGCACTTCTTCATTTGCATTTTCCATTGGTGACATAGGATCAACCCCAACCCTTAAGGATGACACATCTTCACGAGCACTTGTGGAGGATAAAACATGATGTTGAGACATCTTGCAAGAGTTGTGAAAAGAATAGAACACGATATCTTTATTGAGTTGGGAGAAGGACGGATTGGAAGACAAAAACACAAATGGGGGATAACAAGAGAGAGAACAAATTTGAAATGATTTCCTTAGATAAGAGTGTGCCTCTTGATTGAAGAAAGAGAAAACTTTATTGGCACGCTTTATCAACATTAATTGACATAGGTTTTCACATGTGTATATTCAAGATTTACCCTTCAGTCTTTTAAATTGATTAGCATTAAACACTTTACCGAAAATGACCTCCAGTTGTTGATTATTCATTACATGTTGATGGACACAAACTTTGTTCTCTTTAGGTTCTCTTAAGAAGTGATGACAAATATCATGATAATGATAAATAAACATTTTTGACATAATCATGGCACTCAAATATAATGTCATGACATCTTTCCTGACATTATACTCTGTAAACATTTATTTTATGCAAGCAGGATGACAACAATTGCTTCCTTCATCCTCATCAGTGGACATGGTGACATTTTTTCCCTTCTTGTTGAACCAATATGTAAGAGTGTTTCCAATGGAGAGACAACTTCTTGATGTGCTCTTCCTATCGCCACGAGTATTCTTTTACAGGCTTTGATCGGCACTCATACAACTCTCACCATGCTCAACCTTGAGTTTTGGAATCCCTCTGAGAACTCCATTAGAGATGACCTTCTTTACACCATTCTGATGCAAGTGGTGAAAACTTTGGTGCCATAGTTTATCTTTGTCTTCGTTGAGAAGAAAACATGTGGGGTGACAGCTCATATCTTGAGGAACTTGTGTAACAACGCGATTTTCCTCTCTCGACGAGGTCGCCCTTCTACATGTGAACTTTTAATTTATCCCAAAAAAGAGGGAAAAGGAAAAAACCTGAATAAACCTGTGAATGCGCAAAGTGTAAAACAATGCAATAAGAGATCAGAAATCGGGGTTGGTTATACTAAGGCAACATACTAACACCCTAAGTATCTATAATATCCTATCGGAACATCTTGTGTATATTTGTGTTACTATTTGATTATGTCATTTGCTGTATATTGGGGATTTGTTGACTGTTTTGAGTGAGTGATAAGAGTGGGAAATTTTTTTGTTATTTTGGTAGGGTATGTTGAAATAAACTAAGATAGTTGTAGGAACCAAAAGGTTTTATTTACTATTGTGCTCGCTAAGATCTCACAATCTTATGCTTACGTATTCTCAAAAGGAAGTTGAGAAATTAGAGCGTTCGTAGTTCCACCTACTAATGGGTGGAATTAGATTTGTTGGGTTTGAGAGAAGAGACAAATTGTCATCTTAAGGGAGATATTTCACCTATTCGCCACAAACATTTTGAGAAAGAAGATAATAAGGGAAAAAGCTTTAAACTTGGATGTAGAAAATCCAAAGTAATGCCACATCTTTCTTTAAATGAGTCTTTGCATATTAAAAGAAGGACCTTGACTTGGATATAGAATCAACAAGTGTGCCACTTATATCACTTAAATGAAAGAAGTGTTTTTTGTACCATAATAAGAGAAGGACTCCAGCTTGGATATTGAATCAACAAGTGTGCCGCTTATATCACTTAAATGGAAAAACGTTTGAAATGTTTGATTTATATTTTGGGGAATAGAAGAGACATCTCTTTTATAGAGATGATTCATGTCTCATCTCTAGGGCTCTGGTTTTGACTTGAATGAAGTTGAAAACTTCAAAGGGGGTCCTATGGGTTTAACTAGGTTATAAGTTGAAGTGAATCCTAAAGTTTGAATTGAATCTAAACTTAAGGATGAATATTGAAATGCAACAGTTGTATGAATGCAAGTGTTATAAACATAAATGTCAAGAGAAACTTAATAAGATAACATTGATTAAGCTTTTAAACAAGTATAGGCATCAAGGATGATATGGACATAATTGTGATCAAGCATGGTATATCAACATGTGAATGAGCATTATACAAGTAGTTATATTCATCATGGTGAGAGTTTATGAAGGAAATACTTGAATATGTGAGCAAATATTTGATCAATTGAAGCAATCATAGTGAAGTTCAAGCAAGCATATATTCAAGATGATAAAAAATCAGATGAAAATAGCAAAAGGTAAACAAAACCCTAATGAAAATTTATGAAGGTAAGCACATGAACTCATGTATCAAGATGTTTGAAAGGATTAATTAGAATAAAACCCTAAAGTTTTACCTAATTAAACATTTAATCAAAGTAGTTTTCAAAGGAAAATCATTTTAAACATGGTATGAAAGACAAACAAGTTAAGGCAACATGTTATAAACATCAATCAAGGTTTAAATAAATATTTATGATCAATTAGGTTAAGGAAACAATCAAAAGAAAGTCATTTTAAAGGTATAAAACACTTAAAGTGGACTACTTTTACACCTAATAAAAGTGACCAAAATAAATGTTATTTTTGGGATTTTATTTGTGGATTAGTAAAATAGGGAAGATAAATAAGAAATGTGAAAAATATTGGCTCAAAAAGATCAAAGAAACTCATATAAATGATTAATTGAAGTTGTGAAAATAACCATGAAAAATAGCGATAAAAAAGAAGGGAAAGCTCCCACCAAGGGTTGAACTCACGCCCTCAAGGTGGTGAGCTTAAAACTTTAACATTGGGCCACTGCATCGTGGGTTGATGAGTGATGTGCAATGAAAATAATATAGAGTTTTTCAAGTTGAAAATGGTTTAGAAAAATAAAAGCAAAAGGTCTGGGGAGAGGGAGATTCGAACCCTAGACCTTGCACACACAAACCCTAAAAACGCACACTCTAACCACTGGGGTGAGTTGATAACACTGAATCATATCATATATTTGACTCAGATTGCACATGTTTCTTAGGATTTTATTGCTATTTTCTTGTTTTATGCTTTTGTTTTGTTTTATTTTCAGGATTTTGTATTCCCAGAGCTCCTCGTGAGGAAATGAAGAAAAACGGGCAAGAAAGACCAGTTTTTGAAGAAATTGTACACATGGCATCCACCATGGCGGCGCCATAGGGTAGGCCATGACTTGGATAAAAGTCCAACTGCTGTCAACTGCCATGACCCCCACTTCTTCTTCCTCTGGTTCACATGGCGGGCGCCACCCTTGTATTATGCTTTCCCTCCCAAAAGAAGTTGGGGGGCACTTTATTCTTTCCATGTATTTTTCCTACGCTATAAATAGATGATTTCTTGTTCATTTCTAATCATCCAAGCTTAGTTATAGAACTCAAGCCATATATTTCCAGTATTGTAAAGTGATAAACCTCTCACATCGGGAAGTTATCGCATTGTCTGATCGAGTCTGTAATCGAGTTTGGAGCACTCTTGTAGAAGTTAATACCGCCGCTATTTCCTTTCCAGTCATGTATTTCCAGTTGTACTAGATTTAGAACCTCCCGTTTGGAGCAGGTTTCTTACTTATTTTCCCGCACTATTTACTTTCCCGCATTATCTATTTTTTCCGCACCATTTACTTTCACGCATTATTTAACATGTCTATTTACATTTCCATGTCCAGATAAATTTAAAGGTTAGAATGTAAGGATCATAGTGAAAGTAGTATTCCATACAAGCTGTCAATAGAAACACTTAACGGTTGTTCTGATTTTTAACACGAGTTTTCCACACTTCATTTCTGTTGGGTAAGATCGAAAGTCGTCCAACCTTTAGTTAAATTTGGTTAGTCTTAACTGTTCAAAGGAAGCGAAAGCGCTTTGTCCGGTTAAGTAGGAGTTTTTAATACTTGAGAAAAACGATTTTAAATCTATTTTTGGACGCATTTATCAGTTTAAAGTCCGGTTCGCATGAACCTCTTTTTGTTTAAAAGTTCCAGGTCAAAATACTTTTCAACTAAATCAAGAAACTATATTTCTTAAAAATAGGTTTATTACTTTAACACAATGCGCGCCTTTTTATAAGTGACAATAAGAGTGTTTGATTAAGGGATAAACTCGGTTCTGAATACGAGAAAGCGACAGTTCCCGTTAAATTAGTTCTATTCATAAGTAGAAAACATTACCCCATTAGAAATTCTATTTACACGCATTTGGAATACTACTCGGCTATGTGAATTACATTCAAGCTTGTTGTTTTAAATTGAATTTTATATTTTTCCGTACTTTACTTTATCATTGCATGCACGAACTCCCAATTGATTTGCCTTAGATAAACACCATAACAATAGAAATCGATAGATTGACGTTTGGTCTCTATGGGATCGATAATCTTTTATATTACTCTGGCGTTATTCGTATACTTCCGAAAATACAACATCAAGTTTTTGGTGTCGTTGCCGAGGACCAATTACATCAAAATTTCGTACCCTATTGTTACACCGTCTAGACTAAGATTTTACCTACTAGTCAATGTGAAGAACTCGCAGTACCGGTAGTTTTATAGATCCTTTAGAGGAACCTGAACGTTACGCTCACACACGTCTCTTACTTCGTAGAATTAAGGAAACTATGGCCGAAGACCGTAACAAAAGACCCCTTAAGGATTTCGCTCAACCGCCCGATAACGAACCCAATTCTAGTATTGTAAACCCTAATATTCCTGCTCACAATTTCGAACTAAAACCCTCCCTATTACAATTAGTACAACAAAACCAATTCGCGGGTCTCCCTTCTGAGAACCTGAATCAACATCTAAAAATCTTCATCCAATTAGCTAACACTTTTAAAACCAATGGTGCTACTTCTGAGGCGATTCGTCTAAGATTATTTCCTTTCTCCCTCAGAGACAAAGCCCTTACATGGTTAGATTCCCTTCCAGCCAATTCTATAACAACTTGAGAAGACCTTAGGAGAGCTTTCCTTGCTAGATATTTCCCCCAAGTAAAACAGCTGTTCTTCGTAACCAGATAACCAGATTCACTCAAAACCAAGGTGAATCACTCTTTGAGGCTTAGGAGAGATATAAAGACCTCTTGAGAATATGTCCACACCATGGCCTGGAATCGTGGCTAATCATCCACACCTTTTATAATGGACTTCATTATAACACTAAGATGGCCATCGACGCTGCCGTTGGTGGCGCTTTGATGAATAAGCCTTACCCTGAAGCTTACGCTCTCATCGAGGATATGGCTCAAAACCATTGTGAATGGGGGATAGGGCGAGCAACGGTGGAGAAGAAAGAAGCCCAAGGAGGAATACATGAGATAAGTTATATAGACATGATGCAATCCAAAATGGACGCTTTGGCCCTTAAGGTCAAACATATGTACGCAAACCCAGTTACTGCAACAACAGTCTCAATGGAATGCAAATTATGTGGAACTAAAGGATACCAATCAGCAGAGTGCAATCTATTGAATGAAACTCATTCAGATCAGGTCAACTATGCCCAAGGGAACCCATTTTCAAACACTTATAACTGGTGTACCCCCAAAATTTGACCAACCCCTTTTCCTGTATTCTTGGCTTATATTTCATTGCATTTTAGCATCTGGCATTTGCATAGCATAGTTCTTACAGGGGATCAAGTGATTGTTTGCGTGCCATCTAAGAGGAGAATCTTATTAGCTTCAAGCTTAAGCAAAGGCATTGGTAGAGGTCATCAAGTGTGTGTTACCATCATGAAGTTGTGCAAGCTCTTTGAGAGGAGAGGTGTGCTATAGCTCATTGGTTGGGAACCACCAGAGGGTTTTGTCAAGAGTTCATGAGGTCCTGTAATTGGTGTAAGCATAGGATAGAGAGTTTTTGAGTACCTTAGAGGCTATTGCGGAATGAGAATGGTCATTCAATTTATCTGCAAAGATCTTGGACAAAGAGCTGGAAATTAGAGTTTCACATATAATCAGGATATGCTTATTTCTTGGATCAAAACTAGTTTCCATGATCATTCATATGTCCCAAGGTGTCTAGGAATAGAAGATTGATCATCAATTTCAACCAGAAGAGCTCCAATTGGTTAGTCAATTGCAAATCAAGAGATTTGGGGGAAAAGTCAACTATGCAGTGAAAAAGTCAACTCCTGACTTTTTGAGGTCAAAATCATGTTCCTCAAGTTAAATGTCACTGATGGATGAGATTTGATCAAGAAATATCAAGGGAATCATGAGAAAAATCAAGATGTAATGAAATTTACCCGTGCGGGTAAATTGGGGTTTTAGAATGAAATTTACCCATGCGAGTAAATTGGGGTTTTAGAATGAAATTTATTTGTGCGGGTAAATTGGGGTTTTAGAATTAGAAAGTTTCATGAGTGAATCAGCCATACATCATTTGTCTTTCTCATTTTCATGCGCATGAATTGGTATTGTATGCACTCCAAACATTACCATATCAAGACCAACCAAGCTTGTACTACATTGGTGAATTTTTGAATTTTCTTACTCAAAAAAAGGAAGAGACAAGTTGCCTCAATTCTGAATCATGCAGTCCATCTAACTTGTTCCTTCCACTCAAACAAAACCAGCAGAATGCAAGCATGCTTGTGTACCACTACACAATCCACCATTGAACCAAAAAACCATTTGATTGCAGCATCTGATCCCTTCATTTTTCACCACAGTTAAACTCTCCAAACATCATTTTCACTTCATATATAAGCTTAAAGAGAAACCCTAGAGGGAGAGAGCCACCATTAGAACAAAAAATCTGAAGTTGAAACTTGGAGCTCCTCTAAAAAATCCTTCGAATCTCTCTCCTCACTGAGCCATTCCACAAGCTTTCACTCATTCCATCTTCACCACAAGTTCTTCTTTCAACTATTTGCAAAAAGAAGCAGCTTTGAGCTTATTGTTTCTTAGCTGTTCAAAATTACTTGGAGTTTTTGAAGGAGATTCAAAGCAACCTAAGCACATTTTCAACCCTCTCAAGTGTCAAGGAGTTAATGCACTTTTTGGTGGTGTTTCAGCAAGCATAGAAGAAGCAGTGGACATACTCCACTAGGTATTTTCTTGAGCTTTTTTTTCCTTTCCATTTTAGGCACTTAATAGGAGCATACTGAGTACATCTGAAGCCCTACTCATGTAGGCAATGTTTTCATATTATTTTGGTTGAGTTTCAAGGAGTTTTGTGTTTTGATACCCCAACTGTTTTCCTTCGAAACGCCTTGAAAATGACCTTTTTTGTGAAAAATAAGCTTGGATTTAGAATCCCCATGAGATTTTGAATGGGAAGGTACCTTGCTTTTTCATTTCTGGGCGTGTTTGACCTTGCTTTGGTGGTTGGTCGCCGGAGAAGACGACCAGAACTAGGGTTCCGACTTCTGGAGGTTGAAGACAACCTGACACGGGCTGAGTTGGTGCCTTCTTTTAAAATTGAAATTTTTGTGCCCATTTACCCGTGCGGGTAAATCATCGCTGCCCATTTACCCGTGCGGGTAAATCATCGCCACTCATTTACCCGTGCGGGTAAGTCTTTGCCACTTCAATTAATGAGGTGCCAACAGGGCATCTGGGTTTGGTTTGGGCTGAGATTCTTGTAATTCACACCCCACACTTTGTTGGGCCTAAGCAAGTTACACATGAATGCAGTTCGAGCTGATATTGCTATTACACCCCTCTTGGTTTTTATTTCCCTTTTATTTCATTTTTATTTCAGTTTTTGTTTTATTCATTTAAAAATAGTTCTAATTTTCACAAAAATCCCAAAAAATATTTTCCTTATAGTTTAATGTATTATTTATTTTTTTCCAGATTTTTATGTTATTTTTCATTTAATTTTATTAGTTTATTTGGAATTTACAATTCAATGTGTATTTTGGTATTTACCCTAATTTGAATGGACCATTTGAACCTCAATGATAAATCCTCTAGGACCAAACATTCTCTCCCACTTAGGTGATGGATTGAGGAATTTTTAAGGTTTGATTTGAAGTGTTCATGATCACGATTCATTTGGTTTTGATTTGGTTTTTATTGAGCCTTGACATGTACTCGATAAGGTGGAACATCATTCCTTTTAGGACTTATTTGATGGTGCCTTGAGTTGATTTTGCTCATGAAGTTTTGCATGCTGTTTCTATATTCGCCAAGCTTGTTTGAACATTTTACTTGGAATTTTTTGAAGCTTCCTCCTTATTTTGGTGATTTTTGCAAGTTTAAGTCTTTTTAGAGGTGTTTGCACATGATAGTTTGACCTATTTCTTTGGGATATGATCTCAAATGATCCCCTATGCACCTTTTGAGCTTTGTTGATTCATTTTGACATACTTGAGGTGTTGTTTTACTTTGGTTAGGTCATTTACATGTGTAACTTACATTACAAGGCACCTTTGAATCATGTGTCTCCACTTGTTCTAAGTGTTGAGTTTGTGCTTGAACTTTGGTTCATCACTTGTGCATGATCATGCTTGTGTTTCCTTCTTGTTATAACCTTGAGTTTGAGGTTTTCTTCTTTTTATTCCACTTCTGCCCCATGTGGTTTGGACACTTGTTCATGATATTTGATGTTTATCCTTGCACTTTGAGTTTGTCATGAACATTGGTGTTGGTTTTACATTATTTTGTTTGCATTGTTTTGCTTGTTTCAAATAATGGTATGGTTGACATGTGCTTGTGGTGGTGTCTGTCCCACACTTTTTCCTCCCTCCTTTCTTTGTGTGTGCATCTTAGGATAGCATCATTCTCTTCTTTGATGATTGATGGTAATGGTTGTAGGAGCTTGCTTCTCCCATTTCATCTCATCCTTCTTGCATTTGTTTACGTTGTTCTTTGACTTGTTTAAGTCAATTTCTTTTCATTTTACACTTTATCTGTGAGTGAATTATCTAGTGTTTACTTGGCCTTTTGCCATGATCCCCCTAGGATTCCTAGTCCATCTATTTAAGATGGGAGTAGGAGAGACATTAGGTGTTCAATCCTATGCATGATAACATTAGGGTAGTTCTTCCCTTTCATCCCAACTTTAGGAGCATTGTGTATGACAACATTAGGGTCCAGTTTCCCCTTAGTTTGTGTCTTTCTCTTCTCATCTCCTAAACACTTCAAAACACCTAATAAAGGATAACATGTGTTGTACGCTACGATCCTTAAGTACTTGAGGAATGATGGTTAGGGGCCTCCTCTCAACTGTCTAGAGTGTTTAGTGCATGCCCCTTGGGCGATATGCGACACATTCGCTCTCAAGTCATAGTCTTTAGTGCAACATGAGTTACAAACTTAACTCAATTCACTTCTTGTTTAAAAAGAACACAAAAACAAAAACATCAAACCTTTTTATCCTTCGGGATTAATTAAAAACCATTTTCAGAAAGAGTGTGTTAACTTTTGGTTCTACCGCAAACAGGTAACGCCTAAGTCTCCAATGGTCGAGCAGCAATACACCTAACTGCTAGAACGAAGGTTTAACCCTACTCGGTTTAAAACACTTGAACCAGCCAGGGGTCGTGTCAGCCTGAACTACGTTTGCTCTGATTTCTCGTACCAGATGAGGATACGTAGGCACAAGACGGTGATGTCTTGGTGAACAACCTTCCCCCACTCTCACCCGTAGTTTTCCGAACTACATTGACTCTGACTTTCCCATTGCACGAGGGAATACGTAGGCATAGAGCGGTGATGCTCTATCGAGTCTCTTTTATTTTCTTTTGCCCCCGTGAACCTGTAACTTAGATAGTTTAACACCCTTTTAGATAGACAACAAGTGTGGATCCCATTGAGTACAACGGACATGAGGGGTGCTCATACCTTCCCCTTGCGTAACCGACTCCCAAACCCGAGATTTGGTTGCGATGACCTGTCTTCTCCCTTTTCCGTAGGTTTTCTATGATCGTTTCATTTCCCTCTCTTTGGGATAAATAACGAATGGTGGCGACTCTTCTATCCTTGTCGGCCCTTTTTGCAGCGATGCGATAGCTGGCGACTCTACTGGGGATTTTTCCCATCCCCTATGCGAGTCAATCCTAGCGCTTGTTTGTTTTATCTTTGGGTGTGTATATATGTGTATATGTGTTGCATTTGCATTTTTATTATTGCATTTTTACTTTCAACATTGTTATATATCATTATTGTTGTGTTGTGGGGGGGATGTTCCATTGTGAGATAAGCCAAAACCCAGGCTTGAGGATAACCATAACATTAGAGAGGAAAGTAGTGACAGACCTGTATGTTTTAGCATGCATTAGTCCCCACGAAATTCGCGTTCAGACGAGGTTTTCTGTTGAAGACATCATATCCTGTACATTAGTCGGGAGGGGGTGTTGGATCAGGAAACTGTCGACTCTAGAGACCGATCACTTGGGAGTCAGCTAAGTGAGGCCGCTTCGTGAGGCAATGACGCCAAACCAGAAATGGTGAACGTATCATCGTTTCTCGAAATTCTGTGACGCTGATGATCGCATAAGATGTCATACCTTATTGGATATAAGTTCATACCTGTGAGTGGGAGGGTTTGCAGGAAACTTTGACCTTCAACCTACCCGTTTATCTTGTCAGTATGAGCAGTTATAGTAGGATCCTTATACTATTGTTGTGTTCTCGCCAAAGTGAAGCGCTGGTTCATCTCCGTCAACGGTACAACAATCTTGATCCTTTATTGCATTTGCATATTCATTTGAATTTTTTACATTAACATGTATCTGTGTTTCAGGTGTATATTTTCTCCTTGATTCTAGTCACCCCAATCCACTGCTATCATGGGATCTGATTTGAAGAAAAATGTGTTATACAAGTTCTCGACTCCTGATATATGACCTCTGCTTAAGCTAATCTTCATGTCTAATCGTAGTGTAATGGAGAACTTTAGAAGAGAGTATGGGAGGATCCTAAGTTTTGTTTGTAAAGCTTCCAAGTTTGAAATGGATGGCATTTATGCACTGCTGTAATTCTATGACCCCTAGTTACGCTGTTTCACGTTCCCAGGTTTTGTTCTGTTGCCCACTTTGGAAGAATTTGCTCAGTTGTTGGGGATCCCAATGGTGGAGGAGATTCCTTTTATGCATTCTGAAAAAGAACCTGAGTTGGTCAAGTTGGCTGGTGCTTTACATCTTGACGTCTTTGAATAGGAAGGTAATCTTGTACGGAAAGTTGGAACTCCTGGTTTTCTACTGTCGTTTTTAGTGGGAAAAGCTCAACACTTTGCCAAAGAGGGATGTTGGGTAGTCTTCAACGCCATTCTGGCCCTATGCATCTATGGGATAATATTGTTCCCTAACTTACCTGACTTTGTAGACTGGAACGCTTGTTGTATCTTCGCCTCAAGGAACCCGGTGCCAACTCTCTTGGGCGATGTTTATCATTCTGTTCATTATAAGAATGAGAACATGCGAGGCAAGAACGTTTCCTACTGCCCTCCATTTCTCTACAAATGGTTCATCTCACACCTGCCAAAGCCTGGGCCCTTTGTTGACCTTGCAAAATCTGCAGAATGGCCAGAAAAGCTTATGGGATTAAGATCAGAGAATATTGTGTGGTTTGATAGAGACCTGTTGGGCATGGATGTTATTCACAGTTGTGGAGATTTCCCTAACGTCCCTCTGATTGGGAGGAAACGAGGTATTAATTACAACCCGACTCTCTATGTTAGACAGTTTGGGTACGCTCTTAGGGGACCTCCAAAGGAAGAAGAAGTACAGGAATCCCTGTATTTCACCGGTTTGATTAACGACGAGACCTTAATCAGACTTGGGAAGGCTTGGGGTAAGATCCATCGCAAAGGAAAACCTTTACTAGGCAAGAGATATTATAGAGCATATGAACCTTACATACAATGGATTCAGGACCATGCTCGTGGAACTAGAATCAAGGGAAGAAATTTCTTGAAATACATTTGCATGTCTTCATTTTGCATCATTCTTCATTTGCATTGCAGGTGCTCTGTTTCTGTTAACCTCACCTCTTCATGTGGTACTCCACTAGTTTTTTTCAGGATTGAAGGACAGCCAATTCATCGTTATTCTACACGAGGAAATCAGCAAAGAGTCATGGATCAGATTTAGACCGAGCTTCAGGAATTCCGTGATCGAATGGCACAATTTATGGACATGATGCAGAGAGTAGCCAATAGCCAAGAGCAATTGAGGATGTTGGTACAGCCTCTGGTGTCAAGGATTGATGGTAATGAGGTTCTTCATGGAGGGCATACTGTTGTGCCTCCCCCTATTGACAATAGTTCACCACACGCAAACGTTATCCCGACAATGGTTACCCCTCCGGGCAGAAGAAACCAGAACGGAGTTCATATCTCAGGTGCGGTGGGCGCTGCGCAAGGTAACAATGGTCCCCAGTGGGAAAAAGACGACGTCTTCTCCAAGGGAGATCTTGGGGCATGACTACAATCTGAGGCGGATAGAAGATTCAGGGCAATCAAAGAGAAGATGCGAAGCTACGAGAACCAAAACTCTATGGGTCTTGACATGTCAAATCTAGGACTGATTCCAGGACTGAGGATCCCTCCGAAATTCAAAGTTCCTGATTTCGACAAATATAAGGGGACGACATGTCCAAGGGTGTATCTTCGCTCTTATTATAGGAAAATGTCAGCATATTTTGATGATGAGAAGTTACTTATGCATTTTTTCCAAGATAGTCTGTCAGGGCCATCCCTAGAGTGGTACATGGGCTTAGAGCCAGTTAATATCAGAAGTTGGAGGGATTTAGCAGAGGCTTTCGTCAAGCACTACCAATACAACAATGACTTGGCACCAAACTGAGTGCAGTTACATAATTTATCTCAAAGGAGTAACGAATGCTTTAAGGAGTACGCCCAGAGATGGCGTGAACTTGCCGCTAGAATTTAACCTCCCATGGTGGAGAGAGAACTGATTGGTTTATTTGTGGCTACGTTGCCCAGAATTTACTACGAGAAATTGGTGGGTAACATGTCTGGTAGCTTTTCGGATTTGATTATCACCGACGAAAGAGTTGAAAATGGCATTAAAGTGGGGAAGATACAGGCAGGGGAAGGGACCTCATCTGGAGGTGGAAGAAAGAACTTCGGTGCTAAAAAGGAGGAGAATGAGACAAATCTAGTGTTCAGTTCTAAGAATCGGAATAGAAATTAGAATCAGCGTCAACAACAACCATATTATCACCAACCACCACAAGTGGCTAGTATTGCCATTCCGGCAGTGCAACCCTAACAATAACAACCACGTCAGCAACAGCAACAACAACAACAGAACTATGCACCCCGGAAGTTTCAGGATCGCAGAAGGACATTAAACAGGCACTTCAATGCACCACCAATGCCTTACACCCAATTATTACAACATCTGATGCAGTTACAGTTGGTCCAAAAAAGGACGTTCGCACCTTTGACAGGCCCACCACCTCCAGGATATGATACTAATGCTCTGTGTGACTTCCACTCTGGCGCTCCTGGCCATCACATCGACAACTGTAAAGCCTTCAAGCATAAGGTACAAGACCTTATCGACAACAAGGCTATCAACTTTAATCATGATGTGCCCAATGTCGTCAGACACTTTCATTGTAGAGTAGTTTGGATTTTTACCATACAAGGCATGAAAGGGTGAATTAAAGTTTAGTAGGGTGGAAGAGGGAAGTCTATTAATGATGTGTACAGAGGTAGAGAAATTGTAGTCCTAATAGGAAATAGGTAAATAAGAATGAGCAAGCAATGTAAGTCCCATTTCAACTATTTGTCTGTGCTTTCTCTCTACTATCCCATTTTGATGGGAAGTATGTGGGCAAGTTAGCCTATGTGTGATCCCTAACTCTGTCAAGTATTTGGTGAAATTTCTAAATTTTCCTCCAAAATCAGATTGAACAGACTTGATGGTAACACTAAATTGTGTTTGGACAAACACTGAAAAAAGTTTAAAAGCATGTAAGGCTTCAGGTTTTTGCTTATGAATGTACAACCAGGTATATCTAGTGTGACCATCTACAAAAGCTATGTAATGCCTGTATCCAGAACTAGAAGGATTTGGGGAAGGACCCCATAGGTCAGTGTATATCATATTAAAAGGTTTGGGATAAACTGTTGTAGTTAGAAGGGCATACAGTTTATGTGCCTTGCCAAGATTACAAGAGGTACAAAATGAGTTCCTATTTTTATTAGCAGAAGGAATGTTACACAATTTGAGTATAAAAGCAACAAAATTAAAAATTGGCATGGTCAAGCCTATGATGCAATTATGTGCTAGTATTACAAGTATCTATGCTATAGGAATTAGAATGATAAACAACATAACTTTGAATACCATTAAAAGTATTAAAGTTGTTGGTGTAGCTGTGAGACCTTTTGAGATTGATAGGCAGCTGAGGAAAGCAATACAAGCCACTAGCATCTAAGACTCCTTCAACAATGACTTGTCTAGAAGCCTGTGACTTAATATAGCATTTATCAGGTAGGAACTCAAATATAACATTATTATCACTAGAAAACTTTGAAACAGACAATAAGTTTCTAGTTATGGAGGGAACATGTAGGATGTTAGCAAGGGTTAACACACAAGAAGGATTGATTTTAGAGTGAAATTATGAGAACCCTATAGATCGTATGGTAAGTGTTTGGCCATTTCCTACATAGACTTTATTGGTTCCTACATAAGGCTGTGTGTTTTAGAAAAGAAAGGCATAAGGTGTTAAGTGATGAGATGCACCTGAGTCTGCGAACCAAGCCTGGGATTCTAGCTCAGATGGTAAGTGGTATTCTTGATTGAATGCTAAGGGTCTACTTGTGGTAGTCATCATTGCAACAGTTTGGGAGTTCTGTGAGGCTTCAGAACTTGCTTCTTGCTTGCGAGAGTTGTTGTTGGTCGATGCATTTGAGGCATTGCTTAAGGTGGATGGAATGAAGTTTTCATCAAACCTATGCCAGCAAGTTGTAACTTCATGTCCATATTTTTCACATAGTTGACAAGTTGGGCGATTTCCATGTGTATACCTGCCTCTACCTCTACTTCAACCTCGATTGGACTTTCCTCTACCACAACTTGCAGAATAAGCTCCTCTGGAGCTGTTATCTTCTTAATTCATGTGTGCCACATTTGCTGCAACAGTGATAGCTGCTAATTTCTCACGAAACTTATCTAATTGTGCTTCTTGCACATAAAGTATGGTTTCAACATCACATAAAGTAGGGGTGAAGGACACTCATACATTTGCATAACAAAGGAATTGTATTCCTCAGGAAGTCCTTGCAATATTGAATCGACCTAATCCTGTTTAAAAATAGAGTCACCAACAACCAAGAGAGAGTTGGCTATAGCTTTGATTCTCAAAACATACTCTGTGATGGATTTGGTTCCCTTCTTGGTGGATTTGAGTTCAACTCTCAACTGTCTAACCCTAGCTTTCATTTGGGCATTCAAAAATTGGTGAATCTTGTCCCAAACTTCAAAAGCATGTTTACATGCAATAACTCTTGGTAACACTAATTCAAAATTTGTTGATAACAACCAGATAAACAGTGCTTGATCTTGTACTATCCAAGCTTCATAATCCTCAAAGATTATACCTGTGACACGATCTTGATCAGACTTGAACTTCTGTGGTATATGCGGATTCACCATGAACTTGTGCATTTTATGAGATAGAATCACACCTTCAACTTGTTGATTCCAAAGAAGATAATTGTTTTCCTACAACTTAATTGAGAGCTTCGGTCCGAAAGAGTTCTTGGATTTGGGCACAACAAAGCCAGTGAAGGTTTCTTGAGATTGTGCGGGGTTTTTATCAAACGATTATTGATTTTCTTTAGACGTCATTGTTGAGTTGAAATCAAGATCTTGATTAACATGAACTGTGGTTGGAAGCTGAGTGAAAAACAGATTGAAGTTGAGTAACAAGAGAAGCGCGGAAGATTGATCATGTGAATGATACCATGTTAGAGTTGCATATTCTTCATCCTACACTTCGTGAGGATTGTTGTAACTGAAGATAAATATTCACTCAGTAAAGATGAAACAGAATGAAAGAGAAGAAGATAAAGTGTAGTAATAATATTATTCATAATAAGTCAATTGTACAAAATGATGCTTATATAAGCATAGTAACTAAGCAATGAGAAGCTTAGCTGGCAGTTACAAAACTAACAAAATTAATTACAACGGAGAGATTAACTACACTAAGTTAATCACCATCTCTACTGCATTATTTTATCACTAATGAGAAGCTTGCAGTTACAAAACTAACAAAATTAATTACAACGGAGAGATTAACTACACTAAGTTGACATTTGATTTAAATATTTTCAACTGACATCTAATTTAAACATTTAGTCCTTAGGATTTTTGAATTTCTATTAATTTAAACATTTTAAACTTGCATCTATTTTTTTATAATCAAACTTTTAGTTACCATTAGCAGTATAAAAAAAATTAGAAACAACAGATTTCAAAATTCAAACAATTTTATTAGTTGAAATAGAAAACAATTACAAATTTGGTCATATGAGTAGTACTCATCCAACACTATTATAAAAAAAAACAAATATAACTAAAAAAAGTTAAATAGGAAAGTAAAATTAAGCAAAACAACTCATTGATCCTGCTTCATAATTACTAGTAGTAGTTAAAAATGTCTAGAAAGAGTTTACATCAAACTTTTGTTATCCCCTCAAAGTCTCAAACAAGCTTATAGGTTTATGAAGAGTTTCTTCCAATGAAATGTGAAAGGTCATTTAGAATTTGGAATTTGATACTTGGATCATATTTGAGAGGACGGTGTAATGATACCGTGGCAATAGGTATCAACTTGGACTAGATTATCCCCCTCCCTATAGAATTTCCCTCCAATGTCTTGCAAGTAGCCTTAGGCTTTGGTGTAGAGTATATTCTTAGCTAAAACTAATGCTTAATGTTTTTTGAATTGCATGCTACAATGGTTTATACGTAGAAAACATGATTAATCTTAAATGGTTAAGATTATTCGGGATAACTTTGACTTGAATCTTTTTGATAATAATGGCTTTTTATTATGCTTTATTTATACTCGGCTATATTCTGAACTTTTATGACTCCATTCCCTAAAAACTTGTGGTTAACATAAAAATAATGTATGAAATTTCTACATATATTTATACAAATTTATAATGTTTTGAAGATTCTTTTTAGAATCAAAAAATTCTTGAAGAACGAAAAAAAGGAATCCTAAACAAAAATTTGTTTAGAGTTGACATCAAATCAACCATGAGCAAAGAAGAATTAATGTGTATAAAACATTACAAAGATGACTTTGAATATTGTCTTGTATGATGAATTAATCTTAAACCTACAATATATTTATATCAATTCGAGTATATATTTATCTTAGAGATTACAATTAATATTTAAAGATATTAGCCTCTTGTTATTGATTATGTTTGATAAATATAATATTCATATTGGTTTTATACTCAATTTAATATATATATATATATATATATATATATATATATATATATATATATATATATATATATATATATATATATATATATATATATATATATATATATATATATATATATATATATATATATATATATATATATATATATATATATATATATATATATATATATATATATATATATATATATATATATATATATATATATATATATATATATATATATATATATATATATATATATATATATATATATATATATATATATATATATATATATATATATATATATATATATATATAAAATTCTTTTTTGTTGAATTTTTTTAACTAAAATTTGTTTAACCATTTTTTAAAATCATAAAAATAGTTTCAAATTAACTATAAAATAATAATAACAAAATAAATCACGTTTTTTTTTTACTACATATCATCTATACTAGATTGAATAATAATATATTGGATATGAATATTAATTAAATAATATAGTGAGGTGGTTTACACGTCGCAACGTTTATTTTTTCCCACGTTTTTACTACATCACTAAATTACTTAGTAAAATATAATTTTTTTAGTGATAATAATAATAATTTTAAATTCAATATAGTAATATTTAAATAATTTTGACAATTATTAACTTATACATATATTTTCATGAGTATCATTAAATTTATATTTGTATCCATGAATTAATAGATAATTAATTATCTGATAATTTTATCCTTGAATATTCGCTAAATCATCAAATCTGTATTCGTGACGGATTTTATTTACGAATACCCATATATATGGATATAGGCATTTTTGTCATCCCAATTTTGTCCATTCTTTAAAATAAATCTTTTAAATTATAAATATTTTTAAAATATTTATAATTCTATTAAATGGTAATTTAATTATTATATTTAATTATTTACTATCAATTAGATCTCTAAAATTTAATTAGTCATTATCAATTTAGTCCTTATATTTTACTTATTTACTATCACTATATTTAATTGTTTATTATCAAATCGGTCCATAACATTACTATCAAAGAATAAAGAATAATTTGATAGTGTCATATACTTTATCTAAATATTCATAATCTTATTATCTACTAGAGAGTGCTCAACACAAGGTCATAGAAAACTTTGATGGCTTATTTATCCGAATGTTTTATATGCAATTTTGGAAAATTCTTATGACATTTCTTACAACTATATATTAATTGACATGTCTCATTTCCTAATAGTATAAAAGGAAATCAATTTGGGGTTATAATCAAGTCAATAGTAGAAATTTTATAAGCCAAATCTAGCAAAGTTTAATCATGATGGTGAATCAAGTTCACTATCAAGTGGTATTAATCATGTGGTTGCTCTATGACTTCGAGCCACTTGTAATGATTGGTTTAAAATTATTCAATTCAAAAGAATCATTGACAAAAAGAGATGGTTGAAGATCTGCCTCATCACCCAATATATAGAATCCTTGTCACTCATTCTATCTTTGGTACATGATATATGGAATCTTCCATCATTATTGGAAAATTCCTTCAATAGGTCCCCAAATGTCACAGGGTTTACTATATTAGAATTTTAAGACTTTTGGTTTAGAAAAGTTTTGCGGATTTTAAATAAGTGTAAGAATTGTTCAAAAAAGTGTAAAAATATATAATAAATATATGAAAAAAAAAATTATTAAAAGACTTTTCTGATCTATATTATTTTTGGTAATCTAGTGATAATTTTTAAATGAAGAGTTATTTAACACTGTTAAATTTAAATTAACGATTCATTAATGTTGAATTTGTGTTGCTTTGTTTGAGTCTATCAAAAACTTAATCTAACCAGTTCAATAGCAATGAATAATTATTATTATTGACGATTTCTTATCCTATAAGTAGGATGGAAAAACTCCTTACGAAAAATCTAAAATGTCTTTTAAATTTCGGAGGTGCATCTCTCCACGCACCCTTATCTTAAGTCAAAACGTTACAACAAATTCAGAGATGTATCTTCGATATATTTTAAAATACACCTCATGCATCCCACTGAACCACACCAACATATTTTATAAACACAAATTCAGAGACGCATTTCTGAAATATATTAAAGCACACCCCATGCATCCCTCAATGCAAGGCTCATTTTAAATATTTATTGGTTCGGAGAGGCATCTCTGTTTAGGGATTACGAAGATGCATCTCCGTTTATAATTTACAGAGATGCATCTCCATAACCAGTCAAAACAGTGCAAGTTAAGTTAATTTTATGGTTAATCAATGAAAATGACGATTTATAAATGTTAAGACACATGTTATGTGATGAACATTAAACCATACAATCGATATTCAAAAAATGACATATATAAATTCATAGTCAAAATAAGTCATCATGACATACACAAGAAAGTTGAAATATACAATGAAATCGAAATAAGTAAAAATAAAATACAACCAAACATAAATCCAAACTACAAATACTATCAACTACTACGTATATCAGACTCGAGCTCCTCGCCGTCCTCTGCCCCCGTGCTATGACGTTGTCTTAGGTACATCAGTATCTCTTGTGCCTCTGTCATAATGGCATCCAGGACCTCCCTCACCTCAGAACCATCAGAAAAGATATCTTTGTCAATACCTGTCTACACAATCTCCATAATACAGCGACATCTAGGCAACACCTCATGAGCATCATCTAACCTGTTATACTCCTCCTCTAGTATCTCCTGATGAGCTGACCTCGGTGGATCTCCTAGATCAGCCCACACCATATGTGGGTGTGACACCCTGAAGAACCACCTGATGTACCTGTATACATAGATTCAATAAATCTTGGCTATGGTATTTTGTGCCTCCTACGGTACTAGATGAATATGATAATCATCAAACATTGCATCCATATTTCTATGTGTCATAGCGGGAGGAGCAGAGACAACAGGGTGTCTGGGAATAGTCTGCGTGTAGTCGAACTGCTACATGACGCACTCAGGTAGATGAGGAAATGTCAGACGTGAACCACAAGCCAACCATCCCAAGTATAAGACTATGTCGTCAAATGTTTGCGTCTCACAGTGATCGACATAGGTGTTAAATTGCATTTTTTTGCTACCAAGCGGTGAAGATACACTTGAAAGGACTATGTCGCCTGATTCCCTCTGAGTGGGGAAATACATAAGCACGCAACATATTCTTAGTATAAATCGGTACACATGACCAGTCGGAGATGCATGGGAAGTGTTGGAGGATTCAATCCTAAAAAGTGCTGGAACACACAAATAATTAGTAATGGCGTTACAAAAAATTAATAAAAATGACACACAAACACTAAAAGACCAACAAATATTACCGTCAAAAGTGTGATGATGCTCATCACCTGCTTTGTCTTCCACCTACATCCCATGAATAACTTAGAATACAAGTAGACCAAGCAAGTGGTTCTGGTTGTATTCATGAATTTGCTCAAAGTCCTCGAAGTATATTAGGTAGAGGACATCCACAAAGTGGCACGTTTGTCCATAAAAATGGCAGTGTCTACCAAATATGACATGTATGCTCTCATAGCATACATTATATGCTTCCCCACCTACTCCTCATCACCAGCAACCTACTTTACTCTAACCAACTCATTTGTATATACCTTTTTAAGGAATTCAAACCTAGCATGAGCCCCTATGGTTTTTTCAAACTCCCTTAAGGCAACGTCTGGGTCAACTCCCTAATAGTCTACCATCAACTCAAGTGTCTCATCTTTGCTAATCCTCCTATGATCTAAAATATTCCCCCTAATTGGAAGATGCAGCAAAAACAAAACATCATCGAGTGTGATAGACATCTCACTAAGTGGTAGATGAAATGATGAGGTCTCAATATGTCATCTCTCTATAACTGCATTAAGCATCGCATGGTTCATTGTAACATAGCTGGTCTTGCATAAGTCTTTCATCCCAAATAGCTCTAAAGCAGCCCGAAACCACTTGTCATTAGGTTGATGCAAGCCAGTAATCTTCCACCCGTGGTTAATGAATTTCACTGGGTCACGGTTCTGCAAAAAAATAAATCACCATCGGGAACTTGTAATATAACAATAAACGTAACTTAAAAAGAATGAACCCAACTAACTTCACCTCTTCGTCCCATATATGTTTGGCAATATGGTTCGGGTAAAATAGCAGCATTGACAACTCTAACGGGCCTCCTCCAAATACCTCTAGCGCCTCATCAACCTGAGGTCCCTTCGGTGCCTTGGGTAGCACCGGTGCCTCTAGTGACTGAGGTACCTCTGCTGCATGATTAGGTGAAACCTATTGCATACCAGAAGATGGAGGCAGTGATGCATTACTAGGTGAGACTTGTCTCCTACGGGAAGAAGAAGGTGGAGATATATAAGCCCCAGAAGTTGACGCCTCTACATCAACCGAGCTAGAGGGAATAGGATCCTACGAAACCTGAATCTTTTCCCTCCGGACAGATGTATGTTGTCACATAATTACTACAAGCAACCCTAAAAGCAAGAAAATCAAAAAATGCATATTGATAAAATACGAAGATGCATTTTCGGTTCCTGGGAATCCAAACGTTAAAAAAAATACGGAGAGGCATATCCAAATTTTCCTGCAACTTTCATTTTTGTCAATGGTGCTAATGAAGACCACAAAGACCCTAAAAATAATGCATTGTTCATTACTTCTAATTATAAAATACATTTCTCAAATGTATCAACTATCAAACATGCATAAACTATGTATTTCAATACATAATCATCAATTTCTACAAATTTCTACAAATTTATACATAAACTAAAAAAAAGCTTACAATAATAAGAAAACTAACAAGAAGTGAAGAATCTTTGAAGTTGATGTAGTTGAATGAGCTCTTTGATGTCATTCATTGATGATTGAAGAAGCTTTGATGTTGCTTGATTGATTTTGAAACAATGTGATTTTGAGAGGGTTTTAGAGAAAAAATTGTATTTTTAACAAGTGATGAAGAAGAAGGGTTTTGGAGCGTTATGTACAAGCAGCACTTGAAGATGCATCTCCGTAGTTTTTCACATTAAGTCAGACTTATATTGACTTAGGGTGCGCCCGAAGATGCATCTCCGGATTTTAGGGGCATTTTTTGTATTTTCACATGGTGCCCTAGTAATACATAGGGTGCATTAAGAAATTCTCTTATTATTTATCTATTGTGAATTGTTAGTAATGGACTGAATCACTTAGCTTGGCCCAATTTCATATCCATATCAAAATAAGAAATTTTCCTTACTACTGCATAGGGTTTTAGTATCACATATCCCAACACAACAACTTCCATTTCAATATCATTATCTCTTCATCCCTCTCGAACTAAAGCCGCCGCAACTCACCACCACACCACTATCATTTAAGATCATGTAACTCTCTCTCTCTCTCTCTCTCTCTCTCTCTCTCTCTCTCTCTCTCTCTCTCTCTCTCTCTCTCTCTCTCTCTCTCTCTCTCTCTCTCTCTCTCTCGACCGAACAGTCCATTATCACAACCATTACTAACACCAAAAAGAGTTTCTTCTTTTTCTTTTTCATATTTTAAAACCCTAACCAAATTATTTTCAACGGTGTCATTTTTTTGTTTAGGTTTTATTTTAGATGTGTGTTTTACTAGTAATTTAATCTGATATGTTTTTCAATAGCGGTTTTTAATGGAGTTTGCGGAATATGTTACAGAAATTTTTGTATTTCATATTCTATTTGGTAGAATATATTTAGATAAAGAATATGCCATTTATATGTTTATAGAAGACTTCATAATAAACAAATGTAAAGTAATATTTCATTTTTGTTATAAAATTAATCAAAGATGATATATTATGAGAGTAGAGATGAATAAGAGAAAACAATGAGAGAAAGTAGTAGTGTATTATTTTTCTCAAGTCTAATTAACATTGCAACATGGATCATATTTATAGTACATGACCAATAACAACAATTAACTCATAGGAGTTAAGGAATATAGAAAGATCAAGCAATTAACACATATGAGTTAAGGAATATAGAAATATTAGGAAATGGACATCCATGTCTATATTAATATTATTCATAACACTCCCCATTTGATGCCCATTGAGAACGTGTCTCATTATAATTTTACTAGAAAAAACCCAGTGAAAAAAAACTAGTGAAGAAAAACATTACAATATCCTTTTAAGATGAATTTATTTCTCTCGTTCAATTGAACGATTATTTTTTCGATGACGACATTTTGCACTGGTTGGTTATAAGTTCTACTAGGGAATGACTTTGTGAAAATATGTGCAAGATTATCACATGAACGAATTTGTTGGATGCTTATATCACCACTCTTTTGAAGGTCTTGAGTGAAAAAGAACTTTGGAGAAATGTGTTATGTTTGATCTTCTTTAATGTAATCATCTTTAATTGAGTAATGTATGCAGTATTATCTTTATATATGGTTGTTTTATTCATTTTTCCAAAAGTCAAACCATAAGTTTCTGCATGATTAGATGAAGTTGTTGCTATTATTTGTTTCACATATCTTTAATTGATGAGCACATGAATTTTCAATTATTTTTCACATCATTATATAAGCAGGATGACCTAACCGGTCATGCCAAATTACAAATTTTATTATTATTTATAAACTTCTAGATTACAATGACATGTGCTTAAATGATACTAATATAAGTGTAGTACAAGTTCGAGGAAAAAACTAGTTGCTTTTTCATTACACGTGTTTTATCCTAATCATGTTTTGGAATACAAATATATTAATGCCTCCACCATCTTTTGTTTCAATATAATATCCATTTAGACGAATATTTTTGAAACTTAATAAATTTCTATGAGACTTAGAGAAATATAGTGCATTATCAATGTGTAATATTGTTCCTCCATATAACAACACATTGGCTCTTCTGGAGCCTTCAATTATTTTTAAGGTGTCAGATATAGTACTCACATTAGTATTTCGCTTCACTAAATAAGCGAAATACTTTTTATTCTTGAGAATTGTGTGAGTAGTTGCACTGTACACATATCTTCATCAATGGTGCTAGTGTCAATATTCACTCTAGAAGAAATTCTTTAACAATGAGTTATAAGTGTACTTTTATAAACACAAGTCATGTAAACAAACAAGTATAAAATTCAAAACATCCATAAAAAGAAAATTCATACACATCGATAAAGACTTATTATAATAACTAAAAAGAAATTTTGCGTAAATTCTATTTCTTGATACTTCAATAAGATTGAATTGAAATAATTGTTAAAATACTATCCATGATAAATTTTAGTGTAGTGATAACTTAAAAGCCAAAGAGTAAGTAACAAAAATTTATTTTCAAAAAACTTCAATTTATTTCTTTTCTAAAATTATAGTAGAGATAAAAAAAATTCATCATCTTTATATTCTAACACTTACATATATCAAAAGATTTCACGTCAAATTTGATGAAAGTTCAAAATTACATTAAAATGCATTACATTTGTGATTCAAAAAGTAAAATAATTTCTCTAGTCAGTAATGTCAAAATCTTTAATCATAACAATTTAGAAGAGATAAAGCTTTCATGTAATATCCATTGGGGTAAAAAGAAGCTCCAAACATAAGAAGGGACGTGAAATTTGTAATTTCACAATGTAACACAAGTTTTCTTGTAATCAATGATATCAAAAATATTAAACCATGACACATAAAAATTCAGACGATAATTAAGAAATAAATGTTAGACATTATCAAGGTAAAAATCACTTAAAACAATACTAAATTAATAAAAAGGTTTTATAGAAATAAATTAATTTTAGAAGTTTCTTTATCATTTATTTAATTTGAAAACTATGGTGAAAAGTTAACGAAAAAACTAAGACAATTTTCTAAATTTCTATGTGTTAATCATTTTCAATTAAGATGTATTAGATTAAATATGTTTGTATAAACTAACTAAATTTAAAAAGATGAAATATATAGATTTATAATTTCAAACATGCAACAAATGATACTCTAACAAATTTAAGAAGTTTATAACATAGTCAAATGTTAGAAAAAATTATAATAATATAAATATTTATAAATAATAATCTAAAACGAATATAGTTATCCTTGTGAGATGTGCTAGAATCATCCATGTCATTCTTATGCAATGACAATCTTTTTATGAGTATATTACAAATTTTTGTATCAAAACACAAAAATCTTAGTTCATGCAATCCTCCTGGGATGCATGTTATTCATGTACTCCTTCAGGGATGCATGAAAATCACGATTTATATTTTCATAAAAATTAACCAATCATTCTTTGAGAAATTCTTCAGAAATGCTTTAATATTAAATTTTAGATTCTTTATGAATTATATAACACAAATAATTTCATAAATCAAGATTAAAATATCAAGATTTTTAGAATCCTAGAGAGATGGTTAAATATGAATTTTTGAAGAATTCATCAATGATAGACAACCTTAAATATATAATTGTGTTAACTAAACAAAATTTTCAATAAAATTTTATACAAAAATATAATAGATTAACACGTTAAAATTTAATCTACAAGATGGAAAAAAAAATATTAAAAACTTACTTGAATGAGAGAGACAAAATTATACAAATTGATAATAAAATTACTCACAAAGTAGATTTTTGTGCTGATAAAGTATTATAAAATTAACTAGAGATGATAGATTATGAGAGTATAGATGAATAAGAGAAAACAATGAGAGAAAGTAATATTGCATTTTTCTTTTTAAATCTAACTAATATTGCAACATTGACCATATTTACAGTACATGACCAATAACAACAATTAACTCATAAAAGTTTAAAAAATATATATAAAAAGATTAAACAATTAACTCATATGAGTTAAGAAATATAAAAATATTAGGAAAATAGGCATCCACATTTATATTAATATTATTCAATGTATCACCATATTTTATGTTCTTTTTGTTAGATTAATTATTTTATTAATCAAATATGGATTGACATAATTAATTATTAATTAATTTTATTATAGTCTATTGTTATTAAATACTAAATAGATGAATCGTTTGATTGAGTTTTGTGCCGGAATAAACTGTGATGGGTTGGACCATTCAGTTAAGTCCAATGAGAGGTATATGCCTTCAACTGTTTAACTATTTAAGTGTCTCTCCATTAGACAATGAACATACTCTGAAAATCCTAAACAACAATGAGGGTAGTAATTCTCCCATACTCATTCTTGCGACATTCGTCTCTCAAATTCTACAAGGTACACCGTTCTTACCATTGTCGATTATTCTTTAATATAACAATATGCTATAATTTAATTTGTGTCTATTCGATTCCATTAAATTTATCAATTGGTATCAGAGCTTTTGGTTCGAGAAAGTGATCGACTTACTTGTATCGAAAGTATCTCACATGGGTATGGGTAGGTGTCCCACATGTGGTTGAGTGTTCCATTGAAGAGTGTCCAACGGCGGTACAAGTGTATGTGGAAGAAACAGCTTCCACTTGAGGGGGAGCATTTTGGTAGAGTCACACTTGAGGAGGAGTGTTGAAAAATAATTACAAGTGTGAGTAGTGTGGAAAATAGTCTCACATTGGATAGGAATATGGTGACTTGAGCATTTATAAGTGAGAGAATCTACCCATCTATCACCTTAAGGTTTTGGGGTGAATATGTGGTGTGTCTCTCACAAAGGTGTCTTGCTCATAAGAAGGGTGTCCCACTACTTAGAATGCTCCTTACTTGACCCTCCGAATTTAACATCTCAATTTTATATAATGAGAATAAAATATCATTTATTTAATCATATATTTTTCGCTACGTATAACATAATATGTTTCTCAAATGTGTGTGATTATAACTGAAACATTTGAGTTTTGAGTGAGTTATTAAGATATTGTATAATCCTATATTTAAAATTTTAAGGATTTGATCTTACTCAAATGATGGTAAATGTTTTATATGACCATCATATTCTTTCATGTGAAATTATTTAAATAATAATATTTTATTTACGTGCGAAATATGTGGTTGAGTTTGTAAAACTTTAATGATGATATTTTCTAGAACCACTTCTCTGTATAATTTTGCCCTAAAAATAAAATTAGTATCCATTGTATAATCAGACTAGTTAATACTAGTGGACTCTGATAAATCCTTATTCTATTGGATCTGTGGGAGTGCGTGTATACATAATTATATATTCTAAAATTTTAGATTATTATTCTTGTATTGTCATAAAAAAAATTGTCTGCGTTATAAATATGACATATTCTAATAAGACTTCAAATTATTAAATAAGTATAAGAAGTCTTATTCTATTATACTAAGATATATACTATTCTCTTAATTTAAAGAAACATCATAGTTTGATATTTAGGTCGATATTGAAAGACATAATAATTCTTTAGCATGCAATAATATTGTATTATTCTATCTTTAATAGTACACATTTGTCAGACATAATATAAAAATACAAGTAAATATCAATACTCGTATCTAGTATGATATTGTGTTATGAAGGTACTTATGATTAAATGTAATTACTCTCGTAATAGGGTATCCCTATATGTAATTACTATTCTTAGACCTATGTGGATATTCTATGACCTATAATTTAAAACTCATTAGTATAATCACTAACCATAGACTTATACACATGAGTAAGTCTTATGATACTATGAGTTAGTGGAAATTTATCAATAGCATTTTCATATGCTTTGCCCATTCTTTATAACATATTATTCTGATATTAAATATGTTACTCTAAAGTCATCATTATTTATATAAAGTTGTGAGTTTTAACATGTATGATTTGTCTTCCATATCCGATACAATTTATGCAGCGTTGAAATTTACTTCTTTTGATTGATTAGTGTTTTGACCATTATTGATATTATAATATTAAAATAAATATTTTTTAATAATTAATTATTGTCATCCAAATGAGAGATTGTTAAATTAATTATTTTATTAATAAAATATGAATTGACATAATTAATTATATTATGGTCTATTGTTATTAAACACTAAATAGATGAATTATTTGATTGAGTTTTGTGCATGAATGGACTGTGATGGATTGAACCATTCAGTTAACCTCAATGATACTATCCTGCCCTCAGTCGTTTAGCTATTTAAATGTCTCTCCATTAGACAATTAACATACTTTAAAAATTCTAAATGACAATAAAAGTAGTAATTCTCTCATACTCACTTTTGCGACAACCGTCTCTCAAAAACTATAAAATACATTATTCTTATCATTATCAATTATTCTTTAATATAATAATATATTATAATTTGTGTCTATTAAGTTTATCGCTTTTATGTTTATAAAGGTCCTTATAATTAACAAAGACAAAGTAATATGCATATCAGAAGTAATATTTCATGTTCTGTTCGTAGTACATTAATCTTCTAAGTTGTTGTAAAATCTTATTCTCATTTTAATTTATCTCTTACATCGATTGCAACCTATTGAACTAATCGTAATAATCTAAAAATAAACTTAAACGCTATGTCACATGTATTAAAAATGACACACATACAATGCAACTACAATAATAATAAAATAATAATTTAGAGTAATACTAGAATAATAATTTTAACAAGGACTTTATTTTTTTTTAACACTTAAGATTTTGAAGTTTCTCACTTAGTTTATTTTTTTTATAGAAAATTTGAATATTTGGTGACTTATATAATCAAAATTATATAGAAATAATAGGTAAACTGAAAACAATTTTTATTGCTATTCCTTTTTTGATTGACAAAATTAATTCTATTAAAAATTACATTCATTATATTAGATGACATAATATTGTTATGTATTAGTCTTTGCATTTTCGGTAAAAGATTCATTATTTTTGGTGTTAAAAAATTAAAAATACCAAAATAAATAGTATAAAAGTATGTTTTTTTTTTTTTTAAGAAAGCATGTTGATTGTACTTCAACATAAAATGGAGAAATTTTTTCTAATTAGACAAAAGCAACATAAAACCAACCTGAGTAGCAGGAAGGTTTCATATATTTTAATATTTTTCTATTGTGTTACTTATTACTTTAGATATTTTTTTATAAACTAGTTAAAATGAAGTCCATTTTATTATCATTTTTTTTATATAATGGAAGATTGAGCACGAAGAAGGTTGCTTGCAGAGAGAGATGGAAATTTGTATGGAGTTAGATATGATAGTTGTAAAGAGGAGTTAAAATATTCAAGTGTTTGCACCTTATTATATTTATTGCACCTTGTTATATTTATTTTTGTTGGGTCACGAGGAGGAACATCAACATTTGATCAAGAGCAATACACAAGTGAGAAAGACACCACATATTCACCCAAAAATTTATGGTGATAAGTGTGTGTGTTCTCCCACTTATAAATGTTCAAGTCTCCACATTTATAATTCTCAACACTCCCCCTCACACTTGACTTATTATTCTCAACACTCTCTCAAGTGTGAGTCCACAAGTGGAAACTGTTTTGCCCACATACACTTGTTTCGCCTTTGACATCTTTTTCTTAGGCATTTTAATACATCTCTTCCTGAGCATTTTGATTTCAACGGGACACCTCTTCCTAGAGATTTTGATACAAGTAAGTCGGTCCCTATACTCGAAACAAAGACTCATGATACCACTGTTAGATCATGAGGAGGAACATAACAATGGGTTAAAAGCAACACACAAGTGAACCCAAAATCTTTAACTATGCAAGAAAACTAGAGTGTACGCTTTTTGATATAATTTTGTAAGTTAAAACCAATAAAGAGGAAACAAATGCTTGTGATATTTGTTTTTCTTTCGTAACTCATTTTTTAAATGACATGTTATTTTATTTTTAACAATTTTATCACTTCACTACTATAAATAATATATTTCATGAAAAAACTTTCACCTCAGCCAATTAAAAACTGATGTTAAATGTTTTGGAGTGCGGCCTTTTAATTTTTAAAAAAAAATTAATTTTATTCCCTCGGTTTTTTTTGGTCCAAACGATTGGAAATATTGTTGGGGGTTTGAGTTTCGATTCTCAACTCATGCAATTTTATGTTTTATTTAGAACCAAAATGACGCCTTTAATTTTTTTATTTTATTTTATCTATTTCCTCGGTTTTTGGTTCAAGCGAATGGAAATGAAACTCATTGTTTGAACTTTGATTCCTAGCGCTCATGCAGTTTCATTTTTTATTTAGAACCAAAATAATGTCCTTATTTTATTTAATTTTTTAATTACAATATAAGTTGTCTTTTCCCTCAGTTGTATACTCAACCGATAGGAAATGTTGTTCATTATTTTATTTAATTAAAATAGAACTCGGAACTTTGGTGTTTGTTGCCAACTGAGATATAAACTCCAAATAAATTTTATTCCAACATCAGAATTTTAAATCTTATTCACTTTTGCATTTCTCATAAAAATTTTACCCCCTAGCGAACAAATGAAACATCATTCTTCATCTTCTCTACCTAATATAGGAAACATCATTCTTCATCTTTTCCGAGTTAAATGAAGCAACAAAGGAGGGGAAAAAAAGCTCGAATAAGGAGACTTGAACCTCAAACCAACACTTTTTTTTTACTCTTTCATCATGTTTCCAGTAGATAAAACTTTCTCCGTAACTGCAACAAGACTTACATTTCATCATCTCCCCATATTCGCCCCAAAATGGACACGGGGTATTTAAGTAATATCCAACCCATAAAGGACAATTAGAAAAAATAAAAAAGAACCAACTAATAAGAAGGCAAAATAAACCATTATCCGGCCCATGAAGAAAAATTACAACATCAGAACCTAAAGACCCACGCAGGGGTAGAGAAAAAGCCCAGAATCCTGTCAGACAATTGTTACACCCTAAAACCACAATAAAGAAGGGCATCACATTGCAGAATAAGAAGGGTAATAATAAGGAAGGGCATCACACTAACAAAAACATAACCCATTCAAATTAAAATAATGTTCTAACCATAGTAATCAAACATAAAATCTCAAAAGTACAAAACTCGACCCCGATGTCACAATATCAGGGCCTTAATAATAATAATCCAACAAGCTGACTTAAACGTTTAGCGAAATACAACGGAAACAAAATAAGAGGTATTATATACTAGCTTTCATAAGGAACTACAAAGTAACTACTCTTCATTATCATCATGAGCATTCTCTACATATAATATAACATTTTGGAAACTAGGAAAACGAAGGGGTGAGAATACATTCCATAAAAAAACATGGTATAATAACAGGAAGGATAACATTTGTTATTACGAGAACATCAATCACAATCACACAATATTTTAAACATATACAAGAATAATAAGCAATGCTCATCTCCTTTACTATGATGCATGTGGTACCATCACTGAACTTAGAGTTATTTTACTGAATTTCTAAAACACTGGACCGAAGTCCTAACCTAACTCTGAAATATATGATGCATGATACTTCAAACAAATGAAGTCTTCCACCAAAACCTATAAAACATAATCCAACAATGTTAATTAAGAATAACATTATTTCTTTCGAACCTAATAACACTGTCGATTAGGCTAAAACATTTGTTCTTTCGAACTTAAACATAATCAAACACGGGTTCTTATCGGACCTTCAACATAATCGAACACATGTTCTTATCGCACCCTTAACATAATAAACATTGGTTCTTATCGAACCTAAGTATATTAACACGGTCATTCATAGTTCAATAATTGTATCTCATCATTATTGAACTTGTGCCATAAAATATTACCAACTTAATTCACATAAACATCTTATCAAAACATTGGACTAATGTCCTTTAAAATTTATAACTAGATTCACATAAAAAAATTCATCAAGACATTGGACTCATGTCCTAAAACATTTACAATTTAGTTTGCATAAGTATTTATCAAAGAAATGGACTAACGTCCTAAACATTACGTAACTTACACAATAATCTTTTTCCACGTCATTCATGCATAGAAAGATCATAAGAACAATTATCACATTCACAACACCTATAAACATAATGAGACATTATCATATTTACGACATCATTTACACATTTAAACATCTTGAGATAGTTCAATGTTTTATCTTTTCAATGCTTCAAGTCGCGCCTCAATCGAAGTCAGAGAACTAAACTTATGTTATTTTCGATTTTGCATTGAAATTTTATAACACGAGTATTCGAATACCAAATATAGTATTCGATTATTACCCCATCCAAAATCCCAAAAACTCATTTTTCCATTGGTAATCGAACATCAAATATATTATTCAATTATTATATGAACCAGAAGCCCATAAACTCATTTTTCTTACTAGTATTCGAATACCACTTGAACCAGAAGCAGGGAAATAGTTTTTTCATGAATCTAAACCATTTCTCGTCGCAACTAACACAAAAAATCAACCTCCGTACATGATTTAAGCACATCATATAAACAACAACATACCAGTTTGTTTGTGCATCACACATTCATGAAAACAACTCTTAATCTCACTAGAACCCTCATCATTCTCAAACAAAAACACATAATACAATTATAACATACTAACACATACTCAAACACATTCAACACATATAAACATCATGATTTCGCAAAAATAACATGTGATATAGCAAGAATCATGCTTCAATTATCAATTTCAAACAAAGTAACAAATCTCTAAAACCCTAAAACCCAAATTCATGCAATTTCCCCCCAAAGCTATATCTAACTAATAACCCAATATCATCATCAATTAACATCAGAATTTACAATTTATATTCAATCATTCATCACATAGCATCAAAAATTTATAGAATTTCATACCAATCACAAACATTACCAAAAGTCCATAGATGTTTTCATCATATAGCATCAACCTAATCGGGGTTAGGGCAAACCCCACTATCCCAATGTTAACATATTAATTACAAAATATTTTTCTCCCCATTACCTCGATGATGCAACAAATTTCCTTTTGAGTTCTCAAAAATGGAGGAATCCCTTCCTTGCACAACTTGTCTGTTAGGATTTTTGGCCTCCTTTCTTGTTTTCTTAAAAAAGATACGTGTTTTCTCCAATTTTTTTCTCTTTTCTCCCTTTTTAATCCCTAATTTTACATTTAATTATTTTTCCTTAAATAAAAATTCAGATTTTATTTTTATTTTAATTATTATTAAACCATCCTTCCTAATTTCCCTTATCCCACTTATTGTAATTTTTTTTAATTTTTTAAACATTCACTTAATTCCAATATTTGTAAAATAATAATCACAAAATAATAACACAAAAATTAAGAAAAAGAAACATCAATACACACAAAATTAAATTATCAAAAGAATAAAAAATTTGAATAATTTTGAGTGTTACAACAATCGGCTTACACAACAATTAATAAAAAATCTTCAACATTCATCAAACAGTTACTACAAGTCACCATTGGAGACAGATTCACATTCTACTTCTTCATCACTTTCACCATCTTTACTACTAAATTGAACATCATTTTCACCTAATGGCTCAACATTCTTCTCAATATCCTTTCCTACATCTTGAGAGGTGAAAGCTACAAACACTTTGGGATTCATCATTTAAATGAGTCCATCAACATTACTCTTCCTAGTTTTTGTGGTGGTAATTATCTCTTGAAGAGTCTTAGAGACCTGCATTAACTCATTCAACACATGTCCTCTAACAACTCTTGACATGGGAGGGACCTCAGGGAGTTTAACACTTATTGAAAAATCTGCTTTATCAAAATGTGGAAGGTTGGAGAGCATAATGTCCAAGATATGTTTCCCATCAAACGACCTGTAACTGAAATTTAGGGGGCTATGAGGAACTTCAACAATGTCCTCATCATTCAAAATATATGGTTTTTGTTTTGCAAGAATACCATTCATTAAAGAGCGAAAGGCAATGGGTATCTTTATAGCAAACTATTTAACTTGTTTTAAAATTTGATCAAAAATGTACTCACCATAGCTAAAACAAAACTCTTATACCTATCTGATATATTAAACTAGAAAGATATGGGGTTATACTTGAACCATGTTTGGTAGGCTCCCAATTGGCTACTCATATCTTGTTAAGGATAACATACTTCACACTTAAACATGATGCCAATAGGAGACCCTTATCATGCCACTCATCATGAACATTTCTGATTATTTCTTGCATTATCGTCTTCAAAGATGGAATTTAATTAACTTTTATTAGTTTACCTCTTTCTAGATAATCATTGATGATGTCTGGGGAGAAACCAAAGCAGTAGCCTCTGACACGTACCTTTCTAAACTCACTACTCCTTGCATTGTTGGATCCTTTTGGTAGATTCGCTATGAATTCTTTAACCAACTTGGAATAGAAATGACCAATGTCAGACATAGTCTTCTTGACCTATGCATCTTATAACAACTCCATGATCTCATAACATTTCAAAGCTTCCTTGGACAACTCTCTCTCACGGGAAATTCTCCTATGGTACACATACTTCTATTTCAACACTCTCTCTTCAGAGTGGAATGACACATTATCAAAGGGTATAACTGGAGCATTATTAGGAAACAATTTACTCTCTCTCTTCAGGTTGTTATTGATATCTTCCTCCATAACTTCCGCTTCTGAAATCTTTTTTCCTTTCTGGATGCATACTTCTTCTTATTAACATATTTTTTAACAAAAAATTTATTTCTTTCAAATTTCTTATTTTTTGTAACATCCTCCTTTTTCTTAGGAGTTTTATTCTTCTTATTTAGTGTGATTGACTTTTTGGTAGGGTTCTTCTTAGGTTTCAATACCGATTTCTTTTTCTTAACTCTTTTCTTGGATCTTTTTACAAATTTGGTTGTGGTTTCACTATTATTAAAAGTAGGAACATCATCAATAATATTGTAAATATTCTTGTTGTTGACATCATTAAGGACTTCATCAACTTTAGAATTATCTAAGACACCTGCCTCAACATCATTCTAGATTGAAGGCTCAATATCAAACATGTCTTCCAAATTGTCTATGACATCTGTAGGGACATCATCATTGTTAATCTCAACTTATTTGTTGACATTTGCATTGCCATTGTCTTCTTGCCTTTCATTTTCACCAGATCCTTCTTAGCTATCTAGCCTCTAGTTCAATCATTTGGTTATCATATTCAACCTCTTATGTAACTTTTTCCTTTTCCTCTAAACTTGAAACAGACTCACCTTGTTCCCTATCAACATCTTCAGATTCATTATCTTCTGACTCAACCTCTTTTGTCTACGGAATGTCATCAACAATGTTGGTGGTATCCTTTTTGCCATCATCTTGACTAGTCGTATGGTCTTATTTACTAGATTATTCAAAGTCATTATCATTTAGGATGTTTTCAATATCAATATCCAAAACAGGAATATCTATAGGTTTCTCTTGACCAAGTTTTTCACTCAAAATCTTAATATTTTTCTCACTTGGAGGGTTATCACATGCGTTCATGGTTCTAGGGTTTGATTGATGTTTTCTGAAGCATTACCCCTAACATATTTTGCCTTACTACTAGTTTTAGATACTACATAACTAGTCTTACGAACATACACATTTGTAGGAATACTAACTTTAGAAGGACCAACGGATTGGACAACTTACTTTTTCATGTGTTAAGAAACACGAATTGGAGAGGATCAACTTCCAAGATCTCATTTAATTGTTAAGATGGGACATTCACTTGAAGATTGATAAACTTAGTGGTATCTTTCGAAACCATTGTGACATTTTCCATTCCCTTTCTTATTAGGTTAGCCATGGTTAATTGAGGGCGATCACTAATCTTCTCCAGTTTCTTCTTTCGTACCTCCTTTGGTTGTTAAATTGTGGGAGGACCTCTAACCTGACCATCAGACTTCTCTCCAATAAAAACACCTTTCATTTTCACGACATGCATATTGACTATTACTTTATCTTCCATGGATGATATATGGACTTTCTTAACACTCTTCTTATCTTTTCCCAAGTTGTTAGTACCTTGGCGTGTTCCTACCATTTTTGTAAGAAGTCTAGGATGAAAATGGACAATTGATGTTTGGATTAGACAGAGAATATATGATTTCATAGGCGTTGATGAATGATGGGTGAGCATGAAAACATAACGTAAGTGATAAAAGAATTATTTTGAATACGAAGAAGTTTAGAATTCTCATTGGTCAAAACAAGTTTCATCACACGCTTCTTGGAATTGGTGGATTGAATGGATAAGATTTCATTCCATTTAGTTTTCAGCCACCTCAATATTAATTTCTACAAATCTTCCATCACACACAAACCTAGGGCACTTCTTAATTTTTCAAAATTTATAGCATTCCCATGCCTTTGTGAAAATATATGTAAGTTGTTTTTCTGTTGACAAACGATCCAGGGTAATTACTTGATTTCCCACAAGTTCTCTGGCATAAAGATATTGTATATCAATGTGTTTAGTATGATTATTATGAATTGGATTTTCGAAAATGTTAATAGTGTTCATGTTGTCATAACATAATTTTATAACATCTTGTGTGGCATTGTACTATCTCAACATCTGCTTCATCCATAAGAGTTGAGTACAACTACTTCCAACAATAATATTTAACTTCAACAGTGGATAGAGAAACATAATTCTGCTTTTTGCTAAACCATAAAATAATATTGTTTCCTAGGAAGAAACGTCTACCTGAGATGCTTTTTCTATCCAAGAAGAATGAAATTGGTATCACAAGTTTCATTTACGTATTTGACGATTCTTTTGACTTGTATGCAATGGCTCATTTTAGGATTGGCTTTATACTAAGCATAAACACCTACATAAAAGGTGATGTCAAGATAACTAGCAGTGAGATAAAATAGACTTCCAATCATTCTTCTATAGAAACATTGATCCACAGTTACTCCTTAATCATTTTTAGTGAGTTTTACATGAGTGGCAGTAGAAGTACGTTTACACCTTGCATTTTCATGACCAAAATTCTTAACAATGTTCTTATAATACTTACTTTGAAATACAAATATTCCATATTTCATTTGTTTAACTTGGAACCCAAGAAAGTATGTAAGCTCACTCACCAAGCTCATTTTGAACTCAAATTGCATTTGTTGAACAAAATGTTCTACCATCTTACTTGACATACCTCCAAACACAATATTGTCCACATAGATTTAAGTTATATTGATTTTTCCTTATTCTTTCTTAACAAATAAATTTTTTTCAATTCCTTTAATTATATAGCCATTACTTTTGAGAAAATCAGTGAGGCATTCATACCAAGCTCTTGGAGCTTGTTTAAATCCATACAGTGCCTTCTTGAGCTTGTAAACATGGTCTAGTGAAATAGGATCAATGAACTCTTTGGGTTGTTCAACATAAACGTCTTCATTCAGAAATCCATTCAGAAATGTTCTTTTAAGGTCCATTTGATACAACTTGAACTTAATAAGACATGATATTCTAAGTAACAATCTTATAGCTTCCAAGCGAGCAACATGGGCAAATGTTTCATCAAAGTATACCCATCTACTTGAGTGTACCCTTGATCCACTAGAAAAGACTTGTTTCTTGTGACATTACCATTTTTCGTCTAACTCATTTTTGTAGATCCACTTGGTTTCAATAATGTTGGCAGAGTTGGGTCTGGAGACCAACTCCCAAACTCTATTTCTTTCTAATTAATCTAGTTCTTATTACATAGAATATATCCATTATTCATGCTTAAGGATTTCCTTGACAATCTAAGGTTCAATTTTAGAGATAAAATACATGTTAGCAATCACTTCCTTGTATTTGGTGATAACTCCTTCGCTTAGATCCCCGATCACATTTTCTATTGGATGATACTTCTGAATTCTTGTGAATAATCCTTTGTTTACAAGAACATTATCTTGTATCCCTTATGAGTTTTCATCTTAAGGAGACAAAATGATGTTGGTACCTTTTTCAGGGACATTTAGTGTGACATTCTTCTCGGGATCAGCGGATTCCTCTTCTTCTTTGTTGACTTTATTATGTGCCATGTCATCAACAATAACATTGATAGACTCCATCATGAATCTTATACAATTATTGAATACTCGATGTGCCCTACTTTTGGTAGAGTATCCCAAGAAGATTCCTTCATCGTTTTTAGGATCCAAGTTTCGTCTTTGCTCTCAATGAGAAAGGATATAACATTTGATTCCAAAAATGTGAAAATACTTTCTTCCTTTCCATAGTTCATAGTGAATATATTTGTTTTCTTGTCTAATAATCACACGATTGAGAATGTGCCATGCAGTATTCATGGCTTCTTCCCAAAATTAATATGGAATATTTTTGGCATGAAGCATGGCTCTAGCCATTTCTTGAAGTTTTTTATAATTGCGTTCAACAACCCCATTTTGTTGAGGAGTGATGAGCAAGGTTGTCAGACTCGTGAGTCTACTCAGACTCGTAAAGGGTCTGTAGACACGACTCGCAAACTCGACTCACAAACTCGTACGAGTCTAAGAAAAATTTTAAATGACTTTCAAAAACATGTATGTAACACATATATGACACACACATATATTTATAAACCTATAAATACCTCATACATGACACAAACATATATAATAGAACGCTAATTAACATCAATATTTAAATTGCATACTCCATAACAAACTTCATAACAAAAAACTCAATAATATAACAAACAAAATAGAAAAGTTAGTTAAAGATATTAAAGGATTAATTTCTTCTTAATTAATAATGGCTTCAAACATCCTTGCAATACTTGTACATGCATAATATTTACAATTATTATTCATAATTGATTAATTAGTAAAACCTGTTAAAAAAATCATGTGACCAATACATTATTGCAAGATATAAACAAAGTTTGTTCTACCGTAAATCATAAATCTTCTAAACCATTTTGTCATGTGCAAATTGATACATGGGTATTGGCAATCAATGGATATGATTGAAATGAAATGGTGCATCCTCTTTACACAAGAGAATATAACACAAAAGAACATACAAGAGAAGCATCCATGTGAAACATATAAGAGAAAACTTACAGAATGAATGATTAATTTAAGGCAACAAACGTGAGCACAACAAGAGATGGATTAACGCAACTACGTTATTGATAAATGGACGAAGAAAATTTGTCGTGAGAAGAGACTAGGAGAGAGATGTTTCTAGTTCTTATAAAAGTAATAAAATAAGGGTTTTCTTTTTTAGAAAAATAATTTCTTTTGGGAATTTGGGACCTTTTCGGTTTTTCTTTTTAAATAAGGAAAATTTAGAAAAACTTATAAACTTGTAAACTATCCATAGACTCACGAGTCTATACGAGTTTGTGTGAGTCTACATGAGTCTATCAAAACAAGATTATATGTATGAGTTTACTCGTTCTTGCTTCCTAGACTCGTAAACTCGTACGAGTTTACGAGTCTATCCGCGAGTTTGAAAACCACGACGACGAGGGCTAAAACTCATGAGATATAACTTCAAAGGAATAGAATCCATAGAAACTAGAGTTCTAAAATTCCCTTCCATGATCACTACAAATTCAAACAATCTTGTCAACCTCTTTTCCTTTCTCATGTTGCAAGTGTTGGCATAGGATTTCAAAAGTGATAAAAGTATACTATTTTTATATAAGTAAGTCAACTTAAGTGTACATTGTGAAGTCATCAACGCACACAAAGACATATCTTTTTCCACCTAGGCTTTCTACTTGCATAGGTCCCATGAAATCCATGAATAGTAGCTCAAGAACTCAGAAGGTAGTAAGATGTTGTACCTTCTTGTGTCAGATCTTCATTTGTTAACCTATCTAACAGTGTCCAAAAATCTTCCCTTCTTCAATCTTGAGATTATAAAGACCAATTATGGAATTTTCAGAGACAATCTTCCTTATACCTTTGATATTTAAATGGCCATGTTTTTTGTGCCACGGTTTGGTTTCATCCACCTTATAGATCATACAAGCTTGAAGTTGATCATTTTACTGTGAACACGAAATATAACAATTTGATGATTATTTTCTACCTTAATTATTTGTTCTAGATGTTTGTTAGTCACAATACATTCAAAACAATTGAAATTGACACATAATTCTTGATTACACAATTAGCTGATACTGATGCGATTCATAGTGACATCTTCAACAAGGAAGATACCATTCAGACTAGGAAGGCCTGGACATTCCAACTTTGTTTTTCCAATGATTTTTCTTTTAGATCCATCACCGAAAGTTACATATCTATTGGAGCAAGACATTAGTTCTTCTAAGTAATTATTTTCTCTAGTAATGTGTTTGGAGCAGCCATTACCAAAATACCAATCTTCATGAGATGAAGCTCTTAAACAAGTGTTGGAAATGTGTCTTGTAGTTGCTTATTTGGCTTTACATACTTTCTGATGACGACCATCTTTTGAAGCGTTCCTAATGGGACAATGTTGATAATTTTAGTAAGGTCTACCATACAATTTGTAGTAAAAAGGTCTTATATCGCCTTGTTGACCATAATAATGAAACATCCATGAAGCTCTATTGTAGACATTATTGTGATGGTAATAATGTTGAACATGATGTTTTGACATAAAGTTTGACATGACGAACTTAGCCTTTTTGACAGGAGGAACAAACTTAGATTTTGTGTTCAAGGAGTTATAGTCGAACCCAATTCCTTTCATATCTCTAGCTGTCTTTCCTACCCCTAGAATTTCATCAAGAGTTTTAGAACCATAATTTAGCACACGAACAAATTTGGTCATACCTTCAATTTTAGAGTTCAAGTGGTCAACTTTTTCCTTTAACTCAAAGATAATGGTGGTCATATTTGCTTTGTCTAGAAGTAGAACACTAATCGTTTCTCTTTGTTTTTCATTGGATATGCATTACTATTTCCACTTAAGATACAAAAACTTGTAGGCTTCGACAACATCATCACCTAAGAGATCTTCATCAGTTGACTCCCGATCATCATACAAAGTTGACTTGGACCTTACACAAGTTGTGAAGGCAACTACATTGTTGACTTTTTCGCTTTCACTATCATCTTCTAATTCCTCATATGATAATGTGTCAATATATCCTTTCTTTAGTTTCCTAAGTAACTTGGTACATTTCTCTTGAATATGCTCAAAACCCTCACATTTATGGCATTGGATTCCTTTGCCTTTGTTTAGTTTATCTCCTTATCTACCTTTGTGCTGAGGATTAAAGTCGTTGGTATTGGAAAGTAGATTATCTTTGACATTTGTTGAGACATTATTCCTCGATGTCCTGTCAAGTATTCTCATAAGCTTCCCAAAAATTTTATTGGAAGAAGTGCAATAGATTCAAATAGGTTATCATCCATAACTTCTTCTACACACTCTTCATCATCTTTAATGTCAACTTTGAATGCCACACTTTTGTTTTTTCTTTAATTTTTTATTGATTTCCATTTCACAGATGAGTAACATTCTGATTAGATCATCCACTTTGATAAAGCTAATGTCTTGTGCTTCTAAAATGGATGTAACTTTCATATCAAATATCTTTGGAAAAGATCTGAGAATTTTTCTAGCCAGCTTCTCATCTGATATTTTTCACCAAAGCAAAAGAGCTATTAGCTAGGTCACAAAGACAAATATTAAAATCATCAATGATTTCATTCATCCTCAAATTTTCATTTTGTAGTAAGGAGTTATAGTCTTCACATGCGAGCTTTGGAGGTGCCTTCATAAGAAGTTTGGAGAGTTTTCCAAGCTTCTTTGGCGCTAAAGCAAGTATTAATAAGCTTGGAAATATTTTTCTCAACTATATTATTAATGCCATTGAGAGCATGAAAGTTTCCATAAGCTTCTTCATCTTCTTCCTTTGACTAGTTACTCATAAGCTTCAAGGATTATGTGTCGTCTTCAGTTGTAACCTTTGGAAGTGTTCATCCTTTTATAAGTGGCTTCCAAGTTTTACTATCCATAAGCTTGAAAAAAAACAACTATTCTAGCTTTTCAATAATCATAGTTTTTGCCATCTAGAATGGGTGGCTGGTTTATAAATCCTTCTTCTTTAGCATTGTCCATTTTGAAAAAATTATGTAGAAACCCTGGAGCTCACCCTACTAGAAAAGGATGCATGCTCTGATGCCAATTGAAATTATGTTCTCTAGATAACAAGATGTCAGACACAATTTTGTAACAAAGTGTATGACGAGTATAATGCGTAACTGGTGGAATAAATGCAGAATATAAAATGATCCTTCACATGAATGGAAATTGGTAACCCATTTTGGTGAAAAGCCACTTATTTTTAGAGGATATTAACCCAATGAAAGGAAATCCAATCTTAATAGTCCGAAGTACAAATTGGTCTGATTTAAACTCTCCTAGTTCAATGTCTTTTTTTCTAACACTAACCATGAACTTTGATCCAAGACTCCCTCTAAATCTAAGACTCCACTAATTTTCACTCAAATAGTCTCCCAAATGTTTGAAAAAAATACAAATAATTTTGAATTATAGAACAATATTACAATACAAATACTATACTCTCTTAACTTAGAATTAAGACGCAGTAATAGAGTATTACACAAAAACAAACATAAGACTCAAAACAAATAAACACAACAAGCTTAGTTATGCAAGGTCTATGACTTCACAATGGAGAATGCCTCCTTAAACAAGATCAAAGGCCCGGGTTCAAAAATCCCATTAGGGGTTAGGTCTTGAACTCAGATGAACTTCCAAAAGGCGCAAAAAACCAATCTTCAATTATGTTGATTGAAAAACTTTAATTGATTAAATCTTTGACAAATCAGAATACTTCAAATTTAATATTGTTAAAAGTGACTATAAGAAAAACTTTTTTATTTCAAAAAGTGCATAAAATCATAATACTTAGTTTTTTGAAACTGGTCTTATCTATCTTCTAGATGAGATGAACTAAAGCTTGTGTTCATTCTATATCAGTTGGAACATGGTATGTTATATTTATGATAATTGATTTAGATTTCTTCTCGGTATGTTGAACTAAAGCGAAACTTCAATTTCAATTAGTAAAACATGATTTGAAAGCTATCAGACAGTGCTTCTAAATCTCTTCTGGGTTAGATGAACTGCAACACGACTTCACTAGGGATTAGTTGAAGTTTAGTTAGTTACTTTTTCCAAAATTGGTAATATTTTTATTCTAGATGAGATACATTAATGCTAGAGCTCACTCTTGATTATTCGGAACATTGTTAATTATTTTTACAATAATGGATCTACCTTTACTCTTGTTATGTTGAACTAAATCAAGGCTACAATTGCAATTAGTTGGATTTGTGGAGCTATGTGATTACATGTAGATTCATTTACAGAAGATCTTAGTTGTAGATGATCTTAGTTAGTTTTGATGTCAATAACACCTAATTTCAAGCGGGGTTCGATGGATTCATTGAAGATCTTTGATCAAGAAACCTGTTGTGATGACGTTTATCAAATAAGTAATTTCAAGCCTCATAAGATAAATGAAGTCAAGTCTTAGATGAAGTGATGTATAAATGGTGGATATAATAAGGGATCTTGAAACCTTAACATTGTGAATGAGAGAAAGTGTGAAAGCTCGTTTGTCCGGTGTCTGAGTGGCCGCTAGATAATCAATTAGCACATTGAGGTTAATTGATTATGTATGTTGTAATGTCTCATAATCGATTGAGAATGCTTCTAATCCATTATTGACAGCGAAATTGAAAATCGTCCATATTTAGACTACATAATCGTTTATACCTAGCTCATAATCGATTATGAGCATTAAAAAGTCCATGGATCATTTTGCCTTTTGAATTAATTTTTTTCCTATAAGAAATAAGCTTCTCCTAATTTGAAATCACACCAAAATTCAAACTTTTTCTATCTTTTTCATATTTTATGTATTCTATTCTCTTATATTCTTTCACTAAAGTTGACTTAGCACCTTGAGAGTGAAAAATACTTCAGAGAGTTTTTAGTTGTACTTGTGATCTTGCTTAAATGTTACTCATTACGAATGTAATTATTTTATTTGATATCTTTGGTTCTTGAGATTGTCCTGATAAAATATTTGTTTGGTTCTAGAGATTAGCCTGTAAAATCTTTGTTTGGTTTATGAGCTTAGTTATCACAAGCTCCATTTGGTTCGGGGGCCAGTATGTGTAAAATCTCTCAGCTTTGTAATAAGGTTTGCGGGAATATCCATAAAAGCTCAAGACATTGATTTAATGTAACATTCAAGAAGAAATTCTTAGGGATAGAAGTAAGTCAAGTGGTAGGTCGGACCTCCATAAGTCCTTGTGCAAATCTCTCTATCCCTATTTCTTTTATTTGTGTTGATTTATTTTATTTTCTCTCTAATTCCTTCTTTTTATATTCCGCTGCTATATCTATGCACTAACATAAATTTTTTTCAATTAAAAAGTTTTTTTAATTACTCAGGATTTTTACATTTCAAAATTCACCCCTCTTATATTTGGAATCACTTGTTCAACATAATTGTGGTTTGCAAGTTATCACACAATGGTCTCATCTTCCATATAAGTATATGAAATAAATCGATACTTCAACTGTGATCATTTGAAAAAGTGTTTATTAGTTTTCTAAGGCAATGATTTTACATTCAGAGACGATACTAGGAGGTTGTGGTGGGCCATGGTCCACCCCCCCAAAAAAATGATTTTTTTATATTATAGGAATTTACTATAACACCCATAAAAATTATACTATTATATGAAAAAAATCCTTTGTTTTTCTATATTTTTTCCTGCGTTAGCGTACTACCGTAACACAATTTTTTCCAAAATCAAATTTTTGGCTCTGTCCTGAAAGCTTCACTTGCTTCTTTTGTGTCTCCGGCAACAGGCAACCTCTATAAAACACGACATCATCTCCACTATTAAGATTGTTCATCGGAAGCGACAATCGACGACGAGTTGTTCTCTAGCTCTCCCTCTCTATCGTGACATTTCTCCTTTGTTTTTAAAAAGGTAAGCTCTCTCTCTATTAATCACATTGTTGATTGTTAATTTTGAATGAACAATTTTGTTATTGGAAATTAGGGGTGAGCAAGGGACGGGTCGGGATGGGTTATAACTAACCCTAACCCTGTCCTAAATTTTGATCGGATTATTTTAAGGACCTAAACCCGTACCTAAACCCGTAAAAATCCCGATAATATGTCATCGCATTTTTATTTTCCCTAAAACATACTAAGAAGATGTAAAATAAAAAACATGATGTAAGAGAACAGATGTGTACTTAGCATTTACTAAGTGCATATATTAAATTATGAGGTGAAAAGTGGAAAAGTCTATTGGAAATTTGGAATAATCTAAATATACCAATAAATTAAATTAATAAATAAATAGTATCACATGTTCATTTATAATATTAGGACGGGTTGGGTAACCCGAGGGTCAACCCGAACCCATTCCACCTATATTGGGTTGAGACGGGTCTTCGGGTTGAGTTGAGTTCTGCTCACCCCTATTGAAAATTTTGTGAATTGTGAAGCAATTTTAAGTCGAAATTCACTCGGAAAGTATTGTTCTTAAAGAATTGATTGTTGTTGATTGTTAATTGTTGATTGTTAATTTTGAATGAATGATGTTGATTGTTGTTGATGATGTCACTGCCGCAGCCACCCCTATTATAACAACAAATTAAAACTTGTGTTTTTATTGTTATAACTTATAACATCAAGTTTTATTATGATTGCAACGAGCTGGGACTACTCGTTGGGGATTGCATTTCAATTTTATTTGTAGCTTGATGAATATGTATGAAGCAACTTGTCGCGTTTTAAAAACATTATCAAAGGAATGAGAAAATTATAATACACGTGGGGATGGTGATAGTGATTAAAATTACTTGAAGAAATTTGATTTTATATTGATCTTGCATTTGATGAAAGAAATTATGGGGATAATAGATGTGTTTTGTCAAGCTTTACAACCACAGTCTTAGGATGTGGTTAATGCTATGATTTTAGTTCGTGCAACAAAAAATCTTATTCAAGAGCTGAGAGAAAATGTTTGGGATAAGTTGTATGCTAATGTGACGTCTTATTGTGTGAGACATGATATTGAGATTCTTAATCTTGATGATACTCATTCAACAACAAGATATTGACGCTCTCGTCTTGCAGAGAATCAGGTCACACTAGAACATTATTACTTTAAAGATGAAATATTTTTTTGTTATTATTGCCCAACATTTACAAGAGTAAAATAGTAGATTTAGTAAGCAAGTAATGGATTTGTTAACTCTAAGTTGTGCTTAACTTGTAATCTCTTGAACTCTAGTTACTTAAATTTTTAAACCTGGACTAATCTTTCTTCAGGATGAGATGAACTAAAGCATGAGTTTACTCTATCAATTGGAATGTGGTTTATTTTTAACACAGTAGGTCTAGATTTGTTCTAGATATGTTAACCTATAGCTAGGCTTAGAAACACGACTTGCAAGTTATCAAATAATTTAATATTTTAAGTTAGTGAAATGCTAACGAGCACGACATTCTTAATAGTTAAAATACTTTAAGTTATGTATTAAATATATTTTTATCCTTTAAAATTTAATATTTTAAATTAGAAAAATGTTAACGAATATTTTATGTACATTCTTTAGGATTTTAAAATATTAAAATTTATTGATAATATATATATTTAATACATTAGAAATTAGAATAGTTAATTTTTTTATAGAATATTTTTGTATTTGAAATATTTAAAGAGTGCACTAAAACACTCATTAACAAGATTCTTTAAATTAATATAAGAAAAATGTTCAAACTTCTATTAATGTCTTGACTATTTTATATCAAGAGTCATTTAATTAGATGATAACTCTATTAATAGTGATCCATCACTCATTGAAACTAAAAAAATCTACACATTATTACAAAATTATTATTTTATAAATTTATAAATGACACATTTAACATTACTAATGTCACAACCGAAGTATAAAATAATATTTTTTTAAAAAAATAGAATTGAACGAGTCCGTTAGACCGAGAATTGAAGTTAATTCGATTTGATCAACCTTTTAAAATTATTAATGGGTCAAATCATAACAAAATTTAAAATAAAAAAAATCAAATTAACCCATTTAAAACTGTTCAAATCAAAGAACCAGAACCGATTATATAAAATCGCCTGATTAAAAAAATTGATTAAATTGACTATTTTATTTTTATTTTTAAATTTTAATATATCAATATTAAAACCAACATTCCTTATTCACAATTTTTTTTTCTTTTTTCTACATTCATTCAAACTTCTAAATCATATCAGTTTTTTATTTCAACTACATTTCATAATCATCATGTCTTCTCCTTCAAACATTTACACTGTCCAATTCAATATTGTTAGTTGTTCAACTCAATATTATTTGTTGTTTGTCATTGCTCAACTCAAATTTACTTATTGTCGTTCAAATAAGTACATTTTATTGTTTATTTTTTATAATTCTATCTTATTTAATTTAAGTATTTTTAATTGTTTGAATTTTTATTTTAGATATTATATTATACTCATCTATTTAAATTTTGGTTTGAATTATTTTAACTTATTTATTATAATTTTTTTATTTGTTCGACTTATTCTTAGATGAATGTTGAAATTAAGTGTACAATTATGTTGTGCTACCGTAAAACAAATTATGTCGTGTTATTATGTGTAGTATTAATATTGTTGTATTAAATTTGTAATGAATATTTGAAATATTTATTTTATCAAATTGTAAAGATATGATTATTTATCATGAAATTTAGTTTCATATTATTAATTTATTTAATAAATGATTTGATCGTAAATTTAATTGATTGAATCAATTGAACCTTACAATGAAAGTTTCATTGATTCAACTTCTGGTCGGTTTTTAAACCACGGGTCAACACATATATTTCATGATTTTTAGGTCTTGTTTTGTCTCTTGTAAATGATATAAGAGTTGAGGAGTTGAGAATATTGTTTTTTTCACCACCACTATATGATCCACTAAATCAATTAATCTGATTAAAAAAAAACAATTCATCAAATGATTGTAGCTCCTCCTAATCTTTACTTGAAACTCATTCTATCTTGTAAATCTACTTTTGAATAAAGAGTTTTGACACAACTTCAAGTTTTTGTGCAATTCCTGCTGCGAATACCGTAACTATTGAACTCTCCCGCTCATTGTGTGACCACGTCGTTAATATTCTCCAGTTTTATGCTTCTCTTCTCGAGTTCCTCCCAGTTTCTAAATTTTCTTTATTGCATGGATTTGCTTACCAAGGTTTTTCATCAGCTACAACTTTTCTACAAAAAGACGTCAATTTCAATGCTTTATTCAGCTTCTCTGTGAATGTTAATCTTACTAATCTTACTAACCTTTGTTGTATCGGTCCTTCAGGATCTGAAGAAATTTTCTTCAGAATCTGTTGCCTCTTTCAATAAAAGACAAGATCTTATGGAGGTAAGGTTGACCTCTGTTGCTGCTAATCAACATGACATGGTTATCAAGCAAGCATAAAAGGATGAAGGAATGAAGTTTATGAATGCCATACAAGACATTATGGGTGTTGATCTAAAATATGCACTAGATCTTATGAAGAAAACATATGCTTAGGATTTATAACTTGTTTTATGTTTTTCTTTATTCATCTTTTTAAGTGATTCTATCTTGTTAATATTTCCTTAGAAACTCTATATGTTATTCTTTGTATCTGTTTTGCTTTTAGTTTTATCTTTCTTATGTGTTTTATACTCTAAGTTATACTCTTTTGGAATCTTTATATCAACTGATAAAATTAAAAGTAATTTTGTTCACTTTGAGATTTATTGGTTGGATTATTTCTGAAACTTCTCTGACGATTAGTTCATTCAAATGGAAATAAGAAACTACATACAAAGTATCATTGCAAACAAAATGAAAGCGATATTTAATTAATTTTTGGAAGAAGAATACAAGAGGATTGATCTACATAATTTTATCTAAATCATCATAATATCCTCGAGCACTGAAGGTTGTCTCCCATCCTATATTTGGCTCCTCCTCATCTTCATCTGTCAGCTGGTGGTGTTCCACCATGGTGGTTGTCTCCTTATCCACAGTGGTTTCTATTGAGATGATGACCTTGGTATTCTTAGTGAGTGCTTATGTTGTTTAAAAGGAAAAGTGTTGGATAAAGATGTGGGAATTTATACTTTGAACTTATGCTTTTACAGAGGAACTTGCGTGTCTCTTACGTTGCTTAGGGAAGTTCAAGCATCTCTGATATTTAATTCATGATACTCTATCTCTTTATTGCAATAATTATTTGAATGGTTGCAATTCCTGGATGACGTGTGTCTGACCGTCTTGAGCAGCGAAGAAATATTTCAACCAATCTAGTTGTTTCTCTCTCTGTTGGGAAGTGCAAAAGTTGTTTTTGTCGTTTTTATCAAAATGTAAATTTTCTCACACATTTTTTTTCTTTCCAAATATTTTTTTCTCTCTATGCTGACATGTCTTAATTATATTTTTGTTGGTGACAAAAGGGGGAGAAATTCATAGGAGTATTTAAGAGGATAAAAGTATTTTGAATATTTTTGTTTACCTGAACCCTAATTATTATTGCTTTTATCTGAATATTATTTTATTCTATCAAGATAAGTTTAGTTAACTTGGATAGGACTAAGGGGAATCTTAAAAAAACTCAACCTTTGAACTATTAGACTCAAAGGGAGCTTACGAACCTCAGACTCTGATATTATCAAGTTAGTTAAATTGAACAACCATTGTTCTTAAATACCTTTGTTTGTCATCATAAAAAATGGGGAGATTGTTGGAGCAAAATTGCTCATATCCCTTGGGTTTTAATGATAACAAAATACTTAAAGAACAATTGGGTATACTAACATATGTTCAAGTGTGCAGGATTATGAGCTTAAAATTCAACTCTGAATTGACCTTGATAAAAGCATATATAGAGAAGCAAAGTAACTCAGATTCTAAAGGATCAGAATCTAATGACTTTGAACGTGAATATTAGATTCTGAAGGACCATAATCTAATGACTCTGAACGTGAATATCAACTTCTGAAGGATCAGAATTTGATTATGGTATCCCTGCCTCTGGTGACAACTCAGACTCTAAAGACCTCAACTAAAGGTGCTTAGCGTCTGGTTCGTACTCTGTATCCAAAGCAGGCCAGACTTGTCAAAAGCTATATTTTTGAGAAAGTCAACTAGGGTTTCATATTACAAGGCTCAAGGAATGGTGATATGACCTCTTAAGTATGCCCCAACCTTTTGGTAGATACCTGATATAAGAAAGACGTTATGGACAATGCTATTACACAATGGACAATGATCTTAACCGGTTTCATCCTTCAATGTCTCTCTTGGATTGATTTTCAACAAAGGACTCGTATGCAAGTCACCTTCCAACAACTCTTTTTCGGCCTCTATAAAAGGGAGCTGAAGATTTGAAAGAATGTTACAACACTACATTAGAACAACATCAAGCATAACTTTGAGCTAAAGTTTTATAATTTTTATTGCATAAGTTCTTAAGATTTCTTATCTTTGTATATCTTAGAAATATTAAATGTTAAGAACCTTTGTGGTTGTTTTACAACTTATATACCTCTGATTGAACATCAAGTATAGTTGTTATCTTTTCTATTAAACTGTATGTTTAAAGTAGAGAAAGTATCTTGCCAGTTTTCTTTAGCAGTGGGAGTCTCTTGCTAGTTTACTTGATTAATGGAAGTCTCTAGAAGGTTTACTTGATTAGTGGAAGTATCTTGCCTGTGTGCTTGAGCAGAAGCCTTTTGCTAAGTTGTTTGAGCGGAAGTCACTTTCTAGTGTGATTGAGCAGTAGAAGTCTCTTGCTAGTTTGCTTGGGCAAAGTGTAATCACTTTGATTATAGTAAAAATTTCTTGTTGAGACAAGGGGACTGGACTACTCTTAGTTTAGGAGAGGAACCAGGTTAAACTCTATGTGTTGATTTGTTATCACTTTTGAACTATATTCTTTCCACTGCTATTAACATCTCTGATCAAACTCTGAACTTGTTCAGATTCTGAAGTTGATATTCAGAAGTGTAAAAGACTTAACATACACAATTCAACCCCCTTTTGTGTATTTTTCTCACCTTCAGAGTCTCCACTGAAGGTTGTAGGTCTAGTTGTATAATTGTTGTTTTTCGAGTTGTTATAATCATGATTTATAACAGCATGTGGATTAGGAGTACCACTATCAGATTCAAAAACACTAAACATGATTCAATATATTTTTCTCTGGATCTTTTCTGCACCACTGTTAAGTGTTAAGTACAGAGTGTGCTCTGATGCCAACTGGAAGTGAGAAAAACACAAGAAGGGGGTTGAATTGTATTGACTTTTTCTTTCTTTTTAAACTCTTAAGTCATATTCTAAACACAAGGTTATAAAATCTGATTCAGTCAGAGGTAGGCAACATATATAATATGCAAGAAAGAAGAAGAACACACAGAGTTATTTTGGTTTCTCTCACAACTTGAGAGTAACCCAGTCTCATTGTACTTACAAGAGATTTTCATTATAATCACACAAGATAATAATTTTCTCAAGCACACAAGCAAGAGACTTTCTTTTCTCAAACATACAAGTATGAGACTTTTATACTCAAGAACATAAGCAAGAGACTTCCTTTGCTCAAACATTAAAGTAAGAGACCTATTTGCTCAAGCACACAAGCAATAGACTTTCAATGCTCAAATACTTAGTAAGGAACTTCTAACAATCTACCTAATAGATAAATGATTGTTGGGAAAATACACTTGGTATACAATCAAATGTGTATAAAGAATATACAACAAATAAACTCTTTTAAAACTTAGGGATTTCTAAGATATACAAGGATAAGAAATTCTAAGTTTCAACTTGTGCTTTTATGTTGACAGAGTGACTTCCCTTTTGATGTCAATTGGTGTAGTTTCTTTAAGTCCTTTTACTCCTTAAATAGATAAGAAAAATAGTCGTTGAAGATGCAACACAGTAGAGTCCTTTGAGAAGCTTCAAAAGTAGACGTTGGGATGTTTCACCAAATTATCAGGTTAGGTGAATGCTAGGTTGAAAACTTTTTTCTATAAAAGGAATTAACAGATCTATTCTAGTAGACTCTATGAAGGAAGTAAAGTTTAGGTTTTCACGTGACAAAGTATGTTTAGAGATGAACAGTGACCCATCAGGGTCACCTTTATCCTTGCACTTTGACTATCTCAGATTATGATCATCAGAAGTAGATTTCTCCAAAGTCTGGTCTTCAAAGGTTGAGTCCTTCAAGCTCCAATCTTTGAACCTTGACCTCTTCAGAAGTTGACTTCTTCAGAATCTGGTATTCATCTTCTGACCCATCTGATTTTGATCTCTGAGCTTCTCTTTGAATGTTCATAGTCAGAACCAATACTTAAATTCTATATGTAATTTTAGTCTATGATCCTACATAGTTGAACAAACATTAGTATACCCAATTTTTCTTTAAATACTATGTTATCATCAAAACCTAAGGGATATGGTATAGACCAATTTTTTTCACAAAGATGGGGGAAGAAAATGTCTGTTTAATAACAAATTCACAGCTCGTGGTCTTGCAAGTAAGAGAGGAGCGCAGACTTAGGAGCCATTATTATAACGATATATTGCTTTAGCTAGGAACAAGCTGTCAAAGTTCAAGTCATTAAAAATCTTACACATCCCGGGAGAGCAGAATACTCAGGCTGACGTCTTCTCCAAACTCGCAAACACCAAATTATATGGGATAAATCATTCATTCATCCAAGAAACTCTAAAAGGCCTAAGTATCAAAGCTCTAGAGTTCATGACAATGGCGATAGATAGTACCATGTAATCCTCTTGCATATCGTCCATTAAAATGTATATAGGTCAAAGGATGCTCTCTTCTGATCTAATTAAGGTCTCCCTTGTGAAGTGGAAGGATAATTCGTACTCCCTAGTTGAAGGAACCCTGTACATAAGAGACTTGTCAACCCTTTTATTGAAATTTGTGAGGGGGAAGAAATCACATAGGCCATCGCAGAAGTTCATAAAGGAATTTCCAAACAACATCTAAGCTTTCGAGCTTTAGCCAAAAAAATTCTCAGAGTTGGATGTTATTGGTCGCCCATGGTCAAAACACCAGAGAATATATGAAGAAATGTGACCGCACATGGACATCCACAACACCCCTCCATCAGAATTGCATATATTAACACCACTTTAACCTTTCTCGCAGTAAAGCATGGATATCCTTAGTCCTTTCCCTATAGCACAAGACCATTCTGGTAATGACGTTTGATAGGTTTGTTAATAGTTAAAAAAATTTAAGTTATCTATTAAATATATTTTTCATCCTATAAAATTTAATATTTTAAGTTAATATAAGAAAAACCAATCACAAAACATAAATATAAGAAATTTTGGTTATTCTATCGTCAGAAGACATTAGGGATGGCAAACAAACCCGGGCCCGCCCACACCCGCCCGGGTCCGCCCCGAAATTAACGGGGAAAATCCGATTTAATTGGGTGCGGGTGCGGGTGCGGGTGAAACCCGATTCTTAACTACGGGTGCGGGTGCGGGTGCGGGTAGACACTAAGACCCGCCCGCCCCCGCCCCCGCCCCGCCCCAAATAATATATTTTATTTTGATTTCTTTATTTTATTTATTTTAATATTTATTTCTTAATTATACTTTTAATTAAGTTATTAATATTCTTATTGCAATTAAAATAATAAGATTAATCAAGTTAATATTTATTTATTAATTAAAATTTTAATTAAATAATTAATTAATTTATTAAAATAATCAATTTTTTAATTAAATTACTAATTTTTATTATAATTAAAAAAATAATAATTTTTTGCGGGTGGGGGCGGGGCGGGTGCGGGTGCACCCGTTTTCTACTGGGGGCGGGTCTGGGTGGTAAATTTTCACCCCCGATTGGATTTGGGGGCGGGGGCGGATCTGTTACATGGAGGCGGGTGCGGGTGCGGGTATAGTTAAACCCGCCCCCGACCCGCCCCGTTGCCATCCCTAGAAGACATAGACACTTTAGGAACAAAGTTTAACACAATTGTAAAGCTACTTTTGAATAAAGAGTTTTGACACAACTTCACGTTGATGGTGCAATTCCCGCTGCCAACACCGTAACTATTAAACGCTCCCGCTCATTGTGCGACCGCGTCGCCATTAACATTCTTATGCTTTCTCTTCTCAAGTTCATCCCAGTTTCCAAATTTTCTTCATTGCATCAACGTGCTCACCAATGTTTTTCATCAGCTACACCTTTTCTACAAAAAGACGCTGATTTCAGTGCTTTATTCAACTCCTGTGCGAATGTTAATCTTACTAAGCAGTTTCACGCTCTTCTAGTAGTGTTTGGAAAATCTCAAAATGTTGTTCTCTCCACAAAGCTTATTAATCTCTATGTTACTCTTGGAGATATCTCATTATCTCGCTCTACTTTTAACCACATTAACAAAAAGAATATATATTCATGGAACTCAATTATATCTGCTTATGTTCGATTTGGTCAATACAATGAAGCTATGAACTGTGTCAATGAATTATTTTCCATGTCTGATGATTTAAGACCTGATTTTTATACTTTTCCTCCCATATTGAAAGCTTGTGTAGATTTTGTTGATGGGAAGAAAGTACATTGTTGTGTTTTTAAGATGGGTTTTGAGCATGATGTATTTGTTGCTGCTTCGTTGATAAGTTTGTATTCGCGGTTTGGTGTTTTAGATGTTGCTTACAAGGTGTTTGTTGATATGCCTGTAAAGGATGTGGGTTCTTGGAATGCGATGATTTCGGGGTTTTGTCAGACTGGAGATGCAGCTGGGGCGTTAGGTGTGTTGAATAGGATGAAAGGTGAGGAGGTAAAGATGGATACTGTTACGGTGTCGAGTATACTTCCTGTTTGTGCGCAATCGGGAGATATTGTTAATGGGGTGTTGATTCATTTGTATGTGTTAAAGCATGGGTTGGATACTGATGTTTTTGTTTCTAACGGTTTGATTAATATGTATTCGAAGTTTGGTTGGTTGCGGGATGCAGAGAGGGTTTTTGATCACATGGAAGTGAGGGATTTGGTATCTTGGAATTCTATAATTGCTGCGTATGAGCAGAATAATGATCCGAATACTGCACTTAGGTTTTTTAAAGGTATGCAACTTGTTGGAATATGGCCTGATTTGTTGACGGTTGTGAGTTTGACGTCGATATTTAGTCAGTTAAGTGATCAAAGGGTTAGCAGATCTATTCATGGATTTGTAATGAGGCGTGGATGGATTGAGAAGGATGTTGTGATTGGCAATGCACTTGTGAATATGTATGCGAAGTTGGGAGATATGAACTATGCACATACAGTTTTTGATCAGCTTCCTAGCAAAGATGTAATCTCATGGAACACACTGATCACAGGTTATACTCAAAATGGTCTTGCAAGTGAGGCAATTGATGCTTACAACATGATGGAAGAGTGTAAAAATATAATCCCAAACCAAGGGACTTGGGTGAGCATTATACCAGCATATTCTCATGTTGGAGCTTTGCAACAAGGAATGAAAATTCATGGGAGGCTAATAAGAAACTCTCTCTACTTGGATGTCTTTGTGGCTACCTGCTTGATTGACATGTATGGAAAATGTGGGAAGTTGGAAGATGCAATGTCTTTATTTTACGAAATTCCACAGGAAACTTCAGTTCCTTGGAATGCCATAATATCTTCTCTAGGGGTTCACGGCCATGGAGAAGAAGCTCTGCAACTTTTCAAAGACATGCTAGCTGAAGGTGTGGAGGCAGATCATATTACCTTTGTATCTTTGTTGTCGGCTTGTAGCCATTCGGGTTTAGTTGATGAGGGGCAAAAATGTTTTGATATTATGCAGAAAGAGTATGGGATCAAGCCTAGTTTGAAACATTATGGTTGCATGGTTGATTTGCTTGGCAGAGCTGGATATTTGGAAAAAGCTTATGATTTAGTGAAAAATATGCCAGTACAACCAGATGCATCCATCTGGGGTGCTCTTCTCTCTGCTTGTAGAATACATGGAAATGCAGAATTAGGTACATTAGCTTCACACCGCTTATTGGAAGTTGATTCGGAGAACGTGGGCTATTATGTTTTATTATCGAACATCTATGCAAATACCGGAAAATGGGAAGGAGTGGTTAAAGTAAGATCCTTGGCCAGAGATCGAGGATTGAGGAAAACACCTGGGTGGAGCTCTATTGTAGCTGGCAGTAAAGTTGAAGTCTTTTATACTGGGAACCAAACTCATCCAAAATATGCAGAGATATACAAAGAATTAAGGGTTTTGAGTGCTAAAATGAAGAATCTTGGCTATGTTCCAGACTATAGTTTTGTCTTACAAGATGTTGAGGAGGATGAAAAGGAACAGATTTTGAATAGTCATAGCGAGAGATTGGCAATTGCATTTGGAACTATCAGTACCCCACCTAGAAGTCCGATTAGGATATTTAAAAATTTGCGTGTTTGTGGCGATTGTCATAATGCGACTAAATATATGTCTAGAATTACTGAGAGGGAAATAATTGTGAGGGACTCAAACCGTTTCCATCATTTTAAAGATGGGATTTGCTCATGCGGTGATTACTGGTAAAAGACGCTAATTTATGGAAATCTGAAAAGATTTTGCCGTAGTACACCAGATATGCATCAATCAAAACTTTCGGAGGCATTCTCACAAACACTTTCTTCAACAACTTTCAGCTGCTTCATAGCTACATTGAGTTTAAAGCAAGACAGCTCAATGTGTTCTTCATCTCATGTCGCCACCTTTGTCTCTCCTTCTCCATATCCACTTTTTCTCCTCCAAAGATCCTCTCATGGCATGAGCAGGCAGCTCTAAAAACAACCTTATAGAGAACACTAAAGCTCAACTTGCACAAGGCTTCAAAATTTCAAAGGTATTAGGGTATTGGCATGATTATTTATCCCCTTCAGGTTATACAATATAGATTTACTTTTTATTTTTATGATATGTTGTTGACTGATCATTTGATTATTTTTATTATGTGATTACTTTTATTTTTTCATCACAATATGTGGAACTTAATTGATCACAATATATCTGTTGATTAATTTTACTTTCTTTGGTACAATGACTTGGAAGCTTTCGCAACCTATACATCAATAATTCTGTGAGTTTATACTTATACTGTGATTGTTCATTCTGCAGCTTTCCATTTATGTATACTGTATTGCTTTTATGTTGGTGCAGCTTTCCATTTATGTATACTGTATTGCTTTTATGTTGGTATACTTGTTGCACTGGATAGCTTCAATTGATGGCCACTTTGCTTCTGGTTGAAAATAATTAGATAAGATATAATGTGATTAATTTATCATATTATACAAATGATATGCAGCTACAAAAAGGCCAAGGAAAAATATAAAGTGGAACATGTAATTCAAGGAACTTGATTTGAAAAGAAAGATATCAAATAAATGTTTGAAACCTTTGGACATGTAAATTCAGCGATTACGAGATTCTGCTTAATTTTACCTCCAGGGAATATTGTTTTTCTTGAGTACTAGAGATTTATTATATGAGTAGTGTTATTTGTTACGAAACATATAGGAGAAGAAATGCAAGAATGACACCTGTCAATATTTTAAAGATAGGTTTCACTTTTAATTTCTATTTTACAGAAACCATGAGTGCGGTGGTTGTCTATGTTGTTAATCTCAAAAAACGGCGTGGCACGGTCAACCCTATAATGGGAGTGGCGCGGAACTGGAGAGCGGCTCAGGTGCTATTTTAGTGATACAGACTATTTAATTGGCACTTAATGAAGTCTTAACTCTTAACAATAAAAAAACTTTCAAATTCATAATAGTACACTTCCAATTCCAAATACCATTAAAGACATTAGTGTTAAGAAAAAAAATATTGCAACATACTTCCAAAATATCAATAAAATTAAAAAAAAAAAAACAAACACCTAAACATCTAAATCTTAAAATAACTAAACATCAAAACTCTAGTAAAAATTCAAAAATCATTAAAATCTAAGTTTCGAATTTCACTTCCTCCGACACTAGCATCCTCTTCATCCTCTCCAATATATTATTAATCACCAAATTCATCATCTACTACTACCACTTCCTTTACTTTTTGCTTAGATCTAGATGAAGAAGGTGGAGGTGGTGGAGTTGCAGCTGCCTTCTTCTACAATGTTGTTTGGCTCCTAGTGTTGATTGTAAGTTCAACAACACTACTTACAATTTTAACATCTAGCCAAGAGAAATCATCACCATCAAACACCATATCATCATTATCGGGTTGAACTTCATCTTCACCTTCCAACAACCATAAGTTATTGGTACCAATATCATCACCCATGACCACATAATCAATCAAATCATCAATGTCAAAGCGCTCTTTCAAATTTTGACTATACTAGATAAAAACTAAGTGTTGCAATATTTGATGTTTAAGTCTATTTTTCTTCTTGGGGTGATTTATATTATAATTTTAGTGTTAATTTAAATAATAAATATACATTACTAAACTATTAATCTGAATCTATAACTTAATATCAACTACTTACATGCTAAAAAGCACTCTAATTTCGCTCACAACCCGATGAGCTACAAGTCAAACTCAATATTTTAATAGCAAGGAGTTGCAAATTTGGTGTTTTTGCTTCATACCTCCTCCACCACTCAGCTGCAGTGCAACACTTATTTGCATTAGCATATATACAAAAAGAAATGTTATGTAATTAAATCATTGCCAAATAGACTTAGTTACTTACCAACAACTACATCAGCTCTTTGCCTTACCGCTTCCTTCAATGCAAAGTCGCCTACACCCATCTTACATTTCGACAATTAATTCTTCATGGATGACATCAACAACTTAAACACTTGCATAAAGCTTATCAATACATGCATAAAGACCATCCAACAACTTATCGCCATTCTCAATCATTAGACTGCTATAAAAGTACCCCATATTAAGATAATATCAATATTCGTGTAACGGATGATGAAGTTAAATACTTCATCTTCTATCAACAATATCAATGATTTCTTTGTATTTGCTTTCATTGTTGTTGAAGTTTTTTGTAATGGACTCGTTGGCTTCCAACATTGCATGATAGATGTTACCCATTGCCGACTTTTTTTCACTATCAACAAGCCTAAGTACTTTTACAAGAGGTATTATAGCTTTAAGAGTATACGCAATATCCTCCCAAAATGAGACTTGAAGTACAATATCCTAATATTTTGTTAACTGTTATTGATTCATATATTATCATATATGTTTATAATACTTATGAGAACTTGTGTGGAAACTATATATCTATGAAAACAAACCTATTTATGTTAATAGTATTTTTTTTTTTTGCATATTCTCATATAAACTACTAATCGATTGTGTGTATATGACTAAATATATGAATGATTGCATATTGATATATGTTAGTTAGTAAGATTTTATGCTGCTAACTATATGATACTAGATTCATGTATGAATAAGCATGTGAATGCTTACACGATTGTCTGGTTGGTTTGGAGCAACTGGATGAATTATATGTAAACATTTGAATGTTGATGCTTCTTACTTCTATTGATGTTGATGCTTAACTCTGATACATGGAACATGCTGCTACTTAAAGGCTCTGAAGATTCAGTATATCTACTGGCCATCACTTGTTCTCATGGAAGAAGTGCTATTTATCTTGGAGAATTATTTTGTCACAATTTCCCAAATGGGTAGATTGTTGTTCCTATTGGATTGACCGTTTGGATTTGATGCATTTAGAAAAACACCTTGGAGAAGTGTTCAAGATTGGTCTATCTTGCTAAAGTTGTATGGAATTGCAAAAGGGACATGTGTTGGGCGCGATGCTCCAACATGTTGGTACGACATCTGGGCCTTATGCAAGAGGCGCCAGATTGTTGCGTTTTAACATAATCTTTTGAGAAGATTCAATTATGTTTTATTGTTATTGGTTTAACAATATGAATATGTGATTTGTTAGACATTTGTAAATATCAAATTAGATTTACATTTGAACTTGTAACAACCAAATCATATCGTTTTGTTGGAGGTATTCAAGGAGATTATCAAATATCCAACAGATTGTGCAAAGATTATGGACGAAAATAACTGCAGGTCCTCAAGGAAAAAAACCCAGAGTTATTATCTATATAAGGAGCTCAAACCTACATTAGAAAATAAGCATTCACATTGAAGATTTTAGTGTTATGATTTAGAAGAGTCCTTGTTATTTTTATGTACACATCTATGTTTCAGTAACTTGGCATATAAGGTTTGTCTAGTTGAGTTATAAATTCAACATTGTTATGTACACCTCTATGTTTCAGTAACTTGACATTAGAAGGTTTGTCTAATTGAGTTGTAATATTCAACATCATCCATCTTGTTAGATCGAAGTTGATCACTAGGGTTTAGTGACGGGTTGTGTGATAGAGAATGAATTGAGTAAGTTCTCATGTTTAGTGAGAGTCTCTAAATAGAAAGTCATTGGTTAGTGTTAGGAAGAAACGTTGAATGACATATGGGTTGTTGTTGCTTGTAAGTCTAATTGTACTAAACTACTAATAGTGGATTTCTTTTCTTAGGCTATGGACTCAACCCCTAGACGCATGTGTGGTTTCATCAAATTAGATAAACAATTGATTGTGTTCTTTATTACTTTTCTGCTCTGTCATCTAATACTTGTTATTGTAGTGGTTCCGGTGTATCTTGTCGAATTGGTTATCGAAGTATCAAGTTCGACATCCGTCCCCTAAGGAACTAATTCCACTCACCCTTCTATCAATTTAACTTGAGAAAACTTACACTTTATCGAAGCACGGAGATCGATATTCGTACTAATTTAATTTTTTTTTGACAAAATGAGAGTGACTAACTTACAAAGTGTTTTTGCTAGTTGTATTAGAAATGTCTGTAAGTTTAATTTCAGACTATGCCAAGAACATTTTCAGGTTTCATAAAGGTGTCTCTTCATCACTAAAGGTGCAAAGAGAAACTCCGATAAATATTTCCAAACAATGAATATAACTAAGTCATAGATCTTGGAGCAACGAAAGAATTTGAACGATTTTATTTCAAGAGAGAAAGTAAGAGAAATTGCTGCTCTTAAAATATACTACTTAAAACAAGCTTTTGGCCGTGTATTTTACTTCTAGAGAAGAAATTAAATAACAAAAGAAATTGCTGCTCTTTAAATGTATTGCTTTTGGTAGTGTATTTTACTTCAAGAAAGAAGAAAATAACAAGAGAAATAATTTCTCTTATCAAATATATTATGCTTTTGGTAGTGTATTTAACATCGAGAAAGAAGAGAGAAGGAAGTTACACGGGAGATCACTGCTCTTATCAAATGTACTACTTAAAACATGATATGCTTTTGATAGTATATTTTACTTCAAGAGAGAAGAGTGAAGGAAGTAACACGGTAAAATATAATATTTAAAACATGTTATGCTTTTGGTAGTCTAATTTCTATCAAAATACATTATCAACAACCTGTTCGCATTTAAAGGGTAGATTGAAAAACATCTATTTTTTAACCCACAATTCTATATCAAGAAAACATCAACACCAATATTTTGAAATACACAATCAAAACATTGTCTTAAATGATATCAAAACATTGGTGTTGATTGTGTATTTCAAAACATTGGTGTTGATGTTTTCTTGATATAGAATTGTGGGTTAAAAAATATATGTTTTTCAATCTATATATAAGTGATATGGATGCATTTGTGGAAAAAAAACTATTAGGTAGTTAGGCTGAGTAGGATTTATTATTTTATTTAATTATTTTTAATTAGTAGCATAACAAAATTTTAAATTTTGCATTTCAGTATTTTTAGGAAAAGATTTAGGGGTCAGAATAGAATCTTCCTATTAAATAAGATTATTTTCATTTAAATTTAAATGATAGTTATTCTAAGGAAAAGTAGTTATTGGCCTAATTTAATTAGGGATTTTTCTTCTATTATAAGCTTATTTAAAGACATTCAGATTAGAAATAAAATTATCAGTAATTATTATGAAAAATACTCGTGAATTTAAGAAGGGACTCTATCAAGGACGAGTCTACTTCTACTGCGTCTAGGACTGTGTCAACACGATCCCAGACAAGGGACCATAACAATTTGGTATCTAGAGCTAACATGGGTGACACGGATTTAGCATCAGTCATGAAAGAATTCATTGAACAGATGACGACCAGGCAGACTACTCTAGAACAGCAGATGACGATCTGACATACTGCTTTAGAATAGCAGATGATGGTCTGGAAGATTGCTTTAGTAGAACAAATATCAAACCTCTCAATCATAATTCAAAGAGTGAATAACGATTCAACAAAAGACAACTCAAAAGATGGAAGAAATAGTAGTGGCAACAATAATGACCATATGGACAAAAACAACTCGCAAATAGGAGGCAGCATGATTCCAAGCTATTCCAAAATGGAATTCCTGACTTATGATGAGACAGGGGACCCATTAGAGTGGTTAAGGCGCTGCAATAGGTTTTTTCTAAACCAAAGAATTGCTGAAGGAGAGAAGGTGGCATTAACAATATTTAAATTGATAAGAGAAGCGCAACTATGGTTCGATCAAATGAAAGAAGAAGAACCTGGAATGGTGTGAGAACGCTTCAAGGAATGTTGCCATATACGGTTCAGACCGCTTATGAGAAATAATCTATTAGGAGAACTCGCCAACCTCAGGCAAACTGGATTCGTGGATGATTATCAACGTCAATTTCAATTCTTGCTTGCTAGAACCCCCGATCTTAAGCCTAAACAACAAGTGGACTTATTTAGTGCGGGGATGATTGATGAATTAAGGATTGACATTGAACTTCAACAACCAGAAAATCTAGGACTTTCTATGAACGTGGCTCGAGCATTTGAACACAAATTGAAGTGCTCCCAAGGAATGCTTATGACACGGGATAATACGATTAAAACCTTCAACAATGGTTCTGCTATCTCAAACCCGAAAGGCACAACGAAAAAACGAGGACACACAACCAAGCAGGCAGTAATAATAAAACAGGTTATTTTGCACCCTTTATCAAAAGATTAACACGTGTGGAAATGGCGAAAAGGAGGGCAAGGGGTTGTGTTAAACTTGTGACGAGTCATTCACAACAGGACATAAATGTAAAAAGTTGTTTTTGATTGAAAGAGTCGAAGAAGAGGACAGTGAGTTAGAGGACGAAGCCAATGCAAATCCTCAAATTTCTCTACATGCTATTAATGGAAATCATGATTCTTGTACTATGAAGTTGCGTGCGACGGTGGTTGGCGTTACAATATCAATTTTAGTGGATTCAGGGAGCACACATAATTTCATACGTGAAGACTTAATCCCATGTTTGAGGTTAAATGTATGGAAAAAATCAGGGTTGCGAGTATATTTAGCAAATGGGGATAAGGTAACTAGTATGAGAATTTGCAAGTCTGTACCATTTTTTGTGGCACAAGAAAGGTTTCAAGTTGACTTCTATACCATTCCACTTGTTGGATTTGATGTGATTTTAGGAGTCAAGGGGCTGTGCACCTTGGGTCCCGTTTTATGGGATTTTAGTTCCTTAAAAATGGAGTTTACAATGAATGGGAAAAAGACAGAATGGATGGGTAAACACGCAGAAGCAGAACACAGACTGCATTTGATGCAGGAACATAATTCCCCAACAACGATCTTAGAGAAATTATTAGCTGACTTTGCAGACTTGTTCACGGAACCTTATTGCTTATCGCCTAGTCGTAATTGTGATCACTGCATTCCGCTGAATTCGAGCACAAGACTAGTGGTTGTCAGGCCATATAGAACCCCACATTTTCAAAAATATGAAATTGAAAGACAGTGTGATCAGATGTTACAACAAGGGATTATCTGACCTAGTAAGTCCTTATTCTCTTTGCATGTTCTCTTGGTCAAGAAGCATGATGGTTCATGGTGCTTTTGTGTGGATTATCGCGAACTCAATACCCAGACAGTAAAGGATAAGTTTCCTATCTTAGTAGTGGCGAATTTCTGGATGAGCTTAATGGGGCACAACATTTCACAAAGCTAGATTTAAGATCCGGGTACCATCAAATATGAATGACAACAATGGAAATATAGAAGACAACCTTTAGAACTCACCATGGACACTTTGAATTTATGGTCATGCCATTTGGTCTCACCAATCCTCGTTCAACCTTTCAAAATCTGATGAATGAAATTTTCCAGCCTTACTTAAGTTCGTGCTAGTCTTCTTTGATGATATCTTAATTTTTAGTAAAACTTGGGTGGAATACATACATCATGTGTGGCTAGTTTTTGAACTATTGAGGACCAGCATGTTGTTTTTAAAGAAATCCAAATGCTCTTTTGGTGAGTCACAAGTGGCTTATTTGGGCCATATTATCATGGTGCTGGAGTCGAAATGGATGTAGCAAAAATTCAAGCTATCACAGAGTGGCCTATCCCGTAAAGGCCCTCAGGGGTTTCCTTGGTTTAGCTAGGTATTATCGCAAATTTATCAAAGACTACGAAGAAATAGTAGCTCCGCTAACAAGTTTGTTAAAGAAAAAAGGCTTCCATTGGGATTTTGAAGTCGACATTGCCTTCAAAGCATTAAAACGATCCTTATCAACAACCCTAGTACTTAAATTTCCAATCTTCAATGTAGAGTTTATGGTTGAGTGTGACACATCTGGCAGTGGGTTTGGAGCTTTTCTAGAGCAACAGGGATACCCTGTTGCTTATTTCAGTCGAAAAATAGCAGAACGACATTTAAAATAGCCGCATACGAGCGTGAATTGATAGGGTTGGCCAAATTTATCGCACATTGGCGTCCCTACCTTTGGGGCAGGCATTTCCTTATACGAACAAATAATTTCATCCTTAAATACTTGTTAGAACAACGTCTGACCACCTCCCCACAACAACATTGGATGAGTAAATTAATGGGATTTGATTTTGGAGTAGAGTACAAGGCAGGAAAATTAAATAGAAGCGCAGATGCCTTGTTCAGGCGAGAAGAGGAGGACCTGCATGTAATGGCAATATCATTTCCTCATGTTGGTATTTTGGAAGATATTCGCAAGGAAACAACAACACTTCCTGAATTATTACAATTAAAGAGAACCGTTGCACAAGGAGAATTGGGGTCAGAGTGGTCCATTAATGATGCCTAATTTTCTTCAAGGAAAAAGATACATTTGTTTCCCACCTCCTCTCTTATACCCACTATCCTCTCTGCCATTCATGACATGACACATGAAGGGAACCTATAACCCCTTCACAGGATTTGAGGGATTTTTATTGAAAGGGCATGAAGCTTACATTATGGAGTTTGTACAAAATTGTTCAGTTTGTCAATGGCATAAATGGTAGACCCTTTAATCTGCGGGACTATTGCAACCTCTTCCAGTTTCACAACAGGTCTGGGAGGAAATTTCCATGAATTTTGTGGAAGGACTGCCTAAAGCCCAGGGTAAATCAGTTCTACTTATGATGGTGCATAGACTCTTCAAATATGCACAATTTTTACCAAAATCTCATCCATTTACAACAAGGTCTGTTGCCACTGTTTTCTTTGCAGAAATATTAAAGCTTCATGGATTGTCAGAGTCCATAGTATCGGACCGTGACAAAGTCTTCCAAAGTCTATTTTGGAAGGAATTATCCTCAGTGGGACTAAATTGACTTTCTTGTCTTCTTACCATCCGCAATCTGATGGACAAACAGAAGTGGTCAACCACACTATTGAAATGTACCTATGTTGCCTCACTAGTGATTACCCGCACGAATGGATTTATTGGTTTCCTTGGGCAGAATTATGTTACAATACCTCTTACCATACTTCTCTCGGAACCACACCCTTCAAGTTGGTATATGGAAGGGACCCATATCTCATTCTCTAATATATGGCTGGGTCCACGTCGTCGCTACTGCGAAAAAAGGTGCCGACAATGACAGAAGAGTCACCACAGTTCGTTATTTATCCCAAAAGAGGGAAATGAAACGATCAGAGAAAACCTGATGAAAACGGGAGAAGACAGGTCATCGCAGCCATGTCTCGGGTTCGGGAATCGGTTACGCAAGGGGAAGGTATTAGCACCCCTCACGTCTGTCGTACTCGACGGGATCCACGCTTGGTTATTTATCTAAAAGAGTGTTTACTATCTAACTAAAGGTCTCAGGGACAAAATAAAAGAAAAGTGACTCGGCAGAGCATCGCCGCTCTGTGCCTACGTATTCGCTCGTGCAATGGGAAAGTCAGAGTCAACGTAGTTCGGCTAACTACGGGCGAAAGGTGGGGGAAGGTTGCTCGCCAAGACGTCGCAGTCTTGTACCTACGTATTCTCATCTGGTATGAGAAATCAGAGCAAACGTAGTTCAGGCTAACAAGAACACTGGTTGGTTCAGATGTTTTTAGGCCTGAGTAGGGTTAAAACTTAGTTCCAGCAGTTAGGTGTATACAGCTCGACCGTTGGAGACTTAGGCGTTACCTATTTGCGGTAGAACCAAGAGTTAACAAAACTCTCTTTTCTGAAAAAGGTTTTTCGTTAATCCCGAAGGATAAAAAGGTTTGAAAGTGTTTTTGTGTCTTTTAGAGAAGAAGTGCATTGATTATTGTTTATAACTCATGTTGCACTAAAGACTATGACCTAGGAGCGAATGCGTCGCATATAGTCCAAAGGACATACGCTAACATTCTAGACAATTGAGAGGCAACCATCCAATCATCATTTCCCAAGTACTTAAGGCTCGTAACACACAACATTCATTAACCTTTATTAAGTGTTTTGACATGATTTGAAGATGAGAAGGAGAGAGGACAAACTAAAGGGAGGCTAACTCAAACCTAGTAGTTGTCATGCAAAATGGTCCTATGATTGAGGTTAGGGGGAATGCTACCTAATGTTATCATGCATGATTTAAGTCCTAAAGTCTATCGTAATCTCAAGAGATTAGAGAGCCTAAGGGAACATGGCAAAGAGAAGAGAAAAAGAAGGAAGCATAAGCAAAGCATAAGATATGAAAGATGCAAGTATGCATATGCAATGCAACACACAAGCAAAGGGAGGAAAAAGTGTGGGGTAAATACCTCCACAAGCACATCTCAACCTTTATTAATGCAAGAAGAAATGCAAAAGCAAAGAGGGAGGAAATGCACAAGTGAAACCAAAAGGTCCTCAGGGACTCACCATTTATGACATGCTTTAAGTACCTCCACAGGAGGGACTAAGTCATCATAAATGGAATCCAAATGTCATTGGGCAGAAGCATAGATGAGAGGAGAATGTGCATAAAGTAAATGAAGAAAAGCACATAAGAAAATGCAAACCAAAGCATGGAAAGAGATTGAAAACATTCAAACACATCCACAATTAGAAACCCTAATGTAAGGCCTAAAAGGAAAGCACATTTCAACAAGCTATGAACAAATTTATGACCCATAATTGAGCATCCACACACTTCATCATGTTAGAAGCATGGATCAAAGAGATTGGAGAGCTTAATGGATCCATAAATGTCATTTCCAAAGCAAACTAGGTCATCACTTGTATGAACATCCTTTAAAGGTAAATATCAAGGGCAGGGTCCTACCAAAGTATCCTCAAAAGAAAATAAACCCTAGAGGGGTCCAATGAAAAGAGATTAATCGGGGGTAAGCAAAAGTGGCTTCAAAACCAACCCAAAAATAATCCAAACAGGGTTAAAATGGTCTTAAAACATTCTTTAACATATCATGAACATGAGGAAAATTTTCCAGCTGTTGGAAATGAAAATTGGTCAAGAAATAAAATCAAGAACAAACAATGATCAATTTTAAACCAATTAAAACACCTGAAAAGTAAAAAAATTTATTTAATTGAAAAATGATCCAAAAAATAAAGTGAAAATTCCTAAAATTAGTTAACATCCCAAAATGTGTAAAAAATATTTTTGAAAGATTTTTAGATCATTCGAGGTATTTTCCTTGAATTAAAATTCAAACAGATAATAAAATGGAAAAAGAAATAAAAGAAAAGGAAAAAAAGAAAAACACGTGCCAAATAGCAAGGATATTCAGTTCATACATTTGGGCCTATTTCAGAGGGGGTGTGATTAGCACAAATGGCCCAGGATCCAAAACAAAGCTGAATGCAACACATGAAACTCTGCGTTTCACTTATGACGTGGTGGTCAACTAGTCAAATGGCCAATCAAGCGTGATCTTGGCCGTTCATCTTGGATCGGTCAAAAAGTCCAATATGCGCGTGGCCATCCACGTTGGAAAAGGAGGGAAAAAACCAGACGCCGGAGCCACCATGCTCCGATCGTCTTCTCCGATGGTACCTTCAGTACTAGGAGTTCAAAACTCAACCAAAATGCGTGATTTTTGAGTTTAAACTAATCCTCTCAATGTGTACATCAAGAATCCAAGGTTTATTCTTATTTATCATCCATAAATAGGGAGATTTGAAGCAAACAAGAATCAAACTCAAATCACAAAACCTCAAGAACAAGTGCCTAACTAATCCAGAATCTGCCTACATGAGTAGGACTTTAGCATACATCAACAATGGCATGAAATGAATGCTTACAGAGAGTGAATTTTGGAAAGGAAATTTACCTAATGGAGCTCCTCCGTTGGGTCTTGAAATGGTGCTGAAGCTCGTGCAAAACAATCCAGAATCACTCAGTGAAGCTCTCTGAAGATGTTGCTGACCTCAATTTGCCTTGAATTTGCTTGAATTGGAATTCACGATTTCAACTTGTTCTTGAAAAACTCCAACTGAATTTTGCTCTAATCTCCACCAAATTGCACTTCTGAAGGCTTGTTCTTCATCAGAACCTTATATACTTTGGACCTATGATCAATTAAGGCCCAATCATGGCCTGTTATGGAGAATTGAAAAATCCAAAGTTGAAAGTTGGAAGCTTCATGTATGCATGTAAATTGGCTCCAAAGGCCTTGATTTTGATTCAAACAGTTTGTTGGTGATGAGTAGTGATCCAATGGATGAAATTCAGCCCTTGAAATGATCCAATGGTGGGTTTTGTATGTGTAACTTCACCATGAAGTAACTTGAGATTTCATGAATTTTCACACATCATGGCTCCAATTTAATTTGTGCATTGTCCTTAATATGATAAAGTGACTCAAAAAATGCACAAATATGGTATGAAAATGATTTAAATCAATCCAATTCAAATCTTGGCCTTTAAAGTACTTTTCTTTGATTTTTCCTTCACCAATCTCCAAACCCTAGCCAAATCCATGACAAATGAATGTTCTATTATGGAAATGAGATCATTTGAAGCAAGTTTCATGTTGGAAAAAGTTCCATTTGAAGTGTGCAAAGCCATGAAATGGACCTATAATGAAAATGATCTGTAATCTTACTTTCCCAAAATACCATTGCCTTGCAAGCTTCATAACTTGAGCTCTACAAATCAGATGAAGGACTTCTATGACTTTTTGGAAATTTAAGATCATAAGTAACAACTTTCATGTTCATCAAAAGTTGAGGTGAAACATGATTCTAGGTCAAAAATGCCTTGCAAGTTGGTTGACTTTTGTTGACTGAGAATACATTCATCTGAGGACCCATAACTTGTCAGCATCATAACTTGAGTTCTAGAAATCCAATGGATGAGTTCTAGTACTTAAAAGAAAGATAAGAATATGCTCTACAAGTCCCATGTTTGTATCAAGGTGAGATGAAACTTGTATCTCGAAATATGTGGTCTAGAAGTTAGGCACTAAGCATGGGATTTTACACTGACAAACCTCTGAAACCCAAACTTAGTAACTTCTCACACTCTTGATTCTTCTTAAATTGATCTTGAAATAACATCCTAGATGTCTCAACACAACTTTCCATGATCATAATGACTTATAACCAAGTCTTGATCTCCCTCAAATCCACAGTGGATCTTGTACTAGGCAGATGAAACTCTAGGTGTGCAATCCTCTGACTTCCACCTCTTGCACATGATGTAACCACTTGGGTAAGCTCCACAATGGCTCTCAAAGCATTCAATGAGCTTCCACAATATTCCCCGTCCACAATCATGGACTCACAATCCTCTGATAATCTTCATCTGGCCTCCAAGATATGAGATAAACCACAACTGCCCATCCACTTTCTCAGAGAGCTTTGACCTTCTCCTGATGATGATAAACACTTGACCACTTGAATAAAACCTCCTGCTTAGGCTTATACCCTGGGTAACCTTCTCTTGTTATGCACACCTCTCCCGATCCCTTGTAAATGAATAATGAAAAGCAAATGCAAATGCTAGAACAATGAGATGAAACATAAACCAAGTACAGAAAGGGTTGGGTAAATTTTGGGGTGCAACACACGTGCATTGAAGCAATTGATATGGTTATTCAAGAACGAGATATAGTCTTCCAAGATGTCTGAAAGACTCATGCAAGCTCAAAAACACATGAAAAATGCATATGATTCAGCACATGAAGAATTGAACTTTGAGGTTGGTGCTTGGGTTTAGCTAAAACTTCATACATATCGACAATTATCTGTGTCCAAACAGAAGCATCACAAACTCCTACCAAAGTTTTTTGGTCCTTTTCAAGTAGTGTCGAAGATAGGTTCGGTGGCTTACAAACTTCAGCTTCCTATGGACAATAGAATACATGATGTATTCCATGTTTCCCTCTTCAAGGAATATAAAGGGCTCTTCAGCAGATATCTTACCCCAGTGTTCGATGGCAAGGCCTTACCTACTCCCAAAACAACCATCCGCACTCGAATAAATAGAAAAACTAGGAAATTATAAATCCAGTGGAAAGGATATAGCCTAGAAGATGCAACATGGAAATCATTTAATTATTTTTGCGAGACGTATCCAGAATTTGAGCTTGAGGACACGCTCAATGCCGAGAAGGGAAGTGATGATATGGATGCATTTTGTGGAAAAACAGTATCAAAGAGGAAGACCTCTAATTCTATTGATTAGGATTAGTTAGGCTGAGTAGTTTTTAATTAGTAGCATACTAGAACTTTTTAAGAAAAGATTTAGGAGTCAGAACAAAATCTTCCTACTAAATAGGATTATTATCATTTAAATTTAAATGATAGGTGATTCTAGAGAAAATAATTACTGACCTAATTTAATTAGAAACTTTTCTTCTATTGTAAGCCTATTTAAAGGCATTCAGATTAGAAATAAAATCATGAATATTATTATAAAAAGTACTTGTGAATTTAAGAAGAGACTGTCAAGGACGAAAGAAAGTGTCTACCGTATCTAAGAATGTGTCAGCACGATCCCAAACAAGGGACCATAACAATAAGTTTGAAGATCAGGAAGAATTCTAGAAAGAAAGAAACGAGTTGTAGAGTTGGTATGGTAGTTAATTGTAGGGCAAGCAAGCAAGAAACATGGAGATCCATCTAGGGAGCATCAAAGTATGGTGAACTGGTCCATAGAATTTGCTGAGATACGAGTGCATGATAGTAAGAAAGTAAATACTAGTAGTATTTTTCTGTCATCTACTATCTTCTCTCTCACTCATATTGGAAGCATTGTATAAGTAATCCAAATAAGCAACTTGTGTTAGTTTACAGTTAGCATGTTAGACGATGGCAGTTGAAAAATCTGGAGCTATATAACGATGTAAGCCACCTCATTGCTTTATCCTTGACAGTTGAACAGCAGAATCTCCATTGAGATCTTGATATTTTCTTTGTGTTTGTCATTGATACTTGATATTGACATCAAATTCTGGACAGGAAGATATAGTTTGAATCATTTAAAGGATGGTCAGTTTGATATTGACATCAAATTCTGATCACTAATCCAGCATCCCTTATCAGTTGAGATGAGTATTTTAACTCCAGAAGAGGAATCCCTGTCTGAAAATATGAAGATGGAAACCAGTCAGTTATGCTTTTCAATAACCAAAAACAAAACATTCTCTATGTTTTATATCCAACAATGGTCAAGGGAAACAACGTTAAGTTTTTGATGCCTCGGCAATCTTAATTGCAGCTGCATCAGGTGTACTAAAAGATGGTGTCTCCATCTATCAAGTGCATAAAGAGAAATAACATTGCTTGTTTCAAACATGTCATGCCTTTATAAATCACGGTAACTAAATCAATTCCACCCCAAGAGGCAGGTAGTGTAAGTTGTGTGAAATCATTACAAAGTAATGCAGACATGTTAAGAAAACTTAAAGTTGTTCATGTGTTAAATACACAGTCACATTCGAAGCAATAAAGAACTCTGCTGTTGAGTTGAGGTCAGTATTTAACTCCAATAAATTACATATGCTTTGTCATGTTTTTATAACCAAGATTTTAAAAAATAGCCAATTATCGTGGGTAAGCTTCATAATGAGTTTAGACAAATTCATGAAACGTTTTACCAAACTTGAGAGTAGAATATATTATAGTAGGCGTTTCAGAAATTGAGTGTAAACAACAAAAGAGTCCCACATCGTTTGCTTTAGCCTTTTAAAAAAGGTTTATTTAACGAAAAGGAGACGCTAATAGATACGACCTTACTTGAACAGGATCTGTTCTATAGGCTCGTACTACTGTATCCTTGATTTCTAAGGAGACAGGAACTAAAGTCTGGATGAAGAAGTGAGACCGTACGATCAGAGCGTGACTAACGGCTGAGATGACCTTCAAGTAGTTGATACCTCATCTGGTGCTGTAGATGATCGTTCTCGTGCAGTCTAATCTGTTCGGGGTGGTCGTTCGGGTGATATGACAGACTCAAATTTTTGTTTTCTTTTCGTCTTTCCTACAAATACAATTTTGCAACTGAACATGTTTATTAGAGTTTTTGTTCTGATGAATTTTGCAACAAAATGTGTGTTTTTTCCTCTATCAATTTGCTATCCTTTTCATAAAAAGAGTTTTTGTTCTGATGAATTTTGCAACAAAATGTGTGTTTTTTCCTCTATCAATTTGCTATCCTTTTCATAAAATTACAACAAAATCACTTGATGAAAGAAAAGAAACAAAGTGTAGAAAAGTATATTACCTTTTTCACTAGACCTTCTACAATGATCATCATCACTTTTGATCCGAAATGCTTTGATCTTGGCCTCCACAGACACAGAACAAGACTTGGATACCGCATGCATGTGTCTCCATTGTTGTGTTCTTTCTTTATGTAGATTTTACTGGAATATGTAAAAAGGGTAAAGATATGCATAATACCCAACACACCTGTGTGGTATGGAAGATGCCACGTTCAAATTATTCAATTTTGTTGCAGGGTATTTTATTTGAATAATAGTATTATATACATTATTAATTAAAAGTCTAGTATTATATGCAGCCACCCTATATTCCTAACTAAAATTGAATAAATATTTATTTAACCACTTTAATGTCTACATGATAATAATTTAAATATTATTATTTTATTTTTAATACACATTGCTAATGACATACTATATTTTATTTTCTATATTTTTAATTTAATAAAATATCTAAAAATAAATATTTTTCTATAATTTTTTATATAAAAATTCTTCAACCCTATTAAATAAACAATTTTATTTTTTAAATAATTATTAATTCACGTTGTAGGGTGGTTAGAGTTTGTCCATGGCTGCGAGAAGTCCTATATGATGGTGCTTTGTGGTGCGTTTAAAGGATCTGCTCACGTAAGGTGAAAGACTTTGTTTGTATGTAGCATGATACTTTTGTTGTAGTATAATCGTGTGTTATGATCTGTATGACTTAAGATTTGTCCTCTCTTCCGTTGTAGGAGAGGTTTTTATAGAGGCTTTAGGCCTATGGTTTTCTGAGAAAAAAATCACCGTCCACCTAGTCAATGGCGGGTCGTTTAATCTCTATTATCAAGGGAATGTGAGTCAGTTACTGACCCTAACTTCTCTCTACCCAAAGAATGTCTTATCCCGCGTTTCCTATGACTTGCTGATACGAAAGCCTTAGGGGTGAGGTGGTACCTCCCTAAGTGTGACATATGATTGTCACCTTTCTTGGGGTCATCGCCTTAACCAAGTCCATTACAAATATAACATTACACAGTCACTCAAGTAAGAGGCCCTTGATAGAGGACGGAGTGCTCTTAAACTATGGTATGAGGGAGTATCCTGAGACCCCGAATTTCTCAATGATATGTGTGACGTTCTGGGATTATTAGGCTAGAGAGTTCCTTAAGAGGAATCATATTGTTTGGTCCTGTCCAAGAACAGTTTAAGTTCCATTGGAGAGAATTAATCTAGCCTTGGAAGTCTAAGTCCTCAAGCGAAGTTATTTGTTGCTTGGATGATGAGACTATAGTCTTTCGCATGAGGCGTTAGACCTCTCGAACGAGACTTCTATCTTTTTTATTTTCTTTTGAGTTTTCATGATTTAAGTTTTGTGATATGGTTGTGAACAATTTGTTAAGATGAGAGTGACGAATTTGATGGTTGTTTTAAGATGAGGATTGATGAATAATATGGTGAGAAGTTTATGTTGTTCATGGGGTATTGTAATTTATATGGTTTTGATAGAATGTTATGGTGGTGAAAAGTGATTAGTTTCTGTTTAGGTTTTATGGTTATTTTGTAAGGGTTTATGGATTGATGAATATTTGACCAAAGGCTTTGAGGTTAATTTGGATGCAATTTTTTTTTCTGCGTAGTGAAAAGATTAGCAAGGTTTTTGTCGGTAATAAGAATGAGGGTTGTGAGTGCGATTATTAGTCAGGGTTAGTTGTCCCTAAATGTTATGAAAATTATTGTTTAAATAAAATTAATTATCAATCAAAATGGATTAAAGAAAAAATCAAGAGTAAAAACAAAACTTTTAATATGAATGATTTTTAACTATAAATAAATAAATATTTTTTATTTTTATTTATTATTTTTTTGGATCATTCTTTACTGTTTTTAGATTAAAAAATTAATTATAATATAATATATTGAAAAACGAAAATTAATAATAACTATATTTAAAAAAATGTAAGTATTAGGATATTGGCATGATTATTTATCCCCTTCAGGTTATACAATATAGATTTACTTTTTATTTTTATGATATGTTGTTGACTGATCATTTGATTATTTTTATTATGTGATTACTTTTATTTTTTCATCACAATATGTGGAACTTAATTGATCACAATATATCTGTTGATTAATTTTACTTTCTTTGGTACAATGACTTGGAAGCTTTCGCAACCTATACATCAATTATTCTGTGAGTTTATACTTATATTGTGATTGTTCATTCTGCAGCTTTCCATTTATGTATACTGTATTGCTTTTATGTTGGTATACTTGCTGCACTGGATAGCTTCAATTGATGGCCACTTTGCTTCTGGTTGAAAATAATTAGATAAGATATAATGTGATTAATTTATCATATTATACAAATGATATGCAGCTACAAAAAGGCCAGGGAAAAATATATAGTGGAACATGTAATTCAAGGAACTTGATTTGAAAAGAAAAATATCAAATAAATGTTTGAAACCTTTGGACATTTAAATTCAGCGATTACGAGTTTCTGCTTAATTTTTTCTCTAGGGAATACTGCTTTTCTTGAGTACTAGAGATTTATTATATGAGTAGTGTTATTTGTTACAAAACATATAGGAGAAGAAATGAAAGAATGACACATGTCAATATTTTAAAGATAGGTTTCACTTTTAATTTCTATTTTACAGAAACCATGGATGCGGTGGTTGTCTATGCTGTTAATCTCGAAAAACGGCGTGGCACGGTCAACCCTATAATGGGAATGGCGCGGAACTGGAGAGCGGCTCAGGTGCTATTTTAGTGATAGAGGCTATTTAATTGGCACTTTATGAAGTCTTAGCTCTTAAGAATTAAAAAACTTTCAAATTCATAATAGTACACTTCCAATTCCAAATACCATTAAAGACATTATTGTTAAGCAAAAAAAAATATTGCAACATACTTTCAAAACATCAATAAAATTCAAAAAAACAAACACCTAAACATCAAAACTCTAATAAAAATTCAAAATCATTAAAATCTAAGTTTTCAATTTCACTTCCTCCGACACTAGCATCCTCTTCATCCTCTCCAATATATTATTAATCACCAAATTCATCATCAACTACTACCACTTCCTTTACTTTTTTCTTAGATCTAGATGAAGAAGGTGGAGGTGGTGGAGGTGCAGCTGCCTTCTTCTGCAATGTTGTTTGGCTATAGTGTTGATTGTAAGTTCAACAACACCACTTACAATTTTAACATCTAGCCAAGAGAAATCATCACCATCAAACACCATATCATCATTATCAGGTTGAGCTTCATCTTCACCTTCCAACAACCATAAGTTATTGGTGCCAATATCATCACCCATGACCACATAATCAATCAAATCATCAATGTCAAAACGCTCTTTCAAATTTTGACTATACTAGATAAAAACTAAGTGTTGCAATATTTGATGTTTAAGTCTATTTTTCTTCTTAGGGTGATTTATATTATAATTTTAGTGTTAATTTAAATAATAAATATACATTACTAAACTATTAATCTGAATCTATAACTTAATATCAACTACTTACATGCTAACAAGCACTCTAATTTCGCTCACAACCCGATGAGCTACAAGTCAAACTCAATATTTTAATAGCAAGGAGTTGCAAATTTGGTGTTTTTGCTCCATACCTCCTCCACCACTCAGCTGCAGTGCAACACTTATTTGCATTAGCATATATACAAAAAGAAATGTTATGTAATTAAATCATTATCAAATAGACTTAGTTACTTACCAACAACTACATCAGCTCTTTGCCTTACCGTTTCCTTCAATGCAAAGTGGCCTACATCCATCTTATATTTCGACAATTCTCCATGGATGACATCAACAACTTAAACACTTGCATAAAGCTTATCAATACATGCATAAAGACTATCTAACAACTTATCGCCATTCTCAATCATTAGATTGCTATAAAAGTACCCCATATTAAGATAATATCAATATTCGTGTAACGGATGATGAAGTTAAATACTCCATCTTCTATCAACAATATCAATGATTTCTTTGTATTTGCTTTCATTGTTGAATTTTTTTTGTAATTGACTCGTTGGCTTCCAACATTGCATGATAGATGTTACCCATTGCCGACTTTTTTTCATTATCAACAAGTCTAAGTACTTTTACAAGAGGTATTATAACTTTAAGAGTATACACAATATCCTCCCAAAATGAGACTTGAAGTACAATATCCTAATATTTTGTTAGTTGTTACTGATTCATATATTATCATATATGTTTATAATACTTATGAGAACTTGTGCGGAAACTATATATCTATGAAAACAAACCTATTTATGTTAGTAGTATTTTTTTTGCATATTCTCATATCAACTACTAACCGATTGCGTGTATATGACTAAGTATATGAATGATTGCATACTAATATATGTTAGTTAGTACGATTATATGCTGCTAACTATGTGATACTAGATTCATGTATGAATAAGTATGTGAATGATTACACGATTGTCTATTTGGTTTGGAGCAACTGAATGAATTATATGTAAGCATTTGAATATTGATGCTTCTTACTTCTGTTGATGTTGATGTTTAACTCTGATACATGGAACATGTTGCTACTTAAATGCTCTGAAGATCCAGTATATCTACTGGCCATCACTTGTTCTCATGGAAGAAGTGCTATTTATCTTGGAGAATTATGTTGTCACAATTTCCCAAATGGGTAGATTGTTGTTCCTATTGGATTGACCGTTTGGGTTGGATGCATTTAGAAAAACACCTTGGAGAAGTATTCAAGATTGGTCTATCTTGCTAAAGTTGTATGGAACTGCAAAAGGGACATGTGTTGTGCGCGATGCTCCAACATGTTGGTACGACATTTGTGCCTTATGCAAGAGGCGTCAGATTGTTGCGTTTTAACATAATCTTTTTATAAGATTCAATTATATTTTATTGCTATTGGTTTAGCAACATGAATATGTGATTTGTTCCAACTATAAATGAAAAACTTGTGATGAGTTTCAAGGGAAAAGTTAGTTTCTCAAAAGAATTACAATGTGGCTGTTAGGCTGCAAATGGTGAAAATGCTTTTCTAAAGAGGGGAACTTGCATCTAAACTATGTTAAAACAAACAACTTCAAGGCAAGGCAATGTTCATTAACTAAACTGCCACTGGTCATGAAATCATATTCACACCTTTGCAATGGTTGAGAATGGACACCTGATGACATTGTGAATTAACAAACTCAAAGTAGCTGTTGTGAATTAGCTCTTGGCATTTCAATCAATATCCATTGATGAATTCCAATCATGGCTCTAACACTGAGTTGAAAACCAAAATAAAAGCCAACTACACCAGGCTACTCTTGTTAACAGAAGCATCAATCATATTGGCAACATGATACAAACTTAATAACCTCAAGAAAACCACCAGTGCACACTGCTTTTGGTATCCAAACAGTTACCAATTGTCAAATGTTAAACCTATCTCCCACCAAAGACATCATCCTAAAAGACTAAACAGGTTCAAACAAGATCTTTCTCTAGATTAAGCAACAACAAAACATGGAAAAGCACTAAGTTCTAGGCTGACGAAACCTCCCCACAAACTTGGATGGCAAGCCAAACAAAGCTTCTAACATCAGTCCTTCCACTCACAAGCTAAAAAAGAGTAACTAGGTTTGACAGTAGCAACAGGAACTCAAAATACTACCTTAGTGGAAGTCTCCCTATTTAACTACCAACCACCTAATGCAAAGGATAAGTTCCAACAACAATAACCATGAACTTAGCAAAATCAGATTTCAGAATAACAAAGAATACCATTTTAACATGATAATGCTCATTCCATTCCACAAGCCAAGTAAGTTCATACATGATGCATATTAGTGAATGAGTTCAAAGTAACATACCTCTTGTAGTCCTTACTATGCTAGCAACCAAGAAAACCAGAGATCCTTCCTCTTGAGCAAGTTTGTGAAACTTACTTCTTTTTTAAGAAACAAGCAAATCTTGAAGACAGTTTGAGTAGATGAGATTCCAGCTGTTATTTGAGACTACGAACAGCTAATACAACATAAACATGAAGTGTCTAAAGTGTCAAAATGATGGAAAATGGTTTGTGTAGTGATTTGACTTGAAATGTGCATAAAAGTCAAACTATGGTGTGTGGACAGTTGACTTTTTGATCCATGATTCTTTTGATGAAGCTAACTATTGGAATAGCTTCAAATGGTGATTTTAGGTTTGTGTATATGGTTTTTGTGATGGTTTCATGGCTGGAAATGATGCTGGTGTGAAAAATGCAAAGTGGCCATTTTTGGTGATTTTGTGAATTTCTTCACTTTCAAGCAAAGAGGGAAAGAGTGAGAGTTGTGTGTTTATGGTGTTTTGGATAGCTCGGTGTGTTGTATAAAATGGGATGAAGCCTCTATTTATAGGCCAAGAGAAGAGTTGAGACAGATTTGGAGTCTTGGCCTTTGGAGGGAAATCTTGGAAGAAAATTCATCCAAGATCATGTGGCAGCTGTACACTCAAGCTCTTGGCTCATTGCAGGGGAAAAATCAAGTGAAATGAAGGGCATGAGGTGACTGAAGTGAGGCTAGTGTGTAGGGAGGCTGCAGTTGTACCTTTCATCAAAAAGTTTCTCTTTCTTCTTTGTTTTTTTGATTAAAATATTGTCACATGTCTTGCATCTTGCCATGTCTACCAAACCCTTCTTTATTTTGCATATCTACTCATCAAACCCTTTCAATATCAGATCAAAACTGATCAAATGGATGAGAATGGATTGAGTGGTTGGAAAGTGGATTTGTGAAAAACTTGAAATGGTGCACCCAAGTGTTGAGACCCCAACTTGTTGGATTCATAACTCTCAGCTCACAAAGGATATGGATGAGTTCTAGTACTTTTTGGAAAGCCCCCATGGATCTCTACAACTTTCATGTTTTCATGATATTCAGGTTCCAAGTGGAACAGGGTCAAAAAACTCCTCAAAGTTGGCTGAAAACATGATTTGAAAGGCCAGAAACTTAGAAATTTTCTAAGTGTTTTCTCCCTCTTGTGATGATTTTGGCTATAACTCCAAATATATGAATTTTTTGCACATGGACCACTGTGAGACCTTTGTAGGACATGCCAATACATTTCCAACATGCTTTGAACCATCTCATTTGGATGTGTGGTTAGGGAGTTATGGTTTTGCCCCTTTCAAAACCCTAATTCCCGACTTTTTCGATTACTCCTAAATCCTTGATCCAATTGTCATGAAACTTCATGGTTAGGTGTAATATGTCATTAGGAACATTTTTTCTTCCCACCTTGAGGTCAAATTCCTTATGGTTGAAGAGTTGACTTTTCGGTCAACCGAACGATCGATCGATGACTACCGAGTCGCCTGTTGATGTTCTGGATCTTCTGAGGCCTTAAAACTTCTCGAGTGGACTTACATAAGCCATATGAGCTTAATGGACCATAATTCCATCATTGGAGCACCTTTTAAATCAAAATTCAAACCACAATTGACTTTTTCTAATTAGAAACCCTAATCGGGGATCTTGAACTGCATTGTTCCTGATCTTTGTGTGACAACCTCAAATTGGACTCATGTTTGACCCAATGGAGTATCTTTGATAATGTAGAGGCTTGTTTCATGTAGAATCAATCCAATACATTGACTGATTAAATTGTCGAAACCTCGATTTCCTACTGTACGGAATCCTGGTTCACCTGTGTCTTAACAAAGACAAACTTGAAATAGATTAAGGTTAAATAATCAAATGAAAATGATACTATAATGATGATGAAGATTTAAGGGGTCAAAATTTTGGGTGTAACACCTACCATCTTTGACAAATAACCTTGTAATACAAGAAACCTCTTCAAGCCTTAACAGTCCCCGACCTACCACAAGGGCACTTGTGGAAACATTCAAATCATTATCATACATTAATCATGTCGCTACGTTCTAGCGACATACCATGCATATCATCTCATTCATCTAGACCATTCCTATGGCATGAATATAACATCTACAAAAGCCTAATCTTACTTGACACCACACAAAATCCTAATTCTACCTGGCACCACACAAAAGCTCAATCCTACCTGGCATCTCACAAAAAGCCCAAATCTTACTTAGCACCTCGCAAAAAGATCAACCATACTTGGCACCTTACAAAAATCCTGTCCTCATTAACAATTCTGAAGCCTAGCTTTCAAAAGCCACTTTCCGAAGGTCCCACTCAACTCTTTAGAGAAAGAAAATAAGGCAAATTCTTCAAAAATATATATCATCCATGAACGAATCATCCACAACATCGCATTCATGCATCATACCATAAATATGGATAATTACTCCATCAAATTCTAAACATAATGTCATACCATAATTTGTATCCCTAAGATCCCACATCTTTTTGCATCATCTGCATAGCCTATCATGACTTTCATCACGCACAATACCCAAATTATTAGTTGGACTAAACTTGCTGGATTTATAGCTGAATTGGTCAAACGAAAAGTCAACTGTGTGTAAAATCAGTGGACGGAAAGTTTCAAAGTTGAGCTTGCAAACGCCAGTCATATTAATCTATGTTTCGTGCCGTTTAACTTGACGTACTCATTTTAATTTTTCAACTGCTTTTCGGTTGCATTTTTAAACAGTTTGAGCCTTTTAATCGGGGAAAATTTATTTTGAAATTTGACCAAACTCTGTATTTTTCCGATTTATTTATTTCACATTGATCATTTCGGTGTATTCATTTTATTTATTTGAGCATTTCGACGCCGGTCCAATTATTCGTTTTTAACCGATTTTATTTTAATTTTAGCTAAATAATATTTTTATTTAATCAAATTTTATACTTTTAGTTTTATTTACTAGTTTATTTTTATTTTGAATTTATTTCTTTTTATATAATATTTAAATTTTGTTTTTATTTTATTTTTAGAAATACTAAATACTTAAATTTTAGAAATTTGTTTTGTTTTGGTTCCTTTTCTTGTGAAAGTACTAGATTGCATCAGAAACCACATGTTAAAATGGACAAGGGGGACCACACAACACAGGTAGCCAGCTCACAGTTGGGCTTTGTGGTGGGAGATTAAAAAGTTGAAAAAGGAATTAAAATGGGGATACACTATCTCGTGTCAAACAAAAGGGAGGGAAAGACAACATTTTTTTTTGAAGGATCTTGTTCATCCTCATTAAACCTCACAATAAGCTTCTGGTTCCACACTTCCATCTCAATACTCGGATTTTTTTTCCACTTTTCTCTCACACGAGATCCACCTTACAAACTCTAAACCCTACATCATTGTCCTCTGTTGTTTTCCTCCAAAGATAATTCCGGTGATCGAGCAACAAGTTTTGTAAACAATTTCCGATATATCAGACATAAATAGACTCCCATGTGTCTGAACAAAAATGATTTATCACAACTAACTCCCGTCGGAGCTATTGATTCCCGACAGGATATTATGGTAGGCACGACTGATGATGGTGATGTCGCCATGGAACATATTGACGCTGGTATGGATGTTATGGTTGTTGAAACTATTTTTCCTGCTTCTTCCACTAACAACGACACCATTTCTACCTGGTTGTTCTTACCGGGTAGGAAAGTTAAAGAAAACGTTGCTAAGCTAAAAAAGTCTCTATCAGAAGATATATTTTCCAATACCATATTTAAGAATTTCTTGACTATGACATTTAGGCAAGTGGTTTTATAGCAGATTTGGAATTTTGATCTTACTGTCTTTCAATCAAATGCAGTCCAACAACACATCTCTCTTAGAGTGGTGGTGCTTCTCCGCCTCTCACTGCTGATGGTTATGAAGACTCAAGCCGACAACAATATAGTCTTGGTAGAATTTGTTCATCATCAAACTTCTCTCTTCGATATCAACAGTAAATGATTAGACATTAACATTATGAGTTGAGATGTCTGGTGGAGTAGTTTGATATAGTGATGCGTTCGTCTCCATAAAATTTGAGCAAAGATATATCTTGTGTTATAACCTTTGGTGATGGAGTTAAAGGCAAGATATGACGTCGAAACACCACATTCTACTAAAAAAATATTGGAGCATGAGTTGTGGCCGTTAGATCCAATTGATTCGAAAAATGCGGAGTTTTCGTGTTGTTTGGTTTAGAACCCACTTCCAGTTGTCTCATGGTTGGCACCCTTCATTAGTCATGTCGGCATTTACAGGGAGGATGGAGTTGTTTTAGATTTTTCAGGATTATATCAGAATATACAAATCAAGGCACCATCTCACTACTCTCTCGCTCTCAACACGATAAAAATGAAGAAGACGGTACACCCCTTCCTCATTTTAATTTTTTAAGTTTATTGTCATTTGGTTGTTTTAATTTTTTTGAAAAAAAAGTTAAACCTTGTCATTACTTTTATTTTTTTCATGCCAAATTATTTTTATGTCTAGTATGTTAATTTGTTGAGCCAATCCATTTCATGATTTTCTTTATTATTATTTTAAAAAATGAATTTAGTTTAAGTTTTGGGTTTATGTTAATGTTAGATTAGGCCTATTAATTATTTTTACACCACCCACTTTGTATTTTAATTATTTGCTCTTTTTTAATAATGTTCCTTTTTTATTTGTATATTCTAAAAAAAACCAAAAAAATAAAAATATTTTAATCTTTTATATTTTCATTTTTTAGTTTAATTACTTATTAATTACATAGTATTAAAAAATGTAAAAAATAATGTTATAATTATTAATTAATTTAAATATTTTATTTAATATTGATTAATTAAATTATTAATTAATCTTATTAAATATTTATATTTAAATTGGTTAATAATTCACTTGTTGCTCGATTCTATTTCATGACCTGTTTGCTTCCCTGCTTTGGGCCTGTTTGCCTTGATTAATTGATGATGTTTATTCACAATGCTTTACCGTGAATGTTGTTGACTTTGTCTATGGATTTTACATGATGCTTTGCCATGTAATTTGTGTTTGATGATGATCACGATGTTTTCCCGTGTATGTTGTTGATTGTATCTGTTGATTTACATGATGTTTTTCCATGTGTACTTTGTTGATTTTATGTGTTAATGATATCATACATGATGTTCTTGTCATGTGTTATGTACCTTATTGATTGTTCATACATAATGATTTTTCATGTATATGTTACTTTCATACGTGATGCTTTTCCACGTGCCTTTGTTGATTTATATCTGTGATGCTTTGTCATGTATCTTTGTCGTTTCATGATACATGATGCTTTACCATGTAACTTTGTCGACTTTTGTTTTTTTATGCTTGTTGCTACATAGTGTTTTGTCGTGAATGTTGTTGATTCTTTGTAGATTTTACATGATGTTCTTGCCATGTACTTGCTGATCATATGATGATTTTCCATGTTTGTTTGTGGATTTTACATGATGCTTTACCATGTACTCTATGTATCTTTGTTAACTTTTTGTTTTTTTATCACCACGACGCTTTGTCGTGAACGTTTGTGGATTTTATTTGTTGGTGCTTCTACATGATGATTTTCCATGTATCTGCTCCTGTTTGTGATGTTTTTCCATATATCTTTGTTGTTTTATATTCGTGATGCTTTGCCACATATCTTTGTTGTTTATATTTGTGATGCTTTTCCACGTACCTTTGTTGCTTTATTATTTGTGATGTTTTGCCACATATATTTGACGTTTTATGCTACATGATATTTTTCCATGTACTGTTGTTGATTTTATCTTTTGATTACCATGATGTTTTACCATACGTCTGAGGACCGTATCCATCAATTCACATGACGTTTTACCATGAATTATGTGCATTATCTGTTTGTTGATATCATTTAGCTTGATTCACATGATGCTTTGTCGTATGTGCTTTATTGATTACATGATGATTTTCCATGTATCTGTTACTTTCCTACATGATGCTTTGCCATGTACGTTGTTGATTTTACTTGTTGATGATTCACGTGATGTTTTACCATGTGTTTATTGATTTTATTTAGCTTGAGTCGCATGATGCTTTGCCATGTGTATTTTGTTGATATCATTTATTGTTTAATCATACATGATATTTTGCCATGTATCTATTGTTTTCTCTTGCACTTGTGACCTAATCCAAGAGAAGGGATTGTATGTTGACTTATTGTCATGTGCATGTCCATTATATGTTTGTTGCTTTTCCTTGCATGTCTTTGTTTTTCTTTGCCCATCTTTTCATCTTTAGCAAACAATTTTAGCCAAAACACAAATTTTTCAAGAGGTTCCTGTAAGATAATACAGATACTTTGGGTGCTAGTGCCTTCCCTTAGTATAACAGACCCCCGTACCTTTAATCTCTCTTTTTTTAGATTTAGGCCTTGCTTTTTGCTTTGCATGTTTACTTATGGTTTTTGTTAGATCTTTTCTCCATTCCCTTGGAAAAAAGTTCGGTAGTGATATCTTATCTTTGCGAGTCACACTAATACAATAACTTTGGTCTCTGATTCTCACTGCGATAGAAAATGGCGACTCCACTGGGGACTATTGTTTAGTGGGTTGAGCCTAACTTGTTCTATTTATGTCTTTATTATTGTTTACTTTGTTGCTTGGGTTTTTCTGTTTTTCAGGTTAATCTATGTGTGTGAGATAATTCCTAACCCGGACTTGAGTGCACCATGATATAGGATTATAGCATAATCAAAAGTTATAAGTCAGGAGTAATCGTGAACATGATTAACATATGATGTAGCCATTCTTAATGGAGACCCCTTTGATGGTAGTATTTGTCATTGCGAGTAGTCGTAATGGAATTATTATTATCGACCTGGGAGTCTGAGAAGCTGAGGACCTTTAGATCCTTTTTACCCATCTTAGCCTTAGGGTGTAGTGCGGTGATTATCCATGTGTAGACCTGAGGTAGTTGATACACAATGCTTCACTCAAACGAGTTTTTCTTGCGAATATTGTCCCGCACAAGTAGTTGTGGAAGCTGATAATATCCAAAAGAGGATTGATGACTCTAGGAACCTTGTTAGAACCTATTGTACAGGTGCATTACCCCTAGTACACACCCTGTGGTTAATTCTTCACCCAGACTCCAAGCTTGTGATCCTGAACCTTTGATCTTATTACCTGTGATTTGCATCTTGTGTTGCATGTCATTGCATATCATTTGCATCCCTTGAATGATTCATTGCATACATCCAATTCGTCAAGCAACTCATTTCAGCTATCTCTATCTTCCCGCTTCATCTGTCAGTCATCAAGCTGATTCCTCGTCATCGATATAGGACCATAACTAACTTCAGAAGCAGAATGTCAGAGTAAGAACTACACAACACAAAAATCAGAATGTAGATTGATGACCTGAAGTCAGGCATGAATAAGCTTATTGAGATACTCCAAGTCTTGATTTCCAGAGGAGAGCAACCTCAAAGAACTATTACCTAGGAGGTTTCAGGTGTTGTTACTGATCCTCAGCCTGTTCAGATGCCACCTTCTACATGGCCAGAGTTTGGTTTACCCCATAACTATTCTCCACTTATTGCTACTACTGCTATGATTGGTCAAACTGGAAAGCCAGTGTTTCAAGCTCCTGTTTTCTTCGAGCCTAGAGTTATGGTTCATACTATTTCCCAGACTGCCCGAGCTCCCTATGAGAGTCTTATCTTTGAGTACAATGCTGCTAGTGCTCAAAGTGAAGATCGTGAGGATTTTGTTGAACCTGAAGATGTTCGTGAACAACTTCATACTATAAACAAGAGACTCAGAGTCGTGGAGGGTACTGAATTCTTCAGTGTTAATGTAGACAACATGTTCCTTGTTTCTGACCTTGTTATGCCTACCAAATTCAAGATTCACGAGTTTTTGAAATACAAAGATCACTCTTGTCTAAGAGCTCATCTGATTATGTACTTCAGAAAGATGGTTGCTTATACCAACAACTAGAAGTTTCTTATCCATTGCTTTCAAGACAGACTGAGTGAAGCTTCACTCAAGTGGTACATGAACCTTGAAAAGAATAGTATCCAGTGCTTCCAAGATCTTTCTAATTCCTTTATGAAGCAATACAAGTACAATCTTAACATGGCTCCTGATCATCGTCAACTTCAAAACATGTCTCAGAATGAGAGAGAATCTTTCAAGGAGTATTCTCAACGCTGGAGAGAACTAGCTTCTCAGGTTGAACCCCCTCTGGCAGAGAAAGAACTCACATGAATGTTCATGGACACCTTGTCTCAATTCTATTGGGAAAAGATGATTGGTAGTGTTTCCTCCAACTTCATGGATTTGGTGACCATTGGCCAAAGACTTGAAGAAGGCATCAAGAATGGTAAAGTGTCTAAAGTTGCTGAATCTTTTAATGGTGAAAAGAAATCCTTTGGGAACTTCTAGAAGAAGACAGAAGACCTAACCAATTGTGTCATGACTGAGGAGAGAAGACCTCGTCATAGACCTTAATATGTTAATCACCCTACTGTTGTTACTATTACTCTCGTGGTTGCTGCTCAACCAGTTTGAGCTCCTCAATATCCAAGTGTTGGACAAAACCAAAACTGCAATAGGACTTACTTTGATCCTATTCCCATGACGTACATTGAACTGTACCCTATTATGGTTTCGGGAGGCTGGATTACTGCTATGACTCTACCTCCTTCTCTAGATCCTCTTCTGGTTGGTTTTAGATCTAATCTCCATTGTGCATTTCACCAAGGTGCCACAGACCATGATTTAGAAAATTGCTACGCACTGAAGGCTAGAGTGCAGGATTTAATCAAAGACAAGATCCTCACTTTCCATGATGTTTCTCCCAATGTCGAAAACAATCCTCTTCTAGGGAATAAGTAGTGAAGCTTCAGTCAACCTCAGCCAGCTATCATCCTAAAGTCAGTATTTTAGACAGGCCAGCTCACCCCTGTTGCTGATTAGTCACTAGGCCATGTTTCTTGTTGTTTGCATTTTCCTTTATTTGTATTAGTTGTTGGCTTTCAAATTTTGTTTGTACTTTCATGTTAATGGAATGAGCATTGCAATGTTTTGATTAAATTCACTTATGTTTTTTATTTACATCTTAATGCTTTCTCTTTCAAAAATATATCTCACGTTCACTTTATTTTGATTTTGTAAAGATTGGAGGGAGGATAACGAAAATGTAATACCCAAATTGGTTTTGGTATGCTTTCAGATCAAAACTTTGCTGAAGATGAAGGCATTGTTTCAATTACCCAAACACTGGAGAAATGAGGAAGTTATTCCCTTGTCAACCCCTTCCAACCTAGAAGATGGAGTTTCTTTGTGTATAAAAAACCACAATCTTAACCTTAGGATGGATAGTTCTCAGTTAACTTAGTTGTGCGTTCATGCAAAACACCTTTCAATAAAGGTTGCATTCAAAAAAATTCCTTCGCACACTGCAAGAAAGTGTCGAAGATGTCTTTCAAGTCGAAAGTCAATAATAGTTCACCATAATAATTAATCCAAGAAGTCACTTTCTTTCAAATAAAAAAATAAAAAAAATCAAAAGAAAAAGTCCGCTAAGTCAAAACCTATGAAGGAGACTTATGCCAAAAATGGGGGCATCCCGCTGACTGTAAGCTTCAAAAGAAACAATTCAGGAAAAAGTTAGGGATAACAAAAAGAGAAGATCTTTAAATCCTCATCACTAAAGTCCTCAATAATAAAAAAAACAACTAAATGTTGTAAGGAAGCAGTGACTGCCATTTCAAGGGTCCCTTAACTTCTGAACCATCATCATCACTATCATCAGTACAACTTCTAACCTATGGAATCCTGACCGCATAGTCTGAGTTAATTGAGCATAAGACTGAATATCATCACGAAGATTGAGTGGGTACAAACAAACTTTGATCTTTTATCCTTTATTTCATAACTTGTGAACCAAGCCACATTACAGCCCTCAAAAGACCTAATTGGAATAAGGTTATTTTGAAAGCATACTACAACAAGGTAGCGTAAACTGACTCCAAAATATTTTTGCAAATTTGTTTTGGTACTACACCTTTACTTTACCTTCCACTTAGAATGTCTTGAACCACCAGGTTCTAACTAGTGACTCATATGTTTCACATCTTTCCGAAAATGATTTTGATTTCAAAAGTTGCATGAATTTTTGCATCAAGATTACCATGTTGAACGAATACTTTTGTTTGCAAACTGGCTTTCCTCTCAAGGAATTTTCAAACGATTGAGAAACTTGGTCGATGATCCTATCAGGGGCAAGTTCCTTCCAAATCCTGTTGAGAATCAGTTCAAGATTTGTTGTTCAGTGCAAGTCCTTCTCAGAATTGGTTTACTCAGAAGATCTTTCAAGACTCTTTATGGGGCAAGCCTTCCAAGCGCACAGTAAAACAATCATCTTCAGAATCAGTTAAGCTGAAGCAATGATCAATTTATTTACAACCGTCAGCTAATCTGGGGGAAACTTACTTAAAGAACCCCCAAGCAGCTCTCCATCCTTCCTACAAGGATCATCAACTTGATACAGTTTACCAGTGTGGGAGAGGTGTGTCCTGCAGTAGCTTCTTTGGTCCCCAAGTAGAATGGCAGTGATCTCTGTGTTAAGGAATCAGTCTTCTAATCGTGTCTTTACCCCAAAAGAGTTGAGCCATGTTCTCAGCATCTGCATTACATCTGCATTTGATCATACATCATAGTAAAATTCATATACCATGCATAGCAAGATTTTTTCATCCTCATTTTCATTCACCAAAGGTCGTGTTGTTATCAACGTCTTACCTTGTGGTCAAAGTCCAACTTACTTGGCACCTACCAACAGATACTTTTATGTCTTATCTGACGTTCCACTAGATTTGACTTTCCCTATCCAATTGTTTTTTCGAACATGTCTTATGTTCTGACGTATTTCCAGAACTCACTTTGTGTTATCTGATGTATTTCTAGATATTCCTTTACAATACTGACATATTTCCAGAACCCTCTTTGTGTCATTTGATGTATTTCCAGATGTTCCTTTGTGGTTCTGATGTATTTCCATAATTCTTTTACTTTTTATTTGAGGTATTACCGGATGTGTTTATCTCTCTGATGATTTTTCAGATTGAGTCTTTTGTTTTGATGTCTTTCCACATATTTCCTTCGTAATTTTGATGCATTTCTAGAGTTTTGTTTCTTTTACCGTTTGATGATCCTCCAGATGTGCCTTATCTCTATATGATACCCTTCCGGAATTCGTTGTTCACTCTCCGATGAATTTTTGGATTATTCGTGTCTTTCTGATGTATTTTCCAGAATGAGTCCCCTCTTCTGATGTTTTTTCCAGAACCCCTTTGTGTCTATCTGATGTTCTTTCGGATATGACTTTGCTTATCTAATGTTATTCCAAATATGACTTTGCTTATCTAATGTTCTTCTAGATATGTCATCAAAACCTTTTCCCGTACATTTAAAGTTTTTTTGATTGTTTCAGATGTAGTTTCAGGATCTTTATTTTCATCTAATGATATTTTGGATGTTTTCAATTTATCTCTGACTTTGGTTAATAGCCACTAAATGGCTTTAAGTCTGTTTCTCTTCTACCTCCAATGCTTTTTCTGGATATGTTCCAGAGTTCATTCAATGTTTTACTGAATATCATTGATATTTGCTATATGTTCTAGAGTTCATTCAATGTTTTCCTAAACGTCTATGATGTTTTCATGTGTTCAAGAGTTCATTAAATGTTTTCTTGAATATCTCTGATGTTTGCTTGACTATTTCTAATGTTTTCATATGTTCTGGAGTTCATTCAATGTTTTCCTGAATGTCTCTGATGTTTGTTTGTGTTCCAGAGTTCATTCAATGTTTTCCTGGATGTCTCTGATGTTTGCGTGATTACCTCTAATGTTTGCTTGTGTTCTAGAGTTCATCCAATATTTCTCTGTATGTCTCTGATGTCTACTTGTGTTCCAAAGTTTCACTCGACGTTCACTTGAATTTCTTTGATGGTTGATAATGTTCTTTTCTAGGGTTTGTTCAATGCATTTTTGACAAAACCTTTGATGATTATGACCTTTCCCCAATAAAGTTGCTTTCGGTTTCTAGATGTTCCTGAGTATTCCACATTAAAGTTAAATGCTTTCTGATCTTACCTGATCAGAAAGAATCAATGGCCTACCACGCGTCGTTAGATTGTTGATTCCACCGGAGTTATGGAGAAAGAGGGGGTGTACTTGCAAGGCACTCCAATGTTTAAATGAGTAAAGAATCAGAGAGAGAGAAAGCATAGAGATTCGGTGTGAGGAAGATGTTACCTGACCCTCTAGTGAAAGAGGGTATTTATAGTGTGCCCCCAGCGCAGAGCCAACGGTTATGTTGTATTGGGTCAGACTACCAGGCCCAACCCAAGTAACTTCCAGGGCTTACATGGTGTAGTGAAGACCAGTACGTGGTCTTCACCCTAGATCAAATGCCCCGTGATCTTCGGAAGGTGGGTTAACCGACTCTTACGGAGGTGGGTAGTTTCCTGATGATGTGTCCCTGCATGGGGGAGCACGTGGAGAACGTGGGGGAAACGTGTGAGTCTCCCCGACATATATGCCTTGTTAAGGATCGTGCCCGACATGAGAGGATTGGGCCTTATTGGGCCTCCCCAACATAGCGTTGGGTTGGGCCTGCCCGACTGAGGGGCAGGTCCCGGCCCAGTCCAAAACACTTACTTAGAAGTCTCTTTTGTATCCTCAGATTTAGTCTCATTCCACATCTAATGTCTTTCTAGATGTTTCTGATTTGTTTTCCAGAGCGTGTTACTTTCTGCATCTGATGCTTTCTCGGATGTCTATATCTCTGTTTAGGGTTTGTCCCTTTCTTTTCAAGTGTTACTAGATACTATTTGTCACCTTAATAGATTTCCATAATATCTTGTGTTCCTCAGTTATGTCTCTTTGAGATTTGTTACTTATTCTCATGTGGTATTCCTTTTGTTCTCCGCTTGCAGTAGTTTATCTTCTGTGGCATCATTCTTCACAGAACTCATAGTCTTACATTCATATCATATCATAAGCATCTTTGTGGTATCTTAGGGCCAAAAAATTGTGCATTTTTGTATATAAGTCTCTTTGATCTTGTCGAGACAAAGATTTTCATCTTCATATCTCCGGATTGAAGATACTTAAATAGGGGCATTTGTCATACCCTAATTTTTACCCCTAAGATCCTGCATCTTCTACATAGCCTATCATGTCTTTCATCACGCGTAATGCCCAAATTATCAGTTGGAATAAACGTGTTGGATTTACAGCCGAATTGGTCAAACTAAAAGTCAACTGTGCGTAAAATAAGTGAACGGAAAGTTTCAAAATCGAGCTTGCAAACGTCAGTCATATTAATATAAGTTTTGCGTAGTTTAACCAGGCGTACTTATTAATTTTTCGACTGTTTTTCGGTCGCATTTTTTATTTATCAATTTAAGCCTTTTAATCGGGGAATATTTATTTCGAAAATTGACCAAACACTGTATTTTTCTGAGCCATTTATTTTGCGTTGATCATTCTGGTGTATTCATTTTATTTTTTCGAGCATTTTGATGCCGGTACAATTATTTGCTTTAAACCGATTTTATTTTAGTTTTAGTTAAATAATATTTTTATTTAATCAGATTTTATACTTTTAGTTTTATTTAATAGTTCATTTTTATTTTTAATTTATTTTTTTTCTTTTTATATAATATTTAAATTTTGTTTTTATTTTATTTTTGGAAATACTTAATACTTAAGTTTTAGAAATTTGTCTTGTCTTGGTTCCTTTTCTTGTGGAAGTACTGGATGGCATCAGAAATCACATGTTAAAACGAACAAGGGAACCACACAACAAAGGTAGCCAGCTCACAGTTGGGCTTTGTAGTGGGAGATTAAAAAGTTGAAAAAGGAATTGAAATGGGGATACACTATCTCGTTTCAATTCGATGGGAGGGAAAGAAAACTTTTATTTTTTAAGGAATCTTGTTCATCCTCATTAAACCTCACAATAAGCTTCCGGTTCCACACTTCCATCTCAATACTTAGAATGTTTTTTCCATTTTTCTCTCACACGAGATCCACCTTACACATTACAAACCCCACATCTTTGTCTTCTCTTGTTTTCTTCCGAAGACAGTTCCGGTGACCGAGCAACAAGTTTTGCAAGAAGTTGCCGATACATCAGACTAAAATAGACTCTAATGTGTCCGAACATACGAAAATGATTTGTCGCAACTAACTCTCGTCGAAGTTGTTGATTCCCGGAAGGTGCGGCTAATGGTAGTGATGCTGTTAAACATATTGACACTGGTATCGATGTTATGGTTGTTGAAACTGTTTTTCCTGCTTATTCTAGTGACAACGACACCATTTCTACTCGGTTACTCTTACTAGCCAGGAATGTTAAAGAAAAGGTTTCTAAGCTGAAAAAATCTCTCTCAAAAGATATATTTTCCAATACCACATCTAAGAATGTCTTGACTGTGACATTTAGGCAAGTGGTTTTGGAGCATATTTGGACCTTTGATCTTACTGTCTTTCAACCAGATGTAGTCCAACAACACCTCTCTCTTGGAGTGATGATGCTTCTCCGCCTCTGACTGTCGATGGTTAGGAAGATTCAAGCTGACAACAACATTATCTCGGTCAAATTTATTCATCATCAAACTTCCCTCATCGATATCAACAGTAATTGATTAGACATTGACGCTGTGAGTTAAGATGTCAGGTAGAGTAGTTTGATACAGTGATGCGTCTGTCTCCATAAAATTTGAGCAAAGATATATATTTTGTTGTAAGCTTTCATAATGGAGTTAAACTCAAGATATGACGTCGAGACACCGCATTCTACTAAAAAAATTCTGGAGCGTGAGTTGTGGCCATTAGATCCAATTGATTTGAAAAAAGCAAAGTTTCCATGTTGTTTGGTTTGGAACCCACTTTCCAGTTGTCTCATGGTTGGCATCCTTCTTTGGTCATTTTGGCATTTGCAGGGAAGATAGAGTTGTTTTAGATTTTTCAGGATCATATCAGAACATATAAACCAAGGCACTATCTCACTGCTCTCTCGCTCTCAGCATGATAAAAAGGAAGAAGATGGTACACTCCTTGTCATTACTTTTACTTTTTTCCTGCAAAATTATTGTTATGTCTAGTATGTCAACTTTTTATGTCAATCCATTTTATAATTTTCTTTATTATTATTTTAAAAAAATCAAATTAGTTTAAATTTTGGGTTTATGTTAATGTTGGATTAAGCCTATTAATTATTTTTACACCTCCCACTATATATTTTAATTTTTTTTAATAATGTTTCTTTTTTATTTGTGTATTTTAAAAAAAAAAAAAAGAAGACATTTTAATCTTTTATATTTTCATTTTTTAGTTTAATTACTTATTAGTTATATAATATTAAAAAATGTAAAAAAATAATTATAATTATTAATTAATTTAAATATTTTTATTTAATATTGATTAATTAAATTATTAATTAATCTTCTTAAATATTTATATTTAAACTGATTAATAATTTACTTGTCGCTCGATTCTATTAATTAATATTTATATTTAAACTGATTATTAATTGATAGTGTTTATTCACGACGCTTTGTCGTGAATGTTGTTGAGTTTACTTGTTGATGATTTTACACGATGCTTTGCCGTGAATGTTGTTGATTTTGTCTGTGATTTTACACGATGCTTTGCCGTGAATGTTGTTGATTTTGTCTGTAGATTTTACATGATGCTTTGTCATTTATTTTGTGTTTGGTGATGATCACAATGCTTTTCCATGTATGTTGGTGATTGTATCTGTTGATTCACATGATGCTTTTCCATGTGTGCTTTGTTGATTTTATGTGTTGATGATACCATACATGATGTTCTTGCCATGTGTTGTGTACCTTATTGATTGTCCATACATGATGATTTTCCATGTATCTTTTACTTTCATATGCGATGCTTTGCCACGTGCCTTTGTTGTTTTATATCCGTGTTACTTTACCATGTATCTTTGTCGTTTTATGCTACGTGATGTTTTACCATATATCTTTGTCGACTTTTGTTGTTTGATGCTTGTTGCTACATGGTGCTTTGCTGTGAATGTTGTTGATTCTTTGTAGCTTTTACATGATGTTCTTGCGATGTACTTGTTGATTACATGATGACTTTCCATGTGTGTTTGTGGATTTTACATGATGCTTTACCATGTACTATATGTATCTTTGTTGACTTTTTGTTATCTGATTACCACGACGCTTTGCTATGAATGTTTGTAGATTTTATTTGTTGTCGCTTCTACATGATGATTTTCCATATAACTGCTCCTGTTTGTGATGCTTTACCACATATCTTTGTTTTTTTTATATTCGTGATTCTTTTCCACGTACCTTTGTTGTTTATATTCGTGATGCTTTTCCACATACCTTTGTTGATTTATTATTCGTGATGCTTTGCCACATATCTTTGACGTTTTATGCTACATGATGTTTTTCCATGTACTGTTGTTGATTTTATCTTTTGATTACCATGCGTCTAAGGATTCTATCTATTGATTCACATGACGTTTTCCCATGTATTCTGTGTATTTTCTGTTTGTTTATATCATTTAGCTTGATTCACATGATGCTTTGTCGTGTGTGCTTTATTGATTACATGATGATTTTCCATGTATCTGTTGCTTTTCTACATGATGCTTTGCCATGTATGTTGTTGATTTTACTTGTTGATGATTCACGTGATGTTTTGCCATGTGTTTATTGATTTAATTTAGTTTGATTCACATGATGCTTTTCCATGTATATTTTGTTGATCTCATTTACTGTTTGATCATACATGATATTTTGCCATGTTTCTATTATTTTCTCTTGCACTTGTGACCTAATCCAAGGGAATGGATTGTACGTTGACTTATTGTCATGTGTATGTCCATTATATGCTTGTTGCTTTGCCTTGCCTGTCTTTGTCTTTCTTTGCCCATCTTTTCACCTTTAGCAAACAATTTTAGCCAAAAGACAAATTTTTCAAGAGGTTCTTGTAGGATACTGCAGATACTTAGGGTGCAAGTGTCTTCCCTTAGTATAACCAACCCCAGTACCTTTGATCTCTCTTTGCTTAGCTTTAGGACTTTCTTTTTTCTTTGCATGTTTACTTAGGGTTTTTATTCGATCTTTTCTCCCTTCCCTTGGAAAAATAAAAGTTCGGTGGTGTTATCTTATCTTTGCGAGTCAAGCTAATCCCTGATTCTCACTGTGACACATGCACACAAAACATAACATAACATGCATACATAGTGTAGGCTAAGACTCAGGACTCATCATAAGAGTCTGAATCAATCTCTAGTTAGGTGAATAATAGATCTTTTTCCAAGCTTCTTCCCAACTTTTCTCTCGATGTACATCCCAGTAAGTCGATCTTAAAGAAAATCACCCAGCAAATATCCTTGGAACTTATTCTCGAAGCAGAAAATACTTAGCGACATTGTCCCCAGTGTGCCTAAATGGTATACAATTCCTTCACTGGATCCTTGCAAGGATTTCTTAGGACTTTCCTCAGCACTCGTGCTCCTTAGGATGCCTCTCCTGGAAGCCTATTCCTTAGTAGAAAGTCATTTTACGTGACACCAGTCTTCCCTTGTAGAGACATCAAGTTCTTCTATCAATCTCCCTTTTACTTTGTATGTCTTAGAGAACTCCCCAGCAGAAGTTCTATTACCATCCAGCCACTTCGGTTCTTACACTGTAGTCGTTGTTTACTTTGGTCCTTACACCATTTCATCAAGTCACTTTGGTTCTTACACCATTGTTATCCAGCCACTTTGGTTCTTACACCGTTGTCATCCAGTCACTTTGGTTTACCATATTCATTCATTCACTTCGCTTCTTACCTCGTTTGTTTTTTTCACTTCGATTTTTACACCTTTTGTCATCTTGTTTTACGGTTCTTATACCACTGTCACTACTCTCGGGTCTTACATCAATGATAATTTATCTAGCATTTGTTATAATGCCAATGACAATTGAATTCTCAATCCTCAGCTATACCGGTATAATTCCCGAAGCAGGAATACTTGTTGGCCTTCCCTAGTAAGTAACATCTCCATGGAGCCTTTTCAATAAAGGATTTCCCCAACAAGCTCACTCACAGTGAGTCTTCAAGAGAATATATCCAGTGGTAGGTCATCCTGAATGATTGTTACTAGTCGGTGAACATGGTTTCACCTCTCACATCCCCAGATTAGAAACCTATCCCTTATACAAGATACGTCCCATCAAAATAATCAAGGGTTCTATTTATGGGTTTCATCTAAGGGCTTCATTAGGGGTTTCATCATGAGTTTCATCAAAGAGTTTCATCAAGGGTTTCACCTAGGGATTCTATCCAGAGTTTCATCAAAGGGTTCCATCAAGGAGTTCCACCAGAATTGTATCAAGGGGTTTCACCAAAGTCTTATTAAGGGGGTTTCATCCAAACTGATCGGGGTCAAGGTTGTCAAACTCACGAGTCTACTCAGACTCGTAAAGGGTCTGTAGACTCGACTCGTAAACTCGTACGAGTCTATCGAAAATTAAAAATGACTTTCAAAAACCTATAAGTGACACACATATGACATACTGATGTGTTTTTATACTTATAAATTCATCGTTTATGACATAAATATAAATACAACACGAATTATCATGAAAATTTAAATTTCATACTCCATAACAATTTTTTTAGCAAAAAAAGACTCGATAATAAAACAAACAAAATTGCAAAGTATATAGTTAAAGACTTAAATAACTAATTTCTTAATTTTTTCTTCATTACGTTCTTTAATTGTTTATTAATCATTTGAATGACTATCTTCAAATGAAAGAACAACAATATTTGATTTTCCTTTTCCACTTTTCAACTTTAAATTGTACATGATATAAACCAAATTATTCACCTTTTTTATGTAATCTATTTCAAAGGAACTTCAATTACGTTCACAACCATAGGAGCTACAAGTTAAGCTTAGAAGAAGAATTGTAAACCTCTTTAATTATGGAGTCATATCTCCATAGAACATAAATTTTCTAAACTATTTTGTCATGTGCAAATTGATACATGCGTATTGAGATCATTTGACCTGATTGGGCAATAGTGCATCACCTTTACACAAGATATTGATAATGCAAAAACGTATATATTAAATGTCATAATTTCATGCTACTAATGGTCGATTTCACCCCGATTTCGGATCTTTTCCGCATTGTTTGTTAAGTATTTTGCAGGTTTACGAAGTTAACACTCAAATGAAGCAAGACAAGGAAAACAAGTACTAAAAGACACATAGCAGAAGAAAAAGGACGAAAAAAGTAACAGAAATGAATTTTGCTGATATGACGGTCGTCACAGATCCCTTACGACCGTCACGTGTGTGACGACCGTCATGAACGTCACGAACATCATGAGCGCCACGGACGTCATGCACCCCTTACAACCGTCACACTTGCAAATTCAGCTCAACGTCCACTTTTTAGAACGTGCAACAGAAGCCCAATAACAGAAGCACGACTCCCTGGTTTTTCTGACCCTCAATTGCACTTCCAGAGGCAGTTCACGTACAATACATTCACTATAAAAGGAGAGCTTGAGGACTGATACAAGGGAGCCGCATTGAAGACCACGAAGTGCTGCCAAATTTACTACAGAGAGCCTTTTTCTTGTTTCTGCTTTGTTTCCTTTCCTTTGTTTTCTTTCAAGAATTAAATTGTACTTTCCGTTCTTTAAATTTTTGTACATTAATCGTCACCAGAGTAATCCTGCCGACATTGTGGAGGATTATCCAAGTGCCGAACCGGAATTGTTTACAGGTTCCATTATTATTAATTAATTCCTTTTGCTTTAATATGTATGTTTACAGGTTCTGTTATTTTAATTCAATTATGCTTGCTTTAAGATTCATGTCTAGCTAAACCACATCGATCGGTATGGAATGAACTAGTAGGATGAGATTCGATAATAACCGACATATTTCCTCTTTTTCAAACTTGTTTCTGGCCATAGTTTTTAAATCAAATTTGTTAAACTAAACTTCATCGCGACGGCGAGAATTTATTTAAAGTAATCTCGCCACGACAGTGGGAGATTCACTAAGGTATGAACCGACATGCGGAAGTTGAGGCTAGGACCAGATAGTAAAAACTAGGAATCTATTTTAAACACAGCGAAAGCACTTTAAAAGAGATTAGAACTCAATGGTTTTCAAAAATCAATTTTAACCCCGAACGGGATAGTGAAAGCATGCGTTCCTCCATAGAGTTGTGATTAGCGTCAACAACCAACATGAGACAAAGGTCTTTAAACCATCATTTTCTTCTGAAAACCATTTTGAAATTATTAAACCACGCCGCTAACTTGTTGAATCCTCGAATAACTAAGTCATTGCATACCGATTCCCCGTATTAATATTCTAAGAAACCTTTAGCCTTTCTTTAATTTAGCCTTTACTTTTGCATATTTTCCCTTAAACCATATACGACCTAGCTAAACATAGTAACGTCCGAGAACACTAGATTGATTACGAGTCCTTGTGGGATCGATATCTTTATTACTATGCGATAGACTGTGCACTTGCAGTTAATTCGATTAGACTCAAAAAGTCGCGATCAAGTTTTTGGCGCTGTTGCCGCGGACCCGTTTAGTCAATACTGTAACCCTTTGTTACGTAGGATAAACTAGGTTAACTATTTTATTTCCCTTTTACTCGTTCGTCGATTGTATGCCAATTACTCGCTCCCAAAGTGAATATTTGCTACCAACAATCTCCGAACTTGAGCGCTTCCTACACTTAGCCAGACGATTCGTAGTTCATCAACGAAGACGTAATAATCCTCAACTTCTCATTCACGCTCCTAAATCTGAAGAAGAATCAACGATGGCTAAAGGACCTCAGAACAAACCTCTGAAGGACTACGCTACCCCATCTCAGCTAGAGCCTCATAGTAGCATTGCTGCCCCCGTTATGAATCGGAACGATTTCGAACTAAAACCATCATTGCCGTCAGCTGTACAACAACATCAATTCTCAAGAAATGCAACTGAGGATCCGAATGAACACTTAACGAAATTTGTGCAATACGCAGACACAGTGAAGGCAAATGGAGTAACTCCAGACGCAATAAGACTTCGTCTTTTTCCTTTCTCTCTTAGAGATAGAGCATGGGCTTGGTTACAATCCTTGTCGTCCAACTCCGTTATGACGTGGGAATAATTGAAGAACGTTTTCTTAGCGAGATACTTTCTGCCAAGCAAAACCGCTATGCTTAGAGCTCAAATTAACGGATTTCGACAGAAAGATGCTGAATCTCTCTACGAAGCATGGGAAAGATTCAAAGATATGATGAGAGCATGTCCTCACCATGGTTTAGAAAACTGGGTAACAATTCATACTTTCTACAATGGGCTTCTGTATAACACCAGATTAACAGTAGACGCCGCCGCGGGCGGTGCACTTATGGATAAGCCATACGATGAAGCCTATCAACTTATCAAAAACATGTCTCAGAACCATTGCCAATGGGGAGGTGAAAGAACTCCATCAGAGAAACCCGCAACAAAAGGTGGGATGTACGAGATCAACAGTCTTGAAAAATTCAACGCTAAGGTAGATGTTTTAACGCAGAAGATCGACAGTTTAACTGTAACGCCACCTGCAACCGTAGCTGCTGTAACTCCAAACTGCGAGTTATGTGGAATCGCCACTCATAATGCGCCCGAATGCCCATTATTGGCAGGACTTCCACCGGACCAAGTAAACTACGCTCAAGGTAACCCTTACGCGAATACCTACAACCCAGGATGGAGGAACCACCCAAACATTTCCTACAAAAGCGATAACGCATTGCAAGCACCTGCTGCTCCACCAGGATATCAGAAACCAGCCGTAGCTGCTCCGACTTCCCCTAGAAAATCAAATCTTGAAGTGATGATGGAAAAATTCATAGCTGCTCAAGCTCAAACGAACAAAGAATTCCTGAATCAAAACATACACACTAGCGAGCAGATTAAACAGCTAACCAGCAAAGTAGACGCTTTAGCCACCCACCACAAGAAGCTCGAAATGCAGATATCACAAGTGGCTCAACAACAAGCTTCTGCAGTCGCACCAGCTGATACATTTCCTGGTCAGCCAGAACCTAATCCGAAAGGCCATGCAAATGCTGTCATATTAAGAAGTGGAAAAGAACTGGATGGACCGACCGATCCTAGGAGTGAAAACTCAACCATGCATTAGAAAACTGATAAACCAGCAGAAAAGGAGTCTAAAACCGAAAAGAAGGAAGATAACGAGCAAGAGGACGCAAAAGATGAAATCCCATATGTGCCTCCACCGCCATATAAGCCACTGATTCCTTATCCTCAAAGATTCATAAATTCCAAAACTACAGGACAATTCAAGAAATTCGTAGAACTTCTGAAACAATTGAATATCACCATTCCTTTCACAGAAGCTATAACTCAAATGCCCTCATATGCCAAATTTCTTAAAGAAATCCTATCTAACAAAAGAAAAATCGAGGATAACGGAACAGTTACACTTACTGCCGAGTGTAGCGCAATCATTCAAAATAACATGCCTCATAAACTGAAAGACCCAGGCAGCTTCTCCATACCTTGTGTCATAGGAAAGTTAGTCATAGATAAAGCTTTATGCGATTTAGGAGCCAGTATAAGTGTTATGCCCTTATCTATATGCAAAAAAGCTGAATATGGGAGAACTAAGACCAACTAAAATGTTTGTACAATTGGCTGACCGATCAGTCAAATATCCCGTCGGTATACTGGAAAATGTTCCAGTACGCATAGGTCAATTCTACATTCCAACCGACTTCATAATCATGGATATTAAGGAGGACTCTGTTACCCCAATTATCTTAGGAAGGCACTTCCTAGCAACAGTCGGAGCTATTATAGACGTGAAGAAAGGTAGGCTAACATTTGAAGTAGGAGAAGAAAAGATAGAATTCATCCTCACCAAGTTCTTAAAAGCACCAACCATAGATGACACATGCTATTTAGTAGATGTCATTGACGAATGCATACGAGAACTGGAAAAGGAAGAAACTAAATACTCTGAAATCATGAAGATCCAAATCCTTGATATTCATGAAGACGACAACTGGTGTGTGCCATACAAGGATGATAGTCTAAGCGAAATCTTAGCACTAACTCCTAACCACATGCCAAGTCCGAAAAACCCAGCCTTAGAACTTAAAGATTTTCCTAAGACCCTCAGGTACGAATTCTTAGATACCGAATTCAAAAGACCAGTAATAGTCAACGCCAATTTAGGACAGTTAGAAACTAAGAAACTATTAGAAGTCCTAAGGAAATACCCAACTACGTTAGGCCATAGTATAACCGACCTCAAGGGTATAAGTCCTTCCATCTGTATGCATCGAATAATGCTAGAGGAAGACTGCAAAACTTCTAGAGAACATCAGAGAAGGATAAACCCTATCCTAAGCACTGTAGTCAAAGACGAAGTGAAGAAGTTACTAGACGCAAGAATCATATATATCCGATCTCCGATAGCCAATGGGTTAGCCCAGTGCACGTCGTACCCAAGAAAGGAGGCGTCACCGTAGTAAAGAATGCGAAAGGTGAATCGATAACCCAAAGAGTTGTAACCGGAAGCAGGATGTGTATCGATTACATAAAACTGAATAAGGCAACTCGGAAAGATCATTTCCCTTTACCTTTCGTAGACCATATGTTGGAGAGATTAGCGAAACATTCATATTTCTGTTATCTAGACGGTTATTCGGGATTTTTCCAAATTTCTATTCACCCCGATGACCAAGAAAAGACTACATTCACCTGTTCCTATGGCACTTTTGCTTATCGACGAATGCCGTCTGGACTCTGCAATGCTCCAGCAACGTTCCAAAGATGCATGATGGCAATCTTCGCAGATTTCATAGATGACATCGTGGAAGTGTTTATGGTTGACTTCTCTGTATGCGGACAAAGTTTTGAAGGTTGCCTGACGAACCTAGAGATGGTACTCGAAAGACGCGCGAAAGTGAACCTTGTTCTCAATTGGGAGAAATTCCATTTCATGGTCCGACAAGGCATAGTTTTAGGACATGTCATATCTGACAAAGGGATTGAGGTTGACAAAGCAAAATAGAAATTATAAAGGATCTTCAACCTCCGAAAACCGTACGAGAAATACGAAGCTTTTTAGGACATGCCGGATTCTACCGATGATTCATAAAGGATTTCTCAAAAATCACAAAACCTCTGACAGGTCTGTTGATGAAAGATGTTGAATTCGTTTTTGACAAGGACTGCTTGGAAGCATTCGAAACTCTAAAAACAGCCCTCATCACCACACCAATCATGCAACCACCAGACTGGCAACTACCATTCGAAATCATGTGCGATGTGAGTGATTATGTTGTAGGTGCAGTTCTAGGACAAAGGAAAGACAAGAAGCTTCACGCAATCTATTATGCCAATAGAACTTTAAATCTTGCCCAAATGAACTACGCCACAACAGAGAAGGAACTTCTAGCAATTGTGTTCGCCCTCGACAAATTTCGTTCCTACTTAGTAGGAGCGAAAATCATCATCTACACAGACCATGCTGCCATTAGGTACCTGATAAGCAAAAAGGATGCCAAGCCAAGACTGTTGTGATGGATCCTATTGTTACAAGAGTTTGATTTAGAAATCAAAGATAAAAAAGGAACCGAGAACTTAGTGGCCGATCACCTATCCCGAATAGAAGGCATTAAGCCAGAATCAGTGCCTATCAACGACGATTTCCCTTACGAACGCCTGATAGCCAGATTGGAAAGTGATATGCCACCATTAACCTTAGAAGAACCAGAACTAGAAAAAGCCGTGGAAGCCGTCTACGCACAAGTCACCCTGCCTTGGTATGATGATAATGTAAACTACTTAGCCGCAGACGTGCTCCCACTGGACTTCAGTTATCAGCAAAAGAAGAAATTCTTCCATGACTTAAAGCATTATTATTTAGGACGAACCTCTGCTTTTTAAGAGAGGAGCCAACAACATATTCCGTCGATGCGTCCTAGAGGAAGAAACTGAAGACGTCATCTCTCAGTGCCACTCCGCTCCTCATGGAGGACATGCCACTAGTTCAAAGACATGTGCAAAAATCCTACAATCTGGCCTATTTTGGCCCAGCATTTGGAAATATGTCCACGCTGCTATACTAAGGTGCGAGCGGTGCCAACGCACTGGAAACATTTCAAGGCGCGACGAGATGCCCCAAAAAGGTATCTTGGAAGTGGAAGTCTTTGACGTATGGGGGATCAATTTCATGGGTCCATTCCCATCTTCTTTTGGTAACAAGTACATACTCGTTGCTATCGACTATGTATCAAAATGGATAGAGGCCGTTGTCGCTCCAACTAACGGCACGCGAGTAGTTCTCAAACTCTTTAAGAATATCATCTTTCCCAGATTCGGTGTACCTAGACTTGTCATCAGTGACGGTGGTTTACACTTCATAGCGCGGATTTTTGACAAAATGCTATCGAAATATGGAGTAAAACACCGTGTTGCAACACCATATCACCCGCAAACTAGCGGCCAAGTGGAGGTCTCTAACAGAGAAATAAATAAAATCTTGGAAAAGACAGTCGCCACCTCCAGGAAAGATTGGTCATCGAAACTAAACGACGCTTTATAGGCCTATAGGACCGCTTACAAGACGCTAATAGGAACTACACCGTTTAAATTAGTCTATGGGAAATCATTTCACCTGCTAGTGGAACTTGAGCACAAAGCTTTTTGGGCTATTAAGACGCTAAACCTCAACTACACTGAAGTAGGCGAGAAACGGATCTTGAATCTGCATGAATTGGAAGAACTTAGATTAGACGCATATGAGAATGCCCGCATATACAAGGAAAGAACCAAAAAGTGGCACGATAAGCGTTTAGTCCGAAAACAGTTCAGTGTGGGAGACGTCGTGCTCCTATTCAATTCAAGATTGAAACTCTTCCCAGGAAAACTAAAGTCAAGATGGTCAGGTCCTTTCGAGATAACTAGAATCCTTCACAGTGGAGCTATCGAAATTTGCGATAAAATCAATGCACCATTCATAGTCAACGGACAATGTTTAAAGCATTACAATCAAAATGACGACAGTAACCACGCGAGCAGGCTAAAACTGCTAGAGCTTCCTGCTCAACTTCCCGAATAGCTTGTCACCAAGCTATCGTCAGACTTTCGACGTTAAAAACAACGCTGAATGGGAGGCAACCCATTTTTCCCTTTGAAATTATTTGCTGTATGTTTTTCATTTGATTTATACTTTTATTTTATTTATTTTTATCACCTTCTATTTCTGAAATCTAATTTGAGTAAAATGTGTTTTCAACTATTTACAGGATTTTAAAGCCTTCCTACTTATCTCCTTTTTGTCTGACTAACTCGCGAGTATGGCTAACATCGACTACACGGTTACCGTTTTTAGAGGATCAGCTCAGCAAGTCAGATTTGAGGCTCTGACTCAGAGAGGCATCGCTTTGACAATTTACTATGATGGATCCACTATGGATCAGTTAGGCATTCATGATAGCATCCTCTACTTGTTCAACCAACTAGAATGGGAGCAAACTGCTCTAAAAACCCGTTGTGTCACCTTTCGTGAACTCACGTTCGAATTCCTTAGCTCCCTAGGCTACAGACCCGAATACGGCTATGGATCCACCAAGGAGGTGATATGCTTTAGAATGTTTGGGCCAGAATTCACATACAACCGTAAGTCATTAGCTGATCTCTTAGGTTTTCCTAGCGGACCCTTCTCGTATACTGATACTCAAGAGGAAGATATGGATATCGAGTTAGACTATTTTTGGGGTACTATTACAGGTAATTATCACCCTGAACCGAATGACATGAATTCTAACGAGATACATAATCCTGCACTTCGCTACTTCCATAGGATATTAACACATACCCTCTTTGGGAAGTAGGAAAACATTACTGCAGTCTCTAAGGAAGAGTTGTTTATCCTGTACTGTGCATCACAAGGTCGTCCAGTCAATGTCATACCGTTTATGATGAGAACCTTTGAAAGGATTAACCAGGAACAAAATTCACCTATTCTTATAGGAGGCCTCATCACTATGATTGCACATGCAATCGGACTTAGGTACCAGCTGAACAGAATCAAAGTCTCTGGCCAAATCAGACCTATGGACATACCATTCTGCTTTAACCAACGTATTATAGGTAACTTAGGCTCTGACACTTATGAGTACCTCATTGTTGACCGACCTGTTCAACTTTTCACACTGCCCAACCATGATATGACAAGTGTCCACAACCGAAACAACCGGTTGTACGCATTGGACGAGCCTATGGGTCCTACCTCACCTTATTCTACACCTCAGGCTTACATGTACGATAGTGACCATATATCAGAAGCTCAAGATTTTATGTACTATGAAGACTATGTGTCAGAAGCTGAGACCGACCCTGAGACTCCTCCAAATTACCATAATTTCCCTGACCCCGTCCCTGACCAACAAACAGAAAAGCTGGACACCATTCTAAAAACAATGGAAGACGTCAAGTTGGAAATTACAACAGTCAAGGAAGAGCTAACAATAATGCAGATGGAAGTCACAACCTTCATGGACGTAGTTTGTGAACAGTTCGGCTGCATTACTCAACAGCTCGACAAATTGAAGCAACAGAAAGGCTGATTAACTTTAGTTTCATTTTTTTAGTTTTTACTGCATTCTGAACTATTTCCGGTTTTATATTTTTCAATTTGAACTACATTTCAATTCTTTTACTTCATTCTTTAATTAATGAATTTCGTTTGCAATTTTAGTTTAATCAAGAATTCTTCATTTTCAATTCATTGTTTTGGTTGATATACTGGCCTGAAATGAGACTCAATACTACTACATAACTCCATACGCACCAAAAAGCACAAATTCTGCATCTGCAGAATTTGCTGCTATGACGACCGTCACGACCCTGTTACGCTCGTCACAAGCCTCACGATCGTGACGCCCCTCACGATCATCACGCGATTACGTATTCTGCTAAATAGCAGAATACGACCGTTCAGAATTCTTTCCCTTCTTCACTTCATAACCTCCCACTCTCTCACGTTCCTAATACCTCCACATTTCTCAACTTCCTCATTCATTCCATTCAACTCTATTATCGTTCATTTCACCCGTTCATTTCCAACTCCCTCATTATAAACTCACGGTTCTTCTCTCATTCATTCCACTGAAATAACCACTCTCCCCAAACACTCTCTCTTTTCCACAAAATAACAGAAACAATGGCACGCCAAGGTAAACTTCCAGATATGTCTAACATCATCTTCAGAGACGGCGAAAGAGAAGAACAACAGCGAGCCAACTACGTTTCATTCTATCAGCGCTCTGTTCAACCCACTCAATACGTTGATGTCGTATGCTTAACAGAATTGGGCATTCTGGAAGGCGTCCGATGGATGCTGCAGAATGCCGGTCTTTGGTTTCTCTGCACAACCCTACAGCCAATGTACGAACAGTTAACCCTGGAGTTCCTGAGTTCGTTCACGTACATGACCCCACCGGCGAAACTAATCAGCTTACCGGTGTTGCATGCTTTCGATTGTTCGGACGGGAATATCATCTCAACCAAAATCAGCTCGCTCAGATGCTACAATTCCACCATGGTGCTGATGCTCACTGTCGTGTTCCCTCAGAACAATTCTTTCAGGATGCATTCACACTTTGGAACCAAATTACCGGCACCACCGCCGATAGCTGGGACAGCCTTAATGCCACATTCATTCACCATCCCGCTATCCGCTACTTTCACAGGGTACTCGGTAACACTATCTTTGCCCGAGATAGCAACCACAAGGTTAAATCTAAGGAGTTGTTCTTTCTGCAATGCGTCTTTGTTCCGGGACCCATCAACGGCGCCTTATTTTTGTTAGCCCATATCCAGGCAAACTGTGGTCGAGGCTCGAAGCCTTTTTACTTCGGAAGTATCGTCACTTCCTGCCGTGTCCCTCGACCTCGGCAATCGCCTCCAGGACCTCCTGTCCCTACCTCCTGTCTTCCTTGATATCGATTATTGCCGTTCTTCCCACCTCATCAAGGTATGAGCCGATGGAAGATATCATCCGGTGGTTCACAACCGCACCATCCGTCACATCATCCTACCATGCCGTGACTGTGCTCACCCTCAGAATAGAGCCAACTGGCTCTTTGACCCTGCGGCATCAGAGGCTAATGTTGCAGCACCTCAAGAGAATGTTCAGGTGCCCGTTGATGAGGTACAGGATGAACTGGAGTAACCAACGAAGAGATCCTTCACAACATTTGGCAACAGAACGAGATCGCCGTCCTGCTTGAACGTTGTCAACAAGATAACCATGGGCAGGTGATAGCTTTGTTAGTCGCCCAAGGGGAACGCCTCAACAACGTAGTAGATAATATGGCCGCTCTAAACGTCCGTGTGGACGACCTACGCGACTCCATCTTTCACACCGGCGTTCTACACCCCACAACCCGCGGAGGACGACATCACGGAAGAGGACGAGGCAGAGAGTAGTGTACCTTTTTCTTTACTGCATTTTCTTGTTTTCATTGTTGTACACCTTCCACATTCGTTTCAAAGCAGTGAGGACACTGCTTGAGATGGTGTGGGAGCGGCACTTTATTATCCATTTCTATTATGTACTTTATTTCCCTTTCAATCATTTTAATCCAGTAATTTCAATTCAGTTCAATAAAGCGCATTTCTTATATTCTTTTCCGTTACAAGAGCTTCCCCCGCTTAATCTGCTTTACTCGAGCTATACGAAAACTTTTTCGATGCAAACATCCGATGCGCCAAGATTAAGTCCGAGTCAAGGAAACTCGAGAACGATTGATAACGATACCCATACCGTTTTGACACCTTAGATCTCCGGTTTATGAGAGTCAGTTCCACTACCTACTGTACTGAAGCCTCAGGTTTGAGCACCAAGCGAAGCCCTTAGTAGTTTATACAAGCAGTCAGCACCGCCTTAAGCACGTACCACGTGGAAAGCCGATGCAAATAAGTGATCGGTAAGATCCTAAAGAAAAGAATTGCTCCGCAGCCATGTAGTGATTATCTACCTCTGACATCTCGGAATAGCAAAAAGAAAAAAAGTAATATCATAAAAGAAAAGAAGTTCTCTGGCAGTTGGTCCATAGGTCTCTGGTTATGGACTTGGTAGGGCGAATCACGGTTCGATCCCCCACAACTTACGAAGTAAACATATCATAGGGTACCACACTCGTGCACCAGACCCCGTAGAAAGAAAAGACCGAAGTCATTAATAGGCTATTCCACTATGTGCGCGCAAAGAGGTAAAGGGCTTAATGTGATTGCGCTGGAACGAAACTGGGTAAAAATTGGTATGATGAACTTAACGTCGAGCTACAACAGCATGATTGAAACCGGCTCGTATAAAAAGAAGGCCTTCGAGAGCATTACCGCTTAGTGTCACTGCTGTATGCATGTTGTTATAAATTCTCTCTGAATCCCTAACTCAGCGCCTCTGAAGCTACTTTGAAAACAGAAAGGAACGCATCGTGTAGTTGCATCGTCTCAACTCTTATGCTTTTTGCTTGAGGACAAGCAAAGATTCAAGTTTAGGGGAGTTTGATAACGCGAAAATGTATATATTAAATGCCATAATTTCATGCTACTAATGGTCGATTTCACCCCGATTTCGAATCTTATCCGCATTGTTTGTTAAGTATTTTGCAGGTTTACGAAGTTAACACTCAAATGAAGCAAGACAAGGAAAACAAGTACTAAAAGACACATAGCAGAAGAAAAAGGACGAAAAAAGTAACAGAAATGAATTTTGCTGATATGACGGTCGTCACAGGTCCCTTACGATCGTCACGTGTGTGACGACCGTCATGAATGTCACGAACGTTATGAGCGCCACGGACGTCATGCACCCCTTACGACCGTCACACTTGCAAATTCAGCTCAACGTCCACTTTTTAGACGTGCAACAGAAGCCCAATAACAGAAGCACGACTCCCTGGTTTTTCTGACCCTCAATTGCACTTCCAGAGGCAGTTCACGTACAATACATTCACTATAAAAGGAGAGCTTGAGGACTGATATAAGGGAGCCGCATTGAAGACCACGGAGTGCTGTCGAATTTACTACAGAGAGCCTTTTTCTTGTTTCTGCTTTGTTTCCTTTCCTTTGTTTTCTTTCAAGAATTAAATTTTACTTTCCGTTCTTTAAAGTTTTGTACATTAATCATCACCAGAGTAATCCTGCTGACATTGTGGAGGATTATCCAAGTGCCGAACCAGAATTGTTTACAGGTTCCATTATTATTAATTAATTCTTTTTGCTTTAATATGTATGTTTACAGGTTCTGTTATTTTAATTCAATTATGCTTGCTTTAAGATTCATGTCTAGCTAAACCGCATCGATCGGTATGGAATGAACTAGTAGGACGAGATTCGATAATAACCGGCATATTTCCTATTTTTCAAACTTGTTTCTGGCCATAGTTTTTAAATCAAATTTGTTAAACTAAACTTCGCCGCGACAGCGAGAATTTATTTAAAGTAATCTCGCCACGACAGTGGGAGATTCACTAAGGTATGAACCGACATGCGAAAGCTGAGGCTAGGACCAGATAGTAAAAACTAGGCATCTATTTTAAACACAGCGAAAGCACTTTAAAAGAGATTAGAACTCAATGGTTTTCAAAAATCAATTTTAACCCCGAACGGGATAGCGAAAGCATACGTTCTGCCATAGAGTTGCGACTAGCGTCAACAACCAACATGAGACAAAGGTCTTTAAACCATCATTTTCTTCTGAAAACCATTTTGAAATTATTAAACCACGCCGCTAACTTGTCGAATCCTCGAAGAACTAAGTCATTGCATACCGATTCCCCGTATTAATATTCTAAGAAACCTTTAGCCTTTCTTTAATTTAGCCTTTACTTTTGCATATTTTCCCTTAAACCATATACGACCTAGCTAAACATAGTAACGTCCGAGAACACTAGATTGATTACGAGTCCCTGTGGGATCGATATCTTTATTACTACGCGATAGAATGTGCACTTGCAGTTAACTCGATTAGAATTGGAAAGTCGCGATCAAGTTTTTGGCGCCGTTGTCGGGGACCCGTTTAGTCAATAGTGTAACCCTTTGTTACGTAGGATAAACTAGGTTAACTATTTTATTTCCCTTTTACTCGTTCGTCGATCGTATGCCAATTACTCGCTCCCAAAACGAACATTTGCTACCAACAATCTCCGAACTTGAGCGTTTCCTACACTTAGCCAGACGATTCATAGATCATCAACGAAGACATAATAATCCCCAACTTCTCATTCACGCTCCTAAATCTGAAGAAGAATCAACGATGGCTGAAGGACCTCATAACGAGCAAGAGGCCACCAAATATGAAATCTCATATGTGCCTCCACCGCCATATAAGCCACCAATTCCTTATCCTCAAAGATTCATAAATTCTAAAACTACAGGACAATTCAAGAAATTCGTAGAACTTCTGAAACAACTGAATATCACCATTCCTTTCACAGAAGCTATAACTCAAATGCCATCATACGCCAAATTTCTTAAAGAAATCCTATCTAACAAAAGAAAAATCAAGGATAACGAAATAGTTACACTTACTGCCGAGTGTAGCGCAATCATTCAAAATAACATGCCTCCTAAACTGAAAGACCGAGTGTAGCGCAATTATTCACTCATTACTTTAATCTGTGAATTGGACTAAGTTTTGTATTGTAAGTTGTTCACTCAAAGCTTGTAATCAATAGTGGATTGTTCTTGATTGAAGCTTTTAAGCAAGATTAAGATTGTGTCTTTAAAGAGTGTCTTATAAAGTCATATTATTTTTGTTGTTATCACTGCTGTGATTGAGGGGGAGTGAGAGGTTTCTCTTATCTAGGAGAGTCCCAGGTAGAAATTGCAAGGGTAGTGATTAGGTGAGAAGATGGTAAACTAGAGAGAGTCTACTGTATATCTTCAAACCAATTCTAATTAGTGGATTTCCTTCCTGACTTGGTAGCCCCCAGACGTAGGTGTGTTTTTGTTGTATCCCAAAATTTGCCCAACCTTTCCTTTACTTGGTTTATGTTTCATTTCATTGTTCTAGCATATTGCATTGCACAACATTTTGCATTTTTACAAGGGATCAAGAGATGTGTGTGCAACAAGAGGTATGTTCCAAGGGTTCTAAACCTAATCAAGAGGTTGTATTCAAGTCAATAAGGAGGTTATCACCATCAGAGACAAGTCAAAGCCCTTTGGATAAGCAGATAAGTGTATGTGGTTCACCTCCCCTCTTAGAGGCCATTTACAGGTCATCTGAGGATCCCAAGCCCATGGGCATGAGGGGAGATTATCATTTAATCTCATTAGAGGCCTTGAGGGCCATGGTGAAGTTCATTCAAGTGTTTATACCAAGTGCAAATGGCCACAGTTGAAGTTGGGGCAATTAGGGTTTTCATCTGGTCGACCGTAAGTCAACTGTGAAATTGAAGGAGATTAAGACTCAATTCCAAGTCTTCATGGTCAAGGAATGTTATGTTAAGATACATGGTATATCATTTCAAGGTCAATTCATCAAGAAGCAAGGGTGTGAGGAGTAACTGAATTAGGGTTCTCAGTGTAAAATCCCATGTTTAGTGTCTAACTTCAAGACCACTTATCTCATGATACAAGTCTCATCTCAACTTTTGACCTACATGAAACTTGTGGAGCATGCTCTTAGCTTTCTTTTGAGTACTAGAAGTCCTTGATTGGATTTATAGAACTCAAGTTATGATCCAGACAAGTTACAGGTCCTCAGATGAATGTGATTTTGGTCAACAAACGTCAACCAACTTCCAAGCCATTTTTGACCTAGAAAGATGTTTCTACTAAACTTTTGGCCAACATGAAAGTTGTAGGGCATGGTCTTAGATTTCCAAAAAGTACTAGACGTCCTTCATAGGATTTATAGAACTCAAGTTATGAGACTTGCAAGGCAGGGGTATTTTGGGAAAGAAGGATTACAGGTCATTTTCATTATAGGTCCATTTCACCATTTTGCACACTTCAAATGGAAATATTTCCAACTTCAAACCTGCTCCAAATGGGGTCATTTTCTGAATCAAACATCAAGGTACCATTGCTTTGGCTTGGATTGAAGAATCCCTAATGAAATTTCCATGAAAAGGCCTTAAAATGAGAAAATCATATTTAATTCATTTGGAATCATTTTGTATCAACTTTGTGCATTTTTTGAGTGCAAAACACATTTGGAACACAATGCCACAATTGGATTTGGAATTTGAGTGCATCTTGTTGGCCATTTCCATGATTTCTTCAAGAATAAGCAACACACCAAAAGCATACCATGAGATGAAAACAAGGGATCATTTTCAGCCATTTGATCAGCTTACTCATTATGCAAGTTAGCCATGCCATCTTTACAGCTTGGCAAGTACAAATTCATGTACTTTGCAAGTGGAAATAAAGTGAAAGTTTTGAAATCGAATTGGGCTTAAGGAGCATTCATTGGGCTTTCTTTCCATTGGAATCCAATATACTTAACCTCAGGATCATTTCCATGTTCTCAGAGCTGACTTTGGTAAGGTTTTGAGTGAGAGAGCATTGAAAAAAAGTGGTGAGCAAGTGAAATTCTTTTTTTGAGTTACAGTGAGTTTCAGTCAAAACTAGGAATTGCAAAACATTTCTTGAACATCATAGAACGTTTCTGGATAATTTTTCACAAGCTTTGGCCACTCATTGAGCTCTGAGGAAGCTTACTTTTAGGTTTCCTACTTTTCAAAATTTTTCTCACTCTTTATGCATCTTTAATACGCCATTTTCATGTCTTTGAAACATTTGAGCATCATAGATCATTTCTGGGTTGTTTTGGTGGCTGTTCATGAAGTTTCATATGTGAGCTCATTTTTCATTTCTTTTCGTTTTTTTGTTTAAGGCATTTTTATGGAAAAATAATGCTTGATTCATGTTCCTCGTGATGAGTAGGGTATTTTTGATATAAAATTTGTTGATTTTGGTGAGATTTTGACACACCTGCGTTTCATGTGGTGGCCGGACGTGAGGTTGAAGATGACCGGAGGTGGCTCCGACCACCGTCTGGTCCTTCCCTCCATTTCCCCCTTTCAAAGGTTAGGGATGATGTGCTGGCTCACTCGTGCGCGTTGGATCTGCATACTTTTCACTTCAGTGGTCCAGATTAAGACGTATGGTATACCGTCTTTGACCCAGCCACACACGAGCACATTTAACTCAGTTTTTGTTTTATTTATTTTACCTGCCACGTGTGTGTGTGTGTATGTCACTTGATCTGGTGACTTTTTGATCACATGGCTGAAAGCTGATCACACCATAAACCTTGTTTGACTAAACACACACAATTCTTGCATTTTTATTTTATTTGTTTTGTTGATTGGGCTGGGTTGCTATTGGTACCCCCCTCTATGTGGGCCTCTTGCATTGCAACGCTTCTGGGCTGCTATTGGCACCCCCAACCCCTTTGTTTATTTATTTTATTTTCCTTTTGTTTTTATTTTGCATCTGTTTAGAAATTAAATCATGTAAAATACTTCCAATGACCATAAAATTCCACAAAAATATATTTTGGATTCCTTGAGATGTCCTCTAATTTTAGGAGATTTTTATTTTATTTTATGAGTTATTTTTATTTTAAAAAAGGAATTTGTCTTTGGAAGTGTCTTACTTGACCTAATTTTTAACATGTTTTGTTCTTGAATTTGTTTCTTCCATTCCTTTTTGATCCAATAAGTAAGATTTGTTAGAACACAGATTGGTGTTTCTTATATCTCTATGTTTTGATGATAACTTTTATGGAATTTTGAATTAAGAATATATACACTCTAAAATTTGTTCAAGTATTATTGTTTCAGGTATAAAACTAAATACTCTTAAAGAAGCAAAATACATAAAGTACAAGAAACTATGCAAGGCTATGAAGCATCAGATGCAAGACTATCAAAAGATTCTAAAGCGCTGCCAGAAGGATCTGAAGCAGAAGCTACAAAATAATCTGAAAGGTTAATGAAAGAAGTATATAAAAGCTGAAAGCTCTGATCTTATCAGACTCTGAAGTCCTTTTCACTGCAAGTTCAGAGGCCTTGATAACCAGACTCTTATCATTAATATTCACGCTCAAAGCACATACTGCTGCACACTCTGATGAAGACTCTGATCAAGACTGAGACTCTGATATATTGAAGACTCTGATCAAGACCGAGACTCTGATATATTAAAGATCAGATCAAGACTGAGACTCTGATATATTAAAGATCTGATCATCTATCAAAACTCTGATCATCTCATTCATTCTAGCTCTAATCATCTTGAAGTATTTCATACCTTTAAACTTGTTACATGTTCTGAAGTGCAGATTATGAAGACTTCATCTTGAAGGAAGCTTGTTGAAGAAGTTGTAAACTTGATTAGACGTGGTGCTACTTCCAAAGTAGCCAACAACTAAATTGTCCAAAGAAGTGACTGGTGCAAATCCCAAGGCTTCTACAACCATACCTTTCTGCAGAAAGCATATCTCTGCCCATACTTTTGGTGATGAAAAGTCTTACAAACTTAATATTATATTCAGCTGCACATGACTCAAGGCATTTGAAAAAGCTATAAAAGGAGAACTACTTCAACATTTTGAGGTTGCTAATTGACTACTTATCATTTGCTCATTGCAAGTTCACTCAGAAAGAAATACACGCTTGATTCATAAAAGAGAAAATCTCTCAAGATCTTATTCATTTGATCTTTCATAAAACCATATAGTTTTTGTTGTACTTAATCTTAAGTGTAAACATCACAGTTGTGATACAGCTTATTAGAAGCATTCAAACATTTGTTAGTTTACATTAAATTGTAAGAAGTTCCTTAAGAAGACCAAAGTGTGGTCAGTAGTTCTTGAGAAGACTAAGACAGTTATTCTTAGTGCTTTCTATTGTAATCAGTTGATCAATAGTGGATTAAGTCCTTGTGGAGAAAGGCAAATCATCTTTGATAAGGTGGACTGGAGTAGTTGAGTTCAACGAACCAGGATAAAAATCTTGAGTTGTTTTTATTGCCATATTTCTTAAAACTCTTATTCAACCCCCCCCCCCTCTAAGTGTTTTTCTCACCTTCAGTTGGCATCAGAGCTCCGGTTCTGTTTGTGCTATCACTTAACCGTGACCAGAAAAGATCCAGTAGGAAAAAGTCTGGATACTCTTGGTTGATATTCATTATGGCTACTGAAACTTCAACACCCAACAACAACAAAAAATATGAAGAAAGAGTCAGCACAAAACCTCCCATGTTTGATGGAGAGAAATTTGATTATTAGAAAGATAGACTGAAAAGTTTCTTTGTAGGATTTGATGCTGATCTTTGGGACTTAGTCATTGATGGATATGTTCATCCCACTGATGGGAATGGCAAGAAAGTTGACAGAAAATCAATGACTGAAGAGCAAAAGAAGGAATTCAGAAATCACCACAAGGCTAGAACTATATTGCTAAATGTTATATCTCATACTGAGTATGAGAAAATAACTAACAGAGGAATTGCCTTTGATATATTTGAATCCCTGAAGATGACTCATGAAGGGAACTCTCAAGTTAAAGAAACCAAGGCTCTGGTGTTGATCCAGAAGTATGAAGCTTTCAAGATGGAAGAATCTGAATCTATTGAAGCAATGTTTTCCAGATTCCAGATTCTCACTGTTGGCCTAAAAGTTCTGGACAAGGGTTACTCTATAGCAGATCATGTCAAGAAAATAATCAGAAGCTTGCCAACCAGATGGAGACCCATGGTCACTGCTCTGAAGCTGGCAAAGGATCTGAACAAGATTACGCTGGAGGAACTAATTAGTTCTCTAAGGAGTCATGAGATTGAACTAGAGGAAGATGAGCCTCTAAAGAAAGGTAAGTCAATTGCTTTAAAATCTAATAAATCTGTTAAAGCATTGTAGGTAATAGAAGAAAGCTCTGAAGAGTCTGCTTCTGAAGATGAAGAAGAATTATCCTTGCTATCCAGAAGAATCAATAAACTCTAGAAGAATAAGCAAAGGAAGTTCAAGAACTTTAGAAAACCAAATCAACACAAAGAATCTTCTGGGCACAGAAGATCTGGAGAACACTCTGGATACAGAAGATTTGGAGAATCCTCTGGACACAGACGATCTGGAAAAAGAGAGGTTGTTTGCTATGAATGCAAAGAACCTGGGCACTACAAGAGTTAATGTTCAAAGCTTTAGAAGGAGAACCCAAAAAGAAAGTCAGATCACAAAAAGAAAGTTCTGATGGCTACCTGGGATGACTCAGACGCATCTGATTCGTCATCAGAGTCAGAAGAGGAATGTGCAAATGTGGCATTCATGGCTGACATTGAGGACAATGTTAAATCATCTGGATCAGAATCAGAATATGATTCTGAGGAGGTATTTGCTGAACTTTCTAGACAGGAACTTGTTGAAAGTTTATCTGATATTCTTGAAAACTATAGTAAAGTTAAACTCAAATACAAAACGCTTCTAAAGCATATAGAATTTGAGAGTAACAAGTTTGAATCAGAAATAGCTGAACTAAAAGCTGAAAATCTTCAATTGAAAAATCATTTAGAATCTGCTCAGCTAAACTCTGATTCAAAATCTGAACCATGCTCTAAAAATATTTTACAAGAGTATGACTATAGTTTCAGGAAGTTTCTAACTAAAAGCCTAGATAGAAGCAAAATGGCTTCAATGATCTATGGTATTAGCAGAAACTATAGAAAAGGTGTTGGATATAAATCTTTCTCTTATGAAGATTCAAATCCAAAATCTGTAGATAAATTGGATATCAAGTATCCTCCTTTATATTCTCAATTTACATTTGGTCACTTGAATGATATTAAACACACAAGTTCTAATCAGAACAAACCTGTGTTTAATAAATCTAAAGCTAATTAGAATAAGTCTTATGTTGAAAGACAGAAGTTCAGAAAAAGCTTTAAGGCAACTAACCAAAAAGGACCCAAGAAATCTGGGTACCTAAGGATAAAATAATCTATGTAGCAGACATCCTTAGCAGCAAAGTCAAGACTCCAGTCATGGTACATGGACTCTGGATGCTCACGACATATGACGAGAAAAAGGTCTATGTTTCAAAGTCTGGAGCTTAGATCTGGAGGAGATGTCAAGTTTGGAGGGAATCAGAAGGGCAAGATAATTGGCTCTGGAACCATAGGCAATGGTAAACTTCCTTCCATAACTAATGTCTTGCTTGTTGAAGGGTTAGCTCATAATCTATTGTCCATAAGTCAATTAAGTGACAATGGTTATGACATTATCTTTAATCAAAAGTGTTGCAAAGCTGTTAGTCAAAAGGATGGCTCAATCCTCTTTAATGGTAAAAGGAAAAACAACATTTATAAAATTAGTCTTTCAGAACTTAAGGTTCAGAATGTTAAATGCCTTATGTCTGTTAATGAGGAGCAATGGGTCTGGCACAGAAGATTGGGTCATATTAATATGAGACGTATATCTCAGATTAATAAGCTTAATCTAGTCAGAGGACTTCCTAATCTGAAGTTCAACTCAGATGCTCTTTGTGAAGCATGTCAAAAAGGAAAATTTTCAAAATCATCTATCAAATCCAAAAATGTTGTTTCAACTTCAAAACCATTAGAGTTACTTCACATTGATTTGTTTGGACCAGTGAAAACTGCATCCATCAGAGGCAAGAAGTATGGATTAGTCATTGTTGATGACTACAGCAGATGGACATGGGTAAAATTCCTAAAACACAAGGATGAGTCACACTCTGTGTTCTTTGACTTCTGCAAACAAGTCCAAACTGAAAAAGATTTCAAAATTGTTAAATTCAGAAGTGATCATGGTGGTGAATTTGAAAACAAAAAATTTGAAAAATATTTTAACGAAAATGGCATTGCTCATGATTTCTCCTGTCCTAGAACTCCACAACAGAATGGAGTTGTAGAAAAGAAAAATAGAACTTTGCAAGAGATGGCCAGAACCATGATCAATGAGACTAACATGGCAAAAAAATTTTGGGCAGAGGCAATTAACACAGCATGTTACATTCAGAACAGAGTGTCTATTAGACCTCTTCTGGAAAAGACTCCTTATGAATTGTGGAGGAATAGAAAGCCAAACATTTCTTATTTCCATCCTTTTGGATGTATTTGTTTTATGCTGAACACTAAAGAGAATCTTAACAAGTTTGATTCTAAAGCACAAAAGTGTTTCATGCTTGGATATTCTGAATGCTCTAAAGGCTACAGAGTATACAATACTGAGACACAGATTATGGAAGAATCTATACATGTTAGATTTGATGATAAGCTTGGCAATCAAAAGCCAAAGTAGATTGAAAACTCTGCAGATGGAGAAGTTATTTTCATAGAATCTGAGAAACCAAAGGTAGAGAAAGCTCAAAAAAAAGCTACTCCAGAAGCAACTCCATTAGCTGCTCAGATGAATAACATGAATATTTCTGAAGAACCAACAGTTAAAGGATCATCCAGAATCAAGGCTTCTCATCCAGAAGAAATGATTATTGGGAAGAAAGATGACCCTATAAGAACAAGGCCGTTTATTAGATCATCTGGAACATCACTTCTTGGGTTGGTGTTTATTATTGAACCAACATCTGTGGATGAGGCTCTGAGTGACAATGATTGGATACTTGCAATGCAATATGAGCTAAATCAATTTACAAGAAATGATGTGTGGGATCTGGTTCCTAGACCAAAAGGTTTCAACATTATTGGAACAAAGTGGGTATTCAGAAATAAGTTAAATGAGCAAGGAGAAGTTGTTAGGAACAAGGCAAGGCTGGTAGCTCAAGGGTACAGTCAACAAGAAGGTATTGATTACACTAAAACTTATGCTCCAGTGGAAAGGTTAGAATCTATACGACTTCTTATATCATTTGTTGCACAACATAACATCACTCTATGTCAAATGGATGTTAAGAGTACCTTCTTAAATGGTATTATAGAAGAAGAAGTTTATGTCCATCAACCTCCTGGTTTTGAAAGTGATAAATTTCCAGATCATGTTTTCAAACTCAAAAAATCTCTTTATGGTTTGAAACAAGCTCCCAGAGCTTGGTATGAAAGATTAAGTAATTTTCTTCTGGAAAAGAACTTTATCAGAGGCAAAGTGGATACAACTCTTTTCTGTAAAACATTTAAGAAAGATTTACTAGTTTGTCAAATTTATGTGGATGATATTATTTTTGGATCTACCAATATTATGCTGGGAAAGGAGTTTGCTTTGTCTATGCAGGCTGAATTTGAAATGAGCATGATGGGAAAACTTAGATTCTTTCTGGGAATCCAAGTAAATCAGACTCCAGAATGCACATATATTCACCAGACTAAATACGTCAAAGAGCTTCTGAAGAAATTTAATCTGAATGAAAGCAAATTGGCAAAAACTCCAATGCATCCTACAAGCACACATGGTAAGGAAGAGGTAAGTAAGAAAGTTGATCAAAAACTTTACAGAGGTATGATTAGATCTCTCTTATATTTGACTTCTTCAAGACCTGATATTTTATTCAGTGTGTGTCTGTGTGCTAGATTCCAATCAGATCCCAGAGAATCTCACTTAACAGTTGTTAAGAGGATTCTAAGGTATCTTAAAGGTACTACTAATGTGGGTCTGTGTTACAGAAGATCTGATGAGTATAAATTAGTTGGATTATGTGATGCTGACTATGCTGGAGACAAAGTAGAACGTAAAAGTACTTCTGGAAGCTGTCAATTTCTTGGAAGTCATCTGATCTCTTGGTTCAGCAAGAAGCAACCCACAATTGCACTTTCAACTACAGAGGCAGAATATATAGTTGCTGCTAGTTGTAGCACCCATATGCTCTGGATGAAAAGTCAACTGGAAGATTATCAGATTTTTGAGAGTAACATTTCTATCTTCTGTGATAATACTTCTGCTATATGCTTATCTAAAAACCCCATTTTATACTCTAAAGCTAAGCATATAGAGATTAAACATCATTTCATCAAAGACTATGTTCGGAAGGGAATTATCAATTTAAACTTTGTAGATACATATCATCAGTGGGCTGATATCTTTACAAAACCCCTTGTTGAAGATAGATTTAAATTTATTCTGAAGAATATAAGTATGGACTTTTGTCCAGAATAAAATATTCATCAGATGAAATTTTTCTTCAGATGATAAATGTCTAAACTCTGAAGTATTTCTTCTGTTGAATTCTGTATTTATTTATTTGTGTGTAAATCTGAACTAACAAGGCTCAGAGGATTTGAACGTTGCCTAACGTTTCATTTCTCAAAGAGTTTCAGAGGCACATGCAAGCAAACACGTGTAGCTCAGAATCTGGAAAGGTAGAGTGCACCATACTGAAGTGACGTTTGAGGTATTGCTTTGAAAGTCCAAAATCTCTTGATTTTCCCCCCTTCGTTCAGAATCTTAAATGCTAGATATGATTTTATTCCTTGCATTAATTGCTTGATATGATTATGTTTCACTTCATTCAATGCTTGTGTGTACGCGTGAGATTGTGTGTCTTTTTGCATGCCAAAATTTCTCTATAAATTCTCACAACACTTCACAAATCACACTTTACACTCTCTTCATCTCTCATATGCATTTCTGCCTTCTCTATTGTTTCCATCTCATTTCAAAACCCAAAACCTCTCGTAAACCCAGAAGCATCTCAAGAACTTCAATGGCTTCACCATCATCAACACCTGCTTAGATGCAAACTCCAACTGTTGTTGCATCTTCTCCAAATGCTGCTGGTTCATCCCAAACTGCTGCTGTGTACAAAGCACCTGTGAGAACTCTTATCACTCCAATCAAAGACCTGGAAGTTCTGTGTGAGAACTTTGTGGATTTTGAATCCATCAAAGAAAATGGTTTTGATCTCCTTTCAACCATCAAAACTCAGAACTGGGAAAAGTATTTTGACAGGATGATGGGTCATGTTTATCCAACTTTGGTAAAAGAATTCTGGATACACGCTCAAGTTTGCCCTAAGTTCATTCATTCATCTGTTCTTGGGAAGGAAATTGTCATCACTGAAAAATTAATCAGACAACTACTTGAGTATAAGGAAACTGAGGGAATCACGAGTATGGCTACTGATCGTGTGGATTTGGCTGATATTTTTCAAGAAGTTTGTGTTTCTGGGGAACCATCCAACAAGGTCAGAGATCTGAAGCCTGTTTACAGAATCTGGGTTAAGATCTTCATGAGTTCTATCTTTCACAGAAAATCCTCTAACTCACCAGATTATGTGAACTCAGAACAAATGTACTTCATGTTCTGTATGAGTAAAGGAAAGAAGGTGGATTTACCTTATCTTCTGTTCAGTCATCTTCTGAACCATATCAAAGAAACAAGAGAAGAAGTAAGGGTTAAAGCTGGAAAAATCAGAACTTGGATCCCTATGGGAAGACTGATATCAGACATTCTAACAGAGAATGGTCTTGTGAAACATCTGTTTGATGCTGGAGTGACAGAGGATCTGTCCTATGTTATAGGATCTGTCATCAATGGGAACACTCTAAAAAGAATGAAGGTCATTTCAGAGCTTGCCGGAAAACCCAAGAAATTTAACTCTGAAGACGTCAGCAGAAGGAGAATTCATTTAGCAGATTTTCCATTGTTCAGTGCAGATGAACCTAGGGAAATCATTCTGGCATACATTGTTGAATGTTTACGAGATGGTACTCCTCTGCCTGCTAACATAGTTCAGAAGGAAGGAGAAGTTCTGCCAAATCTTCTGAGAGAAAGGTGCAGGAAAAGAAAAGCTGAGGAAAGATCTATTGCTCAGCCTAAGAGGAAAGCCTCTGATGCTGATGACAAGCCTGAGAAGGACAACAAGCAGAAGGAAAATCCTTCAGAAGCTAGCTTGGAGGAAATAAGAGCAACTATTCAACAGGTATTAACATCTGATCCCAAACCTCTTGTCCCTTCACCCTCACCTTCACCTCCACCATCTCCTCCTAAATCATCTGATTCTAAAACATCTGAACATCAATCATCTGAACCCATTTCATCTCCTAACAAAAATTTTCAACCATCTTCTGTTCAACTACCATCTGAACCCCTCAACAAATATCTTCTGAACAACAACCCCCTCAACAAACACAATCTGAATCACAAAAACAACAAACATCTGAACAACAACAACAACAACAATCCTCTGAACAACAAACACAATCTGAATCACAAAAACAACAAACATCTGAACAACAACAACAACAACAATCCTCTGAACAACAAAAACAATCTGAACCACTCTCTACTACTCAACCACCAGTAGAACCAACAGTCCAAAATCCTGAACCATCTATCCAACAACCATCTGAAGACATTCTGGATGTATCACCACTTGCAACCATGTATGTCCTCTCTTCAACTTCATGTCATTCAACTGAATCATCTGATTCTGATGAATCTGAAGTCCCTTCACCAACTAGTTTACAAATTCCTGATCCCTATAAACCATTACCATCTGATCTACCTACATCTGACAACCCTCTTCGCTTTAAATTCAATTTCACAGATTTTATACCACCCTCATCTGATGTTGTTACATCAATACCATCTGATGATGACACCTCCATTCCTCAGCTCACCATACCACAAACATCCATACCACAACCATCTGAACCACATCCATCCATACCTCAACAATCTGAACAACCACCATCTGAACAACCATCATCTGATCACCCACCTCCTGAACAAAACCAAACACTTCCTGAACCATCACAACCAGTCACATAGAGGACTTTCTGAACCCAAAACCCAGATCAGATGTTTCTACTCTGTTCAAAGAATTCAAGAAGGAAATACATATGGGTATTGCTTCTGTGGAGAAAGAGTGCATGGCTAGTATGGATCCTGCTGAATCTGAAGCTTCTTGGAACAAATTAATCTCTAAGTTCAACTCTACTGCATCTGATCTCAGAACACTCTGTGCTGATGATGCAAAGGCTAAGTTTACTGAAATGGTCAGACAGACTCTGCTGAGCACTATCACAACCCCAGTGCTTCTTCTGGAAGATGCTCCTGCTGAAGATTCTGCAATGATAGAAGATACTCCTGCATCTGACATGGAGATTGATCATCCAATGGCACCTGCATCTGCTTCTGAACCTTCTGCATCTGAGATGAAGACTGAGATTCCAGATGTTGTCCAAGAAGTCAAAGAAATCAGAACATGGATGATAAAACAAGAACAGACCACTGAAGAGATCAAGACTTGGATGGCCAAGCAAGAAGAGTCCACTGCCAAGATTACTGATCTTATGACCTTAATTGCTTCTCGCCAGCCCTAGTTTTCTTTTTCATGTCTTTGCATTCTTGTGTTGCACTTGTTTTATGTTTGTTCTATTTTCTGTCATCTGCTGTATGAATATCTTATGTTTTTTTTAGCTACTTTGATCTGAATGAATCTAGCTGCTATGTTTTTCATTTATGTGTTGTGTTTTTTTTCTCTTCTTCTGCTATTTTTTTCTGTCTTTAAAATTCTTTTTGATTATGACAAAAAGGGGGAGAAAGAGAATTTGATTGTTCAATCCATAAGCAATACTAAAATGAAATTCATACATTGTTTTAATCTAACATTGAATCTTAAGACTTTCAGATTGTATTAATTCATCTGACAAAAATAATCTGAAGTTACCCTGAGAATTACCTAACCAGGCTCTAATCCTTGAAGAAAAATTGACTCTGAATCTGGAAAATTTACCAGTCTCTTCATTTTGAAAGAAATCATCAGACTCTAATTCTGGAAAGCATTTAGGCTCTGATTCTTTCTCTCAACAAGGATTTCTACCAGGCTTTGAAATATACTCAAGCAAAAAGGGAAGTGTTTTCTTCTATTAGAGTATTAATTTCAGGGGGAGATTCTTAATCTCAGGGGGAGTTATTTATTTTTAGTTTTCTTTATTGAACAAAATTCCCTACATTTTGTCATCATCAAAAAGGGGGAGATTGTTAGAACACAGATTGGTGTTTCTTATATCTCTATGTTTTGATGATAACTTTTATGGAATTTTGAATTAAGAATATATACACTCTAAATTTTGTTCAAGTATTATTGTTTCAGGTATAAAATTAAATACTCTTAAAGAAGCAAAATACATAAAGTACAATAAACTATGCAAGGCTCTGAAGCATCAGATGCAAGACTATCAGAAGATTCTGAAGCGCTGCCAGAAGGATCTGAAGCAGAAGCTACAGAATAATCTGAAGGGTTAATGAAAGAAGTATACAAAAGCTGAAAGCTCTGATCTTATCAGACTTTGAAGTTCTTTTCACTGCAAGTTCAGAGGCCTTGATAACCAGACTCTTATCATTAATATTCACGCTCAAAGCACATACTGCTGCACACTCTGATGAAGACTCTGATCAAGACTGAGACTCTGATATATTGAAGACTCTGATCAAGACTGAGACTCTGATATATTAAAGATCTGATCAAGACTTAGACTCTGATATATTAAAGATCTGATCATCTATCAAAACTCTGATCATCTTGAAGTATTTCATACCTTTAAACTTGTTACATGTTCTGAAGTGCAGATTATGAAGACTTCATCTTGAAGGAAGCTTGTTGAAGAAGCTGTAAACTTGACTAGACGTGGTGCTACTTTCAAAGTAACCAACGGCTAAATTGTCCAAAAAAGTGACGTGGTGCAAATCCCAAAGCTTCTACAACCATACCTTTCTGCATAAAGCATATCTCTGCCCATACTTTTGGTGATGAAAAGTCTTACAAACTTAATATTATATTCAGCTGCACATGACTCAAGGCATTTGAAAAAGCTATAAAAGGAGAACTACTTCAACATTTTGAGGTTGCTAATTGACTACTTATCATTTGCTCATTGCAAGTTCACTCAGAAAGAAATACACGCTTGATTCATAAAAGAGAAAATATCTCAAGATCTTATTCATTTGATCTTTCATAAAATCATATAGTTTTTGTTGTACTTAATCTTAAGTGTAAACATCACAGTTGTGATACAACTTATTAGAAGCATTCAAACACTTGTTAGTTTACATTAAATTGTAAGAAGTTCCTTAAGAAGACCAAGGTGTGGTCAGTAGTTCTTGAGAAGACTAAGACAGTTGTTCTTAGTGTTTCTATTGTAATCAGTTGATCAATAGTGGATTAAGTCCTTGTGGAGAAAGGCAAATCATCTTTGATAAGGTGGACTGGAGTAGTTGAGTTCAACGAACCAGGATAAAAATCTTGAGTTGTTTTTATTGCCATATTTCATAAAACTCTTATTCAACCCCCCCCCCCCCCCCCCTTCTAAGTGTTTTTCTCACCTTCAAGATTCAATCCTCATGTCAAGGATGAGTTGATGAATTTTTTAGGACCATTGTGCCCCTGTTAGTTGACTTTTGTTGCCTTACATTTGACCCTAGTTAATCCTCCTTCACAATGGAGCACCCTTGTGAATCAATTTCTATGGTGATGTTGTGAAGTGACTTTGATTGGGATATTTTGGCCTCTGATTGCCAATACATTTATGGTCTACTTGCATTTTATTTGATAATTTTTGAATCATTTTCCTATTTTTAGGGCAGCTTGCAAGTCAAGCTATCCAAAGGAAGGTTCATACAAACACATTGACCTAGTTTGCTTTGGATATGACATTTTTGGATCCTTTGAACCTTCAATGCCTTTTGATTCATGTTGTTAACATGTTAAGGATGATGCTTGTTAATTTTTAGGTCATTATATTGTTTTTATCTTGTTCTTTTGGTTGCTTACTTTTGATATTTCAATTAGGGTTTCTTTGTGAAACATGTGTGCTTTCCTTTGGGAATTGACTTGCACTTCTTTGTGCTTTGTTTTCCTTTGGCTTTTTAGAACTTTTAGTTTATTTCCCTTGCTGTCCAATGACCTAGGAGTATCATTTAAGGTGGCTTGGTCTCTCCTTTGGAGGTATTTGAAGCATACCTAAAATGATGGGATCCTTGAGGACATTTCTTGGTGATTTCTTTATGCTTCTTTGTAATTTGCTTGTGATGCTCATGGTTGAGTGCCTAATATGAGTTTCTTGCTGTCCTCATATGATCTCCCATCCTCACTTTGTTTTAGGTTTTGTTTACCTTTCATTTGTGTTTGGTTTTGTTCCATATGGTTGATGTTGCTTGGTTTAGGCCATTTCATCCCATTTTAGTGCACTTGTGTGTTTCCTTTGGTGAATTTTATTGGCATTTCTTCTCTTGCATATTTCATATTTTTGTTTGAGGTTGAGATGAGCTTGTGGAGGCTAATGCCCCACAACAATTTCCTCCCTCATTCCATGTTTACATTCTTACATGTTTATGTTATTCTTGTTTCCTCTTTTGTCTCTTTTCCCTTAGGGCCTCTAATCTCTCCTGTTCAAGAGAGGTTATAATAGACATTAGGATCTTAACCATGTATGATAACATTAGGTAGCATTTCCTTATCTCAATATTAGGATCACCATTGTATGACAACTTTAGGTTTGAGCTTAGTCCCCCTTTAGTTTGTGCCTTTCTCTTCTCATCTCCTAAACCATCCAAAACACCTAATAAAGGTTAATGAATATTGTACGTTACGAGCCTTAAGCTACTTGGGAAATGGTTGTTGAAGGGTTTCCTTTCAATGGCTTGATTGTTTAGTATAGCACCCTTTGGGTGATATGCGACGCAATCACTCCTAAGTCATAGTCTCTAGTGCGATATGAGTTGCAAACCAATTCAAAAACACTTCTTCTCTAAAAAATACAAAAAATAATCATTTAAACTTCTTTTTGCCCTCTAGGGCCTTTAACTTTGGAAAACCATTTTCATAAAAAGAGTGTTGTTAACTCTTAATTCTATCACAAACGGTAACGCCTAAGTCTCCCACGCTCGAGCTGCATACACCAACTGCTAGAACTACTTGTTAACCCTACTCGTTTTAAAACAGTTGAACAAACTTTTGTTCCCGTAGTAGCCCGAACTACGCTTGCTCTGATCTTTCATACCAGATGAAAGTACGTAGGCACAAGACGCGATGTCTTGGCGAGCAACATTTCCCCCTTTCACTCGTAGTTAGTCGAACTACATTGACTCTGACTTCTCATTTCAGATGAGATACGTAGGCACAAAGCGTCGTTGCTTTGCCGGGTCGCTTTCTTTTTCTTTTGTCCTCGAGCCTGTAGTTAGATAGATTTACACCCTTTTATACTAGACAACAAGCATGGATCCCGTCGAGTACGACGGATGTGAGGGGTGTTAATACCTTCCCCTTAGGTAACCGACTCCCGAACCCGAGATTTGGTTGCGATGACCAATCTTATTCCTCTTTTCATTAGGTTTTCTCTGAGCATTTCCTTTCCCTCTCTTGGGATAAATAACGCACGGTGGCGACTCTTCTGTCATTGTCGGGATCGATTTTCGCAGTAGCGACAATTTTCACTGAACTGGGTTAACAATTGCTTGTGTCTTTTTACTTTTGTTATCTGTTTGTCCTTGTTCTTATTGATGATTGTAGAGATATTAGTGTCGTAACATCGCCTTCGACATCTGATATTTGATACCAGAATTTCAATTAGTATCATAGCAGGCATCCTGCTCTAGTTTTGGGTGAGATCTAGGGACGATATTTTCTGGTACCATGGATAAAGAAGGAGGATTTGTGAACAGACCACCTGTTCTGGACGGGAGTAATTATGAGTATTGGAAACCACGTATGGTTGCCTTCTTAAAATCTTTAGATAGTAAGGCCTGGAAAGTTGTTATAAAAGGATGGGAACATCCTGTGATTATTGATAAACATGGAAAGGCTACATCTGACTTGAAGCGCGAGGAAGAATGGACAAAGGAAGAGGATGAGTTGGCTCTTGGTAAATCCAAAGCATTCAATTCCATGTTCAATGGAATTGATAACAACATATTCAGATTGGTGAACAAAATGAAGTGGCTAAAGATGCTTGGAAGATACTCAGGACTACCCATGAAGGTGCATCCAAGGTAAAGATGTCTAGACTTTAACTGCTAACTACAACGTTTAAAAAACCTAAGGATGAAAGATGATGAAAGCATACATGACTTTCATATGAATATTCTTGAAATAGCCAATGCTTCAAGTGCCCTAGGTGAAAAGATGTCAGAAGAAAAGCTGGTAAGAAAAATTCTCAGATCTCTTCCCAAGAGATTTGACATGAAAGTAATTGCTATAGAGGAAGCATAATACATTTGCAAGATGAGAGTTGATGAACTCGTTGGGTCTCTTTTAACCTTTGAAGTGGGGATAAGTGACAAAACTGATAAGAAAAAGAGTATAGCTTTTATGTCAAACATTGAAAATGGAGAGGATGAATCAGATGAGGATACAAATGAAGTTTTATCAAATGCCATAGTGCTTCTTGGAAGACAGTTCAACAAAGTGATGAAAAGAATGGATATGAAGTCAATACCTAATGTCAAGAACATCTCTCATGACATCAGTAGGTCCAATGATGCAGGTAGAAGAAACAAGATTGAAGAAAACCCACAAATAACAAAGGGATACAGTGTCATGGGTGTGAAGGTTTTGGTCACATTAGAGCTGAATGTCCAACCTATCTCAAGAAACAAAAGAAAAGTCTTGATGTTTCTTGGACTGATGAGGATTCTGACAGCGATCTTGAAGAAGAATCTGCCAAACATGTAACTGCCTTGACTTGAAGATACTATTATGATGAAGAATCCAGTGAAGATGAATTAACATTTGAAGAATTTGCAGCCTCCTACAAAGAGTTGTGCCTTAGAAGCGAAGAGGTTTGCCATCAAGGTGAAAAACAGAAGAAACTCATCATCAAACTGAAGGCTGAAAAAGAGGAACACCTTAAAACTATCAAGGATTGAATGATGAAGTTGTTGAACATATTAAAACTATCACTAAGTTGAATGATGAAGTTGCTGAGCTGACATCCCAACTTGATCAAATGGGGAAGTCTGTTAGAATGATGAATAGTGGTACCAAAACCTTGGATAAGATTCTTCAATCTGGAAGAAGGACAGGAGACAAGCAGGGTTAGGATTTGATGAAGAAAAGAAACCACCTACAGACAATAATCCTGCCTCACACCATAAGCCTTCTGGATCCGAGCAAAAGATGTTCCATCAAATGTCTCAACATCACGACAGAAATCAACCCAGCCAACAAAGAAGATTCCATAGATGGAGATGCCACTACTGTGGGCGCTTTGGTCATATAAAGCCCTTATGTTTCAGACTGCATGGATATCCTAAATCTATGCCTCAAGCAAGACCTGATCACAACAAGCATTCCTCTAGGAAGCAATGGGTTCCCAAAGCTCCAGCTACAAAATAATGGGTTCCTAAAACTGCTACTACTTGCTTAATAACTCATATGTCCCTAAAAGTCTCTACTAAGGAAGATTGGTACTTTGATAGTGGGTGCTCGAGACACATGAAAAAGATTAAAAATCTTTTAGTGGATATCTAACCTCACTCTACCAGCTATGTGACTTTTGGAGATGGAGCCAAAGGTGAAATTAAGGGAGTTGGAAAATTAAACTGCTCAGGAACTCCTGATCTTGACAATGTTCTGTTAGTCAAAGGATTAACTGCTAACTTAATTAGCATCAGTCAATTGTGTGATCAAGGTCTCAATGTCAACTTCACTAAACTTGAATGCTTGGTTACTAATGAAAAAGGAGAGTTGATCATGAAAGGAGTCAGATCTAAGGACAATTGCTACCTATGGGCCTCTCAGGACTCCAAATGTGCTCTTTCCAAAGAAGATGAAGTGAAATTATGGCACCAGATACTTGGTCATCTGCATCTAAAAGAAATGAAGAAAATCATATCGATGGAAGTTGTCAGAGTAATTCCTAAGTTGAAGATTGAAGAAGGAAAATTTTGCGGTGAATGCCAAATAGGAAAGAAGACAAGGATGTTACACCAGAAGATCCAACATCTCATTACTTCTAAAGTATTGGAACTTCTTCACGTGGACTTAATGGGACCTATGCAGGTGGTGAGTCTTGGTGGAAAGAAGTATGCTTATGTCGCGGTGGATGACTTTTCAAGATACACCTGGGTGACTTTTATAAGAGAAAAATATGAAGTGTTTGATGTGTTTCAAGATCTTTATCAAAAGATTCAAAGAGAAAAGGAAAGCAAGGTTGTCAGAATCAGAAGTGATCATGGGAAGGAATTTAAAAATCAAAAGTTTGTTGAATTCTGTTCTTCTGAGGGAATTAGCTAGGAATTCTCCTCTCCCATTACTCCTCAGCAAAATGGAGTTGTTGAAATAAAGAATAAAACTATCCAAGAATCTGCTAGAGCAATGATCCATGCTAAGAAGCTGCCTTACCATTTTCGGGCTGAAGCCATGAACACTGTCTGGTATGTACATACAGAGTAACCTTGAGAACAGGAACAATGACCATATTGTATGAAATATGAAAAGGAAGAAAGCCTACTATTAAATACTTCCATGTGTTTGGAAGCAAATGCTACATACTTACAGATCGTGATCGTAGAAGAAAGATGGACCCTAAGAGTGATGAAGGTATATTCTTAGGCTACTCTACCAACAGAAGAGCCTATAGAGTGTTTAACTCCAAAACTAAGACCATGATGGAGTCTATCAATAATGTTATAGATGATTTGCATAAGGAGATTGATGTCCCAGAAGATGTTGGAACATCCTTTGATATCGCAGTTGAGTCTGAAAATAGAAACAATGATCCTAATCCTACCATCACTGAATCTGAACCAGTTAACAAAGGACCATCTACTAGAATTCAGAAAGACCATCCTATGGATCTTATCATAGGTGACCCAAATAAAGGGGTAATCACTAGATCCAGAGAATTTATTTCAAACTCTTATTTTGTGTCCAAGATTGAGCCTAAAAACATCAAGGAAACTTTAACTGATGAATTCTGGATAAATGCCATGCAAGAGGAGTTGAGGGAATTCAAGAGAAATGAAGTTTGGGATCTTTTGCCAAGGCCTGAAGGAACCAATGTGATTGGAACTAAATGGGTTTACAAGAATAAGTCTGATGAAAAGGGAGTGGTCACTAGAAACAAAGCCAGACTTGTTGCTCAAGGATACACTCAGATTGAAGGAGTTGATTTTGATGAAACTTTTGCTCCTGTAGCTCGACTTGAATCTATCAGACTTCTTCTGGGAGTTTCTTGCATTCTGAAAATCAAGCTGCTTCTAATGGATGTTAAAAGTGCCTTTTTAAATGGTTACCTAAATGAAGAAGTTTATGGGGAATAGCCTTAGGGTTTTATTGGTCCAACCTTTCCTAATCATATATTTAAGTTGAAGAAAGCTTTGTATGGTCTGAAGCAAGCTCCTAGAGCATGGTATGAAAGACTAACAGAGTTTCTTGTTGATAATGGATATAAAAAAGGTGGCATAGATAAAACTTTTTTTATCAAGGAAGAAGAGGGAAAACTCATGATTGCTCAAATCTATGTTGATAATATTGTTTTTGTTGGGATGTCAGATGAGATGGTTCAACATTTTGTGCAACAAATACAGTCTGAATTTGAAATGAGCCTTGTTGAGGAATTAACTTACTTTCTTGGATTGCAAGTCAAACAGATGGAAGAATCTATATTCCTATCTCAGAGTAAGTATGCCAAGAATATTGTTAAGAAGTTTGGGATGAAAAATGCCAGCCACAAAAGAACACCTGTACCTACCCATCTAAAGCTATCAAAAGATGAAAAAGGAGTTAATGTGGATCAAAATCTTTACAGAAGCATGATAGGAAGCTTGTTATATCTTACAGCAAGCAGGCCTGACATTGCATTTGTTGTGGGTGTTTCTGCCAGATATCAAGCTAAACCCAAGATAAGTCATATTAATCAAGTCAAGAGAATTTTGAAATATATCAATGGGACAAGTGATTATGGGATGTTGTACACTCATGGATCTGGTTGTATGTTATCTGGATATTGTGATGCTGATTGGGCTGGAAGTGCTGATGACAGAAAAAGCACATCAGGAGGCTGCTTCTTTTTGAGAAACAACCTCATATCTTGGTTTAGCAAGAAACAAAACTGTGTCTCTCTGTCTACTATAGAAGCTGAACATATAGTTACTGGGAGTAGCTGCTCTCAACTTGTGTGGATGAAGCAAATGCTTACAGAGTATAATGTCACACAAGATGTCATAACATTATACAGTGATAATCTGAGTGCTATAAACATTTCCAAGAACCCTATTCAACATAGCAGAACTAAGCACATTGATATTCGCCATCATTTTATAAGGGAGCTTGTTGAAAATAAAATCATTACCCTAGAGGATGTCACTACAGAAAAACAGCTGGCGAATATTTTTACTAAAGCCTTGGATGTCAATCAGTTTGAAATTTTGAGAGAAAAATTAGGGATTTGTATTTATGAAGATTTATAGCAATTATTGTTGAGAGGGATTATTACTCATAAAAGGTGTTTTTTTTCCTAAAATAGAGATGTCCCAACATCACTCTTTATTGCATAGCACGCTCAAGGATACTCACACACGCTACCCCAATCAAAATTTTCCCTCTAACTTCCCTTTCAACTCCCATACCCTCACTAAGTTTCTGCTTGCTTCCCACTCTCTGTGTGTTTCTCCCATTACTACCTACTTTTCTTCTCTCAGAAAACTCAAAATGTCTCCCAAACATGCTGCAACCTTTTCAAAAGCTTCAAAGTCTGAATCTAAACCCAAGGCTAGCCCCATGAACATTTCTTTTGAAGAAGTCCTTAATGTTACTCCTCTCTCCATGGTTCCCAGTCACGATAATGAAGCTTCCAAGACCACTCCAACTCATGCAAACGAATCTCAACGGACTTCCAAAGGCAAATCCTCTGAAACCTCTACTGATAATATCACTAGGATAAAGAACAAAGAAGGCATTGCTTATGTTGATAGATCCATTAGAGAACTTGTAACTAAGGTTCTCTATGGTGGACACAATTTGCCTGGAACTTCCACTTCCTTATCTCGCATAGATCCCACTCCTACTTCTGCTGTTGACCTAGGTAAAGATGTTGGTAAACCCTCATCTGATGAGAACCCTAATATTGAGAAATTTCACAAGCTTGCTAGCTCTATGCTCCAGGATGTTAGAGAAGATGATGCTGCTAATCAGAATGATGGTATGGAGGACACATCAAACTGTTATGCTCCAAACAATGAGAAGGTAAACATCTCTAAAAATGTGGTGGATGTTGAGGATGTCCCTTCTGATGATGAGTTGATCAAGAATGTTGCCCCAGGTATTGCTAAAAGATTGAAGACTAGAAAGGGAAAGGCTGTGCTTGAGGAATCCCCTTCCAAAAGTCAGAAGAAGAAGACCCCAGTTGGACCCCCAAAAGCTTGCAGTAAGGTTACTCCTGCTTCCAAGAAGAGGAAAGTTAGGTTGGAAAATACTGATTTAGATGATGATGTTGAGGAGGATGTTTCAGACATCACCCCAGCAAAGAGGTCTATTGCTAAGAAGACCACAAGGCATGTGCCTGCTGCACCTCTTGATAATGTATCCTTCCACTCTATTGGCAGCGTGTCAAAGTGGAAATTTGTGTACCAATGAAGAATTGCTCTAAAAAGGGAGTTAGGAAAAGACGCCTTGGACATCAAAGAAGTCATGCAATTAATTACTGATGCTGGTTTGATCAAAATGGTTACTGGGTTCTCTAAATGCTATGATGTGTTGGTGAAGGAATTTATTGTGAATATTCCTGCTACCATTACTGACGGAAAAAACAAGGATTTTTTATGAAGGTTTTTGTTCGAGGGAGGTGTGTTGAATTCTCTTCTATGGTGATTAACAGATTCTTGGGAAGGACTGATGAAGGTGAAGGTGAAATGAAGGCTTCTGACAACCAAGTGTGCAGGATCATTACTGCGAACCAACTCAATGCCTGGTCATCTAGAGGTAAGCTCTCTGCTGGGCAACTTAGTGTCAAGTATGCCATCCTTCACAGGATTGGTGTTGCTAACTGGGTGCCCACTAATCATACCTCTACCATTTCTGTTAGTCTGGGTAGATTTATTTATGTTGTGGGGACTAAGATTGAGTTTAACTTTGGACAATATATTTTTGATCAAATTGTAAAACATGCAACCACTAGTGTTGTGAAACTGCCTATTGCATTTTCATCTCTTATTTGTGAAATCATTCTTAACCAACACCCTGGTATTCTCACTACAAATGATGTGTCTTGCAAGAGGGAATCTGTTATGTCCCTTCATTACAAGTTGTTTGCTGGGAGACATGTCCTAGACATTGTCTTGACTTCTGCTGAAAAGGCTTCTACATCAAGGGCTAGGATTATTTCTGAGTTGAAGGAAACATGCAGGGAGTTAGGTGATATGATTAATGTGACTACTGATAGCAAGATTAAATTGGAGGCTTTGATTCAATGTTTGGAAAATGAAGATAATGTAATGCATGATGATGATGCTCAAGAAGATGAAGGTGAGGAAGTGTCTAAGGAGGATACTGATGATGGTGTTAATTCTGTACCTACTGATACTGACACTGATGCCGATGCAACTGAAAGTGCTGGTTCTGAGGATGAAGATTAATCTGTTTTATTTGCTCTTTGTTTTTTGGCTTCTTTGATTTGTCTGTTGCTGAAGAATGTACTTTTTTTTGCACTTAAGGTGCTAATGGCTTATACTGTATTTGGGTCTTTGTACCCTTAACTTATCTTAGTTCTGGTAATGTGATCTATATTGCTTTCCCTTACCTTATATTCCCAATTTGTGACTAAAAAGGGGCAGAAGTTTGGTGTGTATAAAGTTGTGTTTGGTAGGTGTGAAGCTGGTAAAAGCTTTTGCTGCTCTGAAGATGTTGTTGTTCTATTGCTCTGTTGATCTTGCAGGATGTTGATCCTGTTGGATATTGTTGTTTTTGTTTGGGCTATTATAAGTGCATTTGTGACTTACAGGTTGTTGGCTGGTGAAGTGTAGTTGAGCTGCTTGGTTTGTGTTTTGGCTTGAAGAGTTGCTGGTTTTTGTGTTGAGGGGGAGTTTGTATTTACTCCTATCTTAAATTTTGCTGATGTGTTATGCTCTTTGCTTTAGAAGCTCTTGTGATCTGTTATTTGTTTTAGCCAAAATTTGCCAAAGGGGGAGTTTGTTAGTTTCTGATTAGCAGGTATTTTGGTAAAACTTGGTGAAATCACAAGATGTCCTACAGGATGTCTTGACATATGGTATTTAGATTTTGCAGGTAGAAATGATTGTTGTTGCAGGATTTAGTTCATGATGTCAAACATGATGTCCTAGCTTTTGTGAACAAAACATTCTGTGAGAATGTGTTTGTTTGTCTGTTACTTTTGTGCAACTTTTTGCACTGCTGTGATCTGTCCTTTATGGTGTAAATCTGCGTGGATTTTGTTCTTATTCAAAGGCGTTTTTGATTCACATACCGTGGAACATTTATGGAATCAAGTGGAGCTATTTTCTGAAGAATATCTTGAAGATCTGAAGAGTGATTTGATTGGATCTTGGATCATATCAAATATGTTTCATTGATGCTAATTATTTAGATTGATCTCTTCACAATCAACTGTTACTTTTGCCAAAGCCCAAGCTCATCCAAGTGTTGCTATTTAAGGATTCACAACCCTAGCTTACAGGGCAGAGAATCTAGGTTTTATATTGTGCAATTGCGTAGGGATTAATGTTTTAGCTTTCGTGGGTTTTGTGTTAGTTTGTGAGTCATTCACTCATTACTTTAATGTGTGAATTGGACTAAGTTTTGTATTGTAAGTTGTTCACTAAAAGCTTGTAAGCAAGAGTGTATTGTTCTTGATTGAAACTTTTAAGCAAGATCAAGATTGTGTCTTTGAAGAGTGTCTTCAAAAGTCTTATTATTTTTGTTGTTATCACTGCTGTGATTGAGGGGGAGTGAGAGGTGTCTTTTATCTAGGAAATTCCTAGGTAGAAATTGCAAGGGTAGAGATTAGGTGAGAAGATGGTAAACTAGAGAGAGTCTACTATATATCTTCAAACTAATTCTACTTAGTGGATTTCCTTTCTGGCTTGGTAGCCCCCATACATAGGTGTGTTTTCACCGAACTGGGTTAACAATTGCTTATGTCTTTTTTACTTTTGTTATCTGTTTGTCCTTGTTCTTATTGATGATTGTACAAATATTAGTGTCGTAACATCGCCTTCAACATCTGATATCTGATACCAGAATTTCAAGGGGTTCCATCAGGAGTTGTATTAGGGGCTTCATCGGGGGTTCTACCAGAGTTTATCAACCAACGACCGAAGGATCGTCAGAGTGCTACCCTATTTTGGTAACATGATCGAATGATCATAGAAATCGTATGCCAAGTTTTACCAAGAGGGGTTAAAACTGATCAAAAGGGTTCTAGCAGGGTTCTATCTAGGGTTTCATTAGGGTTCTACTCAGGGTTTCACAAGGGTTCCATCGAAAGTTGGTTTGATTATCAAAAGAACGTCAAGGGTTGATAAATCCTTGCTAATCCACAAAAAGTCTCTTGTTTTTCCATGCTTCCTCTCTATGGACAAAATTTATCGGTCCTCCTGTATTTAATTATCTTCCACCACGATTACATGAGGAATGTCGTCACTAATACCATAGGGTTGAAGGTAATTAAATAAGGACAGTTGTCGTACCCTAAATTTTGACCACTTGTTTTATAATTATCAGTCATTTTTAGTACTTTAAAAGGGAAATAAAATCAAAAATGTCAAGTTAGTCTAGTTGGTAAGCTTTGTAGTTGTTAGGTTTGAGGTTGTGGGTTTGAATCTCATATACTAATTTTTGGCCTTGTTTTTCCTTTTATTATTTAAAAGGTCAAAAATTATATTTTTTTAAATGTAGTTATTATTACTTTTCGTTTTTCAATATATTATATAATAATTAATTTTTTAATCTAAAAACAGTAAAAAATGATCCAAAAAAATAATAAATAAAAATAAAAAAAATATTTATTTATAGTTAAAAATCATTCATATTAAAAGTTTTGTTTTTACTCTTGATTTTTTCTTTAATCCATTTTGATTGATAATTAATTTTATTTAAACAATAATTTTCATAACATTTAGGGACAACTAACCCTTACTAATAATCGCACTCACAACCCTCATTCTTATTACTGACAAAAACCTTGCTAATCTTTTCACTACGCAGAAAAAAAAAATTGCATCCAAATTAACCTCAAAGCCTTTGGTCAAATATTCATCAATCCATAAACCCTTACAAAATAACCATAAAACCTAAACAGAAACTAATCGCTTTTCACCACCATAACATTCTATCAAAACCATATAAATTACAATACCCCATGAACAACATAAACTTCTCACCATATTATTCACCAATCCTCATCTTAAACAACCATCAAATTCGTCACTCCCATCTTAACAAATTGTTCACAACCATATCACAAAACTTAAATCATGAAAACTCAAAAGAAAATAAAAAAGATAGAAGTCTCGTTCGAGAGGTCTAACGCCTCATGCGAAAGACTATAGTCTCATCATCCAAGCAACAAATAACTTCGCTTGAGGACTTAGACTTCCAAGGCTAGATTAATTCTCTCCAATGGAACTTAAACTGTTCTTGGACAGGACCAAACAATATGATTCCTCTTAAGGAACTCTCTAGCCTAATAATCCCAGAACGTCACACATATCATTGAGAAATTCGGGGTCTCAGGATACTCCCTCATACCATAGTTTAAGAGCACTCCGTCCTCTATCAAGGGCCTCTTACTTGAGTGATTGTGTAATGTTATATTTGTAATGGACTTGGTTAAGGCGATGACCCCAAGAAAGGTGACAATCATATGTCACACTTAGGGAGGTACCACCTCACCCCTAAGGCTTTCGTATCAGCAAGTCATAGGAAACGCGGGATAAGACATTCTTTGGGTAGAGAGAAGTTAGGGTCAGTAACTGACTCACATTCCCTTGATAATAGAGATTAAACGACCCGCCATTGACTAGGTGGACGGTGATTTTTTCCTCAGAAAACCATAGGCCTAAAGCCTCTATAAAAACCTCTCCCACAACGGAAGAGAGGACAAATCTTAAGTCATACAGATCATAACACACGATTATACTACAACAAAAGTATCATGCTACATACAAACTTAAACAACCATCAAATTCGTCACTCCCATCTTAACAAATTGCTCACAACCATATCACAAAACTTAAATCATGAAAACTCAAAAGAAAATAAAAAAGATAGAAGTCTCGTTCGAGAGGTCTAACGCCTCATGGGAAAGACTATAGTCTCATCATCCAAGCAACAAATAACTTCGCTTGAGGACTTAGACTTCCAAGGCTAGTTTAATTCTCTCCAATGGAACTTAAACTGTTCTTGGACAGGACCAAACAATATGATTCCTCTTAAGGAACTCTCTAGCCTAATAATCCCATAACGTCACACATATCATTGAGAAATTCGGGGTCTCAGGATACTCCCTCATACCATAGTTTAAGAGCACTCCGTCCTCTATCAAGGGCCTCTTACTTGAGTGACTGTGTAATGTTATATTTGTAATGGACTTGGTTAAGGCGATGACCCCAAGAAAGGTGACAATCATATGTCACACTTAGGGAGGTACCACCTCACCCCTAAGGCTTTCGTATCAGCAAGTCATAGGAAACGCGGGATAAGACATTCTTTGGGTAGAGAGAAGTTAGGGTCAGTAACTGACTCACATTCCCTTGATAAATTAATCACATTATATCTTATCTAATTATTTTCAACCAGAAGCAAAGTGGCCATCAATTGAAGCTATCCAGTGCAGCAAGTAGACCAACATAAAAGCAATACAGTATACATAAATGGAAAGCTGCAGAATGAACAATCACAGTATAATGTTGTAAAGAAGCAGTGACTGCCTTTTCAAAGGTCCCTTGACTTCTGAACCATTATCATGGCTATCAATTAGTGCAATTTCCAACCTATGGGAACCTGAGCAAAAAGTATGAGTTAACTGAGCGTAGGGCTTAAGATTATCACGTAGATTGGGTGGGTATAAATAAATTTTGAGCCTTTATCCTTTGTTTCTTAAAACCGTGAACCAGGCCACGTTACAACCCTCAAAAGACCTAACTAAAGCAAGGTTATTTTGAAAGCATACTACATCAAAGTTGCGTAAAATGACTCCAAAAGATCTTTGTAAATCAATTATTTTAGCAGTACACATGTGCTTTAAACTTTGAGTGTCTTGAACCACCGTGTTCTGACCAATGACTCATTTATGTTGCATCTTTCAAAAATGATGTTCAAAAGTTGCATGAACTTTGCATTACCATATTTGTATGAATACTTTTGTTTGCAAACTGGTTTTCCTCAAGGAATTTTCAAACATTGAGAAACTTGGTCAAGTGATCCTGTCAGGGGCAAGTCCTTCTCAGAATTTGTTTATTCATAAGACCTTTCAAGACTCAGAATGGGGCAAGCCTTCCGAGGGCACAATAAAGTAGTTATTTTTAAGAATCAGACAAGCTAAAGCAATTATCAGCTCATCTATAACAGTCATCTAATCTGGGGCAGTTTACTTGAAGGATCCCCAAGCAACTTTCCATCCTTCCTACAAGGACCATCAACTTGATACAGTTTAGAAGTGTGGCAGAGATGTGTTCAGCAGTAACATCTTTGGTCCCCGAGCAGAATGACAATGATCTCCGTGTTGAGGAATAAGTTCTCTAGTCTTGTCATCTCACAAAAAGAGTCGAGCCTTGTCTTCGGCGTCTGCATTTGCATTTAATCATATATCATAGCATATTTCATATACATACGCATATCATGAGTGTTTTATCCTCATTTGCATTTCTCCATAGGTCGTGTTTTATCAACGTCTTACCTTGTGGTCAAAATCCAACTCACTTGGCACCTACCAAACAGTCTTTGTCGTGTACATCTGACGTTCTCCCAGATATGCCATTTTTTATCCGATTGTTTTTCCGGATATTATTTCTCTCTCTGATGTTTTTCTAGATTGAGTCTTTGTTCTGATGTTCTTCCAGAACTTATCTGATGGTTTTCCAGATATTTACCTTGACTCTGATGTTTTTCCATAATCTATCCGACGTTTTTCCGGATATGTTTCTCTCTCTGATGTTTTTCCATATTGAGTCTCTGTTCTGATGTTCTTCCAGAACTTATCTGATGTTCTTTCAGATATTTCCTTTGATTCTGATGGTTTTCCAGAATCTATCTGATATTTTTCCGGATATGTTTCTCTCTCTGATGTTTTTCCAGATTGAGTTTATGTTCTGATGTTCTTCCAGAACTTATCTGATGTTGTGTTTCAGAGTTCATTCGATGTTCTTCCGAATGTCTCTGATGTTTGTTTATGTGTCCCTGTTATATTTCTCAGATTTCTCCTCACCTCATTCGATGATATTTTGAATATTGTGACTCTTTTTCATCTAGTTCCGTTCATGAATGATGTTTGTTGCTTCCCCAGTGTTTACTCTTTGTGTTGACTCTATCCCGTTTTTCTTTTGTGTTTGTTTGCATTTTAGCATCTCATCATTTTCATCATATTAGAGTTCATGGCATGTCAGCATTACACAGTCTTTTCTTTTGTCCATAGCATAACATGTCATTGCATCTAAAGGCAAAATTTTCGGTTATCTGTATTTAAATACCTTTCACCATGATTTCACGAGGATTTTCATCACTCATGTCATCCAGTGAAGATATTTAAATAGGGGCAACTGTCATACCCCAAATTTTACCCTCGGATCCTTGATCATTTCATATCATTCTAAGTCGGGCATTTTCGTCATCCCATTTTAAAATCTTTTTTCTTTTTTCTTTTTTCTTTTTTATATATAATTATTTTAGGTATTACTTAGAATTGATTTATTTATTTATTTATTTTTATTTAGTTTGTTTTTAATATATAGTTTTTAGTAGTTATTTTAGTTTAGTTTATATTTTAGCATAGTTGTTATTATTTTCTAATTAGTTTATATTTTAATTTGTATTCTTGTCATATTTTCTAGTAATTAATTTAGCTTAAATTTAGTTGATTTATTTTTAATGTAGAATCATCTTTTAATTTTTTATATAATTTTTATTATTAGTTATTTATTTTATTATTATTTGTTAATAGTCATTTATATTATTTATTATTTTTGTTCATTACTAGTTATAAGTTATTTTTGTTATTTATTATTTATTTACTATTACTTTTTATTTATCATTTATTTCTTGTTATTATTCACTTCTTATTATTATCTTTTTTTATCCTTTTTATTTTGTTATTATTTTTATTTTTATTATTATTTATATTTTATTATTACAAGTTCTTTTTTCTGTATCATCAACTGTGAAACCTATAACACTCCAAACACTTTGCTCCAAAACATCTCTAATTATGCTGTCAAGATAGACATTTGCCAATACCATCTTGTTTGTACCCCAAAATCCCAAAAGAGCCTGCTACAATCCTCACTTCTGCAGCAATACAATACATTGGACCAAACCTTGACAATAACTAGACAAATGTTGATCAAACCCTGCAAGCTACCACTGACCAAAACCCAAAACCCTGAAGCAAACGTTACAGCAGCAACTAGACAATGCTACAAGCCTGCACTCTGCAAAGGGAAAACTACACTACAACCATCACCTACACAACCAAACAAAAACTCTGCTAATCCTTGACTGTGAAATCTGCTACAAACAGCACTCCAATCCAAATTCAACTGTCCAAACTCTGCAACCTGTACTTCAAATAAACAAAACAAAACTTTCTTTGCAATTGAAAGCAACAGTCCAAGAAGACCTGCAAAACTGCAAACCAAGAAAACAACAATAGCTCATATGCCCTACATCAGTACAAGCAAAACTGAGAAGAAAATTACTGACAGAACCTGATATAAGACTTGCTGGTACCAACCAAGAGAAAAAAATTCAAAGCATTGAGAAGTCTTCTCTTGAGAATACAGATTGGAGAGAGAACGAGAAGGGAAACAAAAACAAGGAAGCATATAAACCTTACTGGGAATTCACAAGAGGATCCCCATCAGTAGCCTCAACCTTCCCACTCTCTCATTATTTTTTCACGCAAAAACCTTCAATCTTCCATCATTAACCTTAAAACAATACAAAAACACATCCAATTCATCTTCTTTAAAAATACAGTCGCAATTTCACAGACCACCCTTCATGAAAGTTCCTTCAAACCTCGGTTAATAATCATCCAGGAACACCCGCCTCACCTTTCTTCCATCTTGACCCATCAACACAAAAACAAAATCCCTCACCAGAACCACATAAATCAATCCTTCTGCAATAATTAACCTTCAAATCCATAAAGCCAACACCTGCATAGAAAATAACCATAAGAGCTTCAATCACTCTCTTCCACCTCCACCGCGCCGGGAATCACAACAACATCATCGCGCATCCGCCGAAAATTGCGAGAGACGAGAGGGATTGACTTAGAGAGAATCACACGACGAGAAGAAGAAGCAAGGGATTTATCGAGAGAGAGGAGACGAAAATGAGGGTCGAAAACGAGGAGGTTAGTGCGTCGTCTACCTTCACTGAGATTCTGCTTTGTATCATTGTGAGTGACAATGTTTTTCCCCTTTTTTGTTTTTAGCTTACTCGTGTGATTTCAACGGTTGCTGTTACTTGGATTTTGGGGTTTCGGATCTGAGTAATTTCACTCTTTATTATTGTTGGACCCATGTGGGAACCGTAACAGGCTTAGCCCATGTTGATCACTCTCCACACACAAATTTTAATTTCACTTAATTTCCATTAATTTCTTAGTTTTTCTTTAGACAACTTTTAATTTTATTTAAATTTTCATTTATTTCCCTCATTTTAATTTTTGGCTAGTTTTAGGATATTTAGCTTTAATTACTAAGATTAAAAAAACTTCAAAAATATTTTCCTGTTAGAATAATCCTTATTTTAAAATCGTGTTTAAAAATGTAAGTATTTAGGATTTAGTTTAGTTTTAATTAGAATTTTAATTTAGTTTTAATTAGATTTTTTTAATTTAGTTTTAATAATAATTTAGTTTTTAGTTAAAATCATATTTTAGTTTTTTAGGTAGATTAGTTAATTAATTAGACTTTGGTTTTATTTTGATTTTATTTTTAAAATTAATCATGATGTTTCTACATTTTTATTAAATTCTTGATGCTTTTATCTTGTTATAATTTTTTGTGTCTCACTAACCACTAACTTCCTGTTAACATTTACAACTTAAGATTGGAGTCGGCGTGCTCTAGTTAGTGTCCCGCCGTGGACATTTCCCTTGTTTACCCTTGCCATAGGACTTGGAGTCGCCGTACTCATGTTTAGCATCCCGCCGTGGATATATTTTACCTTTACCCTTTATCCTAACCTTAGGATTGGAGTCGTCGTGCTCTATTTAGCGTCCTGCCGTGGACATCCTTTACCCGTTATCCTAGCCTTAGGATCTGAGTCGCTGTACTCATGTTTAGCGTCCCGCCGTGGACATTCTCTACCATAACAATCTCATCGTAGATTCAGGAGTCGCCGCACTCCATGTAAGTACTTCCCTATGAATGCTTACATCCCCTTGGAACCTTGACCACAATCAAGAGTTCCTCACCCCTAGTTAGGGGAACTACGATTGCTCTGATTCCATTCCCGTCAGGATACGTAGGCACGAGATGCAATGTCTTGGCGAGCATACTTAGTGTATATACTTTAGATCTTTACCCTTAGCACATTTCCTTTAGCAAGCAAACTTTAGCAAACACAAATATTAACAAGAGGTTCCTGTAGAGTACTACAGATGTTTAGGATATGAAATACCTACCCTAGGCATAACCAACCCCCGAACCTTTAGATCTCTTTGCTTAACTTTAAGCCTTGCTTTTTGTTTTGAAATTTTATAGGTTTTTCTTTCTTTAAATCTTACCTTTTTGGATAAACTAAAGTCCGGTTGTGAATTTAAGAATTTAAGATTCAAGTGAATACAATAGCTTGATATTCGATTCTCACCGCAACATGTTGGATGGTCTTTATGCATGTATTGATAAGCTTTATGCAAGTGTTTAAGTTGTTGATGTCATCCATGGAGAATTGTTGAAATATAAGATGGGTGTAGGCCACTTTGCATTGAAGGAAGCGGTAAGGCAAAGAGATGATGTAGTTGTTGGTAAGTAACCAAGTCTATTTGGCAATGATTTAATTATATAACATTTCTTTTTGTATATATGCTAGTGCAAATAAGTGTTGCACTGCAGCTGAGCGGTGGAGGAGGTATGGAGCAAAAGCACCAAATTTGCAACTCCTTGCTATTAAAATATTGAGTTTGATTTGAAGCTCATCGGGTTGTGAGCGGAATTAGAGTGCTTTTTAGCATGTAAGTAGTTGATATTAAGTTATAGATTCAGATTAATAGTTTAGTAATGTATATTTATTATTTAAACTAACACTAAAATTATAATATAAATCACCCCAAGAAGAAAAATAGACTTGAACATCAAATACTGCAAGACTTAGTTTTTATCTAGTATAGTCAAAATTTGAAAGAGCGCTTTGAGAGTGATGATTTGATTGATTATGTGGTCATGAGTGATGATATTGGTACCAATAACTTATGGTTGTTGGAAGGTGAAGATGAAGCTCAACCTGATAATGATGATATGGTGTTTGATGGTGATGATTTCTCTTGGCTAGATGCTAAAATTGTAAGTGGTGTTGTTGAACTTACAATCAACACTAGGAGCCAAACAACATTGCAGAAGAAGGCAGCTGCACCTCCACCACCTCCACCTTCTTCATCTAGATCTAAGCAAAAAGTAAAGGAAGTGGTAGTAGTAGATGATTAATTTGGTGATTAATAATATATTGGAGAGGATGAAGAGGATGCTAGTGTCGGAGGAAGTGAAATTGAAAACTTAGATTTTAATGACTTTTGAATTTTTATTAGAGTTTTGATGTTTAGTTATTTTAAGATTTAGATGCTTAGGTGTTTGTTTTTTTTGAATTTTATTGATATTTTGAAAGTATGTTGCAATATTTTTTTTGCTTTAACACTAATGTCTTTAATGGTATTTGGAATTGAAAGTGTACTATTATGAATTTGAAAGTTTTTTATTGTTAAGAGTTAAGACTTCATAAAGTGCCAATTAAATAGCCTGTATCACTAAAATAGCACCTGAGCCGCTCTCCAGTTCCGCGCCACTCCCATTATAGGGTTGACCGTGCCACGCTGTTTTTAGAGATTAACAACATAGACAACCACCGCACCCATGGTTTCTGTAAAATAGAAATTAAAAGTGAAACCTATCTTTAAAATATTGACAGGTGTCATTCTTGCATTTCTTCTCCTATATGTTTCGTAACAAATAACACTACTCATATAATAAATCTCTAGTACTCAAGAAAAACAGTATTCCCTGGAGGTAAAATTAAGCAGAAACTCGTAATCGCTGAATTTACATGTCCAAAGGTTTCAAACATTTATTTGATATCTTTCTTTTCAAATCAAGTTCCTTGAATTACATGTTCCACTTTATATTTTCCCCTGGCCTTTTTGTAGCTGCATATCATTTGTATAATATGATAAATTAATCACATTATATCTTATCTAATTATTTTCAACCAGAAGTAAAGTGGCCACCAATTGAAGCTATCCAGTGCAGCAAGTATACCAACATAAAAGCAATACAGTATACATAAATGGAAAGCTGCAGAATGAACAATCACAGTATAAGTATAAACTCACAGAATTATTGATGTATAGGTTGCGAAAGCTTCCAAGTCATTGTACCAAAGAAAGTAAACTTAATCAACAGATATATTGTGATCAATTAAGTTCCACATATTGTGATGAAAAAATAAAAGTAATCACATAATAAAAATAATCAAATGATCAGTCAACAACATATCATAAAAATAAAAAGTAAATCTATATTGTATAACCTGAAGGGGATAAATAATCATGCCAATACCCTAATACTTACATTTTTTTAAATATAGTTATTATTAATTTTCGTTTTTTAATATATTAAATAATAATTAATATTTTAATCGAAAAATAGTAAAAAATGATCCCAAAAAAAAAATATTTATTTATTTATAGTTAAAAATCATTCATATTAAAAGTTTTGTTTTTACTCTTGATTTTTTCTTTAATCCATTTTGATTGATAATTAATTTTATTTAAACAATAATTTTCATAACATTTGGGGACAACTAACCCTGACTAACAATCGCACTCACAACCCTCATTCTCATTACCGGCAAAAACTTTGCTAATCTTTTCACTACACAGAAAAAAAAATCTGCATCCAAATTAACCTCAAAGCCTTTGGTCAAATATTCATCAACCCATAAACCCTTACAAAATAACCATAAAATCTAAACAGAAACTAATCGCTTTTCACCACCATAACATTCTATCAAAACCATATAAATTACAATACCCCATGAACAACATAAACTTCTCACCATATTATTCATCAATCCTCATCTTAAAACAACCATCAAATTCGTCACTCTCATCTTAACAAATTGTTCACAACCATATCACAAAACTTAAATCATGAAAACTCAAAAGAAAATAAAAAAGATAGAAGTCTCGTTCGAGAGGTCTAACGCCTCATGCGAAAGACTATAGTCTCATCATCCAAGCAACAAATGACTTCGCTTGAGGACTTAGACTTCCAAGGCTAGATTAATTCTCTCCAATGGAACTTAAACTGTTCTTGGACAGGACCAAACAATATGATTCCTCTTAAGGAACTCTCTAGCCTAATAATCCCAGAACGTCACACATATCATTGAGAAATTCGGGGTCTCAGGATACTCCCTCATACCATAGTTTAAGAGCACTCCGTCCTCTATCAAGGGCCTCTTACTTGAGTGACTGTGTAATGTTATATTTGTAATGGACTTGGTTAAGGCGATGACCCCAAGAAAGGTGACAATCATATGTCACACTTAGGGAGGTACCACCTCACCCCTAAGGCTTTCGTATCAGCAAGTCATAGGAAACGCGGGATAAGACATTCTTTGGGTAGAGAGAAGTTAGGGTCAGTAACTGACTCACATTCCCTTGATAATAGAGATTAAACGACCCGCCATTGACTAGGTGGACGGTGATTTTTTTCTCAGAAAACCATAGGCCTAAAGCCTCTATAAAAACCTCTCCTACAACGGAAGAGAGGACAAATCTTAAGTCATACAGATCATAACACACGATTATACTACAACAAAAGTATCATGCTACATACAAACAAAGTCTTTCACCTTACGTGAACAGATCCTTTAAACGCACCACAAAGCACCATCATATAGGACTTCTCGCAGCCATGGACAAACTCTAACCACCCTACAACGTGAATTAATAATTATTTAAAAAATAAAATTGTTTATTTAATAGGGTTGAAGAATTTTTATATAAAAAATTATAGAAAAATATTTATTTTTAGATATTTTATTAAATTAAAAATATAGAAAATAAAATATAGTATGTCATTAGCAATGTGTATTAAAAATAAAATAATAATATTTAAATTATTATCATGTAGACATTAAAGTGGTTAAATAAATATTTATTCAATTTTAGTTAGGAATATAGGGTGGCTGCATATAATACTAGACTTTTAATTAATAATGTATATAATACTATTATTCAAATAAAATACCCTGCAACAAAATTGAATAATTTGAACGTGGCATCTTCCATACCACACAGGTGTGTTGGGTATTATGCATATCTTTACCCTTTTTACATATTCCAGTAAAATCTACATAAAGAAAGAACACAACAATGGAGACACATGCATGCGGTATCCAAGTCTTGTTCTGTGTCTGTGGAGGCCAAGATCAAAGCATTTCGGATCAAAAGTGATGATGATCATTGTAGAAGGTCTAGTGAAAAAGGTAATATACTTTTCTACACTTTGTTTCTTTTCTTTCATCAAGTGATTTTGTTGTAATTTTATGAAAAGGATAGCAAATTGATAGAGGAAAAAACACACATTTTGTTGCAAAATTCATCAGAACAAAAACTCTTTTTATGAAAAGGATAGCAAATTGATAGAGGAAAAAACACACATTTTGTTGCAAAATTCATCAGAACAAAAACTCTAATAAACATGTTCAGTTGCAAAATTGTATTTGTAGGAAAGACGAAAAGAAAACAAAAATTTGAGTCTGTCATATCACCCGAACGACCACCCCGAACAGATTAGACTGCACGAGAACGATCATCTACAGCACCAGATGAGGTATCAACTACTTGAAGGTCATCTCAGCCGTTAGTCACGCTCTGATCGTACGGTCTCACTTCTTCATCCAGACTTTAGTTCCTGTCTCCTTAGAAATCAAGGATACAGTAGTACGAGCCTATAGAACAGATCCTGTTCAAGTAAGGTCGTATCTATTAGCGTCTCCTTTTCGTTAAATAAACCTTTTTTAAAAGGCTAAAGCAAACGATGTGGGACTCTTTTGTTGTTTACACTCAATTTCTGAAACGCCTACTATAATATATTCTACTCTCAAGTTTGGTAAAACGTTTCATGAATTTGTCTAAACTCATTATGAAGCTTACCCACGATAATTGGCTATTTTTTAAAATCTTGGTTATAAAAACATGACAAAGCATATGTAATTTATTGGAGTTAAATACTGACCTCAACTCAACAGCAGAGTTCTTTATTGCTTCGAATGTGACTGTGTATTTAACACATGAACAACTTTAAGTTTTCTTAACATGTCTGCATTACTTTGTAATGATTTCACACAACTTACACTACCTGCCTCTTGGGGTGGAATTGATTTAGTTACCGTGATTTATAAAGGCATGACATGTTTGAAACAAGCAATGTTATTTCTCTTTATGCACTTGATAGATGGAGACACCATCTTTTAGTACACCTGATGCAGCTGCAATTAAGATTGCCGAGGCATCAAAAACTTAACGTTGTTTCCCTTGACCATTGTTGGATATAAAACATAGAGAATGTTTTGTTTTTGGTTATTGAAAAGCATAACTGACTGGTTTCCATCTTCATATTTTCAGACAGGGATTCCTCTTCTGGAGTTAAAATACTCATCTCAACTGATAAGGGATGCTGGATTAGTGATCAGAATTTGATGTCAATATCAAACTGACCATCCTTTAAATGATTCAAACTATATCTTCCTGTCCAGAATTTGATGTCAATATCAAGTATCAATGACAAACACAAAGAAAATATCAAGATCTCAATGGAGATTCTGCTGTTCAACTGTCAAGGATAAAGCAATGAGGTGGCTTACATCGTTATATAGCTCCAGATTTTTCAACTGCCATCGTCTAACATGCTAACTGTAAACTAACACAAGTTGCTTATTTGGATTACTTATACAATGCTTCCAATATGAGTGAGAGAGAAGATAGTAGATGACAGAAAAATACTACTAGTATTTACTTTCTTACTATCATGCACTCGTATCTCAGCAAATTCTATGGACCAGTTCACCATACTTTGATGCTCCCTAGATGGATCTCCATGTTTCTTGCTTGCTTGCCCTACAATTAACTACCATACCAACTCTACAACTCGTTTCTTTCTTTCTAGAATTCTTCCTGATCTTCAAACTTATTGTTATGGTCCCTTGTTTGGGATCGTGCTGACACATTCTTAGATACGGTAGACACTTTCTTTCGTCCTTGACAGTCTCTTCTTAAATTCACAAGTACTTTTTATAATAATATTCATGATTTTATTTCTAATCTGAATGCCTTTAAATAGGCTTACAATAGAAGAAAAGTTTCTAATTAAATTAGGTCAGTAATTATTTTCTCTAGAATCACCTATCATTTAAATTTAAATGATAATAATCCTATTTAGTAGGAAGATTTTGTTCTGACTCCTAAATCTTTTCTTAAAAAGTTCTAGTATGCTACTAATTAAAAACTACTCAGCCTAACTAATCCTAATCAATAGAATTAGAGGTCTTCCTCTTTGATACTGTTTTTCCACAAAATGCATCCATATCATCACTTCCCTTCTCGGCATTGAGCGTGTCCTCAAGCTCAAATTCTGGATACGTCTCGCAAAAATAATTAAATGATTTCCATGTTGCATCTTCTAGGCTATATCCTTTCCACTGGATTTATAATTTCCTAGTTTTTCTATTTATTCGAGTGCGGATGGTTGTTTTGGGAGTAGGTAAGGCCTTGCCATCGAACACTGGGGTAAGATATCTGCTGAAGAGCCCCTTATATTCCTTGAAGAGGGAAACATGGAATACATCGTGTATTCTATTGTCCATAGGAAGCTGAAGTTTGTAAGCCACCGAACCTATCTTCGACACTACTTGAAAAGGACCAAAAAAACTTTGGTAGGAGTTTGTGATGCTTCTGTTTGGACACAGATAATTGTCGATATGTATGAAGTTTTAGCTAAACCCAAGCACCAACCTCAAAGTTCAATTCTTCATGTGCTGAATCATATGCATTTTTCATGTGTTTTTGAGCTTGCATGAGTCTTTCAGACATCTTGGAAGACTATATCTCGTTCTTGAATAATCATATCAATTGCTTCAATGCACGTGTGTTGCACCCCAAAATTTACCCAACCTTTTCTGTACTTGGTTTATGTTTCATCTCATTGTTCTAGCATTTGCATTTGCTTTTCATTATTCATTTACAAGGGATCGGGAGAGGTGTGCATAACAAGAGAAGGTTACCCAGGGTATAAGCCTAAGCAGGAGGTTTTATTCAAGTGGTCAAGTGTTTATCATCATCAGGAGAAGGTCAAAGCTCTCTGAGAAAGTGGATGGGCAGTTGTGGTTTATCTCATATCTTGGAGGCCAGATGAAGATTATCAGAGGATTGTGAGTCCATGATTGTGGACGGGGAATATTGTGGAAGCTCATTGAATGTTTTGAGAGCCATTGTGGAGCTTACCCAAGTGGTTACATCATGTGCAAGAGGTGGAAGTCAGAGGATTGCACACCTAGAGTTTCATCTGCCTAGTACAAGATCCACTGTGGATTTGAGGGAGATCAAGACTTGGTTATAAGTCATTATGATCATGGAAAGTTGTGTTGAGACATCTAGGATGTTATTTTAAGATCAATTTAAGAAGAATCAAGAGTGTGAGAAGTTACTAAGTTTGGGTTTCAGAGGTTTGTCAGTGTAAAATCCCATGCTTAGTGCCTAACTTCTAGACCACATATTTCAAGATACAAGTTTCATCTCACCTTGATACAAACATGGGACTTGTAGAGCATATTCTTATCTTTCTTTTAAGTACTAGAACTCATCCATTGGATTTCTAGAACTCAAGTTATGATGCTGACAAGTTATGGGTCCTCAGATGAATGTATTCTCAGTCAACAAAAGTCAACCAACTTGCAAGGCATTTTTGACCTAGAATCATGTTTCACCTCAACTTTTGATGAACATGAAAGTTGTTACTTATGATCTTAAATTTCCAAAAAGTCATAGAAGTCCTTCATCTGATTTGTAGAGCTCAAGTTATGAAGCTTGCAAGGCAATGGTATTTTGGGAAAGTAAGATTACAGATCATTTTCATTATAGGTCCATTTCATGGCTTTGCACACTTCAAATGGAACTTTTTCCAACATGAAACTTGCTTCAAATGATCTCATTTCCATCATAGAACATTCATTTGTCATGGATTTGGCTAGGGTTTGGAGATTGGTGAAGGAAAAATCAAAGAAAAGTACTTTAAAGGCCAAGATTTGAATTGGATTGATTTAAATCATTTTCATACCATATTTGTGCATTTTTTGAGTCACTTTATCATATTAAGGACAATGCACAAATTAAATTGGAGCCATGATGTGTGAAAATTCATGAAATCTCAAGTTACTTCATGGTGAAGTTACACATACAAAATCCACCATTGGATCATTTCAAGGGCTGAATTTCATCCATTGGATCACTACTCATCACCAGCAAACTGTTTGAATCAAAATCAAGGCCTTTGGAGCCAATTTACATGCATACATGAAGCTTCCAACTTTCAACTTTGGATTTTTCAATTCTCCATAACAGGCCATGATTGGGCCTTAATTGATCATAGGTCCAAAATATATAAGGTTCTGATGAAGAACAAGCCTTCAGAAGTGCAATTTGGTGGAGATTGGAGCAAAATTCAGTTGGAGTTTTTCAAGAACAAGTTGAAATCGTGAATTCCAATTCAAGCAAATTCAAGGCAAATTGAGGTCAGCAACATCTTCAGGGAGCTTCACTGAGTGATTCTGGATTGTTTTGCACGAGCTTCAGCACCATTTCAAGACCCAACGGAGGAGCTCCATTAGGTAAATTTCCTTTCCAAAATTCACTCTCTGTAAGCATTCATTTCATGCCATTGTTGATGTATGCTAAAGTCCTACTCATGTAGGCAGATTCTGGATTAGTTAGGCACTTGTTCTTGAGGTTTTGTGATTTGAGTTTGATTCTTGTTTGCTTCAAATCTCCCTATTTATGGATGATAAATAAGAATAAACCTTGGATTCTTGATGTACACATTGAGAGGATTAGTTTAAACTCAAAAATCACGCATTTTGGTTGAGTTTTGAACTCCCAGTACCGAAGGTACCATCGGAGAAGACGATCGGAGCATGGTGGCTCCGGTGTCTGGTTTTTTCCCTCCTTTTTCAACGTGGATGGCCACGCGCATATTGGACTTTTTGACCGATCCAAGATGAACGGTCAAGATCACGCTTGCTTGGCCATTTGACTAGTTGACCACCACGTCATAAGTGAAACGCAGAGTTTCATGTGTTGCATTCAACTTTGTTTTGGATCCTGGGCCATTTGTGCTAATCACACCCCCTCTGAAATAGGCCCAAATGTATGAACTGAATATCCTTGCTATTTGGCACGTGTTTTTCTTTTTTTCCTTTTCTTTTATTTCTTTTTCCATTTTATTATCTGTTTGAATTTTAATTCAAGGAAAATACCTCGAATGATCTAAAAATCTTTCAAAAATATTTTTTACACATTTTGGGATGTTAACTAATTTTAGGAATTTTCACTTTATTTTTTGGATCATTTTTCAATTAAATAATTTTTTTTACTTTTCAGGTGTTTTAATTGGTTTAAAATTGATCATTGTTTGTTCTTGATTTTATTTCTTGACCAATTTTCATTTCCAACAGCTGGAAAATTTTCCTCATGTTCATGATATGTTAAAGAATGTTTTAAGACCATTTTAACCCTGTTTGGATTATTTTTGGGTTGGTTTTGAAGCCACTTTTGCTTACCCCCGATTAATCTCTTTTCATTGGACCCCTCTAGGGTTTATTTTCTTTTGAGGATACTTTGGTAGGACCCTGCCCTTGATATTTACCTTTAAAGGATGTTCATACAAGTGATGACCTAGTTTGCTTTGGAAATGACATTTATGGATCCATTAAGCTCTCCAATCTCTTTGATCCATGCTTCTAACATGATGAAGTGTGTGGATGCTCAATTATGGGTCATAAATTTGTTCATAGCTTGTTGAAATGTGCTTTCCTTTTAGGCCTTACATTAGGGTTTTTAATTGTGGATGTGTTTGAATGTTTTCAATCTCTTTCCATGCTTTGGTTTGCATTTTCTTATGTGCTTTTCTTCATTTACTTTATGCACATTCTCCTCTCATCTATGCTTCTGCCCAATGACATTTGGATTCCATTTATGATGACTTAGTCCCTCCTGTGGAGGTACTTGAAGCATGTCATAAATGGTGAGTCCCTGAGGACCTTTTGGTTTCACTTGTGCATTTCCTCCCTCTTTGCTTTTGCATTTCTTCTTGCATTAATAAAGGTTGAGATGTGCTTGTGGAGGTATTTACCCCACACTTTTTCCTCCCTTTGCTTGTGTGTTGCATTGCATATGCATACTTGCATCTTTCATATCTTATGCTTTGCTTATGCTTCCTTCTTTTTCTCTTCTCTTTGCCATGTTCCCTTAGGCTCTCTAATCTCTTGAGATTACGATAGACTTTAGGACTTAAATCATGCATGATAACATTAGGTAGCATTCCCCCTGACCTCAATCATAGGACCATTTTGCATGACAACTACTAGGTTTGAGTTAGCCTCCCTTTAGTTTGTCCTCTCTCCTTCTCATCTTCAAATCATGTCAAAACACTTAATAAAGGTTAATGAATGTTGTGTGTTACGAGCCTTAAGTACTTGGGAAATGATGATTGGATGGTTGCCTCTCAATTTTCTAGAATGTTAGCGTATGTCCTTTGGACGATATGCGACGCATTTGCTCCTAGGTCATAGTCTTTAGTGCAACATGAGTTACAAACAATAATCAATGCACTTATTCTCTAAAAGACACAAAAACACTTTCAAACCTTTTTATCCTTCGGGATTAACGAAAAACCTTTTTCAGAAAAGAGAGTTTTGTTAACTCTTGGTTCTACCGCAAATAGGTAACGCCTAAGTCTCCAACGGTCGAGCTGTATACACCTAACTGCTGGAACTAAGTTTTAACCCTACTCAGGCCTAAAAACATCTGAACCAACCAGTGTTCTTGTTAGCCTGAACTACGTTTGCTCTGATTTCTCATACCAGATGAGAATACGTAGGTACAAGACTGCGACGTCTTGGCGAGCAACCTTCCCCCACCTTTCGCCCGTAGTCAGCCGAACTACGTTGACTCTGACTTTCCCATTGCACGAGCGAATACGTAGGCACAGAGCGGCGATGCTCTGCCGAGTCACTTTTCTTTTCTTTTGTCCCTGAGACCTTTAGTTAGATAGTAAACACTCTTTTAGATAAATAACCAAGCGTGGATCCCGTCGAGTACGACAGACGTGAGGGGTGCTAATACTTTCCCCTTGCGTAACCGACTCCCGAACCCGAGACATGGCTGCGATGACCTGTCTTCTCCCGTTTTCATCAGGTTTTCTCTGATCGTTTCCTTTCCCTCTTTTGGGATAAATAACGAACGGTGGTGACTCTTCTGTCATTGTCGGCACCTTTTTTCGCAGTAGCGACGACGTGGACCCAGCCATATATTAGAGAATGAGATATGGGTCCCTTCCATATACCAACTTGAAGGGTGTGGTTCCGAGAGAAGTATGGTAAGAGGTATTGTAACATAATTCTGCCCAAGGAAACCAATAAATCCATTCGTGCGGGTAATCACTAGTGAGGCAACATAGGTACATTTCAATAGTGTGGTTGACCACTTCTGTTTGTCCATCAGATTGCGGATGGTAAGAAGACAAGAAAGTCAATTTAGTCCCACTGAGGCTAAATAATTCCTTCCAAAATAGACTTTGGAAGACTTTGTCACGGTCCGATACTATGGACTCTGACAATCCATGAAGCTTTAATATTTTTGCAAAGAAAATAGTGGCAACAGACCTTGTTGTAAATGGATGAGATTTTGGTAAAAATTGCGCATATTTGAAGAGTCTATGCACCATCATAAGTAGAACTGATTTACCCTGGGCTTTAGGCAGTCCTTCCATAAAATTCATGGAAATTTCCGCCCAGACCTGTTGTGAAACTGGAAGAGGTTGCAACAGTCCCGCAGGTTAAAGGGTCTACCATTTATGCCATTGACAAACTGAACAATTTTGTACAAACTCCATAATGTAAGCTTCATGCCCTTTCAATAAAAATCCCTCAAATCCTGTGAAGGGGTTATAGGTTCCCTTCATGTGTCATGTCATGAATGGCAGAGAGGATAGTGGGTATAAGAGAGGAGGTGGGAAACAAATGTATATTTTTCCTTGAAGAAAATTAGGCATCATTAATGGACCACTCTGACCCCAATTCTCCTTGTGCAACGGTTCTCTTTAATTGTAATAATTCAGGAAGTGTTGTTGTTTCCTTGCGAATATCTTCCAAAATACCAACATGAGGAAATGATATTGCCATTACATGCAGGTCCTCCTCTTCTCGCCTGAACAAGGCATCTGCGCTTCTATTTAATTTTCCTGCCTTGTACTCTACTCCAAAATCAAATCCCATTAATTTACTCATCCAATGTTGTTGAGGGGAGGTGGTCAGACGTTGTTCTAACAAGTATTTAAGGATGAAATTATTTGTTCGTATAAGGAAATGCCTGCCCCAAAGGTAGGGACGCCAATGTGCGATAAATTTGGCCAACCCTATCAATTCACGCTCGTATGCGGCTATTTTAAATGTCATTCTGCTATTTTTCGACTGAAATAAGCAACAGGGTATCCCTGTTGCTCTAGAAAAGCTCCAAACCCACTGCCAGATGTGTCACACTCAACCATATACTCTACATTGAAGATTGGAAATTTAAGTACTAGGGTTGTTGATAAGGATCGTTTTAATGCTTTGAAGGCAATGTCGACTTCAAAATCCCAATGGAAGCCTTTTTTCTTTAACAAACTTGTTAGCGGAGCTACTATTTCTTCGTAGTCTTTGATAAATTTGCGATAATACCTAGCTAAACCAAGGAAACCCCTGAGGGCCTTTACGGGATAGGCCACTCTGTGATAGCTTGAATTTTTTTCTACATCCATTTTGACTCCAGCACCATGATAATATGGCCCAAATAAGCCACTTGTGACTCACCAAAAGAGCATTTGGATTTCTTTAAAAACAACATGCTGGTCCTTAATAGTTCAAAAACTAGCCACACATGATGTATGTATTCCACCCAAGTTTTACTAAAAATTAAGATATCATCAAAGAAGACTAGCACGAACTTAAGTAAGGCTGGAAATTTTCATTCATCAGATTTTGAAAGGTTGAACGAGGATTGGTGAGACCAAATGGCATGACCATAAATTCAAAGTGTCCATGGTGAGTTCTAAAGGTTGTCTTCTATATTTCCATTGTTGTCATTCATATTTGATGGTACCCGGATCTTAAATCTAGCTTTGTGAAATGTTGTGCCCCATTAAGCTCATCCAGAAATTCGCCACTACTAAGATAGGAAACTTATCCTTTACTGTCTGGGTATTGAGTTCGCGATAATCCACACAAAAGCACCATGAACCATCATGCTTCTTGACCAAGAGAACATGCGAAGAGAATAAGGACTTACTAGGTCGGATAATCCCTTGTTGTAACATCTGATCACACTGTCTTTCAATTTCATATTTTTGAAAATGTGGGGTTCTATATGGCCTGACAACCACTAGTCTTGTGCTCGAATTCAGCGGAATGCAGTGATCACAATTACGACTAGGCGATAAGCAATAAGGTTCCGTGAACAAGTCTGCAAAGTCAGCTAATAATTTCTCTAAGATCGTTGTTGGGGAATTATGTTCCTGCATCAAATGCAGTCTGTGTTCTGCTTCTGCGTGTTTACCCATCCATTCTGTCTTTTTCCCATTCATTGTAAACTCCATTTTTAAGGAACTAAAATCCCATAAAATGGGACCCAAGGTGCACAGCCCCTTGACTCCTAAAATCACATCAAATCCAACAAGTGGAATGGTATAGAAGTCAGCTTGAAACCTTTCTTGTGCCACAAAAAATGGTACAGACTTGCAAATTCTCATACTAGTTACCTTATCCCCATTTGCTAAATATACTCGCAACCCTGATTTTTTCCATACATTTAACCTCAAACATGGGATTAAGTCTTCACGTATGAAATTATGTGTGCTCCCTGAATCCACTAAAATTGATATTGTAACGCCAACCACCGTCGCACGCAACTTCATAGTACAAGAATCATGATTTCCATTAATAGCATGTAGAGAAATTTGAGGATTTGCATTGGCTTCGTCCTCTAACTCACTGTCCTCTTCTTCGACTCTTTCAATCAAAAACAACTTTTTACATTTATGTCCTATTGTGAATGACTCGTCACAAGTTTAACACAACCCCTTGCCCTCCTTTTCGCCATTTCCACACGTGTTAATCTTTTGCTAAAGGGTGCAAAATAACCTGTTTTATTATTACTGCCTGCTTGGTTGTGTGTCCTCGTTTTTTCGTTGTGCCTTTCGGATTTGAGATAGCAGAACCATTGTTGAAGGTTTTAATCGTATTATCCCGTGTCATAAGCATTCCTTGGGAGCACTTCAATTTGTGTTCAAATGCTCGAGCCACGTTCATAGAAAGTCCTAGATTTTCTGGTTGTTGAAGTTCAATGTCAATCCTTAATTCATCAATCATCCCCGCACTAAATAAGTCCACTTGTTGTTTAGGCTTAAGATCGGGGGTTCTAGCAAGCAAGAATTGAAATTGACGTTGATAATCATCCACGAATCCAGTTTGCCTGAGGTTGGCGAGTTCTCCTAATAGATTATTTCTCATAAGCGGTCTGAACCGTATATGGCAACATTCCTTGAAGCGTTCCCACACCATTCCAGGTTCTTCTTCTTTCATTTGATCGAACCATAGTTGCGCTTCTCTTATCAATTTAAATATTGTTAATGCCACCTTCTCTCCTTCAGCAATTCTTTGGTTTAGAAAAAACCTATTGCAGCGCCTTAACCACTCTAATGGGTCCCCTGTCTCATCATAAGTCAGAAATTCCATTTTGGAATAGCTTGGAATCATGCTGCCTCCTATTTGCGAGTTGTTTTTGTCCATATGGTCATTATTGTTGCCACTACTATTTCTTCCATCTTTTGAGTTGTCTTTTGTTGAATCGTTATTCGCTCTTTGAATTATGATTGAGAGGTTTGATATCTGTTCTACTAAAGCAATCTTCCAGACCATCATCTGCTATTCTAAAGCAGTATGTCAGATCGTCATCTGTTGTTCTAGAGTAGTCTGCCTGGTCGTCATTTGTTCAATGAATTCTTTCATGACTGATGCTAAATCTGTGTCACCCATGTTAGCTCTAGATACCAAATTGTTATGGTCCCTTGTCTGGGATCGTGTTGACACAGTCCTAGACGCAGTAGAAGTAGACTCGTCCTTGATAGAGTCCCTTCTTAAATTCACGAGTATTTTTCATAATAATTACTGATAATTTTATTTCTAATCTGAATGTCTTTAAATAAGCTTATAATAGAAGAAAAGTCCCTAATTAAATTAGGCCAATAACTACTTTTCCTTAGAATAACTATCATTTAAATTTAAATGAAAATAATCTTATTTAATAGGAAGATTCTATTCTGACCCCTAAATCTTTTCCTAAAAATACTGAAATGAAAATTTTAAAATTTTGTTATGCTACTAATTAAAAATAATTAAATAAAATAATAAATCCTACTCAGCCTAACTAATCCTAATAGTTTTTTTTTCCACAAATGCATCCATATCACTTATATATAGATTGAAAAACATATATTTTTTAACCCACAATTCTATATCAAGAAAACATCAACACCAATGTTTTGAAATACACAATCAACACCAATGTTTTGATATCATTTAAGACAATGTTTTGATTGTGTATTTCAAAATATTGGTGTTGATGTTTTCTTGATATAGAATTGTGGGTTAAAAAATAGATGTTTTTCAATCTACCCTTTAAATGCGAACAGGTTGTTGATAATGTATTTTGATAGAAATTAGACTACCAAAAGCATAACATGTTTTAAATATTATATTTTACCGTGTTACTTCCTTCACTCTTCTCTCTTGAAGTAAAATATACTATCAAAAGCATATCATGTTTTAAGTAGTACATTTGATAAGAGCAGCGATCTCCCGTGTAACTTCCTTCTCTCTTCTTTCTCGATGTTAAATACACTACCAAAAGCATAATATATTTGATAAGAGAAATTATTTCTCTTGTTATTTTCTTCTTTCTTGAAGTAAAATACACTACCAAAAGCAATACATTTAAAGAGCAGCGATTTCTTTTGTTATTTAATTTCTTCTCTAGAAGTAAAATACACGGCCAAAAGCTTGTTTTAAGTAGTATATTTTAAGAGCAGCAATTTCTCTTACTTTCTCTCTTGAAATAAAATCGTTCAAATTCTTTCGTTGCTCCGAGATCTATGACTTAGTTATATTCATTGTTTGGAAATATTTATCGGAGTTTCTCTTTGCACCTTTAGTGATGAAGAGACACCTTTATGAAACCTGAAAATGTTCTTGGCATAGTCTGAAATTAAACTTACAGACATTTCTAATACAACTAGCAAAAACACTTTGTAAGTTAGTCACTCTCATTTTGTCAAAAAAAAATTAAATTAGTACGAATATCGATCTCCGTGCTTCGATAAAGTGTAAGTTTTCTCAAGTTAAATTGATAGAAGGGTGAGTGGAATTAGTTCCTTAGGGTACGGATGTCGAACTTGATACTTCGATAACCAATTCGACAAGATACACCGGAACCACTACAATAACAAGTACTAGATGACAGAGCAGAAAAGTAATAAAGAACACAATCAATTGTTTATCTAATTTGATGAAACCACACATGCGTCTAGGGGTTGAGTCCATAGCCTAAGAAAAGAAATCCACTATTAGTAGTTTAGTACAATTAGACTTACAAGCAACAACAACCCATATGTCATTCAACGTTTCTTCCTAACACTAACCAATGACTTTCTATTTAGAGACTCTCACTAAACATGAGAACTTACTCAATTCATTCTCTATCACACAACCCGTCACTAAACCCTAGTGATCAACTTCGATCTAACAAGATGGATGATGTTGAATATTACAACTCAATTAGACAAACCTTCTAATGTCAAGTTACTGAAACATAGAGGTGTACACAACAATGTTGAATTTATAACTCAACTAGACAAACCTTATATGCCAAGTTACTGAAACATAGATGTGTACATAAAAATAACAAGGACTCTTCTAAATCATAACACTAAAATCTTCAATGTGAATGCTTATTTTCTAATGTAGGTTTGAGCTCCTTATATAGATAATAACTCTGGGCTTTTTTCCTTGAGGACCTGCAGTTATTTTCGTCCATAATCTTTGCACAATCTGTTGGATATTTGATAATCTCCTTGAATACCTCCAACAAAACGATATGATTTAGTTTGTTACAAGCTCAAATGTAAATCTAATTTGATATTTACAAATGTCTAACAAATCACATATTCATATTGTTAAACCAATAACAATAAAACATAATTGAATCTTCTCAAAAGATTATGTTAAAACGCAACAATCTGGCGCCTCTTGCATAAGGCCCAGATGTCGTACCAACATGTTGGAGCATCGCGCCCAACACATGTCCCTTTTGCAATTCCATACAACTTTAGCAAGATAGACCAATCTTGAACACTTCTCCAAGGTGTTTTTCTAAATGCATCAAATCCAAACGGTCAATCCAATAGGAACAACAATCTACCCATTTGGGAAATTGTGACAAAATAATTCTCCAAGATAAATAGCACTTCTTCCATGAGAACAAGTGATGGCCAGTAGATATACTGAATCTTCAGAGCATTTAAGTAGCAGCATGTTCCATGTATCAGAGTTAAGCATCAACATCAATAGAAGTAAGAAGCATCAACATTCAAATGCTTACATATAATTCATCCAGTTGCTCCAAACCAACCAGACAATTGTGTAAGCATTCACATACTTATTCATACATGAATCTAGTATCATATAGTTAGCAGCATAAAATCTTACTAACTAACATATATCAATATGCAATCATTCATATATTTAGTCATATACACACAATCGATTAGTAGTTTATATGAGAATATGCAAAAAAAAAATACTATTAACATAAATAGGTTTGTTTTCATAGATATATAGTTTCCACACAAGTTCTCATAAGTATTATAAACATATATGATAATATATGAATCAATAACAGTTAACAAAATATTAGGATATTGTACTTCAAGTCTCATTTTGGGAGGATATTGCGTATACTCTTAAAGCTATAATACCTCTTGTAAAAGTACTTAGGCTTGTTGATAGTGAAAAAAAGTCAGCAATGGGTAACATCTATCATGCAATGTTGGAAGCCAACGAGTCCATTAAAAAAAAACTTCAACAACAATGAAAGCAAATACAAAGAAATCATTGATATTGTTGATAGAAGATGAAGTATTTAACTTCATCATCCGTTACACGAATATTGATATTATCTTAATATGGGGTACTTTTATAGCAGTCTAATGATTGAGAATGGCGATAAGTTGTTGGATGGTCTTTATGCATGTATTGATAAGCTTTATGCAAGTGTTTAAGTTGTTGATGTCATCCATGAAGAATTAATTGTCGAAATGTAAGATGGGTGTAGGCGACTTTGCATTGAAGGAAGCGGTAAGGCAAAGAGCTGATGTAGTTGTTGGTAAGTAACTAAGTCTATTTGGCAATGATTTAATTACATAACATTTCTTTTTGTATATATGCTAATGCAAATAAGTGTTGCACTGCAGCTGAGTGGTGGAGGAGGTATGAAGCAAAAACACCAAATTTGCAACTCCTTGCTATTAAAATATTGAGTTTGACTTGTAGCTCATCGGGTTGTGAGCGAAATTAGAGTGCTTTTTAGCATGTAAGTAGTTGATATTAAGTTATAGATTCAGATTAATAGTTTAGTAATGTATATTTATTATTTAAATTAACACTAAAATTATAATATAAATCACCCCAAGAAGAAAAATAGACTTAAACATCAAATATTGCAACACTTAGTTTTTATCTAGTATAGTCAAAATTTGAAAGAGCGCTTTGACATTGATGATTTGATTGATTATGTGGTCATGGGTGATGATATTGGTACCAATAACTTATGGTTGTTGGAAGGTGAAGATGAAGTTCAACCCGATAATGATGATATGGTGTTTGATGGTGATGATTTCTCTTGGCTAGATGTTAAAATTGTAAGTAGTGTTGTTGAACTTACAATCAACACTAGGAGCCAAACAACATTGTAGAAGAAGGCAGCTGCAACTCCACCACCTCCACCTTCTTCATCTAGATCTAAGCAAAAAGTAAAGGAAGTGGTAGTAGTAGATGATGAATTTGGTGATTAATAATATATTGGAGAGGATGAAGAGGATGCAAGTGTCGGAGGAAGTGAAATTCGAAACTTAGATTTTAATGATTTTTGAATTTTTACTAGAGTTTTGATGTTTAGTTATTTTAAGATTTAGATGTTTAGGTGTTTGTTTTTTTTTTTTAATTTTATTGATATTTTGGAAGTATGTTGTAATATTTTTTTTCTTAACACTAATGTCTTTAATGGTATTTGGAATTGGAAGTGTACTATTATGAATTTGAAAGTTTTTTTATTGTTAAGAGTTAAGACTTCATTAAGTGCCAATTAAATAGTCTGTATCACTAAAATAGCACCTGAGCCGCTCTCCAGTACCGCGCCACTCCCATTATAGGGTTGACCGTGCCACGCCGTTTTTTGAGATTAACAACATAGACAACCACCGCACTCATGGTTTCTGTAAAATAGAAATTAAAAGTGAAACCTATCTTTAAAATATTGACAGGTGTCATTCTTGCATTTCTTCTCCTATATGTTTCGTAAGAAATAACACTACTTATATAATAAATCTCTAGTACTCAAGAAAAACAATATTCCCTGGAGGTAAAATTAAGCAGAATCTCGTAATCGCTGAATTTACATGTCCAAAGGTTTCAAACATTTATTTGATATCTTTCTTTTCAAATCAAGTTCCTTGAATTACATGTTCCACTTTATATTTTTCCTTGGCCTTTTTGTAGTTGCATATCATTTGTATAATATGATAAATTAATCACATTATATCTTATCTAATCATTTTCAATCAGAAGCAAAGTGGCCATCAATTGAAGCTATCCAGTGCAGCAAGTAGACCAACATAAAAGCAATACAGTATACATAAATGGAAAGCTGCAGAATGAACAATCACAGTATAATGTTGTAAAGAAGCAGTGACTGCCTTTTCAAAGGTCCCTTGACTTCTGAACCATTATCATGGCTATCAATTAGTGCAATTTCCAACCTATGGGAACCTGAGCAAAAAGTATGAGTTAACTGAGCGTAGGGCTTAAGATTATCACGTAGATTGGGTGGGTATAAATAAATTTTGAGCCTTTATCCTTTGTTTCTTAAAACCGTGAACCAGGCCACGTTACAACCCTCAAAAGACCTAACTGAAGCAAGGTTATTTTGAAAGCATACTACAGCAAGGTTGCGTAAAATGACTCCAAAAGATCTTTGTAAATCAATTATTTTAGCAGTACACATGTGCTTTAAACTTTGAGTGTCTTGAACCACCGTGTTCTGACCAATGACTCATTTATGTTGCATCTTTCAAAAATGATGTTCAAAAGTTGCATGAACTTTGCATTACCATATTTGTATGAATACTTTTGTTTGCAAACTGGCTTTCCTCAAGGAATTTTCAAACATTGAGAAACTTGGTCAAGTGATCCTGTCAGGGGCAAGTCCTTCTCAGAATTTGTTTATTCATAAGACCTTTCAAGACTCAGAATGGGGCAAGCCTTCCGAGGGCACAGTAAAGTAGTTATTTTTAAGAATCAGACAAGCTAAAGCAATTATCAGCTCATCTATAACAGTCAGCTAATCTGGGGCAGTTTACTTGAAGGATCCCCAAGCAACTTTCCATCCTTCCTACAAGGACCATCAACTTGATACAGTTTAGAAGTGTGGCAGAGATGTGTTCAGCAGTAACATCTTTGGTCCCCGAGCAGAATGACAATGATCTCCGTGTTGAGGAATAAGTTCTCTAGTCTTGTCATCTCACAAAAAGAGTCGAGCCTTGTCTTCGGCGTCTGCATTTGCATTTAATCATATATCATAGCATATTTCATATACATACGCATATCATGAGTGTTTTATCCTCATTTGCATTTCTCCATAGGTCGTGTTTTATCCACGTCTTACCTTGTGGTCAAAATCCAACTCACTTGGCACCTACCAAACAGTCTTTGTCGTGTACATCTGACGTTCTCCCAGATATGACATTTTTTATCCGATTGTTTTTCCGGATATTATTTCTCTCTCTGATGTTTTTCTAGATTGAGTCTTTGTTCTGATGTTCTTCCAGAACTTATCTGATGGTTTTCCAGATATTTACCTTGACTCTGATGTTTTTCCAGAATCTATCCGACGTTTTTCCGGATATGTTTCTCTCTCTGATGTTTTTCCATATTGAGTCTCTGTTCTGATGTTCTTCCAGAACTTATCTGATGTTCTTTCAGATATTTCCTTTGATTCTGATGGTTTTCCAGAATCTATCTGATATTTTTCCGGATATGTTTCTCTCTCTGATGTTTTTCCAGATTGAGTCTATGTTCTGATGTTCTTCCAGAACTTATCTGATGTTGTGTTTCAGAGTTCATTCGATGTTCTTCCGAATGTCTCTGATGTTTGTTTATGTGTCCCTGTTATATTTCTCAGATTTCTCCTCACCTCATTCGATGATATTTTGAATGCTGTGACTCTTTTTCATCTAGTTCCGTTCATGAATGATGTCTGTTGCTTCCCCAGTGTTTACTCTTTGTGTTGACTCTATCCCGTTTTTCTTTTGTGTTTGTTTGCATTTTAGCATCTCATCATTTTCATCATATTAGAGTTCATGGCATGTCAGCATTACACAGTCTTTTCTTTTGTCCATAGCATAACATGTCATTGCATCTAAAGGCAAAATTTTCGGTTATCTGTATTTAAATACCTTTCACCATGATTTCACGAGGATTTTCATCACTCATGTCATCCAGTGAAGATATTTAAATAGGGGCAACTGTCATACCCCAAATTTTACCCTCGGATCCTTGATCATTTCATATCATTCTAAGTCGGGCATTTTCGTCATCCCATTTTAAAATCTTTTTTCTTTTTTCTTTTTTCTTTTTTATATATAATTATTTTAGGTATTACTTAGAATTGATTTATTTATTTATTTATTTTTATTTAGTTTGTTTTTAATATATAGTTTTTAGTAGTTATTTTAGTTTAGTTTATATTTTAGCATAGTTGTTATTATTTTCTAATTAGTTTATATTTTAATTTGTATTCTTGTCATATTTTCTAGTAATTAATTTAGCTTAAATTTAGTTGATTTATTTTTAATGTAGAATCATCTTTTAATTTTTTATATAATTTTTATTATTAGTTATTTATTTTATTATTATTTGTTAATAGTCATTTATATTATTTATTATTTTTGTTCATTACTAGTTATAAGTTATTTTTGTTATTTATTATTTATTTACTATTACTTTTTATTTATCATTTATTTCTTGTTATTATTCACTTCTTATTATTATCTTTTTTTTATCCTTTTTATTTTGTTATTATTTTTATTTTTATTTTATTTTTATTATTATTTATATTTTATTATTACAAGTTCTTTTTTCTGTATCATCAACTGTGAAACCTATAACACTCCAAACACTTTGCTCCAAAACATCTCTAATTATGCTGTCAAGATAGACATTTGCCAATACCATCTTGTTTGTACCCCAAAATCCCAAAAGAGCCTGCTACAATCCTCACTTCTGCAGCAATACAATACATTGGACCAAACCTTGACAATAACTAGACAAATGTTGATCAAACCCTGCAAGCTACCACTGACCAAAACCCAAAACCCTGAAGCAAACGTTACAGCAGCAACTAGACAATGCTACAAGCCTGCACTCTGCAAAGGGAAAACTACACTACAACCATCACCTACACAACCAAACAAAAACTCTGCTAATCCTTGACTGTGAAATCTGCTACAAACAGCACTCCAATCCAAATTCAACTGTCCAAACTCTGCAACCTGTACTTCAAATAAACAAAACAAAACTTTCTTTGCAATTGAAAGCAACAGTCCAAGAAGACCTGCAAAACTGCAAACCAAGAAAACAACAATAGCTCATATGCCCTACATCAGTACAAGCAAAACTGAGAAGAAAATTACTGACAGAACCTGATATAAGACTTGCTAGTACCAACCAAGAGAAAAAAAATTCAAAGCATTGAGAAGTCTTCTCTTGAGAATACAGATTGGAGAGAGAACGAGAAGGGAAACAAAAACAAGGAAGCATATAAACCTTACTGGGAATTCACAAGAGGATCCCCATCAGTAGCCTCAACCTTCCCACTCTCTCATTATTTTTTCACGCAAAAACCTTCAATCTTCCATCATTAACCTTAAAACAATACAAAAACACATCCAATTCATCTTCTTTAAAAATACCGTCGCAATTTCACAGACCACCCTTCATGAAAGTTCCTTCAAACCTCGGTTAATAATCATCCAGGAACACCCGCCTCACCTTTCTTCCATCTTGACCCATCAACACAAAAACAAAATCCCTCACCAGAACCACATATATCAATCCTTCTGCAATAATTAACCTTCAAATCCATAAAGCCAACACCTGCATAGAAAATAACCATAAGAGCTTCAATCACTCTCTTCCACCTCCACCGCACCGGGAATCACAACAACATCATCGCGCATCCGCCGAAAATTGCGAGAGACGAGAGGGATTGACTTAGAGAGAATCACACGACGAGAAGAAGAAGCAAGGGATTTATCGAGAGAGAGGAGACGAAAATGAGGGTCGAAAACGAGGAGGTTAGTGCGTCGTCTACCTTCACTGAGATTCTGCTTTGTATCATTGTGAGTGACAATGTTTTTCCCCTTTTTTGTTTTTAGCTTACTCGTGTGATTTCAACGGTTGCTGTTACTTGGATTTTGGGGTTTCGGATCTGAGTAATTTCACTCTTTATTATTGTTGGACCCATGTGGGAACCGTAACAGGCTTAGCCCATGTTGATCACTCTCCACACACAAATTTTAATTTCACTTAATTTCCATTAATTTCTTAGTTTTTCTTTAGACAACTTTTAATTTTATTTAAATTTTCATTTATTTCCCTCATTTTAATTTTTGGCTAGTTTTAGGATATTTAGCTTTAATTACTAAGATTAAAAAAACTTCAAAAATATTTTCCTGTTAGAATAATCCTTATTTTAAAATCGTGTTTAAAAATGTAAGTATTTAGGATTTAGTTTAGTTTTAATTAGAATTTTAATTTAGTTTTAATTAGATTTTTTTAATTTAGTTTTAATAATACTTTAGTTTTTAGTTAAAATCATATTTTAGTTTTTTAGGTAGATTAGTTAATTAATTAGACTTTGGTTTTATTTTGATTTTATTTTTAAAATTAATCATGATGTTTCTACATTTTTATTAAATTCTTGATGCTTTTATCTTGTTATAATTTTTTGTGTCTCACTAACCACTAACTTCCTGTTAACATTTACAACTTAAGATTGGAGTCGGCGTGCTCTAGTTAGTGTCCCGCCGTGGACATTTCCCTTGTTTACCCTTGCCATAGGACTTGGAGTCGCCGTACTCATGTTTAGCATCCCGCCGTGGATATATTTTACCTTTACCCTTTATCCTAACCTTAGGATTGGAGTCGTCGTGCTCTATTTAGCGTCCTGCCGTGGACATCCTTTACCCGTTATCCTAGCCTTAGGATCTGAGTCGCTGTACTCATGTTTAGCGTCCCGCCGTGGACATTCTCTACCATAACAATCTCATCGTAGATTCAGGAGTCGCCGCACTCCATGTAAGTACTTCCCTATGAATGCTTACATCCCCTTGGAACCTTGACCACAATCAAGAGTTCCTCACCCCTAGTTAGGGGAACTACGATTGCTCTGATTCCATTCCCGTCAGGATACGTAGGCACGAGATGCGATGTCTTGGCGAGCATACTTAGTGTATATACTTTAGATCTTTACCCTTAGCACATTTCCTTTAGCAAGCAAACTTTAGCAAACACAAATATTAACAAGAGGTTCCTGTAGAGTACTACAGATGTTTAGGATGTGAAATACCTACCCTAGGCATAACCAACCCCCGAACCTTTAGATCTCTTTGCTTAACTTTAAGCCTTGCTTTTTGTTTTGAAATTTTATAGGTTTTTCTTTCTTTAAATCTTACCTTTTTGGATAAACTAAAGTCCGTTTGTGAATTTAAGAATTTAAGATTCAAGTGAATACAATAGCTTGATATCCGATTCTCACCGCAACATGTTGGATGGTCTTTATGCATGTATTGATAAGCTTTATGCAAGTGTTTAAGTTGTTGATGTCATCCATGGAGAATTGTTGAAATATAAGATGGGTGTAGGCCACTTTGCATTGAAGGAAGCGGTAAGGCAAAGAGATGATGTAGTTGTTGGTAAGTAACCAAGTCTATTTGGCAATGATTTAATTATATAACATTTCTTTTTGTATATATGCTAGTGCAAATAAGTGTTGCACTGCAGCTGAGCGGTGGAGGAGGTATGGAGCAAAAGCACCAAATTTGCAACTCCTTGCTATTAAAATATTGAGTTTGATTTGTAGCTCATCGGGTTGTGAGCGGAATTAGAGTGCTTTTTAGCATGTAAGTAGTTGATATTAAGTTATAGATTCAGATTAATAGTTTAGTAATGTATATTTATTATTTAAACTAACACTAAAATTATAATATAAATCACCCCAAGAAGAAAAATAGACTTGAACATCAAATACTGCAAGACTTAGTTTTTATCTAGTATAGTCAAAATTTGAAAGAGCGCTTTGAGAGTGATGATTTGATTGATTATGTGGTCATGAGTGATGATATTGGTACCAATAACTTATGGTTGTTGGAAGGTGAAGATGAAGCTCAACCTGATAATGATGATATGGTGTTTGATGGTGATGATTTCTCTTGGCTAGATGCTAAAATTGTAAGTGGTGTTGTTGAACTTACAATCAACACTAGGAGCCAAACAACATTGCAGAAGAAGGCAGCTGCACCTCCACCACCTCCACCTTCTTCATCTAGATCTAAGCAAAAAGTAAAGGAAGTGGTAGTAGTAGATGATTAATTTGGTGATTAATAATATATTGGAGAGGATGAAGAGGATGCTAGTGTCGGAGGAAGTGAAATTGAAAACTTAGATTTTAATGACTTTTGAATTTTTATTAGAGTTTTGATGTTTAGTTATTTTAAGATTTAGATGTTTAGGTGTTTGTTTTTTTGAATTTTATTGATATTTTGAAAGTATGTTGCAATATTTTTTTTGCTTTAACACTAATGTCTTTAATGGTATTTGGAATTGGAAGTGTACTATTATGAATTTGAAAGTTTTTTATTGTTAAGAGTTAAGACTTCATAAAGTGCTAATTAAATAGCCTGTATCACTAAAATAGCACCTGAGCCGCTCTCCAGTTCCGCGCCACTCCCATTATAGGGTTGACCGTGCCACGCTGTTTTTAGAGATTAACAACATAGACAACCACCGCACCCATGGTTTCTGTAAAATAGAAATTAAAAGTGAAACCTATCTTTAAAATATTGACAGGTGTCATTCTTGCATTTCTTCTCCTATATGTTTCGTAACAAATAACACTACTCATATAATAAATCTCTAGTACTCAAGAAAAACAGTATTCCCTGGAGGTAAAATTAAGCAGAAACTCGTAATCGCTGAATTTACATGTCCAAAGGTTTCAAGCATTTATTTGATATCTTTCTTTTCAAATCAAGTTCCTTGAATTACATGTTCCACTTTATATTTTCCCCTGGCCTTTTTGTAGTTGCATATCATTTGTATAATATGATAAATTAATCACATTATATCTTATCTAATTATTTTCAACCAGAAGTAAAGTGGCCATCAATTGAAGCTATCCAGTGCAGCAAGTATACCAACATAAAAGCAATACAGTATACATAAATGGAAAGCTGCAGAATGAACAATCACAGTATAAGTATAAACTCACAGAATTATTGATGTATAGGTTGCGAAAGCTTCCAAGTCATTGTACCAAAGAAAGTAAACTTAATCAACAGATATATTGTGATCAATTAAGTTCCACATATTGTGATGAAAAAATAAAAGTAATCACATAATAAAAATAATCAAATGATCAGTCAACAACATATTATAAAAATAAAAAGTAAATCTATATTGTATAACCTGAAGGGGATAAATAATCATGCCAATACCCTAATACTTACATTTTTTTAAATATAGTTATTATTAATTTTCGTTTTTTAATATATTAAATAATAATTAATATTTTAATCTAAAAATAGTAAAAAATGATCCAAAAAAAATAATAAATAAAAATAAAATTAATTTTGGACTGATGAAGGTGAAGGTGAAATGAAGGCTTCTGACAACCAAGTGTGCAGGATCATTACTGCGAACCAACTCAATGCCTGGTCATCTAGAGGTAAGCTCTCTGCTGGGCAACTTAGTGTCAAGTATGCCATCCTTCACAGGATTGGTGTTGCTAACTGGGTGCCCACTAATCATACCTCTACCATTTCTGTTAGTCTGGGTAGATTTATTTATGTTGTGGGGACTAAGATTGAGTTTAACTTTGGACAATATATTTTTGATCAAATTGTAAAACATGCAACCACTAGTGTTGTGAAACTGCCTATTGCATTTTCATCTCTTATTTGTGAAATCATTCTTAACCAACACCCTGGTATTCTCACTACAAATGATGTGTCTTGCAAGAGGGAATCTGTTATGTCCCTTCATTACAAGTTGTTTGCTGGGAGACATGTCCTAGACATTGTCTTGACTTCTGCTGAAAAGGCTTCTACATCAAGGGCTAGGATTATTTCTGAGTTGAAGGAAACATGCAGGGAGTTAGGTGATATGATTAATGTGACTACTGATAGCAAGATTAAATTGGAGGCTTTGATTCAATGTTTGGAAAATGAAGATAATGTAATGCATGATGATGATGCTCAAGAAGATGAAGGTGAGGAAGTGTCTAAGGAGGATACTGATGATGGTGTTAATTCTGTACCTACTGATACTGATGCTGATGCTGATGCAACTGAAAGTGCTGGTTCTGAGGATGAAGATTAATCTGTTTTATTTGCTCTTTGTTTTTTGGCTTCTTTGATTTGTCTGTTGTTGAAGAATGTACTTTTTTTTGCACTTAAGGTGCTAATGGCTTATACTGTATTTGGGTCTTTGTACCCTTAACTTATCTTAGTTCTGGTAATGTGATCTATATTGCTTTCCCTTACCTTATATTCCCAATTTGTGACTAAAAAGGGGGAGAAGTTTGGTGTGTATAAAGCTGTGTTTGGTAGGTGTGAAGCTGGTAAAAGCTTTTGCTGCTCTGAAGATGTTGTTGTTCTATTGCTCTGTTGATCTTGCAGGATGTTGATCCTGTTGGATATTGTTGTTTTTGTTTGGGCTATTATAAGTGCATTTGTGACTTACAGGTTGTTGGCTGGTGAAGTGTAGTTGAGCTGCTTGGTTTGTGTTTTGCCTTGAAGAGTTGCTGGTTTTTGTGTTGAGGGGGAGTTTGTATTTACTCCTATCTTAAATTTTTCTGATGTGTTATGCTCTTTGCTTTAGAAGCTCTTGTGATCTGTTATTTGTTTTAGCCAAAATTTGCCAAAGGGGGAGTTTGTTAGTTTCTGATTAGTAGATATTTTGGTAAAACTTGGTGAAATCACAAGATGTCCTACAGGATGTCTTGACATATGGTATTTAGATTTTGCAGGTAGCAATGATTGTTGTTGCAGGATTTAGTTCATGATGTCAAACATGATGTCCTAGCTTTTGTGAACAAAACATTCTGTGAGAATGTGTTTGTTTGTCTGTTACTTTTGTGCAACTTTTTGCACTGCTGTGATCTGTCCTTTATGGTGTAAATCTGCGTGGATTTTGTTCTTATTCAAAGGCGTTTTTGATTCACATATCGTGGAACATTTATGGACTCAAGTGGAGCTATTTTCTGAAGAATATCTTGAAGATATGAAGAGTGATTTGATTGGATCTTGGATCATATCAAATATGTTTCATTGATGCTAATTATTTAGATTGATCTCTTCACAATCAACTGTTACTTTTGCCAAAGCCCAAGCTCAACCAAGTGTTGCTATTTAAGGATTCACAACCCTAGCTTACAGGGCAGAGAATCTAGGTTTTATATTGTGCAATTGCGTAGGGATTAATGTTTTAGCTTTCGTGGGTTTTGTGTTAGTTTGTGAGTCATTCACTCATTACTTTAATGTGTGAATTGGACTAAGTTTTGTATTGTAAGTTGTTCACTAAAAGCTTGTAAGCAAGAGTGTATTGTTCTTGATTGAAGCTTTTAAGCAAGATCAAGATTGTGTCTTTGAAGAGTGTCTTCAAAAGTCTTATTATTTTTGTTGTTATCACTGCTGTGATTGAGGGGGAGTGAGAGGTGTCTTTTATCTAGGAAAGTCCTAGGTAGAAATTGCAAGGGTAGAGATTAGGTGAGAAGATGGTAAACTAGAGAGAGTCTACTGTATATCTTCAAACTAATTCTACTTAGTGGATTTCCTTTCTGGCTTGGTAGCCCCCATACATAGGTGTGTTTTCACCGAACTGGGTTAACAATTGCTTATGTCTTTTTTACTTTTGTTATCTGTTTGTCCTTGTTCTTATTGATGATTGTACAAATATTAGTGTCGTAACATCGCCTTCAACATCTGATATCTGATACCAGAATTTCAAGGGGTTCCATCAGGAGTTGTATTAGGGGCTTCATCGGGGGTTCTACCAGAGTTTATCAAACAACGACCGAAGGATCGTCAGAGTGCTACCCTATTTTGGTAACATGATCGAATGATCATAGAAATCGTATGCCAAGTTTTACCAAGAGGGGTTAAAACTGATCAAAAGGGTTCTAGCAGGGTTCTATCTAGGGTTTCATTAGGGTTCTACTCAGGGTTTCACAAGGGTTCCATCGAAAGTTGGTTTGATTATCAAAAGAACGTCAAGGGTTGATAAATCCTTGCTAATCCACAAAAAGTCTCTTGTTTTTCCATGCTTCCTCTCTATGGACAAAATTTATCGGTCCTCCTGTATTTAATTATCTTCCACCACGATTACATGAGGAATGTCGTCACTAATACCATAGGGTTGAAGGTAATTAAATAAGGACAGTTGTCGTACCCTAAATTTTGACCACTTGTTTTATAATTATCAGTCATTTTTAGTACTTTAAAAGGGAAATAAAATCAAAAGTGTCAAGTTAGTCTAGTTGGTAAGCTTTGTAGTTGTTAGGTTTGAGGTTGTGGGTTTGAATCTCATATACTAATTTTTGGCCTTGTTTTTCCTTTTATTATTTAAAAGGTCAAAAATTATATTTTTTTAAATATAGTTATTATTAATTTTCGTTTTTTAATATATTAAATAATAATTAATATTTTAATCTAAAAATAGTAAAAAATGATCCAAAAAAAATAAATAAATAAAAATAAAAATTATTTATTTATTTATAGTTAAAAATCATTCATATTAAAAGTTTTGTTTTTACTCTTGATTTTTTCTTTAATCCATTTTGATTGATAATTAATTTTATTTAAACAATAATTTTCATAACATTTGGGGACAACTAACCCTGACTAACAATCGCACTCACAACCCTCATTCTCATTACCGACAAAAACTTTGCTAATCTTTTCACTACACAGAAAAAAAAATCTGCATCCAAATTAACCTCAAAGCCTTTGGTCAAATATTCATCAACTCATAAACCCTTACAAAATAACCATAAAATCTAAACAGAAACTAATCACTTTTCACCACCATAACATTCTATCAAAACCATATAAATTACAATACCCCATGAACAATATAAACTTCTCACCATATTATTCATCAATCCTCATCTTAAAACAACCATCAAATTCGTCACTCTCATCTTAACAAATTGTTCACAACCATATCACAAAACTTAAATCATGAAAACTCAAAAGAAAATAAAAAAGATAGAAGTCTCGTTCGAGAGGTCTAACGCCTCATGCGAAAGACTATAGTCTCATCATCCAAGCAACAAATGACTTCGCTTGAGGACTTAGACTTCCAAGGCTAGATTAATTCTCTCCAATGGAACTTAAACTGTTCTTGGACAGGACCAAACAATATGATTCCTCTTAAGGAACTCTCTAGCCTAATAATCCCAGAACGTCACACATATCATTGAGAAATTCGGGGTCTCAGGATACTCCCTCATACCATAGTTTAAGAGCACTCCGTCCTCTATCAAGGGCCTCTTACTTGAGTGACTGTGTAATGTTATATTTGTAATGGACTTGGTTAAGGCGATGACCCCAAGAAAGGTGACAATCATATGTCACACTTAGGGAGGTACCACCTCACCCCTAAGGCTTTCGTATCAGCAAGTCATAGGAAACGCGGGATAAGACATTCTTTGGGTAGAGAGAAGTTAGGGTCAGTAACTGACTCACATTCCCTTGATAATAGAGATTAAACGACCCGCCATTGACTAGGTGGACGGTGATTTTTTTCTCAGAAAACCATAGGCCTAAAGCCTCTATAAAAACCTCTCCTACAACGGAAGAGAGGACAAATCTTAAGTCATACAGATCATAACACACGATTATACTACAACAAAAGTATCATGCTACATACAAACAAAGTCTTTCACCTTACGTGAACAGATCCTTTAAACGCACCACAAAGCACCATCATATAGGACTTCTCGCAGCCATGGACAAACTCTAACCACCCTACAACGTGAATTAATAATTATTTAAAAAATAAAATTGTTTATTTAATAGGGTTGAAGAATTTTTATATAAAAAATTATAGAAAAATATTTATTTTTAGATATTTTATTAAATTAAAAATATAGAAAATAAAATATAGTATGTCATTAGCAATGTGTATTAAAAATAAAATAATAATATTTAAATTATTATCATGTAGACATTAAAGTGGTTAAATAAATATTTATTCAATTTTAGTTAGGAATATAGGGTGGCTGCATATAATACTAGACTTTTAATTAATAATGTATATAATACTATTATTCAAATAAAATACCCTGCAACAAAATTGAATAATTTGAACGTGGCATCTTCCATACCACACAGGTGTGTTGGGTATTATGCATATCTTTACCCTTTTTACATATTCCAGTAAAATCTACATAAAGAAAGAACACAACAATGGAGACACATGCATGCGGTATCCAAGTCTTGTTCTGTGTCTGTGGAGGCCAAGATCAAAGCATTTCGGATCAAAAGTGATGATGATCATTGTAGAAGGTCTAGTGAAAAAGGTAATATACTTTTCTACACTTTGTTTCTTTTCTTTCATCAAGTGATTTTGTTGTAATTTTATGAAAAGGATAGCAAATTGATAGAGGAAAAAACACACATTTTGTTGCAAAATTCATCAGAACAAAAACTCTTTTTATGAAAAGGATAGCAAATTGATAGAGGAAAAAACACACATTTTGTTGCAAAATTCATCAGAACAAAAACTCTAATAAACATGTTCAGTTGCAAAATTGTATTTGTAGGAAAGACGAAAAGAAAACAAAAATTTGAGTCTGTCATATCACCCGAACGACCACCCCGAACAGATTAGACTGCACGAGAACGATCATCTACAGCACCAGATGAGGTATCAACTACTTGAAGGTCATCTCAGCCGTTAGTCACGCTCTGATCGTACGGTCTCACTTCTTCATCCAGACTTTAGTTCCTGTCTCCTTAGAAATCAAGGATACAGTAGTACGAGCCTATAGAACAGATCCTGTTCAAGTAAGGTCGTATCTATTAGCGTCTCCTTTTCGTTAAATAAACCTTTTTTAAAAGGCTAAAGCAAACGATGTGGGACTCTTTTGTTGTTTACACTCAATTTCTGAAACGCCTACTATAATATATTCTACTCTCAAGTTTGGTAAAACGTTTCATGAATTTGTCTAAACTCATTATGAAGCTTACCCACGATAATTGGCTATTTTTTAAAATCTTGGTTATAAAAACATGACAAAGCATATGTAATTTATTGGAGTTAAATACTGACCTCAACTCAACAGCAGAGTTCTTTATTGCTTCGAATGTGACTGTGTATTTAACACATGAACAACTTTAAGTTTTCTTAACATGTCTGCATTACTTTGTAATGATTTCACACAACTTACACTACCTGCCTCTTGGGGTGGAATTGATTTAGTTACCGTGATTTATAAAGGCATGACATGTTTGAAACAAGCAATGTTATTTCTCTTTATGCACTTGATAGATGGAGACACCATCTTTTAGTACACCTGATGCAGCTGCAATTAAGATTGCCGAGGCATCAAAAACTTAACGTTGTTTCCCTTGACCATTGTTGGATATAAAACATAGAGAATGTTTTGTTTTTGGTTATTGAAAAGCATAACTGACTGGTTTCCATCTTCATATTTTCAGACAGGGATTCCTCTTCTGGAGTTAAAATACTCATCTCAACTGATAAGGGATGCTGGATTAGTGATCAGAATTTGATGTCAATATCAAACTGACCATCCTTTAAATGATTCAAACTATATCTTCCTGTCCAGAATTTGATGTCAATATCAAGTATCAATGACAAACACAAAGAAAATATCAAGATCTCAATGGAGATTCTGCTGTTCAACTGTCAAGGATAAAGCAATGAGGTGGCTTACATCGTTATATAGCTCCAGATTTTTCAACTGCCATCGTCTAACATGCTAACTGTAAACTAACACAAGTTGCTTATTTGGATTACTTATACAATGCTTCCAATATGAGTGAGAGAGAAGATAGTAGATGACAGAAAAATACTACTAGTATTTACTTTCTTACTATCATGCACTCGTATCTCAGCAAATTCTATGGACCAGTTCACCATACTTTGATGCTCCCTAGATGGATCTCCATGTTTCTTGCTTGCTTGCCCTACAATTAACTACCATACCAACTCTACAACTCGTTTCTTTCTTTCTAGAATTCTTCCTGATCTTCAAACTTATTGTTATGGTCCCTTGTTTGGGATCGTGCTGACACATTCTTAGATACGGTAGACACTTTCTTTCGTCCTTGACAGTCTCTTCTTAAATTCACAAGTACTTTTTATAATAATATTCATGATTTTATTTCTAATCTGAATGCCTTTAAATAGGCTTACAATAGAAGAAAAGTTTCTAATTAAATTAGGTCAGTAATTATTTTCTCTAGAATCACCTATCATTTAAATTTAAATGATAATAATCCTATTTAGTAGGAAGATTTTGTTCTGACTCCTAAATCTTTTCTTAAAAAGTTCTAGTATGCTACTAATTAAAAACTACTCAGCCTAACTAATCCTAATCAATAGAATTAGAGGTCTTCCTCTTTGATACTGTTTTTCCACAAAATGCATCCATATCATCACTTCCCTTCTCGGCATTGAGCGTGTCCTCAAGCTCAAATTCTGGATACGTCTCGCAAAAATAATTAAATGATTTCCATGTTGCATCTTCTAGGCTATATCCTTTCCACTGGATTTATAATTTCCTAGTTTTTCTATTTATTCGAGTGCGGATGGTTGTTTTGGGAGTAGGTAAGGCCTTGCCATCGAACACTGGGGTAAGATATCTGCTGAAGAGCCCCTTATATTCCTTGAAGAGGGAAACATGGAATACATCATGTATTCTATTGTCCATAGGAAGCTGAAGTTTGTAAGCCACCGAACCTATCTTCGACACTACTTGAAAAGGACCAAAAAAACTTTGGTAGGAGTTTGTGATGCTTCTGTTTGGACACAGATAATTGTCGATATGTATGAAGTTTTAGCTAAACCCAAGCACCAACCTCAAAGTTCAATTCTTCATGTGCTGAATCATATGCATTTTTCATGTGTTTTTGAGCTTGCATGAGTCTTTCAGACATCTTGGAAGACTATATCTCGTTCTTGAATAACCATATCAATTGCTTCAATGCACGTGTGTTGCACCCCAAAATTTACCCAACCTTTTCTGTACTTGGTTTATGTTTCATCTCATTGTTCTAGCATTCGCATTTGCTTTTCATTGTTCATTTACAAGGGATCGGGAGAGGTGTGCATAACAAGAGAAGGTTACCCAGGGTATAAGCCTAAGCAGGAGGTTTTATTCAAGTGGTCAAGTGTTTATCATCATCAGGAGAAGGTCAAAGCTCTCTGAGAAAGTGGATGGGCAGTTGTGGTTTATCTCATATCTTGGAGGCTAGATGAAGATTATCAGAGGATTGTGAGTCCATGGTTGTGGATGGGGAATATTGTGGAAGCTCATTGAATGCTTTGAGAGCCATTGTGGAGCTTACCCAAGTGATTACATCATGTGCAAGAGGTGGAAGTCAGAGGATTGCACACCTAGAGTTTCATCTGCCTAGTACAAGATCCACTGTGGATTTGAGGGAGATCAAGACTTGGTTATAAGTCATTATGATCATGGAAAGTTGTGTTGAGACATCTAGGATGTTATTTCAAGATCAATTTAAGAAGAATCAAGAGTGTGAGAAGTTACTAAGTTTGGGTTTCAGAGGTTTGTCAGTGTAAAATCCCATGCTTAGTGCCTAACTTCAAGACCACATATTTCAAGATACAAGTTTCATCTCACCTTGATACAAACATGGGACTTGTAGAGCATATTCTTATCTTTCTTTTAAGTACTAGAACTCATCCATTGGATTTCTAGAACTCAAGTTATGATGCTGACAAGTTATGGGTCCTTAGATGAATGTATTCTCAGTCAACAAAAGTTGCATGGAGTTCCCAAGAGTATCGTGTCGGATAGAGATCCTAGATTTACTTCGAGATTTTGGGAAGGTTTGCAAAAGGCTTTAGGTTCTAAGTTGATATTGAGTTCGGCGTATCATCCACAGACGGATGGCCAAACTGAGAGGACGATTCAATCGTTGGAGGACTTGTTGCGTGCTTGTGTGCTCGAGCAAGGTGGTGTTTGGGATAGCTTTTTGGCATTGATTGAGTTCACTTACAACAACAGTTTTCATGCAAGTATTGGTATGGCACCATTTGAGGCTTTGTATGGTCGGAGATGTCGAACACCTTTGTGTTGGCATGAAACCGGAGAGAGATCGGTAGTTGGACCGGAAATGGTACAACAAATGACGGAGAAGGTGAAGTTTATTCGGGAGAAGATGAAAGCTTCTCAGAATAGGCAAAAGAGTTATCATGACAAGAGAAGGAAGGATCTTGAATTTTAAGAAGGTGACCATGTGTTTTTGAGAGTTACACCGGTTACGGGTGTGGGTCGTGCTTTGAAGTCGAAGAAGTTGACTTCTCGTTTTATCGGTCCGTATCAAATTATTGCACGAGTTGGTGCGGTGGCTTATCGTGTGGCGTTGCCTCCGAGTCTTTCGAATTTGCATGATGTGTTCCATGTTTCGCAACTTCGGAAGTATGTTCCGGATCCGTCACATGTGATTCCTATGGATGAGGTGGAGGTAAGAGATAATCTTACAGTTGAGGTTTTACCGGTTATGATTTTGGACCGCGAAGTTAAGAACCTAAGAGGCAAGGATATTTCGCTTGTAAAAGTAGCATGGGGAGGTGATGCGGAAGGCAATATGACTTGGGAATTGGAGAGCATGATGCGTGAGTCGCATCCTGAGCTGTTCGAATCAGGTAATATTTTCGAGGACGAAAATTCCTAAGTGGGGGAGAGTTGTAACGCCCCGATTCCAATTTCCTTTATTCTGAGTCCTTTTAATTTAATTGATTGAATTATTATTTTAAATATAGGATGTATGTGTTTAATATGTTATGTGTGCATATTGTTTTGGGCAAAAATAGGTTTGAGGGTATTTTGGGCATTAGTGATTATGCTAAGTGGATATTTTTATGAGAATTGATTAATTAGTGTGTGGAAAGAATTTGAGAGGAAAGAAATAGAATTATGAGATAAGAGAGGAAAAGAGAAAATATAGTAAGATAGAAAGAGAAAAGAAGAGAAAAAAAGAGGAAGTGAAGAGAAAAGGAGAGGAAAACCTAGAACTTCAAGAAATCATCACCAAAGCTTTCGATTGATCGAGTAAGGGTGTGAAACTTTATTATTCTATCAATGTGTATAATCATGTATGATTTTGTTGGATTGTTTTGGATTGTTGGTAGTTTTTCTACACTTTCCATTTTAGGTTGAATTTGGTTTAATAGAAAGGAATCGTTGTTTAACGGTTAGAATCGTGATTAGATGATGTAGGTTAGACGATATATGTTAGACTAAGGCTACTGGAACAACTTTGGATTTAATCGGGTGATTTTCGTGAGTTTTGAGGTGCTGGAGAAAAACTGAATGTTGTTGTTCGCAGGCGACTCGCTAGCAGCTCGCTAGGCGAGCACGCAGCGAACGCTCGCTAGCAGCTCACTAGGCGAGCGTGCAGCGAACGGTCCCAGACTTGGGACAGTGAGATCCTGATGTCCCTCGCTGGCAGCGAAGGGAGTAGCGAGGAGCTCGCTGGAGGTTCGCTGTGGCGAACGGGGTAGCGAACGAGGTCTGTAGCCTCTGTTCTTGCTCGCTAGCAGTTCGCTAGGCGAGGAGGTAGCGAACGCTCGCTAGCAGCTCGCTAGGCGAGCGTGTAGCGAACGTAGCAGGATGAATTTTCCCTGTTGCGTGGAGCTGTCGTGACTTGGGGTTTCGGTTGCGATTAACCCTTCTTTGATTTAATAGCTTATATGATGTTTTGTGATGTGTTGTGGGTAGCCGTATGGCGTGAATCCTAGATTATGAATTGTGACCGTTTGGGCAATTATGTGCATCGTTTAGCTTGATTAAAAAATCTATGATGTTTGTATGAATATATGCGATGAATGTGTAGAATGCATGAGTATGTTTGTAAACATGTGTGTATTTCAAGAGTGTCATGATTCATGTTGCATGTGAAGCATCATGGTATGCATTCTTGTGTCGATTGATTCCTCGGTGAATCTGCAGAACCTCGTGTGCCCTTGTGGGGTGTGAGTGATGGTTAATTATTGATCCCTCGGTGGATCTGCAGAACCTCATATGTTGTGATAGTTATTTTGATTCTGCGTAGAATCTGCAGAACCTCGTGTGCCCATGTGGGGTGTGAGCGATGGTTATTTGGTTCTTCAATTGAACCTGCTGAAATGAGTCGGTACCGCATTTGCATCTGCATAGAGTCGTGTGTCGGTCTCTATGAGTTGCATGTTGACATCTTGCATGGTGTATGGTGAATAAACATAATTGTAAATGTTTATATGAATTGTTGATGATTGGCATGATTGGTATGCTTGAAGACACATGTATGTGTGAATATATGTATATGTATGTTTTGTGTGTTTATGAACTGATATAAACATTGTTGACGCATATTGTATATGCATGGTGTTCTATTTGTAAATAGATAATGTGAATACATTGCGATGTACAGTATGACGAGGTGAGTTACGGTGAGAATGCGAAAGACGTATATTGGATATTATGTATATATATATATATATATATATATATATATATATATATATATATATATATATATATATATATATATATATATATATATATATATATATATATATATATATATATATATATATATATATATATATATATATATATATATATATATATATATATATATATATATATATATATATATATATATATATATATATATATATATATATATGTTTATATGCATTGTTGTTATGATATCGTTTCTCACCCTTCTGTTGTTTCTTTTAATGCTCTATGAGGCATTCCAGATTAGATTGCTGGAGGTATTTTTTGTGAAGCGTGGCTTCTTCCCTTTTTGGTCGGTCGGCTCTGATATGTAGCACCGGGTAGATAGGAATTATTTTGATTTTTTTTTGTGATACATCTGTGTATGTATCTGCTGATGATATGTTTTGTAAACATGATGAATGATAACTGTATATGTGAACATATGTTTTGGAGAATTATGGAATATTTGGATATTTCCGCCTTGTTCTAAATATTTCTTGTGGGTGCTACCCTGTTGTTGCATATCCGTTTGAGCAGGTGTTGTATGTGTTGGAATTTTTATGATAATGTGATATTTCCCTTTTATGCCACATTGCAAATGTACTCTGATGAAATTTTGAATTTGTGCCTAAATGATTTAATTGTTTATTTTGGGGGTATAGAAAGGGGGTGTTACATTAAGTGGTATCAGAGCCTGGTTGAGTCAGTTGTATCTGTCTCACTGTTTTGTTGGTTGAACGGTTGTTTGACCTTGTTGTTATTTTTGGGAATAATCAGAATATGGTTGGTCGTAATGACAACGCTATGGCTGCGGCATTGAAGGCTATGGCTCGAGCGGTGCAGGGTGCGCCGAATGTGAATGCTAACGATGAGTTTAGAAAGAATCAGCCGCCGGTGTTCAAAGGAAGGTTTGATCCGGACGGTGCTCAGATTTGGATGAAGGAGGTCGAGAGGATCTTCAGAGTTATGAATTGCGCTGAGGGGAACAAGGTGAGACTTGGATCTCACATGCTGAGAGAAGAAGTCGATGACTGGTGGGTCGGCATAAGACAAATTCTTGAAGTTGATGATGAGGAAATAACTTGGGATTTGTTCCGCACTGAATTTTTGAGGAAGTATTATCCGGAGAGTGTGAAGGGAAAGAAGGAAATGGAGTTTCTAGAATTAAAACAAGGGAACATGTTCGTGGTTGACTACACGGCTAAGTTTACGGAGTTGGTGAAGTTCCATCCTCACTATGATGCGGTGACGGCGGAATTTTCCAAGTGCACTAAGTATGAGAATGGCTTGCGTCCTGAGATCAAGCAAGCGGTGGGTTATCAGAGGATTCGAAGATTTTCGGACTTGACCGAACGCTGCAGGATCTTTGAAGAAGATACTAGAGCTCGTTCTACTCACTATAAGAGTTTAAATGAGAAGAAAGGAAAGCAACCGGTAAGGAGTGGACCTTATGTGACGCCTGTTGATAAAGGCAAGCATAGGGAACACTTTGTTAAGAGACCCGGTGGTGGAAGTTCTGGTCCTATTAAGTGCTATAGATGCGGCGAAGTGGGGCACAAATCTTTTGAGTGTAAGAAGGCTGGGGAAAAGTGTGCTAACTGTGGTGGTCTCGGTCATGCTACAACTGAATGTAGAAGGAATGTGATTAAGTGTTTTAACTGTGGGGAGGTTGGTCATATTAGTACAAAGTGTACTAAGGCAAAGCAAGCTCCGTCAAGCGGGAAGGTATTTGCATTAGCGGGTGCAGACACTACTAATGCGGATCGGTTGATTAAAGGTACATGCTTTATTAATAATATGCCTTTAGTTGCTATTATTGATACCGGAGCGACTCATTCGTTTATTTCTTTCGAGTGCGCTAAGCGTTTGGATTTGTGTTTTTCTTCTTGTGGTGGTGATATGGTTATTGAGACACCCGCTTCAGGGTTGGTAACCACGTCTTTGGTATGTTTGAGTTGTCCCTTGACCATGTATGGTAAGGACTTTATTATGGACTTGGTGTGTTTGCCATTAGAAGGATTAGATGTGATTTTGGGTATGAATTGGTTGCAGTATAATAGAGTTCGTATTGATTGTTATCACAAGTTGGTGAGGTTTCCATCTTTGGGAGATGAGGAGGAAGAGAGTTTTCTATCCACTAAGGAGTTGAAGAAACTTTTGGCGGATGAAGCTCAAGTGTTCTGTTTGGTTGCGTCGCTGTCGATAGAGAATAAGGTTGAATTGGATTTGGTTCCAGTGGTATGTGACTTTCCAGAAGTATTTCCGGAGGACATTACGGATGTACCGCCGAAAAGGGAAGTTGAGTTTTTGATTGATCTAGTTCCCGGTACTAGACCGATTTCGATGGCACCGTATCGTATGTCGGCATCAGAGTTGGTAGAGTTGAAGAAACAATTGAATGATTTATTGGAAAATAGATTTGTTAGGCCGAGTGTTTCTCCTTGGGGTGCACCGGTATTGTTGGTAAAGAAGAAAGATGGGAGCATGCGGTTGTGTATTGATTATCGGCAGTTGAATAAGGTGACTATTAAGAATAAGTATCCGCTTCCTAGAATTGATGATTTGATGGACTAATTGGTTGGTGCCCGTGTTTTTAGTAAGATTGATTTGAGGTCAGATTATCACCAGATTCGTGTTAAAGAAGAAGATATTCAAAAGACGGCTTTTAGGACACGGTATGGTCATTATGAATTTTCTGTGATGCCATTCGGAGTTTCTAATGCGCCGGGTGTGTTTATGGAATATATGAATCGTATCTTTCATGAGCAGTTGGATCATTTCGTAGTTGTGTTTATTGACGACATTTTGATTTACTCTAAGTCTCGAGAAGAGCATGAAGAGCATTTGCGGGTTGTGTTGCAAGTTTTGAAGGAGAAGCAATTGTATGCTAAGTTATCCAAGTGCGAGTTTTGGTTATCGGAAGTGAGTTTTCTTGGGCACGTTATTTCTGGTAATGGTATTTGTGTTGATCCGTCCAAGATTGATGCGGTGATGCAATGGGAGGCTCCTAAGTCGGTTACGGAGATCCGAAGCTTTTTGGGCTTGGCTGGTTATTATCGGAGGTTTATTGAGGGATTTTCGAAGTTGGCACTTCCGTTGACTCAGTTGACTTGTAAGGGAAAGACTTTTGTTTGGGACATTAATTGTGAGAAGAGTTTTATTGAACTTAAGAGACGGTTGACAACGGCGCCGGTTTTGATTTTGCCAAATCCGACGGAATCGTTTGTGGTTTATTGTGATGCTTCTTTGTCTGGTTTAGGTGGTGTTTTGATGCAAGACGGTAAAGTTGTGGCTTATGCTTCAAGGCAATTGAGAGTGCATGAGAAGAATTATCCTACGCATGATTTGGAATTGGCGGCCGTGGTCTTTGTTTTGAAAATTTGGAGGCATTATCTCTATGGTGCGGGATTTGAAGTTTTTAGCGACCACAAGAGTTTGAAGTATTTATTTGAACAAAAGGAATTGAATATGAGGCAAAGGAGGTGGTTAGAGTTTTTGAAGGATTATGACTTTGGTTTGAATTACCATCCGGGTAAGGCAAATGTTGTAGCCGATGCTTTGAGCCGAAAGTTAGTGCATATGTCTACATTGATGGTAAGAGAATGGGAACTTTTGGAGAATTTTAGAGATTTGAGTTTGGTTTGTGAAATGACGCCGAGAAGTGTGAAACTTGGTATGTTGCATGGTACGAATGATTTTCTTGCTACCGTTCGTGAAAAGCAAAAGTTGGATTTGAAATTTGTGGATTTGATGATGAATGAGAATGAGGACTTTAAAGTTGATAATTTTGGAGTTTTGAGATTCCGTGGTCGTATTTGTATTCCCGACGATGTGGATTTGAGAAAGATGATATTGGAGGAAGGACACCGGAGTAATTTGAGTATTCATCCGGGTGCAAATAAGATGTATCAAGATTTGAAGAAAATCTTTTGGTGGTCCAGATTGAAGAGGGATGTAGCTCGGTTTGTGTATTCGTGTTTGACTTGCCAGAAGTCTAAGGTGGAACATCAGAAGCCTAGCGGTTTGATGCAACCGTTGGATATTCCGGAATGGAAATGGGATAGTATATCAATGGATTTTGTTACGGGTTTACCAAATACGAAAAGAGGTCACAATGCTATTTGGGTGATTGTTGATAGGCTTACTAAATCTGCTCACTTTATTCCGATTGATATTGGTTATCCTTTGGAAAAGTTAGCCGAGATTTATGTTCGGGTGATTGTGAAGTTGCATGGAGTTCCCAAGAGTATCGTGTCGGATAGAGATCCTAGATTTACTTCGAGATTTTGGGAAGGTTTGCAAAAGGCTTTAGGTTCTAAGTTGATATTGAGTTCGGCGTATCATCCACAGACGGATGGCCAAACTGAGAGGACGATTCAATCGTTGGAGGACTTGTTGCGTGCTTGTGTGCTCGAGCAAGGTGGTGTTTGGGATAGCTTTTTGGCATTGATTGAGTTCACTTACAACAACAGTTTTCATGCAAGTATTGGTATGGCACCATTTGAGGCTTTGTATGGTCGGAGATGTCGAACACCTTTGTGTTGGCATGAAACCGGAGAGAGATCGGTAGTTGGACCGGAAATGGTACAACAAACGACGGAGAAGGTGAAGTTTATTCGGGAGAAGATGAAAGCTTCTCAGAATAGGCAAAAGAGTTATCATGACAAGAGAAGGAAGGATCTTGAATTTCAAGAAGGTGACCATGTGCTTTTGAGAGTTACACCGGTTACGGGTGTGGGTCGTGCTTTGAAGTCGAAGAAGTTGACTTCTCGTTTTATCGGTCCGTATCAAATTATTGCACGAGTTGGTGCGGTGGCTTATCATGTGGCGTTGCCTCTGAGTCTTTCGAATTTGCATGATGTGTTCCATGTTTCGCAACTTCGGAAGTATGTTCCGGATCCGTCACATGTGATTCCTATGGATGAGGTGGAGGTAAGAGATAATCTTACGGTTGAGGTTTTACCGGTTATGATTTTGGACCGCGAAGTTAAGAACCTAATAGACAAGGATAGTTCGCTTGTAAAAGTAGCATGGGGAGGTGCTGCGGAAGGCAATATGACTTGTGAATTGGAGAGTAGGATGCGTGACTCGCATCCTGAGCTGTTCGAATCAGGTAATATTTTCGAGGATGAAAATTCCTAAGTGGGGGAGAGTTGTAACGCCTCGATTCTGATTTCCTTTATTCTGAGTCCTTTTAATTTAATTGATTGAATTATTATTTTAAATATAGGATTTATGTGTTTAATATGTTATGTGTGCATATTGTTTTGGGCAAAAATAGGTTGGAGGGTATTTTGGGCATTAGTGATTATGCTAAGTGGATATTTTTATGAAAATTAATTAATTAGTGTGTGGAAAGAATTTGAGAGGAAAGAAATAGAATTATGAGATAAGAGAGGAAAAGAGAAAATATAGTAAAATAGAAAGAGAAAAGAAGAGAAAGAAAGAGGAAGTGAAGAGAAAAGGAGAGGAAAACCTAGAACTTCAAGAAATCATCACCAAAGCTTTCGATTGATCGGGTAAGGGTGTGAAACTTTATTATCCTATCAATGTGTATAATCATGTATGATTTTGTTGGATTGTTTTGGATTGTTGATAGTTTTTCTACACTTTCCATTTTAGGTTGAATTTGGTTTAATAGAAAGGAATCGTTGTTTAACGGTTAGAATCGTGATTAGATGATGTAGGTTAGACGATATATGTTAGACTAAGGCTACTGGAACAACTATGGATTTAATCGGGTGATTTTGGTGAGTTTTGAGGTGCTGGAGCAGAACTGAATGTTGTTGTTCGCAGGCGACTCGCTAGCAGCTCGCTAGGCGAGCACGCAGCGAACGCTCGCTAGCAGCTCGCTAGGCGAGCACGCAGCGAACGCTCGCTAGCAGCTCGCTAGGCGAGCATGCAGCGAACGGTCCCAGACTTGGGACAGTGAGATCCTGATGTCCCTCGCTGGCAGCGAAGGGAGTAGCGAGGAGCTCGCTGGAGGTTCGTTGTGGCGAACGGGGTAGCGAACGAGGTCTGTAGCCTCTGTTCTTGCTCGCTAGCAGTTCGCTAGGCGAGGAGGTAGCGAACTCTCGCTAGCAGCTCGCTAGGCGAGCGTGTAGCGAACATAGCATGATGAATTTTCCCTGTTGCGTGGTGCTGTCGTGGCTTGGGGTTTCGATTGCGATTGACCCTTCTTTGATTTAATAGCTTATATGTTGTTTTGTGATGTGCTGTGGGTAGCCGTATGGCGTGAATCCTAGATTATGAATTGTGACCGTTTGGGCAATTATGTGCATCGTTTAGCTTGATTAAAAAATCTATGATGTTTGTATGAATATATGCGATGAATGTGTAGAATGTACGAGTATGTTTGTAAACATGTGTGCATTTCAAGAGTGTCATGAGTCATGTTGCATGTGAAGCATCATGGTATGCATTCTTGTGTCGATTGATTCCTCGGTGAATCTGCAGAACCTCGTATGCCCTTGTGGGGTGTGAGCGATGGTTAATTATTGATCCCTCGGTGGATCTGCAGAACCTCGTATGTTGCGATGGTTATTTTGATTCCGCGTAGAATCTGCAGAACCTCGTGTGCCCATGTGGGGTGTGAGCGATGGTTATTTGATTCTTCAATTGAACCTGCTGAAATGAGTCGGTACCGCATTTGCATCTGCATAGAGTCGTGTGTCGGTCTCTATGAGTTGCATGTTGACATCTTGCATGGTGTATGGTGAATAAACATAATTGTAAATGTTTATATGAATTGTTGATGATTGGCATGATTGGTATGCTTGAAGACACATGTATGTGTGAATATATGTATATGTATGTTTTGTGTGTTTATGAACTGATATAAACATTGTTGACGCATATTGTATATGCATGGTGTTCTATTTGTAAATAGATAATGTGAATACATTGCGATGTACGGTATGACGAGGTGAGTTGCGGTGAGAATGTGAAAGACGTATATTGGATATTATGTATATATATATATATATATATATATATATATATATATATATATATATATATATATATATATATATATATATATATATATATATATATATATATATATATATATATATATATATATATATATATATATATATATATATATATATATATATATATATATATATATATATATATATATATATATATATATATATATATATATATATGCATTATTGTTATGATATCGTTTCTCACCCTTCTGTTGTTTCTTTTAATGCTCTATGAGGCATTGCAGATTAGATTGCTGGAGGTATTTTTTGTGAAGCGTGGCTTCTTCCCTTTTTGGTCGGTCGGCTCTGATATGTAGCACCGGGTAGATAGGAATTATTTTGATTTTTTTTTTTGTGATACATCTGTGTATGTATCTGCTGATGATATGTTTTGTAAACATGATGAATGATAACTGTATATGTGAACATATGTTTTGGAGAATTATGGAATATTTGGATATTTCCGCCTTGTTCTAAATATTTCTTGTGGGTGCTACCCTGTTGTTGCATATCCGTTTGAGCAGGTGTTGTATGTGTTGGAATTTTTATGATAATGTGATATTTCCCTTTTATGCCACGTTGCAAATGTACTCTGATGAAATTTTGAATTTGTGCCTAAATGATTTAATTGTTTATTTTGGGGGTATAGAAAGGGGGTGTTACACCTAGTACAAGATCCACTGTCGATTTGAGGGAGATCAAGACTTGGTTATAAGTCATTGTGATCATGGAAAGTTGTCTTGAGACATCTAGGATGTTATTTTAAGATCAATTTAAGAAGAATCAAGAGTGTGAGAAGTTACTAAGTTTGGGTTTCAGAGGTTTGTCAGTGTAAAATCTCATGCTTAGTGCCTAACTTCAAGACTACATATTTCAAGATACAAGTTTCATCTCACCTTGATACAAACATGGGACTTGTATAGCATGTTCTTAGCTTTCTTTTGAGTACTAGAACTCATCCATTGGATTTCTAGAACTCAAGTTATGATGCTGACAAGTTATGGGTCCTCAGATGAATGTATTCTCAGTCAACAAAAGTCAACCAACTTCCAAGGCATTTTTGACCTAGAATCATGTTTCACCTCAATTTTTGATGAATATGAAAGTTGTTACTTATGATCTTAGATTTCCAAAAAGTCATAGAAGTCCTTCATTTGATTTGTAGAGCTCAATTTATGAAGCTTGCAAGACAATGGTATTTTGGGAAAGTAAGATTACAGATCATTTTTATTATAGGTCCATTTCATGGCTTTGCACACTTCAAATGGAACTTTGTCCAACATGAAACTTGCTTTAAATGATCTCATTTCCATCATAGAACATTCATTTGTCATGGATTTGGCTAGGGTTTGAAGATTGGTGAAGGAAAAATCAAAGAAAAGTACTTTAAAGGCCAAGATTTGAACTGGATTGATTTAAATCATTTTCATACCATATTCTTGCATTTTTTGAGTCAATTTATCATATTAAGAACAATGCACAAATTAAATTGGAGGCATGATGTGTGAAAATTCATGAAATCTCAAGTTACTTCATGTTGAAGTTACACCTACAAAATCCACCATTGGATCATTTCAAGGGCTGAATTCCATCCATTGGATCACAACTCATCACCAGGAAACTGTTTGAATCAAAACCAAGGCCTTTGGAGCCAATTTACATGCATACATGAAGCTTCCAACTTTCAACTTTGGATTTTTCAATTCTCCATAACAGGCCATGATTGGGCCTCCAATTGATCATAGGTCCAAACTATATAAGGTTCTGATGAAGAACAAGTCTTCAGAAGTGCAATTTGGTGGAGATTGGAGCAAAATTTAGTTGGAGTTTTTCAAGAACAAGTTGAAATCGTGAATTCCAATTCAAGCAAATTCAAGGCAAATTGAGGTCAGCAACATCTTCAGGGAGCTTCACTGAGTGATTCTGGATTGTTTTGCACGAGCTTCAGCACCATTTCAAGACCTAACGGAGGAGCTCCGTTAGGTAAATTTCTTTTCCAAAATTCACTCTCTGTAAGCATTCATTTCATGTCATTGTTGATGTATGCTGAAGTCCTACTCATGTAGGCAGATTCTGGATTAGTTAGGCACTTGTTCTTGAGGTTTTTTCATTTGAGCTTGATTCTTGTTTGCTTCGAATCTCCCTATTTATGGATGATAAATAAGAATAAACCTTGGATTCTTGATGTACACATTGAGAGGATTAGTTTAGACTCAAAAATCGCGCATTTTGGTTGAGTTTTGAACTCCCAATACCGGAGGTACCATCGGAGAAGACGACCGAAGCATGGTGGCTCTGGCGTCTGGTTTTTTCCTCCTTTTCCAACGTGGATGGCCACGCGCATATTGGACTTTTTTACCGATCCAAGATGAACGGCCAAGATCACGCTTGCTTGGCCATTTGACTAGTTAACCACCACGTCATAAGTGAAACGCAGAGTTTCATGTGTTGCATTCAGTTTTGTTTTGGATCCTGGGCCATTTGTGCTAATCACACTCCCTCGGAAATAGGCCCAAATGTATGAACTGAATATCCTTGCTATTTGGCACGCTTTTTTCTTTTTTTCCTTTTCTTTTATTTCTTTTTCCATTTTATTATCTGTTTGAATTTTAATTCAAGAAAAATATCTCGAATGATCTAAAAATCTTGCAAAAATATTTTTTACACATTTTGGGATGTTAATTAATTTTAGGAATTTTCACTTTATTTTTTGGATCATTTTTCAATTAAATAAAGATTTTTACTTTTGAGGTGTTTTAATTGGTTTAAAATTGATTATTGTTTGTTCTTGATTTTATTTCTTGACCAATTTTAATTTCCAACAGCTGGAAATTTTTCCTCATGTTCATGATATGTTAAAGAATTTTTTAAGACAATTTTACCCCTGTTTGGATTATTTTTGGGTTGGTTTTGAAGCCACTTTTGCTTACCCCCGATTAATCTCTTTCCATTGGACCCCTCTAGGGTTTATTTTCTTTTGAGGATACTTTGGTAGGACCCTGCCCATAATTTATTTTCCAAAAAATAGTGATGATACTTAGGATATGGGAAGCTGTTCACACATCTATTTTGGATGTGCCCTATTACATGGTTGGAAGCCTACTATATACATAAAATTGGAAACACATTCCATGCAGTCCTGTATTTAAAGATCTTGATTGTCCGATCTGATAGATTGCACAACTTATATTCAGATTTGGTGAAGCTGAAATGTAAGTTATCCAATCTTAATCTTTGTCCAAAATTGTTTGACTGTGTGCTTCTTCTGTAACTGTAAGAATTTCGACTCACTGGTATACTGGCAAAATTAAAGGTTGATGTTTGACTGCTTATCAGTCCGAAACTCATTTAGAGGTGCCTTCAAACTGATCTCTAAGAAGCTCGTACTTCTTAAGCTCAGCCGTTGAGAGGGAAGGCTGAAGCTCTTCTAAGACCTGAAAATTACATGAAATGCCAGTCAAACAACTGCATACTAGAAAACTCATAGGATGGATAAGTTGCTCTAGTGTTAGAGTTTGAGCAGCGGATAAACAAAACTAACAATAAAAATTACAACTTGCAAAAGTTACCTGGACAAAATCATCGTATTCAACAACAATAGAATTTGCTTCATTATCTGGGTTGGAGGACTCTGAATCTGCATTCAAAACCTAGAACAAAACAATGAGGTTAAGTATCCTCTCAATTCACACAAAACAGATGCATAGATACAGGCTGCTGTTTCCTCTTTATAGTGATAGCCCACTATCAAACTATACGCAATAACAGGCATAATATCAAACAAAACACAATAATTACGAGAACCAGTGATCTTGGCTGGACTTACCCTGCGTTTTGCAGCGCGGAACCAAGCATCTGCACACAAGGCATACATGTCTGCGCCGGTGAAGTTTGGTGGACATTTTTTTGCAATGGAGTAAAGTGAAACATCTTCATGCAATTTGAACTTTCTCGTAAGAGCTTTCAGTACCCTGAGATAGAAGTGCATAGTACCATTCTATCAACAATCGATACTCCTCGACAAAGGAAGCTAGAAAAGCACACAACTTACCGCTCTCTGTAAGATGCATCAGAGTTAACGCCAACATATAGCAATTTATCAAAACGACCAGGGCGAAGAAGGGCCGGGTCTATCAAATCTGGTCTATTACTTGCACCGATAATAAATAGATCCTATTAAGCCATCAACAAAGAAAACAATTGTTAGAAGCAAAATACGAAAAAATATATTTTACTAAAAGACAAAAAATTGGACATAAAAAAACCTGTGTTGAATCACTTAAGCCGTCAATTTCTGCAAGCATCTAATAAAGGGAAATACAATTTACATCAGGAAGTCCAAAGAAAATGTCTACAACACCACAATCTTACTTAGAAAAGGAAACCACCTGCGAAACCACTCTGTCCATAACACCCCCAGAATCTCCGGAAGCTCCCCGAGCTGGTGCAAGAGAGTCAAGCTCATCAAAGAAGATGACACATGGACGGGCTGATCTGGCCTGGGAATTATATTGAAGTTTTACTTCATTAAAATGTATGAGGTTTTCCTTATTATACTTTGTAGTTCACAGAAAATTGAAACACATAGAAATAACCAAAATATTATTATACCTTCTGAAAAATGTCTCGAACATTCTTTTCAGACTCGCCTATGTACATGTTGATTAGTTCAGGACCCTTCACACTAAGAAAATTTAAGGAACACTCTGTAGCAACAGCTTTTGCTAATAATGTCTGACAATAAATAAATAAAAAGAAAATGACAGAAGAAAACTTCTGTGAGTAAAGGGTAAGAAATTTGAGGTAGAAGGTTATCATTTAAAGGTACTTTACAACTTACTTTGCCAGTTCCAGGAGGACCATACAAAAGAACACCAGACCGCTTGCGTAACCCAGATGCAAATAGATCTTTATGCAAGAGAGGCAACTAAAATAAGTAATACAGAGTGAATTAGTAATTCAGATATTACAGAAAATAAATAGTATCTCCAGGATAGCATATGATTAAATAAGATAAATATTAAAATATAGAAAAAATGAGACTGGAAAATAATAGGAAAAAAGAAAAGTTGATATGATAAAGTATAATAATCTATGATTTAGTCTTGATAATATAGCAGAAACAGGACATTCAATCTCTTTTTAGAAGAAATTAGTCTTTAGTCTTGACAGCTTCCATGTTGAACTTTAGGAGTGAAGTTCATTTATATTTCAATTTTGACTCTCCAAAAGCACCCTCTTACTTATTTTATTTGCATTCTTCTGAGTATACACTAAAATGCAGTTCAACTATGTCAGCTTATGAAATGTGAAATTTATGAAGTTCGTTTATATTTCAATTTTGACTCTCCAAAAGCACCTTCTTTCTTATTTTATTTGCATTCTTCTATCTGAGTATACACTAAAATGCAATTCAACTTGTCAGCATATGAAATGTGAAATTTATGAAGTGTTGACCATGTAAACATAACCACAAGTTCCTTTTTACATCAAATATATTTTCAAGTTGACATGTGAGGCACTGCATTCTGCTATAGTAAGCACAATTTCAAAATTTTGAAGTTGCACTTCCAAATCAGGGGGGGAAAATGACAACTGATTAAGTTATGAATACAAGAAGCCCACCTGAACAGTATCCAGGATTGATTTTTTGACATCTTCAAGCCCACCAACATCGTCCCATTTTACATTTGGAACCTGCATAAAAATCCATACTAGAAAAATTCATGCATTGAAGAACTTGTTCTCCCATAAGACATTACATGCTAATGTGTACAATTTTCAACAACAAAGAAATGGTATATTAATCTTGATTTTAAACAGCACTCAATACAAATGAGAAAAGCATCACAAAATCCTGATTGTTTAATTTACCTTTGGAGTACCCAATGCTGACGCATTTCTTTTCTTTGATCGTTCCAAAGCATTCGCTAAGTCTTCTTTCCCAGGTTTTCGAGCTGAAACTTCTGCATCGTTGTTGTCCTCTGTCACAACCTTTGAGCTAAGAGAACTATCTGCACCTTCGGGTTCAACTTTGTCTGCTTCAGCATTGCTGCTGGGAAATAAGCTGGCACCAGCATCTGCAATTAAAGCACACATATCCCTGGGCATGAAACCAGATGTCTGTCCAACTATTTCTTTTACAAAACCCTCTAAATCAGTCTGAAAGAAGCAAGAATGCAATTGTTTAAAATCAACAAAAGGTGTTGAATTTGTACGGAAGGTATAAACACAAGAGGAGGTTCTATTCCATACTCACGTTAGAGTGGAGCCCATAAATATTTTGCAGTGAATGCAATAGCATTTCAGCCCTTTGCTCTTCTGTCAAAGGCCCCATCTTCGTTTCATGGCTAAAGCAGCGTCTAATGGTTGAAGGTAGACCCTCTGAACTGTCAGCTGCAGCAATCAACAGGACCTGATGCCCGCTTGTCTTTTCAGCATTTTTCTCCACCTACACCAGCATGCTGTAATAATAAATACCTTTACAATTCTAGTTAAAAACAAAAGGAAAACATAGGTACTGAGATTTTTCCAATCTCAATTTTGATTTACTACTTGACTGGCCGAATAAAATAGACATGTTGATATAAATATAGATTTGTGTATATGCATTAACATCCTAAGAAGATCATAATTTTAAGGTGACACGTTTGAGGGCACACAGCATGTTTAAGGCCACTTTCTGTTTCTGCATAATGTGTCTTCTACTCTTGTTATTATTAATGCATATTGCATTTCACTTGATAGATAATCCTTCATCCCTGATAGAAATAGTCGACTTTAGATGCTTGAATCTCCAGAGAAAATTCCCCAACTTATTAGAGTTCCCAATAGCTAATTCCTTTTCATCAACTTTTCTTTACTATAACAGAAATTGCTATTACTGCTTAATATTAACTTACCTGTTGGCTTCTTTTGATGTTCACTGGTTTTACTTTATTTGATTTACAATACAACAAGACATACCATTTGTGATGTACAGAACAAATGGTATAGAAAAATGTTATAGCTCAAACAATAGTGATAGCAGTAGAAAGTTTCAACTAAGTTAGATCTTACAAATTCGCCGTTTGATTTCATCAGAGAGTTACTATCATCATGTTCACCAACTGGCTCAGTAAATTTCCTAATAACGGATGCAACTTCAGATGTATTGCCTCTTTGATCATTTGGTGAAATCTCAGGGGAATGTGAATCTCGAAATACCTCAAAATGACGAAGAAGAAGTATTGTTGGAGAGTATCTGTAATAATATTATCCCATAAGAGCATACTAGATGTTTGGAGAGAATAACATATCCAAAACATTGAATATTTAAGTCCAACCAGACGATCAAATATGTGGCTCAATTAAAGCCTGAATCAAAAAAATGTTGTGCTGAGAAAAACTACTGGGGTGAAAAAGGAAGATGGATAAATGATTGAAACTATATGCTCCTGTCCTGATAGTATGCATGTATGCTAATCCCTGCCGGAAATAAAAATTGCGTAGGAACAAAGTCCTCGATAAAGAGTATTCTTATCATTCCTAATATTCTATATATTACCTTTGAGCAGTCTTGAAAGCTTGAGCTAGAGCAACAGATGCTCTATCGGAGCCCATTAGATCGTGACAGTTATATTCCACCACATGCAGGCCCAGTCGGCGAGCAACATATCTAACAACGGTCCTTTTCCCACAACCTGCAAAACAGGTTGTTCAGGAATATATGCACAAACAATGCAATCCAAACACACCATTAATTTGACAACAACTGAGGATATCAAATGGTAATCCATTATGATGAACAGGAAAAAGTACTGATTCCCTTAGAAAACATAGCCTGACAATATAGAACACACCTGCCAAGCCATATAATAACACCGAAACTCTAAACTTGGAAGAAAGTGCTGATGGACATAAAGTTGGTGCAAGTATTGAAGCCAAGATCTTCACTGTGTCCCTTTGCAAAGGCACGGGTCCTTCTGGTCCCGCAACTAACAAATCTGGAGGAAGGGCAGATTGGAAACTCCCTACTAACACCAACGCAGTTAAGGTTTTATGGACACGGAGAACTGGTTCATCTGATGGTTCCATAGCAATGACCTGAAGATATAAGTTACACTCTAACAAAGAACCCGACACAGTTTCAAAAATATAAGAGAAAAGAGGTAAACATACCTTAAAACAGATACGGTTGTCATTTTGCTTTTGTGTTTTTTGGTTACAAGGAATGCAAATAGTGGAATTACAGTTCCAACTAATGTTAATTCCGAAAACATCTCCGCTTGACAAATATCTATCAACTTCAAAGTACTTCTGCAATGCCAAGTCAATCAGATCTTGACGTTCTTTGGTTTCAACATCTGAAGTTGGTTTAATGGAATCAAGAATGCCACATTCTGGTATCTTCACAAAAGCAACCCTCAGAAGCGAGGCGAATCTGGGAGGTTGAGCAAGCGGCACCAACTCTATATTAATGACCGAATCCTCAATGCTTTTAGCATCCTCCTCATCACCCACTTGACATTGAGGTTTGAAATAAGATGACAAAGCATCTTGGCCATTGTGAATAATGGATTTCAAACATGAAATGTGCAAGTGAAGATTAAAGGCCAAAAGAGGAGACAAATAAGCAATTTCACCATTTAACAAAGGGCCATTGAGAGGGAAATCACAAGAAGGAAAAACAAGCATTATTCTAGAAGAAGAGGATGATGAGTGATCAATATCAAGGGTGTCATTGCTAGGAGGATCAATAGCAATAGCCACTGCAACCCGCTGCGTGTTCATTTCAACATTTTTTATCAAAACCTGAGAAAATTCACAATCAATACTATTACATTTTTAACATATCAGTCAAAAGTGGATCATTATTATGTCCAATCACTACAATTTCAATTACTTAAAACGTGATTCACTAGTGAAATGTAAAAAATGACAACTAAAAAGAAGTGACTTTTGAAAGAATTACCGGTGAACCAGAAGTGATGGAAAGTCTTTTGAGAAGAGAAGTTGATAGAGCAATGAGTGCAGAGTGGTCAAGAGAAGGCAAATTGTTGGATAATCGGAGAATTCCAACCGGTAAATGCAAGTTGGGGAATTCATTGATTGAAGGAGCGGAAGACTTCAATACAGAATTCATGACATTTTTGGTGGAACACAGAATCAGAGGCTTTCTTCTCTCCACCATTTTCTTCACTTGTTCCGTTTTCTATTGAAATTTTCTATTTACAATGTCTATATCTATAATCGATGAAACTGTGGCGGTGTGAACGAGGTAACTTACATGAATTGAAAATTGATTGGGTTTTTTTAGAAGTGGAGATGATGAGAAACACGAAAAGAAGTTGAATTTTGGGAGAGGAGTTGCGTTCTGCCGGAAATGGAGTAGGAAGGTGGAGCTAGGGTTTTCTGAAGATTGTGTTTTTTACCGTAGAAGATGAAGAAGATGGTGATGAGAACTTCTTCTGGATCATATTCATCTAACGGTCAATATGGCTTTGTCCACTAGGAAGATTTCAAAGCGGTTAGATTAAAAAGAGAATTGTGCAAAATTAAAACTTACATAAATCATATCTTGATACTTAAAGTTTACACTTATATATAAGGGTAATTTAGTAACTTTCTGAATAGTACTAGGTTAAATGAATATTGAATGTATTTTTGCCTTTTATATTGAATCTGATACCTCTCCTTTCAAAAGAAAAGAAAACATCTCTCATATTTATATTGTGTATCTTAACAACGGCCTCCTTCACACCGCGACGAATCGGCGTACTTTGACACACCGCGACGAATCGGCGACTACCGGCCTTCAACGTGTGAAGAACAAACTAATTCTTTGGTATCTTAAGGTTAGATGTTCTTCTCACATAAAAACGTGTTCAACGTCCAGATTTTTGAAAAGGTTCTGATAGTGTTGTTAGAAAACGTATTCTTCTCACAAGATAACAACACTATCTTAATTTTTTTAAGGTTCTGAGAGTTTTGTTGTTCAATGAGGAAAACTGAAAGAGGATTAAGGTTTAGGGTTTTTTCTTTTTAGATTATTGTAATAGATTTCTCAATTCTAGGTTGTAATAGATTTCTTGTTATGTTACTGATAGTGTTGTTATTTGGTTTTGGATTTTATCAGGCTGAGTTCTTTATTGCTGAAACTATGGCATCACCAAGAAATCTAAACGAAATTGATGTAAGTTTTTCTGTTTTTATTGGTTTTGTTATTCTGGTTGGAATGTTGGATCTTATTTATCAATGAAATTAATTAAGTTTTTTCGTGAATTTAAGGTACGAATAAGGCATAGTTGTATTCCAGTGAATTTGAGCATCATCAATGAAAAGTTAACACCAGGTCAACGAGCCCACATCGAATGCACCTCATTCAAATGGGCAATGAATATTTCTAACAACATGGTTTATTATGGGAATTAGTAAGTAGGTGAGACCTACGAAGTAGGAGATTTAGGGTTAGGGATAGGATAGTTCCCTTTACTCCAGTTGATGTTTGTTTTGCACTTGGATTATCTATTGTTGGTAAGTCTCTAGTAGTAGAAGAAAACCAACAAAGTCAAACATTAGATCTATTTAAAGGGGATGAGGTAACCATTCACAATATTCGCAAACAACTTCGTTCCCAAAAGAAAAAATTAGTTAATTTTGTTAGACTTTACATATTACTTGCATTTGCACGAGTTTTACTTTTCCAAAACATGGACTAAGGTCTTTACCGGATTTATTAAGCAATTGGATGATCTTGACTCACTTGTTACATTTAGTTGGGGACTTGATGTTTATAACTTTATAGTTTCTAGTTTATGTGAGTCTTCAGTTGTGTTGAAGGAGGGAAAAAACAAGGCACAAAGACATTTAAACGGATGTGCTACCATATTGCAGGTAAATCTTCATATATAACTTTATAGTTTCATCATGTGTTTTGAATATTAAAAGTTTTGAAATTTACATCTTGCAATATTTGTTATAGATTTGGGCATTCAACCACTTATCTTTGGGGAAAGCATCTGTTGTTACTACGTTTTCGTTTCCACGTGTATTGAATTGGCCAGTTATAACTATGCAGAAGAAAAACATTGAAAAATCGTTTGACAAAAATATGGTAAGATTTTATGTGATTGATTTGAGGAAAATAACTTTTTTGTTGTCATGTGTTTGAATTGATTGTTTTTTTTGTTAGATTATTGATAGAGTGGTTGCAACAGAGAAGGAACTGAAATATGACATAGTCAATGCTACTTTGTTTGAACAAGGACAACAATTTGTGAATGTGTATGATTATCAAAGATTGGTGGATGACAATAAATATTTCAAGGAGAGGATAGCAGCTCTTGAGGAGGAAATGAGGATGATGAAAGAGGCAAGAGTTAACACTCCATTTCAGGATGAGGATGTTCAAGATGATCGACAGCTTATTAACTTTGTCACTGAAGATGCAATAAAGACATCGGCTGGAGATGTTGGATATAACACTCCACTTAATGATGATGATGCCATTGTTGAAGAAAACCTATCAAAATCTAAATCTAACATTGCTACAAGAATGTGGAAGAAACCAAAGAAGAGTGAAGAAAGAACTAGAATGAATTTGTAATACATTAGTGTTGTAGAAATTTGATAAATATGTATGGTAGAATTATGATGTGTTGTAGTGTAGAATTTGGCACAATTTTAACGTTTGGCACAATTGTAAAATTTGTAGTTCATTTTGTATTTAAAGTGTTAATGTGTTGAATATTTTGAAGTATCATTTGGTTCCCTTATTTGGAAGTCTGAAATTGCATTATTGTTTATTGTGTTTATGTTCATCATTCGGTTCCCTTATTTTGAAGTCTGAAAAGGCATTAACCAAGTTTGGTTTTGAAGTTTGGTTCCAGCAATGTATTAACCAAGTTTGTTCTAAACAATATCCCTTAATTTGAAGTTTGGGACTACGTTAACCAAGTTTGACAATGTATTAACCAGGTTCTAGCAATGTATTAACCAAGTTTCAGCAATGTATTAACCAAGTCTTGGACAACAATTTCTCTTGTTTTGAAGTCTGGGACCCCGTTAACCAAGTTTGACAATGTATTAACCAAGTTCCAACAATGTATTAACCAAGTCTGAGACAATTTATTAACCAAGTTTGGGAAAATGTATTAACCAAGTCTGGGACAAAACAATTTCCTTTGCTTTGAAGTCTGGGACTGTGTTAACCAAGTTTGACAATGTATTAACCAAGTTCCGGCAATGTATTAACCAAGTTTGGGACAATGTATTAACCAAGTCTGGGACAAAACAATTTCCCTTATTTTGAAGTCTGGGACAACGTTAACAAAGTTTGACAATGTATGAACCAAGTTCCAACAATGTATTAACCAAGTCTTTGACAAAACAATTTCCCTTGTTTTGAAGTCTGAGACTGTGTTAACCAAGTTTGACAATGTATTAACCAAGTTCCAACAATGTATTAACCAAGTCTGGGATTGTATTAACAAAATAATTTTATATATTATATACACCAACAAAGTTTAGTACAATTGTTATAATGACAAAAGTAAATTTACAATATTGCAACATTTACACTCCAAAAGTATATTTACAATCTTGCAACATTGAACTTGAATATTCCACCTGCACCACCAAATGTAACTATTGTTAGTGTATGCAATGTTTTGAACAAGATTAAAAAAATATTTTAAAAACCATACCATCATGTCAAATTAACCAAAATAGAATAGATATGCGACAGTCTTTCCAAAATACACATGCCACTAGTCAATAAGCAAAAATTCCCAAAGATCATCATAAATTTGTACAAACTTGGGATGAACCCATCAAGGGTGTTTCGCATGTTGTCAAAAGATCCATGAATGACATACAATTTCCAAACTGTACAATAACATACAAAAAATATAAAATATGATGTGTATAAAATCAAATACATAATAAATTGGTATTACAATGATTACACATAATTTATCTGCAACAACTACATATGTTTTCTGCAACTCATACATACAAACGCCTCAAATTTAAAACACAACAAATTCCTCAAATAGTACATATGATTTCAAACGTTATTTAATACAATTTCATAATGGACACACACCACAATAGTCGAATCTACATAATTTCCTCCACTAACAACCTCAAGAGATGATTCTACGCAAACATTACTTCCAAATTGATTTCCCACCATTCCAATGTTGCACTCCTACAGTTAGAGAAACAAAATATTTAGATTCCATATACATAACCATTCGTATAAGATATCATTTATGCATGAAAATAGACATACCGTAGTAAGCTCAATGTGATCATTTCTTTTGTTCGCTTCCTTGACCTCTTAGTAATCATTTCAGCGACAGATGTCTTTCTTTTAGATGGAGGATGGCCTTTTTCGCGTGACATGTTTTGGACTGCGAATTATATTACTATTGTTTGCATTAGGATCCTCATCACCATTTTCTTCAATAAGTGTACTATCCTTTATGAACATATTAGAGCTAAACAAATGTAATGTTTCATGGAGGTCTTCGGTAGTCTCTTCCGACTCAGCAGCTACTTCAGCAACCTCATAAAAATGCTTGCATAATTTGTCAAACCTGTCCATTTATGGCTTCAGCTCCGTTACACCATAACTAGTCTTGATATATGAATGTTTCCTTTAATGTTTTTCTTCCATCTCGATAAAACATACTTCTCTGGAAGACTTATAATCATCTCCTGACTACACACGGATAACACATGCCGACATACAATACCTCAAAACTCAAAAAAGAGCATTCACATTTGAAATCATGGTTTTCCTTATTAAGCACAACTTTTAAGACTCGCTCTAAGTCTCCAACTAGTATCTTCTCTAACACATGATACGTAGTAAGACAAACTTCCACACTATTTAATGAGGCAGAACAATTTATCTTAGATCTAAATTCCACTTGAATTTCCTTGAATTTGGCATTAGTAAACTCACTTTGGAATTGCTTCTCAATGGAAGAGTTTAACCCACATAGAACTATTGTGTCCATCGAATTAAAATCAGCTTCAAATTCCTTTTCTGCCCGACTTCTAAGAGCATTATCATATTGTTCTACAAACTGATTTAGACTTGTTGTAGAATTGATATATCCATCAAAGAAAGCATGTATGCTCTCACTACGTTGCGTAGTTGACATACCAGCCCAAAAATATTTCCTTAACAACGTTGGTGCCCATCTATGACGCTCAGTATACAACTTGTTAGAACACAGATTGGTTCTTAATAATAACTCTTTATTTTGATGATAACTGTTAGGAAATTTTATATTTAATAATTATATACTCTAAAATTTGTTTGAGAGTTTTACTGCAGATTGAAATGAAATTAACTCTCTAGAAGAAAATCTGAAGTATATACAAGAAGTTATCCTGACTCTGAAGCGCCAGATGCACTCATTAGAAGATTCTAATTGCTGTTTACAGAAGATCCTGAGCGTAGTCTCCAGAAGGATTTGAAGCAAGTAGCTCTAGAAGATTCTGAAGCTAGTCAGAAGCATCTGAAGCAAGTAGCCCCAGAAGATTCTGAAGCTAGTCAGAAGCATCTGAAGCAAAGAAGAATATTGTTTGAAGAGTTTCTTAAAGCATAGTTTCTACAGAAGTTTCTGAAAGTACTAACGCTGCCAAGTACTGAAGTTCTGTGTCAAATATGCTCTAATGATCAACACGCTGAAAGCACACATGCTGCAGAAGACTCTGATACAGCAAAGTTCTGAACATCATTAGAAGACTCTGACTCATTCAGACTCTGAAGAACTTGCTGAAAACTGAAGAAGAAATATTCAAAGATTATATCCGTTGGAGTAAATCAAACATCTCTTTCCTCATTTGTGCTAGACACAAGAACACAGACAAAAAGGATTGTTCTGTGCTTTCTACTTCTAGGAAATGTCACTTGATGTGAAGACAAAAAGGCTCAGACCTTTTTGGGACTCTCTTTTCAACGCTCAGCATCCTTGGATCAGCTGCCTATAAAAGGAAGACTCCACCAAATTCTTCAGTGACACAATTTGCTGAAAAGAAATCATAATATTCAAAGCTCTCATTCTTTCATATTCTTCTTAGAATTTCTTGTACTTAAACTTAAGAGAAAAATCACTGTTGTGATAAAAGCTTTATAGAAGTATTAATACTCTTGTATTTGGTTTACATTGATTGTAAAGGTTTTCCTTAAGAGGATTCAGTTGGAATCAGTAGCTCTTGAGAAGACTAAGAACAGTTGTTCTTAGGTGTTACTATTGTAATCTGTTTGATTAAATAGTGGATTAAGTCCTTGTTGAGAAAGGCAAATCACTCTAGGAAGGGTGGACTGGAGTAGTTGATTTCAACGAACCAGGATAAAAATAATTGTGTTGTTATTTTTAAGTCTTAATCTTTCATACTTATTCAACCCCCCTTCTAAGTATTATCTCACCTTCAGTTGGCATCAGAGCTCCGGTTCTGTGTGTGCTACCACTTAACAGTGTCAGTAAAGATCCATAGAGAAATACTTTGATATATATTTATTTGTTACAATGGCTGATAATTCAATATCCAATATTAACAATAAATATGAAGAAAGGGACAAGATCAACACCAAACCCCCTATGTTTGATGGGGAGAAATTTGACTACTGGAAAGACAGAATTGAGAGTTTTTTTCCTAGGATATGATGCTGATCTATGGGATCTAGTCATAGATGGATATGTCCATCCCACAGATGGGAATGGCAAGAAGATTGACAGAAAATCTATGACAGATGCTCAGAAGAAAGATTTTAGAAATCATCACAAAGCCAGGACTATATTATTGAATGCAATTTCACATACTGAGTATGAAAAAATTACAAACAGGGAAACTGCTTTTGATATGTTTGAATCCCTAAAAATGACTCATGAGGGAAATTCTCAAGTTAAGGAGACAAAAGCTCTGGCTCTGATCCAGAAGTATGAGGCCTTCAAAATGGAAGACTCTGAGTCTGTTGAAGCCATGTTCTCCAGATTTCAGATACTCACAACTGGGCTGAAAGTTCTGGACAAGGGATACTCTATATCAAATCATGTAAAGAAAATCATCAGAAGTCTGCCTACCAGATGGAGACCAATGGTGACTGCCTTAAAGATGGCTAAAGATCTGAACAAGATCTCTCTAGAAGAACTCATCAGCTCACTGAGGAGCCATGAGATTGAGCTTGAGGAAGATGAACCTCAGAAGAAAGAAAAAGGTAAATCTGTTGCATTAAAATCTAACAAAACTGCTAAAGCTTTGCAAGTTATTCAAGAAAGCTCTGAAGAATCTTCTTCTGAAGAAGAAGATGAGTTATTCATGTTGTCCAGAAGGATCAACAGACTCTGGAAGCACAAGGGAAAGAAGTTCAACAACTTTAGAAGATCTGATAATAGAAAGGAATCTTCTGGGCACAGAAGATCTGGCAAGAAAGAAGTTGTGTGCTATGAGTGCAAAGAACCTGGGAACTACAAGAATGATTGCCCCAAACTTCAGAAAGAAAAACCTAAGAAGAAGTTTAACAAAAAGAAGAAGGTTCTGATGGCAACATGGGATGACTCAGATGAATCTGAATCATCTTCTAAATCAGAAGAAGAATGTGTCAATGTTACACTGATGGCCAGCACAGAGGATCAAGAGGAAGGTACCTCAGGATATGAATCAGATTCTGAATCTAATGATGACGCAGAAGAGGTAATGGCTAAACTTACCAAAGAAGAACTTATAAAAGTTTTAACAAAAGTTCTTAAAAGTTATAACAATATCAAACTCAAATACAAGAAGCTAAAAAGCAATCTTGAATCTGAGATTGATCTTCTGAAGACAGAACTTGTTGAGCAAAAAGAAATTAATCTGAAAATCAAAAATGACTTTGAAATAACTCAACAAGAATCTGAATCTGAGACTAAGTCATGTGAAAACATTTTAGAAAAATATGACTCTAGCTTTCAGAGATTTCTTACTAAGAGCATAGACAGAAGCAAGATGGCTTCCATGATCTATGGTGTTAGTGGAAACAACAGAAGAGGTATTGGATATGAATCTTCATCTGAAAGCAATCCAAAACCTGTTGACAAACTTTTCATGAAGAAGACACCTTTGTATTCTCAATTTAAATTTGGTCACTTAAATGACATTAAACACACAAGCTCTGAGAAGAATACTTATGTGTTTAAACCCAAGGCAAGTCAGAATAAACATTATGTTGAAAAACAGAAGTTTAGACAAACCTACAAACCAACTAACCCCAAAGGACCCAAGAAGATCTGGGTACCTAAAAACAAAATAATTCATGTTGCAGATGTTCTTAGCAGCAAGGTCAGGACACCAATCATGGTACCTGGACTCTGGATGCTCACGACACATGACAGGAGAAAAGTCTATGTTCCAAAGCCTGGAACTTAGATCTGGAGGTGACGTGAAGTTTGGAGGGAACCAGAAGGGCAAGATCATTGGATCTGGCACTATTGGAAATGGTAAACTTCCCTCTATTACTAATGTTTTACTTGTTGAAGGGTTAAAGCATAGCTTATTGTCCATAAGTCAATTAAGTGATAAAAGTTATGATATTACCTTTAATCAAAAATGTTGTAAAGCTATTAGTCAAAAGGATGGCTCTATCCTATTTAGTGGTAAGAGGAAAAATAACATTTATAAAATAAATCTTTCTGAACTTAAAGTTCAAAATGTTAAATGCCTCTTGTCTGTTAATGAAGAACAATGGGTCTGGCACAGAAGATTGGGCCATATTAATATGAGACGTATATCTCAGATTAATAAACTTAATCTTGTCAGAGGACTCCCTAATCTGAAGTTCACTTCAGATGCTCTTTGTGAAGCATGCTAGAAAGGGAAGTTTTCAAAAACATCTTTCAAATAAAAAAATGTTGTTTCTACTTCTAAACCACTAGAATTACTTCATATTGATCTGTTTGGACCAGTGAAAACTACATCCATCAGAGGCAAGAAGTATGGATTAGTCATTGTTGATGACTTTAGTAGATGGACATGGGTAAAGTTCTTAAAACACAAGGATGAGTCACATTTTGTGTTCTTTGACTTCTGCAAGCAAGTCCAGAATGAAAAGAATTTTAAAATTATAAAAGTCAGAAGTGATCATGGTGGTGAATTTGAAAATAAATATTTTGAAAAATATTTTTCTGAAAATGGCATTGCTCATGATTTTTCCTGTCCTAGAACTCCACAACAGAATGGGGTTGTAGAGAGGAAAAACAGAACTTTGCAAGAAATGGCCAGAACCATGATCAATGAGACAAATCTGGCAAAACATTTTTGGGTAGAAGCAATCAATACAGCCTGTTACATTCAGAACAGATTGTCTGTTAGACCTCTTCTGAAGAAGACTCCTTATGAATTGTGGAAGAACAAAAAGCCCAACATTTCATATTTTCATCCTTTTGGATGTATTTGCTATATGTTAAACACTAAGGAAAATCTGAGCAAGTTTGATTCCAAAGCACAGAAGTGTTTCATGCTTGGATATTCTGAACGCTCTAAAGGCTACAGAGTATACAACACTGAGACACAAATTGTGGAAGAATCCATTCATATAAGATTTGATGATAAGCTTGGCTCTGAAAAGCCAAAGCAGGTTGATAACTCTGCAGATAGGGAAGTAGTCTTTATTGACTCTGAAGTTCCAGAAGCAGACAAAAATCAAGTGAAGGAACCAAAAGCAACTCAAGATGCTACTCCTTTAACTTCTCAGATGAATAATCTAAACATTTCTGAAGAGTCAACTATTAGAGGATCATCATCTAGAATTAAAGCTTCTCATCCAGAGGATGTCATTATTGGAAAGAAGGATGATCCCATCAGAACAAGATCCTTTCTAAGATCATCTGAAGCATCACTATTTGGACTAGTGTCAGAAATTGAACCATCTTCTGTAGAAGAAGCTCTGCAAGACAATGATTGGATTATTGCCATGCAAGAAGAGCTAAATCAATTCAGCAGAAATGATGTATGAGATCTAGTTCAAAGACCTCAAGGATTCAATATTATTGGTATAAAATGGGTCTTCAGAGTTAAATGAGAAAGGAGAAGTTGAGAGGAATAAGGCAAGGCTGGTTGCTCAAGGGTACAGTCAGCAAGAAGGTATTGATTACACTGAGACATATGCTCCAGTGGCAAGGTTAGAATCTATACGCCTTCTTATTTCCTTTGCTGCACAAAATAACATCACTCTGTATCAGATGGATGTTAAAAGTGCCTTTCTTAATGGTATTATAGAAGAAGAAGTTTATGTCCACCAACCTCCTGGTTTTGAAAATGAAAAATTTCCAGATCATGTTTTCAAATTAAAGAAATCTCTATATGGATTAAAACAAGCTCCCAGAGCTTGGTATGAGAGATTGAGCAATTTTCTTCTGGAGAAGAACTTCATCAGAGGCAAAGTGGATACAACACTCTTTTGTAAAACAATTAAGAAAGATCTTCTAATTTGCCAAATTTATGTAGATGATATTATTTTTGGATCAACAAATACTATGCTTGGAAAGGAGTTTGCTACATGTATGCAGGCAGAATTTGAAATGAGCATGATGGGAGAACTCAGATTCTTTCTAGGAATCCAAGTTAATCAAACTCCAGAGTGCACCTACATACATCAGACAAAGTATGTTAAAGAACTTATGAAGAAATTCAACATGTCTGACAGTAAGCTGGCAAAGACTCCAATGCATCCTACTAGCTCACTTGGCAAGGAAGAGGTAAGTAAGAAAGTAACCAGAAGCTCTACAAAGGTATGATTGGCTCTCTTCTTTATCTTACTGCTTCTAGACCTGACATATTGTTCAGTGTTTGTCTGTGTGCTAGATTCCAATCAGATCCTAGAGAATCACACTTGACAGCTGTCAAGAGGATTCTAAGGTATCTGAAAGGTACTTCTAATGTGGGTTTGTGTTACAGAAAATCTGATGATTTCAAATTAGTTGGATTCTGTGATGCTGACTACGCTAGAGACAGAGTGGAAAGAAAAAGTACTTCTGGAAGTTGTCAATTTCTAGGAAGAAATCTAATCTCCTGGTACAGCAAGAAGCAACCCACAATTGCACTTTCAACCACAGAGGCTGAATACATTGCTACTGCTGGATGTAGCACGCAGATGCTCTGGATGAAGAGTCAACTAGAAGATTATCAAATTTTTGAAAGTAACATTTCTATCTTTTGTGATAATACTTCTGCTATATGTTTGTCCAAGAATCCCGTTTTACATTCTAAGGCAAAACATATAGAAATTAAGCATCATTTCATCAGAGACTATGTTCAAAAGGGAATCATAAATTTAGACTTTGTTGATACAGATCATCAATGGGCAGATATTTTTACAAAACCCCTTGTTGAAGATAGATTCAATTTTATTCTGAAAAATATTGGTATGGATTTTTGTCCAGAATGATATTTATCAGAAGCAAATTGTTTCAGATGCAAAAATGCTTAATACTCTGAAGTATTACTTCTGATTGCTTATTTTATTCTGATCAATATTTCTTTTGTGAAACTCTGAACTAACAATATGTAGAAGATCTGAACGTTGGCTAACGTTTAATTTCTTAAGAGAATTCAGAACAACATGCAAGTAAACACGTGTCACACCAAATCTGAAGAGGTGGCGTGTACATAACTGAAGAGACGTTTGAGGTGAAGTTTGAATAGTGAGAATCTTGGATTTCCCCCCAAATTGTCAGAAGCAATTAATGTTTTGAAATGATTATTATTTTCTTCATTTAATGCTTGTTCAAACGTGCATATTTCTGACTGTTGATTTGCCTAAGTGTCTTAGTATATATACTTGTCTTGTATTCACTTTCACACTTTTCACACTCTCAAAAATTACATGCATTTTCATCTCCTCTTTTCTCTGCATAAAAACCCTATACCTAAGCGTTTGACAAAGCATTCTTCAATGGCAACTTCATCATCAACAGCTGCTCAGTTCCAATCTTCTATGGCTGTTGTAACTTCAGAAAACTTGGGTGTTGCTCCCTATTCTCCTCCCAAAAGAACACTTCTAACGCCTGTTGATAAATTGGAAGTTCTATGTGAATCTATGGTTGAGTTTGATTCTCTGGCAGAAAATGGGTTTGAGTTTCGTTCCATCATTGGAGCTCAAGGATGGGTTAAGTATTTTGATAGGCTCTTTGGACCAGTTTACCCTCTCCTTGTGAAAGAATTCTGGATCCATGCATCAGTTTATCCCAAGTTCATCTTATCTTCTGTGTTGGGAAAAGAAATTATTATCACAGATGATCTGATAAGAAAATTGATAGGTTATGAAGAAACAGATGGTGTTTCCCACTTGCCAGTTGGGCGTGTGGACATGGATGAGGTTTATGAAGAAGTAATGACTGCTGGTCAAGCTTCTAACAAATTCAAAGATCTGAAGCCTGATTACAAGATTTGGGCCAAGATCTTCATGGGATGCATCCACCACAGGAAGTCAACCAATTCTCCAGACTATGTCAATAATGAACAGCTCTATTTCATGTATTGCCTTAGTCATAGCACCAAGGTAGATCTTCCATACATTCTGTTTATGCATCCGTGGAACCATATCAATGCATCTAAAGAATATGTGAAAGAGAAAGGACATAAGATCAGAACTTGGATCCCCTTTGGAAGGTTGATCTCAGATCTTCTTACTGAGAATGGTTTGGTAACTGCTCTGTACGCTGCTGGAGTTACAGAGGAATTAGAATTTATAATGGGAAAGCCTCTGAATGCTAAAAGTCTTCTGAGACTCAAAATTGTTGATGAACTCACAACAGCTCCCAAGAAGTTGAATATGTCAGAATTGAATAAGAGGGTTCATGTAGATGACTTTCCTTTATTCTTTGCTGAAGAGCCCAGACATATAGTGGTTATGTATATTGATGAATGCAAGAAGGAAGGAAAACCTGTTCCTGCTAATGTGATTCAGCTAGCTAGACAACCACTACCAGATGCAGGAGAAGAAGAAGCACAACTCCAGAGGAAAAGGACTCAGCCTGTAGAAGAATCTGCACCTACTCAGAAGAAGGTCAAGATTGCTGAGAAGCCCAAGAAGCTCTTGAAGAGAAAAGATTCTGAAGAAGCTGCTTCTGTACCTGCCAAGAGGATCAAAGTAAAAGGTACTAAATCTTCTGTATCTTCTGCAAAACTTGTTATTAATGATTCTAATGTTAAGTCTGTTCCAGAACCACCTTCTACACAAACCATTTCTGTTACTGCTCCCAGTTCTGTTTCTCCACAAAAACAAACACCTGTTCCAACACAAACAACAACACCAACAGTTTCTGTACCAAAACCATCTCAACCCAAAATTCATATCAAACACTTTGTTCCACGACCTCAACCATCAGAACAACAACCATCAGAACAACAACCATCAGAACAACAACCATCAGAATAACAACCATCAGATCAACAACCATCAGATCAACAACAATCATCTGAACATCCAGAGAACCCACCAAAAGACTCTCAACCAGAAAAAGCCTCTGACAATCCACCATCAAATAATCCACCTTCTGAACCCATTACACCTGTTACTTCTGAACCTACAAAAGTAACTTCTGCTCCTGTTTCATCAGAACCACCATCCAAACCATCTGAAATTCCTTCAGAACCTACCAATACTTCTGAACCTCACATCCCTGAGACAGAAGTTCTTGATGTCACACCTTTAAAAATAGTGTTTCAAGTATCTTCTACCTCTTGTACACCTACCACATCCTCTAACTCCTCAGAATCAGAAATCCACCCAGATTTTCTAATCTCTCCATCTGACAAATACTCTGAGATAAACCAACCTGAACCTACCATACCTTCTAAAACTCCCATTCCAGATCCTATTCCCCCACCTGCACCATCATCTGAGATATTAATCCCCAATTCCAATCCAACATCTTCTATATCTTGTGCCCAAGTTTCTTCTCTTTTTCATAATCTGTCTTATGGTTTCAAACTGAAAGATTTTTATGACAGAGTTGAACCTTCTGAACCCCTCACCCCTTTGAAACCAAAATCCACAATGATCCTCCCATCTGTGATTCTTGATTACATTAAATCTATGACAGATGTAGAACCTTTAGCAACCATATCACACTCTGCAAAATCTGATAAAGTTGTTGTTTCAGCTCTGCAAATTGCATCTGATAACACTGTTGCATCTGTTGAACCACCAAAATCTGCTTTCAAACCCCACTCAAATGCACCTTTTGATGTTGTTACCCCTCACAGAAGACCAAAACCTCATTTGCTAAATTCTTTAATAAGATCTAAAGAAAAAGCTCCTGAGATACCCTTCATTCCATATTATCCTCCTCCTCTGATTTCCATCCAAAAATCACTTTTTCCACTAACTCCCCAACCTAAACCTATAACTCTGGAAACCTTGTTACGACCACTGCCCAGACTTAATATTGATCATTTATTTCAAACATTTTTGCAAGAAATACAGATGTATTTAGGTACTGTTCAGAAGAAATGCTCAGAAACAATGGATGCCAAAGAATCTGACATCATCTGGAACGGATTCATCAACATACTCAACACTGTAGCTTCAAATCTGAAGAACGTCTGTTCTAATGATGCAAAGCTCAGAGCTGAAAGGACTCTATTCTGGACTTTCAACAAAACTGAACCTCTGCTTCGCTTAGATGCTCCTCCACCATCAACAGAATCTACTGATAATGCATTGGCTATGACTCTGGTAGACCCTTCTCCAGGATCTACAAAATCAATGGAAATTGACTCTGTTCAGGCTACAGAACCTCCTCATAATTCTTCATCTGAGATAAAGAAAGAACATCCAGATTTTGAAGATAAGATTGCTGCTCTAGAAGCTGGACAGTCAGAGATCAAATCCTGGATGGCTAAGCAGGATAAGAAGTCTGAGGATATGACAGAATGGATGTCAAAGCAAGATGAAAAGAATGAAACTATGACTAAGTGGATGTCCAAGCAAGAGCAATCCTCCTCTGAGATTACAGATCTATTGAAGATGCTTTTGTCCAAACACTCTTAGATTTTTTTCATTCTAATGTTTTTGCATCTGTTGTTTGCATCTGTACCTTATTGCTATATCTTCTGATGTTTGCCTATGTACTCTTGATCTGATCTTTTGAATGAATCAAAGTTTTCTCCATTGAATTATCTTATTTACTGTTTCCTTTTATTTGCCTTTTTAAAGGTTTTTACTTTTTGCTTATGACAAAAAAGGGGAGAAAATATAGATCTGAACTGTTTAATATAACTTCACCAGAATGAATCTTCAAACATATCTATTCTATCTAACATTTAATTTGACTATTTCAGAATATTTGATAAGTACACTATATAAAAGAAACTCTGAGTCTCTCAGATCATTTGTCTATTATCAAACTCTGAATCTTATATCTGCAAGACATTCTGACCTTCAAATGTTATAAGAACAAACAAGATCTAACTCTGAAGATTACTCAAGACAAAAGGGAAGTTTCTATTCCTTTGTGTATTTAACTCAGGGGGAGATTCATCATCTCAGGGGGAGTTATAATTCTTTATGTTCAGTTAAACAAAATTTCTGATACTTTTTGTCATCATCAAAAAGGGGGAGATTGTTAGAACACAGATTGGTTCTTAATAATAACTCTTTGTTTTGATGATAACTGTTAGGAAATTTTATATTTAAGAATTATATACTCTAAAATTTGTTTGAGAGTTTTACTGCAGATTGAAATGAAATTAACTCTCTAGAAGAAAATCTGAAGTATATACAAGAAGTTGTCCTGACTCTGAAGCGCCAGATGCACTCATTAGAAGATTCTGATTGCTGTTTACAGAAGATTCTGATTGCTGTTTACAGAAGATTCTTTTCCAAAATTCACTCTCTGTAAGCATTCATTTCATGTCATTGTTGATGTATGCTGAAGTCCTACTCATGTAGGCAGATTCTGGATTAGTTAGGCACTTGTTCTTGAGGTTTTTTCATTTGAGCTTGATTCTTGTTTGCTTCGAATCTCCCTATTTATGGATGATAAATAAGAATAAACCTTGGATTCTTGATGTACACATTGAGAGGATTAGTTTAGACTCAAAAATCGCGCATTTTGGTTGAGTTTTGAACTCCCAATACCGGAGGTACCATCGGAGAAGACGACCGAAGCATGGTGGCTCTGGCGTCTGGTTTTTTCCTCCTTTTCCAACGTGGATGGCCACGCGCATATTGGACTTTTTTACCGATCCAAGATGAACGGCCAAGATCACGCTTGCTTGGCCATTTGACTAGTTAACCACCACGTCATAAGTGAAACGCAGAGTTTCATGTGTTGCATTCAGTTTTGTTTTGGATCCTGGGCCATTTGTGCTAATCACACTCCCTCGGAAATAGGCCCAAATGTATGAACTGAATATCCTTGCTATTTGGCACGCTTTTTTCTTTTTTTCCTTTTCTTTTATTTCTTTTTCCATTTTATTATCTGTTTGAATTTTAATTCAAGAAAAATATCTCGAATGATCTAAAAATCTTGCAAAAATATTTTTTACACATTTTGGGATGTTAATTAATTTTAGGAATTTTCACTTTATTTTTTGGATCATTTTTCAATTAAATAAAGATTTTTACTTTTGAGGTGTTTTAATTGGTTTAAAATTGATTATTGTTTGTTCTTGATTTTATTTCTTGACCAATTTTAATTTCCAACAGCTGGAAATTTTTCCTCATGTTCATGATATGTTAAAGAATTTTTTAAGACAATTTTACCCCTGTTTGGATTATTTTTGGGTTGGTTTTGAAGCCACTTTTGCTTACCCCCGATTAATCTCTTTCCATTGGACCCCTCTAGGGTTTATTTTCTTTTGAGGATACTTTGGTAGGACCCTGCCCATAATTTATTTTCCAAAAAATAGTGATGATACTTAGGATATGGGAAGCTGTTCACACATCTATTTTGGATGTGCCCTATTACATGGTTGGAAGCCTACTATATACATAAAATTGGAAACACATTCCATGCAGTCCTGTATTTAAAGATCTTGATTGTCCGATCTGATAGATTGCACAACTTATATTCAGATTTGGTGAAGCTGAAATGTAAGTTATCCAATCTTAATCTTTGTCCAAAATTGTTTGACTGTGTGCTTCTTCTGTAACTGTAAGAATTTCGACTCACTGGTATACTGGCAAAATTAAAGGTTGATGTTTGACTGCTTATCAGTCCGAAACTCATTTAGAGGTGCCTTCAAACTGATCTCTAAGAAGCTCGTACTTCTTAAGCTCAGCCGTTGAGAGGGAAGGCTGAAGCTCTTCTAAGACCTGAAAATTACATGAAATGCCAGTCAAACAACTGCATACTAGAAAACTCATAGGATGGATAAGTTGCTCTAGTGTTAGAGTTTGAGCAGCGGATAAACAAAACTAACAATAAAAATTACAACTTGCAAAAGTTACCTGGACAAAATCATCGTATTCAACAACAATAGAATTTGCTTCATTATCTGGGTTGGAGGACTCTGAATCTGCATTCAAAACCTAGAACAAAACAATGAGGTTAAGTATCCTCTCAATTCACACAAAACAGATGCATAGATACAGGCTGCTGTTTCCTCTTTATAGTGATAGCCCACTATCAAACTATACGCAATAACAGGCATAATATCAAACAAAACACAATAATTACGAGAACCAGTGATCTTGGCTGGACTTACCCTGCGTTTTGCAGCGCGGAACCAAGCATCTGCACACAAGGCATACATGTCTGCGCCGGTGAAGTTTGGTGGACATTTTTTTGCAATGGAGTAAAGTGAAACATCTTCATGCAATTTGAACTTTCTCGTAAGAGCTTTCAGTACCCTGAGATAGAAGTGCATAGTACCATTCTATCAACAATCGATACTCCTCGACAAAGGAAGCTAGAAAAGCACACAACTTACCGCTCTCTGTAAGATGCATCAGAGTTAACGCCAACATATAGCAATTTATCAAAACGACCAGGGCGAAGAAGGGCCGGGTCTATCAAATCTGGTCTATTACTTGCACCGATAATAAATAGATCCTATTAAGCCATCAACAAAGAAAACAATTGTTAGAAGCAAAATACGAAAAAATATATTTTACTAAAAGACAAAAAATTGGACATAAAAAAACCTGTGTTGAATCACTTAAGCCGTCAATTTCTGCAAGCATCTAATAAAGGGAAATACAATTTACATCAGGAAGTCCAAAGAAAATGTCTACAACACCACAATCTTACTTAGAAAAGGAAACCACCTGCGAAACCACTCTGTCCATAACACCCCCAGAATCTCCGGAAGCTCCCCGAGCTGGTGCAAGAGAGTCAAGCTCATCAAAGAAGATGACACATGGACGGGCTGATCTGGCCTGGGAATTATATTGAAGTTTTACTTCATTAAAATGTATGAGGTTTTCCTTATTATACTTTGTAGTTCACAGAAAATTGAAACACATAGAAATAACCAAAATATTATTATACCTTCTGAAAAATGTCTCGAACATTCTTTTCAGACTCGCCTATGTACATGTTGATTAGTTCAGGACCCTTCACACTAAGAAAATTTAAGGAACACTCTGTAGCAACAGCTTTTGCTAATAATGTCTGACAATAAATAAATAAAAAGAAAATGACAGAAGAAAACTTCTGTGAGTAAAGGGTAAGAAATTTGAGGTAGAAGGTTATCATTTAAAGGTACTTTACAACTTACTTTGCCAGTTCCAGGAGGACCATACAAAAGAACACCAGACCGCTTGCGTAACCCAGATGCAAATAGATCTTTATGCAAGAGAGGCAACTAAAATAAGTAATACAGAGTGAATTAGTAATTCAGATATTACAGAAAATAAATAGTATCTCCAGGATAGCATATGATTAAATAAGATAAATATTAAAATATAGAAAAAATGAGACTGGAAAATAATAGGAAAAAAGAAAAGTTGATATGATAAAGTATAATAATCTATGATTTAGTCTTGATAATATAGCAGAAACAGGACATTCAATCTCTTTTTAGAAGAAATTAGTCTTTAGTCTTGACAGCTTCCATGTTGAACTTTAGGAGTGAAGTTCATTTATATTTCAATTTTGACTCTCCAAAAGCACCCTCTTACTTATTTTATTTGCATTCTTCTGAGTATACACTAAAATGCAGTTCAACTATGTCAGCTTATGAAATGTGAAATTTATGAAGTTCGTTTATATTTCAATTTTGACTCTCCAAAAGCACCTTCTTTCTTATTTTATTTGCATTCTTCTATCTGAGTATACACTAAAATGCAATTCAACTTGTCAGCATATGAAATGTGAAATTTATGAAGTGTTGACCATGTAAACATAACCACAAGTTCCTTTTTACATCAAATATATTTTCAAGTTGACATGTGAGGCACTGCATTCTGCTATAGTAAGCACAATTTCAAAATTTTGAAGTTGCACTTCCAAATCAGGGGGGGAAAATGACAACTGATTAAGTTATGAATACAAGAAGCCCACCTGAACAGTATCCAGGATTGATTTTTTGACATCTTCAAGCCCACCAACATCGTCCCATTTTACATTTGGAACCTGCATAAAAATCCATACTAGAAAAATTCATGCATTGAAGAACTTGTTCTCCCATAAGACATTACATGCTAATGTGTACAATTTTCAACAACAAAGAAATGGTATATTAATCTTGATTTTAAACAGCACTCAATACAAATGAGAAAAGCATCACAAAATCCTGATTGTTTAATTTACCTTTGGAGTACCCAATGCTGACGCATTTCTTTTCTTTGATCGTTCCAAAGCATTCGCTAAGTCTTCTTTCCCAGGTTTTCGAGCTGAAACTTCTGCATCGTTGTTGTCCTCTGTCACAACCTTTGAGCTAAGAGAACTATCTGCACCTTCGGGTTCAACTTTGTCTGCTTCAGCATTGCTGCTGGGAAATAAGCTGGCACCAGCATCTGCAATTAAAGCACACATATCCCTGGGCATGAAACCAGATGTCTGTCCAACTATTTCTTTTACAAAACCCTCTAAATCAGTCTGAAAGAAGCAAGAATGCAATTGTTTAAAATCAACAAAAGGTGTTGAATTTGTACGGAAGGTATAAACACAAGAGGAGGTTCTATTCCATACTCACGTTAGAGTGGAGCCCATAAATATTTTGCAGTGAATGCAATAGCATTTCAGCCCTTTGCTCTTCTGTCAAAGGCCCCATCTTCGTTTCATGGCTAAAGCAGCGTCTAATGGTTGAAGGTAGACCCTCTGAACTGTCAGCTGCAGCAATCAACAGGACCTGATGCCCGCTTGTCTTTTCAGCATTTTTCTCCACCTACACCAGCATGCTGTAATAATAAATACCTTTACAATTCTAGTTAAAAACAAAAGGAAAACATAGGTACTGAGATTTTTCCAATCTCAATTTTGATTTACTACTTGACTGGCCGAATAAAATAGACATGTTGATATAAATATAGATTTGTGTATATGCATTAACATCCTAAGAAGATCATAATTTTAAGGTGACACGTTTGAGGGCACACAGCATGTTTAAGGCCACTTTCTGTTTCTGCATAATGTGTCTTCTACTCTTGTTATTATTAATGCATATTGCATTTCACTTGATAGATAATCCTTCATCCCTGATAGAAATAGTCGACTTTAGATGCTTGAATCTCCAGAGAAAATTCCCCAACTTATTAGAGTTCCCAATAGCTAATTCCTTTTCATCAACTTTTCTTTACTATAACAGAAATTGCTATTACTGCTTAATATTAACTTACCTGTTGGCTTCTTTTGATGTTCACTGGTTTTACTTTATTTGATTTACAATACAACAAGACATACCATTTGTGATGTACAGAACAAATGGTATAGAAAAATGTTATAGCTCAAACAATAGTGATAGCAGTAGAAAGTTTCAACTAAGTTAGATCTTACAAATTCGCCGTTTGATTTCATCAGAGAGTTACTATCATCATGTTCACCAACTGGCTCAGTAAATTTCCTAATAACGGATGCAACTTCAGATGTATTGCCTCTTTGATCATTTGGTGAAATCTCAGGGGAATGTGAATCTCGAAATACCTCAAAATGACGAAGAAGAAGTATTGTTGGAGAGTATCTGTAATAATATTATCCCATAAGAGCATACTAGATGTTTGGAGAGAATAACATATCCAAAACATTGAATATTTAAGTCCAACCAGACGATCAAATATGTGGCTCAATTAAAGCCTGAATCAAAAAAATGTTGTGCTGAGAAAAACTACTGGGGTGAAAAAGGAAGATGGATAAATGATTGAAACTATATGCTCCTGTCCTGATAGTATGCATGTATGCTAATCCCTGCCGGAAATAAAAATTGCGTAGGAACAAAGTCCTCGATAAAGAGTATTCTTATCATTCCTAATATTCTATATATTACCTTTGAGCAGTCTTGAAAGCTTGAGCTAGAGCAACAGATGCTCTATCGGAGCCCATTAGATCGTGACAGTTATATTCCACCACATGCAGGCCCAGTCGGCGAGCAACATATCTAACAACGGTCCTTTTCCCACAACCTGCAAAACAGGTTGTTCAGGAATATATGCACAAACAATGCAATCCAAACACACCATTAATTTGACAACAACTGAGGATATCAAATGGTAATCCATTATGATGAACAGGAAAAAGTACTGATTCCCTTAGAAAACATAGCCTGACAATATAGAACACACCTGCCAAGCCATATAATAACACCGAAACTCTAAACTTGGAAGAAAGTGCTGATGGACATAAAGTTGGTGCAAGTATTGAAGCCAAGATCTTCACTGTGTCCCTTTGCAAAGGCACGGGTCCTTCTGGTCCCGCAACTAACAAATCTGGAGGAAGGGCAGATTGGAAACTCCCTACTAACACCAACGCAGTTAAGGTTTTATGGACACGGAGAACTGGTTCATCTGATGGTTCCATAGCAATGACCTGAAGATATAAGTTACACTCTAACAAAGAACCCGACACAGTTTCAAAAATATAAGAGAAAAGAGGTAAACATACCTTAAAACAGATACGGTTGTCATTTTGCTTTTGTGTTTTTTGGTTACAAGGAATGCAAATAGTGGAATTACAGTTCCAACTAATGTTAATTCCGAAAACATCTCCGCTTGACAAATATCTATCAACTTCAAAGTACTTCTGCAATGCCAAGTCAATCAGATCTTGACGTTCTTTGGTTTCAACATCTGAAGTTGGTTTAATGGAATCAAGAATGCCACATTCTGGTATCTTCACAAAAGCAACCCTCAGAAGCGAGGCGAATCTGGGAGGTTGAGCAAGCGGCACCAACTCTATATTAATGACCGAATCCTCAATGCTTTTAGCATCCTCCTCATCACCCACTTGACATTGAGGTTTGAAATAAGATGACAAAGCATCTTGGCCATTGTGAATAATGGATTTCAAACATGAAATGTGCAAGTGAAGATTAAAGGCCAAAAGAGGAGACAAATAAGCAATTTCACCATTTAACAAAGGGCCATTGAGAGGGAAATCACAAGAAGGAAAAACAAGCATTATTCTAGAAGAAGAGGATGATGAGTGATCAATATCAAGGGTGTCATTGCTAGGAGGATCAATAGCAATAGCCACTGCAACCCGCTGCGTGTTCATTTCAACATTTTTTATCAAAACCTGAGAAAATTCACAATCAATACTATTACATTTTTAACATATCAGTCAAAAGTGGATCATTATTATGTCCAATCACTACAATTTCAATTACTTAAAACGTGATTCACTAGTGAAATGTAAAAAATGACAACTAAAAAGAAGTGACTTTTGAAAGAATTACCGGTGAACCAGAAGTGATGGAAAGTCTTTTGAGAAGAGAAGTTGATAGAGCAATGAGTGCAGAGTGGTCAAGAGAAGGCAAATTGTTGGATAATCGGAGAATTCCAACCGGTAAATGCAAGTTGGGGAATTCATTGATTGAAGGAGCGGAAGACTTCAATACAGAATTCATGACATTTTTGGTGGAACACAGAATCAGAGGCTTTCTTCTCTCCACCATTTTCTTCACTTGTTCCGTTTTCTATTGAAATTTTCTATTTACAATGTCTATATCTATAATCGATGAAACTGTGGCGGTGTGAACGAGGTAACTTACATGAATTGAAAATTGATTGGGTTTTTTTAGAAGTGGAGATGATGAGAAACACGAAAAGAAGTTGAATTTTGGGAGAGGAGTTGCGTTCTGCCGGAAATGGAGTAGGAAGGTGGAGCTAGGGTTTTCTGAAGATTGTGTTTTTTACCGTAGAAGATGAAGAAGATGGTGATGAGAACTTCTTCTGGATCATATTCATCTAACGGTCAATATGGCTTTGTCCACTAGGAAGATTTCAAAGCGGTTAGATTAAAAAGAGAATTGTGCAAAATTAAAACTTACATAAATCATATCTTGATACTTAAAGTTTACACTTATATATAAGGGTAATTTAGTAACTTTCTGAATAGTACTAGGTTAAATGAATATTGAATGTATTTTTGCCTTTTATATTGAATCTGATACCTCTCCTTTCAAAAGAAAAGAAAACATCTCTCATATTTATATTGTGTATCTTAACAACGGCCTCCTTCACACCGCGACGAATCGGCGTACTTTGACACACCGCGACGAATCGGCGACTACCGGCCTTCAACGTGTGAAGAACAAACTAATTCTTTGGTATCTTAAGGTTAGATGTTCTTCTCACATAAAAACGTGTTCAACGTCCAGATTTTTGAAAAGGTTCTGATAGTGTTGTTAGAAAACGTATTCTTCTCACAAGATAACAACACTATCTTAATTTTTTTAAGGTTCTGAGAGTTTTGTTGTTCAATGAGGAAAACTGAAAGAGGATTAAGGTTTAGGGTTTTTTCTTTTTAGATTATTGTAATAGATTTCTCAATTCTAGGTTGTAATAGATTTCTTGTTATGTTACTGATAGTGTTGTTATTTGGTTTTGGATTTTATCAGGCTGAGTTCTTTATTGCTGAAACTATGGCATCACCAAGAAATCTAAACGAAATTGATGTAAGTTTTTCTGTTTTTATTGGTTTTGTTATTCTGGTTGGAATGTTGGATCTTATTTATCAATGAAATTAATTAAGTTTTTTCGTGAATTTAAGGTACGAATAAGGCATAGTTGTATTCCAGTGAATTTGAGCATCATCAATGAAAAGTTAACACCAGGTCAACGAGCCCACATCGAATGCACCTCATTCAAATGGGCAATGAATATTTCTAACAACATGGTTTATTATGGGAATTAGTAAGTAGGTGAGACCTACGAAGTAGGAGATTTAGGGTTAGGGATAGGATAGTTCCCTTTACTCCAGTTGATGTTTGTTTTGCACTTGGATTATCTATTGTTGGTAAGTCTCTAGTAGTAGAAGAAAACCAACAAAGTCAAACATTAGATCTATTTAAAGGGGATGAGGTAACCATTCACAATATTCGCAAACAACTTCGTTCCCAAAAGAAAAAATTAGTTAATTTTGTTAGACTTTACATATTACTTGCATTTGCACGAGTTTTACTTTTCCAAAACATGGACTAAGGTCTTTACCGGATTTATTAAGCAATTGGATGATCTTGACTCACTTGTTACATTTAGTTGGGGACTTGATGTTTATAACTTTATAGTTTCTAGTTTATGTGAGTCTTCAGTTGTGTTGAAGGAGGGAAAAAACAAGGCACAAAGACATTTAAACGGATGTGCTACCATATTGCAGGTAAATCTTCATATATAACTTTATAGTTTCATCATGTGTTTTGAATATTAAAAGTTTTGAAATTTACATCTTGCAATATTTGTTATAGATTTGGGCATTCAACCACTTATCTTTGGGGAAAGCATCTGTTGTTACTACGTTTTCGTTTCCACGTGTATTGAATTGGCCAGTTATAACTATGCAGAAGAAAAACATTGAAAAATCGTTTGACAAAAATATGGTAAGATTTTATGTGATTGATTTGAGGAAAATAACTTTTTTGTTGTCATGTGTTTGAATTGATTGTTTTTTTTGTTAGATTATTGATAGAGTGGTTGCAACAGAGAAGGAACTGAAATATGACATAGTCAATGCTACTTTGTTTGAACAAGGACAACAATTTGTGAATGTGTATGATTATCAAAGATTGGTGGATGACAATAAATATTTCAAGGAGAGGATAGCAGCTCTTGAGGAGGAAATGAGGATGATGAAAGAGGCAAGAGTTAACACTCCATTTCAGGATGAGGATGTTCAAGATGATCGACAGCTTATTAACTTTGTCACTGAAGATGCAATAAAGACATCGGCTGGAGATGTTGGATATAACACTCCACTTAATGATGATGATGCCATTGTTGAAGAAAACCTATCAAAATCTAAATCTAACATTGCTACAAGAATGTGGAAGAAACCAAAGAAGAGTGAAGAAAGAACTAGAATGAATTTGTAATACATTAGTGTTGTAGAAATTTGATAAATATGTATGGTAGAATTATGATGTGTTGTAGTGTAGAATTTGGCACAATTTTAACGTTTGGCACAATTGTAAAACTTGTAGTTCATTTTGTATTTAAAGTGTTAATGTGTTGAATATTTTGAAGTATCATTTGGTTCCCTTATTTGGAAGTCTGAAATTGCATTATTGTTTATTGTGTTTATGTTCATCATTCGGTTCCCTTATTTTGAAGTCTGAAAAGGCATTAACCAAGTTTGGTTTTGAAGTTTGGTTCCAGCAATGTATTAACCAAGTTTGTTCTAAACAATATCCCTTAATTTGAAGTTTGGGACTACGTTAACCAAGTTTGACAATGTATTAACCAGGTTCTAGCAATGTATTAACCAAGTTTCAGCAATGTATTAACCAAGTCTTGGACAACAATTTCTCTTGTTTTGAAGTCTGGGACCCCGTTAACCAAGTTTGACAATGTATTAACCAAGTTCCAACAATGTATTAACCAAGTCTGAGACAATTTATTAACCAAGTTTGGGAAAATGTATTAACCAAGTCTGGGACAAAACAATTTCCTTTGCTTTGAAGTCTGGGACTGTGTTAACCAAGTTTGACAATGTATTAACCAAGTTCCGGCAATGTATTAACCAAGTTTGGGACAATGTATTAACCAAGTCTGGGACAAAACAATTTCCCTTATTTTGAAGTCTGGGACAACGTTAACAAAGTTTGACAATGTATGAACCAAGTTCCAACAATGTATTAACCAAGTCTTTGACAAAACAATTTCCCTTGTTTTGAAGTCTGAGACTGTGTTAACCAAGTTTGACAATGTATTAACCAAGTTCCAACAATGTATTAACCAAGTCTGGGATTGTATTAACAAAATAATTTTATATATTATATACACCAACAAAGTTTAGTACAATTGTTATAATGACAAAAGTAAATTTACAATATTGCAACATTTACACTCCAAAAGTATATTTACAATCTTGCAACATTGAACTTGAATATTCCACCTGCACCACCAAATGTAACTATTGTTAGTGTATGCAATGTTTTGAACAAGATTAAAAAAATATTTTAAAAACCATACCATCATGTCAAATTAACCAAAATAGAATAGATATGCGACAGTCTTTCCAAAATACACATGCCACTAGTCAATAAGCAAAAATTCCCAAAGATCATCATAAATTTGTACAAACTTGGGATGAACCCATCAAGGGTGTTTCGCATGTTGTCAAAAGATCCATGAATGACATACAATTTCCAAACTGTACAATAACATACAAAAAATATAAAATATGATGTGTATAAAATCAAATACATAATAAATTGGTATTACAATGATTACACATAATTTATCTGCAACAACTACATATGTTTTCTGCAACTCATACATACAAACGCCTCAAATTTAAAACACAACAAATTCCTCAAATAGTACATATGATTTCAAACGTTATTTAATACAATTTCATAATGGACACACACCACAATAGTCGAATCTACACAATTTCCTCCACTAACAACCTCAAGAGATGATTCTACGCAAACATTACTTCCAAATTGATTTCCCACCATTCCAATGTTGCACTCCTACAGTTAGAGAAACAAAATATTTAGATTCCATATACATAACCATTCGTATAAGATATCATTTATGCATGAAAATAGACATACCGTAGTAAGCTCAATGTGATCATTTCTTTTGTTCGCTTCCTTGACCTCTTAGTAATCATTTCAGCGACAGATGTCTTTCTTTTAGATGGAGGATGGCCTTTTTCGCTTGACATGTTTTGGACTGCGAATTATATTACTATTGTTTGCATTAGGATCCTCATCACCATTTTCTTCAATAAGTGTACTATCCTTTATGAACATATTAGAGCTAAACAAATGTAATGTTTCATGGAGGTCTTCGGTAGTCTCTTCCGACTCAGCAGCTACTTCAGCAACCTCATAAAAATGCTTGCATAATTTGTCAAACCTGTCCATTTATGGCTTCAGCTCCGTTACACCATAACTAGTCTTGATATATGAATGTTTCCTTTAATGTTTTTCTTCCATCTCGATAAAACATACTTCTCTGGAAGACTTATAATCATCTCCTGACTACACACGGATAACACATGCCGACATACAATACCTCAAAACTCAAAAATGAGCATTCACATTTGAAATCATGGTTTTCCTTATTAAGCACAACTTTTAAGACTCGCTCTAAGTCTCCAACTAGTATCTTCTCTAACACATGATACGTAGTAAGACAAACTTCCACACTATTTAATGAGGCAGAACAATTTATCTTAGATCTAAATTCCACTTGAATTTCCTTGAATTTGGCATTAGTAAACTCACTTTGGAATTGCTTCTCAATGGAAGAGTTTAACCCACATAGAACTATTGTGTCCATCGAATTAAAATCAGCTTCAAATTCCTTTTCTGCCCGACTTCTAAGAGCATTATCATATTGTTCTACAAACTGATTTAGACTTGTTGTAGAATTGATATATCCATCAAAGAAAGCATGTATGCTCTCACTACGTTGCGTAGTTGACATACCAGCCCAAAAATATTTCCTTAACAACGTTGGTGCCCATCTATGACGCTCAGTATACAACCTGTTAGAACACAGATTGGTTCTTAATAATAACTCTTTATTTTGATGATAACTGTTAGGAAATTTTATATTTAATAATTATATACTCTAAAATTTGTTTGAGAGTTTTACTGCAGATTGAAATGAAATTAACTCTATAGAAGAAAATCTGAAGTATATACAAGAAGTTATCCTGACTCTGAAGCGCCAGATGCACTCATTAGAAGATTCTAATTGCTGTTTACAGAAGATCCTGAGCGTAGTCTCCAGAAGGATTTGAAGCAAGTAGCTCTAGAAGATTCTGAAGCTAGTCAGAAGCATCTGAAGCAAGTAGCCCCAGAAGATTCTGAAGCTAGTCAGAAGCATCTGAAGCAAAGAAGAATATTGTTTGAAGAGTTTCTTAAAGCATAGTTTCTACAGAAGTTTCTGAAAGTACTAACGCTGCCAAGTACTGAAGTTCTGTGTCAAATATGCTCTAATGATCAACACGCTGAAAGCACACATGCTGCAGAAGACTCTGATACAGCAAAGTTCTGAACATCATTAGAAGACTCTGACTCATTCAGACTCTGAAGAACTTGCTGAAAACTGAAGAAGAAATATTCAAAGATTATATCCGTTGGAGTAAATCAAACATCTCTTTCCTCATTTGTGCTAGACACAAGAACACAGACAAAAAGGATTGTTCTGTGCTTTCTACTTCTAGGAAATGTCACTTGATGTGAAGACAAAAAGGCTCAGACCTTTTTGGGACTCTCTTTTCAACGCTCAGCATCCTTGGATCAGCTGCCTATAAAAGGAAGACTCCACCAAATTCTTCAGTGACACAATTTGCTGAAAAGAAATCATAATATTCAAAGCTCTCATTCTTTCATATTCTTCTTAGAATTTCTTGTACTTAAACTTAAGAGAAAAAGCACTGTTGTGATAAAAGCTTTATAGAAGCATTAATACTCTTGTATTTGGTTTACATTGATTGTAAAGGTTTTCCTTAAGAGGATTCAGTTGGAATTAGTAGCTCTTGAGAAGACTAAGAACAGTTGTTCTTAGGTGTTACTATTGTAATCTGTTTGATTAAATAGTGGATTAAGTCCTTGTTGAGAAAGGCAAATCACTCTAGGAAGGGTGGACTAGAGTAGTTGATTTCAACGAACCAGGATAAAAATAATTGTGTTGTTATTTTTAAGTCTTAATCTTTCATATTCAACCCCCCTTATAAGTATTATCTCACCTTCACAACCCACTCAACCAATCATTTTCATGGAGGTCAAATTTTTCTATGAACGAACACCATTTTTGTTCAAAGTTGTCTGTTGTGAATGTATCATACACTGCTTCTTTCATTGCATACTTGATCCTTTTATATTCCCCATATCTGTTAAGCTTTTCTGGAACTTTTTTCATTATATGCCATAAACACCACCTATGATGAGTTGTAGGGAATACTAACTCAATAACATTTTTCATAGCCTTACACTGATCGGTTACAATGCCCAAAGGTCCTTTTTCTAGCATACAACGAAGTCATGACTTGAACAGCCACACAAAAGAATTTATGTTTTCACCTGATAGCAATCCACAACCAAGTAATGTTGATTGACCATTGTGATTCACACCCACGAATGCAGTAAAAGGCATGTCATACTTGTTAGTCAAGTATGTTATGTCAAAAGTTACAACGTCTCCAAAGTATTTGTACGCGGCTCAGCTTCTTGTATCCGCCCAAAATACATTCCTCTCATGAAAATCATCATCTAAATCTATGTCATAAAAGAAATTTGTATCTTGTTCCCGCATTTTACAAAAATAACTTATCAAAGCCTTACCATCACCTTCTTTTCCAATCGCATGACGCTCTTTGTTAATACAACTCCTCACATCTTTTTCACAAAAGGGAATATTTTCATGCCCTCCTGCATCTTTAACAAGCGATTGAAAAGTATTGTTGATCCTTACTCCCGCATCATCATTGATTTGAATTGTTCTTCTTACATGTAAGTTCATTTTCTTGTTAGCCTTGAACAATCTTGCTTTTGTAGGACTAGTCTCATGAGAATGGTTTGCCCCAAATTGTGTAATGTACCACAAACCATCTTGTTTTAATTTAATACAAATCTTGGCAGGAAAATTTTTCGCTCTAGATGGAAGTGTCTTCAACGTGCATGAAAATTTTAAAATGTTAGACCCCTCTCTTGAACATGAAAGTATCAGGTAATTGAGCTCCCCATCGTCTCCTTTTTTCGATGATTTAATCCTCCATCCAAACCCATTTTTCAAAGCATACTCTTGATAATATGTTTTAACTTCCTCTAGACATGAAAAACACATCCCAATTGCAGGAACCCAAAGTGATTCATCACCATCGCCGTGATCAACTTCTACAGCTTCCCTTTGATTACTATCACATTCTATCAAAATGCTTGAACTGTCCATTATGACTTAAAAACTGCACATAAATGTCAATATTATGTATAGTATAAATTTATAACAATGTTGGTTAATATAGTTCAAAATTATGGTTAATATTATCTATAACTTGGTTAATAAACGCCCAGACATGTGGGCAGGTTTATAACATCGTTTATTATGAAGTTGGTTAGTGGTGTGACAAAAGTTGGTTAATACATTTCTCAAATTTGTTAACAAACCAGCACGAGTAAATATATGCAATTGCTTAGCAGTAGGTAAACATGGTTAATGGTGTGAGTAAAGTAGGGCAATACTTTTTAGAACATGGTTAATGAATAATCGTGAATAAACATGAAATCAACAACAGCAAAGAAAACTAGGTTAATATTATGCTAAATCTAAAAACATATGAACAATCATGAATCTAGAAACTTACTGAGTTAAATCTTCATCTTCATAATATAATGATGCTAAATAAATAAAAGTTGCAGATGAAATGAAGAGACAAGTTGGAGAAGAGCTGCTACGAAATGGCATGAATGATCAAAAACAAGAAGAAGAAGAAGAATGAGTTATCATATTTTATGTTTATGTTATAAAGTATAGCATGTGGTTGAGGTTAAGAGAGAGAAACAATAAATTTCTTCATTTGACTATGGCCCACAGAATAAAATGATGTTTCATGTCAAGCTTGTACTCTTTGTTATTTTTTTAATATATTTGCACTATTCATACGGTGTAGGTGTACACCTTGGTGTAAAAATAGCAAAATTGTAAAATTTAATCATATATTACATAATTTTCTATAAGGACCTCCAACTCCTTTTTTTCATAAGCAATTGAATTTAAGGGAATAGGAGGGGTATTCCAAACCCAACAAACTAAATATACAACATACCTTGACAATCAAGGACCAATCAAAACAATGATGTCAAACTTAAAAAAAAAATGGTAGGGCATTTGAACCATTCATACAAAGTACAAGAATATATACGTTTTGAAGAAATTCCAAGCCACCACCACGAATAACGCACTATGCTATAAAATATGTCTTCAACAACAAAGAATGCATCGCTAAACAAAATTTGATTACGCACCTTCCACAAAGACCAGCAAGTATATAACCAATTTGTAGCCGCCCATTTACGTGAAGTATTCTCCACCATCCTCACAAACCATATAAGTAAGTGTGTAAGTTCAGAGTATGCCTAGGGGGGTGAATTAGGCTTTAGTAACTTTTTCCGGTTTTTTGATATTCTTGAGTTTTACTTGGTTATGATCTTGATGATGAAAGCAGTAAAAGCAGAATGAAAATGGACACCGAGATTTATAGTGGTTCCCTTCATAATCCGAAGGTACTTCACTCCCCTTTCCACATGAAAGAGATTTTTCACTATAGTTTTAGAATGTACAACCTATCACACCATCAACCGGTGAGGCCTACTATCTAACAACTATTTCAACAACTTAGTGTGCAAGAACAATCCTCTTGCAAGCACTAACCCTTGTGTCCAACAATCCTGGATCACAAGTCACAAAGAAATAATTCTTATAATTTTGTAATTTGAGAGTGATATATTAATAATATCAATACAAATATTGATCTTCTCCTTTTGATCAAAATTCACTTTTCAATATCAATACAAGTGTTCAAAAATTCTGGATATGAAATGGTATGAACAATATGAACACTTTTTGAAAATATTTGAAAATATTTGAAAAGTAGTGAATTTGATTTAACGATTATTTTGAAAATTATTGGAGGTGTTTTTCAATTTGAAATTTTCAGAATTTATATGAGCAAAACACCATTTCAAAAAGGTATAATTGAGTAAGAATCAAATAATGAAAAGGTATAACATTCAAACAAGATTTGAATTTAAAAAGAAACAATTTTTCAAAATTCGTTCAGTGTTAATCGGTTAACACTTGAACGTTAGCCCTGAGAATTTAAAATTTTAGGTTGTTAACCGATTAACCTATATAGTTAATCGGTTAACACTGTTAAAACTCAGAAAAATACTTGAGTTAAAAGTGTTATACCAATTCCAAATGATTTTAAAACCATGCATATGCAAAATGTTGATATGATAAATTATTTGAACACTTGTATATTAATTAAAGGAGTGAATATTGATATACCGAAGCTTTGAGTCCAAATCTTGAAAGTTGTATGAACATTTGCACATGATGCTTGATTTGCATGACACCATTCCATAGTCTCGATCTTGATCAGTTTTGAAAGCTTGACTTTTTGCAATCATGGGATGAGCTTAAGTCTTTGTTGACATCATCAAAACCTTGAGATTAAAGTGTGCTTCTACATTCTCCCCCTTTTTGATGATGACAAACAACTGAGTCTGTGCGATATCCTTGACGATGTTTGGTTCCGTTCTTGGCTTGCTTCTCCCCCTTTGTCATTAGCAAAAAGGAATGAGCTTTCAAACCAAAACACACAATATCGGCATACAAGACAACAGATAATCAAGCATGGCATAATATATCAAAACAAAAGTGCAGCACATAGAAAAATGCAGCAAACATTATACGGTTACAAAAGAAATTAACAACTTAACAACAATCCGAAAAGAAAAGTAATAAAAACAACACATAAAAACACGTTTAACACACACAATTTTCCAAAATTTGAATTAATTTTTCGTTTCTGATTTTTGAAAAATTTAACAGTATTAATCGGTTAACCATATAGGTTAATCGGTTAACACATTAAAAACTTAAGTCAGAATTGAAAAATTAACAGTGTTAATCGGTTAACCCTATAGGTTAATCGATTAACACACGCGAATTTTGGAAAAAATGCTTAAAACAGAATGCACACAGATGAAAGACATATATTATGCATACATAAACTAGAGAAAGGATTAGATATCACCTTCATCGAGAATTCCAAGTTCTCGTCGAATTTTGAAGAACGGTTCTTTCGCCAATGGTTTGGTGAAGATGTCGGCGAGTTGATTGTGTGTATTGACGAAAGTAACATCTACATCTCCATTAAGTACGTGATCTCGAAGGAAGTGATGTCGGATATCTATATGCTTTGTCCTTGAATGCATGACCAGGTTCTTTGTAATATTGATGGCACTTGTATTATCACATTGAGAGGAATGCAACCGAGATCTACACCATAATCGAGGAGTTGTTGCTTGAGCCACAGAATTTATGCACAACAACTTCCTGCTGTAATATATTCTGCTTCGGTTGTACTGAGTGCCACACACGCTTGCTTCTTGCAGGCTCATGACACTAGTGCATTCCCGAGAATGTGACACGTACCACTCATGCTTTTTCTGTCGGTCTTACATCCTGCATAATCAGCGTTAGAATAACCAATTAAAGAACAAGTACTACCTTTTGGATACCATAATCCGACGTTCGTTGTCCCTTTGAGATACTTTATGATTCTCTTCACGGCGGTGAGATGTGATTCCTTCGTACTTGCTTGAAAGTGTGCACACAAACAAATGCTAAACATAATGTCAGGACGGCTTGCCGTCAAATATGATAATTGTAATACCCCAAATTTTACCCTTACATTTAGTCAGGCATTTCGCATATCATCTCCTATGAACATTTTGCTAACCACTAACAAGTCATGGAGGTGTCTGTTTTGCAGATTTGGTCCCAGGGGTATTTTGGTCATTTCACGCAAATTCTGCTAATTTCTTGAAAAACGGGCTGTTATTACGTTCTGAGGCATTCATTTGCCATTTGGGTCAAAGTGCCAGTAGGTTTTGTTAGAAATACGATTGGACTCGGGGCCGTGCTTTGTTTGATTCTGAAACGTTTCCAAACAGTTTTGTTTCCTTTTATAAAGTTGGGTTGAAGAGGAAGTGGATACTGTTAAGGTTATTTTGAGAAGTGATGTGATCAACGAGGTTTTAATTTGAATTTGTTTGGATATAATCATATGGCGGGATATCATTTATAAAAAGCAAAGGAGAGGTTAAGTTTTAATATTTGTGAGTTTTTATTCATGAATGTTCATAAGCTACAAATCAAAGTTGAATTTAAATAATTTATGGATGATTATTCATGGATATTTAAATTCGTAATTGAGAAAATAGAAATGAATATTTACTGGATTTTATTTCATAAACATCTAGAATTACAAGTTGAAATGGAAGTAATTTTTATTCATGATGATCTTTCATTTACAAAAGGATTATACATTTACGATAAGTATCTATTCTAGGTCCTAAAGTCCTAAAAAGAGAAAAAAAACTACAAAGTTTTCTTCATTGGTCCTCCCTTGAGTTCTTCACGCAACTCTTGATCACCTGAAAAAATAGAAAAACAAACAATATGGACAAAAAGGTTAGAAGTTGTTTTGACACTCTCAGAACATCGTCATCATCGAGTGTCGGGAGTGGCACAACCGAAGCTGCGTCCTACCCCCGTTACCGATCCGCGCCGTAGGCGTCAGATCAGGTAACACCTGTTCTTAATCGTTGCGGGACATCCGAGAGATAGAAAAATAAAAGAAGTGGGGCTGATTCGTTTTGCCGCGATTGGATTTCCAAACTGATACGAGAATAAGGCAACATAGGCAAGTTTTGACTCAAACCCGGATGCCGGCAGGTCTGAGTCACCTTGGTTTCAAAACTTCCAACACCTGAAAAGCCACAAGCATCATCAGCATAAACAAAACCAGGAAGGGGCTCGCGCCAATACAGGTACGAATAGCCACCAAAGGAAACAAATCTGTGTCAAACAGAATGAAGACCCAGGGTCCAGCAGAATGAAAATCAAGTTCGAAATAGAATAAGAGAAGCCAAACTATGGCATCAAGTTGCACAAAAAGGAAATAAACCATCAAACAATGCAAGTTCATGCGCAAAGGTCCTACCAATCTGTCATAACACTCAGCAGAATCCAAAGAAGCGCCACAGCTCTGAACCAAACAAGAGAATTCACCTCATAAAAATCAGAAGTGAATAAATGGACTGCACATCCAAATATGATGCTTAAAGCGCCTCAACAAGAATGGGAAACGGAGGCAAGATGTAACTCAGAAAGATTATCAGAACCAGCTCGATTACAAGGGACTCAGTCCATAAAAACTGTCATAGATGTTACAATTGGAAACACGGGGCTCAGCTTAACATCATAGCCCATTGAAACAACCTGCCAATCATGCACAGAAGAGTTGAAATTCATGTCAGTTCAGAATTGCAGGCAGTATCAAATCATGCACAGTTCATAAAATAAACAAACACGGGGCTCAGTTAATCAAACATCATAGCCCAGGTCATCACCACCAATTCAAGCAGCAATATGATCAGAAACCAAAATGTAGTATCCTGTTCCAAATGGTTCAGACAAAAATCTTCACTACCATGAACCCGTCTCGACGGCAAAGACCAAGGCAAGGTGTCCATCCTGAAAGAAGAAAAAGAAAAGTAAGTGCTAGTGATCAGGATTGAGTCAAAACAAATGCATCAAGAAGCCCCGTGAATTAATGCCAATCAATCCCATCTGGAGGCAAAGCATATCAGAAAATAATAGAGATTTAGATTTGATGTCAATCCTGAAGCAGATCAAAACAAATCAGTTCAGACTACTAAAATCGAATCAAATCGAAAACGCATCAGCATAGCCCAGATTGAATTCAAGCAAAACAAATGAACTAATCCAGATACCAATCAGATCAAATAAATTTAGAGGTAATCCAAATGATCAAACAAAGCCAAAGCTGGAATTGGAAAGTTTCGAGTCAAATGCATCAGGAAATATCTCCAGTGGAACCAATCTGAATCAATTTGAGTCAATCTGAATCAATCAGACAAGTCAATAAAACAAATCAGTCCAAAAACAAATCAATTCAGATATCAAACAAATCAGTTCGAATTAATTCAGATATCAAACAGATCAACAGAAATCCAAGGGCAATCCAATCCACATCTGCAAAAATCCAACAAAATCGAATCAATCAAGGAATTCTGGAAAAGGAAGACATGAAGGTGTAAGGCAAGCTGTATCAGAGAATAGCAGAAAACAAATTTGACATCGATATCAATTCCAAATCAGGGATGGAATAAATCATATCAAATGAATCAAAACGAGTTCAGAATCTTATCAAGAGAAATCCCAATCAAATCTTAAAAAAGGGAAAACACGATTCGGTCAAAATCAAATAGGATCAATCACGAATCAGATATGGTATCCAAGGCCCAAAAAAGAGCTAGGTCAGAAGTTATAAAAGGGGAAAGGTATCACCTCGTAACAAAGGAGAAGAAGATCGCGCAAACCCTAGCGAAGAAATCGCACGCGGAAAACCCTAAACGGCGTGAGCTCAGACGAAGCAATCGTCATCATCGCTCAGAGAGATCACCATCACTGAACGCGAATCCATAACACCCGAGAGATCACCTTCATCGTTCACGAAGAACGACGAGCAATCAACTCCACGGCCTCAGCTTCAGCATCATCGGCCAAATCAAAGGTAAACGTGTTATCTCACATAGTTTCGTGGTTCGTATTTTGTTTCAGGAACAGAGAAGGTCACGGCGCGAGGAAGAAGCGAGGAAGAAGAGAGGAGAAAGAGATGAGAGAAGAGGAAGGTGCGAACGGCGCTGAAGAAGTATTAGGGTTCCCAGAACCCTAATTTTTTTTGTTTCAATTAAGTTAATAACCGGGTTGGGTCCGGATGTGGTGACCGGCCCAACCCCCCCCTTTTTTATTTTTTTCTTCTTTCTTTATTTATTTCATTTTTTTAATTTAATTTGTTTATGTTTTAAAAAAAAACTACATTAATATTTTAATTTTCATAATGAAAAAAATCTTAAAAAAAATAATAATATAATATTCTAGATTTATAATTATAAAAGAAAAACTTTAAAAAAAAATAATAAATATTAAAAATAAATGGAAATCTTTTATAAACTTTTTACTTTTGTAAATATAAAATAATAAAAAAACTCCTTTTTTAACAATACAAAAATAAAACTTTTTTTAAAAAAATTTCTTTTGTAAGTTAAATTATTAAATACTAAATTAAACTGTCTCAAGTTTGTATCTCATTTTCTTTATTGCCTCGTAGTTCATCTGATAGCCGATTGACTTTGCCTACTAACATTGCTCATTGGTTTTGCAGCTTGTCATGTTTACCGTTATTTATTTCTCGATTCAAGTTTCGTTCATATTTGTATCTGCTTCTTGGTTGTAACCTCGCGAACCTAATAATCGCGTTTACTTTTCGCATTTAAATTTCCGCTAATGTATGGTTTAAATCTCTGCTGATGTATTGCAATATTTCTGTCACACTGCACGCACCTCCGAAGGAATTAGGTCCAGCTTTTGGTCGCCGTGTCAATAGTCCTCAACCTCAACCTCAAAACCTCAAAACTACACCCTTACAAACCCTAATTTTCACAAATGCCTCGCCGCAGGCAAAATTACAATTTTACCCCTAGCATTAGGTCAAAGAGCCGCCGCGCTCATTTTAGGGTTTCCCGCCGTGGAATCCCTAACCTAATTTAACCCTAATTACAACTTAACATTTCAACGTAGAGATTTGGAGTTTCTACACTCCACGTAAGCGTGTCCTTAAGACATGTTTATTCCCCTTGAGACCTTGACCACAGTCAAGAAGTCTCTAACCTCCCTTTTGAGGGGAACTACGATTACTCTGATTCCACTCCCGTAAGGATACGTAGGCACAAGATGCGATGTCTTGCCGAGTAAACTTAGAATTAACCCCTTAGGTCTCTTTTCTCACTTTTTAATCCTTGGTACATATACCTTAAGCAAATAATAAAGTAAATAGTAAACATCTGAACAAAAGGTTCCTGTAGAGTACTACAGAAGTTTAGGGTGCTAATACCTTCCCTAAATTTAACCAACCCCCGAACCCTAGATCTTTCCCCGCATTGTGTTTACGATGCAAAAATAGGTTTTCCCTCTTTTGACCTTTTCCTTCGGATAAATCAAAGAGCGGTTGTGAATTGAATTGCGATTCAAACTCATTAATAGTTTGATATCCTATTTCCACCGCAACAGAAAATGGCGACTTCACTGGGGACTGTCTCTTAACTTTTGAGGGTTATCCCTAACTTGTTCATATTTATTACTATCTGTGTTATTATTCATTTGCATGTATATATTTGCGCTTTGATTGTGGGACTGTTCCTTGTGCTGTGTGTTGCACCCTAAAATTTGCCCAACCTTATTCACTTGGTTTATGTTTCAATGTCATTAGCATTTGCATATAGAGTCATGTACATAGTCTAATCATCTGCATAGCATAAGCATAGCAAGTCATTCAACAGGGGACCAATCATTATTCTCATCTCTAGAAGCCTATCAAGAGGTTATTATCCCAATTCAATCTCATTCAAGTCATCAGGAAAGAATTTGAAAGCAAAGAGTTCAGCAGATCAAGCCTTGAGTCCATCTCCTAGCTGAGGGCATCTAAGGGTCAGCAAGAGGGTTGTGAGCTGTGAGTTGAAGGCATGGAGAGTATTTAGACATTATGAGAGACTTATAAAGTCATTTAAAGAAGGAGACAAGTCATTGATGAGAGCACAAGAGCTATAGCTGAAGACAGTCAACTAGGGTTCCATCTGGGTCAACCCTAGGTCAACCCTAGGTCAATTGACTAATTTAAGGGGCATTCAAGTCTAGTGGAGAGATGTGGGGTTCATCATTGGACATATGAAGAAAGATATGGAGATATGCCAAGAAGAATTCAAGAGAAATCAAGGAGAAGAGGAGTTTCTAAATTAGGGTTTCTGTGTAAAATCCCCTAGTTTAGGTCAAATTTCCAAGCAAGATAAGTCAAAATGCTAGCTTCAAATGGATTCTTGGACAACATGGAACTTGTAGAGGATCTCAAGACCTTTAATTTGAGTGGTGGAAGACATCAAGTAGATTTATAGAACTCAAGTTATGGTCCTTGCAAGTTACAGGTCATCTGAGGTATCTGAAATTTTGTCTGTGAAAGTGACTTGACTTCCAAGCTAGTTTTACCCCTCAAGGAGGTTTCAAATGAATTTCTGGTCAACACAAGAATTGTTCCTCATTGTCTTAGCTTTCTAGAATGGTATAGTATGCCTTCATATGAGGTGTGGAACTCAACTTATGGTCTTGGCAAGCAAAGGGTATTTTGGGCATTTGTGAATTACAGGTCATTTTAACCTATGCCCAAAACTCATACAAGGAGGCCTCAAATGGAAAAACTTACAACATCAAACTTGCTCCAAATGTGATTTTAAGTCTATAAAGAAGGTCACAAATTGTTGGAAAAGCTCATAACATGAAGTTGCATGATTGGTCCAAATTTGAACTAAAATGGCTTATAATTTGAATAAAGTCAAGATGAAAAATGGTTTGAGAGATTTATAAGTCCAAATGGAGACTTCCAATATATGATTTTGAATGGAAAAGACATTCTAAGGACAATGGTTCAAGTACTTTTTTGAGCTTAGTGGAAAAAAATCAAAGTTATTCATGGTTACTTGCATTTGAAGAAACATTTCAAAAATCAACCAATGTGGAATGCAAGGGAATGTGGCAAGATGGTTCTAGAAAGTTCATGTGAGCCCTATATATTCATGAGATCAGAATTGAGCAAGGGTTGGATTCATTTTTCACAAAATCTCACAAATTCTCTCCATTCTTTCTCATTGCATTTTCACCTCAATTTCTCAAATTCTTCACCAATCACCATCAAAATCAATTCCATCATACTGATTCATCATCATAGATCAGAATTTAACCAAGAACAAGGTGTGATCAATCCATTTTCGAGCACTATAATCATCAACATCAAAATTGCAATTTCCATTGGAACTCAAGATCCAAGGCAAGACTCCTCAAGGTGTTGCATACAGAATCAAGTAGTGCAATTGTAGATCAAGATCCAAGCCTCAAAAGCCTCAGATCCACGAATTTCATCATCATCCACAAGATTTCACACCAGGTGCATTTTCTCTGCCACAACTTGATTTAGTTAGTTTAGCATGGTTTTGTTAGTTTAGACATGATGTAGGATGTTAGTAGAGCAATTAGGATGAGTTTGGAGTGGTTTAGTGATGATTGTTAGCAGGTGTACCAAACTGTTTGGATCAAGAATTCGTAGGATCTTGCATGATAACCTTAGCTTGTTAGGTTAGAATGATCACCATTAGTCATAGATTAGATTAGTATAAGTTTGATTGAGAATTATGCTGATGAGTTGCAGAGTGTTTTCATGGAGTCAGAAATTGTTGCGCTCGGGTTGAGTGGTTTGTTGAGTTTCAAAGCAATCCATGACCATAGGCTTATAGAGGGAGAGATTTAGAGTGTTTTTCATGTTTATAGCGTGGCGTTTCATGGACTGTGGAGTGAGAACCGAGAGCTTGAAGTTGGTTCGTGCATGGCTGCCATGGAGGGAAACCCTAGCTCTCATATGATCCAATGAGGAAGACATAATCGTGGCTGTCCATTTCATGCAAGACCTTTGACCTGAGGAGCCATCGTGTGGCTGGCGTTTAAAGCAGATTTTGGAGGGAGAGAGTGGTGCCCTAAACGCACCGTTTCATTTAATGAAACGGGCGGGCCTGAGTGCTTAATGATATCCCCACCCCCCATTAGTAAGCCCAATGCCATTTTGAACGTGAATCTAATGCTGAATGCACCCCCTGCTTGTTTTTTTTATTTTCTTTAATTCTGACTCAAGCTGGGCCTAATATAATTTGCTACGCACACCCCCGTTTGCTGGCCCATTCTGGATTTTGAACTGAGCGAATTGCTACTAGTCCCCCCCCTGGCTATTTCTTTCTTCTTTTTTATTATTTTCTTCTCATTTTTTTTCATTCATTTTAAAAATTCATAATAAATAGATAAAAAAATCATTTTTAATTCATTCTTTTTACATCATTTTCATTAGAATGTGTAGAAAATTGTCATTAAATAAAATTGCATTTTTATTTTTATTTGATATTTTTTTCCATATTTTCTAAATAAATGTCATTTTAAATAGTTTCATTTCATGCATGATTTTAGTAATTTTTGTTCTATTAAATGCTTTCATATTTTTTGTTCATTCTTTTTATGTTGCTTAGATAAGATATTGAACTTGTAGAAACAATTTAGTTCCCATTTTTAGAAATTAATTTTAGGTGATTAATGTAGGCTTGAACAACATGAGCAAATTAGGGTTTTTAGGTGATGACTTAGGAAGTTTGATTCTTTCCCTTAGGACTTAGGGTTCGACTAGTTTAGTTATGGGACTATAGGGGCTATGGGTAGTTATTAGATCCCCTTAGAAAAAGTCAGGATTCCCCTACTGCTATTAATATACTGTATATTTGATTGACTGGTGTGGTGTGCCCTCTGGGGATTATTGCTTGCTTGCTTGGGTATTGGGATTGTCTGGGGACTTGGGAGAGCTGAAGACTTGAGGAGATGAAGACCATTGGAGATCCAAAGATTGAAGATCAACTTCCAGAGTTGAAGAAGAGGTTCTTGCTAGCAGATGGTGAGGAGACTAGGGTTTAGGAGCTAGGCAGAGCTCTAGGTTAGAAAGCTTGTTTCTCAAACATGGATTGCCTTGTCTGCATCCATCCTTCTCTGTGATTCAGAGTCTCTCTAAGACACTCACCCCCTTCCCTTGGAAGGCTTGGTGATAGTGTCTAAGAGATAGAACTCTTGAGAGAAAATGTCTTTTGTGTTAGAAGCAGTCTGTTCACCACCCTTGGTAGTCAACTGATTGCTTAACACCCAATTCACTCTGGTGACTGATTCCTCATCCTGGAGGTTTGAACTTGAAGAAAAGCCATTGCAGAGGGAAGACTGATGATCAAAGCCCTTGCCTGAAGGTCATAAAGATGGAGATTGATGCTTGCTGAAGCTTGTAGCTGATTGGAGATGACTTGGAGATAGGTGTTGATGCAGAGCTGCTGTGGCTGTTTATTTTTGCTGTATTTCATTTCTTGATGTATTGATTGGTTTTCCTGACTGTATTGTGTGCTGTTTACCCTGCTGGGTTGAAAGTGAAGCCTGTTCACTTTTGCCTATTGTTTTCCAGGTTCGAGGTTGAGTGGGACTCCCTTGCCTCGCTTGTATTGTTGCATCCATGCATTTTACTGCTTTATTGTATATATCTGCTATTGTTTCTGTTTCTGCCTATCCCGTAGGATCTCTGTTTCTCTCTGTGCAAGAGAGGAGCATGATAGACGCTAGGTCTTAACCCATGCATGATAACATTAGGTTAGTTTGATTCCCTTCGCAACCGTAGGTTAGAGTTCTGTCTCTTTCTTTCTCAAAACAAACAGAAAAACACATAAAGATTTCAAACACAATAAAAGACACTTCTTCCGTAAAAGAATGTGAACTCATCAAAACGTCATTTTTTGTCCGCCGGGACTGCTAATCAAGGAACCCTTTTCAGAAGGAATAAAATCAACCAAGACAAGCTTGTGTCGTACGTGGCCCGAACTACGTTTGCTCTGATCTTCCATGCTGTGTGGAAGTACGTAGGCATAGGATGCGATATCCTAGCGAGCAACCTTCCCCTCCTTTCCCGTAGGTAGGCGAACTACGTTGACTCTGATTTCTCGTTCCAGGCGGGAATACGTAGGCATAAAGTGCGATACTTTGCCGAGTCATTTTTATTTTTTCATTTTATTTTCTTTTTAACCCTTGACCTATAGTTTAGATAGAATAACAATCCATACCCGAAAACAAGCGTGGATCCCGTCGAGTACGACGGACGTGAGGGGTGCTAATACCTTCCCCTTGCGTAACCGACTCCCGAACCCAGGTTTTGGTTGCGACGACCATACCTTTCCCGTGTTGTGCGAGGTTTACTCTGAGCGTTTCCTTTCCCTCCCGTGGGATAAATAACGCACGGTGGCGACTCTTCTGTTCAGCCGGCGCCGATTTTCGCAGTAGCGACAGCTGGCGACTCTGCTGGGGATCCAACGTCCCCTGGCTGCTAAGGACTGCGATGGTTCTTATGCATTTGGGATCCAACGTCCCTTAAGAGAGTCAATCCTAACGCTTGTTTTCCCGTCGAGGATTTTGTATGGAGTTATTTTATATTTCTAACCTTGTATTTTCAGCTTTATATATTGATTATTGTTGTTGTATCTGGGGTGTGACGGGTGTTCTGATATTGAGAGATAAGTCGGACCTAGGCTTGAGTGCACCTAGAATTAGAGTAGAAATTAGTGGGCGCCCGCTTGCTTTGCTTGCTTCGGTGTCCCATGAAATCTACACTCAGACGAGGTTCCTCTGGTTGGCCTCCTGCCCCTTCCTTTGGTTGGCGTGGGTTGCTGGTTAGTTGGATTGTCGACTCTGGGGACCGATCATTTGGAAGTTGGCTAAGTGAGGCCTCTTCAGGAATTGATGATGCCACTCCTTCTGGGAATCGTATCATCAACCCTGAAAGTCTGTGACGCCGACGACCGCATAGGATGCCGTACCTTGTGCCAGTTATAGGGCCACCCACCTGTGAGAGGGTTTGGGGTTATGCAGGTAACTAGACCTTCAGACTACCGGTTATTTCTTGATCAGAGATCCTGGGTATTTATGGAGAGTTAGGAGGTCTGTCAGAGACCATTTGGAGATGTGTTTTGAGGTCTGTCAGAGACCATTTGGAGATGTGTTATGAGGTCTGTCAGAGACCAAGTAGAGATGTGATTTGAGGTCTATCAGAGACCAGTTGGAGTTATGGTTTGAGGTCTGTCAGAGACCAGTGTTGGAGTTTTATTTTAGGTCTATCTGAGACCAGGGTTTGATGACTTCTGGATGGTCTATCTGATGACCTTTCTTGATTGGGTTCAGGCTATTCAGCTACAGCTTTGGTCCCTGTTGCGTGTTACTTGCATTGCATTGCCTGCATATCCATTACCATTTGCATTTCACTAATGTGTGTCTGTGCTGCAGGTGCATTTGCATTTCCCTAGTTCTAGTGCCCAGACTTCTGAGTTTTGATCATGACTAGCTTAAGGAGAACGGTTGCTTACAAATTGCCTACTCCTGATATTGTTCCTTTACTTGGGTTGACCTCTCTTGCTGATGAGGGTGTTCGTAGGAGTTTCCGGATGAGCTATGGTAGACTACTGAGATTGGTGTGCAAACCTACAGAGGTAGAGTTAGATGGGCTGTATGCTCTGATGCAATTCTACGACCCTGCTTTGAGAGGCTTTACGTTCTCTGACTTTATTATAGGACCAACCTTGGAAGAATACGCTGAGTATGTTGAGCTGCCCGCGCAGAACCAGGTTCCATTCATTCATTATGACGCCAAGCCCAAGCCGGAGGACTTGGCAAAAGCTTTGCATATGGATGCTTCTGAACTGATGACTACTGTTTCCCGTGGAGTTCCAGGTTTCTCATTTCAGTTCTTAGTTGGTAAAGCCCAAGAGTATGCCAAGAGCGGGTGCTGGATTGCTTTCAATGCTGTGTTGGCTTTGTGCATTTATGGCATAGTATTGTTCCCCAATATACCGGATTTTGTGGACTTTGATGCTTTCTACTTGTTTGCCGCTGGTAATCCTGTACCTACCTTACTCGGAGATCTCTATCACTCACTGCATTACAAGAATGAGAAGGGAAGAGGAAAGAATGTTCATCTGTGTGTACCCTTGTTGAGTATGTGGTTTGAGAGTCACCTTCCTAAGAGAAGATCTGCTGCAGAGACCACAGTTCCAGTTGGTTGGCCAGAGCGCCTGATGAGGCTATCGTCGGAAGATATGGAGTGGTTTGATAGAGATTTGTTGGGATCCGAGCTCATATTCAGCTGTTCTGGGTACCCTAATGTGCCGCTGATCGGAAGAAAAGGGTGTATCAATTATAACCCTTCTCTATTCATTCGCCAGTTCGGATATGCGCTGAAGAACCCGCCAAAGGAGGAAGAAGTACAGGAATCTCTGTACTTCACAGGTGACGTGAAGGGGGAGTTATTAGCTAAGCTGCAACATGCCTGGACGCGTATTAACCGCAAAGGGAAACCACTGTTAGGTAAGAACGATTGCCAGGCCTATGAACCTTATAGAGTTTGGATTCAGGAGAGAGCAAGTCAGTTGAAAATGCCATTTCCAGTTGCACCCGTCATTGTTCCTATTCCGGCAGAAGAGCCAACTACTGTTTCTAGAGAAGTCTATGAACAAGTTGTGAAGGAAAAAGAAGCCTTGATGAAGGTCAACGAAGGGTTAGAGCAAGAGCTAGCTCAAGTGCGCAGCGAGAAGAACAAGGCCGTATATGCTTTCCAACAACAGATCGAGCTAGTAAACAGGTTAGGGGCTGAGTTGACTGAAGAAAAGAAAAAGCGCGAACGTCTGGGGCAAGAGTTCAGAAGTTCCCATGACATGTTGGAAGCCAAAAAGAAGGCGCTCGACGCAGCACACCGAGAGATATCCTCTTGCAATAAGACTTGGAATGCTACACTCACCAACAATAAGAAGAGGGAAGATAAGCTAAAGCAGCAAATTTCCGACCTCGAAGAGAGGTTGAAGTCTAGCATCAAGAAGTGTGAGGAAGAAGTGATGACCCGGTATAGTGTCCAGCATGCACTGAACAAGGCAATTAAATCCAGAGATGAAGCAGTGTCTCAGAAGCGAAAGTTAGAGGATTGCTTCGGAGAAGCAACATGGGAAGAAACTGCTGAAGACGTACGCCGTGTCCTTAAGAGGAGAAACCAGCTTGTTGAAGGGCTGCTTGATCGACCAAGCCATCCGGAGACCAAGAAGTTGATAGAGGAGTACCAGACTTTTGGGAGGATTTGATCATTTCATGTAGTAACTTGTATGCTTTATTTGCATAGTGCTGACCATCACCAGGATTGTTGGTTGAGGTCATGCCTTCTTATTGTACTCTCAGCGATATTGTACCCTGGGCTTATTGATTCTCTCTGCAATATATGAGGCTTTCTATGATTCAGCTCCGATATTCCTATTGTCAGCACTGTCACTGCACCGGCACCTTCGCACTAGAACTGGGGGAATGAACTTCCCTAAGGCACGGACACATTGCATTGCATTCATATTCATATTGCATTACAGGTAATCTTTGGATGGTGTCTTATTTTCTGCTCTGTACCAGGTACTTAACAGGATTGCAGATCAGCATCCGCACCGCTATTCTACACGCTCCAATTGTCGAAAAATCATGGACCAAATGCAGAACGAGATGCAAGATGTGCGCGAGAAGCTCGCCCTCTTCATGCAGACCATGGAAGCTATAGCAAAAGGGCAGGAGAATTTGCAGGCCATGGTCCAGCCTCTGTTGGCTCGAAACGCTGGTCATGGTAATGAAGATCATCAGTCTGTCCGGGTTGATACTGCTCATGGAGACGGCACTCCTACGCCAGTGGCTCCACCCGTAGTCAATACACCCGCTGCTAATGTCAACAACGCTACCGCTGCTGTGAATGGTAACGTTGGAGTGGGGAATGAAACTGCTGTCCATAATGCTGGGCTGGGTGATGTCAATTTGGGAGATAATCTAGGAGGCAATGGCTTTGTCAATACTGGGTTCGGATTCAACGATCAGGGATTCGATAACGCTGGCAAGTATGGCTTTAATGCTCAAGGCTTTGGGCAAGATGGTTATGGTATGGTCAATCAGGGTTACGGAGGCTTTGGAAACGGAAATGGTACTGGATTTATGGCTTTTGGTCCCGCTGGAGGTGTTCAAGGGTACGGCAACAGAGGCCGAGGTCCGGGGATGAATCAGATCAGAGCTGGACGTAATAACGGATATGATGGGTACGGAGCTGGAAATGGTATGTGGCAAGAGGATCAGCAGGAAGACGCCTTCTCCGGAGGAGGTTTTGAAGGGCCGATGGATGATTCCCAAAAGATTAGAATGCTGGAAGAGCAGATGAAGGGAGTCCTAAACCAGAGTGCTGTGGGTTTGGACATGGCAACCATGGGCTTGGTACCTGGCTTGAGGGTGCCAATTAAATTCAAAGCTCCTGCGTTCGACAAGTATAAAGGAGACACATGTCCGAAAGTGCATGTACGAGCTTATTACAGAAAGATGTCTGCGTACTCCACTGATGAAAGAATGCTAATGCATTTCTTTCAGGATAGTCTGTCGGGCCCTTCCCTAGAGTGGTACATGGGGTTGGAGCCAACTGATATCAAGACTTGGAAGCAATTGGCGGAGGCATTTGTAGCCCATTACAAATATAACAGCGACCTGGCACCCAATCGGGTCCAGTTGGCCGGGCTTTCGCAGAAGAAGGGGGAGAGTTTTAAAGAGTACGCGCAAAGGTGGCGCGATATGGCTGCCAGGGTCCGTCCTCCGGTGGAAGATAAGGAAATGAATGACATGTTTGTCGGCACATTCACAGGGCTGTTTCATGATATGCTGTTTCATACGTCTCTGGCCAGTTTTTCAGACCTGATTCTGATGGGGGAAAAGATTGAACGTAATATTAAGCAAGGAAAGTTCCAAGTCGAGGAATCAACTGCATCTGGCAGTAATAAGAAAGCTTATGGTGGGCGCCGTCAGGGCGAGGCAAGCGCAGTATTTGGAGGCCGGGGCCGAGGCCGAGGCAGGGGACGAGGTCAATATCGTCAGCCGCAGCAGGTGTCGAGTGTTACTATTCCCTATCAGCAACAACCACTCCAGCAACAACAACCAGTTCAGCAACAGCCAATGCCACAGCAGCAGCAGCCTCAGCAGGGGGCACAGCAGGCTCAACGAAGATTCCAGGGTAATAAACCGAGAAGAATGTTTGAGAAGCCTCCCTCAACCTATGCCGATTTATTGCAGATATTGTTGGGATTAAACCTGGTAGAGAAAAGAACTCTGGCACCAATAACGGGAGCTCCCCCGTTCGGCTATGATGCAAGCAGGCACTGTGAGTTTCATTCTGGGGCCCCGGGCCACGATATAGAAGGTTGCCATGCTTTTAAGCACGTTGTGCAGGACCTTTTAGACAACAAGACTATCAATTTCGGAACGGCAGGTCCGAATATAGTCCAGAAACCCATGCCTAATCATGGGGCAAACGCCGTTCTGACTGAGGAAGGTTTAAATCTGATTATGAATGTGGAAGATTTGAAGACGCCGCTGAGCGAGATAAAGAGCCGACTGTTACAAGGAGGTGTTTACCCAGGATGTAACGAGTATTGCTTAGACTGTTGGACCCTAGCTGGGGGGTGTGGAGATTTGAAGAAAGGCATTCAGGCTTTAATTGATGAGGGCATATTGCAGTTTGATCGAGCGGCGACTGACGAGCCTGCAGGGGCAGTAGTGGATAATCGGAGTGATGTGGCCACTGTGACGATTCCTCGGAAGACGATCACCATTGCAGCACCAGCTCAGCGACCACCGATCACTATAACTAAGGTCGGGCCAATCCCGTACGAGAACACGAGAGCAGTCCCATGGTCATATGGGTTAGAGGTGTATTGTGATGGGATAAAGATTGGTGTCAACAAGCAGCCAGCGGAGATTGTGGATAATGTTGTTGGCCCAGGAGGCATGACGAGGAGTGGTAGGATCTTTACATCCCCTGAAGTGGAGGCTGAAAGACTAGCGAAAGGAAAAGGGAAAGCGGTTGAAAATGCTCCGGTGCAAGCAAGTGAAAAAGAAGCAGCATCGAAGGATGTAGAAGAGTTCATGCGCTTGATTCGGAAAAGTGATTATAAGATTGTGGAGCATCTGCAGCAGACGCCGTCCAAAATATCTATCTTATCATTGCTGTTGTGTTCGGAAGCTCACCGAAATGCTTTGCTGAAAGTCCTGGACACCTCTTTTGTACCCCAAGACGTCTCCGTGAATCAGCTAGAAGGAGTATTGGCACATGTGAATGCAGGCCACAGCTTGGGTTTTACCGATTTTGACTTGACTCCGAAAGGGAGAGATCATAATATGGCATTACACGTATCTGTTGAGTGTAGGGGATCAGTAATGTCGCACGTATTGGTTGACACCAGATCGTCTTTGAATGTGCTGCCCAAGAAGGCGATGATGAAGCTGGATGTTCGAGGAATTTTGTGTACACCCAGTGATTTGGTAGTCAGAGCATTTGACGGCACGCGGAGAACAGTCTTCGGATCGATTACCTTGCCTCTGCAAGTGGGGCCGGAGGTGTTTGCAACGGAGTTTTATATCATGGATATACAGCCTGCGTACAGCTGCTTGCTTGGAAGACCCTGGATTCATGGGGCAGGGGCTGTCACGTCTACCCTGCATCAGAAGTTAAAGTATATGGTCGGAGACAGCGTAGTCACCGTGTGCGGAGAAGAAGACATCCTAGTCAGCCATCTATCATCGTTTAAATATGTGGAAGTCGACGGGGAGATCCACGAGACACCATGCCAGGCATTCGAAGGTTTGCGCATCAAGGACAAAGGTCCCGGGCCGAGCAAAGTGCCAGAGATAGCTGTCTTATCGTATAAAGAAGCTCAAGCTCTAGTAGAAGCAGGAGAAGCCAAGGGCTGGGGCAAAGTGCCGGACATTCCTGTGAAGATGGACCGGTTCGGACTGGGGTACCGACCGTCGTCATCAACTCCTTCCGTGGGAGCCCCCCGTTTCAGAAAGCCAATTATCATCTCTGCCAGTGGAGTATGTCATGAAACTGTCAATGCTGCTTCAGAGTCTAATGAAGGAGACAACGACTGTGATATGGATGCCTGGATTCAGCCAAGCACGCCAGGACAAGGACTGTGCAACTGGTCTATTCAGGAGCTTGTTCCCGTGACTTTTAAACAGTAATGCTTTGCTTTATTAATTGTTGAATAATCTGATGTCTTGCCCGGGGCATCAGGATTTGCTTAGGGCTGTGTTGTTATAAACATTGCGTGTTAATCATTAAATAAATGGCGTTTTTTCATGTGCAAATACCGTAATCTCTGTCTTTCTTATTTTGTATTTTTCAATAAAATGGCAATGTGGTTATTCGCTTTATACACATTTTGAAGCACTTAACCATTCCTTTTGCAGGATAACATTTTCAGATGACATCCTTGAACCACCTATGACTCGTCCCGACTTCGATCACCCGGTATTCCAGGCCGAAGAAGAGGTTGTCGAAGATAGCGACGTTCCTGAAGAACTGTCTTGGTTAGTGAAGCAAGAGGAAAGAGCCATTCTGCCTCACGACGAGGTTATCGAAATTATCAATTTGGGGTCGGAAGGGGTTGAGAAGAATATTCGTATCGGAGCCGCACTGCAGAGTGATATCAAGCGAAGACTGGTTGAAATGCTCCGAGAGTATAATGATGTATTCGCTTGGTCATATGAGGATATGCCAGGGCTCGATACAGATATGGTTGTGCATCGCCTGCCACTGAAAGAAGATTGCCTGCCGGTCAAACAAAAGCTTCGCAGAACTCGACCAGATATGGCAATGAAGATCAAAGAGGAGGTTCAGAAACAGTGGGACGCTGGTTTCCTGGCTGTGACGAAGTATCCTTCATGGGTTGCCAACATCGTACCAGTGCCAAAGAAAGATGGCAAGGTTCGAATGTGCGTGGATTATAGAGATTTGAATAAAGCAAGCCCAAAAGACGATTTTCCACTCCCTCACATTGACGTGTTAGTTGATAATACTGCTCAATACTCCGTGTTCTCCTTCATGGATGGTTTTTCAGGCTACAATCAAATTAAAATGGCGCCGGAGGATATGGAGAAAACCACTTTCATAACGCCTTGGGGAACATTTTGCTACAAAGTGATGCCCTTTGGTTTGAAAAATGCTGGGGCAACATATCAGCGTGCGATGACGACTCTTTTCCATGACATGATGCATAAAGAGATCGAAGTTTATGTTGACGATATGATTGCCAAATCCCAGACGGAGGAAGAGCATCTGGTGAATCTGCTGAAGTTGTTTAAAAGACTTAGGAAGTTCAGGCTGAGGCTGAACCCTAATAAATGCACCTTCGGGGTGAGATCGGGTAAACTGCTGGGGTTTATCGTAAGCGAAAGAGGAATAGAGGTCGATCCTGCTAAAATAAAAGCGATTCAAGAAATGCCGACGCCTAAAACAGAGAAAGAGGTGCGCGGGTTTTTAGGGAGGTTGAACTACATTGCCCGGTTCATATCTCACCTAACGGCCACGTGTGAACCATTATTCAAGCTGTTAAAGAAAGATCAAGCTGTAACGTGGAACGAAAATTGTCAAAAGGCGTTCGATAAAATAAAGAAGTATCTGCAGGAGCCTCCTATTTTGATACCCCCAGTGGCAGGGAGACCTTTGATCATGTATTTGACGGTTCTTGAGGGAAGCATGGGTTGTGTTCTCGGTCAACACGACGAGACAGGAAGAAAAGAGCATGCGATCTATTACTTGAGTAAGAAATTTACAGACTGTGAATCTCGATACTCAATGCTGGAGAAAACTTGTTGCGCGCTAGCCTGGGCCGCCAAGCGTTTGAGGCAGTACATGCTGAATCATACAACCATGCTCATCTCGAAGATGGATCCAATCAAATATGTATTCGAAAAGCAGGCGTTGTCAGGTAGAATTGCCCGTTGGCAGATGGTCTTGACTGAATATGATATTCAATACGTCTCGCAAAAGGCTATAAAGGGGAGTGTGTTGTCTGAGTATCTGGCGGAGCAGCCTATTGAAGAGTACCAATCGATGAGGTTTGATTTTCCTGACGAGGATATCATGTACCTAAAGATGAAAGATTGTGAAGAGCCGTTGCCAGACGAGGGGCCAGAATTGGGTTCCAAATGGAAGATGATATTTGACGGAGCTGTGAATGCTTACGGTAGCGGAATAGGGGCAATCATAACGACACCACATGGGTCGCACATCCCGTTTACTGCCCGATTGACCTTTGCCGTTACCAACAATGAGGCCGAATACGAAGCTTGTATAATGGGGCTTGAAGAAGCCATTGACTTGCGAATCAAACATCTAGACATATACGGAGACTCAGCTCTGGTAGTGAATCAGATCAAAGGGGAATGGGAGACACGTCAGCCCAATTTGATACATTACATGAATTATGCAAGGAGATTGTTGCCTTTCTTCGACAAGGTTGAATTGCATCACGTGCCGCGGGCAGAAAATCAAATGGCTGACGCCCTTGCCACTTTGTCTTCCATGTACAAGGTCAACTTCTGGAACGAAGCTCCTCAAATCACTATCTCTCGGTTGGACAGGCCAGCTTATGTATTTGCTATTGATGAAGCATCTGATGACAAATCGTGGTATTTCGATATCCTTAATTTCCTGAAGAATAAAGAGTATCCGGCTGGGGCATCCAGTCAAGATCAGAAGACTCTCAGGAGATTAGCGGGTAATTTCTACTTGAACCCGGATGGCGTCTTGTACAGAAGAAACCACGATTTGGTGTTGCTGCGTTGTGTAGACGAGAAAGAGGCAAAGCTTCTCATGGAGGAAATTCACGAAGGTGCCTTTGGTACGCATGCTGGTGGGCATGCTATGACGAGAAAGCTGCTGAGGGCAGGTTACTTTTGGCTGACGATGGAAACTGATTGTTTCAAGTTCGCGAGGAAGTGCCACAAGTGCCAAATCTATGCTGACAAGATACACGTGCCTCCGAGTCCTCTAAATGTGATGTCATCTCCATGGCCATTCTCGATGTGGGGAATCGATATGATCGGAAAGATCGAGCCGACGGCTTCTAACGGGCATCGGTTCATCCTAGTAGCAATCGATTATTTCACCAAGTGGGTGGAAGCGGCGTCTTACGCGAATGTCACGAAGCAAGTGGTGGCCAGGTTCATCAAGAGAGATATCATTTGCCGATATGGGATTCCCGAGCGGATAATCACGGATAATGGTTCAAATCTGAACAACAAAATGATGAAGGAGCTCTGTCAGAATTTCAAGATCGAACATCACAACTCCTCCCCTTACCGACCCAAGATGAATGGCGCTGTTGAGGCGGCCAATAAGAATATCAAGAAAATTGTGCAGAAAATGGTGGTGACCTATAAGGATTGGCATGAAATGCTACCTTTTGCTTTGCACGGTTATCGTACGACGGTACGCACATCAACCGGGGCAACTCCGTTCTCGTTGGTATACGGAATGGAAGCGGTACTACCATTGGAAGTTGAGATCCCTTCTCTGAGGGTATTGCGAGACGTTCAGCTGGACGAGGCAGAATGGGTAACGAATAGATTGAACCAACTGAGTTTGATGGACGAGAAGAGGCTAGCTTCTCTAGCATACGGTCGTTTGTACCAAAGACGAATGAAGAAAGCGTACGACAAGAAGATACTTCCGCGAAGCTTTCAGACGGGCGACCTTGTGCTGAAAAAGATTCTCCCGCCGCAAGCAGATCACAGGGGCAAGTGGACCCCCAACTACGAAGGGCCATACGTTGTCAGTAAGGTCTTTTCAGGAGGAGCGTTGTTGTTGTCCACCATGGATGGAGAAGACTTTGCGTCACCTGTGAATTCGGACGCAGTTAAAAAATACTTTGCTTAAAATAGACCCGCTGGACAGAAAAAGAGAGTCCAGGCAAAAATGGGGCATCCTGGCGAACCAAAAAACAGAATGAAAGATTCGGGCAAAAGTTAGGGATAAAATTGAAAAAATGTACACCCGCGAAGTTGAAAACCTACACTGGGCGGCTTCGGCAAAAAAGGGTATCCCGGTGAACTGAAAACCCGTAAAGGGCGGTTCACGCAAAAGCTAGGGATTTGAAAAGCAAATGACTGCGGTCCAAATGCAATGAGCATCAATGCGGGAGAATATGTTTAAGGAGCCAGTTATCGGATACAATCTCTTCAGAAGTGGGGATACCGGGAAAGAATTAGAGTCGGGCGAGTCATGGGAGGATCAGTTCGTGGTGTTCATCCGCATCCCGTTGCCGACATGTGTACAAAATTTAATTTGTCAAAATATTCGTGCTTCTTGTGCATACTTAGGTATTTGCTTTGCGTAGCTTCCTCTTTTCAGGAGTTACATTCCGTGTACAAAACTCCGCCCATTCAGGGGCCCGATCAATAAAATATGTTATTCAGTACTTGATGCTGGTTCTTTACTGTTTTGTGCATGATAAAACGCCTAAGTTTATTGAAGCTAGCATGAGTATAACATCGCTGGCCCTTGCCAACAATTGTTAAAGCTTTGAATTAACTGAGTGTAACGTCACTAACCTGAATTGATTTGATTGCATAGGCTTGTCGTGTCTTGTTTATGTTGTTGCAGGTTTCGTAACCATACGAAGAAGGTGATCAAAAGATTGCGATAACGAAAGACTCAGTCTTCACGCAGGTCAGGCATGTTCTTCCTGAAGAAGGATAGAATTCCCCAGCTAGCCGTAGCTTATCCAAAGGACGTGCTCCAGAAAAGTTATTCGTCCTCAACAGAGTTTGACGATTCCAAGATCGTAAGGCTGTATTCAGGCAGGTTCATCTTTCCCCGCAGGGTCATGCACTCTCCCCCAGGGGAGTCAGTTAATTTTCCCCAAGAGAATCATCCCATCCCCAGCGGAATTCTCTTTGCAAGTGTTTTCATTCCTTCCAGTGGAACTCGAAGATCAAGACTCTCCCAAGCAGAGTTGATGGTGGTACCTGTCATTTATTTTGTCAGGGATACTGTGTAATATCAGTTCACGCTCCAGCAGAAAGTCCGATCATACTATGCACATCTGCTATTCCCCAGCAGGGGGTTACCTCAACAGGGTGCTCGGTTTGAGTTCCCAATTTCCCAGCAGGTTTGAATTCATCCTTCCAGCATTTATTTTGCTGGAATAATTCTGTAGCATCTGGCTATCCCCGGCGGAGTCGGCATTATCCTTCCAGCATTTATTTTGCTGAAGCAGTTTCTGTACTCTAGCAGTTCAGGTGAAGAGAACTTTTGCTCAAATAAACTACCAAGCATTCAAGATCTCGGCATGAGACATCTAAGGATAATGTCAGTTTCGGCAGTATTCCCCACAGAGTTACCAGGATAAGTTTCTCTTTATTCCCAGGCAGAATTAGTTGTCATCAGGGGTTCCATGAATCAGAATTGCAGAGGCCACCGCCGGTTATCAGGGCAGGCGTCCGGTAGTTGGTTTCCAGACATCCCCAGTAGAGTCCGCCTCAAAGTCGCTGTCACGTCAGTGCTAAGAAGTTTGTGGGTGAGGATCATTGGAGAACTAAGTCCTGACGTGGACAATTTATCCCTATATTGACGGGTTTTCTTCAGAAGTGGGCGTCCTAACGTGGACAGGTTTATTTCCCCGGATTGGTGAGGTGCGTTAGTCCTAACGTGGACAGATTCGGGTTCTCAAAATTAGTGGAATGGGAGGTCATGACGTTGACAAAAGTGATTACTCTTTGTGTTGGTGCCCTGACGTGGAACAGATCAGACCAGCGTGTGAGTCCTTACGTGGACAAGCCTCATTTCCTCAGCAGGCCGAAGACGCCTGAGTCCTAACATAGACAAATCGAGACTAGATCAGTGTCCTGACGTGGACAAATCAAAGAAATTATTATTCCTAACGTGGAGAAGTGGGTCCTAACGTGGACGATGTAGTCCTTACGCGGACATATCAAAAGAGGTGATTCCTAACGCGGAAAGAGTGGAGTCCTTACGTGGACAGATTAAGATGGCATTCCTTACGTGGAAAAAGGAGTCCTGACGCGGACAAATCGGAAAGAAGTTGGTATTCCTTACGTGGAAAGATCAGAGTCCTTACGTGGACATGTCAAGAGCATCCCTTGCGTGGAAGAAAAATGGTTTCCTTACGTGGGAAGGCGAGTTTATTCCTTACGTGGAAGGATGGAGTCCTCACGCGGACATATCAAGATCGATTCCTGACGGGGAAAGAAATGGATTATTCCTGACGTGGAAAGATTGAGTCCTGACGCGGACAGATCAAAGAAGATATTCCTAACGTGGAAGAAGAAGATTTACTCCTTACGTGGAAAAATTAGGGTCCTTACGTGGACAGATTCAAGAAAAGTTGATTCCTGACGTGGAAGATTGATGTACTCCTTACAGAACCAAAGTTGGATTCCTTACGTGGAAAGATTGGAGTCCCGACGCGGACGTGTCAAGCGGTATTGGAGTCCTTACGTGGACAGATTGATATAGCTCTCCTTACGTGGAAAGAAAATTGCTCCCTGACGTGAAAAGATGAAAGATTGGAGTCCTTACGTGGACAGATACAGAAGAGATGATTCCTAATGTGGATAGGTGTTACTCCTAACGTGGATGATGTTATTCCTAACGTGGACAGGTGTTACTCCTAACGTGGAAGAATTTTATTCCTAACGTGGACGATTCAGTTTATGGAAATACAGACGAATTATCCCCAGCGGAGTTGCCGAGATTTTTCTGGGTTAACAGCAGGTGGAGTCCTAACGTGGACAGGTTTTAGTTGAGATTTCTTCGTATTGATGACGGACAGAGTCCTAACGTGGACCAGTAAGCAATCTGTTATGACAGAATCCTCTTCAGAACGATGAAGACAATCCCCAGCACGCTCGCACGAGATCAGTGGGTTGCTGTAACAGTCAGATTCAGCTGATGAATGTCGTTCCTCAAGCAGGAGCGCAATTTAGTTTTGCGGTTGGCAAATTTCTGGTTTCACTAGTATTCAACCGTCTCGTACCGCGAATGTCTGAAGGCTCCGGGCTCTTCACCCAATCGGGTACAAGCCGCTTGAATAGGGGAAGCTGTTGCACCCTAAAATTTGCCCAACCTTATTCACTTGGTTTATGTTTCAATGTCATTAGCATTTGCATATAGAGTCATGTACATAGTCTAATCATCTGCATAGCATAAGCATAGCAAGTCATTCAACAGGGGACCAATCATTATTCTCATCTCTAGAAGCCTATCAAGAGGTTATTATCCCAATTCAATCTCATTCAAGTCATCAGGAAAGAATTTGAAAGCAAAGAGTTCAGCAGATCAAGCCTTGAGTCCATCTCCTAGCTGAGGGCATCTGAGGGTCAGCAAGAGGGTTGTGAGCTGTGAGTTGAAGGCATGGAGAGTATTTAGACATTATGAGAGACTTATAAAGTCATTTAAAGAAGGAGACAAGTCATTGATGAGAGCACAAGAGCTATAGCTGAAGACAGTCAACTAGGGTTCCATCTGGGTCAACCCTAGGTCAACCCTAGGTCAATTGACTGATTTAAGGGGCATTCAAGTCTAGTGGAGAGATGTGGGGTTCATCATTGGACATATGAAGAAAGATATGGAGATATGCCAAGAAGAATTCAAGAGAAATCAAGGAGAAGAGGAGTTTCTAAATTAGGGTTTCTGTGTAAAATCCCCTAGTTTAGGTCAAATTTCCAAGCAAGATAAGTCAAAATGCTAGCTTCAAATGGATTCTTGGCCAACATGGAACTTGTAGAGGATCTCAAGACCTTTAATTTGAGTGGTGGAAGACATCAAGGAGATTTATAGAACTCAAGTTATGGTCCTTGCAAGTTACAGGTCATCTGAGGTATCTGAAATTTTGTCTGTGAAAGTGACTTGACTTCCAAGCTAGTTTTACCCCTCAAGGAGGTTTCAAATGAATTTCTGGTCAACACAAGAATTGTTCCTCATTGTCTTAGCTTTCTATAATGGTATAGTATGCCTTCATATGAGGTGTGGAACTCAACTTATGGTCTTGGCAAGCAAAGGGTATTTTGGGCATTTGTGAATTACAGGTCATTTTAACCTATGCCCAAAACTCATACAAGGAGGCCTCAAATGGAAAAACTTACAACATCAAACTTGATCCAAATGTGATTTTAAGTCTAGAAAGAAGGTCACAAATTGTTGGAAAAGCTCATAACATGAAGTTGCATGATTGGTCCAAATTTGAACTAAAATGGCTTATAATTTGAATAAAGTCAAGATGAAAAATGGTTTGAGAGATTTATAAGTCCAAATGGAGACTTCCAATATATGATTTTGAATGGAAAAGACATTCTAAGGACAATGGTTCAAGTACTTTTTTGAGCTTAGTGGAAAAAATCAAAGTTATTCATGGTTACTTGCATTTGAAGAAACATTTCAAAAATCAACCAATGTGGAATGCAAGGGAATGTGGCAAGATGGTTCTAGAAAGTTCATGTGAGCCCTATATATTCATGAGATCAGAATTGAGCAAGGGTTGGATTCATTTTTCACAAAATCTCACAAATTCTCTCCATTCTTTCTCATTGCATTTTCACCTCAATTTCTCAAATTCTTCACCAATCACCATCAAAATCAATTCCATCATACTGATTCATCATCATAGATCAGAATTTAACCAAGAACAAGGTGTGATCAATCCATTTTCGATCACTATAATCATCAACATCAAAATTGCAATTTCCATTGGAACTCAAGATCCAAGGCAAGACTCCTCAAGGTGTTGCATACAGAATCAAGTAGTGCAATTGTAGATCAAGATCCAAGCCTCAAAAGCCTCAGATCCACGAATTTCATCATCATCCACAAGATTTCACACCAGGTGCATTTTCTCTGCCACAACTTGATTTAGTTAGTTTAGCATGGTTTTGTTAGTTTAGACATGATGTAGGATGTTAGTAGAGCAATTAGGATGAGTTTGGAGTGGTTTAGTGATGATTGTTAGCAGGTGTACCAAACTGTTTGGATCAAGAATTCGTAGGATCTTGCATGATAACCTTAGCTTGTTAGGTTAGAATGATCACCATTAGTCATAGATTAGATTAGTATAAGTTTGATTGAGAATTATGCTGATGAGTTGCAGAGTGTTTTCATGGAGTCAGAAATTGTTGCGCTCGGGTTGAGTGGTTTGTTGAGTTTCAAAGCAATCCATGACCATAGGCTTATAGAGGGAGAGATTTAGAGTGTTTTTCATGTTTATAGCGTGGCGTTTCATGGACTGTGGAGTGAGAACCGAGAGCTTGAAGTTGGTTCGTGCATGGCTGCCATGGAGGGAAACCCTAGCTCTCATATGATCCAATGAGGAAGACATAATCGTGGCTGTCCATTTCATGCAAGACCTTTGACCTGAGGAGCCATCGTGTGGCTGGCGTTTAAAGCAGATTTTGGAGGGAGAGAGTGGTGCCCTAAACGCACCGTTTCATTTAATGAAACGGGCGGGCCTGAGTGCTTAATGATATCCCCACCCCCCATTAGTAAGCCCAATGCCATTTTGAACGTGAATCTAATGCTGAATGCACCCCCTGCTTGTTTTTTTTATTTTCTTTAATTCTGACTCAAGCTGGGCCTAATATAATTTGCTACGCACACCCCCGTTTGCTGGCCCATTCTGGATTTTGAACTGAGCGAATTGCTACTAGTCCCCCCCCTGGCTATTTCTTTCTTCTTTTTTATTATTTTCTTCTCATTTTTTTTCATTCATTTTAAAAATTCATAATAAATAGATAAAAAAATCATTTTTAATTCATTCTTTTTACATCATTTTCATTAGAATGTGTAGAAAATTGTCATTAAATAAAATTGCATTTTTATTTTTATTTGATATTTTTTTCCATATTTTCTAAATAAATGTCATTTTAAATAGTTTCATTTCATGCATGATTTTAGTAATTTTTGTTCTATTAAATGCTTTCATATTTTTTGTTCATTCTTTTTATGTTGCTTAGATGAGATATTGAACTTGTAGAAACAATTTAGTTCCCATTTTTAGAAATTAATTTTAGGTGATTAATGTAGGCTTGAACAACATGAGCAAATTAGGGTTTTTAGGTGATGACTTAGGAAGTTTGATTCTTTCCCTTAGGACTTAGGGTTCGACTAGTTTAGTTATGGGACTATAGGGGCTATGGGTAGTTATTAGATCCCCTTAGAAAAAGTCAGGATTCCCCTACTGCTATTAATATACTGTATATTTGATTGACTGGTGTGGTGTGCCCTCTGGGGATTATTGCTTGCTTGCTTGGGTATTGGGATTGTCTGGGGACTTGGGAGAGCTGAAGACTTGAGGAGATGAAGACCATTGGAGATCCAAAGATTGAAGATCAACTTCCAGAGTTGAAGAAGAGGTTCTTGCTAGCAGATGGTGAGGAGACTAGGGTTTAGGAGCTAGGCAGAGCTCTAGGTTAGAAAGCTTGTTTCTCAAACATGGATTGCCTTGTCTGCATCCATCCTTCTCTGTGATTCAGAGTCTCTCTAAGACACTCACCCCCTTCCCTTGGAAGGCTTGGTGATAGTGTCTAAGAGATAGAACTCTTGAGAGAAAATGTCTTTTGTGTTAGAAGCAGTCTGTTCACCACCCTTGGTAGTCAACTGATTGCTTAACACCCAATTCACTCTGGTGACTGATTCCTCATCCTGGAGGTTTGAACTTGAAGAAAAGCCATTGCAGAGGGAAGACTGATGATCAAAGCCCTTGCCTGAAGGTCATAAAGATGGAGATTGATGCTTGCTGAAGCTTGTAGCTGATTGGAGATGACTTGGAGATAGGTGTTGATGCAGAGCTGCTGTGGCTGTTTATTTTTGCTGTATTTCATTTCTTGATGTATTGATTGGTTTTCCTGACTGTATTGTGTGCTGTTTACCCTGCTGGGTTGAAAGTGAAGCCTGTTCACTTTTGCCTATTGTTTTCCAGGTTCGAGGTTGAGTGGGACTCCCTTGCCTCGCTTGTATTGTTGCATCCATGCATTTTACTGCTTTATTGTATATATCTGCTATTGTTTCTGTTTCTGCCTATCCCGTAGGATCTCTGTTTCTCTCTGTGCAAGAGAGGAGCATGATAGACGCTAGGTCTTAACCCATGCATGATAACATTAGGTTAGTTTGATTCCCTTCGCAACCGTAGGTTAGAGTTCTGTCTCTTTCTTTCTCAAAACAAACAGAAAAACACATAAAGATTTCAAACACAATAAAAGACACTTCTTCCGTAAAAGAATGTGAACTCATCAAAACGTCATTTTTTGTCCGCCGGGACTGCTAATCAAGGAACCCTTTTCAGAAGGAATAAAATCAACCAAGACAAGCTTGTGTCGTACGTGGCCCGAACTACGTTTGCTCTGATCTTCCATGCTGTGTGGAAGTACGTAGGCATAGGATGCGATATCCTAGCGAGCAACCTTCCCCTCCTTTCCCGTAGGTAGGCGAACTACGTTGACTCTGATTTCTCGTTCCAGGCGGGAATACGTAGGCATAAAGTGCGATACTTTGCCGAGTCATTTTTATTTTTTCATTTTATTTTCTTTTTAACCCTTGACCTATAGTTTAGATAGAATAACAATCCATACCCGAAAACAAGCGTGGATCCCGTCGAGTACGACGGACGTGAGGGGTGCTAATACCTTCCCCTTGCGTAACCGACTCCCGAACCCAGGTTTTGGTTGCGACGACCATACCTTTCCCGTGTTGTGCGAGGTTTACTCTGAGCGTTTCCTTTCCCTCCCGTGGGATAAATAACGCACGGTGGCGACTCTTCTGTTCAGCCGGCGCCGATTTTCGCAGTAGCGACACTGTGAGATAGGTCCTAACCCGGATCTAGTGTACCTTAGGTAAATGGCAATAGACCAAGGAAACTGTACAACGTATATCGATACGGTTGATCTGGTCGCCATAGTTAGTGCGACTTCTTGGTTGGTGCTTATATTCCTTAAGTCAAGTTGAGGATAATATTGAGGCTGCCATATGTTGTCAATGCACTAACTGACTTTTAGAATCCTAGTTAACTCATCTTGGCCTTTAGAAGGTAGTGAGGTAACCGGCTTTGGTGCAGACTAAAGTTGGTTGACACTCGATACTACGCTCATTGAGATCTTAAACTTGGAGGGTTTTGGTTGGCAAGTAAGTTGCCTTCTGAACAACCACCCTTGTGAAGGATCAATGATATTGAGATCCCTTAGAACCTGGTTACTTTTGTAGGACAGGATGAACCATCTAACTTCAGGGGAGGGTACTCGCCTTTGAACCTCATGCAAGCCTTTAACCTAGGACTTTGTGTGTTTTCATGCATTGCATCCATAAAGCATCTCATCGCATTGTATTCCATGGAGTTCAAACATCATTTATGGATATCGCGGGATACCATAAATAAATAAAAAATATAAAATGAAAAAACAAGAAAAAGATTTCCTTGGTACCCCACGACATTAGTAAATGTTTTGAATTCCATGAAATCTTCATTTACATTCACATTTTAGCACCATACTCTTGCATTGCATGTGTCTCCCGATTTCTCACACTCGGTTCTCTCACCTTCCAGTTTCGTCACCCTGAGTTCTCGGCACCAATACAACACCAGAGCTCAAACTCGGAAAAGAATGGAGGATCAGGCAAAAGAGATTGATCGCCTTAGCAATGAACTCGAAGACCTTCGAGGGGGTATGGGGCGTATGATGGAATTGTTACATGTCATGAATGCTAAAATGGATACCCAGCCCACTGTTGTTTCTGAGATTACCGGCGTTACTGTGGACCCTTCACCAAGTGTGACCGTAGCAAGGGACCCACCTTACGGTCTTGCTCCCGGTTTTGTGCCTCCTCAAGCCACTGTTCCGATTAATCAACCCGTTCAGCAAGCCGTGCCCTTGTTTTCTGAAATTTCTAGGGGGGCTCCTATCTTTGCACCACCTGTTGTACACACTCGTGCGCAACCGTACTCCAATGAGACAGTTTTTGATAATCTCGATGAGAATGTTGAGGGTTATGAGAAACATGATAAGCTTCGTGAGGAGGTAAACACTATCGTCCAGAGATTGAAAAAGGTAGAGGGTGATCAAATTTTTGGGACTGCTGCGAGGGATGTTTGTTTGGTCTCAGGTTTGGTTATTCCCCCGAAGTTCAAAACTCCGAACTTCGATCGTTATGAAGGTGCCACCTGTCCTAAGAGTCATTTGATCATGTATTATCGCAAAATGGCTGCCCATGTTGAGAATGATAAACTGATGATTCATTGCTTCCAAGACAGTTTGAAGGGTGCTTCTTCCAAGTGGTATTTAACTTTAGACCAGTCTCGCGTTAAGAGTTTCCAGGATTTATCTGACGCTTTCATCAAACACTACAAGTACAATATGGATCTGGCTCCTGACAGAAGACAGTTGTTGAGTATGTCGCAAAAGAATTCTGAGTCATTCAAAGAGTATGCTCAAAGGTGGAGAGAGACTGCTTCGCAGGTAGAACCTCCTTTGACCGAGAAAGAGTTAGCTGATTGGTTTGTCGACACAGTCCATCCAGAATTTTACGAGAGAATGGTGGGTAGTGTGACTTCAAATTTCTCCGACATCGTTGTTGTGGGTGTCAAGATTGAATTGGGTATGAAGAGTGGTAAAATGACAAATAATCATGGTACTTCTAAGGATCCGCCGAAGAAACCTCCGTATAGCTCCCAGAAAAAGAAGGAGGGTGAGACTAATGCTATATCCTCTGGTAGACCAAGAGAACGCTTTTATCGACATCCGCAAGGTTATGCTCAACCTCAAGGGTACCCAGTCCAATATGCTCAACAACCCTATGTGGCAGCTATTACACCTTCTTTCAATCAACAGGGTCCCATGTATCAACCTATGCAACAACCTCCTGTTTATCCGCCTCCTGTCAACTACCTACAGGCACCTAACGCTCCTGCTCCTCAACAGCCAAAGAGTCCGGCTCCTCGCCAGAATATGCCGAATAGAAGAACGTATAAGCCTTGTCCGCCGATTCCAATGACTTTTACCGAGTTGTATCCCTCTTTGGTCAAGCAAGGTCTCATCACTACTCGGGCTTTGGGTCCGCCTCCTAATCCTCTACCCGCCAATTACAATGCCGCTGCCCATTGTTTATTTCATGAAGGTGCGCCTGGTCACGATCTGGAAAATTGTTATGCTCTCAAAAATATTGTCAGGGAGTTATTGGAAAAGAAAATTTTGTCATTTGAAGATCCTCAACCAAATGTTAAGAAGAACCCTTTTCCTAACCATGAGAGTGTCAATGCCGTTAGTGTTGATTCGGGGGATGGTTATGCCCTTGATGTTGAACAGATTAAGACTCCTCTCAAGATGTTCCATTCGAAGCTGTTTGAAGCTGGTTTAGTAGATACTTCCCACGTTGCATGCGTAAGTTGTGAAGCCAGTGTTAAGGGTTGCATGTTGGTTCAGAATGATGTTCAGAGGTTAATTAATGAGGGTGTTCTACAAGTGACAAGCCAAGCCAAGAAAGATGTAGTCGCTGTGGTTGAGCCTGTTTTCCATCAGCCTGAATCAAAGGGTAAGGTACCAGTGTTTAATTTATCAGGGGCAGGCTCCGCCAATCCCGTGTTCGATATACCAAAGTCGTCTATCCCTGAGGCGAATCAGCCTAAGCCTATAGTTATTCGAAAACCAGGTCTGTTTCCTTTCAGTGATCCTAAAGCTGTGCCTTGGAAATATGACGTGACTATGATTGATAAGGAGTCTGGGAAGGTTATTCCAAATGAAGAGGGTAAGGGCACGGTGACCAATATCGCAGAGGTAAGCAGGATGACTCGCAGTGGCCGTGTGTATACTCCCCGTTCTAATGAGGTGCCGCCTAAGGAGACCACTAATATCCCAGTGGCCGTCAAAGACAAAGGTAAGGGAGCCGTTACGAATGATGAAGATGCTGAGTTTTTGAGGATCATCAAGAGAAGTGACTATAAAGTTATCGACCAACTTCATCAGACTCCTTCAAAGATCTCAATTCTATCTCTGTTAATGAATTCACCCGCTCATAGGATGGCCTTGCAGAAGGTTTTGACTCAAGCACATGTGGATCAAGATATTAGCACCAGTCGGTTTGATAGTGTGATTGCCAATTTGACCGCCTGTAACACCCTCAGTTTCAGCAATGAAGAGTTACCGAAGGAGGGTCCGAACCATAATCGTGCTTTACATATATCGGTAAAATGTCAAGAAGACAATTTAGCGAGAGTGCTAGTAGACACCGGCTCTTCTCTGAATGTTCTACCCAAGAGAGTTCTCGATAAGTTGGCTTGTAAAGAAACTGTGTTGAAACCTACTCCTTTGGTTGTCAAGGCTTTCGATGGCTCTCGCCGATCGGTAATGGGGGAGGTTGAGCTTCCTATCTTGATTGGTCCGCAAGTTTTTAATATCACGTTTCAAGTCATGGACATTAATCCCAACTACAGTTGTTTACTCGGAAGGTCGTGGATTCATGCCGCTGGGGCAGTGACCTCAACGTTACATCAAAGGATGAAATTCGTGATCGATGGAAAGTTGGTTATTATACACGGTGAGGAGGATCTGATGGTCAGTAACCTATCTTCTTTCCGTTACATCGAGGCCGACGAGAATGCTTTAGACATTTCCTTTCAAGCACTTGAGATCGCCAATGCTGTTCTGCTGGAGGTCGAAGAGACAGTGGGTCAGGGTAATCCATCTTTTGCATCTCTGAAGAGCACCAAATCAACAATTGACAGGGGCATCCCTGAAGGTTGGGGAGAGGTAATTGATGTCAAGACCAAGACTGATCGCTCTGGGTTGGGTTACAAACCAACTCAGAATGGAGCTGCCACGACCGTCGAAGGGCGTCCGAAGGTTATCCAAGAGGTATTTGTCAGCGGAGGCTTCCAAGTCAATGCCATCAGTGAATGTGAGAAAAATGAAGAGCTGAGCAACCTGGTGTTTAAGAGTGATGCAGTCTTGAACAACTGGGAGGCCGTAGAGATCCCTGTTATGTTTCCCTTGTCGAAGTAATTGTTTAAAAAAAGTTTCATTTACATTTTCAAATAAAAATCTGTAGCTCTGCCCAAGGCTATAGGGTTGTTTTGTCGGGCCACCTTTCATTTCTAAAAAGATATTAATAAAAGCAGTTTTGTTCAATTCCACTTTGGTTCATTTGCGTTTTTCGTTTTCACCTTTAAAAATGAAATTGGCAACCTTTTTTCCAAAAAATAATAACATAAAAAACAGCATTTCATTCTTACATATCTTCGAGCATTTTAATTAAGTAAGCCTTCCCTCATGCAGAGATATCGTAAACCTTGTTGGATCCAATAACTTTGTTGACACTCCTGACTGGGATGCACCCATCAATCAAGCTGAGGACGAAGGTGAAGAAGATTTTGAAGTACCCGCGGAACTGACAAGATTGATTGAGTACGAGTACACAGAGCTTCAGCCGTATAAAGAGCAGGTGGACTTAATTAATCTCGGTACAGATGAGAACAAGAAAGAGGTCAAGATTGGTGCAATGCTTGGGACAGAGATTAGGCCGAGGTTGATTGAGCTGTTAAAAGAGTATATTGATGTGTTTGCATGGTCGTATCAAGATATGCCGGGCCTAGACACGGATATTGTTGTTCACAAGTTGCCGCTTAAGCCAGATTGTCCGCCTATCTAACAAAAGCTTCGAAGAACGAGACCCGACATGGCTTTGAAGATTCGAGATGAGGTTAAAAAGCAGTTGGATGCAGGTTTCTTGGCGGTCGCAAAGTATCCAGACTGGGTTGCCAACATCGTGCCAGTGCCTAAAAAAGACGGTAAAGTTAGGATGTGTGTAGACTACAGGGATCTGAACAAAGCAAGTCCAAAGGACGACTTCCCACTGCCGCATATTGATACACTTGTAGACAATACAGCCAGTTTTGCGTTGTTTTCATTTATGGATGGTTTCTCCGGCTATAATCAGATCAAGATGGATCCCGATGATCGAGAGAAGACTACTTTCATTACTCCTTGGGGGACCTTCTGCTACAAAGTCATGCCCTTCGGTTTAAAGAATGCAGGGGCAACTTACCAACGCGCTATGACCACTCTTTTTCATGATATGATGCACAAAGAAATTGAGGTGTATGTGGACGATATGATAGCCAAATCTCAGAGTGAAGAAGAGCATTTAGACCACTTGATGAAGCTGTTCGAACGACTCAGGAAATACCAGTTGAAATTGAATCCTGCAAAATGTACCTTCGGTGTCAGATCCGGAAAATTGCTTGGTTTCATTGTTAGCCAGCGAGGGATTGAGGTGGATCCTGACAAAGTCCGAGCCATTCAAGATATGCCGGCTCCGCAAACCGAGACGCAAGTTAGGGGTTTTCTGGGACGTCTGAATTACATTTCCAGGTTTATCTTTAATATGACCGCTACTTGTGAGCCGATATTCAAGTTGCTTTGCAAGGGGCAGACAGTTGAGTGGAACCCTGATTGTCAGAAAGCGTTTGAGAAGATTAAGGGTTATTTGCAAGATCCCCCTATTCTGATCCCGCCCGTACCGGGAAGACCGTTGTTTATGTACCTTACTGTTCTCGAGAAGTCTATGGGTTGTGTGCTTGGACAACATGATGAGACTGGAAAAAAGGAACATGCGATTTATTACCTGAGCAAGAAGTTTACCGATTGCGAAAACAGATACTCACCATTAGAGAAAACTTGTTGTGCATTGGCATGGGCCGCTAAGCGCCTTCGGCAATATATGGTCTGTCATACCACGTTATTGATTTCTAAAATGGATCCGATCAAGTATATTTTCGAAAAACCTGCTCAAACCGGGAGGCTAGCCCGTTGGCACATGTTGTTATCCGAATATGACATCCAGTATGTACCCCAGAAGGCAATTAAGGGTAGTATTTTATCGGATTATCTTGCAGATCAGCCAGTTGAAGATTATGAGCCTCTTAAGCTCGATTTTCCTGATGAGGATATTTTGTTGATTAAAAGAGATTGTGAAGAGCCAGATCCGAGCGAAGGTCCAGAACCAGGTCTTTGGTGGAAGATGATGTTTGATGGTTCCTCAAATTTCAATGGGCATGGTATAGGCGCCGTTTTGATGAACCCAAAGGGTGGATTTACCCCATTTACCGCAAGGTTGGACTTTGAGTGTACTAATAACGTTGCAGAGTATGAAGCGTGTATCCTCGGCCTCGAAGCAGCAATTCACCTCCGAATCAAACTTCTTAAAGTAAGTGGTGACTCAGCCTTGGTTATTTACCAAGTACAAGGCAAATGGGAAACGAAGAATGAGAAGCTGATCCCTTATAAAGACTATATTATTGAGCTGATCAAGTATTTTGACGAGATAGAGTTCGAGCATGTTCCTAGATCCGAGAATCACGTAGCCGATGCTTTAGCCATGTTAGCATCCATGTGGAAAGTTAAATTCGTTAATGAAGCACCTCTTATCCATATTGAGCGCAAGGTTGAGCCCGCTTATTGTCAGTTGGTCGAAGAAGTTGAGGTGGGTGAAAAGCCTTGGTTTCACGATATCAAGAACTATCTCGTCAAGCAGGAATATCCCGATGGTGCTACTGGTCTGGACAAAAAGACATTGAGAAGATTGGCGTCCAAATTCTTTATCAGTAATGGTGTGTTGTACAAGAGAAATCACGACATGGTCCTGCTCAGATGTGTTGATAAACGGGAAGCGGACATGTTACTACAGGAAATCCATGAGGGGACCTTCGGAACCCATGCCAATGGTTATGCTATGTCCAAGAAGATGTTAAGAGCTGGGTATTACTGGTTAACCATGGAAGCCGACTGCATCCAATACGCTAGAAAATGCCATAAGTGCCAAATTTATGCTGATAAAATGCATGTACCTCCGTCACCGTTGAATGTGTTGTCTTCACCATGGCCGTTCTCTATGTGGGGCATTGACATGATTGGGGCAATCGAGCCGAAGGCTTCTAACGGTCATTGTTTTATCCTTGTTGCCATTGATTATTTCACCAAGTGGGTAGAGGTTGTCTCCTACGCCAACGTGACCAAGCAAGTGGTTGCCCGATTCATCAGGAAAGAGATCATCTGCCGCTATGGAGTCCCAAGCCGGATAATAACTGACAATGGCACCAATCTGAATAATAAGACTATGAAAGAGCTGTGTGATAACTTCAAGATCACTCACCATAATTCTTCTCCGTACCGTCCTAAGATGAATGGAGCCGTTGAAGCTGCGAATAAGAATATCAAGAAGATCCTGCAAAAGATGGTTGTGACCTACAAAGATTGGCATGAGATGTTACCGTTTGCTTTGCATGGATACAGAACCTCAGTAAGAACTTCGACAGGGTCAACACCTTTCTCACTGGTATATGGAATGGACGCCGTGCTCCCCATCGAAGTAGAGATACCTTCTTTAAGAGTGTTAATGGATGCTGAACTTGAGGAAGCTGAGTGGGTTCAGGATAGATTGGATCAGTTGAATCTCATTGACGAGAAGCGCTTGACAGCCATGTGCCATGGGCAATTATATCAGAAACGGATGAAGAGAGCGTTTGATAAGAAGATTCGTATCCGTGAGTTCTGTCAAGGAGAGCTCGTACTCAAAAAGATCTTGCCAGTACACAAAGATATGCGTGGAAAGTGGATGCCCAATTATGAAGGCCCGTTCGTTGTAAAGACTGTCTTCTCCGGAGGGTCTCTAATACTTACGACAATGGACGGTGAAGAACTAGCACATCCCGTGAATTCTGATGCAGTCCGAAAATATTATGCCTAAAAACCCGCTAAGTCGGAAACCTGCAAAAGGCGACTTAGGCAAAAGTAAGGGTTGAAAAAAAAAGAAAAAAGAAATAATAACAAAAGCTCGCTAGGTTGAAAACCCGAAAGGGCAGCTTAGGCAAAAAAGAGCGTCCCGGTGGATTGAAAACCCGAAAGGGCAGTCTAGGCAAAAGTTAGGGACAAAGGCATTTCATTGTATCAGAAGACACTGATATTCTCGAACACACTTTTCGCATGGGAGCCATGTTTCAGTTCTTTCATCCTTGCCCAAAGCAGGATTCTGGATTAGTCTTAGTTATTAGTGTCAGTAGGTGTCGTTGGATTCAATGTAACCTTTTTCCCATGTTGCCAATTTCAAAATGTAATCATCTGTGGAGCTATGCCTTCAGCAAGCAGCCACCCTTTAATAAAAGATACCATCTCGTTACTTACATTCCTTGGTGCATTGCTCTTTATTTTCTATTGTTATGCAAAATGCGTTTATTCTTAAAATTTGAAAATGAAAGGTGCATTGTAGATTTTTCAAAACTGTTTTTCAAAAAACAAAACAAATTTGAAATGTAATAAATTACATTGACTAGTGGAAATTCTGACAGGATCTCTTCATCCCCCGGAAATATCATTATTGCAGAAACACTTTCAAACCATTGCCCAGTGATAGTCCCCAGAGAGACTATAAGCTGACAACTTTTTCTTGGGAAACTCAAAAGTGTTCCTCAGGTTTTCTTTTCCCCAGGTGAAGACGTGATACCGTACACCCAAGCCGATTACTTTCTCCCCGGAGAATTCAGAATTTTAAAAACTAGATGTGGTTCTACCATTGATCTTTCTTACCCATGATTGACGTATTGGTTGCAGAGAACGCAGGGTATTTCCGTCGAGATATTTATTTCGTCTCTCGTCCCGTCTCTAGTCTGTTTCATACGCAAGGGCATAAGCATCACATGCCTATTTCATTACATATTTCATTACATATTCATTACATATTCATTACATACTCATTACGTACTCATTTCATAACATCTTGCATACATAGACATTAACATACAGCCACATTAACATATGCATTAACATATGCATTAGCATTCACAGGCTCATTGTGTTTAACCATCATTTGGTTGTTACCGCCGAGTAACTGGGTTTGTCCATTCTCTTCAAATAGATTGTCAGCCCTAAGCATAAAATACTTACTTGTTTCCAGTTTCCCTACGGAGCTCGGTCCTCGTGGATGACGGTTACTTCAGCTATCTTTCCTCACCAGGATAAGATATTTACCCTTCGAGTTCATTCCCTCGATGGAGTCCTGATTACCAGTCTTCTTTCTAGCTCGATCCTAGATTGAATCTCAGTCTTGTCGGTCGTCAAGCCCAACCGGACGTGCATTTATTTTGCACCATCTAAAGACTTTCACCATACCATGACAGATACGCGACTATCTCGCTTGAGAAGTTTATCACTGTACCCGGACGTGCATTTATTTTGCACTATCTTTCAAGAAAATCAACTACAATCCTTTACAGATACACGCCAGTTCGCGCCGGAAAATATATCAGTACAACACTTTACAATCCTACATGTTACAACATCGGTATACAACATTTCTCACCTAAGAAGTCGATCCTATCCTCATTATGACTCGCGGAAAATGGCCATCTCCATGGAGCAGTTGGGCTTCCATTTACCTGCCGTCTTGAGGTTTGAACCAAATCGTATTCAGGAGAGCACGATCTTGAGTTACGGGAAGGTCTGAACGAAATCATATTCAGGAGAGCACGATTCTGAAGTTATGAAAAAGTTCATTTATCCTTTAGTAAAAGAAGGAGCGAAATCATATTCAGGAGAGCATGATTCTGAAGTATGAGGAAGTTCAGTTGACCGTTTTTCAGGAGAGCACGATTCTGAAGAATGAAGAAATTTCAGGGGCCGAATCATATTCAGGAGAGCACGATTCTGAGTTATGAGGAAGTTCGATTATCCACTTTCATTTTCAGGAGAGCACGATTCTGAAATATGAGTATATTCAGTCATCCAGTTTCATATTCAGGAGAGCACGATTCTGAAATATGAGTATATTCAGTCATCCAGTTTCATATTCAGGAGAGCACGATTCTGAAGTATGAGTTTATCCAGTTTCATATTCAGGAGAGCACGATCCTGAAGTATGAAGAAGTTCAGTTTACCCGTTTCACGTTCAAGAGAGCACGATCTTGAAGCATGGAGAAGTTTATTTACCCTTCAGTAAGAGAAGAATCAGAATCGTATTCCAGGCGCCGACCTTAAATGCGAGAAGATTTATTTATCAGATAAGCAGCAGCCTCTTTATTTGAGTGCTTATCCATTTTTGCACATAAGTCCCTCCCAACGATAAGTGACAGTTCTCCCGAGAAGCTTATCAGGGCATTTCCCATTAAAGTCCATTTATTTTGGCATACAGTCGGTCTTTACCCTGTATATTTGATACGGATTTCCGAGAAGTTCGTTTGATCCTGTCACGAGAGATAGTTTACAGAAGCTTGGATGTTATTCTTTGCTCAATGCTCCAGCATTCTGTAATCGATCTTACAATCGTACGTGATCCAGCCTTATTTTTAGATTCCCCAGTAGAGGCCGTCTCATAGGTACCATCTCCATTCGAGGATCTCGTTCCTTTTCTAAATATGACAATTGGTCATTCGCACCAGTTGACTATCATTTTTAGAATTCCCCAGTGTTGTACCATATCTCAGCGCGTCATTTTCCCCAGTGAGTTCCTCTCGTGGCGTCTGCCCCGGTGTCGTCATGTTCGTCAGCATTTTCGCATTCATTATTCCAGCATACGCATCATATCATAGTCATGGCATCATCTGCATTAAGTCGTTCCGGTTTTGTCCGTAGCATTGCATATCGTCGCATATAAGGGCAAAATTTTCGGTTATCTATATTTAAATCTCTCCACCACGATTCCTCGAGTCTCTGTCACTCAAATCGTCCGGTGTAGCTATTTAAATAGGGGCAACTGTAATACCCCAAATTTTACCCTTACATTTAGTCAGGCATTTCGCATATCATCTCCTATGAACATTTTGCTAACCACTAACAAGTCATGGAGGTGTCTGTTTTGCAGATTTGGTCCCAGGGGTATTTTGGTCATTTCACGCAAATTCTGCTAATTTCTTGAAAAACGGGCTGTTATTACGTTCTGAGGCATTCATTTGCCATTTGGGTCAAAGTGCCAGTAGGTTTTGTTAGAAATACGATTGGACTCGGGGCCGTGCTTTGTTTGATTCTGAAACGTTTCCAAACAGTTTTGTTTCCTTTTATAAAGTTGGGTTGAAGAGGAAGTGGATACTGTTAAGGTTATTTTGAGAAGTGATGTGATCAACGAGGTTTTAATTTGAATTTGTTTGGATATAATCATATGGCGGGATATCATTTATAAAAAGCAAAGGAGAGGTTAAGTTTTAATATTTGTGAGTTTTTATTCATGAATGTTCATAAGCTACAAATCAAAGTTGAATTTAAATAATTTATGGATGATTATTCATGGATATTTAAATTCGTAATTGAGAAAATAGAAATGAATATTTACTGGATTTTATTTCATAAACATCTAGAATTACAAGTTGAAATGGAAGTAATTTTTATTCATGATGATCTTTCATTTACAAAAGGATTATACATTTACGATAAGTATCTATTCTAGGTCCTAAAGTCCTAAAAAGAGAAAAAAAACTACAAAGTTTTCTTCATTGGTCCTCCCTTGAGTTCTTCACGCAACTCTTGATCACCTGAAAAAATAGAAAAACAAACAATATGGACAAAAAGGTTAGAAGTTGTTTTGACACTCTCAGAACATCGTCATCATCGAGTGTCGGGAGTGGCACAACCGAAGCTGCGTCCTACCCCCGTTACCGATCCGCGCCGTAGGCGTCAGATCAGGTAACACCTGTTCTTAATCGTTGCGGGACATCCGAGAGATAGAAAAATAAAAGAAGTGGGGCTGATTCGTTTTGCCGCGATTGGATTTCCAAACTGATACGAGAATAAGGCAACATAGGCAAGTTTTGACTCAAACCCGGATGCCGGCAGGTCTGAGTCACCTTGGTTTCAAAACTTCCAACACCTGAAAAGCCACAAGCATCATCAGCATAAACAAAACCAGGAAGGGGCTCGCGCCAATACAGGTACGAATAGCCACCAAAGGAAACAAATCTGTGTCAAACAGAATGAAGACCCAGGGTCCAGCAGAATGAAAATCAAGTTCGAAATAGAACAAGAGAAGCCAAACTATGGCATCAAGTTGCACAAAAAGGAAATAAACCATCAAACAATGCAAGTTCATGCGCAAAGGTCCTACCAATCTGTCATAACACTCAGCAGAATCCAAAGAAGCGCCACAGCTCTGAACCAAACAAGAGAATTCACCTCATAAAAATCAGAAGTGAATAAATGGACTGCACATCCAAATATGATGCTTAAAGCGCCTCAACAAGAATGGGAAACGGAGGCAAGATGTAACTCAGAAAGATTATCAGAACCAGCTCGATTACAAGGGACTCAGTCCATAAAAACTGTCATAGATGTTACAATTGGAAACACGGGGCTCAGCTTAACATCATAGCCCATTGAAACAACCTGCCAATCATGCACAGAAGAGTTGAAATTCATGTCAGTTCAGAATTGCAGGCAGTATCAAATCATGCACAGTTCATAAAATAAACAAACACGGGGCTCAGTTAATCAAACATCATAGCCCAGGTCATCACCACCAATTCAAGCAGCAATATGATCAGAAACCAAAATGTAGTATCCTGTTCCAAATGGTTCAGACAAAAATCTTCACTACCATGAACCCGTCTCGACGGCAAAGACCAAGGCAAGGTGTCCATCCTGAAAGAAGAAAAAGAAAAGTAAGTGCTAGTGATCAGGATTGAGTCAAAACAAATGCATCAAGAAGCCCCGTGAATTAATGCCAATCAATCCCATCTGGAGGCAAAGCATATCAGAAAATAATAGAGATTTAGATTTGATGTCAATCCTGAAGCAGATCAAAACAAATCAGTTCAGACTACTAAAATCGAATCAAATCGAAAACGCATCAGCATAGCCCAGATTGAATTCAAGCAAAACAAATGAACTAATCCAGATACCAATCAGATCAAATAAATTTAGAGGTAATCCAAATGATCAAACAAAGCCAAAGCTGGAATTGGAAAGTTTCGAGTCAAATGCATCAGGAAATATCTCCAGTGGAACCAATCTGAATCAATTTGAGTCAATCTGAATCAATCAGACAAGTCAATAAAACAAATCAGTCCAAAAACAAATCAATTCAGATATCAAACAAATCAGTTCGAATTAATTCAGATATCAAACAGATCAACAGAAATCCAAGGGCAATCCAATCCACATCTGCAAAAATCCAACAAAATCGAATCAATCAAGGAATTCTGGAAAAGGAAGACATGAAGGTGTAAGGCAAGCTGTATCAGAGAATAGCAGAAAACAAATTTGACATCAATATCAATTCCAAATCAGGGATGGAATAAATCATATCAAATGAATCAAAACGAGTTCAGAATCTTATCAAGAGAAATCCCAATCAAATCTTAAAAAAGGGAAAACACGATTCGGTCAAAATCAAATAGGATCAATCACGAATCAGATATGGTATCCAAGGCCCAAAAAAGAGCTAGGTCAGAAGTTATAAAAGGGGAAAGGTATCACCTCGTAACAAAGGAGAAGAAGATCGCGCAAACCCTAGCGAAGAAATCGCACGCGGAAAACCCTAAACGGCGTGAGCTCAGACGAAGCAATCGTCATCATCGCTCAGAGAGATCACCATCACTGAACGCGAATCCATAACACCCGAGAGATCACCTTCATCGTTCACGAAGAACGACGAGCAATCAACTCCACGGCCTCAGCTTCAGCATCATCGGCCAAATCAAAGGTAAACGTGTTATCTCACATAGTTTCGTGGTTCGTATTTTGTTTCAGGAACAGAGAAGGTCACGGCGCGAGGAAGAAGCGAGGAAGAAGAGAGGAGAAAGAGATGAGAGAAGAGGAAGGTGCGAACGGCGCTGAAGAAGTATTAGGGTTCCCAGAACCCTAATTTTTTTTGTTTCAATTAAGTTAATAACCGGGTTGGGTCCGGATGTGGTGACCGGCCCAACCCCCCCCCCCCCCCCCCCCCCTTTTTTATTTTTTTTCTTCTTTCTTTATTTATTTCATTTTTTTAATTTAATTTGTTTATGTTTTAAAAAAAAACTACATTAATATTTTAATTTTCATAATGAAAAAAATCTAAAAAAAAATAATAATATAATATTCTAGATTTATAATTATAAAAGAAAAACTTTTAAAAAAAAATAATAAATATTAAAAATAAATGGAAATCTTTTATAAACTTTTTACTTTTGTAAATATAAAATAATAAAAAAACTCCTTTTTTAACAATACAAAAATAAAACTTTTTTTAAAAAAATTTCTTTTGTAAGTTAAATTATTAAATACTAAATTAAACTGTCTCAAGTTTGTATCTCATTTTCTTTATTGCCTCGTAGTTCATCTGATAGCCGGTTGACTTTGCCTACTAACATTGCTCATTGGTTTTGCAGCTTGTCATGTTTACCGTTATTTATTTCTCGATTCAAGTTTCGTTCATATTTGTATCTGCTTCTTGGTTGTAACCTCGCGAACCTAATAATCGCGTTTACTTTTCGCATTTAAATTTCCGCTAATGTATGGTTTAAATCTCTGCTGATGTATTGCAATATTTCTGTCACACTGCACGCACCTCCGAAGGAATTAGGTCCAGCTTTTGGTCGCCGTGTCAATAGTCCTCAACCTCAACCTCAAAACCTCAAAACTACACCCTTACAAACCCTAATTTTCACAAATGCCTCGCCGCAGGCAAAATTACAATTTTACCCCTAGCATTAGGTCAAAGAGCCGCCGCGCTCATTTTAGGGTTTCCCGCCGTGGAATCCCTAACCTAATTTAACCCTAATTACAACTTAACATTTCAACGTAGAGATTTGGAGTTTCTACACTCCACGTAAGCGTGTCCTTAAGACATGTTTATTCCCCTTGAGACCTTGACCACAGTCAAGAAGTCTCTAACCTCCCTTTTGAGGGGAACTACGATTACTCTGATTCCACTCCCGTAAGGATACGTAGGCACAAGATGCGATGTCTTGCCGAGTAAACTTAGAATTAACCCCTTAGGTCTCTTTTCTCACTTTTTAATCCTTGGTACATATACCTTAAGCAAATAATAAAGTAAATAGTAAACATCTGAACAAAAGGTTCCTGTAGAGTACTACAGAAGTTTAGGGTGCTAATACCTTCCCTAAATTTAACCAACCCCCGAACCCTAGATCTTTCCCCGCATTGTGTTTACGATGCAAAAATAGGTTTTCCCTCTTTTGACCTTTTCCTTCGGATAAATCAAAGAGCGGTTGTGAATTGAATTGCGATTCAAACTCATTAATAGTTTGATATCCTATTTCCACCGCAACAATAATGAACCGATCATACCTCGATATTTTGTAATATCAATTGGAGTACCAGATTCATCTTGATCAATGTACGTTCTAGATCCCATAGGAGTGGACATCACCTTGCAACTATCCATATCGAATTTCTTCAACAATTCCTTGCAATACTTGGATTGGTTGAGGAAGATGCCATTCTTTGTTTGCTTGATTTGTAGTCCAAGAAAATAGTTCAATTTTCCCATCATGGACATCTCGAATTCTCCTTGCATCATAAGTGAAAATTCTTCGCAAAGCTCTTTGTTTGTTGATCCGAAGATGATGTCGTCGACATAGACTTGAACCAATAAGGTGTTACCCTTGATTTTCTTTATGAAGAGTGTCTTGTCAACCTTTTGTCGCTACTCGAAAAAAAAATGCATCGTGCAACGACGGGGAGGCGAAAAAGATAGACAGAAGAGTCGCCACCGAACTTTATTTATCCCATGAGGGGAAAGGAAAATATCGAGAAAACCTTAAGAAACGAACGGATAAGATTGGTCTCGCAACCAAGAACGGGTTCGGAAGCCGGTTATGCGAAGGGAAGGTATTAGCACCCCTCGCATCCATCGTACTCGATGGGAACCATTTGTTTGTCGATGTGTGATTTTATCTGCTTAAATATCATGCTATAAGAAGTGTGTTTCAAAAGGGTTAAGGGAAAGGTTTAGAAACGGGAAACAAGGGGTGACGAGGGAAAGAAAGGACTCGATAGGACTTCGCGGTCCTAGGCCTACGTATTCTCAACAGATATGAGAAAGTCAGAGTCGACGTAGTTCGGGAAACTACGGGTGATAGGGGGGATTGTGCTCGCCAAGGATTGTGGCCCTTGTGCCTACGTATTCTCATCTGGTATGAGAAATCAGAGCAGCCGTAGTTCGGCCTACAGTTTGTTGATGTTTTTTATGGATGATGCTATCGTGCGCATTCTAGCAGTTAGGGGTTTCGCTGCTCGCTCGTTGGAGACTTAGGCGTTACCTGTTTGCCGTAGAACGGACGTAACATATCCTTTTGAAAGATTGATTAGTTTTCACCACGCGGGGCAAGAAGTCACGTTTGATTGATTGGATTGTTTTTTAGGGGCGAGATATGTCCTCAGATAGTAACCCCTACAGGTAGTACCCAATTCTTTATCTCAAAGTTTTTGTTGTAAATAGGTGTGGCGAACGAGGCGTCTTCATATTGAAAGACGAGCATCGAAACCACCCTCACTACAGTGGGCATCCCAACACTCGGAGAAGAAGAGGTCCACACCCAATCCTCTCTCTTTAATTCAATGCAAAGAGAACTTCGTTCTCTTATTAAAGATGTTTTTGGTTTTGAATGGTAAGTGCTTTGCGACAGAGAACCCTACGGTAAACGTCAGCACTCGGGATGGGAGAAGGCCTACGCCTAACCACTCCACGACCATTCAAGTTTTTGTTATGAAAATGATTTGAAAATGCACCCGGTACAGGACCGAGGTTTTAGGTGTGAAAAGGGTTACGGAATGAAGTTGCGGAAGGAGAGGTGGAAGGAGGCGTGTCTTCGTATTGAAAGACGAGTATCGAGACCACCCTCACTACAGTGGGCATCCCAACACTCGGAGAGGAAGAAGACTACACTCAATCCCCTCTCTTTAATTCAATACAAAGAATATTGTTTTAAAAGAAAGATGGTTTGGAAAAGGACTCGGTACGGGACCGAGGTTTTTAGGAGAGAAAAGTTTAGGAGCGTCTTCGTATTGAAAGACGAGTGTCGAGATCACCCTCACTACAGTGGGCACCTCAACACTCGAAGAAGAAGGGGACTACACCCAATCCTCCATTTTTAATTCAATACAAAGAACAGTTATTTTTGAGAAATGTTACAAGATATCACGCGCAAACCCTAATAGAGGGTCAACCTTCAAGTAAGTCAAAGGTCTTAAAAATCATCAATGATTTGAAATGATGTTTTATTAAATGAAAATAATTATTATTATGAGCAAATTGCAAAAAGAATGGATCAAAAATAATTAAATATGCAAAAGTTATATCTCTTGGAATTTGTATGGTTAAAACAAATAAATGAAGAAATGAATTTAGAAAAAAGAGCAAGAGGTGGGAGTTGAACCCACCTCCTCTTGGTTCACAACCAGCACTCTTGACCACTGGGGCACACGCGCGAGCTTGTAACATGGAAGGGGAAGGAAAATATAAAAGAGAAGAAATAAAGATATAAAGAAAGAAAAGGAAAGGGAGATAAAAAAAATTTGTCCACAGCAGGACTCGAACACAGGAACATGGTGATACAAAGCGCATGGTTTTACCGCTGGGGCGGTGATACGTCCAACATTCAAAGTGAAAATGATAATATACATAGTATTTATTTAACATTGCTGGGCAAAAAGAATAAAACAACAAAAGATCAACAGCAAAAGCAATTGAAAGTATATCACAACTCCATGGAATTGAGCAAACTTTGAGTCCATTTCGCATGTTTTTCAGAGAGGAACAAGATGATGCTATCTAAATATTCAAATGAAGCTTGTAAAATAAAATACGAGAGCAAATGCAAGATAGCTTTTGAAATGCATAAAGAATACCATAGGCTAGGACTGATATAAATATGAACAAACAGAGGTCCATACATGCTTGAAATTCAACATTCATGGATTAAGTTCAAAGAACAAACTCAACTTTTCAGTAAATCAAGTAATGGACACCAAGTTGCATATCATGGAAGCATTCTTACAACAAGTCTCATATTCAACCAAAGCTAGGATCTAAACTTATATGACATCATCTTGTACACAACTTAAATTGCAACCAATTGAGATTTCAACATATATTAACAAGCAAACAACTAAACTGAATCTTGACAAAATTCCAAGCAGTGATTCGAACATGATTCATAACTCCAAGCAAAACACAACGCAAAACATATGTACAGCAGAAACAAAGCTTCAACAAAAGTTAGATGATAATCTTATGCACAGCAAACAAAACAACAATAGCACAGCAGCCCTGTTATCAACTTGCCCTAAAGATCTCGTTAACCTACATGCCAAACAGTTAGCAAAACCTGGCTGTGGTTCTGGCTCAGGGCATAATTCAAGCAACAAAAATCTCTGCCACAAACACAAGTTTTAAACAATGATGCTACTGTGCTCAGCAGACAACAACAGTATACATTTGATTCCAAGACCATCATGAAAACAACACACTCATTGGTATACTCAATCATACCTCACTGAAGTTTGGCAGCAATCTTAACAAAACACACAATCCAACTGATCAAAAATACCCAAAAACACAAAGTGAACACATTGTCACAAAGACCAAACCTAGTGTGTGCAACAAAATCAAAGAGCAGCAAGTTTCAAATGGGAATGGAAGTCCAAAGTTCAATGTGTGCTCTTACAGTTAAGGATCAGCTTTTTCAACACAAACACAACATACACACATATGGTTCTTCTCTTAGACCAAAACAAAACTCAAACAAAAATGCAAGAAATCAACAGCAGCAAGGGCAGCATTACCTGATCTCAAGGCCAATCATGAAAACAAAATTTAATGACATGCTCAACCACTGCACCTCTGAAACTGGCAGCATACAACCCAACTGATCATAGTATCTAAAAACTACAAAATGAGCACATTCCCACCAAGACCAACACTAGTGTAATGAAATCCAATCAAACACACAAAAAGGAATAAACGAAACAACAGGCACTTTGAATGAGGGAAAGCAATAAACTCCTTAAATGTTTTACTGCTACATGTCATAATTTCTATCACAACCACAACACATACACAACAAAGAAACAGTCCATTTCATATTAACACACACCTGCACATTCTTATGACTGTACCTTAAAAATAAGTCCTCAACAAGAAATGAATTTAATCCATCAACATGACTTGGCACAACCAGACCAACAGCAAAAACAAAGGAACTATTAGCTAGCACTTCCAACAAACACTTCCAAAATCAAAGCATAACTTAACAAAGTTAACTGGTATGAATCAAAACAACATTGCAAGATGGGCAGGTCCAGTCATAAACATGTTCAAGGGTTAAAACAAACAGCTTATCAGAAAAATCTGGACATAATTGAATGCTGTCAAACCAAGATGATGGATTCACAAATAGAAAGTTAGCAACGGGCTCATAGAGTTAAAACAAATCCATGTTGGGTCTGAACACAAACAGCACTCAAACAATCTTGACAGAATCACTTTGAAACAAAAAGAAAACTATAGCAATGTGATGCTTTCAGGACTGAGGCAAACCATTTTAAAAAACATGTTGACCAGACCCTCATACCTATGCCATCAACCACACCTCCAAGATCAAGACTCAAAAAGAAAAAACTGGTGCCCTCTTTAATATTAACAGGCCATAATAGATATGCACTTCTCAAAACTTAGCTGACCAACTAAAAACACATGCTCCAACAGTGCAGTAACACACAAGATAAATACCAAATATGCTAATAGCACACCACTCAATCAATCCAACAAGGGATTTAAATTCCAACAATCAAACAACAAACAGTTAGACGTACCTCTTATAGCAGCATGACCAAACAATGGTTACAACAAGTTTGCACCAAAACAGAATTAATAAAAAAGGTTGTGAACTCAAACATGGTAGTGTTCTAGTCATACAAAAAACTTAACAAGCTCAGAACAGTTAGCCAACACACAACACACACATGCTCAAAATAAGTTAGGATCCAAGCATAAATAGCTGTGACATATTCACTTTTTCTCAAGTATTTGAAAAGTCAAAACAAACTTAGCAAAAATAATGCCCAAACATGGTTTATGTACCCATAATGAGAAGGTTCAGATCTCAATACCTTGCAAGGAAACTCAACAGCCAAAGAAGTTTGAGAAATCTTCCTTGAACAGAACCTTGACCTCTTCCCTCCTTGAAGCTGCACACGATTTTTGGTTGAGAAAAACTTCAAAGGGAGCTTCAAGTTTTCTTCTGATCTCTTGTTAAAGTGTGGCCGCTAGGGTTTGCTCTAAACCTAATCCTTTTATATTCCAATTTTTCAATCCAATTTGTCTCTTGCTGAGCTTTTGTCCTTCGTGTCCTTTTTGTTGGAGTGGGAAGGTGAGACTAGGGCTGCTGCCAGACAGTAGGGGCTGCTTGCTCTTGCCCATATTGGTGATAGATTCAGAAAACGCCTAGAGCAAAGTACCTTTGGTGTTTGGCCTAGAAACGACAATGCTCAGTACAAATCCACACACGGTTAAACCAACCTCTTGCTCCCTATTTGCAATTTCAATTGCAACTTGAGAAATACTCCTTCAACATGAAAATTGAATGTACCAAACTAAACCTTGTAAAAAAAATAAGCAGGATTGAATTTCGTTTCATCAAAAATGGTTGTGTCTTGCCCAATATCTCCTCCTTCACGCATAATCATTTTGCTCAAACTTGCCCAACCATGAAATGAAATAGAGTACTTAACCATTTTGGGGTGGGATAATCAACGGATGTATCACCACCCCAGTGGTTAAGGCAAGCGCGTATTATATATCATGTCCTCAGTTCGAATCCTGGTGGAGACAGAATCCACCCCATTTTTATTAATTCGTACGCCTTATTTCCAATTCTTAAAATATGTAATTTTTCCTTTCTTTGTTATTCACAAACGCGCGCTTGGCTGGAGTGGTAAAGTGAGGAGTTGTATAGCAAAAGGTGGTGGGTTCAAACCCCACCTTGCGCATTGCTTTGATTATATTTTTTTTTCTTAAGAAAATGACTTTATTAAGCATTCTACTGAAAAACCACATACCCTGCCTCTGATGATTTGAGCCCAAACTTTTGATGAGGCCTATATATATTTTTTTTTACACATACATTTCTTGATCCCTGTAAAAATGCAAATAATGATATGCCATGTAGTGTTTTATGCAATATGCGGATGCAATGAAACAAAACATAAGCCAGAGAGATTAGTCAAATTTTGGGGTACAACAGCTGCCCCTATTCAAGCGACTTAGACCTGAAGGGATGAAAGGTGAGCGACTTTCATACAATCAAGGTAAAAGACGGTTGAATACCCAAGGACCCAGAAATTTGGCAACCGTGATACGAACTTCTGACATTGCCGCCAGGCACCCATATTAAGTAGAACGTCTGACCTCGCCGTCAGCCCCTTTAACAACATCTAACCTTGCTGTCAAATCTCAGCGTCAAAATTATAAATCAACTGACTTTATCGTCGGTCTTCAATCTGACTTCGCCGTCAAATTTTTTCAAAATCGTCTTCTGACTTCGCCGTCAATCATAAATCAAGTAAACATCTGACCTCGCCGTCAATTCTCACATAACCTGACTTCGTCGTCATCTCTTAAAACAATCTTCTGACTTCGCCGTCATTTCCAACAATTTTGACTTCGCCGTCAATTCTTAAAATAATCGGTGAAAGCATCTGACCTCATGGTCAGGCCTCGACATTAAGTCGGTAAAAAGATCTAACCTCGCCGTCAGTCCTCTGTTAAATACAAACAGATATTGAATCTAAAGATACGATCCTCCGACATTGCCGTCAAGACAAAATTTTCAACCTCGCCGCTGAACAAACAATTACTTTTGACATCGTCGTCAGAAACAAAACATCCAACCTCGCCGCTGAATAAACAAATTATTCCGACATCGCCGCCAGAAACAAACATCCAACCTCGCCGCTGAACGAACAAATCACTTTGACATCGCTGCCAGAAACAAACATCCAACCTCGCCGCTGAATAAACAAATTACTCCGACATCGCCGCCAGAAACCAACATTCAACATCGCCGCTGAACAAACAAATTACTCCGACATCGCCGCCAGAAACAAACATTCAACATCGCCGCTGAACAAGTACAATTACTTTTGACATCGCCATCAAAACAAACTTTCAACATCACCGTCGAAAAACTAAATCATCTAACATCGCCGTCAGAACAAACTTTCAACATCGCCGCTGAATAAACAAATTACTTTTGACATCGCCATCAAAACAAACACTCAACATCGCCGTTGAAAAGTACAATTACTTTTGACATCGCCATCAAAACAAACTTTCAACATCGCCGTCGAAAAACTAAATCATCTAACATCGCCGTCAGAACAAACTTCTCAACATCGCCGTTGAAGAACATAAATACTTGACATCGCCGTCAAAACAGACTTCCCAACATCGCCGTTGAAACACTAAATCATCTAACATCGCCGTCAGAACAAACTTCTCAACATCGCCGTTGAAGAACATAAATACTTGACATCGCCGTCAAAACAGACTTCCCAACATCGCCGTTGAAACACTAAATCATCTGACATCGCCGTCAGAACAAACTTCTCAACATCGCCGTTGAAGAACATAAATACTTGACATCGCCGTCAAAACAGACTTCCCAACATCGCCGTTGAAACACTAAATCATCTAACATCGCCGTCAGAACAAACTTCTCAACATCGCCGTTGAAGAACATAAATACTTGACATCGCCGTCAAAACAGACTTCCCAACATCGCCGTTGAAACACTAAATCATCTAACATCGCCGTCAGAACAAACTTCTCAACATCGCCGTTGAAGAACATAAATACTTGACATCGCCGTCAAAACAGACTTCCCAACATCGCCGTTGAAACACTAAATCATCTAACATCGCCGTCAGAACAAACTTCTCAACATCGCCGTTGAAGAACATAAATACTTGACATCGCCGTCAAAACAGACTTCCCAACATCGCCGTTGAAACACTAAATCATCTAACATCGCCGTCAGAACAAACTTCTCAACATCGCCGTTGAAGAACATAAATACTTGGCATCGCCGTCAAAACAGACTTCCCAACATCGCCGTTGAAACACTAAATCATCTAACATCGCCGTCAGAACAAACTTCTCAACATCGCCGTTGAAGAACATAAATACTTGACATCGCCGCCAAGCCTTCGCTAAATATAAGCGAGCAACAAGATTCAAACGAAATTAAGACCATCCATTGGTGATAGTCGCAAAGTAACTCCGCTGGGGAAACACCATGAGCTGGGGTCTAGCCAACACACGGGCAAAGATACTAATCATCTGCGAGATTCATTTGAAACAAAAAAGGGTAACGACCTGGCTTATGTCTCGCATGCATATGTTTGGATATGACGAAATGCCCCATACGAAATGGGAATGCTTCGCGTTCGGGTAGATGCTATGCATGTATGTAGATGCAAATGAACCAACTTTAGCAAAATAAATGCTAAAGAGAAAGAGCCAGCTCCGTTGAGTCAGAACTAGATACGCCTAGCGCAAATAAACTCATGCAGGGGAACGCAAGCCGTGGATGGCCTCCGAGAAAACTTCTGGGTAAAAACCGCTCCGTTAAGAACAAAACCACTCTGCTAGGGATCTAAATCGAACTCTGATGCGGAAAACATCCTGGAGGGCCTATCAGCCTACAACTCTTTTGAGAAACAAGCAACTCGGCCGGAGGCAACAACTCCACTCCACCGGGGAAATCAGTTATGAATGATTAGCCAGAATAAATCTACTGGGGAAACACAACAGATTGCTGAGGAATAGCTCCATTCTGTCGGAGATTGAATCCGCTATCTGCTAGGGATTTTGAATAAGATTTACCGGGAGCTTATCCCATACTTATCTCTGCTGGGGATGGAGATGAACGATCTCTGAGTTAGTTCCACTCTGTGGGGAAGGAAAATTAACTCCGCTGTCTTGGCTGGGGATTGGATACGGAGGGAATTAACATCAATCTCCGCTTGGGGAAAATGAGAAGTAAACTTCAACAATACTTCCGTTTGAGGAATGAGTCAATGACCTAGACTCTGAGGGAAAAGAAGTCAATTGTTCAGACTCTGTGGGGATAACAGTACTGCACTCGCCTCACTGCTGGGGAAGTAAACCCAAATCTGCTTCTATAACTCTGATAAGGTCTGAAGATATGGAGAGGAACACACCTCCTTTGTTTACGATTTTGCCCCAGCCTGTGGGACTTTTATAAAAACCTTCCTCGAAAGGAAACCTGAAATTTCGGTACCCTGATGGTTAGATATGAACTGCCCCTGCGCTTCGAACCCCGAAGAAGTGCTTCGAGTTAATTTCCTTTCTGGACAAGGATAGTTGTCGTGCTCCTGGGGTGGCCTGCCCCAACTTTGAAGTGATTCTGCCCCTGATTGGCTGAATTGGAGAAGTGCCTTTGACTTCGAGAGATTTACCTAATCTCGACCTGATTGCCCCGGATTAACCGACCTTAGGGAATGGCGTCTTCGACTGGCCTTCGAGTGGTTTGATGAGTCTCGACCTAATTGCCCCAGATTAACTGCATCTAGGAATGACCGACTCTGCTTACGTTTACCTGACGTGACTTGCCCCTGCTCAAAGGAGTATTCGGGCGCTCTATATCTTATTTCTATCAAACTTCGCATTGTAGAAACTTTCCTGATGTCAAATGCTTTCTCGGGAGTAAAACACTTCGTTTTGCAAAAGATAATATTAATGCAATGCATATGACAGTTTTAAAATCCAAGTCTGTTCACTAAAAAAGTTGTGACATATAGTGAATGAATCACTTATCAAAATGTCAATATCAATACCCATACGGTAAGAAAAATCCTTTTAGGAGTCAGTTTTGACACGATCTTTACCGAAGTATGCTTTCGAAACAAACATGCTTCAATTAGGTCTTTTGAAGGTTGTAACGTGGTTAGGTTCATGGTTTAAAATAAAGGATATAAGGCCCAAAGTTATGTTTAACCCACCCACTCTCCTTGATGTTCTTCAATCCTATGTTCGGCTAATTTGACACAAGCGCTCACCTCTCAAAGGTTGAATGATAGGAGTTATGATTCGGGAAACCACAAGTTTTCGGAGTGACAGCCACTCGCTTTTCGTCTTTGGTGCCTGGAGTCACACGACTTGTCTTCGTCATTTTTTATTTCCCTATTTTTGCCTGGACTGACTCTTTTGAGTACATCTTCTGATTTCAAAGTCCAGCGGGATGCCTTAATTTTGCCTAAGCCACTTGTTTTCAAGTTATCGACTTAGCGGGCTTTTTCTTTTCGTTCATTTTCTTCTTTTTGAACAAATCATGCGACACCGACTTGTCTGACCTGCTGAAGGGATTGTGACTGTCTCACTCCTTGGCTGGTGAAGGACAACCGTTGTGGTTCTTTAGGTGCGACCTATATAGGTGTGATTGATCCTCGAACAGGAACGCTCCTCTTGCAATTTGGATGCTCGGTCAAATTAACCGACACCTACTCTGCCCCAGGTTAAGATTGAGGGTTTTTCGTTTTCAGAAAGAAACTCCTACTACTAGGCTCAAAGGGGTTGACAAGGGATTAACATCCTTATATCTCCGGTGTTTAGGAATTTGAAACAATGCCTGTACATCATCAGCAGAGATTTTATTCAAAAGCATACATTCGGAAGCTTGCGCGTCTTTAAACTTCGTCATCCTCCCTCAAGGAATTCCGCTTAAACAAGCGTTTGACATTATTGAAAAAATGCAATATTGAGTGAACACGAATGGATTTAATCAAAACATGCATATTCATTTCATTTTCATTATCAATAAAAAAAACAAACAAGTTTTACAAATGAAATTTGCACTTAACTAGAAAAGAAACTACAAATGCAAAATGACATAATAAAAAAAAGGTTGCCAACTTCGGGGAACTGGGCTTTCAAGTCTTGATTTGCTGCTGAACCAGCCATTTTTAGAATTACTCGTCGAAGTCATCCTGATAATCTTCTGAACACCCGCTCTCGGTGAATCCCTCCATAACATTAGCTGCCGAACCCATATGACTGGACGAAGGAAGATCGTTGATCTGGATACCCCGAAGTGTGACAGAGAACATGTTGGAGTCAAGCAGAGTTTGAATCTTGCCTCTCAGCACCTTACAGTCTTCGGTTGAATGCCCTTGCGCCCCAACATGGTACTCACAGCGGGCGCCGACATCAGAACCTGGCGTATGTGGATGAATCTCTGGATCAGTTTTCTTCGGCACAATCAAACCAACTTTGATCAAGTCTGGCAATATCTGACTGTACGATAACGACAACTGAGTGAAATGTCTCTCTGGCTTCCTCGGTCTTCGTCGGGCGTGCTGACGCGGTTGATGACAGTATGACTGCTGACTCTGGCGGGGAACAGATATCTGATGCAAAAACCCAAAGGATCGTTGACTCTGAATAGTTGAGACATCGGGAGACTGAGTCTGAGGTATCGGGGACTGACTTCGTTCAGGAACTTTCATTCTTAGGCTTGGCCTAGGAACGGGCAATAGCTGCGGGCAGGGAGACTCTAGGGTCACAGATTGCAAGACAGGCTCCTGACCTGATGCAAATTCAAGGGAGAGAATAGGAACATCCACATTTTCTGGAATAAGACCATTGCTCGGCATGAACTCAAATGCTCTTGAATCGATTAAATCCTGAACCTTGTGCTTAAAGGCTTTGCAGTTCTCGATATTATGCCCCGGTGCCCCAGAATGGAAATCGCAATGGGCATTTCCATCATAGCCTTGTGGTGGCTCACCAGTCAACGGAGCCATAGTCCGGAGTTTAACCAATCGAAGCTGAAGCAAGAGTTGCAACAACTGAGCATAAGTCATAGGGATCTGGTTGAACATTCTGTCGGACTGCTTCGTCCTTTGAGCATACCTCATAATCCTAGGATTGTCTCGGGAAACAGGAAGTAGTTGTTGGCGAGGAAATACTGGAACCTCAGGTTGTGTAAGATATCTTTGAGGCACTTCACGCCTTGGAAGAGGTTCCACATGTAAAGGTGGGATGGCCATCCCTGCTGCAGCTTCGGGCACATGATCGCCTTCCTTTCTCAACACATTCCTCATGACTTCTGTTATCAGGCCTATCTGAGTCTTCAACTGATGGACTTCTTCTCTAAGCACTTTCTGATCCTGAAACAAAACTTGCATGTCCGTCATGAATTGTCCCATTTGGCTTCGGATTCCCCTCAACTCTTCTCGAATTTGTTCCATGGTCGTCTCTGTTGGTTTCCTTTGGGTGGAATGATCTTCAATTCTGGAACAAGCCGGATGGAAAACCACATGAAGCAATTACGCCCACAAAATTAGAACACCTCTATGCAAATGAATAATGATGCAATATGCAAGACATGCAAAGAAATGCAAATGAATATGCAAATGCAACAGGGGATCAAAAGTTGTTGTGTTGTTGACGGTGACGGACCAGCGCTTCGCCTTGAGACCAAACAACATTAGTACAAGGGACCCACTGTAACTGTTCATACTGACAAACGGGTAGGATGAAGGTCAAAGTTTCCTGCAAGACAACCACAGAAGGTATCTTTCCCATCGGGTGAGCAATCTATCGGTTTAAAAGAGGGTATTCCAAAGGCTTTTAAAACAAAGTCCCATGCACTAACCCTCAAAAGTTTCCCATCAGAACGACTACTCGTAAGACGGTAATTCTTTCAAAAGGATGAACACAGAGTTATGTTTTAGCAACCTTCGGAATAAGGTTCTACAAAAGGCCCTCAGAATCGCGGACTCCCAAGTTGAAGATAAGAACGCCATTACGACTACACGTAAGACATAATTATTCCAATGGGGTCTCATCTGAGCGGTGGAATTCGATCCAACTCAACGAGTCCTAAGTCTCGCAAATCAGAAAGAAACCACCTCCTAACTTAGTGCATACTCGAAAGCTCGGGTAGAAAGCTTTATCCTCACAAACCAAACCAAATGAACCCAAGAAGTTAGAAAGAAACATAACCATACAATAAATAGCAAAACAAATAAAGCACAAATGCGACAAACAAAATAGGCGTGGCTTGCTAGGGATCCCCAGCAGAGTCGCCAGCTGTCGCTACTCGAAAAAAAAATGCATCGTGCAACGACGGGGAGGCGAAAAAGATAGACAGAAGAGTCGCCACCGAACTTTATTTATCCCATGAGGGGAAAGGAAAATATCGAGAAAACCTTAAGAAACGAACGGATAAGATTGGTCTCGCAACCAAGAACGGGTTCGGAAGCCGGTTATGCGAAGGGAAGGTATTAGCACCCCTCGCATCCATCGTACTCGATGGGAACCATTTGTTTGTCGATGTGTGATTTTATCTGCTTAAATATCATGCTATAAGAAGTGTGTTTCAAAAGGGTTAAGGGAAAGGTTTAGAAACGGGAAACAAGGGGTGACGAGGGAAAGAAAGGACTCGATAGGACTTCGCGGTCCTAGGCCTACGTATTCTCAACAGATATGAGAAAGTCAGAGTCGACGTAGTTCGGGAAACTACGGGTGATAGGGGGGATTGTGCTCGCCAAGGATTGTGGCCCTTGTGCCTACGTATTCTCATCTGGTATGAGAAATCAGAGCAGCCGTAGTTCGGCCTACAGTTTGTTGATGTTTTTTATGGATGATGCTATCGTGCGCATTCTAGCAGTTAGGGGTTTCGCTGCTCGCTCGTTGGAGACTTAGGCGTTACCTGTTTGCCGTAGAACGGACGTAACATATCCTTTTGAAAGATTGATTAGTTTTCACCACGCGGGGCAAGAAGTCACGTTTGATTGATTGGATTGTTTTTTAGGGGCGAGATATGTCCTCAGATAGTAACCCCTACAGGTAGTACCCAATTCTTTATCTCAAAGTTTTTGTTGTAAATAGGTGTGGCGAACGAGGCGTCTTCATATTGAAAGACGAGCATCGAAACCACCCTCACTACAGTGGGCATCCCAACACTCGGAGAAGAAGAGGTCCACACCCAATCCTCTCTCTTTAATTCAATGCAAAGAGAACTTCGTTCTCTTATTAAAGATGTTTTTGGTTTTGAATGGTAAGTGCTTTGCGACAGAGAACCCTACGGTAAACGTCAGCACTCGGGATGGGAGAAGGCCTACGCCTAACCACTCCACGACCATTCAAGTTTTTGTTATGAAAATGATTTGAAAATGCACCCGGTACAGGACCGAGGTTTTAGGTGTGAAAAGGGTTACGGAATGAAGTTGCGGAAGGAGAGGTGGAAGGAGGCGTGTCTTCGTATTGAAAGACGAGTATCGAGACCACCCTCACTACAGTGGGCATCCCAACACTCGGAGAGGAAGAAGACTACACTCAATCCCCTCTCTTTAATTCAATACAAAGAATATTGTTTTAAAAGAAAGATGGTTTGGAAAAGGACTCGGTACGGGACCGAGGTTTTTAGGAGAGAAAAGTTTAGGAGCGTCTTCGTATTGAAAGACGAGTGTCGAGATCACCCTCACTACAGTGGGCACCTCAACACTCGAAGAAGAAGGGGACTACACCCAATCCTCCATTTTTAATTCAATACAAAGAACAGTTATTTTTGAGAAATGTTACAAGATATCACGCGCAAACCCTAATAGAGGGTCAACCTTCAAGTAAGTCAAAGGTCTTAAAAATCATCAATGATTTGAAATGATGTTTTATTAAATGAAAATAATTATTATTATGAGCAAATTGCAAAAAGAATGGATCAAAAATAATTAAATATGCAAAAGTTATATCTCTTGGAATTTGTATGGTTAAAACAAATAAATGAAGAAATGAATTTAGAAAAAAGAGCAAGAGGTGGGAGTTGAACCCACCTCCTCTTGGTTCACAACCAGCACTCTTGACCACTGGGGCACACGCGCGAGCTTGTAACATGGAAGGGGAAGGAAAATATAAAAGAGAAGAAATAAAGATATAAAGAAAGAAAAGGAAAGGGAGATAAAAAAAATTTGTCCACAGCAGGACTCGAACACAGGAACATGGTGATACAAAGCGCATGGTTTTACCGCTGGGGCGGTGATACGTCCAACATTCAAAGTGAAAATGATAATATACATAGTATTTATTTAACATTGCTGGGCAAAAAGAATAAAACAACAAAAGATCAACAGCAAAAGCAATTGAAAGTATATCACAACTCCATGGAATTGAGCAAACTTTGAGTCCATTTCGCATGTTTTTCAGAGAGGAACAAGATGGTGCTATCTAAATATTCAAATGAAGCTTGTAAAATAAAATACGAGAGCAAATGCAAGATAGCTTTTGAAATGCATAAAGAATACCATAGGCTAGGACTGATATAAATATGAACAAACAGAGGTCCATACATGCTTGAAATTCAACATTCATGGATTAAGTTCAAAGAACAAACTCAACTTTTCAGTAAATCAAGTAATGGACACCAAGTTGCATATCATGGAAGCATTCTTACAACAAGTCTCATATTCAACCAAAGCTAGGATCTAAACTTATATGACAGCATCTTGTACACAACTTAAATTGCAACCAATTGAGATTTCAACATATATTAACAAGCAAACAACTAAACTGAATCTTGACAAAATTCCAAGCAGTGATTCGAACATGATTCATAACTCCAAGCAAAACACAACGCAAAACATATGTACAGCAGAAACAAAGCTTCAACAAAAGTTAGATGATAATCTTATGCACAGCAAACAAAACAACAATAGCACAGCAGCCCTGTTATCAACTTGCCCTAAAGATCTCGTTAACCTACATGCCAAACAGTTAGCAAAACCTGGCTGTGGTTCTGGCTCAGGGCATAATTCAAGCAACAAAAATCTCTGCCACAAACACAAGTTTTAAACAATGATGCTACTGTGCTCAGCAGACAACAACAGTATACATTTGATTCCAAGACCATCATGAAAACAACACACTCATTGGTATACTCAATCATACCTCACTGAAGTTTGGCAGCAATCTTAACAAAACACACAATCCAACTGATCAAAAATACCCAAAAACACAAAGTGAACACATTGTCACAAAGACCAAACCTAGTGTGTGCAACAAAATCAAAGAGCAGCAAGTTTCAAATGGGAATGGAAGTCCAAAGTTCAATGTGTGCTCTTACAGTTAAGGATCAGCTTTTTCAACACAAACACAACATACACACATATGGTTCTTCTCTTAGACCAAAACAAAACTCAAACAAAAATGCAAGAAATCAACAGCAGCAAGGGCAGCATTACCTGATCTCAAGGCCAATCATGAAAACAAAATTTAATGACATGCTCAACCACTGCACCTCTGAAACTGGCAGCATACAACCCAACTGATCATAGTATCTAAAAACTACAAAATGAGCACATTCCCACCAAGACCAACACTAGTGTAATGAAATCCAATCAAACACACAAAAAGGAATAAACGAAACAACAGGCACTTTGAATGAGGGAAAGCAATAAACTCCTTAAATGTTTTACTGCTACATGTCATAATTTCTATCACAACCACAACACATACACAACAAAGAAACAGTCCATTTCATATTAACACACACCTGCACATTCTTATGACTGTACCTTAAAAATAAGTCCTCAACAAGAAATGAATTTAATCCATCAACATGACTTGGCACAACCAGACCAACAGCAAAAACAAAGGAACTATTAGCTAGCACTTCCAACAAACACTTCCAAAATCAAAGCATAACTTAACAAAGTTAACTGGTATGAATCAAAACAACATTGCAAGATGGGCAGGTCCAGTCATAAACATGTTCAAGGGTTAAAACAAACAGCTTATCAGAAAAATCTGGACATAATTGAATGCTGTCAAACCAAGATGATGGATTCACAAATAGAAAGTTAGCAACGGGCTCATAGAGTTAAAACAAATCCATGTTGGGTCTGAACACAAACAGCACTCAAACAATCTTGACAGAATCACTTTGAAACAAAAAGAAAACTATAGCAATGTGATGCTTTCAGGACTGAGGCAAACCATTTTAAAAAACATGTTGACCAGACCCTCATACCTATGCCATCAACCACACCTCCAAGATCAAGACTCAAAAAGAAAAAACTGGTGCCCTCTTTAATATTAACAGGCCATAATAGATATGCACTTCTCAAAACTTAGCTGACCAACTAAAAACACATGCTCCAACAGTGCAGTAACACACAAGATAAATACCAAATATGCTAATAGCACACCACTCAATCAATCCAACAAGGGATTTAAATTCCAACAATCAAACAACAAACAGTTAGACGTACCTCTTATAGCAGCATGACCAAACAATGGTTACAACAAGTTTGCACCAAAACAGAATTAATAAAAAAGGTTGTGAACTCAAACATGGTAGTGTTCTAGTCATACAAAAAACTTAACAAGCTCAGAACAGTTAGCCAACACACAACACACACATGCTCAAAATAAGTTAGGATCCAAGCATAAATAGCTGTGACATATTCACTTTTTCTCAAGTATTTGAAAAGTCAAAACAAACTTAGCAAAAATAATGCCCAAACATGGTTTATGTACCCATAATGAGAAGGTTCAGATCTCAATACCTTGCAAGGAAACTCAACAGCCAAAGAAGTTTGAGAAATCTTCCTTGAACAGAACCTTGACCTCTTCCCTCCTTGAAGCTGCACACGATTTTTGGTTGAGAAAAACTTCAAAGGGAGCTTCAAGTTTTCTTCTGATCTCTTGTTAAAGTGTGGCCGCTAGGGTTTGCTCTAAACCTAATCCTTTTATATTCCAATTTTTCAATCCAATTTGTCTCTTGCTGAGCTTTTGTCCTTCGTGTCCTTTTTGTTGGAGTGGGAAGGTGAGACTAGGGCTGCTGCCAGACAGTAGGGGCTGCTTGCTCTTGCCCATATTGGTGATAGATTCAGAAAACGCCTAGAGCAAAGTACCTTTGGTGTTTGGCCTAGAAACGACAATGCTCAGTACAAATCCACACACGGTTAAACCAACCTCTTGCTCCCTATTTGCAATTTCAATTGCAACTTGAGAAATACTCCTTCAACATGAAAATTGAATGTACCAAACTAAACCTTGTAAAAAAAATAAGCAGGATTGAATTTCGTTTCATCAAAAATGGTTGTGTCTTGCCCAATATCTCCTCCTTCACGCATAATCATTTTGCTCAAACTTGCCCAGCCATGAAATGAAATAGAGTACTTAACCATTTTGGGGTGGGATAATCAACGGATGTATCACCACCCCAGTGGTTAAGGCAAGCGCGTATTATATATCATGTCCTCAGTTCGAATCCTGGTGGAGACAGAATCCACCCCATTTTTATTAATTCGTACGCCTTATTTCCAATTCTTAAAATATGTAATTTTTCCTTTCTTTGTTATTCACAAACGCGCGCTTGGCTGGAGTGGTAAAGTGAGGAGTTGTATAGCAAAAGGTGGTGGGTTCAAACCCCACCTTGCGCATTGCTTTGATTATATTTTTTTTTCTTAAGAAAATGACTTTATTAAGCATTCTACTGAAAAACCACATACCCTGCCTCTGATGATTTGAGCCCAAACTTTTGATGAGGCCTATATATATTTTTTTTTACACATACATTTCTTGATCCCTGTAAAAATGCAAATAATGATATGCCATGTAGTGTTTTATGCAATATGCGGATGCAATGAAACAAAACATAAGCCAGAGAGATTAGTCAAATTTTGGGGTACAACACCTTTACTTTTGTAAATCCCTTTTCACATAAGAAATTGCTAAGGCGGTCATACCATACTCTTGGTGCTTGTTTTAGTCTGTAGAGTGCCTTTTTCAGTTTGTAAACATGCGAGGGATTCTTGAAGTCTTCAAAACCCGGAGGTTGTTTGACGTAGACTTCTTCATTGATGTATCCATTCAGGAAAGCGCTTTTGACATCCATCTGGAACAACTGAAAATTCATAGAACAAGCATAAGCAAGTAATAATCTAATTGCTTCTAACCGTGCTACCGGAGCGAACGTTTCATCAAAATCAATTCCTTCCTCCTGGTTGTAGCCGTGTGCCACCAATCTTGCTTTGTTACGAACTATGATCCCATTTTCGTCAAGTTTGTTCTTGAACACCCATCTCGTTCCTATGATGTGCTTGTTGTCCGGTCTTGGTACGAGACTCCAAACTTGATTCCTTTCGAATTGGTTGAGTTCTTCTTGCATCGCTACAATCCATTGGTCGTCGCCTAAGGCTTCATCAATCTTGGTTGGTTCAATTTGAGACACAAAAGCCATGTTGAGACAAGCATCCTTAAGATTTAGTCGAGTTGCAACGCCTTGGCTAATATCACCAATAGCTTTATCTATCGGGTGATCTTTATGCGTTCTCCATTCCTTCGGAAGATCTTGATGTTCTTCAATGATTTGAGTGACATCTTCTTGTGGTATTGCTTGATCCTTTGAAGTCTCTTATTGTTGTTGTGAAAAACCTACTATATCATCATCATCATCCACAATAATATTATCCTCTTTCAAGAGGTTAGTCTCATCAAAATAAACATGAATGGATTCTTCAATAGTAAGAGTTCTTTTATTAAAAATTCTAAAAGCTCTATTAGAAAGAGAGTAACCAAGAAATATACCTTCGTCGGACTTCTCATCAAGCTTACCGAGATTGTCCTTATTTTTGTTGAGAACAAAACATTTGCATCTATGTGGAAAAAAGTTATGTTTGGTTTCCTACCCTTGAACAACTCATACAGAGTCTTCTTGAGAATTGGTCGAATATTAACACGGTTGCTTACGAAACACGCCGTGCTAACCGCCTCTGCCCAGAAATATTTAGGAAGATTCGAGTCGCTAAGAATTGTTCTAGCAAGCTCCACCAGTGACCTATTCTTCCGTTCTACGACACCGTTCTGTTGAGGAGTCCTTGGTGCGGAAAAATTGTGAGAAATTCCATGCTCTTCGCAAAAATCTTCAAAATCTGAATTTTGGAATTCTCTACCTTGTTCGCTTCTTATGGAGGCTATGGTGAGTGACTTCTCGTTTTGAATTTGCTTCGCATACTTCTTGAATGCTTTGAAAGCATCATTTTTCTGCACTAAAAACAATGTCCATGTGTATTGAGAGAAATCATCAACAATAACTAAAGCATAAATACTACCTCTGAAGCTTTTCGTTCTTGATGGACCAAAAAGATCCATGTGCAACAATTGAAGTGGTCTTGATGTAGAAACCACTTGCTTGGATTTGAAAGTTGTCTTGGTTTGTTTCCCATTTTGACATGCGTCGCATAATTTATCCTTGATGAATTTTATCTTCGGAAGACCAACAACTAGATCATGCTTTATCAACTTGTTTAAATGTTCCATGTGAATGTGAGCAAATCTTTTATGCCATAGCCACACCTCGTTGTTGTTTTCCATAAGACATTTTACCTTCAAGGAAGAGTCATCAAAAGAGATCATAAAAATATTATTAAATCTTTTACCTTTTAGTAAGATGTCATGGGTGACTTCATGTTCTATAAAACATTCATCCTTTGTGAAGTTGATTCGGAACCCTTTGTCACACAATTGACTTATGCTAAGTAGGTTGTGTTTAAGGCCTTCCACAAAAAGAACTGTCGCGGTGAAAATCGGATACCAAACTATTGATTAGTTTGAATCTTTAATTCATTTTGCAACCGAACTTTGATTTGTCCAAAGGAAGGGATAAAGATCGAAATTCCCACAATGCAATGCAAATGCAAGGTTTAGAGAGTTTTAGGTTCGGAGGTTGGTTAAACATAGGGAAGGTACTAGCATCCTAAGTTTCTGTAGTATCCTACAGGAACCTCTTGTTTTATATTGTTTATTGCTAAGTGTTTTTATCTGCTTAAGGCATAAAAGACCTAGGGGTTTATATCTAAGTATACTCGATAAGATATCGCATCTTATGCCTACATATCCTAACGGGAGTGGAATCAGAGTATTTGTAGTTCCCCTAAAGGGTTTGAGGAGTTCTTTGACTGTGGTCAAAGTTTCTACGGGTTTAGGGTAGTTGGTTGATTGATTTTAGAAGAAGAGATGTGTTATCATTTTAAGGGAGATTTAACCGCCACAGGTTGTAGGAAAGTAGTCTTTGCATCGTCTTAAGAAAAGGGCTCAAGTACTCGGATTGTTTGACGAGTACGCCTCTATCTCTCTTAAGGCAAAGTCCCTACATATTGATTGTATTGTTGTGGGATGGAGATTCTATCTCGCTTAAGATGATTAACATCTTTCTCTAATGTGTTTGAAATAATTGTTTGTATTGTGTTTATTTCTATGTTGTAGGAGAAAGGTCCTTCCTATGGGTAGGATCTATCTTAATTCATCAACTTGAATGGGATCAAGGATCGAGCGGGAGTGTGATGCAAATGAGATGCACTACACACAAGTGTTGACTTATGTGTAGGTTTTTCCTTTGGACGGAATGCAATGCGAAAATACGATAGTGTAAATTTCTTGTAAACTAGATTGCGGAAATGGTAAAGCATACACATACGCATGAAAGCGCTAAGGTGTGTGAATGGTGCATTTGTGAGTAGAAGTGAAGTCGTAAGTGTGCACGATTGAATTTTATGCGAGAGATTGATTAAGTTGTAGGGTTGATTTTATACGAAATGATTAATTTAGTTGATGTTGAATTGAGGAAGGTGGTTGAATCGATTTTTATTTTAGTTGAGTGAAAGTTGGATTGATTTTAGGAAGGAAGTTGCATTAGATTTGTTTTGGCAAAATTGTCATTATCTTATAAAAGTTAATTTACTTAAGAAAACGGTTTTTTAATTATTATTAACGAGTGAAATATACGTTTTTTTTATTAAAATGATTTTTGAATGGTTTTCCTTTTACTTAAGTTATTGTAGAAAGTTTTATTATTTCTTTATAAGAAATTTTTATTAAAATAGTTAAATAGTTTTATTTGTTTATTATAAATATAAAGGTTATTATTAAAGTTATTATAAAAGATTATTCTCATTGAAAAAAAAGATTGCCATGAAGTGAGTTTTTTAAGGAATAAAATAGTTGTTTATTATTAATTATGAAAAGGATTTTTATATTATAAAAGTTTATTAAAAGTGGAACTCTTAATTATTATAAAAGCTAAAAGTTGATTTAAAAATTAAAAAAAAGGGTCTATTGTTACATAAAAGCTATGAATAATTTTATTATGAAAAAAAGAATTAAATTAATTAAGGAATTATTTAAGAGGTTGAAATAGGTTGATTAGAATAAAAAAAAAAGCATATTTTATGTTTTCAGAAAAATTATTAATTAAGAAAAAGAGTATTGTTTTAATTAAAAGGTTGATTTGGAGTTAAATAATGAATTAAATAAATTAATAGTTGTTAGGAGGGTGGATTAAGGGTTTAAGTAGTGGTTAATGAGACACGGATGAATCTGGTGGGGTAAGAGGGTCGTGGGTGTACTGTAGGGAGCAGTTATGGTCGCGAGATGATGACCCGTTGGAGATCAAGTGATAATCGTGTGAGGTGTACCGTAGTAACAGCGTGTGTGTGCATTTGATTAGATTACAAATAATAAACAAAATTTAAAAAAAAAAAGATAAAAAAAACCCTAATCCTAATTCCAAATCCCTCCACCGTCTGAGTTCCTTTCGCCCTCCATCTCTCGATTGCCATCCCCATTTCTCTTCAAATCCTCCATCGATTCTCCCTAAATTTCTTCACCATCTTCTTCTTGTTCGTAGGCCTTCGTTTTTTCTCCTGAAAACGAACACAAACAAGTCAAAACGTTCACCAAATAAAAATGAAAATTACCGTGAGGTATCGGCGACGGTAATCGGTTTTGACGTGGATGGGGATTCTGGTGGTGGTGTTTGATTGTGGTTGGTGGACTCACGTAAGCGGTGTGTGTCGGAGACGATGGTGAGGGTCTTGCGGCGGAAGAGGTTCTCCGGCGATGGATTCGCGGTGGGGCTTGCAAAGATAAGTTTCTTGTTATTTTTTCGATTTGCACACTTTAGGGTTTGATTCCGGATTTTTGTGGAATTCTGTATGGTTGTGAATCTCTGAGATCATGTTTTTTTTAGAGTTGTTTATGGATTTCTTTGTGAATTTTTCTAATGGCTTCTCCCCTTTTTCATCTCAATTCTTCTTCTTTATATAGACTCCTTTGAGATAATAACTGACAATGAATTTTTTCCTCTTTTGGTTTTGCTCTGTCTGAAACATGTTTTTCATATAGGAAAGGAATTGATATCGGCTTGATGGCAATTAATCAATTTTAATCAAATCCTTTTGGGAATCTCTTGTACTAACTAATCCTCTTTTGACAGCTTCAAATTAATTGGTCTGGTTGTTATGGCAGATGAATCATTCACGAGGTGATGAATGAGTTGAGTTAAGATCATCCGCAACAGCCTTCCTTGCTTCCTCTTTTGCAGCAACCACTACTGTTATTGAATCAATAGTCACCATCAAATCTGCCGAAACTTGCTTCAGCTCAAACCAAGTCTCTTCCTTCTTCTTTGTGCTCTGACCGTGTTTGGGACCGTCAATTTCGCTAAGTTGTAAACAGGTATATCCGTGGAAATTATTTTCCTTACAATTAATTGTTTCTCAGCCGCCTGATTTAGGGTCTCTCTTTGTTTCTGTTACAGGTTTAACAATGGTTGCTTAAGGTCTAGGAGGAACAGCACTATGGCACAAATCTGTACGGTACGGATTTTTGCGTCAATGAATCAACATGACTTTATTTCTTGTCCCTTAGAGTTCATTTTATCACATGATGAATCCTAAATGAATTATCTTTGCAGGGTCGGTTTGGATATGTGATATCTAGCTTGGAGGACAAAATACAAGGCTTGGTTTGAGAAAACGTTGCGACTCGGCTTAGTGATTGATCTGCAGCAGCTGGGAAAATGGGACAGATTATTTCTTGACTCTCACAGTATGTGATGATAATGTTGGTATCAGATCATACACATCAGGGGCCCATTTAACAGATAATTTCATTTTTGACCCCCCATGTTTCACACGGCTACCCTTCATTGCATATACCAGTTTTTTTTGGGGATGCGGGTTGAGATGCCGAGCACGAGTAACTTTGTTGCAGAGATTGGTTTTGTCAGTGGTGGTGTATCAGCTTCCTCATCATCAGAAGAGCTTGAAGGCAACACCATATCAGGATAAGGAAATGTTGGATACTCCTTCAATCTAATCATTTTTTAGTGTGGTTTCTTGTTGTTCAAAACCAACAAATTCACGCCCCTCCCCAACATGACAGTCACCAATGTCATCCCCATCAAGTACATGTTCTAACTTATGATCATCTAGCATACGTAAGGACGTAGCAAAAGTACCTCCAAGTTTACTTACGACGACATCATCCACATCATGTTTTCAAACTCTGCTTGCTTACTTATCATTTCAAAACTCAAAGAATCAAAATCCACTTCTACACCAGCCTCCTGCTTATTGCCTATTTGCATTTCTGGCTTGCCATCTGAAAGGTTTGATTCCTTAGTACGACTCTTTGCTGCTCCTCTTGAACTATAAGAAAAAACCAGAGGAGATGGTTTAATATCAAGACCTGTTGTCTTGGAAGAGATGCTTGCTTTATATTAATGTTTGTAGTTATTCCTACTGCAGGAACAGGGTGGGTCCTTGGCATCGAAGCTTGCGAATCCCGCTTATAAATTGTTGAGGACGAAAACCATTAAGCAGGTGCACTTGGAAGCTGCTGTCAATAGAATTCTTTTGGATTCGGAAAGACGGTTGTGGCTGGTAGTGCGAAGTAGCAATGATGGCTTGAAGATTTTTATGGGAAAGTTGCATTGCTGTTTGTTTTCCTCTGGTATTGATTATTCAAGGCTGGGAAAAGGTATCTTCTTTTGTTACGGTACTTAAAACTCTTCTTTGACTTTGTTCAGTACAAGAAAAAAATAGGAGAGACATGGTCTATGCAAATTGTTGACTGGTTTTCCTTGCAGAAGGATTCCACTACCCTCCTTGTGTATGCTCTGAATGTGAGTTTTTGTGCGTGTTGTTCTAAATTCTTATGTTGTAAACAGGTTGTAATGTCGGCGTTGCATAAACTTGTTAGAACACAGATTGGTTATTAATAATAACTCTTTGTTTTGACGATAACTGTTAGGAAATTTTATATTTAAGAATTATATACTCTAAAATTTGTTTGAGAGTTTTACTGCAGATTGAAATGAAATTAACTCTCTAGAAGAAAATCTGAATTGTATACAAGAAGTTATCCTGACTCTGAAGCGCCAGATGCACTCATCAGAAGATTCTGAAGCAGAAGCATCTGAAGCTAGTCAGAAGCATCTGAAGTAGAAGCATCTGAAGCTAGTCAGAAGCATCTGAAGCTGAAGCATCTGAAGCAAAGAAGAATATTGTATGAAGAGTTTCTCAAAGCATAATTTCTACAGAAGTTTCTGAAAGTACTAACGCTACCAAGTACTGAAGTTCTGTGTCAAATATGCTCTGATGATCAACACGCTGAAAGCACACATGCTGCAGAAGACTCTGATACAGCAAAGTTCTGAACATCATTAGAAGACTCTGACTCATTCAGATTCTGAAGAACTTGCTGAAAACTGAAGAAGAAATATTCAAAGATTATATCCGTTGGAGTTAATCAACGTCTCTTTCCTCATTTGTGCTAGACACATTAACACAGACAAAAAGGATTTTTCTGTGCTATCTACTTCTAGGAAAGGTCACTTGATGTGAAGACAAAAAGGCTCAGACCTTTTTGGGACTCTCTTTTCAACGCTCAGCTTCCTTGGATCAGCTGCCTATAAAAGGAGGACTCCACCAAATTCTTCAGTGATACAATTTGCTGAAAAGAAATCATATTATTCCAAGCTCTCATTCTTTCATATTCTTCTTAGAATTTCTTGTACTTAAACTTAAGAGAAAAATCACTATTGTGATAAAAGCTTTATAGAAGCATTAATACTCTTGTATTTGATTTACATTGATTGTAAAGGTTTTCCTTAAGAGGATTCAGTTGGAATCAGTAGCTTTTGAGAAGACTAAGAACAGTTGTTCTTAGGTGTTACTATTGTAATCTGTTTGATTAAATAGTGGATTAAGTCCTTGTTGAGAAAGGCAAATCACTCTAGGAAGGGTGGACTGGAGTAGTTGTTTTAAACGAACCAGGATAAAAATAATTGTGTGATTATTTTTAAAGTCTTAATCTTTCATACTTATTCAACCCCCCCTTCTAAGTATTATCTCACCTTTAGTTGGCATCAGAGCTCTGGTTCTGTGTTTGCTACCACTTAACAGTGTCAGTAAAGATCCAGAGAGAAATACTTTGATATATATTTATTTGTTACAATGGTTGATAATTCAATATCCAATATTAACAATAAATATGAAGAAAGGGATAGGATCAGCACCAAACCCCCAATGTTTGATGGGGAGAAATTTGACTACTGGAAAGACAGAATTGAGAGTTTTTTCCTAGGATATGATGCTGATCTATGGGATCTAGTCATAGATGGATATGTCCATCCCATAGATGGAAATGGCAAGAAGATTAACAGAAAATCTATGACAGATGCTCAGAAGAAAGATTTTAGAAACCATCACAAAGCCAGGACTATATTATTGAATGCAATTTCACATACTGAGTATGAAAAAATTACAAACAGGGAAACTGCTTTTGATATGTTTGAATCCCTAAAAATGACTCATGAGAGAAATTCTCAAGTTAAGGAGACAAAAGCTCTGGCTCTGATCCAGAAGTATGAGGCATTCAAAATGGAAGACTCTGAATCTGTTGAAGCCATGTTCTCCAGATTTTAGATACTCACAGCTAGGCTGAAAGTTCTGGACAAGGGATACTCTACATCAGATCATGTAAAGAAAATCATCAGAAGTCTGCCTACCAGATGGAGACCAATGGTGACTGCCTTGAAGATGGCTAAAGATCTGAACAAGATCTCTCTAGAAGAACTCATCAGCTCACTGAGGAGCCATGAGATTGAGCTTGAGGAAGATGAACCTCAGAAGAAAGAAAAAAGTAAATCTGTTGCATTAAAATCTAACAAAACTGCTAAAGCTTTGCAGGTCATTCAAGAAAGCTCTGAAGAATCTTCTTCTAAAGAAGAAGATGAGTTATCCATGTTGTCTAGAAGGATCAACAGACTCTGGAAGCACAAGGGAAAGAAGTTCAACAACTTCAGAAGATCTGATAATAGAAAGGAATCTTCTGGACACAGAAGATCTGGCAAGAAAGAAGTTGTGTGCTATGAGTGCAAAGAACCTGGGCACTACAAGAATGATTGCCCCAAACTTCAGAAAGAAAAACCCAAGAAGAAGTTTAACAAAAAGAAGAAGGTTCTGATGGAAACATGGGATGACTCAAATGAATCTGAATCATCTTCTGAATCAGAAGAAGAATGTGCCAATGTTGCACTGATGGCCAGCACAGAGGATCAAGAGGAAGGTACCTCAGGATATGAATCAGATTCTGAATCTGATGATGATGCAGAGGAGGTAATGGCTAAACTTACCAAAGAAGAACTTATAAAAGTTTTAACAGAAGTTCTTAAAAGTTATAACAATATTAAACTCAAATACAAGAAGCTGAAAAGCAATCTTGAATCTGAGATTGATCTTCTGAAGACAGAACTTGTTGAGGAAAAAGAAATAAATCTGAAAATCAAAAATGACTTTGAAATAACTCAACAAGAATCTGAATCTGAGACTAAGTCATGTGAAAACATTTTAGAAAAATATGACTCTAGCTTTCAGATATTTCTTACTAAGAGCATAGACAGAAGCAAGATGGCTTCCATGATCTATGGTGTTAGTGGAAACAACAGAAGAGGTATTGGATATGAATCTTCATCTGGAAGCAATCCAAAACCTGTTGATAAACTTTTCATCAAGAAGACACCTCTGTATTCTCAATTTAAATTTGGTCACTTAAATGACATTAAACACACAAGTTCTGAGAAGAATACTTATGTGTTTAAACCCAAGGCAAATCGGAATAAACATTATGTTGAAAAACAGAAGTTTAGACAAACCTACAAACCAACTAACCCCAAAGGACCCAAGAAGATTTGGGTACCTAAAAACAAAATAATTCCTGTTGCAGATGTTCTTAGCAGCAAGGTCAGGACACCAATCATGGTACCTGGACTCTGGATGCTCACGACACATGACAGGAGAAAAGTCTATGTTCCAAAGCCTGGAACTTAGATCTGGAGGTGACGTGAAGTTTAGAGGGAACCAGAAGGGCAAGATCATTGGATCTGGCACTATTGGAAATGGTAAACTTCCCTCTATTACTAATGTTTTACTTGTTGAAGGGTTAAAGCATAACTTATTGTCCATAAGTCAATTAAGTGACAATGGTTATGATATTACCTTTAATCAAAAATATTGTAAAGCTATTAGTCAAAAGGATGGCTCTATCCTATTTAGTGGTAAGAGGAAAAACAACATTTATAAAATAAATCTTTCTGAACTTAAAGTTCAAAATGTTAAATGCCTCTTGTCTGTTAATGAAGAGCAATGGGTCTGGCACAGAAGATTGGGCCATATTAATATGAGACGTATATCTCAGATTAATAAACTTAATCTTGTCAGAGGACTCCATAATCTGAAGTTCACTTCAGATGCTCTTTGTGAAGCATGCCAGAAAGGAAAGTTTTCAAAAACATCTTCCAAATAAAAAAATGTTGTTTCTACTTCTAAACCACTAGAATTACTTCATATTGATCTATTTGGACCAGTGAAAACTGCATCCATCAGAGGCAAGAAGTATGGATTAGTCATTGTTGATGACTTTAGTAGATGGACATGGGTAAAGTTCTTAAAACACAAGGATGAGTCACATTCTGTGTTCTTTGACTTCTGCAAGTAAGTCCAGAATGAAAAGAATTTCAAAATTATAAAAGTCAGAAGTGATCATGGTGGTGAATTTGAAAATAAATATTTTGAAAAATATTTTTCTGAAAATGGCATTGCTCATGATTTTTCCTGTCCTAGAACTCCACAACAGAATGGGGTTGTAGAGAGGAAAAACAGAACTTTGCAAGAAATGGCCAGAACCATGATCAATGAGACAAATCTGGCAAAACATTTTTGGGCAGAAGCAATCAATACAGCCTGTTACATTCAGAACAGAGTGTCTGTTAGACCTCTTCTGAAGAAGACTCCTTATGAATTGTGGAAGAACAAAAAGCCCAACATTTCATATTTTCATCCTTTTGGATGTATTTGCTATATGTTAAACACTAAGGAAAATCTGAGCAAGTTTGATTCCAAAGCACAAAAGTGTTTCATGCTTGGATATTCTGAACGCTCTAAAGGCTACAGAGTATACAACACTGAGACACAGATTGTGGAAGAATCCATTCATGTCAGATTTGATGATAAGCTTGGCTCTGAAAAGCCAAAGCAGGTTGATAACTCTGCAGATAGGGAAGTAGTCTTTATTGACTCTGAAGTTCCAGAAGCAGACAAAATTCAAGTGAAGGTACCTGAAGCAACTCCAGATGCTACTCCTTTAACTTCTCAGATGAATAATCTAAACATTTCTAAAGAGTCAACTATTAGAGGATCATCATCCAGAATTAAAGCTTCTCATCTAGAGGATGTCATTATTGGAAAGAAGGATGATCCCATCAGAACAAGATCCTTTCTAAGATCATATGATGCATCACTATTTGGACTAGTGTCAGAAATTGAACCATCTTCTGTAGAAGAAGCTCTGCAAGACAATGATTGGATTATTGCCATGCAAGAAGAGCTAAATCAATTCAGCAGAAATGATGTATGGGATCTAGTTCAAAGACCTCAAGGATTCAATATAATTGGTACAAAATGGGTCTTCAGAAATAAGCTAAATGAGAAAGGAGAAGTTGAGAGGAATAAGGTAAGGCTGGTTGCTCAAGGATACAGTCAGCAAGAAGGTATTGATTACACTGAGACATATGCTCCAGTGGCAAGGTTAGAATCTATACGCCTTCTTATTTCCTTTGCTGCACAAAATAACATCACTCTGTATCAGATGGATGTTAAAAGTGCCTTTCTTAATGGTATTATAGAAGAAGAAGTTTATGTCCACCAACCTCCTGGTTTTGAAAATGAAAAATTTCCAGATCATGTTTTCAAATTAAAGAAATCTCTATATGGATTAAAACAAGCTCCCAGAGCTTGGTATGAGAGATTGAGTAATTTTCTTCTGGAGAAGAATTTCATCAGAGGAAAAGTGGATACAACAATATTCTGTAAAACAATTAAGAAAGATCTTCTAATTTGCCAAATTTATGTAGATGATATTATTTTTGGATCAACAAATATTATGCTTGGAAAGGAGTTTGCTACATGTATGCAGGCAGAATTTGAAATGAGCATGATGGGAGAACTCAGATTCTTTCTAGGAATCCAAGTTAATCAAACTCCAAAATGCACCTACATACATCAGACAAAGTATGTTAAAGAACTTCTGAAGAAATTCAACATGTCTGACAGTAAGCTGGCAAAGACTCCAATGCATCCTACTAGCTCACTTGGCAAAGAAGAGGTAAGTAAGAAAGTAGACCAGAAGCTCTACAGAGGTATGATTGGCTCTCTTCTTTATCTTACTGCTTCTAGACCTGACATATTGTTCAGTGTTTGCCTGTGTGCTAGATTCCAATCATTTCCTAGAGAATCACACTTGACAGCTGTCAAGAGGATTCTAAGGTATCTGAAAGGTACTTCTAATGTGGGTTTGTGTTACAGAAAATCTGATGATTTCAAATTAGTTGGATTCTATGATGCTGACTACGCTGGAGACAGAGTGGAAAGAAAAAGTACTTCTGGAAGTTGTCAATTTCTAGGAAGAAATCTAATCTTCTGGTACAGCAAGAAGCAACCCACAATTGCACTTTCAACCACAGAGGCTGAATACATTGCTGCTGCTGGATGTAGCACGCAGATGCTCTGGATGAAGAGTCAACTAGAAGATTATCAAATTTTTGAAAGTAACATTTCTATCTTTTGTGATAATACTTCTGCTATATGTTTGTCCAAGAATCCCATTTTACATTCTAAGGCAAAACATATAGAAATTAAGCATCATTTCATCAGAGACTATGTTCAGAAGGGAATCATAAATTTAGCCTTTGTTGATACAGATCATCAATGGGCAGATATTTTTACAAAACCCCTTGTTGAAGATAGATTCAATTTTATTCTGAAAAATATTGGTATGGATTTTTGTCCAGAATAATATTTATCAGAAGCAAATTGTTTCAGATGTAAAATGCTTAATGCTCTGAAGTATTTCTTCTGATTGTTTATTTTATTCTGATCAATATTTCTTTTGTGAAACTCTGAAATAACAATCTTTAGAAGATCTGAACGTTGGCTAACGTTTCATTTCTTAAGAGAATTCAGAACAACATGCAAGTAAACACGTGTCACACAAAATCTGAAGAGGTGGCGTGTACATAACTGAAGAGACGTTTGAGGTGAAGTTTGAATAGTAAGAATCTTGGTTTTCCCCCCAAATTGTCAGAAGCAATTAATGTTTGAAATAATTTTTATTCTCTTCATTTAATGCTTGTTCAAACGTGCATTTTTCTGACTGTTGATTTGCCTAAGTGTTTTAGTATAAATACTTGTCTTGTATTCACTTTCACACTTTTCACTCTCTCAGAATTTACATGAGTTTTCATCTCCTATTTTCTCTGTATAAAAACCCAAAACCTAAGTGTTTGACAAAGCATTCTCCAATGGCAACTTCATCATCAACAACTGCTCAATTCCAATCTACTATGGCTGCTGTAACTTCAGAAAACTTGGGTGTTGCTCCATATTCTCCTCCCAAAAGAACACTTCTAACGCCAGTTGATAAGTTGGAAGTTCTATGTGAATCTATGGTTTAGTTTGATTCTCTGGCAGAAAATGGGTTTGATTTTCGTTCCATCATTGGAGCTCAAGGATGGGTTAAGTATTTTGATAGACTTTTTGGACCAGTTTACCCTCTCCTTGTGAAAGAATTATGGATTCATGCATCAGTTTATCCCAAGTTCATCTTATCTTCTGTGCTGGGAAAAGAGATTATTATCACAGAAGATCTGATTAGAAAATTGATAGGTTATGAAGAAACAGATGGTGTTTCCCACTTGCCAGCTGGGCGTGTGGACATGGATGAGGTTTTTGAAGAAGTAATGACTGCTGGTCAAGCTTCTAACAAATTCAAAGATCTGAAGCCTGATTACAAGATCTGGGCCAAGATCTTCATGGGATGCATCCACCACAGGAAGTCAACAAATTCTCCAGACTATGTCAATAATGAACAGCTTTATTTCATGTATTTCCTTAGTCAAAGCACCAAGGTAGATCTTCCATACATTCTGTTTATGCATCTGTGGAACCATATCAATGCATCTTTTGATGTTGTTACCCCTAACAGAAGACCAAAACCTCATTTTCTTAATGCTTTAGTCAGATCTAAAGAAAAAGCTCCTGAGATACCCTTCATTCCATATTATCCTCCTCCTCTGATTTCCATCCAAAAATCACTTTTTCCACCAACTCCCCAACCCAAACCTATCACTCTGGAAACCTTGCTAAAACCTCTGCCCAGACTTAATATTGATCATTTATTTCAAACATTTTTGCAAGAAATACAGATGTATTTAGGTACTGTTCAGAAGAAATGCTCTGAAACAATGGATGCCAAAGAATCTGACATCATCTGGAACGGATTGATCAACAGATTTAACACTGTAGCTTCAAATCTGAAGAACGTCTGTTCTGATGATGCAAAGCTCAGAGCTGAAAGGACTCTATTCTGGACTGTCAACAAAACTGAACCTCTGCTTCGTTTAGATGCTCCTCCACCATCAACAGAATCTACTGATAATGCATTGGCTATGACTCTGGTAGACCCCTCTTCAGGATCTACAGAACCAATGGCAATTGACTCTGTTCAGGCTACAGAACCTCCTTCTGATTCTTCATCTGAGATAAAGAAAGAACATCCAGACGTTGAAGATAAGATTGCTGCTCTGGAAGCTGGACAGTCAGAGATCAAATCCTGGATGGCTAAGCAGGATAAGAAGTCTGAGGATATGACAAAATGGATGTCAAAGCAAGATGAAAAGAATGAAACTATGACTAAGTGGATGTCCAAGCAAGAGCAATCCTCCTCTGAGATTACAGATCTATTGAAAATGCTTTTGTCCAAACACTCTTAGATTTTTTTATTCTAATGTTTTTGCATCTGTTGTTTGCATCTGTACTTTTTTCTATGTCTTCTAATGATTACCTATGTACTCTTGCTCTGATCTTTTGAATGAATCAAAGTTTTCTCCATTGAATTATCTTATTTACTGTTTCCTTTTATTTGTCCTTTTAAAAGTTTTTACTTTTTGCTTATGACAAAAAAGGGGGAGAAAATATAGATCTGAACTGTTTAATATAACTTCACCAGAATGAATCTTCAGACATATCTATTCTATCTAACATTTAATTTGACCATTTCAGAACATTTGATAAGTACACTATATAAAAGAAACTCTGAGTCTCTCAGATCATTTGTCTATTATCAAACTCTGAATCTTATATCTGCAAGACATTCTGACCTTCAATTGTTATAAGAACAAACAAGATATAACTCTGAAGATTACTCAAGACAAAAGGGAAGTTTTTATTCCTTTTTCATATTTAACTCAGGGGGAGATTCATCATCTCAGGGGGAGTTATAATTCTTTATGTTCAGTTAAACAAAATTTCTGATACTTTTTGTCATCATCAAAAAGGGGGAGATTGTTAGAACACATATTGGTTCTTAATAATAACTCTTTGTTTTGACGATAACTGTTAGGAAATTTTATATTTAAGAATTATATACTCTAAAATTTGTTTGAGAGTTTTATTGCAGATTGAAATGAAATTAACTCTCTAGAAGAAAATCTGAATTGTATACAAGAAGTTATCCTGACTCTGAAGCGCCAAATGCACTCATCAGAAGATTCTGAAGCAGAAGCATCTGAAGCTAGTCAGAAGCATCTGAAGCAGAAGCATCTGAAGCTAGTCAGAAGCATCTGAAGCTGAAGCATCTGAAGCAAAGAAGAATATTGTATGAAGAGTTTCTCAAAGCATAATTTCTACAGAAGTTTCTGAAAGTACTAACGCTGCCAAGTACTGAAGTTCTGTGTGAAATATGCTCTGATGATCAACACGCTGAAAGCACACATGCTGCAGAAGACTCTGATACAGCAAAGTTCTGAACATCATTAGAAGACTCTGACTCATTCAGATTCTGAAGAACTTGCTGAAAACTGAAGAAGAAATATTCAAAGATTATATCCGTTGGAGTTAATCAACGTCTCTTTCCTCATTTTTGCTAGACACATTAACACAAACAAAAAGGATTTTTCTGTGCTATCTACTTCTAGGAAAGGTCACTTGATGTGAAGACAACAAGGCTCAGACCTTTTTGGGACTCTCTTTTCAACGCTCAGCTTCCTTGGATCAGCTGCCTATAAAAGGAGGACTCCACCAAATTCTTCAGTGATACAATTTGCTGAAAAGAAATTATATTATTCCAAGCTCTCATTCTTTCATATTCTTCTTAGAATTTCTTGTACTTAAACTTAAGAGAAAAATCACTGTTGTGATAAAAGCTTTATAGAAGCATTAATACTCTTGTATTTGATTTACATTGATTGTAAAGGTTTTCCTTAAGAGGATTCAGTTGGAATCAGTAACTTTTGAGAAGACTAAGAACAGTTGTTCTTAGGTGTTACTATTGTAATCTGTTTGATTAAATAGTGGATTAAGTCCTTGTTGAGAAAGGCAAATCACTCTAGGAAGGGTGGACTGGAGTAGTTGTTTTAAACGAACCAGGATAAAAATAATTGTGTGATTATTTTTAAAGTCTTAATCTTTCATACTTATTCAACCCCCCCTTCTAAGTATTATCTCACCTTCAAAACTGGCGGCAAGGTGTTTGATTCTTTATGGAAGAACAGAACCATGACCATATGATACCACTCGAGTTGGAATTTATTGGAGATGCGGTATGTCGTCAACTCTTTCGACGTTTGAGCAAACACATCTTTAAATGTTCTTATCCCTTGTGTCTGTCTGAAGTGACGAAACCGTCTTCCCACGTGATCCCTTTGTGATTCATTTTGCTGTGCTAACTGCTGAGTTTTACTTGCAGGAACCAATCACGGATGCGGCATGACTTTTACAAATGTGAAGAGTAGTTCTATGTGAGAATGCTTGACGGGAATGGTTTGGAAAGAATCCTACAGCCGTAATTCCTGTCCTGATTGTGCTTAATCATGTTGGCTCCGGTAGTCGGTTAAACACGGTTCCGACATTGGTGCTTCATGAGTTCTCCTTGTTTTGAGCATTATTCAATTTCCATGGCGATTGTTTCTTGGACTCAGCTGTGTTAGCAAGAAGAATACTCAGATGGGGACGACAAAAGATCTTCCAAACTCGCCCGAGAAGTTGGGAATTCAGGCTCTACAGCTTTATCAGTTTCAGCATGAACATTGTTGCCTCCATGCTCTTCACGGAATTGTGACCTGGCGTTGTTAGTATTGTCCTCTATGGAGACTTCGTTTGACACTTGGTTGTTTAGACTTGTATCAAAGGCATGATGTTTGTAACCATAATAATTACTGCTTGGAAATTCGTATCGTGCATTGGCACATGAGGTTGTAATATTAGGTAGTTAAGTCTTGTTTGTATCTTGAAATTCTTGGACCTTGTAAAAGAAGAATCATTGTATTTAGCATCAACTCTTATACACCTTTGTGCCTTAACATAACCCAACCTTCTTAATCTTTGTACAAATCCTGAACTAGAATGTATGTTGAAATTTGTCCTCGAGTTTGAAAATAAGTTTTAATCATATCGAAAAAAGGATCCTGAACCTTCACCTTGAGAACTTCCTGATTAAACCAATTTCAAAGCATTTTGCTCGCAAATTGTTCGTAAGAACATCTAAACATTGAAGAACAACGGTGGTGATTCAACCTCTTGATAAAACAAAACTTTGGATTCACACTCATGTATGTCTAGGATATTTTGTAATGTAGTTATTCTTCTGTAGTAAAAAAAAACTACGACGTCTTAACTCTAATGAAATTATTACTTGTTTTTGTATCAAAACTGCGGTTCCACCGTATCAAATACTTTTGAGAAACTCTTTTGAGACATGCCATGTTTTTGGTGCATCAAGAATTTGGTATTTTAATGTGAAGAAAAGCGTTGGAGCTTTGGTACTTGAAAATCTCAAACCTATGTCAGCACTTGAAGTCTTGAAACTGAAACTCTTAATTGTGATACTTTTGGACTTTTGTTCCACCTCTTGAATCGTGAATGCCTTGAATTATTGAGTAATTCTTGAAAGTCTTGCAATTACTTACATACTTACGGGCCTTAAATTCAAAGAGGCCAACAAAACATGGCCTACGTCTTTGACATGTTTGTTTGTGAGCAAGAAAGTCGTCTCCACTTGGAATTACTGCAGCTGCACACACTAGTTAGTCATGACAAAAAACAACAAGAAAAAAACTGGGAGGTGGAATCTCAGGTCAAAAATTAGGGTGTGACAGATGCCCCTATTTAAGTTTCCTCTATTCGGAGATATGAAGGTTGAAGTCTTCGTCTCGACGAGATAGGAGGGTTTTAAATACAAACATTGCACGAATTTTTGGCCGTAAGATGCCACCAAATGCGAATGATATGCAATGATATGAGAATGCAAGACACGTGTCCTATGGAGAAATGGCGCCATAGGGAAGAAACTAGACACAACATGCGGGAAGAACAGACTCGACAAAGCGAGACTCCTCGGGGAAAGATTAACAATCACAAGGCGTCTGTAAATATGTTATGCAGATCTTGTGAGAAAATCCATTGGAGGAACCTAACTGTATAGGTCAAAATGTAATTGATTCAAGATATCATCTGGAGAAGTCTACTGCAGAGACTTGTAAATTTAATTGAGAATACTTTTGCCAAAATATGTACTCTTAACATTTGTAGGGAATCTGCTGCCGAGATTCTGTGTTGGAGTTTGCTGGAGAAATATTTCTGACGAAGTCTTCTGGAAATCTATTGCCGAGATTAGCTAGGAAAAGAGAAGGATACCTACTGCCGAGGTCTACTGGTAATCTACTGCCGAGATTAACCAGGAAAGGAAATTGAAATACCTACTGTCGAGGTCTACTGGTAATCTACTGCCGAGATTAACCAGGAACTACCTACTGCCGAGGTCTTCTGGGAATCTACTGACGAGATTAACCAGGAACTACCTACTGCCGAGGTCTTCTGGGAATCTACTGCCGAGATTAACCAGGAGCTGTAAGATGTTCGAATGATTGTCGTTGTAGACTGTAGATGTCGTTGTAGACTGTAGTTGTCGTTGTAGACTGTAGTTGCAAATTGTTGTTGTCAATGTAGATGTAGTTTGTTGTAGAACTTGTAGGTGTAATTTGTAGATGTAGATGTAGTCTGTAGTGTAGAGCTTCACCGGGGATCCTCGGAAGAGATGTGAGCCGGTTGTACGTCTTCTCAAATAAAGAGAGACTAAACTTCTTCGACTTTTTCGGGGAGATGTCACTTGGCAGAAGTAAACTCGTGTGATGAACTATCTGGGGAATAAATTCCTGAGGAGTATCCTAGTTGTTGTAACAATGTGTGAATTCTCAAATAAAGAGAAATATCTATAAGGTTTCCCATTTACCAAGTTGATAATCACTGGGGATGGACAAACTGTCTTGTGGAGATAAAAACCTGATTGAAATGAGTTGCTCGAATAAAGAGCTGCTTGCAATTCAGATGTACATTGTTTGAGAAGTTCTGATAACACTGTTGGAGAAATGCACCTTTATAAAGATTCCTCCTGGGGAACTGAGTGCAAAATAAATGCACACTTAATCCAAACTCGAAAGTTGGATATGTCCACAATGTGATTGCCAAGGACCGAAGTTCAATTGAGGAAATATCTGAAGAGAAACTGTCAAGCAAGACTCTACCATTGAGGCATGAACTCAAATGGGATATGCTGAAACAACCGTCTTCCACGAGGATCAATCTTCGTGGGGAAACAGAAATATTATGCTTTTTCTTCCTAGGGCTGACAACTCTAATTGGTAGGAGAAGACGCGCCCAACCACTCAGGGATAAACACGACCAAAGAGACAGAACAAACCAACGCAGAGGATGCAAAATGCATATGTCATGCTATGCTATGCGTATGCTATGCTGACAAAATAAACGGAAAGAGGCAAAAGGAGATGAAATAAACATCTCGAAGCAAACATTCGACCAATCTTCAAAGGTAGAAGTACCACTGGGGATAGGCGGAGAACTAAATATGGGATCACAGTCCTGCTTCAGGGCTTCAAAATTTCTTATGGGGAATAGAGAACATTCCACTTGGAGTATAACATCTTGATCTTGCTGAAGAAATTGCCAAGGCAATCTTAGTTATCATGTTGAAGATGAGAATAAAGATCTACCAGGGGTGGATCAAACTCATAACTAGAGAAAACCATGGATAAAATAAGTATCCGTTTTACTAGAGAGACTCACACGGGAGAAGATCAACGTTGTAGAAGGTCCATTGGGGAGCGAGATACGTCTACTTCATTAGGAAGGTGAAGTTGGAGAAGATACACTGGGGATTAAAGTAATACCTACTTCATTGGGGAAGTGAAGTTAAGCAGACCACTGGGAATTCTGCATCTAAAAGCTTCATCGAAGAATGTCATGACCACCTGAAGTAAAGTACCGGGGACATGAAGAATGTTGAAAAATAGTGGTAGTCACCATTTTTGAACAATAGTTTGTTGCACATGGATAAGATAATATTCACTTCTTAGATGCCCCAAGTCACATGGTTATGAGAAGAAGTCATTCCAAGAGGATTTCACAGAAAACATAGCGTCCCATATGCCCCATTGTTTTCAAACTCTCTGGAGAGATTCACCGAATCTCGACGTAACTGGTTCTGATTGACGGTATCATGACTGAGTCTTCAGAAATAGCTTATTTAGGTGAAGTCTAGTTTGCACAGGATAACCACTTGGAAATAACTTGCCCCGGGTCAACATAGTCTTCAAAATCCAATATAACAAACTTAATGCTGATGTATAATTTTTATCAAACAATGTTAGCAAGTCAGAAATGTTAATTTCGAAGCTGTTAATACAATACACGTTTGTCTTGAAGTTTTGAAAAGAGATATCGCAATAACTTGTGGTCGAAACCACTAGTTAGGATATAGATTTATTTTTATAAAGCCAACAAAAATTGAGCGTAGCTCATAGGAGTCAGGAAACGTTATCTCATCGAGTATGCTTTCGAAGTAACCTTACTTCAATTAGGACTTTGAAGGTTATATTATTTGTAAAACAAAGGTATAAGGGTCAAAGTATATTTGTACCCATCCATTTTTGAAAGATGCTCACTTTTTTTTTGAAAACTTAGGTGCTCAACCAAGCTGACTGAAAATTTCCCTAGGTTAAAATGAGGTTGAAAAATGGTTAAAGAGGAATTAACCGCTTTATATCTAGTGGTTAGGTGGTTTGAAAAAAAATTCCTTACATCATGAGCAAGTTTTATTCGAAAGCATACCACGAGAGAGACCTTGCGTTTTTGATTCGTCATCCTCCTTCCAATTCTTCACCAAAGTGAAAAAAATTGGGCATTATAAAATTATGAAGAAAATTTTAAGAGTGAAACGAATGGTTTTCTTCAAGACAAACACTTATTGCACTACTTATTCAAAATAACATATTCTTACATGCCAATTATGCTTTTAATCAATGAAATAAGACACAAAAGCAAACGAAGATAAATAGGTGATCAGCATAACGGTATTCCATTCAAAACTGGTCTTTCTCCTTTGAAGGTTAGCACTTCCTCATCAATCATTTCTTGGACTTTCTCTTGGAAAACTTTGCATTCTTCAATCGAATGCCCCAACACTCTATCATGAAATTCACAGCTGGCGTTTGGGTTGAACCACGGTGGATGAGACTTCATGATTCTAGTCTTTCTGGGTGTCATTACCGAGTTTCTAGCAAAACAAGACCATAGTTGACTGTAAGTCATTAGGATAAGATCAAACCAACGAGTTTCTTCTTTCAGAACACTCAGAGGTGTCTCCTGATTCTGAAACCGTCTTCGAACCTGTCGATTCTGATGCTGATTTGGAGAAGTTAATCTTTGTTTATGAGGTTGTCGCTTACGCTGAGCAGGCGCTGCATACTGATGTTGAGGATAAGGTACTGAAACTGGGTCTGGCAAGATTGCATTAACATCAACACTTCCTTCCTCTTGGGAATCACTGACTAAAATCTCTTCATTAGCTTGGTTATTCAAGTCATCTTGAATTCTTCCACTTTTGAATGCACTCTCAATGTTTACTCCGACTTCTATAATTTTGGAGAAATCTAATGGCACCACACCTACCATCATAACATAATAAGAGTCTGGCAGTGTTCTTAGAAACATATTGGTTAAATCTTTCTCTGGAAGTGGTGGACGAACTTGGGCTGCCAACTCTTTCCATCGTTGAGCATACTCCCTGAAAGATTCATCATCATTCTTACTCATTCCTTCTAGTTGATCACTGTCTGGAGCGATATCCAAATTATAATTGTATTGCTTCACAAAAGCATCAGCTAAATCTCTCCAAGACTGAATACAGTTCCTTTGTAGCTTCATATACCATATCAAGGATGCCCCAGATAAGCTTTCTTGAAAGCAGTGCATCATCAATTCGTCATCGTCAACATGAGCAGCCATCTTTCGACAAAACATTGTCAAATGGTATCTTGGACAACTAACACCCTTGTAAACTTCAAAGGCAGGCATCTTGAATTTTGGAGGAACGATTACGCCTGGAACCAGACATAGGTCACGAGCATCAAGATCAGATGCGTTCGCTTCTTTCACTATTTTCAATTGTTCTTTAAAATCATATAATTCTTTTTCCATTGCTACAAATCTAGGATCGTCCATCTTCATCTTAACATGAACATTCTGAAGATTAGATACAGGCTGTGGAAACCAGGAAACTTGAACAACCAGATTGTCTTGCACAGGCCGAGGTTGTGTAGGAACATCCACTTGTTGAACATTGTCATCAGAAGGAAGATCAAATAACGGATTAGTCACCACTCTGAAACCAGTCATAGAATCTATATCTTCGTTCTTTTTACTATCCCTTATTGGTAGTTCAAGCTTGGTCAGACGGTCGAGATGTCAACTGACAGACAAAGACAAAAGACCGGAATGAGCCACAGAAGAGGAGAGATATATGCATATGCAAAATGCTAAGTGCTAATGTAAAAAATGCAGAAATGAAAGATTTCATGGAACTCAAGCTTCTTATAAACATTATAGAATACCAAAGAAAATTTATTTATTATTTTTTGATATTGGATTACAGATGAATATTCCTATAAGAGTCCTGGCATAATAGCTAAATAAAAGCTGAGAAAAGCCCTAAGGAAGTCCTTCATCATGCTTGTTGATTTGCTCTTCTAGCTGGATATTCTTGAAGATAGGTTCTCCATGATCATCATCTAAAGAGTAAATTGATAGAGGAAAATAAATCCTCCATCTCTTCTTTCGTTCTTGTTGGAAGTAAGGGAGGAATCCCTTATTCATTTGGATCTTCAATGATAATGATAGTCTTTTGAACTTCTAATGATCCTTTATGATAAGGGAGTCTCTTGTATTTGTCTTTTGAGTTTCTTGATTCTTCAATCAATGACCTTAACTTCCTTAGGTCATCCAAGTTGGGACTCTTAAAGAATATTTCAAAATATTTTCTTTTGTAATCCTTATTGGTTTAGAAACATTTATAAATAACTAGGAATTCCATGAAACTAATGCAATATGATGCTATATGGATGCAACAAACACAAGTAAGCACATAAGGACACACAGAGGTAAAACAGACAAGGGAGACCCTAGGTTTGCAACGAGCATGGAGCCAAAGGTATACCCATTCCCAAAGGTTGTGGACTAAAGGTTGGTTGTACCTGCAGAACAAGGTTCTAAAAAAGGTTCCCAAAGTCATTAGCCCATCTTTCGGATATTATCAACTTCCCAAGTACTCGGGGGTTAATAATATTCTCAAGAGAACTTCTTTTGAGCGTAGTATCGCGTAGCACTATTTCGGGGGTACCCCCTCATAGCCCCGCACTACATCCTAATAAAGGTCAAAGTGGGGCTAAGGTAACTACGGTCCTCAATATCATAGGCTCCAACATCGAATATAGTGCATGTTTTCACGATTAAGGACTCGTTCAACAATACAAATTTCGAGAGGGCCTCAATTGAGCGTGATTTTCAAGTCAGCTTGGTCGGGATTCCACCCCCTATAAGCCTCGTCGAACATATCACTATCCTATCTTAAGTTCACTTAAGTCCGGGTGTAGGACTTTGTCTCACCACTCAAGAGTATCAACCCAAGAACACAAACAAATAAGCAAGTAAACAAGTAAGAAAATATAAACAAATATAAACATAAAGAAAACAAGCTAGGGAAACCCACTGAGATTCCCCAGTGAAGTCGCCATTTCTGTCGCGGTGAAAATCGGATACCAAACTATTGATTAGTTTGAATCTTTAATTCATTTTGCAACCGAAATTTGATTTGTCCAAAGGAAGGGATAAAGATCGAAATTCCCACAACGCAATGCAAATGCAAGGTTTAGAGAGTTTTAGGTTCGGGGGTTGGTTAAACTTAGGGAAGGTACTAGCATCCTAAGTTTCTGTAGTATCCTACAAGAACCTCTTGTTTTATATTGTTTATTGCTAAATGTTTTTATCTGCTTAAGGTATAAAAGACCTAGGGGTTTATATCTAAGTATACTCGATAAGATGTCGCATCTTATGCCTACATATCCTAACGGGAGTGGAATCAGAGTATTTGTAGTTCCCCTAAAGGGTTTGAGGAGTTCTTTGACTGTGGTCAAAGTTCCTACGGGTTTAGGGTAGTTGGTTGATTGATTTTAGGAGAAGAGACGTGTTATCATTTTAAGGGAGATTTAACCACCACAGGTTGTAGGAAAATAGTCTTTGCATCGTCTTAAGAAAAGGGCTCAAGTACTCGGATTGTTTGACGAGTACGCCTCTATCTCTCTTAAGGCAAAGTCCCTACATATTGATTGTATTGTTGTGGGATGGAGATTCTATCTCGCTTAAGATGATTAACATCTTTCTCTAATGTGTTTGAAATAATTGTTTGTATTGTGTTTATTTCTATGTTGTAGGAGAAAGGTCCTTCCTATGGGTAGGATCTATCTTAATTGATCAACTTGAATGGGATCAAGGATCGAGCGGGAGTGTGATGCAAATGAGATGCACTACACACAAGTGTTGACTTATGTGTAGGTTTTTCCTTTGGACGGAATGCAATGCGAAAATATGATAATGTAAATTGCTTGTAAACTAGATTGCGGAAATGGTAAAGCATACACATACGCATGAAAGCGCTAAGGTGTGTGAATGGTGCATTTGTGAGTAGAAGTGAAGTCGTAAGCGTGCACGATTGAATTTTATGCGAGAGATTGATTAAGTTGTAGGGTTGATTTTATACGAAATGATTAATTTAGTTGATGTTGAATTGAGGAAGGTGGTTGAATCGATTTTTATTTTAGTTGAGCGAAAGTTGGATTGATTTTAGGAAGGAAGTTGCATTAGATTTGTTTTGGCAAAATTGTCATTATCTTATAAAAGTTAATTTACTTAAGAAAACGGTTTTTTAATTATTATTAACGAGTGAAATATACGTTTTTTTTATTAAAATGATTTTTGAATGGTTTTCCTTTTACTTAAGTTATTGTAGAAAGTTTTATTATTTCTTTATAAGAAATTTTTATTAAAATAGTTAAATAGTTTTATTTGTTTATTATAAATATAAAGGTTATTATTAAAGTTATTATAAAAGATTATTCTCATTGAGAAAAAAAAAGATTGCCACGAAGTGAGTTTTTTAAGGAATAAAATAGTTGTTTATTATTAATTATGAAAAGGATTTTTATATTATAAAAGTTTATTAAAAGTGGAACACTTAATTATTATAAAAGCTAAAAGTTGATTTAAAAATAAAAAAAGGGTCTATTGTTACATAAAAGCTATGAATAATTTTATTATGAAAAAAATAATTAAATTAATTAAGGAATTATTTAAGAGGTTGAAATAGGTTGATTAGAATAAAAAAAAACAAATTTTATGTTTTTCAGAAAAATTATTAATTAAGAAAAAGAGTATTGTTTTAATTAAAAGTTGATTTGGAGTTAAATAATGAATTAAATAAATTAATAGTTGTTAGGAGGGTGGATTAAGGGTTTAAGTAGTGGTTAATGAGACACGGATGAATCTGGTGGGGTAAGAGGGTCGTGGGTGTACCGTAGGGAGCAGTTATGGTCGCGAGATGATGACCCGTTGCAGATCAAGTGATAATCGTTTGAGGTGTACCGTAGTAACGGCGTGTGTGTGTGCATTTGATTAGATTACAAATAATAAACAAAAATTTTAAAAAAAAAGAAAAAAAAATCCTAATTCCAAATCCCTCCACCGTCTGAATTCCTTTCGCCATCCCCCTTTCTCTTCAAATCCTCCATCGATTCTCCCTAAATTTCTTCACCATCTTCTTCTTGTTCGTAGGCCTTCGTTTTTTCTCCTGAAAATGAACACAAACAAGTCAAAACGTTCACCAAATAAAAATGAAAATTACCGTGAGGTATCGGCGACGGTAATCGGTTTTGACGTGGATGGGGATTCTGGTGGTGGTGTTTGATTGTGGTTGGTAGACTCGCGTAAGCGGTGTGTGTCGGAGACGATGGTGAGGGTCTTGCGGCAGAAGAGGTTCTCCGGCGATGGATTCGCGGTGGGGCTTGCAAAGATAAGTTTCTTGTTATTTTTTCGATTTGCACACTTTAGGGTTTGATTCAGGATTTTTGTGGAATTCTGTATGGTTGTGAATCTCTGAGATCGTGTTTTTTTTAGAGTTGTTTCTGGATTTCTTTGTGAATTTTTCTAACGGCTTCTCCCTTTTTTCATCTCAATTCTTCTTCTTTATATAGACTCCTTTGAGATAATAACTGACAATGAATTCTTTCCTCTTTTGGTTTTGCTCTGTCTGAAACATGTTTTTCAATATATGAAAGGAATTGATATCGGCTTGATGGCAATTAATCAATTTTAATCAAATCCTTTTGGGAATCTCTTATACTAACTAATCCTCTTTTGACAGCTTCAAATTAATTGGTCTGGTTGTTATGGCAGATGAATCATTCACGAGGTGATGAATGAGTTGAGTTAAGATCATCCGCAATAGCCTTCCTTGCTTCCTCTTTTTCAGCAACCACTACTGCTATTGAATCAATAGTCACCATCAAATCTGCCGAAACTTGCTTCAGCTCAAACCAAGTCTCTTCCTTCTTCTTTGTGCTCTGACCGTGTTTGGGACCGTCAATTTCGCTAAGTTGTAAACATGTATATCCGTGGAACTTATTTTCCTTACAATTAATTGTTTCTCAGCTGCCTGATTTAGGGTCTCTCTTTGTTTCTGTTACAGGTTTAACAATGGTTGCTTAAGGTCTAGGAGGAACAACGCTATGGCACAAATCTGCACTGTACGGATTTTTGCATCAATGAATCAACATGACTTTATTTCCTGTCCCTTAGAGTTCACTTTATCACATGATGAATCCTAAATGAATTATCTTTGCAGGGTCGGTTTGGATATGTGATATTTAGCTTGGAGGACAAAATACAAGGCTTGGTGTGAGAAAACGTTGCGACTCGGCTTAGTGATTGATCTGCAGTAGCTGGGAAAATGGGACAGATTATTTCTTGACTCTCACAGTATGTGATGATAATGTTGGTATCGGATCATACACATCAGGGGCCCATTTAACAGATAATTTCATTTTTGACCCCCCATGTTTCACACGACTACCCTTCATTGCAGATACCCATTTTTTTTGGGGATGCGGGCTGAGATGCCGAGCACGAGTAACTTTGTTGCAGAGATTGGTTTTGTCAGTGGTGGTGTATCAGCTTCCTCATCATCAGAAGAGCTTGAAGGCAACACCATATCAGGATAAGGAAATGTTGGATACTCCTTCAAGCTAATCATTTTTTAGTGTGGTTTCTTGTTGTTCAAAACCAACAAATTCACGCCCCTCCCCAACATGACAGTCACCAATGTCATCCCCATCAAGTACATGTTCTAACTTATGATCATCTAGCATACGTAAGGACGTAGCAAAAGTACCTCCAAGTTTACTTACGACGACATCATCCACAACATGTTTTCAAACTCTGCTTGCTTACTTATCATTTCAAAACTCAAAGAATCAAAATCCACTTCTACACCAGCCTCCTGCTTATTGCCTATTTGCATTTTTAACTTGCCATCTGAAAGGTTCGATTCCTTAGTACGACTCTTTGCTGCTCTTCTTGAACTATAAGAAACAACCAAAGGAGATGGTTTAATATCAAGACCTGTTGTCTTGGAAGAGATGCTTGCTTTATATTAATGTTTGTAGTTATTCCTACTGCAGGAACAGGGTGGGTCCTTGGCATCGAAGCTTGCGAATCCCGCTTATAAATTGTTGAGGAAGAAAACCGCTGAGCAGGTGCACTTGGAAGTTGTTGTCAATAGAATTCCTTTGGATTCGGAAAGACGGTTGTGGCTGGTAGTGCGAAGTAGCAATGATGGCTTGAAGATTTTTGTGGGAAAGTTGCATTGCTGCTTGTTTTCCTCTGGTATTGATTATTCAAGGTTGGGAAAAGGTATCTTCTTTTGTTACGGTACTTAAAACTCTTCTTTGACTTTGTTCAGTACAAGAAAAAAACAGAAGAAACATGGTCTATGCAAATCGTTGACTGGTTTTCCTTACAGAAGGCTTCCACTACCCTCCTTGTGTATGCTCTGAATGTGAGTTTTTGTGCGTGTTGTTCTAAATTCTTGTGTTGTAAACAGGTTGTAATGTCGGTGTTGCGTAAACTGGCGGCAGGGTGTTTGATTCTTTGTGGAAGAACAGAACCACGACCATATGATACCACTCGAGTTGGAATTTATTAGAGATGCGGTATATCGTCAACTCTTTCGACGTTTGAGCAAACACATCTTTAAATGTTCTTATCCCTTGTGTCTGTCTGAAGTGACGAAACCGTCTTCCCACGTGATCCCTTTGTGATTCATTTTGTTGTGCTAACTGCTGAGTTTTGCTTGCAGGAACCAATCACGGATGCGGCATGACTTTTACAAATGTCAAGAGTAGTGCTATGTGAGAATGCTTGACGGGAACGGTTTGGAAAGAATCCTACAGCCGTAATTCTTGTCCTGATTGTGCTTGATCCTGTTGGCTCCGGTAGTCGGTTAAACACGGTTCCGACATTGGTGCTTCATGAGTTCTCCTTGTTTTGAGCATTATTCGACTGCCATGGCGATTGTTTCTTGGACTCAGCTGTGTTAGCAAGAAGAATACTCAGATGGGGACGACAAAAGATCTTCCAAACTCACCCGAGAAGTTGGGAATTCAGGCTCTGCAGCTTTATTAGTTTTAGCATGAACATTGTTGCCTCCATGCTCTTCACGGAATTGTGACCTGGTGTTGTTAGTATTGTCCTCTATGGAGACTTCGTTTGACACTTGGTTGTTTAGACTTGTATCAAAGGCATGATGTTTGTAACCATAATAGTTACTGCTTGGAAATTTGTATCGTGCATTGGCACATGAGGTTGTAATATTAGGTAGTGAAGTCTTATTTGTATCTTGAAATTCTTGGACCTTGTAAAAGAAGAATCATTGAATTTAGCATCAACTCTTATACACCTTTGCGCCTTAACATAACCCAACCTTCTTAATCTTTATACAAATCCTGAACTAGAATGTATGTTGAAATTTGTCCTCAAGTTTGAAAATAAGTTTTAATCATATCGACAAAAGGATCCTGAACCTTCACCTTGAGAACTTCCTGCTTAAACCAATTTCAAAGCATTTTGCTCGCAAATTGTTCGTAAGAACATCTAAACATTGAAGAACAACGGTGGTGATTCAACCTCTTGATAAAACAAAACTTTGGAGTCACACTCGTGTATGTCTAGGATATTTTGTAATGTAGTTATTCTTCTGTAGTAAAAAAAACTACGACGTCTTAACTCCAATGAAATTATTACTTGTTTTTGTATCAAAACTGCGGTTCCACCGTATCAAATACTTTTGAGAAACTCTTTTGAGACATTCCATGTTTGTGGTGCATCAAGAATTTGGGATTTTAATGTGAATAAAAGTGTTGGAGCTTTGGTACTTGAAAATCTCAAACCTATGTCAGCACTTGAAGTCTTGAAACCGAAACTCTTAATTGTGATACTTTTGGACTTTTGTTCCACCTCGTGAATCGTGAATGCCTTGAATTATTGAGTAATTCTTGAAAGTCTTGCAATTCCTTACATACTTACGGGCCTTAAATTCAAAGAGGCCGACAAAACATGGCATACGTCTTTGACATGTTTGTTTGTGAGCAAGAAAGCTGTCTTCACTTGGAATTACTGCAGCTGCACACACTAATTAGTCATGACAAAAAACAACAAGAAAAAAACTGGGAGGTGGAATCTCAGGTCAAAAATTAGGGTGTGACAAGAACGTCTTCGATGATTGTACATGGAGGTGCACTAACGGTTCCAACTCCAAGAGTTTTTCCTTTATTATCATCACCGTAAGTAACGTATCCTTTGGCCTTTAATGATAGACTTGATAATTTGTTTATGTCTCCCGTCATATGCTTCGAACAACCGCTATCAAGATACCATTGATTAGAAGTTGTCTTCAAGCATACCTGCAACACAAAATCAAGTATTGTTAGGTACCCAAATTGCTTTGCGTCCTTGGTAGTTAGTACCCTTTTCAACCCACACATAATACCCTTTAGCAACACCAATGTTGCATACATAGTAAGCATTAGGTGTATGGCCTTTGATTCCACAATAAAAACAAGTAGGTTGAAAATGACTTCTATATCTAGGAACATAATTCTTTTTCTTCACAATTCTTTTCTTTTTATGACTTTGATGCATAGTTTTAGAATTGTTTGCCTTTTCTTTAACAACTTGTTCACTTGCTTTCACAAAAATGGTTTCATTTGTGCTTGGTTTGAAAAACTTAGAATATCCTAATCCACTTTTATCATTAGGATATCTTTGGTGCCTAAGAATTTCCTCCAAGCCAATTTAACCTTTTTCGTATCTTTCTAAAACTCTTTTAAGTTGAACAATTTGAAAAGATAACGATTCACAATTTTTGCATACAAGACTTTGTTTTTCATCCACCAATTTTTGTTTTTCATTTTCAATATTTTTTATAAAAGCAGTATTTTGTTCTTCTAAAAATTAAATTCTTTTCTTTTGGGATGAGATGCTTTTATACAAAGTCTTGCATTCTTTTAGAATTTCATCTATGACTTCTTGTGCATCATTGTCATAAATTGAAAAATCATTATTAACCTCATCAATTTCTTCATCGGAATGATGTGACGCCATAAGAGTCATATTTGCACATTCATCGCTTTCCGATTCCGATGATGAACTTATCCCGTTATCGTCCCAAGCAACATAAGCCTTTTTATTTTTGAAATCCTTCTTGCCTTTGAATCCTCCTTTCTTTGCAAGTTTCGGGCAATCCGGCTTTATGTGACCTTGCTTCCCACATTTGTAACATGTGACTTCTTGATTCGATGTGGATGCATCCTTTTTCCTGAAATGTCTATTCTTTTTAGGAAAAGAGGAATTTTTATTATTATTAAAAAACTTACCAAGCTTCTTTACAAGAAGCATGAAATTTTCATCTTCGGAAGTCTCGTCGTCTTTGTCATCCTTTGTGTCAATCTTCAAGGAAATTCCTTTGGACTTCTTTTCTTGACTTTCGTATCGAGCCTTCCAAGTTCCAATTCATGCTCTTGAAGTTTTCCAAATAAGGATGCAGATGCCATCGTTGAGAGACTCTTCTTTTCCGAAATAGCGGTCACTTTTGGTTGCCATTCTCTTGTTAAGGATCTTAAGACTTTCAGGTTCAGATTATCATTGGTGAAGGTCTTCCCGAGAGCAATCAAGTGATTTGTTAGATGAACGAATCTCTTTTGTAAGGCAACAATAGATTCACCAGGCTGCATACAGAACATCTCATATTCTTGACTTAACGTGTTGTGTCTTGATCTTTTTACTTATGCAGTTCCTTCATGCATTTCCACCAAGGTGTCCCAAATCTCTTTTGCCGATCTACACTGTGATACACGGAAGAACTCATCCATGCTAAGAGCGTTTTGGAGTATGTTGATTGCTTTCTTTTCATTAAGAATCTTCTTCTTATCGTCTTCATCATACGTACTTTTTCAACTCTGCGGTTCCAACCCCATTGACCATATTTACTGGATTGTGTGGTCCTTCTTCGATTGCTTCCCATATACCTTCTCCTTGGGCTTCAAGATGTGCCTTCATTTTGATTTTCGAGAAATCAAAATATTCTCCAGAGAACAGTAGTGGTTTGTTACTGCTTCCACCGTGTCATACCCTAAATTTGTCCTACCTCTTTTTAAATATTTTTGCATTTTTGGATTCTATTTTGATTTTGCATTGCCTGTTTAACTTCAGAACATTTAGACACGTGTCCGCATGCAATTGGTTAGTTTTCCAAATTTTATCCATTTTTTTGTCTAATAGAAGTGTGACACGTGGCTAAAGTTTTTTTTTTTAGTTTTTTATTCTATTTTTGTGTTTATATTTTCTTCGTTTCTAAAATTTTAATAATTAACAATTTTTTTTAGTCTACGTTAAGTATATAGATAAATAATATTAATAATAGTATTTTCTTTTGTTTATTTTAATAGGTTTTGTAAATATGAGTTTTATTATGTTGTTAATATTATTAATCTTTAGGATTTAAGAAATTTATTGTTTATTTATTAATAATAAGTAAATAGTAATATTTTTTAAATTTGTTTTAATTTAGTAATATTTTTGTGTATATACTAGTTATCTTATTTGTTTTTGGTTTTAATTAATTGCTGGAAAAAATTTTAAAAATAAAAAAGAGAAGTTTGGATTTGACTCAAGGCCCATCGCATGGAGCCCGTTGGAGGCTGAGAGAAGGTTGGATAGAGCATACAAGGGAAGAAAACTCTACAGTTTAGAACTCATTTGAAAAACCTAGAGGTCACTGTTCGTCACCTCTGAGACGCACAAACCGGCGCCGCAACCTCTCACTATCATCTTCATCAGACTATCTTACTGCCACCCTTACCCTCATTCTCCTCACCGTCATTTTTCACAAACCAAATCCAAACAAAATCCGCCTCCATCGCTACCATCTTCCTCACTCTCACGAAACTCCGACGAGCCAAACGCCATTGTCTAAACCGCCACGAAAGAACCACCACTTCATCCTCTTCGCCAAATTCTTATTCGACGGAAGCAACAACATAACGGTTACAGTATTTCGCAGAGACGAGTCGTCAAGCTTGCATTGTCAATTTGAATCCATGACTATTAGTTTTGAGTTGACGGAATTGTTTTTCTGTTTCCTTGGTCTATGCGTTTATGTGCAGGCTATTGGGTTCATGATTTCGAAGTTGAATCCAACTCAGTTCATGTTGACAGCAGCATTAGCATCGATGTCCAACCCGACCCTGTAGCGACAGATTCACCGCAACACACTCCGGCGATGCTTTCCATATGCTCTGACTGTCATTATCTCAAGCCACCACCGTCCTGTAAAATCAGATCCACAGTCAACATCTCAGCTCATGACAGTAGTAATGACGTCGGTGCAGAACTTCGTCGGTAATGTTTCAGTTTCAATTTTATCTGATTGTTGTGTTGTTGATTACATTCGCACTGTTGTTATAATACTTTTGTTGGGCTGTTTTGAAGTTGATTTATCATATGAGAAGGATGAACTGGGTTTAGAGATGTTGATGCTGTTACGACGTTGCCATGTTCATGTTGCAGCTACATTTTGGTTTTATTTGGGTCTTTGTTTCGACTACGGTATTGTTACGATTTCCATATGTTATTGTTACTAGCTGCTGTTTTTAATTAATAATATTAGTTATGCTGTTGTTTTTAATTAATAATATTAGTTAAGCTGATGTTCTGAATTAATAAGATTAGTTCTTAGTTAGTAGATTAGATACTCTTATGAGTTAGTAATAGTTATTTTCTGGTTAGGAAATTATTATAACTAGCTGCTGTTTTTTAATTAATAAGATTAGTTCTTTAGTTAGTAGATTAGATACTGTTTTGAATTAATAATATTAGTTCTTGATGTAAATTATTTTTTTCTTTTATAATTTAGTTTTAAAAGTTTGTAAACAATTTTAATAATTGTAATATATATTATGTAATATAGTTTTTTTTTTAAAGATTTATTAACATGTAATATATTTTTTTTAGTTTTTAAAGTTTTTATGTATATTTACTTTTCTAAATTTCAATTTCTTTTAGAGGATTTTAACATATTTTAGAGTTAAATTTTATTTTTCATTTATCATTGAGAATTTTATTTCACTTTTGCTTTTTTTTTCTGGTCGATTACGAGACTTCCGTAAACCGTTGTTGGTCAAACTATTGATAATAACGTTGGATCCGAGACCAACTTTTTTCAAACTTTTCACTTTTGCGTGAGGGTCGTATGTTCGAATGAATTTTCGAGGTGCGACAGGTGGCGACTCTGCTGGGGACTTTGCTCCATGCAAGAGACAGTCGAGCCTATCTTAGTTTGAGTTGTTAGCTTGTTGTTTTTTTATTCTTCTCGGTTTTTATTTGTTTCCTTGTCTTGGTTACGTATGCTTGAGGCATTGTGGGGGTTGATATGCTTATGATTATTTTGTGAGATGGCTCTACACCCGAGTCCAAGATTAGGATGGTGGTTGTGTAGTGGAGACTTGCGTGGAGTCTTTCACGTTGAGTTGAAGCGAAAACCCCGCTTGGAGTAGATTCTTTGGAGATGTTGTTGTTGTGGTGAGTCTTTGCCATGGCAATGATGTTTTTGAGCTTGAATCGTTGATCCCAAGGACCATTAACCGTTTATCCATGGTGGTTGGTAGTGTTAATTCTTTGTGAATTAATACGAACGCCCCACTCAGATGAGATCCCTTAAACGTATTACTTCCTTACAGTAGTACTTTCAACCACGATCTATGACTCTGAGAACCTTTTCTTGAACCCGTGTGTCGATGGTTGTGTAGTTGACGCCTCCGAGAAGTCTTTCTCGCGTGGAAGATACGAGAACCTCACCTAGAGGAGATTCTTTTGAGGATGTTATCGTCGTGATGAGGCTTTGTCATGGATGTAATATCTTTGAAAGATATCCATGACTCTAGACACCTACCCGTTTTAGAATCCTACCCGTGGGGTTTCTTTGAGCAGTGACTGTGATCCTTGAACCGTTCACCCGACTAATTCTCAGAACTGTTTGAATTTGTGATCTTGTGATCCTGGATCTTGCATCTTGCATTGCATATCATTTGCATTGCATCTCATTTGTTGTGCATCTTGCATTCTCCTTCCTTCAGCAGTTTCTCATGTTTCTCTTTCCTTCATATCCAGTAAATCAAGCTGATTCCTCGACACCAGTACGCGACTAGAGCCAATACAAGACGAATGATGGAGAAGATTCAACAAGAGCAAATTTCCATTAGAAAGGAGTTGGAAGCCATTAAGGAAAAGATTGATCAGATCTTTGAAGCACTTGCCATAACCAGAAAGGGATCAATACAGCGAGTCGTTCAACGACCGCGTCGGTGAAACCAACAAAGGACATGGAGGCCAGATAGGGTATTTGATCTCCTACCAATGACATATGCTAGTATCTTTGCTCAGCTGACGGAGAAGAAGGTTGTCGTTCTGAGAGATCTAGCTCCCCCAATTGTTCTCCCTGCTGACTATGATGCGAATTCTCATTGCGAGTTTCATAAGGGTGCTCCAGGCCATATGATCGAGAATTGCAGAGCTTTCAAACACAAAGTTCAAAACCTGGTTGACAACGAAGCTCTCACCTTTGATGGGAAGTATCTTAACAATATCAACAACCCTATGCTACCTGCCATCTAGTGCCAACATCAGATCGAGTCCAGTCAAGTTCATTCCTCGAAGAAGGCAGTCATGTTGCCATTTCATTATTCGCAGTTCTTATATTTTGTCTTTGTTTATTTAAGTACTTTATGCTTTGAACAATTGTTATTCGTATTTGGTTTTCATTAATGTATCGTTTATGCATGTTTTGAATTAGTTATGTCGTATTCACTCATTTTCACTTATCACTAACACATTTGTTCACTTCACTCTATCCACTATTGTTTAGCATGATTTGAGGGAGGATGATGAAAATGAGATACCCATAATTGTAACTCGTATGCTTTCAGATAAATCTCGTCAATGATGTACAGGCATTGTTTCAATTCCCCTAAACACCGGAGATATAAGGAGTTAATCCCTAGTAGACCACTTCGGGCCTAGAAGTAGTAGTCTCCTTCGGATATTCAAACCTTTTACACTCAACCTGGGGCAGGGTAGTGTTCAATTAATCCAATCCTGCATTCGAATCAATAAAGCAAAATCTAAAGACGGTTGTTCATCAAAGACCCATGACCTGGCAGTCACAATTCTCCAATAAAATTCAAAAAAATCAAAAGCCTGCTAAGTCAAACACCTCAGAGGGGGCTTAGGCAAAACCAAGGCAATCCCGATGGATCTGACAAGCAAAGTTAATCCATGCAAAAGTTAGGGATAAAAAAAAAAAGCAAAAAAGGACCCCGAAACCCTCAACAAAAACAAAATAAGACTCAGTGGTCACCCAAAAGGGGTCATTGACATCCATCAAAATAAGGTGACTACCATCGAGTTTACACCGTCAAGATAAGCGTGTGCAGAATTAACTGAGCGTAGGACTGAAGATCGTTAAAAAGAAGGGGTGGGTACAAATCATACTTTGAGCCTAATATCCTTTGTTTCATAACCGTGAACCAGACCACGTTATGACCCTCGAAAGACCTAATTGAGGCAAGGTTTATTCTGAAAGCATACTAGCGCAAGGTTGCGTAACCTGACTCCTCACATGATTGTTAATCATCAGCATTGGTGTCATTGTCCTTGCTATATCTTCTACACCAATCAAAATTAGCACTATGTTTGGGCTAACTGTCCATTCGTCTCACTACCACGACACTTTCAATAAATGACACACTTTTTCAAAACTTACATTGAACTTTGCATTAATATTACCATTTATGAATGTACAGTTTTAATTGCAAATCAGTGCTAGGTATTCAAGGACATCTCAACAAAGGACAATCAAGGAGGAACTTGACTTTCAGTGGTTGGCACAAAGCAAGGCTACCTCAAAACTCACAGGCTGGGGAAAATCATTCAAGAGCTCGAGCAGAGGCAAACCATTGCCATGTTCAAACTGGGGCAAGACTAGGTCGTCCTGACCATCTAGTAGAGTTGCAACCTTCTCTGAAACAAATTCACAACAAACTACCCAGACTTGGGGCATCCAGAGCATCATCGTCTTCTTCAATCAAGACATCTTCAGCAAACGGCGTGTCGAGGAAGTCAATCCTTCCCACCACCCAAAGTCCAATCCGCATTGGCAACTACCAAAAGTCCACCGCGCTGGCGTCTCCACCTGCATTTCCAATCACCCTTATGTAATCATATGCATCATACGCATTGCATTTGCTATCATAAGCATCTTGCATCATATGCATACCCAATCATATCATACTTCCCCAACTCTTGCATCTCCGTGTGTCAGCATTTGCACTTCAATTCATTATGGAACCTCATTATCATCCAGCATTAGCATATGCAAGTCAAGGTCTAGGATCAATCTCGAAGATTTCCAAGACCATCATCAGCCCAATCAGGGGCAATTTTCTGCAAGACTGTGGGTTTCTCCCACAAACTTCAAGAACTTCAAAGCAAGATTCAGCCCAGTCAGAGGCATCTTTTTCAAGACCATGGGTATCTCCCATAACGTATTTCAACCTCGTGGTTGATCAGATCTTCAAATCAACATTCAGCCCAGTCAGGGGCATACCATTCAAAACCGTGTGTGTTCCTCCAAGAAGTTGTTCAACCCTTTGTTGGGGCAAATCCAAGAAGTTTAATGTAATATTCAGCCTAGTCAGGGACATCTTCAGTAAAGCTGTGAGCGTTCCTCATGAAGTTGTTTAACCTTTTGTTGACCAAGACAAGACATCAAGACAAACTCAGCCCAGTCAGGGGCATCCTCTTCAGAGTTCATGGGCGTAACCATGAAATCATTTCAACAAAATTATGATCTCCAAGAAAGACGGTGGGCGTACCCCGTTGACTCATTTCAATCCAATCTTCCTCTTGGATGTTCCCTAATGAGTTGTATTCAGCAAGCGTGACCGTTGTCAATTGCCTCACTATCATCCTTTTTGGTGATAGCCAAGCCTCGTCAGTTCAACCCAGCCTGCATCCTTTTGGTATTAGTAACCTTCAATTTGTGTCGTTCTATCATCCTTTTGGTGATAGCAACCTGTGTGTGTGAGTTTCGCTCCGTCATCCTTTTGGTGGGGGGTCTGTCATTTGGATTGGTGTCAGATTGTGCGATAGTGTTTGGTGTGAGTTTCGCTCCGTCATCCTTTTGGTGGGGGGTCTGTCACTTGAATTGGTGTCAGATTGTGCGATAGTGTTTGGTGTGAGTTTCGCTCCGTCATCCTTTTGGTGGGGGGTCTGTCATCTGGATTGGTGTCAGATTGTGCGATAGTGTTTGTGTGAGTTTCGCTCCGTCATCCTTTTGGTGGGGGGTCTGTCACTTGGATTAGTGTCAGATTGTGCAATAGTGTTTGGTGTGAGTTTCGCTCTGTCATCCTTTTGGTGGGGGGTCTGTCACTTGGATTGGTGTCAGATTGTGCAATAGTGTTTGGTGTGAGTTTCGCTCTGTCATCCTTTTGGTGAGGAGTCTGTCATAGTCATTAATGATAGATTATGCGATAGTGTTTGTCCTATCATCCTTTTGGTGATAGTGACCAGTGTGAGTTTTGCTCCGTCATCCTTTTGGTGGTGGGTCTGTCATAGTCATTAATGTCAGATTGTGCGATAGTGTTTAATGTGAATTTCGCTCTGTCATCCTTTTGGTGGGGGTCTGTCATAGTCATTGATGTTAGATTATGCGATAGTGTTTGGTGTGAGTTTCGCTCTGTCATCCTTTTGATGGGGGGTCTGTTATAGTCATTAATGTCAGATTATGCGATAATGTTTGTCCTATCATCCTTTTGGTGATAGTGGCCAGTGTGAGTTTTGCTCCGTCATCCTTTTGGTGGGGGGTTTGTCATAGTCATTAATGTCAGATTGTGCGATAGTGTTTGGTGTGAGTTTTGCTCCGTCGTCCTTTTGGTGGTGGTGGTGGTGGGGGGGGGGGGGGGGGTCTGTCATAGTCATTAATGTCAGATTGTGCGATAATGTTTGGTGTGAGTTTCGCTCCGTCGTCCTTTTGGTGGGGGGGGGGGGGTCTGTCCTAGTCATTAATGTCAGATTGTGCGATAGTATTTTGCTCTACCATCCTTTTGGTGGTAGTAGCTGGTGTGTATTTTACTTTATCATCCTTTTGGTGGTAGTAGCCGTATGTGTTTCATTCCATCATCCTTTTGGTGATGACGACCTTTTTGTCGTTTATTTACATTTTACTCATTGGTTCGAATTTATCCAGCTTCATTTTCTAGGCTTTTTTTTTCTTTCGGACAAATTCAGGGTCTTCTTTATATCTAATTGACTTCCACATCGGGAAAGGGAACGCTGTAGCAGTTCATTTCCCTGGGTTTAAGCCAATTAGATAGGGGCATCTGTTATACCCTAAATTTGTCCTACCTCTTTTTAAATATTTTTTCATTTTTGGATTCTATTTTGATTTTGCATTGCATGTTTAACTTCAGAACATTTAGACACGTGTCTGCATGCAATTGGTTGGTTTTCCAAATTTTATCCATTTTTTTGTCTAATAGAAGTGTGACACATAGCTAAAGTTTTTTTTTTGAGTTTTTTATTCTATTTCTGTGTTTATATTTTCTTCGTTTCTAAAATTTTAATACTAACAATTTTTTATTTTTAGTCTACGTTAAGTATATAGATAGATAATATTAATAATAGTATTTTCTTTTGTTTATTTTAATAGGTTTTGTAAATATTAGTTTTATTATGTTGTTAATATTATTAATCTTTAGGATTTAAGAAAATTATTGTTTATTTATTAATAATAATTAAATAGTAATATTTTTTTTAATTTGTTTTAATTTAGTAATATTTTTGTGTATATACTAGTTATCTTATTTGTTTTTGGTTTTAATTAATTGCTGAAAAAAATTTTAAAAATAAAAAAGAGAAGTTTGGATTTGAATCAAGGCCCATCGCATGGAGCCCGTTGGAGGCTGAGAGAAGGTTGGATAGAGCATATAAGGGAAGAAAACCCTACAATTCAGGATTCATTTGAAAAACCTAGAGGTCACTATTCGTCACCTCTGAGACGCACAAACCGGCGCC